>OU426989.1:97489401-98746195 GCA_911387755.1 Chrysotoxum bicinctum
CAAGGCCGTTGACTGCATGTAAATACATATGCCTTATAGATAGTAGCCAGATCAGAAGGGAAAAAGAATTGCTTGCATCTTTTAAAAAAACCTACATTTTCATTGCGGATCCAAAATGGGAGCATATTTGAGTGTGAATATGGAAAATCAGCCAAAGATCTATTCCTTAAGCATCTTGGAATTTAAATTTTAAGATGGCAGGAAATGTGACAGATGGTCCCTTTCCAACGACATGTTTCACAGGTAGTCCATATAACTTAAGTTTGACAGATATGTCAAAACTAGCAACGCCAGTTATCCAATTAAAAGTGACCAAGAGCCCAACTTACATATAAACCAAACGGCCGAGAGCCCAACATAGAGTGTCTGTGCAAGTAAAACGAAGATGGCTTTGTTAGGTGATTCCTCAAATCAAAGCAAGAAGATCTACAGTTTTAAGGAATTCTAACTTTTCGCATGAAATAGAATTTTTCTCACCATTAAGGATTTGTAAAAGTGCATCCGTCGAAGACACTTTTCTCCGTCTTAGACCACTCGGTGTGGGACAGGGACGTTGCTCGTGTAAACATGATTTTTCGTTTGACTTTAAACTGTAGTGAAATTGCATGGAGGTGAACTGGTGATGACAGCACCTTTAATTACTGACGTATTGCAATTTTCTTTCAATGCGACCAATTTTGACAGATCGTCATCTGTTTCCTGATTTTTTATTCTTACTAGTGCAATTAATCTTTTATAAATCCAAAGTCGCGGTTTTTAAAGTTCCGATCTTTAAAAAGATAATAGAATTCGGGGTTAACAAAAATTGTAATATAATTTATTTTTCAGCATATTTCAAGATCACGTCTTCATTTAATTAAGCGCTAACTCAACAAATTTGTTGGGTCAATTCAGAGCTGATCCCGCACTGAAATCCTGCGCCCTAAATACTTTTTTCCAGTTAGTAAAGTTAGTACAGTATTGTACTTGTACCCCACTCCATTGTTTAGTTCTTTTGGATTTGCTTAAACATTCCCTTAAACTGTATTGTTATAATAATAAGCCAATACTTTACATGTGAAATTTTAATCATTGTAATCTAATACACAATACGTACACGTCCTTTTGCCAGTACGTTACGGTCTGCCTGCAGCATAACAAACGAACAATACATGCAATTTTAATATTTTTACTTTTTGGAAAGTCCTAAGAAAAGAATCGTTAACCCACATAAAATGGAATCATATCCTGCTGAGAATACACCAAAATATAGCTTCATGGGGTACCGAAAGTAGTGTGACAGAACAAAAACCTGCAACTGCCCCCAAGCTCAAAAGCACTGCAGTACGTTCAATATTCCAGACATTTGAATACCCAAGCCCACAGAAAATGGCTCACAATAAGGATCAAACAATTGAAAGGGATTCCAATGGTGCTGTGTGCCTGCATTTTCAAAACCGGAGGAAGAAAATACATAATACGACATTTATACATTTTGTTCGTTCGTATTTGTTGAGTAAGAATTTGTATGGAGAGAGGGCGAGTTCCTTTTGGCGAAATAAAATTTGCAAAAGTGTTTTGTGACTGTAAATAGTTTCAAATGCGTTCGGGCTAAGTTATCAGTTCCCTTTTTGCAAAAAATAAAGTTTCAACGACGACAATGACGACGATGACTAAATTGCAAAGAAACTGGTTGTTAGAAAAGTTTTCAATGAAAACTTAGGAATAAAAAAATTTATTTTCTTGAAATGTTAAAGACAAGCGAAAATATTTGTCTTTATTTCTCCGACAAGAAAACATGCAAAGATTAAAGCGATTTTGAAACCAACAACTTTCATTGCTCTACAGACTCCAATAAAGATAACATCACTATATTGTGCCTGTGCCTATTGCATTTCTCCAAAGCTTTTGACAAAGTTGATTATCGAACGCTTAAGAAGGCTGTTAGGCACAAATATTGGATACATACGAATTTGAAGATGGGAGATTATCAAGGATCTATTCTGGGCCTAATTCGGCTTAGAGCCTATATCAAAGGTGTGCCATATGTTTGTGAGAATGTTTCTTCTTATCTGTATTCGGATGGTATACAAATCTATCTTTCGCTTAGAATTGGACTAATAGAAGATCTTTTTTTTTTTTTTTTTTTTTTATAATCTACACGCGCTCAAGGGATTATGAATTACCCTTTACATGTTTGAACACAGCGCGGGCGTGAAGTTAAGGAAGAGAAAGAAGGATAGGAAAGATGTGTGGCACGATGTTCTGAGACTGAAGGTTGTTGTCTCAGATATTTTATCTCCAGGGATGGCGGCTGAACTAAAGCGGAGAATGCCGTGTCTTATTTCTATGTCCCTTATAATTCGCATTATTTTATTCGTTTTTCATCCTTGTTGGGCATACTAGTTTAACTCAATCACATTTTGTTAGTGTTATGCCTGAACAACATGTAATGAGTAAACCAGCAACCCATTGATGACAATTTTTAGAAGGTTTTTAATGGAATTAAAATGACATAGACGACGGCAGGAATCGAACCTGTGATCATGAGGTTGACAGGCGAGCACACATCCATCGCGCCACGGCCACCCCCCAATTGCTGAATTATATTGCAAGTATTCTGTATGAAACTTTAAGTTTTTGTTGTGAATCTAACATTTCGACAAAATTTCTCATAAGCTTATTATATTCAAACTATCCTTCCACCCTTGGGCTTGATCCTTTCTTCTCAAGATAGATTTCTTCTAACCTGATAAACTGTTACTGCACAGTTTGATTTAGATCTACCTTCTTTGATGATTTCATAGCTACATTCGGGGTTCCACAAGGCAGTTACTTAGGGCCTCTTTCAAAAGTCATCAAATATTCCTATACCTCCCACTACCCCGAAGGTACCAAGTTTTTCAAGACAATTTCTTGGACACATGATTCTACTCTTCTTCAACTTGAACTCAACAGTTTCTCTGTCTTTTGCCTCAAAAATTTCTTACAACTAAATATTTCCAAATGTCATTCTCTTTTTTTTCTGAAAACACATCCAATCTCCTCTACCTTCTCCATTATTAAGCTAGAGCCTACGTTTTTAAACGTGTATTTAATTCAGCTTCAGCTTAATGATAATATACATCAACAATAATAATAAATATAAAACTAAAAAATATATAAAGTGAATGAAGTTAGTAATCGTTCTGTAATTTTGGGAAAGTGAAAGTTCAAAATTAGTGATGAACGACACATCAATATAATTTGTATAGGTTTTAAGAACTCTGATGTGGGGTGACATCAGTGAAATAGTTTATATACAAAATAACGTTTATTTCAATTAATATGAATAGTAAAAGCCAATTATACAATAGCATTTAAATTTTTTTTTTTTAAACTAAGGGAAACATAAGGGAAAAAAGCAAGATATAAAAAAATAAAGACAACGAAACATTGTATGAAGAAATTTAATAAGTAATTAAAAAGCAAACAAAACAAAAAATATTCCTATTAAGGCGCCTTTTATGTTAGGATTCTGAATATTGGTACAATATTTGTGTGGTTGAAAGAAAACAACCAATCTGTAATATGTTTAGTAAAGATGTTATAGTTATTTATTAATCGGGTTGAATATGGAAGTTTGTTAAAATAATTTGGGGCAGTAAATGTGTAAAAATGAGAAAAATGGGCTGTACGTGCTACTGGAGTGTTAACATAAGCCATATTGTTTACTCTTAGATTATAGGTTAAATTATTTCGGCTAGGAGCATTACCACTTTGCTTGAAGAATTCTCTTAAAACCTTGAAAATATACAAATGCCTTAATGGTAATATTTTGAGTTTTTTAAATAAGGGCCAGCTATGAGTGCTACGATTACAATGCGAAATAATACGAACTAGATGTTTCTGTGAAATGAAAACAGGATTAAGTGTGTTTGAATAAGTTCCACCCCAACAGGTTATTCCATACTAAAATTGGAATGAGCAAGTCCATAGTATATTTTACGTAAAACATTCTTAGAGCAGTATGGTTTAATAAGGTACATTTTTCGAGCAATCAGGCACATATGGGATTTTATTGTTTGAATATGATCCTTCCAATTCAGATTATGGTCTATTAAAACCCCTAAATATTTATAGTTTTTTACTGATTCTATTTTAAAGCAACTGGGAGAGCATGAGTTTTTGCTATGATAGTTTGGTAAACTACAAAAGTGTAGTGGAAAGCTGTATTTATGACAATCGTAGGCATGAAAATAAAGGTTATAGTCCATTAACGTATTTTCGGTTAATTTAAAGGTTAATAATTTAGTTTTTTCGCTAATGACTAATTTGTGAGCAGTGAACCACATTCTTAATTTTTCTAGGTCTTCCCCAATTTTAACAACACACACAAAGTGATTTCGATACATATAAGTGAAAGATATGTCATCAGCGAAAGCTGTAACTAATCCATTAAATTGTTGCTTAAAAATAGAGTTGATGTAAATCAAAAATAAGATCGGGCCAAGTACGGAGCCTTGGGGAACACCGTTTTTCAAAACACTTACTTGACTGAAAACACCATTTACTTTTACCTTCTGTGTTCTTTGAGTTAGGTAGGATTTAAGCCAATTATACATAGTTCCCCTGAAACCAGCTCTGTATAACTTGTCAAGTAATAGGTGATGGTTCACCATATCAAAAGCTTTTGTCATATCAATGAATAAAGCCATTGTCGAAAGATTACTATTTAGTCCTTGATATAATTGACTGCATACCCTAAGGATAGCATCTTCTGTTGATAAATCAGATCTAAAACCGAACTGGTTGTTAGAGAAGAAGCTATATCGATCCAAAAAATTTAGCATTCTGACTTTTAATAGTTTTTCAAAAAGTTTTGCGAAGGTAGGTAGGATAGATATTGGTCTATAGTCTGAAGCATATTTTGTATTACCTTTTTTGAAAATCGGAATCACCTCAGAACAGTTGAGACTCTGGGAAATACCCTTCAGTAACACTCAAGTTGAATAAAAAAGTTAGAATATCAACTATTTGCCAAACAATATTTTTTAATAGAGAGTTAGTTATGCCATCATTTGTACATGAATTTTTGTTTTTTAAAGATAAAATAAGTTTTAAAAGTTCATCAGGGTTAATTGTATCAAAAACAAAACTATTAGTTTGAATGTCATCAAGAACGAGATTATCAAGGATGTTACACCGGCAAAAATTGTAGGGTTTGAAAGATGGTTTCAATCGCTCTGAAATATTTGTAAAATACTTATTGAAATTATTAGAAATACTACCGTTATCAGTAATACTGTTTCCATCGATTTCAAGTTCATTAATTGCTGAAGAGTGCTTTTGTTTACCTAGGATACAATCTACAACTTTCCATTCGTCTCTACTGTTACCATTAGCTCGTTCAAACATATCCAAAAAATAATTATTGCGTGTATCTGAAACAGTGTGAGAAACTAATCTGCACAGCTTCTTATAGTACTTTTTTAAATAATTGCTATGAGGATATTTAGTTATTTTTTTAGCATAATTATTTTTTCTTTTTATTAAGTTCAGAAGCGAAGCAGTCATCCAAGGTTTTAAGTGTTTTTTCTTATTAGAAACATGAGAAAGCTCAGAAGTGCAACATTTAATATGCTTATATAAGAAAGAAAGAAAAAGGTCAAAAGCATTGGACGGATCAATTTCAGAACAAACCGACTCCCAGAATTCATATGTTAGTTTTTCTTTTAGTAGGTTGTAGTTAATAATTAATTTCTTTTTAGGTACATCAATATTATTTGGATTACCTGAATTGATAAGGAGGTTTAGAGAAATCATTCGGTGATCGGAGATTCGGTAGTCATATACTGCACTATCAAAAACATTATTAAAACTTTTATCGACTCTTAAGAATATATGGTCAATGCTACTCGAGGATGTGTTCGTAACTCTTGTTGGTTCATTAATCATGCTTTTTAGATCATAAGATGACATAAGGAACATATAACTCTCCGTGTAATTATCACACTCATCTAATAGGTTGATGTTTATATCACCCAGAACAATCAAATTCTTATCATTCAAACAACTTAGTAACTCATCTAGTTCTCTAATAAAGATAGATTTGATAACTTCATGAAGTCTGTATATACATAAAATAGTAAACATTTTATTATCAAGTATAAAAGATAGCTTCAAAACAACAGCGCTTGAAATATTAATTTTAGAAATATTGCACGTATATCCATCTCTCACAAATACCATTACACCCCCGGCTTGATACGAGTTATTACATTTAGCAAAAGGCGGCATATACCCCGGAATATTATATAAACATACTTCATTATCGTAAATCCATATTTCACTTAAAATTATAATTAAGGGCAAGTTATTAAATGAATTAAGATGAGCTAGGAAAGCTGAGAAATTACTTCTTACACTCCGAATATTTTGGTGGATACAAAAGTCTACAATTTTATTAGAAGAATTATTGGAATTAATACATGCAGTTGAATTTATTTGAGATTGAGGGAGTGAATAAATAGAACTCATAATTTGTCAAAAACAAAATCAGCAACAGAAAGAATGCGTATAATGTTTTCTCCCTCACTCTTGCGCATGTATACAATTCCATTTTTTGTCCAAGCAAATTTATACTTCTTTGAAATCTGCCACTGCTTTGCAGAAATGCAGACTTTAGCAGCTGACGGGTCTGGTAGGATAATCCCTCGTTGATATAAATCTTTTGCGAATTCACCTCAGTGCTGAGTAAACCTGTTGTAATCTGCTCTTTTCTTCCATTTCTTGCTTTCATTATTTTCTCCTTAAGCCTAGTATACAGTTCTTTTTGAAGAAAAAAATAAAATGCACGACTGGATCGCACGAACTTGCTCTTATGTAAAAGTACTTTGGAATTTAAGATACATTTTATAAATATAAAACATGGATTTAATGAGATAATAATGTTCAACTGCATAAAATTGCCGTCTGGTTTCCGGAAAAGTATGAATTTATGCAAATAACACTTAAAAAATCGTTTTATTATTAAATACATTTTTTATATAAGAAATTTCTCTAAAATTTTTCAAGAAAAAAATGTGGGATGCGGATTTTAAGTATTTAATAATATTGGTTTTAGGAAATAATTTCAACAAATAATCGTTCATAGGTTTTGAAAATATTGATTAAAATTTTTTTTTTTAAACCCAATAAATATTTTTTCAAATATTTTATATACAATATTATTTTAAACTTAAGGGGACTCCTGCTAAAAATTTTGGGATCAAATCCTTAGAGCCGTTAATGAGAAAGTCGAAAATTAAAAAAACGGGTCTATGGCAGGTACCCCTAATAACATTTTGCCCCAAAATTTTTTTTGACCAAAATGTAGTCCATGTCCATAATATCACACTTAATTTTTTTTATCAAAATCGTTAGAGCCGTTTTCGAGATAAATAAGATTTTGCATTACGGGTGTATGGGGGGTACCCTTAGTTTCGGAGCTAAAAAAAAAATTCAATTTCCCCTCTAGGGAATCACCGAAGACCCTTAACTACCGAGATTGAAAGAAATAGGTCCAGGGGTTTAGGCTGTAGTGAGAGGTACAGACATACAGACACACCGAAACATGTTTTTTGTGTTCTAAATTTTTCTTAAAATTTTTATAAAAAAAATTGATATGCAAATTATTAGTATTTAATAAAATACATTTTAAAACGTAATTTAAAAATTTAATCGTGTATGGGTTTTCAAGATATTGAATTTTCAAAAAAAAAATTTTATTATTTTTTTAAAAATCCAAAAACTATTTTTTCGAAAAAATTTTTAGTTTATATTTTTTCAAATGCAAAGCAGCTCCTGCATAAAAATTTTGGTTAAAATCGTTAGAGCCGTTCGTGAGAAATTCGAAAATCGAAAAAACCGTTCTATGACAGGTACCCCTAATAACATTTCCCCCCATTTTTTTTTTCACCAAAATATAGTCCATGTCCATAATATCACACCTAATTTTTTTATCAAAATGGTTAGAGCCGTTTTCGAGATAAATAAGATTTTGCATTACGGGTGTATGGGGGGTACCCTTAGTTTTGGAGCTAAAAAAAAATTTCAATTTTTCCTCTAGGGAATCACCGAAGACCCTTAACTACCGAGTTTGATGAAAATACCTCCGGTAGTTTAGGCTGTAGTTCGAGGTACAGACATACAGACATACAGACATACAGACATACAGACATACAGACAGACAGACGGAAATGTCAGACCCACTTTTTTCGTCTTCGCTATCATCGTAATGTCAACTTTGATCAAAATCTCGAGTTCGATTTTTTTTCCAAATGCAGAACTTGCCCTATAGTACCTATATCGCAAGTAAAAATGAGTGGTGAAAAACAAACATTTTTCTCATGAAAAAATTTCTGTAAGTTTTTTCCGTCAAAACAATGGGATGCACATTGTTTTGCGTGAACAAAAATCGTGGTGAGTATAAATTTTTTTTTCGATTTTGGTTTACAGTTTGGTGAAATGAAAAAAGTTTTTTTTCGGGAAAAAACTCTCCCATAAGAAATGCATTGGTTTTTTTTTTTTAGAATAACTGTATACTAGGCTTTACAATGCCGAGTTGTTAGTCTGACACTAAGAATATTGGTGAAGGTTTGTTGTACGAGTATGTTGTTCTCTTGGTTTTTATCACGTCTCTGGATCTGGACTTTTTTCATGAAACAGTAATCAATATCGCTCTCAGTTACATCCACAGCCAAACCATCACGGAACACTTTAAGCGCTAGATCTAAATTGGTGGAGCAATCGACGCTTTCGGGGGGAATATTAACAATTTCGATTGTGTAAGCAACTAACTGATTCTCAAAATTATTGACTTTTTTTTCCAGAAAAGCAATTTTTTGCTCGCACTGTTTGTTTTTTGCTTGCAATTCCTCTATTTGTTTTCGTTGTATTTCTTTTACTTCTAAAATTTCGGTATAAATCATTTCCAGAGAAATTTTGGGTCCAGGTTTGGATGAATAATGTGAACGAATTCCACTCTCTGAAAGTCTGAAGACACACTACAATACGAGTCACGACGTTTAGATTTCATGCAATTTGCACAGTGCCAAGGTTTTTTGTTCTTTTTAAAGTCTTCCAATTCATTCTTTAGTATATTTACACAATAAATATGCGAAACTGTTCTGCATTCACTGCAAGCGATTTTTGGTTCATTTTTATTTTTTTTGAACACGAGTTGCAGAACGACATTTTACAGTTTTACTAATAGAAGAGAAAGCTCTCGACGCGTGCGCACCCCACGACAGACGACAAGATGATTCAAGAAACACGTGTACACGGAATCCGTGTAGGAAATATATACCAACTTCAAATCCGTGTTCTTAAAACACGTGTAATTATTCACTTTATTATCCGTGTAAACGAATCTTTAGTACACTAATGGGGCTGAAATTATAATTGGTCTTTGTTCTTTGATTTGCTATTTTATCTCACATTTGATACGTAGTTAGTAATAATTGAACAACGAGGTATACCTAGACCGTTATCAAGTGCAAAACAACAGCAACTTGCTTAAATTATTTCCGTTATTTTTGCATTGTGCAAAATTATTGTTTGTCAATAGTCACCCGTTGTACCTAAGCTTTTGTTTAATGAGACGGTTACCAACAGTTGAGTGTTCACTGCAAACGTGCAAAGCTTGAGTCGTATTCTAAATTGTGAAGTATTCCTTTTTAAATTTTAGTTTATATTTCTCTTATAAATTACTATTTTTAAAAATTTAGTATCCCTAGTTTACTAACTTCGACTTACTTAATGCTAGAAATGGTAACGGATATTTTAGTAACACGTATAATTAAATGCACGGATGCACGTGTATTTAATTATAAGTGTTATTAAAATAACACGTGTAATTATAATTACACGGATTCAAATCCCGGTCCAATAATTACACGTATATCCGTGTATTTCATTATCCGTGTAATAGAGAGCTCTATTATTAACCCATATCCAACTCTGAGTCAATTTGCAACATTGGTATTTTATGTGATGGAGAGATCAACTGTCTCTAATATATTGACGAGATTATTCTTAAGGCAAACTCTGCCCTGGTTTTTGTGAAACGATGGTCCAAAGAATTCTCTACGTGACCTGATCCTTTTACATAACCTTTGTTTGCCTCCTTCTTGAATACACCTTTTAAGTTTTGTCCCCTTATGCCCGATTTCACGAAGGACTTTTAAACATTTAACAGGCTTCTAAACCTTAAAATGAGATGTTTCGGTTTCACCAAGCGCTTTTAAATTAAACAAGCTTTTAAACACCCTTATAAACTAAATGCCCATTTTTGGCTCATTAAATTTTAAAAGTGTCATTGAAATGTCATCAGATGTAGATAACAACAATTGGTTATAGGTATAGCAGCTGAAATTATCGTTCTGTAAGGATTTAGTGTTCAATTTTTGAAGATACAAAATAAATAAATTAATACTAAATATTTAAATGATTTGTTTCTTTATTTCGAAAAAAATATTGATCGTCTTCATCCAATAATAAAGTGCAACACAAAGTTATTCGCTGAGCAAGAATATTCCTGGTTCACAGAAATACATTATATGACTTCAAAATGTGGTTCCGACTTTCCAACGCATCTGTGGATGAGTTTGTTGAATATGTTTGGTCTTCATTTGGAACCAAAACAAACCTAACAATGCAATAAAAAATAAATTAAGTGGTTATTACTTAACGATTTTATGCCACAGAATGTCAATGTCAGTATCAGAATCTTTGCAAATATTTTGTGTGCATTTCTTTCTTTTTCATTTCTTGGCATTTGTTTGAACACATAACGCTTTCTCATTTCTTCTCATACATTTCGCTTGTTAGAAAGAAAAAAGCAATTTATTTTTCCCAGGGATGTGAAGAGAACTCAATTTTAACAAAAATTTCCCCAAAATGTCTCTTTTATAGATTGGTGAAACTAAAAATTTTTAAGAGCCTGATAAAATTTAAGAGGATTTTTGATAAAAGTGCTTTTAGTGTTTGTTTATGAAATCGGCCATTAGTGTATTTCAACTTCATTATTAAATAATCTGGAGGATTTTTCAATAGACTTTGGCAGCTTGTGGCAACCATGTTGTTATGGTGACATCTGTCAAATCTATTGTATATTATTTAACTACGGATTAAACACCAAATCCAAATAAAATAAATTAATTATCAAAATAAGTATTTGTTGTTTACCTTGTGCCCATTTTATGTTAGACGTAAACTTTTTAATGTTTAGTGGCTAAATTTGAGACGATCGATTCGGTAATCTATCAGCCAACATTCGTACGGAAAAGGAACGCAAGAGTTGCCGAGATCATCGTTACGGTCCGTGGAAGCGTACAGCAGAACCCGAGGCAGTTGATTCCTCATCGTGCAAAAGAAATCGGCCTTTTAAAGACTTTAACTTGGTGAATTTTGAGCCAGGGCTTGAGTATAAACTTGTACAAGATCTAACTGACCCAGGAGGTCAAAGTTCTTGATCGTAGATAACATCGTTTATTCGCTGACTAGTTCGGAGTGTTTCCAAGAGAAGCCCAATTTTGGTCGAAAAATCATCTTTAACGACGAGGAGCATTTTTGGGTGAATGGCTGTATCAAAAAGCATGGGACGATACCAATCCACACGGGGCTCACCAGATCGCAATGCATCCTCAAAAAGCTCATTGGTCCGTACTTTTTTGAAAACGACGTTGGTGAGACGGAAAACGTCAATGGCGAACGTTACAGAACGATGATAACCAAATTCTAATGGCCCAAATTGAAAAATATGGACCCAGACGACATGCGATTCCAGCATGGTTGGCGCTACATGTCACAAAGCAGTCGCCAAGATTGACATTCTACATGAACGATTTGACGATAAAGTTTCTTCTCGCAGAGGTGACGTGAATTGGCCATCAACGATATGCGATTTGATCCCACTAAACTTTTTCTTTTAGGGTTTCTTCGACTCGCAGGTGTATGCGAATAAGGCAACAGTAAATTCAAAATTGCAGTTAAATTCTTGCAAAAAGTTCCCCTCAATCCTTCTTCGAGTCTTTTTGATAAAAAAAAAAAAAAACAAAACTTTGTCACTCTAGGTTATTTACAAAAAGTGTTTTCCTTTTTATTAGGAACACAAATCTTCAGAACCCAAATGCAAACTCGAAACGATAAGTAGCATCCAAGAAATGTGTGTTATGTGTATGCAAATTTCAATGGACACTCTGAGTACATGTATTCCCAATCAAGTTCTAAATGAATGAAATGTGGTTCAAAGCAAGAGGGTCCTTGCCATCAAGCAAATCCTTTCACATGGAATATACTTCATACGTCTTGCATTCACAAGTGCTGCATTTCGAGTGGTGTTTGTAGGTGGTAGTTTTCAACCTTCAAGGCGTCCGTCACAAAAAGTATTTTTAATTTACAAAAAAAATAAGCCTGCAAAAATGTTCCTTTCATGAAATTTGGTCCATCTGTCATTTTATAAAATACACGTGCCAGACAAGGCAGGCGGCTGTAGGTATACGAGTTTGTGTGCTGGAAGAAAAAAGGACATGCCCACTTCACTTTCACCTCTCGCTTGCTGCATTTCTCCCCACACATCTATACATATGTACGTGTACCAGGACTATGACTAGTCTTTTCAATTGCATTCCTGAAAATGTGCAAAAGTGCTTTGGTCTTTTGCTATGAAAAGCAAAAATGAAAAAGCGTTGTACCACTCGAGCCACACCAGTTAAGTGTACAGTGTTCAGGTTGGTAGGTACTTTCACAGCATGCCAACCGTAACCAATATATCTCGCTGCTTCTTTCCCCTTGTTGTCCTGGTGGCTGGTTTTATACAGAACTATGCCGTCAGGACAGTCTGATGCTGAGAGTCGTCCTTTATTTCTGTGACCAGCCACCCACTGTGCGGCAAGTTGTCCAGACCACCGAAGCCCACTTCCACTTTTCACAGTTTTTCACCATCACTTTGTGGGTTCTGCGAAGCGATTCAAATTTGGACGTATACTTTTCCTTTTTTCATTTTTTAAAAGGAAAATGTTGTTTTTGAAGCGGGTTTTTAAAAAATTTCCCTTCCCACTCGTCCTTGTCAGTCCAGTTGTTGGTGGTGGTAAAGTGGAAGGGCACAGCGATGTGGGAAAATAAAAAATTATATGATTGGATTGCTGGTGCAGGAAATCCCACTGAATTTTCAAGTCAGCCAACGCAGCGCAGTGCAGCGCTGCACCCATCACCATTGCTGCGCGCCGCGAATGCAATTTAAACAAATTGAAATTGCACATGCCACTCAGGGGAGCAAGGCAGTGTGGGCAAACACAAAGTGCGACTTAAGTTAATTGCAATGCGAATAACGTTATTTGGGATTTTAAATGAGCGTGTTTAAGCTGGGGAGTTAAATTATCCGTTCGTGCCGCATATCGTGTGATTTAGATGAAGCTGAGTTGAAACAATTAATCAGCAGATATAAGTATATACCGTATCTAAATAGAGCTAGAGCACATGGTTAAATGCAATCGATTTCGAAATGGACTTAGCAGGAGTGCTTATTTGAACAGGACATCACGTTCTTTAAGTTAAGTGGAAAGGAGAAACCCATTATTGTTTTTATATCGTTGGATAAAGTAATTGATATGTTCCATGGTTGTCGGCAATTGCTTCAAGTTTTAATTGATTTTAATTTAACATTCACTCAATGAACAAGTGGACGAGGAGTCTTTCAAAATAAAAAGGAACAAACGGGTAGAATCATTGAGGACGAAGACGGTTTTATGTACCTTTAACTTCAATCGCATGTTACCAAGATGAAAGTACTTTTCAATTTCAAGTTAAAAGATGACTTCAACGCAAAAGTGGTCGAGACCTAAAGCACCAAGTAGACATTATTTTGGAGCTCATAGTAGTGTTTTGGAACACGATTTTAACTTCGAACTATTTTGTTTATTGTGCAACATTTTATAGTAACAGTGATGCACATTTTGTTTCTTGAAATCGACTGAAATGTTTTACTGTTATTAGGGACATTTTTTTCTGAGCATTAATCTATCGGCCTTGTTCCAAAAAATCGAGTTGAATCGAAATGAAACGAATTTCTAAATAGGGTGAATTTATTTTCAGTGCTCTATATTTCACTCGCTTTCATAATTTCGGAATGACTTGAACTTGAAGTAAAATTGAAGACAGCTGTCATCTTTCACTTCTCAGTTGACAAATACAAAACTATTTTGTATTTTTTTTTTGAATATGCAGGAAGAAGAAAAATGTTGGGAGATTATTCAAACCCATAAGGAATTGATGACGCTGAGTATGTAGTTAAAGGAGTTGTATCATAAAGGGTGGTTAAATTTTAAGGGCTGATGTTGATTTTGAATAAAACACAAATTATTTAGGAAATTATTGTTATTTCTTTTTATTATGATAATATTGGTATGGTTGGGTTCAATTATGTATGGAACAAAATATCGTCCAAATGGCCGCTGCGACCTCGGCGGCACACCTCCATCCGATGGTCCAAATTTTTGATGACGCTGAGGCATAATTAAGGTTCTATGCCGTTAATGTGCCGAATTATCTCATCCTTTAGCTCTTGAATTGTTGCTGGCTTATCGACGTACACCTTTTCTTTCAAATAACCCCAAAGAAAGAAGTCCAACGGTGTCAGATCACATGATCTTGGCGGCCAATTGACATCGCCATCACGTGAGATAACAAGGCAAAAGAGCCATTGTTTCGTTAGCTGTGTGGCAAATGGCACCGTCCTGTTGAAACCACATAACGTCCACATCCATATCTTCCAATTCGGCCATAAGAAATTCGTTATCATCTCACGATAGCGAACACCATTCACAGTAATTACCTGACCGGCATCATTTTGGAAAAAATACGGCCCGATGATGCCGCCAGCCCATAAACTGCACCAAACAGTCACTCTTTGTAAGTGCATTTGTTTTTCGATAATCTCTCTTGGATTATCATCCGCCCAAATGCGGCAATTCTGCTTATTGACGAATCCACTGAGGTAAAAATAGGCTCATCACTGAAGATGATTTTCTTCGAAAATTTCTTCGAAAATTGATCATCCACTGTTGCCATTTCTTGCCACCATTCTGACCATTGACGGCGCTTGAAATGGTAAAGAGGCTTTAGTTCTTGAGTCAATTGCACCTTGTTAGCGTGTAAATGCAAGTCTTTATGCATAATGTTCATCAACGACGAGCGTGAGAGGTGCAATTATTGGGCACGACGACGAGTTGAGGTGGACGGCTCTTCAGCCACACTATCGCGAACAGCAGCAATATTTTCTGCAGTACGAGACTACAAGCTGAACGAGCATGCGCTGGTGTTTGCACACCCGGCTTGCTCAAATTTTTGCACGATTTTTCCGATTGTGCGCACAATTGGACTATTAAATTGACCGAAAAAATGACGAAGTGCACGATATGCATTTTGATTTGAACGCCCATTTTCATAATAAGCTTGAATAACTTTAACGCGTTGCTCGATTGTGTATCTTTCCATGGTTCAAATTGAGTTAGTCTGAAATTGAGAAATGTCAAATGAAATGCAGAAAAAAAACTTGACTTTTAGGTGTGGTTCACATTCAACATCAGCCCTGAAAATTTAACCACCCTTTACTATCGACTTGATAAACGTGCCTTTCCATCAATGCCTCCCCATTCAATAAAACTATCAATCCTGCATCGTTACCGCTGACCGTGGTCTTACGTTTTCTTGCCGAAGGAAATTGGCAAAGATCAGTTGGAAAAGACTTTAATATCGATCTTGGTGGAGGTAGAATAGATTTGTAGAATTGATTTGGAGGATAAGATTTGTCCAAGTTAAATTCAACTTGAAATTACTCGAGGAATGAAACCAAAACTTAATTTTTTGGAAAATTTAGTATTCCTGATGGAGTCATAAGATGCATCCATGGGACGCAAATCAAGTTCCAACGCTATTCCTTTTTTTATCTCAAAATTTCACAATAAATAATAATTTCACACAACTGATCGAATTTAAGTCACCCGAAAATCGAGAAAATCGAAATCTGGAACACGGAAATTCGCATCAATTTCACTTCGGTAAAAGTGAATTGTAAAACACCAAATTTTATTTTGTATCGAGTTG
Organism: Chrysotoxum bicinctum; assembly: GCA_911387755.1. Taxonomy (NCBI): domain Eukaryota; kingdom Metazoa; phylum Arthropoda; class Insecta; order Diptera; family Syrphidae; genus Chrysotoxum; species Chrysotoxum bicinctum. Next base: position 97,505,506 of record OU426989.1, read on the forward strand.
TCTTCAAATCACTTAAATTGAGCGTTGAAAGCGATTTCAAGCGATTTTTCTAAGTGAAACATTTTTAAAGATTAAATGCAGTACTGGATCGCACGTATTCGCTCTCATGTAAAAGTATACTTTTGAATGAAAAAATTGTTTATAAGTAATGTAAAACATTGATTTAATTAGGGCAAAATGTTCAAATGCATAAAATTGCAGTCTGATTTTTATAAAATTATGAATTTATGCAAACAAAGCAAAGACTAAAATGTTGTATTATTAAATTAATTTTGTATATAAGAAATTTCTTTAAAATGTTTCTAAAAAAAAATTGCGATATCAATTTTAAGCATTTACGAGGGCAGTCCAATAAGTACTTAGCAGCACCGCCCGATAGTGCCCGTATCACAAGAGGGATTTATTATCGTCTAGTACATTCTTTTAGACGAATATTGTCAAAATTTCAGCTGAATCGGACTCGTAGTTTTGTTTCGACCACACGTGTGAAAGCCAGCTTGTCCGCGAATTTTGGAAAAATGGAAAAAGAGCAATATCGGTCGGTGATTCGATTCTTTTTTTTGGAAGGGAAATCACGCATCGAAATCAAAGAGCACTTGGATGCTGTGTACGGTGACTCTTCTCCCTCTATAGCTATCGTCAAAAATTGGTATAACGAGTTTAATATCGGTTTTTGATGAGCCCCGCCCAGGTGACCCGAAAATGACTACCACGGAGGATAACGTGTCAAAAATCCACGATCTCACATTGGCAGACCGCCGATTGAAGGTGCGCAGGATAGCTAAAACAGTAGGCATCTCAAAAGACCGCGTGGGTCATATTCATATCCTGCATGAAATTTTAGGCATGAGAAAGCTGTCGGCGCTCACTCCAGACAACAAGCGCAACCGTGAGACCACTTCAGAGCCATGGCCAAATTGGTCGAATTGCACTACGAACTACTGCCCCATCCACCGTATTATCCAGATTTGGCTCCGTGCGACTTTTTTTGTTTGCCAACTTGAAAAAACCACTCGGTGGGCAGAATCTTTGGTCGAATGAGGAGGTCACAGCCGCCACGGAGGCCTACTTTGCAGACCTCGAGAAAACCTATTTTTCCGATGCATTAAAGAAATTCGTGCTAAAAGGAGACAACCATATGTTAAGAAATAAATAAAATGCACGACTGGGTCGCATGAACTTGCTCCTATGTAATAGACTAGGAATTTTAAAAACGAATATTATTAAAAAAAAAACTGTTCATAAGAATAAAATTATTTTTTTAAATTCTTTTAGTAGTATGTAAGAGATAACTGAATGCTATGAAAATATAAATGTATGCAAGAACAAAAATTATAAGTCGTTGTAGTGGTTCCTTAAAATAATAAGCTTTTATGTACAAAATTTTTAAAACATATTTAAGAAAAAATTTGGTACGCCAACTTTAAGTTTTTATTATTGTACGAATGAGAATTAAATTTCCAAGAAAAATATTGAACCGTTTTTGAGATATCAAATTTTCCCAAAACAAATGACTTTTTTCCAAAAATTGAAGAAAATATTTTTCTTTAAGTTTAGAAATGCAATGTTTTTTAAATTAAAATTTTTTAGGAGCTTCATTCATTGAAATCCGTGATGGCGATAATGAGCAATTCAAAACTCAAAAAAAATCGTTCTATGGTAGGTACAGTCAGTAATATTGTAAGAATTAATCGAAAGAAAAAAAATGTTAGCAAAATTCTCGAAAGACGATTTTCGAAAACCATTTTTTAACATTTGTATGGAGGTTACCGTTATTTTTAGGTAAAATAATTCCTTTTTTCTCATAATATGTATCTTGTAGATTGTATTAATAAACTTTTATCAAGTGTTAAAAGAATTGAGCATGGAGTTTTCGAAATATCGAATTTAAAAAAAAATTAAAATTTTTTTAAAAATCCAAAAAAAATTTTTTTTGAAAATACACAATAACATTAAAACTGCTGGGGAACCTTAACATAAAAATAATGATCAAAATCGGTCGTACTGGTTTTGAGAAAATCACAAACAAAAAAATAGTTCCAAAGCGGGTACCAAAAATAATAATTTTTTGGACATTTTTTTTCAACCATTACCTATCGGAAACTAAATGAAATTTTTTGAATTTTTTTTTGATCTGTGTGACAGTTTTTGAGAAAAAAAAATATTTATAAAATTTCGAAAAAAAATTCGTATGGCAAGTACCGTTATTTTTGGTCTTCAAAAAAAAAGAAAAAAACATGCGGGGGGTGGAATTGAAACCCATATCTACCAATCTACCATATCTGCCGTTAAGCTGTAGTCGAACAGACAGACAGACAGAATTGAGAGACCCACTTTTTTGGTCTTCGCTATCATCGTAATGTCAACTTTTTGATCAAAATCTCGAGTTCGATTTTTTTACGAATGCATAACTTGCCTTATAGTACCTATAAATCCAAGTAAAAATTGTAACCCCGGAAATATCCCTAAACATTACTTATGTTTTACTATCTCTAAATCTAAATCTCTAAATCCTCTGAACAACTACATGCGACCGAATAGTACACTCAATATTTCTCAAGAATAGAACATGATTTCTCAAACGATTTTCTATTGGTGGAAAACACTCTCTTTGTATAAAAAAAAGAAAATTTTCTTTTGCAAATAACCCGAGGTTGATATTTGTATAGTGCCGCCATCTAACAAGGATATCAGACCAGAAGAATGAGAATGAATACCAAAGACATAACGCGTTCGACAATTTTTTTTTTCTTTTTGTTTGCAGTTTTCTTTTTCCATTCTATATATTTTATGTATTAACAATATTTTTTTCTCTCTTATTTATTTCACTCAACCAAAGAAATAAAATTAAGTTCAAAGAAAAATATTCTTTTTTTTTTACGTAAAAAGCACATTTTCCCAGGATTTCTTTTAGAATTGTGTATAAAAACATTTTATCATATCCTTACTTATAGTCCAGTCAAAGCGTCATTTGACCTTGCGCGCAGAGGCATGGTCAATTTTTTTTTCATGGATCGATAGGTGCTTATGAGAAAAGCTTAAAACCAAATTTGCTCCACATGATAACTTTTTTTACCAAAGTTATTGGTAAAAATGTGTTTTGTGTCATTTGTTGGTCATTTGCGAATATCTCGGCTCTACTATCTCGTACAAACAAAACTTAAACATGCATTTATTCTTAATAACATTATCTATTATGTTCTAAAAAAAATCATTTGTTTAAACAAATGAAAAAAAAGTTATAGTAAGTTAAACAAATTTTTTGTTGTTTAAAAATCAATTTTTCGTGATTATTAAGAAAAAACCTCATTTAACGATGAAATTTTTATTTTTTATTATTAAAGTTTTGGTAATTCCCTACAATTTAAAAAAAAAGTCAACACTCTACGATGAACGAAAGCCGAGTAATAAATTATTGAACATAGGTAAGTCAGCGCACCCACGCATTTTATGATTTTATGTTTTAATTAATATCTCAGCCCCAGTATGTCGCAAAGTGAAAATAAAAAACTATATTGCTAATAACAATATTTCCTATCAACTTTCATTTAATTTAATATGTTTGAGCAAAAATATAAAAAGTTACCTTTGGTTTCAACGTTTTTTTTTTTTGTTTTTAATACCTTTTTTTCATAGTTATTGAGAAAAAAACTGTATTTCACGGTAAATACTTTTCAGTTTTGGATTTTTGTTTTATAGTCCTGCTTATTTTCTTCAAATTAAAAAAAAACTTAGTCTATTACGACAAACGGGAGCCAAGATATTCATGATTTAAAAACTTAGGAAAGCTTACAATTTAGTATTTTAACCTTGTAGCTTGTAATTTTGGTGTCGCCAGCAACAAGACTATATTGGTATCCTTCAAACACCCCACACATATACTTACACATATTTGTTGCTTCTTGTTGCTGGCGACACCAAAATTACAAGCTACAAGGTTAAAATACTAAATTGTAAGCTTTCTTAAGTTTTTAAATCATGAATATCTTGGCTCCCGTCTGTCGTAATGGACAAATTTTTTTTTTAATTTGAAGAAAATTAGCAGAACTTTAAGACAAAAATCCAAAACTGAAAAGTATTTACCGTGAAATACAGTTTTTTTCTCAATAACTATGAAAAAAAGGTATTAAAAACAAGAAAAAAACGTTGAAACCAAAGGTAACTTTTTATATTTTTGCTCAAACATATTAAATTAAATGAAAGTTAATAGAAAATATTGTTATTAGCAATACAGTTTTTTATTTTCACTTTGCGATATAGTGGGGCTGAGATATTAATTAAAACATAAAATCATAAAATGCGTGGGTGCGCTGACTTACCTATGTTCAATAATTTATTACTCGGCTTTAGTTCATCGTAGAGTGTTGACTTTTTTTTTAAATTGTAGGGAATTACCAGAACTTTAATAATAAAAAATAAAAATTTCATCGTTAAATGAGCTTTTTTCTTAATAATCACGAAAAAGTGATTTTTAAACAAAAAAAAATTTGTTTAACTTACTATAACTTTTTTTTCATTTGTTTAAACAAATGGTTTTTTTTAGAACATAATAGATAATGTTATTAAGAATAAATGCATGTTTAAGTTTTGTTTGTACGAGATAGTAGAGCCGAGATATTCGCAAATGACCAAAAAATGACACAAAACACATTTTTACCAATAACTTTGGTAAAAAAAGTTGTCATGTGGTGCAAATTTGGTTTTAAGCTTTTCTCATAAGCACCTATCGATCCATGAAAAAAAAATTGACCATGCCTCTGCGCGCAAGGTCAGGCCCTTTTTCATGACGCTTTGACTGGACTATTAGTTAGAATGTCCGTTATTTTTTTTTTATTTTACTAAAGAAAATTGTTGGTTTATTTAAGGTTAAGATTTATTTTACATTAATGTCTTTTAGTTTTTTTTCTCAAGTACATAAATGTTAGACAGTAAGTAATTGGAGCTTTAGAAAAGAATGAACAATGTACATAGTAGTACCTTTTTTCACTACATATCTACATACATACATATATATAAGAGTAAATGTCAAATGTCATAAAAAATGTAGATACAAAAAGTTTTGAGAAAGGAAACAAATCTCTCTACACTTATAGCTTCAAAAGATGAAAACAATTTCCGGATAAAAAAAATTTGTAAAGGTGTATATAACGTCAAATCAAAATTTAATTTTAATTTAGTAAAAGCATCCTAAATATTTGTATATGTAAATGTTATATAGTGTTGAATGTCACCAACATATTGTAAATGGTAAGAACTGTGGTGTAGAGCAGAAAAATGATCGTTGATAAGTAAAGTGAAAAACGTATAGCCCAGAATCGAACCTTGAGGAACTCCTGTCTTAGTGAAAAGAAGAGAAGAAGGCTTGATACACCTTGAGACCTTTTTAATTGGTAGGAAGAAAGCAGTTTGTTAACAGAGTTTGAGATTTTGAAAATCTAACATAGTTTAGCTCATAGCTGAGTGGAACTAACACAAAATTAAATCCCTAAGAAAAATCCAGATTTTTTTATTGTTATTAGATCCTCACCGAAGGGATTGCGATCTGATACCTGAAAGAATACTAATAGGCAGCGTTGCAATGCAAGTCATTGTTTGTTGGGGATTTTGGACTGATGGCATCATCGGCTTATACTTCTTTGAAAACGACGTTATAGCCAGCCATCACAGTCAATGGCTAGCACTATCGGTCAATGGCAACTAATTTTTCTGGCCCGATTAGGAGAATATGGAAACCGATGACTTATGGTTTCAACTCGACGGCCGGCGTAGCTAGGTGCCACCCAACCTTCACTTGTCTATCTCACGTGATGTGAATTGCTCGCAGAGATCGTGCGATTTGACCCCGTTAGACTTCTTCTTGTGAGCTATTCTAAAGTTACAGGTCTATAAAATACTACAGCATTGAAAGCCAACATTATCAAAGCCATTGGTCAAATTCAGCCTGACTTATGAGCCAGAGTTATGAGAAATTAGACTTTCCAGATAAGTGCCACCCAGCGAAGCCGCAGCAGACATCTGAATAATTTTATTTTTCAAACATAATGGCGAATATGACTTTTCCAAATAAATAAAAAGTTCCAATGATATTTTTCTTGTTTTATTTTGAACAGAAAAACCTTTAAGAGAACTTGTTTTTCGTACATTCAGCATAAAAATGATATGTTGTTTATTTTTCAGAAAAAATATCCTTTTTTTATTCCGGTCAGAGGGGGGGGGGTGGCGTTAAACACCCTGAATACTAACCCTGGTTCTAACATTTAAGGTATCTGTAGTATAATTTTTATTTTTATTTTCGACATTAACGATTCTAACACAAAATTATTATGCAGAAGCTCCTTTGAATTCAAAATTTTCGAAAAAGTATTTTTTTGGATTTTGAAAAAAATCAATTCAATTCAAAAAGAGGTATTATAAAGCCAAGCTATGCATTTATAAAAAAAAATCGATTTTTATCAAAGTTGGCACAACGATGATAGAGAATACGAAAAAAGTGGGCTTCGCGATTCTGTCTGTAAGTCTGTTCGACCACAGCCTAAACCGCTCGGCCGATTTTCTTTAAACTCGACCACACGTTTTTTTTTATTAAATTAATTTAAAAATAAAATATCTTTTCTGCATAAATTCATAATTTTTTAGGAATCAGATGTCATTTTTATGCATTTGAACATTTTTCTCTAATTAAATCCATTTTTTATATTTACATTAAGGAATGTTTAGGACCCAAAGTACTTTGACATAAGAGCAAGTATACGTTCGATCCAGTTGTGCATTTTATTTCTCTTCAAAAGTTAGGCAAAAGCTGCAAAAATTCAGCGTGTTTCGTAGCAACTTTTGATCCCCCACCCCGTATTTATTTCGGAATCAAATTAAAATTAAATTTCGATGAGCTTCTGGAAATTTTAGTCGACTTGAAGCTAAAATAGCACTAAATCGCCACTTTTGGCAAATTTTAGTTTCTCCCAGCAACGAAATATCAATCCTTAAAACAAACTTATTGTTCTTATTAATTATTCATAAGTAAAAACCATAAAATCAAAAGTGGAATGACTTAAACTTTCCAACTAATTGATTTGAAATAAATTGCATTTCAAAGACACTTCTGAAACTGCAATGTTTTGTCCAAAATCAAGGAGGAAAGCCGAATTCGAAGAGAAATTTTATTTTCTCTTTTTTTTTTAACTTTTTTGATGCAATAGGTACTCAGAAGTCAGAATATACCTTTGTGAGTTCATGTTTAACTTTTAATTAGAGAAATTCCAAACTAAAACGTCAAAATGCACAAGGCACTTAGTTCTCAAAGATACCAACTTTCAGTCATGGATCAGGTCCTTTGGGTGTGTGCTGTCGAGAAACTATTTGGGAAATCGTATATTTTACTTAAACATTTCAGCCATGAAATTAATTTTGATTAATATTATGCAATACCTAATTTTAATTCTATCTGTATGACATGGATTTGTGATGGGTGTAGAAACAATTCTGTCATACAGTTTCTATCATTGTTAATGGGGGAATATAGTAATAGTTGTTCTTTATCTTGTAAATAAAGGTTGAAGATGTAAGGTAAATGGTTTTCTTAAAATCATAAGAAATTATACGTTTTGCGGCTCCAAGAAAAATCTTAACAAATATCGTGTTATCGTAAGGTATAACAAATAAAATGCAGGAATATATTGCATGAACTTGCTCTTTTGTTTAAGATTAAGATTTTGTAAAAATCTACAAGGTGTTACTTTCATGAAAAATTCGATTTTTAAAAACAATTTTTTAACATTTGTATGGTAGGCGTCGTTATTTTTAGATAAAATTAAAATTATTGTCCTTCATGTTTTCAAAATGTTTTTTTTTATTCAAAAAATATTTTTTTAAGTTTTGAAACGCAACATTTTTCAAACTTCTTAGAAGCTTTTCCATAAAAGTTTCACTTAAAACCCTTATGCCGATAATGAGAAATTCAATGGTAGCTACCTTACTTTAATTTTTTTTTTTATTAAATTGAAGAACGCAAGAATTAATCGAAAGAAAAGAAATTTTATCAAAATTCTAGATGCCGTTTTGGAGAAAAATACAACTTTCGAAGACCATTTTTTAACATCTTGTAGAATGTATTAAAAGTCACGTTTTAAAAAAATTGAGCATGGGATCTTCCAAATATTGAGTTTAAAAAAAACATTGATTTTTTTTTAAATACTTAACATTTTTTTGTTGGAAAATTTCAATACACAATACTATCCAAACTGTTGGGCTGCTTTAGCATTAAAAACTGAACAAAATCGGTTGTACCGTTTTTGAGAAAATCAAAAACCAAACAAAAAAGTTCTAGCGGAGGTAGGTACTATTGATAATCATTTTTCGCAAATGTTTTTAAAAGAATTATCTAGCTTTAACTAAAAGAAATTATGTAATTTTTACTTGCGACTTACAGGTACTATAAGGCAAGTTATGCATTCGGAAAAAAAAATCGAACTCGAGATTTTAATCAAACTTGACATTACGATGATAGCGAAGACCAAAAAAGTGGGTCTCTCAATTCTGTCTGTCTGTCTGTCGGTTCGACTAGAGCCTAAACGGCTTGTCCGATTTTCTTCAAACTTGGTTGATATGGATTTTGATTTTTCCCCCCACAGGTTTTTTTCTTTTTTTTTTAAGACCAAACATAACGGTACCTACCATACGTTTTTTTTTTTTTTTTGAAATTTTATAAACATTTTTTTTCTCAAAAACTGTCTCACAGAATTTAAAAAAAAATTGAAAAATTTTCATAAAGTTAAAACTAGGTAATGGTTGAAAAAATTTTCCAAAAAAATGTTATTTTTGGTAGCCCCCCTGAGTCCATTGTTTTTTGTTTTTGATTTTCTCGAAAACGGTACAGCTGATTTAAACGATTTTCTTAATGCCAAAGCTCCTCCAAAGTTTAAATATTATTGCATATTCAAATTTTCAATTTTTTATTTTTTGTATTTTAAAAAAAAAAGTCAAAATTTTTTCTTGGAAACTCAATATTTCAAAAACCCCATGGTAAATTTTTTTCAAACTTCAGAAATAAAAGTTTCCTAATATAATCTACAAGATTTAAGAAAACAAAATTTTTGTTTTATCTAAAACTAATGGTACCTTCCATACAAATGTTAAAAAATGGTTTCCGAAAATCGTATTTTTCTCGAAAACGGTCCGAGAATTTTGCTAAATTTTTTTTCTTTTGATTAATTTTTACGATCTATATTTTAATAAAACAAATTTGAAATCTAGATTATTACTGACTGTACCTACCATAGAACGATTTTTTGGAATTTTGAATTTCTCATTATCAGCATAACAGATTTTAATGAAATTTTTTATAAAGAAGCTCCTAAAAAGTTTAAAAAGCATTGCATTTCAAAACTTAAAAAAAAATATATTTTTTCAATTTTTAGAAAAAAGTCGTTTTTTTTTTGGAATCCGATATCTCAAGAACGGCCTAATATTTTTCATTTTTCTTGGAAATTTAACTCTTATTCGTACAATAATAAAAACTTAAAGTTGGCGTACCAAAATTTTTTCTTAAAAATGTTTTAAAAATTTTGTACATGAAAGCTTATTTTTTTAAGAAACCACTACAACGACTTATAATTTTTGTTCTTGCATGCATTCATATTCGCATAGCATTCTGTTTTTATCTCTCACTACTAAAAGAATTTAAAAAATTCATTTTATCTTTATGAACAGTTTTCTTTAATAATTTTCGTTTTTAAAATTCCTAGTCTATTATATAGGAGCAAATCCGTGCGACCCAGTCGTGCATTTTTTTTTTTTTTTTTTTTTGAGAAAAAAAATTTACAAAATTTTGAAAAAAAAAAATCGTATGGCAGGTAGGTACAGTTATTTTTGGTCTTAACAAAGAAAAAAACGTGTGGGGGATTTAAATATGATATCTACCAAGTTTAAATAAAATTGGCTGAGCATTTTAGGCTTTAGTCGAACATTCAGACAGCCAGCATTGCGTGACCCACTTTTTTTGTATTCTCTATCATCGAAATGTCAACTTTGATCAAAATCTAGATCGGTTGACGCTTTCAACCTGGCCGTTCCCAGTTGACAAACTTGTAATGATTGTGGCTCACAGCAATTTTGGAAGACAGTAGATGTGAACGTAGAACCCCCGAAGAAATAAAATAACTAGAGTTTTCCGAAAATTGTTTTCGTGTAACTTTAGTTTTGCAAGCACCTCGGAGGTTCCTGCCGACTTCAAAGGGTATAACTAGCTGAATTTTGTAAATATGTCACTTAGACAGAAAATGTAAGAGTTCTGCTTGCTTGTATTTCAAATTGGTCTACGTGGTATGAGTTTACCTCTTTGCAAATAGGCTTGAGAAATCCGTCTTTTACGCTCGCAGTTTCGATGCAGTTTCGTCGGCATGCCTCTAACTTGTTTTCTTAGATTTAAAATGAAGTAGACACGTACAATAACTACTTCCATCTTTCCAGTACCCAAATTAAGTGTCTTCAGCGTTGACAGTTTTGAATATTACATCCTGCATTTTTCTAGGTATATGTAAAAAATTTTGTTACTTTAATATGCAGTTATTGTAACGAATGTCTTGCTCGATAACAAATTTATCAAACGGTCCGTTTTCCAAAGCTTTCTTATCCGCTAAAAGGTATTCATCTTAACCTCAATTAGCAATAACATTCCGGCACAGTGCTTCAGTCTAGTCCATGATAGGTGTTTTGATAAGATCCATGCTCAGGCTGCAATCCTTGTTGATATCTCTTTCCTTTCATGCTACTTTAAATTGCTAAGCAGTCAGTTTATGCGATCCTGAAATGAAATCCTAGGAGAAACGTCCAAAGTCTTCACTATTGGTCAAATTGCTGCAATACGTTTTTTTGACTAAGTAGTTTTCTTACTATAATAGTAAAGGGTGGTTAAATTTTAAGGGCCGATGTTGATTTTGAATAAAACACAAATTATTTAGAAAATTATTGTCATTTCTTTTTGTTATGATAATATTGGTATGGTTAAATTATGTATGGAACAAACCGATATGGTCTAATGGCCGCCGCGAGCTCAGCGGCACAGCTCCATCCGATGGTCTAAATTTTCGATGACGCTGACGCATAATTGAGCTTCTATGCCGTTAATGTGCCGAATTATCTCATCCTTTAGCTCTTGAATTGTTGCTGGCTTATCAACGTACACTTTTTCTTTCAAATAACCCCAAAGAAAGAAGTCCAACGGTGTCAAATCACATGATCTTGGCGGCCAATTGACATCGCCACCACGTGAATTGAATTGTCGTGCAAAAGAGCCATTGTTTCGTTAGCTGTGTGGCAAATGGCACCGTCCTATTGAAACCACATATCGTCCACATCCATATCTTCCAATTCGGGCCATAAAATGTTCGTTATCATCTCACGATAGCAAACACCATTCACAGTTACTGCCTTACCGGCCTCATTTTGGAAGAAATACGGCCCGATGATGCCGCCAACCCATAAACCACACCAAACAGTCACTCTTTGGGGGTGCATTTGTTTTTCGACAATCACTCTTGGATTCTCATTAGCCCAAATGCGGCAATTCTGCTTATTGACGAATCCACTGAGGCGAAAATGTGCCTCATCACTGAAAATGATTTTCTTCGAAAATTGATCATCCACTGTTGCCATTTCTTACCACCATTCTGACCATTGACGACGCCTGAAATGGCCAAGGAGGCTTTAGTTCTTGAGTCAATTGCACCTTGTAAGCGTGTAAATGCAAGTCTTTATGCATAATGTTCATCAACGACGAGCGTGAGAGGTGCAATTATTGGGCACGACGTCGAGTTGAGGTGGACGGCTCTTCAGCCACACTATCGTGAACAGCAGCAATATTTTCTGCAGTACGAGCTGTACGAGCATGATGCTCTGGTGTTTTCACATCTCCTACAGACCCAGTTTGCTCAAAGTTTTGCACGATTTTTCCGACTGTACGCACATTTGGACTATTAAATTGACCGAACAAATCACTAAGGGCACGATATGCATTTTGATTTGAACGCCCATTTTCATAATAAGCCTGAATAACTTTAACGCGTTGCTCGATTGTGTATATCTTTCCATGGTTCAAATTGAGTTAGTCTGAAATTGAGAAATGTCAAATGAAATACAGAAAAAAACTTGATGTTTAGGTGTGGTTCACATTCAACATCGGCCCTTAAAATTTAACCACCTTTTATATGGGGTGAACTTTTCCGTCCTCGGAAAACATGGCTTATGTGTTTTTGGAAAATTGTAAGTGACCTACTTAGGCGGGCGAACTGCCCAATGTGAGTTTCAAAAGAAGTGTATATCCGATGTTTTTTCGATACGTCTTCTCTAAGTCGAGTGTGGACAATATTTGCGACTTGCTGAAAGCATCGACTTATAATCTATGATTGTAAGTGGGTATCGATCGTGATTTTGACTTTATTTAGACGTTGACAATAAATGAAGGTAGAGTCTCTTTGATCATTTGTTTTTATCAGTAAGGCCAATTGGACTGAAAATTTTGAATCGCTTGGTCTAATTAAATCCACTTTTAGCCATTTTAAATTCCGGTCATCTACTACTTCATTTCTGATGAAAAGTGCTTCTCATCTTAGCTGTTTGGACTAGACAGAAAATTGTATTGGTTAATCGTACTCAAACTAAGACGACAACGTCGTGATCATAAAGAACCAATATTTCTGAACTCTACGTGGTATATTATCGCTACCCTCAATCTGATCCCGGTGTTTCCCAGTGATTATGGGCCCTTGCTTTTTAATAGATACATTCTCTGCTAACATGTTTTTTTGGCTAATTGGTGAGTTTTTGGTACACCAACTATCAACTGTTTTTCGGGTTTGACAATAGAACACAATTTCAGGAAGATGGAGCCACTCCACACAAAGCAAGAGTTTCAGTGGAAAAAATGGGACTCATCTTTTCAAAAAAAAAATTCTGCAACTACGTAGATTACCCTAGACACCTCTGTCATCAAACCATACACCATGCGACTTTTTTTCAGAATACTTTTAGTCGGGCTTACTCCAATAATGCCTAAATAATTCAAGACCTAGAAGGAAATATCCGCCCTGAAGTCGCTGTTTAAATACACTGGGAACTAAAAATATAAACAGTGTGATGTAGACTCTGATTGTCGAAGAAGATTTTATAGAATATCATTTTTTATAAAAACTCCAAGATGAGATGCAGCTCGTCTTTTTAAACTAACACGCAATTGGAACCTATAAGCAATTATGCCAATTAATTGTTTACTCTTTTTGCTAATATTTGATACTCTAAAGATTAATATTTGCATTACTAATTTCAATTTTATATCCGAAGAAGTTGTATGCATTGTCTACCACCTATGTTTCTGTTTCGTCAACAATAAAATAAAAATAATAAAATCCAAGAAAAACAAACATCAGAAAAAAAACAAAAAGGGTAGATTTTATGCAATGTCAAATCTTCTTCTTCTTTTTTCAATGCGGGCATCTGGAATAACAAAACAAACAAACAAAAAAGAACACCTTAAGAAAGGAAGCAAATTTCTTCACAAATATGCTGAGAAGTTGTTTTAACAAAGGGGGCCGAAAGTCACTGACGCATGGTGATGAAAAAAATAAAAACATCGTCTGCACATTACATTTTGTTTTAAATACCTGCCTTATTGCCTTGTTGTCGCTTGAGAGGTGTTGAAGTAAGGCTTTAAAAGGTTTCAAATCTCAGAAGTATGATGATAAAATTTGAAAAATTTAACACCAGTAAGAAGGTTTATTAGGGTGTGGGTGGATGTGGATGTTTTGTGCGTTTAAGAGTTGCATAAATTAACAAGGGATTTTTTTAAAGTTCTTGTTTATTGAAGAACTGTTTTGGAATGCGAATACGTTTAACTGTTTTCCCTAGATCCCATTCGGGTACTTTGCTTATGAGAAAACAAATGTTCCTAAAATTCCCCATGAATTTTCAATATGCTGCTTAACTAATCCGTCCTTCCTTGCTATGGAAAGAAATTCTTTAAGAAATTTCTCAGTTTTTCTAGTCAAAAATTCAGCTTACAAGCCGTGGACCGTAAAAGCCAGCAGGCAGTATAGGTACACTGCCTGATTTTATAAAACAGAACCTTCAGTTGCTCCAGAAAACAGTTAACGATGGGATCAATTGAAAAAAGCAGATTTTCTTTCATTTGAGCTCGTTTATGTAAGTGACGAAGTGTTTTCCTGCAATAGGATTTTGTCTAGATTTGGGAGTTGATGGACGCTCAAGGACCCTTGAAGTTCTCAATTGTCGTGATCGATGAGATTAAATATATGCCTGCTGGGATAAAGATACCCACAATTAGAAGAAATATTCCGGCTCAAGCCCGATCTTCCAAATCGGTGTAAGCAGCTCAACCATCAAACAATGACACTGATAGAGGTGGTGCCGTGAAATAATACCTGCAAATTGGACAAAGGATTTGGGTCTTTAACTTTAAATATTTATCTGACAATCCTGTATAACAGTTTAAACACAGTTTGAAGTCATTACAAGGTTGTAAAAGGATACTTTAAGCATTTTCTCAACTTCTAATGCACATACCCAGAAGAAAAATCCAAATGCCACTCATGGAAACCGACTTCAGGGATTGGTTCTGCTTTAACGATGAGTTTTTGAAGCATTAAATTCAACCCGATATATGGTCCCCCATTTTACAATGGATTTAAGATCAGAATTTAATGAGTTTGATATACTGTGCCGTTCCAAATCTTTATTCTCTCAACAAAACAGTTTGATGCATTAGAAGTTTCAGACAAAAGATCATTGATGAACTTGAGAAAAAGAATCAGAGACAAAACAGAGTCCTTGGGTGCACCAGCATTTATTTCATAAATAACAGACCTGAAACCATTCAATACAACTTGTTTAGAACGGTTCGAAAGATAATCTCTGATCCATTCAAAAAGAGACAAAATGCACGCATTTTCCATAAAAGGTCTTGATACCAAACTCTATCAAATGCTTTTGTAATATCAAGAGCAAATATCTTTGTTGCTCCGAAAGAGTGTGAGCATTGGTTTCACTTTTCGGTGAGATATGCCATTAGATCAAAAATGGCTACGAATGCCATACTGCCGCTCAATGAAAAGCCTTTTTTTCTTCCAGAGACATTTCTCTGGCTCATACATGTTAGAGAGAGGATCGAACATCGAGGAATGTGTTTACATTCCTTTTTGTGCGCATCTAGTTTAGTTGGAATTGGAAATAGTCTGGCATCTCTATTGGTATTGTGTTATAGAGATGAAGAAGGACTTGAAATGTGTTTACATTCCTTTTGGCGCATAACCGGTTTGGTTGGCAAAAGTATTGCATACTTTTTGGTACGTATCTTATAATAAAGATGAAGAAGAACATGGAATGTGTTTTCATTCCTTTTTGTGCATAGCCAGTTTGGAATGATTTTGCATTCGTCCACTGATTCAACATTCAAGCGCTATTACACGTTGAAACCAGATTCATGAATCCAATTTGACAGTTCTCTTTATTTTTCATTTCGGTGTTGGTAAGCGTATGTGCTCTTCAAAATAATGAAGCAATCAGAAAGAAGTATTTCTATGCATTACATTGAAGTTTACTCCTCGGATAACGAAATCATATGAAGCAGAATGGAAGAAAAACGGACAAGAGAAAAAAGAAACGTCAAATTGTTGCACCGAAAATTTTACCCACGTCTGCTATTACACGATGAATCTAGATGCATGCGCCTTCTTCGAATTCTTCTTTGATATTTCGTCCACTGATTCAAGCGCTATTAGTCTGCTATTACACGATGAATCTAGATGCATGCGCCTTCTTCGAATTTTGCTTTGATATTTCGTCCACTGATTCAAGCGCTATTACACGTTGAAACCAGATTCATGAATCCAATTTGACAGTTCTCTTTATTTTTCATTTCGGTGTTGGTCAGTGTGTGTGCTCTTTAAAATAAAGAAGCAATCAGAAAGAAGTATTTCTATGCATTACATTGAAGTTTACTCCTCGGACAACGAAATCATATGAAGCAGAATAGAAAAAAACGGGCAAGAGAAAAGAGAAACGTCAATTTGTTGCACCGAAAATTTTACCCACGCGACACAGGGCAGTTTTTTTCCGTCTCATCTTTCGATTTTTGTTTCTCTTTTGCACTTACGTTATTCGAAAAGTCGCACGCGTCTAGATGCATCGTGTAATAGCAGACTAATAAAGAGGGAAAATATAGAAAACCCTTTGAATAGGCAGATCTGCGAGTGCTTCAAAACTTAACACCCCGACTCCACAAGATATCTGTCTCTCCAACTCAATGTCTGATATCTCTATCTCTACATTTTCTTATTGCTTCGCTGGGCAAATTATGTCATGATTTTTCATTTCTATCCCTACGCACGGGATGTGTTTTGTGCGGACAACAGAAATTAGCAAAACGTAAAACTAACAAAAATTATATATATATGTAGAATGTGTCACTCTCTACCCCTAATCCGTACGCCACTAATCTAACATATCACCCCATAATCTTCTGTTAATCCTTGGTACTGTTAAAACATTCGATAACCAAATAGCGATCAGCAAGGAAAAACTTATCGGCAGAGAGCAGAACAGAACGATTACGACCACGCAACGGCTACGACATCGCGACGCATCGACGCATCGACCCATCTAATAATCTTTTATTATCTTTTTGAATTATTTAACTTTTATTTTTATCTACTTTCACTTTATCAATATAAAATAAAGCTTTTAAATCAGTTTTTTACTGAATAAACCAGTGTTTTGTCGGCGCACCCCTCCCACATGGTGTCAGAAGTGTTAAGATCCTCTTGCCCTTGATTTCTATAATTCGGTTTCGGATTGTGAATTACATATGAGTGCAAATATACTGACTAAATTTGATTGATTTTAAAAGAAATTATACTAGTGAATTTTATGTTGCATGCGAATAAAACAAAAAAAAATGTAAATTGGATGTTGCATGCAAAAGAAAAAATTAACATTGGAAGTGCTATGTCTATGTGAAGTGCTATATGAAAAAAAAAAATCATTCCCATTCCCATAGAAAAAAAAGAGTTATTCTCTATGAGTACAGTCTGCACAGATAAATACGGAAAAATCAAAGATTAAAACCGATAAGTATCATTTTTTATATATTGAACTTGAATTTGAAATCATTTTTATCTCGTTATAAGAATGACTGCTAGGTATTTATTTTAATTTGTGTAAGATCAAATTTGTATATGCATTAAATGAAGTTAGAGGAGCTATCTACAAAAAAGCTTCAATCTCTTTTAAAAGAACGCGGTTTATCGTCAAGTTATAGATTAAAGAAGGAATTGATAGAAAGGTTAAGAAAAGCTTTGATGTCTGAAATTGAAGAAACCTTATCAAGTACAGACAGTATCGATAACGGTGAAAACGAAAAAGAATATAATCAAATTGAAATAGATTTAATTAAACACGGTATTGACGATCCTTCGAAAAATAACGAAAACAGTGAATCGGTGAAAATGGCTCAAAACAATCATTTTGTATTTAAAGACGTAGAAGATTCACTTGAAACTTTTAATGGTGAAACGGGAAAACAAATTACAGATTGGTTGAAAGAATTTGATGACATTTCAAGTGTATGTGGGTGGAATGATATACAGCGCTATTTGTATGCAAGAAGACTTTTGAGGGGTGCCGCGAAGTTAGCGATAGAATCAGAAACGGGGGTACATAGTTGGAACGAATTGCAAAAAATGTTAACGAAAGAGTTTGGCCAGACAACATCTAGTTTGGTCACACATCGCGATTTAGATGCGCGAAAAAAACGCAACGACGAAAGCTACCTTGAGTATATGTTTCAGATGAAACAGATAGCAAGTAGGGGAAAAGTTGATGATGAGTCATTATTGTCTTATATAGTAGGCGGAATACCTGATAGTGTTCTAAATAAAACCATTTTATTTGAGGCAAAAACTTTCGATGAACTAAAATTTAAATTCAAAATTTATCAGGAAATGAAAGTGCAAAGGCAGCGAAATCGGGGTGATGAGCGCGCGCAAGCTCAGCCAGTAAAAACAATCGCGAAAGACCAAGAACCAAATAAACAGCGTTGTGTGAATTGTGGGGCTAAGACCCATAATACAAATGTTTGTCCTTACAAAGAAAAAGGTTCACGATGCTTCAATTGTAGTGATTTCGGGCACTTGTCAAAGAACTGTCCAAAAAAAATGTCGAAAGTAAATCGAATTACCACTCCGACAATATTAGTGGAATTAAAAATCAATTTTTTTTCGTTTAGTGCACTTATCGACACAGGCAGTCAATTGTCACTTGTTAAGAAGTCTGTATTTGATCGTCTAGATGAAAAAATCGAAAACTCGGGTACTCTCCTTGCGGGCTTGGGCCAAGAGATTCGACAATCGATTGGTTCCTTAAAATTATCGGTTATGATTCAGGGCACGACATACACGCTTATGTTCGATATCGTCAGTGATGAATGGTTATCAGAAGATATATTAATTGGTACAGAGATTTTGAAATATGCAAATTTGAATATTGAAAACGGACAAGTTAAATTAACCCCTATATTTTCAAACTCATGTGTCGACGAATTTAAAGAAAACGATATTTTTAAAATAGACCCTAACGTTATGAAATGTGAAGAAATTTGTGACTTTGATGGCATTCAAAATTGTGAATTAAAAGTTCGTCTCAAAAATGCCATTGAAGCTTATAGACCCCAAAAACCGGAAAAGTCATGTGTTCAAATGAATATCGTCCTAGAAAATGAAAAGCCTGTTTACCAACGTCCGAGGAGACTAGCTCCTAAAGAAAAAGATATCGTCCAGTTAGAAATTGCAAAATGGTTGGACGAGGGTGTTATTGTCCCTAGTAACTCTGATTTTGCAAGCCCCATAGTGCTCGCGAAAAAAAAGAAGGGTGCTTATCGCGTTTGCATTGATTTTAGAAGACTCAACAAGAAAATTATTAAAATACGTTATCCGCTTCCGCTTATGGAAGATGTTCTCGATGAACTGTACAACGCCCATGTATTTACGACCTTAGACTTGAAGAATGGTTTCTTTCACGTTGACATTGCTCCCGAAAGTAGAAAGTATACATCTTTTTTAACACCTGATGCGCAGTATGAGTTTTGTAAAGTGCCATTTGGTCTCTGTATATCTCCTTCCGTTTTTCAGGAATATATAAATCAAATTTTTAAAGACCTCATCCTAAAAAAGCTAGTGCGTATTTACGTTGATGATTTTATAATCGCTTCCAAAGATGAACACGAAAATTTCGATACGTTAATGTTAGTTTTAGACGTCGCAGCTAAAAACGGCCTTCAATTTAATTGGACAAAATGCAAATTTATGTTACGATCTATACAGTTTTTGGGACATATTGTTGAACACGGTACGGTTAAGCCCTCGATCGAAAAGACCAGAGCAGTAAGAAAGTTCCCTGAACCAAAAAACGTTAAGCAAATGCAAAGCTTTCTCGGCCTAACGGGATTTTTCCGAAAATTCATACCCAATTATTCAAGAATCGCGAAACCTCTGTCAGATATGACTAGAAACTCAACGACTCTTTATCGGTTTGGCAATGAGCAAAGATCCGCGTTCGAACATTTAAAAGATCTTCTGTGTAATGACCCTGTCTTAAAAATTTTTAATCCGAATTTACAAACCGAATTGCATACCGATGCGAGTAAGATAGGCCTTGGAGCAGTACTACTCCAACTTCACGACGACGCTTTACACCCAGTCTTTTATCTGAGTTTTAAAACTAAGCCTGCAGAGGAAAAATACAGCAGCTACGAGCTCGAAGTGCTTGCTGTAGTTAGATCTTTAAACAAACTCCGCGTTTATCTAATGGGACTCAGGTTTAAAGTTTACACTGACTGTCTAGCGTTTCAGATGACTATGAAAAAGAAAGAGTTATGCTCACGGGTAGCACGGTGGGCTCTACAACTAGAGGAATATGATTGTGAAGTTTTACATAGACCAGCCACTGCCATGAAACATGTAGACGCCCTTAGCAGAGTACTTACCATAACAAACGTCGAAACGGGAATTTTACATCGAGTAAAAAACGCACAAAGAAAAGATGAAACTTGTAAGTTTATTCTTAATGTACTGCAACGAGATAGCTACGAGGATTACGTAGACAGATCTGGTGTTTTATACAAGTTTGTCAAAGGTTCTTACTTACTTGTTGTCCCAAAAAACATGCAAAAAGAAATTATTCGAAACGTGCACGAACCAGGTCACATCCACGCGCAAAAGGTAGAAAAAATAGTTAGGCAGGAATATTACTTTCCTTCTATTAAAAAAAAGGTTGCAGACGTTATTTTAAATTGTGTGTCTTGCATCCTTGCAGTCAAGAAAAGCGGAAAACAAGAAGGTTTTCTAAACCCTATAATAAAAGTTGATATACCGCTTCACACTTACCATATAGACCACCTTGGCCCGATGCCCTCAACAGCTAAAAACTATAAGTATATTTTCGTTGTCATGGATGGTTTTACGAAATTCGTGTGGATCTTTCCGGTCAAGACAACGACAACGGATGAAGTCCTTAAAAAAATGGCATTCCTTGAGGACATGTTTGGAAACCCACATCGAATTATATCGGATAAAGGGGCTGCCTTTACATCGACAGTATTCAAAGAGTATTGCGAGAAAAGAAGTATTCAAAACGTTCAAATCACGACTGGAGTTCCTCGGGGTAATGGTCAGGTGGAACGTATGAACCGGATCATCATAGAAATCCTTACAAAGCTATCGATTGAAAATCCACTTAAATGGTATCAACATGTTTCACGACTTCAACGGACAATTAACTCAACAATTTCAAGAGCTACAAACAAAACGCCATTTGAACTTTTTGTCGGTGTGCCCATGAGAAATGAAGAGGATAAGAGACTTTCGGAAATGATGGAAGAGGAAATACGAAACGAATTTGAAGCCAGCAGAGTTGAGCTACGACAAGACGCTAAACTACAAATAGAAACCTTGCAGAAGGAAAACAGAAAAAGCTACGACAAAAACCGAAAACCAGCCCACAAATATGCCGTTCATGACCTGGTGGCAATACAACGTACGCAATTTGGACCAGGACTTAAAGTTCAACCTAAGTACCTTGGTCCGTATGAAGTGACAAAAATTAAACGCAACGACCGCTACGAACTAAGTAAAATTGGAAACCACGAAGGGCCTAATAAGACGTCCTCTTCTGCAGATCTTATGAAACGATGGATAAGTGATGATGATGACAATACCGAATCTGATTCATCCGAGACGGATTCAGCACAGGATGGCCGGATGTAGAATGTGTCACTCTCTACCCCTAATCCGTACGCCACTAATCTAACATATCACCCCATAATCTTCTGTTAATCCTTGGTACTGTTAAAACATTCGATAACCAAATAGCGATCAGCAAGGAAAAACTTATCGGCAGAGAGCAGAACAGAACGATTACGACCACGCAACGGCTACGACATCGCGACGCATCGACGCATCGACCCATCTAATAATCTTTTATTATCTTTTTGAATTATTTAACTTTTATTTTTATCTACTTTCACTTTATCAATATAAAATAAAGCTTTTAAATCAGTTTTTTACTGAATAAACCAGTGTTTTGTCGGCGCACCCCTCCCACATATATGCAAAGAAAAGAATGCGCATCTACCTAAAGTATAAATAAATAACACCAAACATAACTTAACGCACGAACAAATGAATAACATGACACATTAATGTATTTACTTACAAAATAAAAAAAAAATATTTGCCGACGGAGTACTTGACAAGAACCAACCAAATGAGAAGACACGAAATAATGAGACAATAGTACGAAAAAAAAAACATCTGTCAAATTTCATATCAGACATCTATATCAAGACAAAACCGCTGACATAGATCACTGACATCCCATCATAAGAGGAAATATCGCGTCTCCATTGGAGATTTCATATCATGATGAGCATCCTGAGAGAATTTATCTCCTGTGGAGTCGGGGTGTAACGTGTAACGTGTGACGAATGACGATCAGTTGATAATTAAGTGCGAAGCCAGATGGAAGGTCCACCGCAGAATTGCTATTGAATTATTACTTGCGACTTAATTTTTTATAATATTTATCATACATAATTTATCGACGTTTCCATGATCTTGGAAAGAAGGGACGTAGGTGTAATTGGATGATAATTAGAGGGGGAAGACTCGCCTTTTGTAGGGACAGACTGGATAAATTCTGTTTTCCATCTAACTCGGACAGAGACCAATAGAGTGGGATGAAGAACACCTCTTCAGAACAATGGGAAATAATCTATCTGGGCTAGTGGATTTGTGTATATGGAGATCATTTTTTTTTTATTAACTTGGTCTACATATCTAGTTTGCACTTATAAAAAATACAGAAAATTGTACTAAAATTTAAATGTTAACAAACAACTACAGAGTGGTCCATAAATAAAGCTTTGATATAATTGAAGCGCCGAAAGGATGAAGGTGTTAAGCCACATTCTAAAGTTTATTGCCTATAACTTTTTTTATAAAAATAACAAAAATACTGTATGGATAATTTAAAGTCAATAAAACTATAGGCGATAGAAGAGTACATTTGAGTCAGAAATTTAAGTTCCCATATAAAAAGCCAAATTTCAAAAAATGTCACTTAACACATTCATCCTTTCAGCGCTTCAATTATTGAATAGTTTTTTTGTTAACGTATTTTTACTTGCGATACATCAAAGGTGACATTACGATGATAGAGAACACGACAAAAATTGGGTCCAGAAATTCCGTCTGTGTATCTTTTTGACTGTATGTCTGTATCTCAACCTACAGCCTTATTTATCTCGAAAACAGCTCTAACGTTTTTGATAAAAAAAATAAGTGCGTTATTATGAGTATGGACTAAAGTTTGGCCAAATAAAATTTTAAGAACAAATTTCATTAATGGTACCTGTTTTATACCCTTTTTTTAATTTCGACTTTCTCATTAACGGCGACCACGAATTTGACCAACAATTTTGTACACGAACTCCTTTTGAATTTTAAATATATTTATATATAAAAATATTCGAAAAAATATTGTTTGGGATTTTGAAAAAAAATTCCAATTCCAATGGCAATTTTATGCAATTGAAAATTTTGCTTTTATTAATTCCATGTTTTTATATTTTACAAAATTTTTAAATTCCAAAGCGCTTTTACAAAAGTGCAAGTACGTACGATCTAGTAGTGCATTTCATTTTTATTCAGAATCAACTTTGAAAAACTAAAGAAATTTTAGAATTTTATTTTGAAAGTCGGTAACTATTTAGACCCAAAAATCATATGAACATTCATTTCATGTTCGAACTTCGAAATGCGCCCAGTTCTCCAGTAATTTATCGATCGGTTCAGCGTTTTCAGAAACAAGGGCTGCCTGTTATCTTTCGCGTGCTGGAAGATATCGTGCAGTTTTTCAAAATTATGTGAACATTATTACGGTGCAAGCAAGTATTGGTATTGAAGAAAAACCCGAAACTTCTAACAGGCGACGACGCACGTTCTCAGCAGTTACTGATTTCTAGGCGGTTAAGGCAGTTACACCTTTTTCCATAAACTCGTAAGTTTGAATTGGCTCACGCCTTGAAAGCAAATGGTCCACAAGTACGCATTCAGAATGCTCGGCGTTTTCAAGAGTTATTCTGAGAGAACAACGAGTATATTCACAAACTCACATTGAGCGATGATACCCTATTTGTAACTCAACGGCAACGTGAATAAATAAAATTGCAGAATATGGGGCATCAAAATTCCAAAAATAATTGTTGAACCTCAAGTGCACTTAGATGCATTGTATGGTGTGGAATATCCTCACAAAGGGTCATTGGACCATATTTTTTTCGAAAACGGCGAACAGGCCGCAGTTAATGTAGATGGCTTTCAATACCGGGCAATAATTAGAATTTTTTTAAGGCCAGAGATAGAGAACAATTCAGAGGTTTTGTTCCAATAAGGTGAAGCCAAAGCTCTTCCATCAAAGGCTCTATTGGGAAATTTTTAGTGATCGGATAATATCACGTTTTTTCTGATTTGAACAAACGACCACGTTCGCCCAATTTTTTTGCCCCAGATTTTTGTATGTTTGAGGATACTTAAAAAATTAAGTTGTATGCCAATAAGCCCAGAACTGTGCAACAGCTTAAGGCAAATATCCGAGAAGAAGTGCGGGCGCTTGGACCTGCAGTTCTAAGAAAAGTAATAGAAAATGTGGTCCCGACCACTCCTAACTTACGAGCGCTCTCTTCGAAAGTTTGTTAGCTTGTGCGTGTGCCACGCACGCATTTAAATCGAATCCATATGAGCAATGCCAAGTAGAAGAGTATCCATTTGCTGTCAAGACCAACATTACACAACATTTCACAGTTTGGGTATGCCTGAACAAGAGAGAGTGGCTCTTATTTTCGAACTTCGAAAAACACTTGCGAGTGGTTGGTGAATACCCCACAGAAATTTCAAGTTAAGAGCCTCGTAAAGTTAAGAGCCGTTTAGAAGCGTTCGGTGAATACGAGCCTTAATCTTAAAGTACTTTCGGTAAATGTAGGCAACTTATTTAAGAGGAATGCACAGCACAATAAGTTGACCACTGTCATCTTAACGTAATTTCTGTCAAAATATATATAAATATTGCTCTAATACAGAAACGCTGGCAAAATCCGCGGACTTAGGACAAAATATTATATCCTTTGAAAAAGAAGCTTACAAATTGTGTCTATTGTACTTGAATTGTGGTGGAAAAAAATATAAATCTCTTCCTTCTATCTCCCTTATGAGATGACAGCAGTGAATTGCGAGAAAGAGAATTCTTGAAAAAAAAACAAAATTTAATTCAGTTACATTTTAGCTGTATGCTCCTTATCTAAGAACTATCTAATCAAAAAACCATTAAGGCTTACAAATGGTCACATTCCAAATAACATTATTTGGTAAAAGGCGCATCAAATTTAAATTTACATTTTTTTTTTTGCTCGCAGATAAGATGATTCGTATCAAAAATGTAATGCTCCCCCTCTCTTATTGTTAATTTTAAATCTTTGTTTTTCCATGGGAAAATTTCTTTCCTTAAACAATTTCAAGGCTTATTGTTATTTAAAGTCCTTTAATAGTATGTCTCTGAGCAGTCGCTTAGTCTCTTAAGTGTTGGAATTTATAGAACCGAATGGAAATTCTCTCTTAAGGCTTTAAATAAAATTTACCTTTTACTTTTTTTTTTTGAGGAGAAAGTAATAAAAGAAAGTCAATTGAAAAGATAAACAAAAATACTATCACATGGGTTTCACTGAAAAATAAAAAGAGAATAAAGTAAACGAATAAATAAAACACGGATGTAATCTGTGTGATGGTTTTTCGCATCCTTAGAACGATTTTCCTCCTTGCTTCATAGCCTATAAAGCAAGGATTGGTTTCTTGTGAACGAAAATTCTAAATTTTACTTAATAGAAATAATAACATAAGTGCCATGATAGACGAGTAAAAAAGGTATTTGTTATCATACACCATCTAGAAGGTTTGTGTGTCGAGCTAGAGAGCCTATACAAAATCATTAGATTTAATTAAAATAAAAATTTAAATTAAAATCTAAATAGAACCGAGTTTATTTGAATTTTAAGAATTTTAAAAAACACCATTGCCCCCATGAAAAATCTATCAAACCGAAAGAAAATCCATAGTTTGATTTAAGCCTTAAAGTGGTTATTAGGGTCAGAGAAATAATAAGGCAATCCTACTGAGGAAAATCGGAGTAAGTTCAAACGTATTTTTAAACGTTTTTAAAGTTCTAAGAGAGTTTTTCAAACAAAGCGGTAACATTCCGAGTAGGAATATTCTCAAATGTATAATTTGCGGATAAATAATTTGAGATTAGTAAGGCTGAAAACACACCGGATAGAGCAAAACGTTTTTTATTCGGTAGACAAAAAACCATTTTTTATTTGAACACACACCAAGCGAAACGGAATAAAACAAAACAAAACGTTTTGTTTTTTTGTTTCGTTTGGTGTGCGTTGAAATGAAACAAAATACGAACTATCGTAAAAGCTTAACTCCGGTTGAAAGATTATAACTCTACGGCAAGTAAACACAAATAACAATTTTGTGCTTACAAAACAGACATTATGTGTTTATTTATAAGAAAAGAGAAAAGCTTTTAATCTTGCCAATCTTCAAATGTCATAGTAGGAAGTAGCAATCCACAGCTTATCAATAGTAAGTTTATTGGCATGTTCCTTATCTTTATAATTATAGATAGGGCTTCCTGCCTTAATAAAAAAATGAACTTCTTTCCATCTACATATTTCATATTTATTTAAAATTTGCGCACAGAGTAAACGTCGCACAGTGGGGCAAAATGGCGAAAAGATGGCATTAAATCAACCAACAGGGCTAGAAGCTTGAAATTTGGCACAAATACTAATGATACCAATGTTACTACATGACCAAAGTTTCTAACGGCCACGCCCATTTCTAGGGTTACCACCCATACAAATTTCATTAGCTTACGAAACTACTCAAAAACGGCTCAAACGATTTAAATGAAACTCTGCGTGTGTTGCATCCTTCGTGATTGTAATACAACTACATTTATAAAAAAAAAAATTAAAAAAAATTATAGGGTTACCATTTTGGTATATTTTGTGTTACTAATTTTTGTTTGCTGAACTTAGTATCCTTTCTTCAATAGAAATAAATTCTTTGCTTTTCAGCTACATGTACACTTTAAAAAATTCAATTTTAATAGGTCTACAATATCTATTTGAGCTTGGACGTGAATTTTTGTATATTATTTTAACACCAGAAATTAAGCGAAGTGGAACAAGGCAAGTAAAAAAAACAGTCGATTCTACCTGGTTCAATTCATAAAAGGCTTGCTTATTTGAATTGTGACCAAAACTCCCATCAACGTCCCATTTAGAGTACAAGGATACATTTATCAATTCTTAGTGAAGTGAATTAATCTCGTCTTTTTGGAGAATAATTAAGCCTTAAACAGTTAAGTTTAACAAACTTTGTAAACTTGTACTCACAGAAGTTTTCGAAACAATGATATATGTTCAGGATCGGGAAAGCAATTTTTTTTAACACTCTTGAACTATTTTATACGAAGGAAATACTTAAGAAGCTTTTGATCTGATAATTTCATACTCGTATTGAAATTTAGATAAGCCTGCTTCGAAAATTAACGCTAAAGCTTCTTCACCCTTCATCGAAGTAGGTTAAATGGACTCTCTTAAAGCTTTCCTACACTGTTTGACTTTTCTAGGACTTTGGGGTACTTCGTGAATTAGTTTTGCAGCTACCGACTGCCCACATGTTCTCAAGCTGATTTCAGATGCATATGCCAATTCAGAAAGAATGTATGTCATTTCAAAAGTTACCCAAGTATTGAGTTTGCCTTACAATTTCTTCCTTTAAAAAATCCATGTGGCTATTAAATCCTTGCCAACTTGACTTCTTCTTTATATTAAAAAGATCTTGCCTGGTTATTGGTAGTATTTTTGATTTTGTTGGACGTAAGAAATGTCAAAAATACAATAATATTGACGAAAAATATCTTTTTCTAGAAAGTGACGTCACCAACAAAAATGTACACAACACACAGGGGAGCAGATTGGAGCAAGAAAATTTTGCACATTCTGAAAGGAGAATGTACACTTAACAAAATGACATATAAAACTTATTGGCACCTTACGGCGCACACAACTAAATGTCTAGGGATTTCAGAGAAATGCAAAGAAACAAGCAATTTTTTAACTTTTTTTTATATTCAACTACGAATTAAAATAAAAAGAATTTATTTTTTATAAAAAAAAAAAAACATACAAAAATGCTCCTGAGCTTACTGATTCTATTGCAATTTAATTTAATTTGATACACGCAATAAATAATAAACTGTACACAATTTACTTAACCAACTCGAAATTACAAAAAGAGGTCTGCGATCGACTCAAAACGTGAACTTACTCTTCATTTGAGACGATCTGCAGAAGATTACGTGATTCAAATAAACTTTCTCTCTCTCATTTCTAATTCTCTATCATATTTGGAAGAGAAATAGAACGGTTATTTAAGACAAAGCTCAACTTCATAATTTGATTAAATGCCAGCTTTTTTACGTTTTGCCCCATTGTGCGTCGGAGCAAATAAATCTGTAAAGTGCAACTAAAGAAGAAAATAAAAACAACGGAGTCAAAATTTTGTTTTGCAAAAAACAATAGCTCAGCTATCGGCAACGAAACATGTTTTTCTGTTTTGCTTTTGTTTTTATGTTTTGTTTCATTTGGTGTGCGTTGCGCCATAAGAATGTATGCAATTATCATCAACGACCGTTGTTCGAAACAGAAGAGAAAATTGTTTCTTATAAGACTAAACACACCAAAGAAAACGAAACAAAACACATGTTTTTGTTTTGAAGTGTTACGATGGTGGTTGTCGAAAATACATGCTATTGTATACGAGCAACACACACCGAATGCAACAAAACTGTTTTGAACCATCAGAGTCGTTAACGATAATTGCCTATTTTCTTATGGCGCAACACACACCAAATGAAACGAAACATAAAAACCAAAGCAAAACAGTAAAACATGTCAAAGCCTTTCGAGTGGCAAGCAGAAAAAAAGTTATTAGCAGGAGTTATGATTTTACGATAGCTCGTATTTTGTTTTCTGATAGCATTTTCGACTAATCCCAGCAAATATTCAAATGTTTCAATCCGCATTCTATTGAAATTATTGAATTTTTTAGGATAAGCTCTTTCTATAATATCAGTATCATCATCACATCCTCAGCATTTTGATTTCGATTATATGGATGTTCGCACCACTCTCTGCTATTTTCGTCCTTTTCCTCAATTTCTTCAAAAGTTGTATGTAAGTTTGGCACAGACAACACTAAACACAAGTCTCAAATTCTTTTTTGTTTCATTTCAACGCACACCAAACGAAACAAAATAAAATGCACGACTGGGTCGCACGAACTTGCTCCTATGTAATAGATAATGAGAAATTCAAAATTCTAAAAAATCGTTCTATGGTAGGTACAGTCAGTAATATCTAGATTTCATTTTTTTTTTTTATTAAATAATAAATCGTAAAAATTAATCGAAAGAAAAAAACTTTAAAAAAATTCTCGGAACCGTTTTCGAGAAAAATACGATTTTCGAAAACCATTTTTTAACATATTTGTATGGAAGGTACCGTTAGTTTTAGATAAAACAATTTTTTTTCTCAAATCTTGTAGACTATGTTAAGAAACTTTTAGTTGTCAAGTTTAAAAAAAAAATGATCTTGGGGTTTTCGAAATATTGAGTTTCCAAAAAAAAATTTTGAATTTTCTTTTTAAAAATCCAAAAAATAAAAAATTAAAAATTTGAATATGTTATAACATTTAAACTTTGGAGGAGCCTTAGCATAAAAAAAATCGTTTAAATCGGCTGTACCGTTTTCGAGAAAATCGAAAACAAAAAAAAATGGACCCAGGGGGGCTACCAAAAACAACAATTTTTTGGAAAATTTTTTTCAACCATTACCTAGTTTTAACTAAATGAAATTTTTCGATTTTTTTTTAAATTCTGTGAGACAGTTTTTGAGAAAAAAAATATTTATAAAATTTTGAAAAAAAAACCGTATGGTAGGTACCGTTATTTTTGGTCTTACAAAACAAAAAAAAAAAACGTGTGGGGGAAAAAATCATAACCCATATCTACCAAGTTTGAAGGAAATCGGCCAAGCCGTTTAGGCTGTAGTCGAACCGACAGACTGTAACGAAGCGTTCCATGCTACTCCACTCTACGACTTCTGCATTGATACCAAGAATTGTACTTCACTCAAATTCAATTCACAAGCACCATGAGCATATGACGTCACAGAAAATCAACTACATGGATATTTTTCGTTAACCACTTATATAGTTCACATTCAGTTTCTACTGAAAAACCATCAAGAGGACCTACTTGGGGAACGAAAGGCACCTCTTCGCTCATACATACAGTCAGGCGGCACAGTAAATTGATTGAATAAATCTTTCGAAGTCCAGTCGTAGACAAGAGGTATAGACGAGCTGGTCATTTAGCTTCTCCCACCAGTGGTAAGGGTTTCGTATGAAGACAAGTTAGGTAGGTGAGACTGTCCAGCTATTTCTTATTAAGACTTCCCCCCACCAGCGGTAAGGGGTCTTAGTTCGAAGTTTAATGTCCTAATCTAATTGCCACCAGGGGCTTCGATACCTGCTGATCTACCAGAGCGTTAGCCTGCTGTTTTGTGCCACCAGGGGCCTTTAACTTGCTGATCTACCATAGCGTTAGCCTGCTGTTTTGTGCCACCAGGGGCCTTGAACCTGCTGATCTACTAGAGCGTTAGGCTGCTGTTTTGTGCCACCAGGGGCCTTGAACCTGCTGATCTACCAGAGCGTTAGCCTGCTGTTTTGTGCCACCAGAGGCCTTGAACCTGCTGATCTACCAGAACGTTAGCCTGCTGTCTTGTGCCACCAGGGGCCTTGAACCTGATGATCTACCAGAGCGTTAGCCCGCTGTTTTGTGCCACCAGGGGCCTCGAACCTGCTGATCTACCAAAACGTTAGTCTGCTGTTTTGTGCCACCAGGGGCCTTGAACCTGCTGATCTACCAGAGCGTTAACTTGCTGTTTAGTGCCACCAGGGGCCTCGAACCTGCTGATCTACCAGAGCGTTAGCCTGCCGTTTTTTGCCGTCAGGACCCCGACATCCGAATGAAAGGGCCCGTTTGAGGCCGAATTACCAGAAGCCATAATACCCGTAATCAAGTACCAGATCCGGATCATCAGCGAGCAGTATAACTGATGCAAGGCCGCTAGACCATAAGCCAGAATATTTGATGCCCGTGAACCGTTCAATTAACCGAATTAAGTGAAATATTAGTAGCAGAATATTGTATGTTATAGATTTAAGAGTTATCCTCAATAAAGATTTTGTAATAAGGTTTGAAGACCTTTAAATCTGGAGTTTCGTGTTTTCTTCAGAACGACCCTGGCGAGACGGACGAGCAGAACCTCTGCTGCAAAGCAAAAAGCACATCACAAGAGAGAGACAGACCCCGCGGCACGCTCCGCACGGCACTTGTCTCATACTTGTCTGAACTTGTTTTTCGCGCCGCGCGGTAAATAGTAGGCATTGGATTAACGATTAACGGACTTAACGTGGATTAACGGATTTAACGTGTCCGTTAACATTTTTAAAAGTTAACTTCAAAGTTAATCCGTTAATCAAAATTTTAACTACGTTAATTAACGATTAACGGATTAAAGAGTTAATGCCCAGTTATGCCTATAAGTCGCAAGTACATTCTGTTTCGCTTGGTGTGTGTTCGAATAAAAAATGTTTTTTTGACTATCAAACCAAAAACAATTGGTCATAAAACTCACTTTTCACATTTGTATGATACTGTTACAAAAATCGCCAATTAGGTGGAAAAAGAACCTTCGTAAATAAGAAAAGCAATCT
Organism: Chrysotoxum bicinctum; assembly: GCA_911387755.1. Classification (NCBI taxonomy): domain Eukaryota; kingdom Metazoa; phylum Arthropoda; class Insecta; order Diptera; family Syrphidae; genus Chrysotoxum; species Chrysotoxum bicinctum. Next base: position 97,537,032 of record OU426989.1, read on the forward strand.
CGTTAATTTTCAAATAAAATTTTATTAAAAAGACCCTGGTTCCCGAGAGGTTTGAAGTTTTTTTTTGGGTGAGATTAAAATTTTCTTATAATTTTTCGGATTCCTGGTAGGTTTGCTTATTGAGGGACGTGTGTTCGCTGCCTTAAGAACCGCCAAAAAAAGAGAGCGCGCTTCATTTTACGTGCGCCTTTTATTTGATTTCAAATTTCCCCCAAATATCCCTTTCGATTACTGTAGTCGTCCTCTTCGCAGTGTATATCTGTCTCCCATTAAATCCGATCGACAATTCTCCTTCATCTGACATTTGTAGCAACGTGGTTTTTCATTAGTTCAACAAAAAAAAGATCTGTTTAATTTGTTCATTTTTTCGGATCGACTGAATCATTTTCGCAACAGCTCCATATGTTTTTAATAAATTGCCTTTATTTATCAGAGACTTTTTGTTTTACTTCGTTCATTAAAAAAGTGAAAGACTTTTATCTAAAATGTTTGTTTTTTTTTTTTTAATTGTTAATGTAGGTTATGAATTTGTATTAATTATTACTTCGAATTGCTAAAAACATTTTCATAATTTATTGTAAAATAACTTTTTTTTCTCAATTTTTCTTTTTTTGTTTATTATATCATTACTATTTATGTAAACAATAATTGTGACCCCACATCAGTGGTCTATTTCACCAAATTACAATTACAATCACGAATTTGTAATTGTTACCTACAATTGCAAATTTGTAAACTGATTTTCTGTTTCACAAACTACAAACATAATTCCAACAAATTTGTTGGAAAGAGAAAAGATTAAGGGAAATTGTATTTGTTATTTACAAATAGAAGAAAAAGATGTTTCACCGTTTAATTTGCAAAGTTGTAAATAACAACTGTTTCTGTACAAGTTTGTTAGCATTCGACACATCATAACAAAAATGAATAAACAAGATAAAATTTTTATCGCCGATTTAATTCATGATAAGAAAGATATTTTATTAGAAAAATTTTCCGATATCATAACACATAATCTTAAAGTTAGCGAGTGGCAAAAAATTTTCAACAATATACAATCTAATAGTATTTTAATAGATAAGGATTGGAAATACCTAAGAGATGTCGTGTGGCAAAATTTAAGACGAAATACTGTGGTAAGTAAAAATTATTTGTTAGGTAGATTATATTTACCGGCAATATCAAAGAACCGTTCACGAATGCTTTCGTGTTCTTCTGGCCAACGTACAGTATTTTCAAAGAAAGTCTCAACAATGGCAGAACAAACACGATGGACAGTTCTGCATACCGTAGATTTAGATATACCGTGCATGTCTGCAATCCCGTGGTACTGTCCACAATTTCCAAGCCAATGTAAGGCTGTCAGAAATTGTTGTGTCGGTGTCAGTGAAAAGTTTTTTTCAGACTCATTTGCAATACGAGGTCCTATTTGACTTATTATTTCCTCTGCTTTAGAACGTTTTAACTGAAACTTTTCGTTGAAAACAAAAGCATTTGAAATTTCATAGTTAATTCGCGGTCAATATATTTTTCTTCGTCTATTAAACACAAAATCTACACTTATATCACTATCGGTGCTACTATGCCTTCGACGTAAGTTTTTTTGGGTTTCAAATGCGATTTTTTCCGAAACTTACAAATTGTTATCAAATCGGCAGACGATCTTTCTTCTGCAAAAAATTTTCAGTAACTGAACAAATTTGTAAAATTTCGTGATTCCGTGAAACAGAAACTTACAAAAAAATATAAATTTTAACAAATTTGTACTTGTAAGCAACAAAAAAATTTAGTTTTGGTGAAACTGAAATAATGAAATTTCTACAAATTACCCTTTGTAAACAACAAACACATTTTTGTAATACAACCATTTTGTGAAACATAAAAAAACGATTTTTGAACAAATTTGTTAAAAAAGTGCTTGTAACATACAATTTGTAAGTTGGTGAAATAGGCCACAGATATTATTCGAATTATAAATAAAGCTTTTGATGTTTCATTCACCACTAACTTCTACGAAGAGCCACCTTGAGTAGAAAAATATCATCGTGGTCATACAGTCAATTTCTGTTTGTTTTTTTTTTTTTTGGATTCCTAGAATCGGAATTTAATTTGAAAAAAAAATATATTAATAACTAACTATGCAATCCTCCTGCTTTAATAAAAGTATCACATATGTATGTCCTATTCCATGAAATAGTCCACTTCCTTAGATCTTAGAACTCGATTATTAGTCCATGAGCGCCATTGAAGGGCTAACATCCAAGCAAATTTAATTTCACATTTTACATACAAAAATAGGTAAGACGGTAGCTTCCCACAAAATATTAAAGAAGTTTTTTAAAGTTCAAAAATATTTTCAGAAAGTTCCATTGTTTCCACGTTTCTCAGAAATAAATAAAGCAACAAAAAACTTTTGTTATTGGGTCTTTTGCAGAAACTTTGAATTTTATTAAAATACAATTTCAATCAATTCTCAATTGATAAGTTAGATAATATTGAAATTGTCTCTGTCGTGAAAAAAGGATCAACAGATAAGAAAAAAAATTTTCCGTCCCTGGAAAACTAGGAAAATAAATTCTTGAATTTCCCAGTAAGGATGCTATTAGAAACAATTTTATTATTATAGCACCAATGCGAGAAAAGAAAATCTAAAGTACGCCACAAGGACTCCGCATCTGCATAGTAGCTGCTCCTAAAGATCCTTAAGTACTTACTCTTTCTTAGGAGACTTACAATGATGGCATTGTCTAATGCTAGATTAATTCCATTTTATTTAATTCACATAGAATTTTCCATTCTCGAATTGTCAAGAGACAAAATGGCGGATTGTAAGGAGTTTTTGCGATCCCCAAAATAGTTAAGACCCATCAAAGCCTATGTATTTGTCTGTTTTGCTATATAGGTATAAGGAAACTTTGCCTTTTGTCGCCTTATGTGGTTTAATTTTCGGAAGGAGATTAGCTACAGTCTGAGGATTTTCATATTTAAAATGCCAAAGCACAGTGGAGTGTGTAAATGAATTATAATCTTTTTTCCTGCGAAGTAGATATAACGAGGTCCGCCCACACCAAACACTGTCTATCTGAATTCGCCTTCAAATAGATGGCTTTTTATGCTCACTTTGATGGTTGCCGCCATATCGTTTCTTGTTGCGAAATGTTTCCTGTATTTACCTACCTCCTCTATCCACATAATGAACGTACAGAACAGACAGAGATATACGGGCACAGATTTGATGAAGATATCCTTTTTTGGAGAATAAAAGGAAAAAGTTTGTCAGTGAGAGAAGATCAAAATGTTCTATGAAGAGCCAAATGTGTATTTGAATTAAAATAAAGTTTCTTCCTTGTAGATGTAATAATTAATGTTTGTGTCAGTTGAAGAGAGAAGATGCGAGCTAAGATTTAATTTTTGATATTTCTATGTCATAATTGAATTTATGTTTTTTAATTTGGAAAATTTACTTCCAGCACTGTTGAAGGTTGTTTAGTTTTGAAGTAACATTAGAACGTGGTTGGGATTTGATTAAATTAACTGAATATGTAAGTTAATTAAAATACTTTTAAAGTACTTTCCAGAATTGAAATACAATTTTGTCTGTTTATTTTTGTTCAATATTTTTGACCTCTCGAGGGCTTTAGATACGACTTAAAACTTTTTAACACACCTCTGGTGTTTTAAGAAATTAAATTTATTTAAAATGAGACATCGATGCATATTGGTTTCGGGATGTGACAAATTGAGATGGGTTAACCACTTCACATTCGTGTAGTATGGCTTATGAAGGATTCTGTGTACTCCGCAATAGGTTCAAAATATTACGCGAGGGTAGTGGGCAGTAATAGCGGTTCGAGTAGAACGAGGAATAGTTTTTAGATATAAAAGTTCCACCCACAGAAATTGACATTGGGGGACAGTTACGCTTTAACGACAGGAAGCAGCATTGATTTTTCGAAACATTAAATTCTACACGGTTTTTGATTCCCCATTGGACAATGCAGTCAAGATCAAAATTTAATAAGCTTATCAAAAGCTGCCATTGGAATTCCATATCCGAAGGACAAGGATGTGAATCTGAAAACGAATATAAAAAGCTGAGGGTACTGTTTTCAGCGTAACAATTTAGTGTATTAGAAGATTCAGACAAAAGATTATTTATGAACCCAAGAAAGAGTGTTGGAGATAAAACGGAGCCCTGGGGCACACCGACGTTTAATTTGTGGATATCAGATTTGAAATCGTCCAATACTTCTTGTAATGAACGGTCAGAAAAGCAATATGAATGCACGCATTTTCGATAAGAGAAAGATGCCAAACTCTATCAAATTTTATTAAAATATCAAGTGCAATAATTTTACTTTCTCTAAAACGATTTAAGATTCGTTCCACTATTCGTTGAGATATATCTACCATCAGGTCACCAGTGGACCTATTGCTTCGAAAGCCATACTGCCGGTCATTAAAAAGCTTTCGTTCCTCAAGATATTTCTTAGGCTGAAAACTGATTAGCATTTCCATGACCTTGAAAAGAAGGGACGTAAGTGCCATTTTACGATAGTTAGAGGGGGCGAGGATTCGCCTTTTTTTAAGGACAGGCTGGACAAATGCTATTTTCCATGAACTCGGAAAGAGACCTGTAGAGTAGGACAGACGGAAAAGCTTACGCATTGTTATTGCCATTGATCCAGGGCAGCGGATCTGTGAATGTAAAGATCTTTTAGTACTCTGGCAACTCTATGAGTGTGAATGAAGATTCGTTCCATAAAATCGTTTACGCTCTCAAGTACAGGAGGAGTCATGACACTCTCTGGCAGCGTCGAATTAACAGCAAAATGTGTTGCAAGCAAATTGGCTTTAACTATTGAGCTAACAACGGGAGTGTCATTGAAGACGAGCGTTGGAACTGAGGATTTCGTACTGTTTGGAACGTTTTTTTTTACAACAGATCAAACATTTTTATTACCTTTGGGACATAATAGTATTTTTTACCGTAATTTTTGGTCATGTAAAAATTTTGTTCTTCGGATATGTAAGTAACACATCTTTCTAGCTTTCTAGGAATTTATCCTATATTTGATGTACTCTTTGCATTTTGTACGGGAACATGTGTAAGTCTTTCACTAAAATGTCTACTACTTACTTACATACTTACTTACTTACTTATCCGGCTCCCGATCTATGGAAGGTCTCTGCCTGAGTTATTGCGGTCTTCCATCGGTTGCGATCCCTCGCGAGCTCCCTCCAGTCGTAGGGACCAAACGCTCTTGCTTCTGTAGCGGAGGTTCGGTCTTCCTCGTCGTCTCGAACCTGGGGGCTGGGATTCGAAGATTTTCTTGACTGGAGCGTTGTTGTCCATTCGCTCGATGTGACCGACGTGTTTTGGCTTTTTGGACTACATCCACATTTTGGTACAGCTCGTATAATTCACGATCGAATCTTCTCCTTCATTCGTCCTCTTCGCATATAGGACCAAATATCCGCCGAAGAATTTTTCTCTCGAAAGTGCCCAGTATCAATTCACCTTTTTTCTTATCGTCCAGCACTCGGCGCCGTGGAGTAGGACTGGTAAAATAAGGGTTTTGTATATCGTGCACTTAGTCTTTCGAGAAAGAAGTTTTGAACCCATTTGTTTGGCCAAACCGAAGTAGCAGCGGTTCGCTAGGGTAATTCTTCGTTGGATTTCCACTAAGGTGTCGTTCGTGGGATTGAAATTTGTTCCGAGGTAGGTGAACTCCTTGACTACCTCGAAATTACTGCTACCAACAGTGACGTTTTGTCCTAGGCGATGGACAGCTGAGGCTTTGTTTGTTGATAGCATTTACTTTGTTTTGTCCTCATTCACTTCAAGACCAACGCATTTCGCCCGTTCAAGAATAGTTGCGAACGCTTCCAGCACAGCTCGCTTGGAGCAACCGATGATGTCGATGTCGTCCGCATAGCCAAGCAGTTGGGAAGACTTGTTGAAGATAGTGCCTTCCAGGTTAACACCACTCTTGCGCACTATCTGCTCCCAGGACTAGGTTGAAGAAGGGTCCGTCTGGTAATGTCTAATTGCATGGCCCGTCGTCTGATTTATGTTTATTTGTTCTCAGTGACATCGGAAGCCATAGCCCCGATGTTGAACGACTAGTCCTATGGCGGCTACGCCCCGCATGGTATCCCATTTGATCGAGTCGAGTAGCTCAGCGTCGGAATGTTTATCCAGGCGTGATATGATTACGAAATTGACGTCGAAATTCATCACGTTGCGCAAATACCACCGATATTGGTAAAAAAAATCGACACCATTATTCCACGCTCTTGTGAAGTATAGCGCTATATTGCTTGTCTGTTTGTATACTGCAGTCTAGTTCTCAAATGTCAATCCACGAACGACTCCATTTGCAAAAATGATATCATCTTTTGGTAGGGTGATTAATTTTGCCCCACCTTGTAGAAGGAAGTCTTTTTTATCAACTGAATTGTATGTGCTCTAATACACTTATCTGTCAACCCATACTTTACCACAAATTGGTTCTCCCTTATCCAATTTGTTCCCCACGAATCTGAATTTTCATCAATTTTTCTGTAATTTTTAATTCAGTAGAAAAAAAAAACTAAGGGCGGTATTCACCGAACGCTCATAACTTAAGAGGCTCACAAATCCATTCACCAAGCAATAATATTGAATATTTATGAGCGCTCGTAAAAGTTATGAGTGCTCCTGATCGCTCATAAGTTACGAGTGCTCTCTTCGAAAACGTGTTCGAAAACATTCGAAGCAAACTGACTTTTTTAAATTGTCACTGTCGGAATTTGATTTCTGAATTTAATTTGTATTATTTTTTTATTGCGGAATGTTCGGAAAGCTCAGAATTTTTAATGAAGAAAAAGGATTACGCTCAAAGATTTATAATTTATTTTATTCTTTTTTAAGTGATGCCTTGCTCTGGGTCCGGTAGTGTTCTGTTGTTGAAGCTCTTGCTCTGTGCTGCGATCCTAAATTCCATGCGAAGCAATTCGTATTTTTCGGTCACAACCACCGTTCATCAGGTGGTGATGATCACATGCTCTGTATACCAAAAGGTTGGCTTATGCGCGCAGGCTCTTTTCGGTTTCAACCTACGCTACTCAGGTGGCGATGATGTGCTTGGCCTCTGCAACAGATGTCATTCGATTGGTGCTTCTAAGGTACTGTAGTTGCCCAAGAAAACTGTTGCTACAGGCGATTTGCGGCTAAACGGAGCTTCGTAGACCCCTCAAAGTTGGCATCTTCTAACGTGACTTCTGGCTAAACTATTCATCTAAGAGAATTAAAAATTGCATATTCGTGATCTAGGGAGTGCCACCAAAATTTATGTTGCCCAAGAAAACTGTTACTACATCACCCTGCCTATTAAAATGTATGAAACTATCTCTTTTCCATTTTTTTGGGCAATTCAAGACAAGAATTCCACTTTGCATTTGTGTGGTCTCCTCCTCAAAACTACCTGCAATTTTTCATTCCGCTTCATTACCCTTGTGATTGGCGGCTCTTCTCCGCGAATTTTGTCGATGGCAAGCTTCTCGACGATCGACACTTTTCCCAGGTCGCCGATCAATTTGTAGAGCGCAGCATGGGCCTGACTTTATTAGATTCTCGTTGTTTCGCGTACGACCAACAATGAAAAACGTACACAGAGCACAACACCGAAAGTCTAAAAGCAGCTTTATATCTCACATTTGACTTCTCGGGCTCTCGGCTATCAATCTTGTTTGAATTCACAGTTTGAACATTCCTGGTTGAGAAAGAGAGGCTCTCATTTTCGAACTTCGAAAAACACTTATGACTTATGAGAGGTTGGTGAATAGCACAAATAATTTCCAATTTATGAGCCTCTTAAACTTAAGAACCATTTACGAGCCTTCGATGAATACCGCCCTAAATATTCAAATATTTAAAATTGCCTGAGAACTTTTTTGGTAAACTTAAAATACTAAAATATTTACATACCAAAATATTATTTTTAATCTACATAGTTTAACAAATTAGGTTCAATGGAACTCATGAATTTCAATGTTATGAATTTCTAATTCATTTCCTTTAACTCATTTCGATGTTTTAATCATAAATTGTTTAAAATTCCAAAAATAAAATATTAAAAAAAAAATTTGAAAAGCAACCCAAAGAAATGCTAAGGAGCAATTATTATAAGGAATCCATTTTGCGTTGTTGAATTTGCTGTCTTCATCTGCACGTACCTACTATTAGATATGCTAAACAATTCAAATTCATGCCTTAAGCTTTTGAGAAAGCAAACCTTGACACACTACTTAGTGAAATGGAAAATATTCGCGCTGTGTTCCCAAAAGTCTTATTATGTTATACGAATAACTTGCAAAAAAAAACTCATGAAGATTTCGTTAAATCTTCCGTTTCATTCTTTTTTTTTATTATTTGGTCGGAACTTAGGGGAGGCTTCATTTAACCACGCGCTGAACCTCAAATGTATTCCTCAAAGTTTTTCCTTAAACTGCTTTAGGCTATACACAAACACTAAACGTCCACCCTATTATGAAAATCATCATCCAGTAGTTTCATCACCATCCTCATCATCGTCATCGTCACCTCCTCTAACGGTTTTTGCAATAAAAATAAAGAGGATTTTACTCGTACTAAGGCCTACCACACACTCACTAAAAACTGCATAAAATATTCATGACAGCTTCATAGAAATTCATTATTTACAGGAAGTAATTAACTCATTAGGATGAAAGCCACCACCAGAGTGAGGATGTTGAGGATTCTGGAGCAAAACATTATTATAACCGTTTATTCGGGACTGCATTTTTTGAATTGTGATATCCGGGCTATCATTGGACGGGGAATGATTTGCAGGCTGCGTAAGCTGATGTCACAGCTATTTGGAAATTTTAATTCATAAATATCTTTATTATTTGACATAGTGATGTCGGAAAGTTGCGGTCAAATCGCAACTGATTCTATAAAAAAGTTGATTTCAATTATTTCGAGTCAGTGAAGCCATAGTGAAATGATTAATAATTAGGTTTTTCAGTGTTGGCTGAGGATTTTAATTTAATTTTGCAAAGGTTCAATGACTGAATAGCCTGTTCTGAATACTGTCCTTTTTTTATAATTAAATGTTTTTTTATCGTAAGTTCCCGGATGTGCTGTGAAACGAGAATTTTTTATAATATCATACATAATTCATAAGCATGTCATAAAGATGTCATTGGCAAAAATTAATAAATAAATTAAAGGCTCTTATGGCTCTCAAAGAGCCAAGATCTAGTGGCTAACATCTCTCAACAACTTGTGTGTGATTGTTTACCAGAGGGGAGGGTACCTAAAATTTTCTGCCGATTCCGAACGGTTAATGAGCGTTAGAGATACTTTTGAAAGATTTTGTCCTTCCTTGCAAGAGGCAATATAATAATATATATCGGTTTTTATTTTTCACAGAGAAGAAAATTAAAAACTCGGGCCCTTATGATTTTCTTTTATATTCAAAACTTAAAACTACTTAACATAAACTTGAACTAATTGAAATAAGTCATAAGTTGGTCAAGACATAAATATCCTAGACAACTTTCTTTATCAATTAGATAACTACAAGAATTGGTTCTCCTGTTTTACCCTGTCCACTTGGTAGATTAGAGGAATCGCCTTCGCCATTCTATCCTGAACCAGCTCTCGACTGTCAAAGTACAGAAATGCAATGGGCGGAATGAAGCCATTTAGACGCACACCCTCATAAGAATCGTCATTTGGGAAGTAAGCCCTAAAAAATAATTCGTTGGTCAAGGACATCACTCTTGCAATGTGACCCCACATCAGCTTTGTCAAGGAATAATCATTGCCTCTCAAACTACCGAATCTCTTCCATTTGTTATGAGGAAACGTTGAACCACACCGAGCACCCATAGGCAATGATCAGCCGGATGAAGGACATGTAGAAAACCACCAACCAAAGCAATTGTTTCGTCAGGGCAAAGACTCCCCTAGCCCTGGCACAAGAGCAGCATTTATATGTTTGTCGAAATACAAATACTCATCCAACCAGATGCCAAGTTACTCGCCAGTGGCTATTTATGCGGTCCTAAGATCACTAACTTGCGCCAATTCGTTCTCATATTCCTTGAAGCTCGATGTAAAGGAGCCCTTAACAGAATAGTTTCAGATTTCTCAAAGTTGATTTTCAATTCGTCCCAATATCGCTGAAGCTTGCCGAAGTCACGCTGCAAAAAAATTCTGATAGCCTGGATTTTTGGAGTTATTCTGTAAGCTATCAGATATCCTCGGCAATAGTAATTGCCAGAGTTAGACTACCTATCAGATCGCTTAAGTAAATGCTGAATAGAATCAGCGAGTTGACAGCTCCCTGCTGAAGACCATTTTTAATATTAAAGATTGCGGCAGAAGTTACCTTGCCACTTTCGACAACAAATTGTAGCAAGTCATAAAGCATATATGTATAATAGTTTTTTACTTATGCAGAGCTTTAGACAGGGACCCCATAAGGTGTCGAAAGCCTTCTCAAAATCAACCAAACAAGCACCAGTCCAGAACACTGCCTTTTAGTTCTGTTCCATTGAATATCAGAAACTAGTTTATACGTGACATGAATTGTATCATGTCCCGCCTTAGAACTGAACTGAGTATCCGGTATGATATTGTTGTCCTCCCCTTTTTTCACAGGGTTTTATTAACAATTTTTTCGAATACGTTTGCCTTTTTCGGGAAAGGATATACCACAGCTGTTTTCCAACGCACTGGATAATATGCCTTATTCATTGCGGTATAAATGCCCTCTGCCTCCGAAAGTAGATGTCGTAGTACAACGCTGGATACCATCGGCATCGCCTCTTGCTGCCTTTTTTTTACTTTAATGAGTTGAAGCTCCAACCTTTGAAACTAATAGGGAACTGAGCCCAGTTCAATGCACTAACCATAATGCCAAAGGGTACTGCTAAGGATTTCATTGTTTTTCTTGATTGATTTTTCAAAAAAAAAAAGACAAACCACAATGCTCGTACAAAATGAAAAATTATTGTTATAGCCTAGTAGGCAGATCGCGCTAAATTTTATCTCCCATACAAAATTCTCTCCAAAATTTAGCCAAGCTAAGATTATGTCAAGCATTTTAGCCGAGAGGTACGCTGATCCAGTTAAAAAATCAAAATTTCTCTTCGAACTGTACATAACTTATCTGTCAAAATTTAGCGCACAAAATAATTGTCCGGCACATTTATTCTCGAGCTAAATTTCAATTTCAATTTGAAATGGTATAATATTTAAATAATATTTAGAAGAATATTTGGTGACGGGAGACTTACAAGATTTTCGACAACAAAAAACACTCATGATTCATAATTCTCATTCGTTCTTATACTTTAAAACAAATTCTTTTAAATCTTTGAACAAAATTCATTTAGAGAACAGCTGTTTTCTGTGAGATATTCTCCACAAAGTTCTTATGTCAAAATTTAGCTTGGATTTTGGCTGATGTTTGGAGAAAAATGTGGAAGATAAAATTTAGCGCGATCTGCGTACTAGGCTTTTATTGTTAAAGAAAATAATTATATTGCAGACAAGCGGTGCTTATGAGAAACTATAGGAACGGATCACTTCAACCATGTTTTAGAAAATAGACCAAAAACCGATAATTCTATATGGCTGTGTGTTTGGCTACAGGCTAAACTGCTGATTTCTATAAACTTGGTAAATGCGTTTTATGTATGATTCGCCTGACAATTTCTTTTTTTGCAAATTGATTATCAAGAATTCTTCTTCATCTATAATTAAGAAGAGTGGCTTTTTTTCAGCTGGATCAACGAATCATCGTTTTTCCATTTTCCAGTCTATCTGTCATTTTGACTGGTCGAACTTAATCAAAAATTAAGTCTAGCGCCATCTTGTGTGATCGCAATGGCAGCCAAAGATTTTTTTTTTTTTTTTAATTGTTTCACATACATCAAATGTAGCCACATACAATATATTAAAGAGAAACAATAGGTATACAGTCATTGGCAAAATTATTTGCACAACGTAAAATTTACACATATTTTCTTCATTGAAGCCTTATATCTTTCAAAATAATCAAAATAAAAAAGATATTGTTAATATTTATTTTTATTAATAACGAATACATATTCTCAAAACGGTACACAAAATAACAAAATCGAATTTCTAACGGTTCGTTTTAAAAACATAAAAATGTGCAAAATTATTTGCACATCATATTAAAACGGCAAAATTATTTGCAGAAGTGAAATGAACTGCTTAGACTGACTGCAGGTAGTTTATTTACCCGAATAATCATAGTGAATGGTTTAATTAGTTATTTTTTTTTTTTCGTTTATTGTGATATTGTCATCGGGAAAGTTTTTCAAATGGCTTAAACGAATGAACTTTCAACAAAAAAAAACGCGCGGCTATTGTTTCCGAATTCCGATCTGTTGTTCCGGCAGCAAAAGTTTTAGCTAAATATCGCTGCGCCCGGAGGACAGTTTATTACCTCATAGGAAAACAAAAAACTCATGGAAGTGTAAAAAATCTTGCTGGTAGAGGAAGAAAAAGGGACACAACCAAAAGAGAAGCCACAAAAATTATCCGTTCCTTGAAAAGTAACCGCTGTGCAAAAGTTCGAAATGTGCTTAATAATTTGAAAAAAGATCGTGAAACCGCTGTTAGTGAAAGGACGATACGACGGAGGTTGAAAGAAAATAAAATAAACGCCTACGTCATTCAAAAAAAGGCCCATATATCAAGAAAAAATAAAAACCTTAGACTTGAATTCGCTAGGGAGCATATCAATAAATCGCCGGCTTTTTGGAGAAGTGTACTTTGGACTGATGAGACTACTTGTTCGTTGGATGGTAACTATGGCCGAAAATTTTATTACTCCGATCCCAAATAAAAAAACAAACGACCCGTTACACAACTCACAAGGCATTCCAAAGGAGGTAAAATAATGATATGGGGATGCATATCATATTGTGGCGTAGAACCAACTGTTAGGTGCTCCAACCCTATGACAAAGTCGCATTATTTGGAAATACTAAATGATGTTGCACTAGTGGCAGAGTCAATATTGATCGGGAGTAATTTTATCTTGCAACATAATACGGCCCATACAATAAAAACTTTTTTATCTGAGGCAGACCAAGAAGTTTTAAAATGGCCCCACAGAGCCCTGATCTAAATGTCATTGAGAATGTTTGGCATCTTGTTAAATAAAAAATTCCTCAAGACATTGGAAGATCTTCAAATGAAACCTGGGAAGAGTTTATAACAGCTTGGAGTACAGTTCCGTCAGAACAGATTCAAAATTTGATAGACTCAATGCCAAGGCGCCTCGCTGCTGTTATTGCGGCAAAAGGAGGAAGCACAACTTACTAGGTAATGCCATTTTCATAACAACGTTTCGTTTTATTTCAAAAAAGAAATTACTTTTTGGCTTCCAGTGGTGTTAACTGTAGTAATTCAAACATGTGCAAATACTTTTGCCGGTTTAATATGATGTGCACTTTTGTTTTTATGTTTTAAAACGAACCGTTGGAAGTTCGATTTTGTTATTTTATGAACCGTATTGAGAATATGTATTCATCATTAATACAAATAAATATAAACAAAATCTTTTTTATTTTAAAAGTTGTAAAGATTCAATGTAGAGATGTTGTGGAAATTTTACGTTGTGCAAATAATTTTGCCAATGACTGTACATAGGCATATGTACATATTTTATTTATATTTAACATGCCACAGACTATTCACGAAGAAAACTCAACCCAAGGAACTGTCACTTTTTCTTTTTTTATTCCGTGGCAATTCACAGTGCGTTCGTAAATCAAGCATGAACAACCTGAATTCCAGTAAATTCTTAATTAAATGTCAATAAAGCAAAATTGTCTGATTATTGATTTCTCCAATTATCTGCTCAAATCATGAATTCCTTGATTAATATTTTAGTGAAGAAACGCATTCTTATTATCAACTGGATTAATCCTTGATTAAAGATGATCAAGTTAAACCAACTGGCCCATAGCGCAGTCCTGTTAATTCCACACGTCATCGGTGTCCATATATCATCCAGTTCGGGCGCTCGCCGTTGACGGTGATGGCGTGACCAACGTCACTCTCAAAGAAGTATTGACTGATGATGCTGCCACACCAAACAGTGAGTTTCTCTGGATGCATTGAAATGTGGAGGATCTCGTGTGGATTGTTATTGATGAACCTATTTTCTTAAGAAACGGACTTCGTCGCTAAATACGAGTATGCTTTTAAGACCGACTTTATGGTCAACTTCCAACTACTTACTACTCGAAAGACCAGCTAGTGACCAAACGTCAATGTCTTTGATCGTTAACTCTGAGTTCCTGTGTCAGTTGAAGTTTTTTTGAGTATAGACTGAAGTCACTGAACCGCTGGGGTCGAATTTATCCATCACGACCGTAAAACGGACGGAGCGCATGAAATGTTCCTCGAACAGAAGACTCAATTTCATAAAACAGTTTAAAGCGATAAGTCTCCATGGTGATTTGAGAAGAAAGAACTTATTAAATGACAACCGATTTGAATTTAATTTAAAATAGTTTGTATGTGGTGTGCTATATGTACATTTATTACTGCAATAATAATAGCAACGGCAGCTTTAAGCCTTAGATAATGGACCACTACTTGCTTGTCTTCTGTATTAAGGAGAAACATTTTACGATATGAATATCCTGTGTCATTTATTTTATATCTTAAAAACCATATTATACGAGTAGTCCTACGAGTAGGTATATTTAAATGTATGTGTGTGACTTAGACCTATGAACCTATTATTTATGCAAAAAACGTATAATGCATTGTGGGTTCATTTATTAAAAAAAAAAAAAAACTTAATTTAAAATTAAATTTTAATTAAAACAAAAAAAAAGTCCTTGATACTATTATTCTAGATGGCTTACCCATTTTTTGACGTTTTATGAGAGAGGCATGAAGTGAGAGAAACCAATACAAAAGAATAATTTTTCCTTTGTTTTTTAAAAGAGTCACGTTTCAGAATAATTTTCCGCTAAATAAATTATTTAAACTCTCATACCTTTGCTGTTTTTGTATATGTGTTTTTGTTGTGTGTCTGTGAGCCTTATTTTTATTTTTTTTAATATTTTGCTGTTAGTGTTCCGTGATGTTATCCTTTAGTGTGCTGAATTAATTTGCAAGCAGAACGCCGAACGTGATGTTGGTGTATTGCTTGCGTTTTATAGATATGCATAACAAACCGTTGATATGAATGTTGTGTTTCTTTTGGGATTGGTTTTGTCAATATTTTTATTTCTAAAGCTCTTTGATAGAATGTTTTTAAATGATTTAAAATTAAAGAATATTTATTAAGATGACGGACTTGTTACGGTAATAGTGAACCGACGCGACGCGGGCATAATTATCAATTTATTATAAATGATTTGGTAAGACGAATGTCAAGGTAAAAGGAAAGTAAGAAAGGAAGATTGGTATGTTCGAATTCGAATAAAATGCCACCAGAGGAAGCAAATGGAATGTTTCGAATGCGGCCAAATATACCTAAGAAGAACAAGGGCGCCAGCATTTTTTTTTTTGAAAATTAAGGACATTGGAAATTTCAAGAAATAATTTTAACATAAAATAGGGATTTTTAATAACTTTAAATTGCTTGGGAAACCTTTCGAGCAATATTAAAACCCAAGATCTTTTGAAAGAAATTGAACAATATCAAATGAAAATGGACCGTTATTACCTCGTCCCGAAACAATCAAATGGACAGTTTAACGGGTCGCGTCTCACAATTCTTAAAAAAATTGGAAGAGTGGAAAACCACCCGATTTTAACAATTAATTAACTTTCCAATGTTTTTTTTTAAATTGCAAAAATAAATAAAGTGAATGCTTTTAAAAATGTTAAGTGTCGAAAATTACATTTGAAAGATTCTATGGTAGGTAAAGCGTTTTACAAAAGGGATTTTCAAATTTTGACAAGTAATTGTGACTATATTGTTGAAGTTACATTTCTGTCAATTTAGCTGTCATTTATTAAGTCTGTCATGTACAATTGATTAAGTTATTTAATGAAAGGGGTTTTCCGAGAGGAATATTCACAACTTGGTGGATAAATTCGAGGCGACCGGTTGAGTAAACAATCCGCCAACACCCACCAGTGCGTCAACGAAACCGAGGATACAAATATTGCCGATGTCCATGCAGCCGAATCCGAGGCAGTGAATTCTTCGAAGCGTACAAGAACTCGGCCTTTCGCTGACCACAACTTGCCGAATTTCGCCTCATAAATAGAGCTTACATCTGTTAAGACTTCAAATGCGCCAGGAGCTCCGCGTTTAAGACCATAGACAACGAAGTGTGTTTGCAAACTGGGCTCGAAAATGGGCAACGATACCTGGGGTGGTCTGTTTCAAAGGTGTTCAGGATTTTAAATCCCTTTTTGAGTCTTCTGTACCACTCACTCAATCACGTTGCTCCGCTTAGGGTATTTTTTATCCCTATAGGCAAGCGCCTACGTCAACAGTATTCTTACTGTTATCGAAGTTTTTATGAAATATAGCCAATATTTTCCCAATTACTACAAATGTTATACAAAGTAAAATTAAAACAAATCATTAATCCTAAAAAAATCCACTTGACCATTTAAAACACCACCTTAAAATTCTCACAAACGCATTTTCCACCTAGAATTTTTGCTACTATGTTCCTACTACTGGTCTACGAAATTTGCTCCATCAACTTTTTTTCCAATTGAAAAAATTTCCCAAAGTTATTTTTCAATTTTCCATGATTTATTTATGGAAGTTTTTGTGTAAAATTATTATGCCTCTATACCCCCTGCACGGAATACATCGCCGCTCAAGGTGACTCCCGGACTCAAAGCAAATCATTAAAAAAATCTCCAAAAGCGTAGGACAGCAGTTTTGTCAAACAAAAAATTGAAAGAAAAAAAAATAAAGCAGAAATTAGGCGTTATTCTGTGTGCTATATGCACCCAGTTAAGCAGAAGTTTAGAAGAGCCAAAGAAAAGCTGGATGTTCGTCGTGGTTGCATTCCGCAAAAGTTTCCTAGCAAAAGGAGGTAGATTTCTGTATGTGATTTCTTTTTTATTTGAAGTAGGTATTGATTTTTTTTTTAGCGAGAAAGTACGCAAAGCTACACATTTTCTCGAGGGTTACAAGAGGCATGAACTGTAAACAATTCAAAGAAAATATATCATTTTATGGTTTAAGCTTGGTTTTAAAAATTCCTCAATGTGAGCCTCTATCTGGAGTTAAATTAAGTCATTGGGATGAAATTTTTAGAAACATATTGCGAGAAGATGCGCGTATTATTCACTGGATGATTTATAACCGAAATCATTAACAATAAAAATTAATATCTGAAGCTCATGTCCATATAAAATACGTAACATTCAATATTTAAGCTTCCTTAATTGGGTCTTAAAATAACACATTTCAGTATTATTCGAAATCAGTAGAATTAAAAGAGCAAATCTTGAAAGAAATCCACCAGTAAGCTCAATAACAGTCTAAATGGGCACGAAAAACAATAATTGCCATCGTTATTGCGTCCACCAGCACAACCATCACCATTACGATATTCCCCTTCATTGAAAACTAAGCGAGTGAAAAACAAAAACGAAAACACTAATGTTCCTTATCATCATCTCTTCATCCAGGGAACAGGGACACACTGCTAGGTGGAGCTGCAAGTGCTTGGATTTGATACACCCTCATAAGCCATGTTCTCAGTACCATTATATGTATAATCGAGTCCTTAAGTCGCATACCTACCTACCAAACACCCACACACCCAGTTCAGTTGAGTTTGAGGATGTTTTTCTGGCGCTAAGGGTGGGAGTTCTAGTTGGGGGTGTTGCAATTGTTGCGAGTGCACGATTTCTTGTTTATTTGTTTGCATCCAACTGTACATAAACTGTATGGATGTTGGGTTGTTTGTACCCGCGAGGATAATACTGCTTGCTTAGAGCCCTTACGGTGTTTGCGTTGTTGCTACAGCAGCAGCAGTAATGATGGTCGTGGTGTTGTCGTACTCGTTCTTGTTACCTCAACCAGTATGCCGAAGCCGATGCAGTTTACGGCAAGTCCCATTGTAATCGTTTAATTGTATTCCATGTGGGTCGTTGTTGCAGTCATTTAACCAACAACTCTACTCCACTGGTAGTGATATCGCGTGTTCCTTGCCAAAATCTCCCCTAACTGTACTTAAACCGCCCACAGCGATGTTAACTATCGTTGAGATACATTTCATTTGCAGCATACCGACATTAATACAAAACGGGAATGGAATATTATGTGAAACAAAAGAAATTGAAGTCGACGTTTTCAGGCTTTAATAATGGCAAGGGTCTTGCCAACACATCATTATTGCACTCCTGCAGACCACAGCGACTATAAAGGTTTTTATTTGTTTTTATTTTGTGTCCTTATTCTATTCTTGGATGTATATGTTAGAACATTCAGCAAAGTTATGAGATTTTTACACAACTGATTGTGAGTGAACTGGACTGAACTGGGTAGAAAGAATGATGAATAAGATAGATACGACATGGACACTTCTTCAGGAAGGATTTATTGTTTTTTTATTAAACTTGGATTTCCATTGCTTAAATTTTGAAGGTAAGTTAGTTAAACGATGAGTCGTAGTTATGTATATGAAAATCTCTTTAATTTTAGTAGATCTTAGAAATACTCAATTTGTCAGCATGAAATAAAATCTATGATATTTTCAGTTGGAAGAAGTGTAATCTCAAAGAACATTCAATTTCTGAACTAGGTCCAAATATTCACCAATACATATTTTTCGAAATTGTAATTTATAGCTTAATCTATCTTCTATTATATAAAAATACGAGTAGATGTTTGCATTTTCCCTATGGCTATAAAAACCGGCTTCACAGGTTTTGATCAAACTTTCAGGAACTCTTCAGATTAGATCATTATGTGATCTTCTGAAGATTGGCAGCGATCACATCAGCAAAAATTATTATTTTAGTTGGCTTTTTAGAAATTTTGTGTCATATTTTTAATATCTAAATACAAATAGGCTAAGCTAAACTTGGTTGTACAATTGTCTCAAAAAATTTTCAACTTATTCGTTAAATGTCGATATGAAACGTCCAGTCTTCTACCATTCTGGGGCATTTTCTATAAAAGAGATTGGTGCCAAACTCTATCAAGTGCCTTAGAAATATCAAGCGCAATAACTTGTAAGGATCTGTTCCACTCTACGGTGAGATATGCTATCAGACAACCTGTTGAACGATTTCTGCGAGAACCGAATTGCCGCTGGCCCGGATAATATCCCTGCTATTGTTCTGAAGAGGTGTTCTTCAACGCTGGCAAAACCTCTGCGTAAGATTTTCCATCTGTCCTACTCTTGGGGTCCAGCCTGTATC
This sequence comes from Chrysotoxum bicinctum, assembly GCA_911387755.1. Classification (NCBI taxonomy): domain Eukaryota; kingdom Metazoa; phylum Arthropoda; class Insecta; order Diptera; family Syrphidae; genus Chrysotoxum; species Chrysotoxum bicinctum. The sequence goes on from OU426989.1 coordinate 97,556,458, forward strand.
TAAAAAAGGCGAATCTTCTTCCCCCTCTAACTATCATCCAATTGCACTTACGTCCCTTCTTTCCGAGGTCATGGAAACCCTGATAAACTACCAGCTCAAAAAATATCTAAAAGAACGAAAGTTTCTAAATGACCGGCAGTATGGCTTCCGTAGCAATAGGTCCACTGGTGACCTTATTGTGTATCTCAACGAATAGTGGAACAATTTATTCTTTACATCGTTTTGGAGAAAGTAAGATTATTCCTCTTGATATTTCAAAGGCATTCGATAGAGTTTGGCATCAAGCTCTCTTATCGAAAACGCCTGCATTTAGTATTGACAAATCTCTTCTTCGTTGAATTAGAAATTACCTTTCGGACCATTCTCTACAAGTAGTATTGGACGGTTTCAAATCTGATATCCACAAAATAAACGCTGGTGTGCCCCAGGGCTCCGTTTTGTCTCCGATACTCTTCCTAATGTTCATAACTGATCTTTTGCCTGAAACTTCTAATCTACTTAATTGTTTCGCTGACGACAGTACACTCAGCTTTTCATATTCGTTTTCAGATTCACATTCTTGTTTTTCGGATGTAGACTTCCAACAGCAGCGTATGATAAGCACATTAAATTCTGATCTTGACAGCATTGTCCAACGGGGAATCAAAAACCGTGTAGAAATTAATGCTTCAAAAACTCAATGCTGTTTATTGTCGTTAAAGCGCAACCCTCCCCTAATGCCACTTTCTATGAGCGGCACTTGCATCGAGGAGACTGATCAGCCTACAGTTCTGGGTATGTGCGTTACAGACCATCTTTTGTGGAGTGATCACATATTTGACGTAGCCAAAAACGCTGCTAAGTGCTTAGGTTTTCTCCGCCGATACAAGAAGTATTTTACCCCTTCTGATCTGGTTGTTATATATAAAGCCTTTATTCTTCCGAAGCTCGAGAACAATTCCCATATATGGGCAGGTGCTCCAAAAACCCACTTGAGTCTCTTGGACAGAATTCAAAACAGAGCTATAAAAATGATAGGCAACCGTTGTCTAACTGAAACACTTGTATCTCTCGAGCACCGTCGCAATGTTTTATGTCTATCATTATTTTACCACTATTTTCATAAACAGTGCTCTAGTAAAATAGCCAGATTATTCCTGCCCTCAAACAATTCAACCGAAATACCCATACTTCTAGGAATGCTCATCAGTTTACCCTAGAGCCCAATTTCGGACGTACTGTCATGTACAGAGATTCTTTTTTTAGCCGCACAACGCGAATGTGGAATGCTTTACCCGGCTCAGTGTTTCCCACCCGTTTCAATGTGCAGACATTCAAAATCTATGTGCATCGGTATCTCCTTTTTAATCCTATCCTACTTTCCTGATTTCTCGCACTGTGTTTAACATTATAAGGGTATTCATAACCCCTTGAGTGCGCGTTTAATATAAAATAAATTTTAAGAAGCTTTCGATCTTTGATGATGATTTATCATTATCCTTAGCAAGAAGGTGGACCGTAAGTACAATTGGTCGATGGGAGGAGGGGGACAAAGGGCCACCTTCTTTAGGAACAGACTGGGAAGATGGAAAAGCTTATAGTTTTTCCAGCGAGGAAGAACACCACTTCGGAAGAATAGGAATATACCATCGGGACCAGTACATTTGTTTATATCAAGATCTCGAAATGCTCTGGCAACTGTATGAGTGCGGAAATATACCTGTAAAATTGAATAATTTACGTTTTCAAGTACAGAAGGGGGCAATGTTCATATCTGGCAACGTAGAACTATCAACAAAATTACCTACGTATACATTTGCCTTATCTGTAAAGCTAGTTATCGAGTTGTCTTTGTTAATGAATGCTGAAACCGAAGATGAAGTTGAATTTCGTACTTTCTCGACAAATGACCAGAAACTACTGATATACATCTTGTATAAGACCAGAGCTTTTCTTAAGGTTTTATACTCTTAATACTGTTATAAATAATAATACACATTTCAAGAATATCACTTCTGTGATCATATGCGCACTGGCATCGATGTCACTATCGAGGAAAAATAGTGATCCGGTAGATATTCGAAAATAATTATTAAGACGGTCCCAGTTAGCAATTGCGTATTGCCAAACGGTCCTCTCGGATGTCTCTCTTTAACTGGTTAGATGAGACTCGATTGATATTACACAAGGTTCGAAGTGCCGGCCGTCTGAAGAGGTTACCTTAATGTTATAATTATCAAGATGAGAAGTAAGAACAGGTAATTTGAAAGTGTGTATGCTTTTGCCGGAAACATCTGGTATTTGATTGGGATCATCTACAAGTTGAGTAAGTTGATGCATATCTCAGCAAAGTTCTCAATATATCTTCCTTCGGGTATTGTCTGTCTTGAATAGTGGAGCCATTTTAAATTGTATAGGTACATTAAATTTGTTCGCAAAATTAATTTCAGTGCGAGGGACAGGAAAATATTTGGGGAAATGGAAACAGACAGTGTGACAGTGTATCAATCTCAAAAAGTGTTGATTTGCTTTCAAAATTTTGATTTCTGTAAACAAAATAATAATAGATAATGTGGGCAGAAAATTTAAGCCACATGAAGTTAAAGTTCGTATTAATACAATGTTCGTACTGAGGAAGGTTGTGGCAAGCATCATCATTTTTAACATAGACAACGAACTGTGATGGCGAAAAAGTAATGGCATAAAGCTAACCAGGCAATATTCTGAAAGATCAGTTTTCTTACCAACTTGTGTTTCACTTGACGCCAAGCTGGCCTGTATTTAACAGAATGGCCGTACATATCATATACATTTTTTCTTAGCCCACTAATATTGGAAAGCACGACACAAAAATCATTTACCATTTCAAAAAACACAATTCTGAAGACCTAAGGTGAACTGTGAAGACGACAAATTGTGATAGGCCGCATTTTTAATCTTCGTCTAAGGTTCGAGAGTAAATTCATGCGGTGTAAAAACTGCAGAGTTTTTAAGTAAAATAGCTGATTCAGGTTGCGGTAGATAAGTGTAGAGATTCTATAATACTGGACCAAGAATTGAGCCTTAAGGCACATTAGAATCAAAATGAAGCATGCAAGAAGTAACACAATTAACATATGAACTTGAATATCAATCAATCACTTTTCAAGTTACAGAGTTGTCGTTCTTTTATATATTATATTAAAACACCACCCGCTACCTTCCATTTTTTCCATTTCCATTATTTTGAGTATACGTATATGAATTTAAAAAACAAATGCCTTCAAAGGTTTTCAGTAACTTACATACCTTAATTTAACAAAAATTAAATGTGTTAAATTAGAAGGTTAGGGGACTTGTTTTGAAACTTTAATAAAGAAAACAATATCAATTAAATAGAATTAACTTAAAATTTTATAAACTTTCCTATATTTCTTGAATTTAACTTATCAACACATTTTTGCTAATCCCAAACTAATTCAAACTTATTCCCAAACAACAATTTGCTAAGAAAATTAGTTTTATTACAACAAGACCGACATTGAGTTTTATTTTCTTCAAGAAAACTACTACACAAGGGTTCTAAATTAAGAACGCCTTAAGATACAAAATAATCTACAGCCAAAAATACGACCTTTCTTACAATACAATCCTAACTGACCATCAAGTCCTTTAGAACTAACTCCTAACCTCCGAAAGCTAATAACATTTTTACCCTATTCGGGTAATCACTTTAAGAAGAAGGACAAACCACAAAAATTAGATAAAAGTTTCCAAATTTCTTCAACAATAGTTGCTAATTTCATCCCCATATTTTGTCTCAATTGTTATTACTGCGACAAATTCAAGTTTCCTTTTATTATAAAATGAAGAAACTTTTGACCAAAAACAAAAACAAAAACTTTTGAGCCCTTAATGGAGGAACATAAACCCAGTTTCTAATCAGCATTCAATACAACGTACAATAAGTTGTTAGCACCATTAACTTCTATGTCTTAAAGGAATTCATACAAACTCGAAGAATTCAAGGAGCCAAAAACGAGGTGAAAAATTAAATTAATTTTCATCAACCATCAACTTGTCATTATTTTATCTCTCAGAGCTCCCCCATCAAATAGGGAACCTAAGGACGAACTAATGTATAAATAATTACACAAGCCCATTTACTAAAGGATATCCCATACAGGATTCCATCTAAATCGACGCTCTAAGACCATGCAGTGCGGTGTATCCTGCTGATCACATCATGTGTACTTGTGTGTGCTATGAATATTTTATCCTATTTTTCAGCAGGAAAATTCTCACTCACGTATCCGATGTCATTATGTAATGATTCACGCTCATCAAGCTTTGGTTATGAGGACTGGTAGAGACTAAAGTGTCAATATCGTTTCGGTAGTAACATAGACAGGAATCAATGGAAATAACGCCCCTAACTTCAACTTCCGACAATAGTAAGCAGCAAAACAGGAAGAGAATTTCTCAAAGATCTTACCATAAAGATACATAAACTTGATGTTGAAACACAACACTAAAAAGCAGAACTCCAACAGACAGCATCAGTTTCATCAGCCAAACACAACAACTAAATGTCCCTCTTTTTTCAAAGAGATGTGTAGATGTCCTGTGGAATTTGTGCAAGTCGGAATAATGTAATCAAGTCTTTTTCGTCCTTTTTTATCCCATAAATCGATTCAATCGTAGCTGGCGTTGACAATGATGAATTTTTCTGATACCTGGAAAAACTTTGATTTCCATTTTTATAATCAGTCTCAGTTTCAGGACAGGACCAAGGAACATTGTGGGCTCGGAAAAAATGGAAAAGGGAGATAAAATCACATAATACACAAAAAAAAACCTTTTTCCTCCTTTCTGTGCGATAATGACAAGAATAATAATCATGATTATGACGAGATTTATGCAGAACATGTTTTAGTTGCTAACGACCGAGAAAATATGCGTCCGCTGTTAAATTTTTTTTAAATTAGTGAAGATATTTTTATTCTTTTGTAGTCGTTTGTCAAGTTATGGTGGTTATATTGGGATACCTGAAATTTTTTTTATAATTTTTGAAGACAGCTACTTAGACGAGAAGTTTTACGTTACACAAGTAAACAACCAACGTCGAGATTATGCGAAGAAGACAACGCTTGTCATTTTGATAGTGGCTGGTTATCAAATGAAAATCATCATAATTGATGAAAAAAAAAACTATCAATATGACAAGTTGCTTTCCGGCATTGAAAATCACAACTGTTAATGCGAAAATTTTGTTTTTTTTTATTAATATTCAAAATAAAAGACATTTCTACTTGCGATTGTACACATGTTATGGATTCGTAAAAAAATGGACTCGAGATTTCGATCAAACTCTTCTCACAATTCACTATCTCTGTCGTCCTACTACTGTCGAGTACAGCCTACACGACTCATTGAATTTTCATTAAACTTGGTAAATAGCATTTACGAGTATAATTTTTTTCTCCCACACATTTTTTCTTATTTTTAAGACCAACAGCCAAATACAAGTTTCTTTTTAAAAATAAAATAAAATGAAAAATATTAAATTTTGTACATGTATTATGGCTTTATTAGTAAGAGCAAACATTCCCATTAATTATGAAACACAAAGCGGTCAAATCGCAGTTCCGAGGCGGCCAATAGACTTCGCCAAGACGGCTGAAAACACGGTTTGGGAATTTAGTGCGCAAATGATCGATTGTGACATGAGCTGTTTTGCATTGAGCGCCAGCCTGCATAGGTCTTCCAAATCATGTCTTCAATTTCAGTAAGAAAAAAGTAGGTTAACATGGCTCAGTGACGCTCACGGTTGACCGAATTGTTGTTCCCAGCCTTATTTTCGAAGATAAATGGTCCAATGATGCCACCACTCCACAATCTGCATCAAACTGTCATTCTCTGTGGATGTTTTTCGCTTTTGGACAATAACGTGCAGGTTTTCCGAGCCCCAGATACGGTAATAATGCCCAAAATCATTGTCCAATTCAATCTGCGCTAAGACTCAAACTGCGAAGCGATAACGAAGCGGATGATCGTGCACCTCCAATCAAGTCAATTGGACTTTGCAAGCGAATAATCCGAGATCTTCGTGCAGAATTCTCGTCAGTTTAGAGCGTGAAATGTTGAGCTGTTGAGATCGATTGCGTGAATTGAGTCTCACATTCTGGGCTACACAAGCCACATTTTCGTCTGTGCGCACCGTACGACGACGGGGACCATGAGTTTTGTCCACTTGCATACCAGTCTCACGAACTTGTGTTCAGCTTCATTTCGGCCATTTCAAATAACGCACTCACTTGGAAATAAGTTTTCAATATATCCCAACGTTGTTCAAGAGCAAACCGGGTTATTTCGTTTCGCGGAGGTATGATACTGACTTTCTGCCCAGCGGGAAATAGCTATCAGTGTAAAAATAACCACTAGATGTCCCACCCTTTCAAACAATTTCAAAACTTTCATTTAGTTTTTAGCAAGGTAATAGTTGAAAAATAAAATTCAGAAAAATTTTAATTAATGGTACCTCCAATAGAACCATTTTTTCGATTATCTCAAAAACTATACAACTCATTTTTTATGCTACACGCACCGCCCTAAAAGTTTAAATCAGACCAAAAACAGAAATGAATGGAAAACCTCAATTTTTATTCTTGGTCCTTTATATGCAATTTGAGCCTTGCCGTTCCACAAAATTGCATTGTTCTACTGCAATCGGAATTGTGCCATATAATTTACATCAGGTCTGAGGAAGTGGGCGGATACTACGACCCTGAATGGGAAACCTTAAATTTTATATTTTTTTCTTTGTACGCAATTTAAGCCGACCAAATTTCATCGTTTTACATTAGTCGGAAGTGCTCCATTCAACCACAACCAATTCGGAGAAAGTGGGCGGATACCGCGGCTCCTGAATGGAAAACCTCAAATTTATTCCTCTGCTTGCATGACAAGACCTACCGTTGTGCAAAATTACAAGATTCTAAGATGTCGGGAAGTGCTCCATAATTTTGATGATATGTCAGTCAGTGAGTCAGTCAGTTTTTGTGATTTTTGTGGTCTTATATCTCAGGAAACGCTTTTGGATTTCATGGTCAATTACTAAACTGGTTGAAGAGCTATCTGACTAACCGTGTCCAATATGTAGAAATCGGCCCTGAAAAATGTGTGAAAATTTTAAACCACTCAGGTGTTCCTCAAGGCAGTCATCTTGGGCCGCTTCTGTTCTTGTTATTTATAAATGATTGGCCACTCCACATTTCTTATTCATCATGTTTAATCTTTGCAGATGATGCTAAAATGTTTAACTGATTGTCTTCAACTTCAAGAAGATTTAGACAAATTGCTTGATTGGTGTTATTTGAATGACATAACTTTAAATATCTATAAGTAAATGTAGGGTTATGTCATTTTCACGATTATCCATTCCTTTTATTTATGATTACCTACAGAATTTTAAGTCATGAGCTTTTGAGAACTTGCAACCACAAGGATTTAGGAGTTATATTTGATGTAAAATTAGACTTTAGAATGCACGTAGATTATATTATATCTAAGAAAACTCTATGCTCGGATTTTTAATGAGAAATTCTCAGGATTTTAAATGTCCTTTCACGTTGAAGTGTCTTTTCGTTAGTTTCGTTCGACCAGTTTTAGAATATTGTTGTGTCGTTTGGGCTCCTTACTATAAAAATGCTTCAAGTAGAATAGAAAAGATTCAAAAACGATTCACGAGATTTTCGCTTCGAAATCTAAATTGGACCGCTCATATGCCTGCATATAAAGCTCGGTGTGTTTTGATTGACTTAAAAAGTCTTGAATCTAGCAGAGTTTACTATTCGATCTCCTTTGCGCGTGATGTTATAACTGGTCAAATTGATTGTGATTCTTTAAAACTGCTGTTTAAATTATACACTCCGGCGCGTTGTTTCAGACCAAGGGCTAACCATTGTTTCTCTATTCCACATCATTCAACTAATTACGGTATTAATGAACCAATTACACGAGCCTGTAACCTGTTTAATAAATATGCTAATGAAATAGATTTCAAATGCTCTAAAAATGTTTTTAAGAATAAAATATTGAATATGATTTTAATTGATTAACAATAAGTATCTTATGATTAAATAGTTTTGATGTTCATATTTAGTTAAGCTTATAACATATTTTTATTGTAAGTCTAAGAAAGTTTTTTGTACTTAAAGACAATTAAATAAATAATAAATAATAAATAATAAATAATAAATAATAAATAATAAATAATAAATGCTAGAAAATTGAAATTTGGTGAGGCAGCTGTGTTTTCAAAAAAAAACAATTGTTTGGGTCAATGGGGCAAAATGTTAAGCAATCTATTTTAAAGGAATTATCATGTTACTAAGTAGCAATTTGCCAAACTTTTAGTAATTTACTAGCTACTCGAAAAATGTATTCCTTTTTCTTCGTTTTAGTTACTATCTAGTAAAATATTAATTCCCCTTTATTAAAAACAATGCGTCTGAACACGTCTAAACAATAACAGTTCCTGAAAAAAAAATCAAAGCAAACAAAACTAAATGCGGAGAACGGACCCTAATTATTTCAAACGTCAGAAACTCAGAAGTCAAAGTGACAAATTACAATTTATTTTGTCATTTTTGAGAACCTATTTCGAAATGTTTTTATTTTTTTCCCCAACTGTGAAGATGTGTAATGTAAATAGCTAGTAATGGAATTGTAGTGAAATTAGAAGCCCACGGCTTGTAATTCGGTATTGGATGTTTAAGTTTTCAATCAATAACCAAACTATTGTCTCGCAAACCTATACCTGGAGTAAAATTCACCATCGTCGAGCTCTTCAAAAGGATTTGTTCGGGGCTCAAAACATCGCACATTTCTGCACAAAGCTGAGTCTTCAAACATATCGAAATCTTCGTCTTCCGAAAACACTTTATATTATACGAGTAACTTTAAGAAATAATTTTATCTCGCGTCATTAAAAAAAACACAATTTAACTCTTGCAAAAAAAATTTGCTAAACAATGTTCTTTAGAGGAAAATACCAGATGTCATATCGATTCGGCAATTTACTAAAAGATAAAGTAGCCTTTGTGATTTAAACTTTAGTAAAATGTTAAGAGATAGTAAGATGATAAAATCGTGTAAATAAGGAAACTATTCTTTAGTTACTTACTAAAATGGCTTTAACATTCTACTAAATCGTTTAAAATTTTCAGCAATAGCTATTTCGAAAAACATATGCTCGATTTTTTTGAAACTCGACAGTTAACAGGTTTTTTTTTAATATTCATGTCGATTACAGAATTCGCAGAATTTTACTCCCGGTGAATTGACTCGATCCGTTGACCTTTCACATCCACTGTAAGACTGAATTATGAAATTCGCCGGATGAACTACATTGTCGATTCCTAAAACAAAACTTTTGTATCGACACTGTGAGCTAGAGACATCATTTAGTCAACCGGCCTAGGCTTTGATAATAGTATCGCTATCGATCAACGAAATCAAGCATCGTTTTTAGTGGTTAGTACTTGGATGGGGACGGTTCAATACCGTGCACTGTTTTTTTTTTAGATTTCTGGCTCTCCAGCTGCGTTGTTAGTTATGTAGTTGTCCGTTTTCTATTAAAATTTGTTAAACAAACACTTTAACATTCAGATTATACTGACTTTTGACTTATATTTTTGTGCTTTCCATTGTTTATTTTAGTTTTTCGTTTAATCAAAAATTCACTGCAGGTTCGTCTCGAAATTGTTGCGAATGTAAAATGATAAAAATGCGAATGGACTGCGGATTTAGTAATACCAGATAAGTTGAACAGAATGTCGGTGGTGCAGGGATTGCGTTCGTTCAACTTTCATTCGTCGGATTCAGTAATAGCAAAATTTTGGAAATTAATTGAAACTGTCGCTTCAGCTCATTTGCCGAATTCTGTAATAGAGGTGATTATCTAAGCTTTGACAGGTAATTGCGGCCATGTTGTTAAAGTTTCTTCTGTCAAATTAGCTGTCATTTATTAAGTCTGTCTTTCTAAATCAAAATGGAGAGTTATAGCGTTCAACAACATATGCAACTGATGCTCATTTTACGATCGCAATAATCGTTCTTCCAAGAGGACTACATATTCGCAACGTGGTAAATAAATTCCAGTCAACCTTTAAGACAAGATGCAAGATTTTCCAAAAGTATCACTGCTGTTACAGCTGAGAGTATGTAGGAGGATCAGAGGCAATCGATTCCGTGTCGCGCACAATAATTCGGGCTTTCGCAAACCACAACTTGACTAATGCGTCATGACTTGGGGTTACACCGGTACAAGCTTCAAATGACTGACGGAGCTCAGAGTTAATGACAATAGACAACGTTGTGTGTTCGCTAACTAGCCTCTCGAAAGTTGACACCAATTCGGGTTAAAAAATCATATTCAGCTACGATACACATTCCGGGATAAATGGGTTGGTCAACAAGCAAAATTGTCGAATTTGGGATGATCAGAAATTACACGAGATCCACAATAATTGCAATGCATCCAGAGAAAGTAACTTTTCGATGTAGATTTTGGGCTGCTGGTATTAGCGGTTCATTCGACACGTTAGCCGTGTTATCATTGTCAACTACCAAGCGCTATCGGTCGATGATAACCGATTTCTTCTTTTGGTCCAAATTGGATGATATAGACACGGATGAGATGTACTTTCAACAGAACGGCGCTACGTACTATAAAGGCTATTCCACAATGGACATTTTGCAAGAGTGATTTCCTAACTTAGTAATCCAGGGATTTTTCTTCTTATGATGTTTTCTTAAATTGCATATCCATACCAACAAACCAGAAGCACCAGAGAGTTTTATGATCGGTATAACGGTTTTGAATAAATTTTTGTTGTTTTTAGCTCAACTACTAAAGGAGTTATTCCTTCAGCAGAGAAATTTTTTCTATAGCCACACTACACGAATGTACAATGCTCTTCCCAGTTCTTTTTTCCAACTCATTATGTTATGCAGAGATTTTAAACCCATACGTGTATCGGTTCCTCCTTTTTACCGCTCTCCATTTTCCCTAATGCTCACATTGTGTTGTCCAACATACAAAAGCGTATTCATATCGCTTTCAGTGTGCGTAAATTATTATAAAAAAAAGCAAAGCAAAATAAAGCACCTAGAAAGAGCTTGGTTCTTTTCGAATTCTTTAAAAACCGCTACAAATAACTTTCTCGAACATGCTCTACAGTGAAGGAAGTCCTACCTGATGACTTCTGAAAATGAATTATATTTCCCAAGTAAATAATGCTGCTATATCGGAGCATCTCATTTATGACGACTATACGAGTTACCATACATTTAACTGGCTTGTTAATTCTGAGACTCATAAAATTGGTGATTAGAATTTTGGGCGCATTTCGGGAAGGTTCCAGAGCAACTTTCTGTATGGTGGTGGACTGAATTTTTAATAAAACTAGTATTGCTGAAAGGAACGTAAAATAAGGCTTTTTCATCCATCTTTAGAGCAGTTTTGGATACAGTTTTTATAAACTTTCTTGAGTTTCATCCAAGTTTCTAAGATCAGTTTTTTAGAATAGATTGGAATGGAACTATCGGAATCGTTTAAAATTTTAATCGTTTGTGTGATGAGTCCTCTGAAAATTTTTCAGTAGTGGAATAACGACTTTGCTTTTTGTAATTCACAGGTTGAAAAAACAGAGAAGATGAATGCAATTGCAAATATGAAAAACAGCAAGCCCCCTAGACTTGATGGGATTCCAGTCGAATTTCGAAAAACAGTATTACAGAATTTCATGAAGGTTTTTCTTTGATAATGTTTTTTGGATTGAAAATGTTCTAGATATTGTTTCAAATCCTATTATCTTCCCAATTTTTAAAAAGAAAAAAATTATAGAGGAATATCAATTCTCTGTATTTTGAGAAAAATATTCGCTCAAATTTTGTATAATCGCTTAGCAAAATAGTTTGAACGTAATAATCGGCTAAGTAATTTTCAAGGGGATTTTCGTCCTTGACTGTCAAAGGGCGACAAAATTTTTGCGCTGGATACCATGCTAGAAGATATATAACGAGAAAAAAGAAACTTTATGCATTTTTATAGATTTTAAAGCAGCTTTCGACACTATCAATAGAAACTTACTTTTACTTAAGTTGAGTTTGATAGGGGTTTCTAAAAAAAAATTCTAAAAGAAATGTTTTACTAACACTTCAGCGTCAGTTTGGAATGGGAGTGAGATGTTAATCTTCTTTGTTACTGAGACGGAAGTTCCACAAGGTTGTGTGCTCGGTCCTGTTCTCTGTGATATTTTCATTGATGATGTACCGAAATACTTGTCTGATGGTGTTGTTGTAGAAGATGTTAATAATAAAAAAAAACACTTTTATACGACGAATTAGTTATTGTGGCAGATAGCCCCATTGCACCTCAGCTTCGAATAAATAAGCCAAAGCAGGAATTCGAAACTTTCGATCTAAGAATAAATGTCGAAATCAAAAGTTATGATATTTCAGCGCTCAACAAGCAGAAAGTTGGCAACTAGAGAACGAACCTTTAGAGGTTGTCAATAAGTTCAGGTATCTAGGTTTTGTATTATGCTACAATCTTGATTTGCGACCACATGTTAAAGAAAAAGTTATTAATACAACAAAAAGCAATGTTCGATTGCTTCCCTTCAACAATTCAATCTTATTACCGCGCTTTTAGAAATGCTAATCATTTAACTTCACGAATGTACGATGCTCTTCACAGTTCTTTTTTCCAATTGATTATGTTATGCAGAAATTCAAAACCAATATGTGTATTGTGTATCCTTTTTAATTCCCTAAACTTACCCTAATGCTCGCACTATGTTGTATAACATATAAAGGGTACCTATTCAAAGACCATTGAATAGGCGTTTATAAAAAAAAAACCTGATCCTATTGATCGTATATATTCGATTGCGATAGTATCTAATTTATTGTTCACAAATTCAGATTCAAGCTTTTGAGTACCACATGTGGTTTGAAGTAGTCCCAATTTCCAGAATATGTACTCTCAAGTCATTACCCATTGACATTCCGGATCTTTTGACATTTGAGATAAAAGTTATTTAAGGTTCTTTGAGTGTTTTCTTGCCATTAGATTAAATAAAAAATTAGTATTCTAATGATTGTCGAAAGAAGAATCTTCCCCCTCGTTTTAGTTGCAAAATGAGTAAATCATAAATTTTTGGTTCAACTTTTTTTTTTACCAGTATATACAATTACATCAAAAACACTCTATTACATTTAATATTCATATCACAGAATTATAGAAAACTTTTTTGATTATGCAAACAAAATTATCAGAACCTTCCATTTCAAAAGAAAATCCAATTTTGTTACCTAAAAGTACAAACAAAAAAAAAATGCGGCCCTAATTTTTTTTAAATTAATTCGTCCAATAACGAAAATCCATTTATGCTCCCCATTAACTCAGTCCCAGCAACATCACCAACTACATACAAAGTGAATGAAAAAAATAAATGTGTACATAGATAAACATTAAAACCATCACAACCTTTTGGGGATAATCTCGACAAAAAATGATTCAATAAAATCTCCCCTTCTCTGTGTTTTGAGTGAAATCAAAACACAATCTTCTCTGCGCTTTCAATGATTATCAAAAAAAAATATGTTTTTTAAACAAAGTCAACGTGCAGCCTAAAAAATAAACACATTTCACACATACAGAACAAACAAAGTGGTGAAAATAACTTATTTGCTTACTAAAGCACACAACAAATACACGAACCAAAAAAAAAAAAACAGGACGACAGGGACCCATTTGCATCAGCTTCAATATCGTGTCGGTACTAAAGAACCCTAGCCTACACATGGCTTAGAGGATGCGAAAAGGACAAAGTGAGAGAGGATACTAAATTCAAAAATGCAAATGTACAGAGTCCCCGGGTAAAATAACACAAATTTTGGCTACAGCAAGGACCCACCACACGCGACCAAAAAATAATACCATTTTCACACAGGACTCTTTACACCACCGACATCCAACGACATAGCATAGGGATCCTTTCCCGCGAGCTTTGTCAACTTTCGTAAATGTTACCATAATGATTATGGTCAAATAAATTTATTCCATTTTGGAGGGTGTGACTGGGATATCAGAATGGGCGGTTCCGTGTTTGTAAGCCTTTCAGGATCCTTCTAGAAAGACGACAGGTCTTTTCCATTTCAGGAAAAAATAAGCCATTAAGAGGAAGGTGGTGACGGTGGTTTGTAATCTAAGTCGAAACGAGGCAGATAATTCGTGTTATTTTGGCAAGGATACTTTTGTGCCTTCTGTCGTAACAATAACCATCAGGGAAGGATAACTGCTGACGCGCCAAGGACCAATAGTAATACGAAAAGTTACATTAGAACAAAACAGATTGTTGTTTATGATGTGAAGTTTTAATCTGCAAAATTGTTTTTGTTTGCCAAATTTTAGCTTTGATTCCTTTGGTTCGCCATAAAGGTACAAAAGGACCAATTAACCACCTGGAAGTTAGCGACACGTTTCATCCGTGCAAATTCCATAGATATGTACAAACAAATGTACATCCATTATTAGCATAGGCATCATGTTTTCATTTGTCATATGGCATGATTGATGGAATTTTTATTTGTTTTTTGTTATAAATTCTTGAAAAGTTTATTTATTCTGCAATCACGAGGCATATCATACAGCTTTTCAGCACGTCTGATACGAAACACGAAAATTCAATTTTGATTTCTGATTGACAGTTTATGAATAATCAACTAAATTCCCTGATTGCATCAAATTCGCAGTTACCTTTACGAATGGCAAAAATGTGTTCACCCTCAAAAGCAGGTGTTGCTGATGTGAAATATAAATATATAATTTTTTACTCATTTACCATCCCTTGTCATTGTTCTTCGACAATAGCGCGCTCTTTTCAAAACAGACACAAGTAAAACATAATTTAGACGGAAGAGTGTTGTTAAAAAATTGTTTGCTCAAGCTATAAAATTGTCATTAACTTCCGCACTATGGTCGGGTTTTTTTTTGTCGCGTTCCTCACAGGACCTGTTTTTCATCCTTAGAGAAGGAGGATATGCCTGTGAAATGTGGTATGAATACAGTTACAAAACGAAGGTGTGTTCTTGAAGCAAACGTAGGCAGATATCAAAATGAGAAATACTGGTTGAAGAGTTTAGATGTGATATCTTCGTTACTTTTTCGTTCCTTTGTGCTTACCGGAGCGTATGGCTTTTTTTAATTTTGAATACGAAATTGCCATCAATCTTTTTTGAATTAAGCAATTTTTGGGCGGGTTTTGGGGGATTCTAATTGGATTTTTCGTTTTCGTTTATGTCGATGTTGACATTTGAGTGAAATGTATTGGAACGTCAGATTACTTGGTTCAGACTTTGCTTTAAGGAAGAGATATTTTTGTTATTTTTAAAATGATTATTATTTTTACTTTGCGATATATCAGATTTATCATAAGCACAATATTATATTGTCTCAGAATAAGGGTGTTAAAGAAATATTACAAAAAGGGATGTACAAACTTTGACAGGTGATTGCCGCCATATTGTTGAAGCAATACCTGTCAAATTGACTTTCAATTATTAAGCCCAAATCAACATGGAACTCCAACCGGTTCAGTGGATAATCCGTCAAATACCCGTTTGACGTAAGGGAAATATCTGTCAAAAATATCGTTGCTGTTCATGAGATTATGAAGGCGAATCCAAGGCATTCAATTCCGTATCGCACACCACACTTTGGCCTTTCGTAGATCACAACTTGGATTAAGCCTACATCCGTATAAACTTCAGCAGACCCAGAAGCTCAGAATTAACGACCATAAGCAACTACGACGTGTGCTCGCTAACTGAGCACTCGATCAGTTGGACGTTGACCTCAATTTTATTGGAAAAATAATCTTCAACGACGAGGCCCATTTCTGGATAAATGGGCTGGTCAACAAGCAAGATTGTTGAATTTGGAATGATCACAATCTACATGAAATCTATCAAATTGCAATGCACCTAGAGAAAGTTGCTGTTTAATGCGGACTTTGGGCTGGCAGCATCATTGGTTCATAATTTCTTGAGAACGACGGTGACCAGGCCATCACAGTCAACGGCAACCGCTATCGGTAGATGATAACAAAATTCTTTTGGCCCGAATCGGATGGTGTGATGTGGTTTCAACAGGATGGCGCTACGTACGAGTACCAGACAGCCCGTGCCATTTTAAACAAGTGATTTTCGAACGTTGTTATCTCAAGTGGAGGCGATACGAATTCGCCATCAAAATCGTGCGATTTGATCCCCTTTTAAAGTACTTGATAGATCGATTTTGTTTGAAAAACTTGAAAGATATGAAGTTCGCGAAAAAACACTTTTGAAAGCAAAAGAAAAAACTCAATGAAATTTGTTACGCTAAAGACAGAAGAGGATACTGTCAACAGCACCGATAACCATTTTTCTATCACTTCTTTCATCATCATCATCGGCTCGACAACCGGGTTCCGGTCCTGGCCTCTTTCAACAAGTCTCTCCACCTATCCCGGTCTCTAGCCGACGCCATCCAGTTGCGCACCCCAAGGCTTCGGGCGTCCTGGTCTACGCCATCTCTCCAGCGCAAGCATGGTCTACGACGCTGTCGTCTACCATAGAATGTACCACAAAGAACTTTCCGAGCAGGTTCCTCTTCGCTCATGCGAGCTAGGTGCCCTGCCCACCGGAGTCTACCGAGCTTAATTTTTGTCACGATATCTGCTTCAAGGTAGATTGCGTACAGTTCATGATTTTACCGTCTCCGGAATCGTCCTTCCTCACATACGGGGCCAACAATTCTCCTTAAGACTTTTCTCTCGAACGCAGCTAAGAGGTCGGAGTGCCTTTTGCTAAGCACCCAAGTCTCGGATCCATATGTGAGTACTGGCAGGACCATGGTCCTGTACAGCAGTAGTTTTGAAGTTATAGTGAGATTTCTGGATTTGAAGAGCTTTGACAGACTATAGTAGGCTCTGTTGGATTTGAGAAGCCGCCCGCGTATTTCTTCTTCTATATTGTTATCGGCTGCTACTATTGACTCAAGGTATTTAAAGGATTGTACCACTTCAAATTCGTGCTCCGCAACCTTGATTGTTTGACCAACTGTTCCTCTCGCATTCGACGCCACCATGTACTTTGTTTTACCTTCACTAATGTGCAGCCCCAGATTAGATTTTGTGCCGCCTGCTCGATCTGGATGAAGGAATCGTGTACAGCTTGTTCGGTTCTTCCGATGATGTCGATGTCGTCTGCGTAAGCCAGTAACTGGCTGGACCTGTTGACGATGGTCCCTCTTGTTGCCGTGCCAGAGTCACGGATTGCTTTCTCCAACGCCAGGTTGAAGAGGAGGCAGGCCAAACCGTCCCCTTGTCGGAGTCCATTAAAGATGTTGATTGGTCTGGATAGCAATCCGGCTATTTTTACTTGGCTTGTTACGTTGGTCATGGTCAACCTACATAGTCGTGTCAATTTATTTGGGATGCCGAATTCTCTCATGGCTTTGTAAAGTTCTACCCTGGCTATGCTATCATAGGCGGCCTTAAAGTCTATAAACAGATGGTATGTTGGGATGTTAAATTCTAGACATTTTTCCATCGCCTGCCTAAGGGTAAAGATCTGATCAGTTGTTGATTTGCCTGGAATGAAACCACACTGATATTGTCCGATGACGGTTTTAGCGTATGGGGTTATCCGGTCTTGTAGGATAGAGGAGAGTATCTTATAGGCGGTACTCAACAACGTGATACCTCTATAATTGCTGCACGTTGTGACATCTCCCTTCTTATGTATGGGGCATATTAAACCTTTTCGCCAGTCTTCTGGCATTTCTTCCTGCTCCCATACGTGTACTATAATATCATGAATTGCTTGACGTAAGGCTGGCCCGCCGTGATGGATTAATTCGGCTGGTATGCCATCGGCTCCCGGGGATTTGTTCTGTTTAAGCCGGCCTATAGCCTTCTCAACCTCTTCTATGCTTGGTGTCGGCAACATAGAGTATTCTTCTTGAAGTAGTGGAGCCTCCACTTCTGCAGTGAGCTGACCATTTAGCAATTCATTAAAGTACACTTCCCATCGCTCCAGTATGCTTTCAGGATCGGTGATCAGATTTCCCTCTCCGTCCTTGCAGTATGTGCAGCGTGGTGTGTACTGCGTCATGTTTCGGACGGATTGGTAGAATTTCCGCGCCTGGTGCGGACCTCGCTCTCGGCTATTTTCTATTTCACAGATTAGGTTCTTCTCCCAGGCTGATTTTTTTTGTCTGTGTAGCCGTTTTTCTATTCTTCTGAGCTCTTTATATTCCTCTTCGCGTGCCCGCGTTCTATGAGATTGTTGCATTGCTCGGTACGCAACATTCTTACGTTCAGTCGCTAGCTTGCATTCATCATCAAACCAGTCGTTCCGATTTTTACGACTGCTGCCTAAGATGGAGTTGGCAGTACTAATGACAATATTCTTAAGGCGTGTCCACTTCTAATTTACGCCCAGCATACTGGCTCCAGGACTTACTCTCCCTAAATCAAGTGATTCTAGGGCGAGTCCTAACGCATTACCAAAGGTGTTACTGGTGTTTTCATTGCGCAGGGCAGCCGTGTTGATTCGAACCTGATCGGCGGATGCAATGCGTCTTCGCAAGGCAATCCGCCCTCGGAAAACCATACCAACAAGATAGTGATCCGAGTCGATATTGGCACCTCGGTACGTTCGTACCGTCATCAAGTTCGAGTAGTGGCGACGGTCTATCAACACGTGGTCTATTTGGTTACGAGTGACTCCATCAGGTGATACCCAGGTGGCTTTGTAGATATCTTTACGCGGGAACCTGGTACTCGCAACGACCATGTTTTTCGATGCTGCCAATTCTAAGACTCGAAGTCCATTGTCATTAGTGTTCTCATGCAAACTATGGGTGCCTGCGTAATGCCTGAATACCGGCTCCCGACCTATTTTTGCGTTCAAATCCCCAAGGATGATTTTAACATCATACCTTGGTCAGGCATTGAGGGCCCTCTCGACTTGTTCGTAGTAAGTCTCTTTTTCTTCGTCTGAGGACTCCTCCGTAGGTCCGTGAACGTTAATGAGGCTGATGTTCGTAAATTTGCCTCGCACGCGAAGGGTGCATAGCCTTTCGCTTATAGCGTTAAAGCCGATGATGGTAGACTTCATTTTTTCGCTGACTAGGAAGCCTACCCCGAGCACATGGTGTTTTGTATGACAGCTATAGTATATGTCATATTCTTTCTTCTGTAGAACACCATTCCCTGTCCATCTGATTTCTTGAAGAGCTGTTATGTCAGCTTTATATTTTGACAGGGCATCGGCTAGCTGCTGAGCAGCTCGAGCTCTATAGAGCGATCGTACGTTCCATAAGAAAATTCGTAAATCGTTTTTCAGTTTTCGTTGCGTTGGTTGTCGTCGTGTGATCAGTCCGTTTCCGAGGCTTGTTGTCGGTCTCGTAATTCACTTCTTTGGTCTATTAAAAATGACCTTTCATTAGCAGGTACTTTTTTATCCTTTTCACTACGACATTTATCAAAGGCTTTACACTTCACTACACGATGCAATGTCAAACAATTTTGTACTTGAAAGATTCATAAAGTCTTACAATTTGCTGTTAAAGCTTAGTTTTTTTTTTTGAATTAGGATATCTTTTAAAAGTCATATATTTATCAAAGTGAATTTTGATTAATTGTAAGATTCGACTATAACCACGCAACTGGAATCGACGCACTTTTCAAATATTTTCGATTTCTGTACTCACAATATACAAAACATCGGAATTTGACGGATTTCTGTAATTGTGTTTTGTTTTCAGATGCCATAATTATTCTCATAATACGCAACTTCTTGGGAGTCTTTCGTTAATATACTCTAAAAAAAATATTGACGGGACGCCCTTCTGTATATGCTTTGAATAGTTTGATTTTCTTGTTGGTATGAAGTGTTTTTCCAAATCTGATTATTGTTTCCGTAATTGAGTCGTACTTCTACAAACTCAAAGGACATATGTAGCTACATTTAAAACAAGAAAATTAAATCCATAGATTTTTTAATTTATATATAATACATATATCCATTGGTTTCTTGGTGGAAAGAATCTATTCAAAACGTTAATTGGATTCTATTATATAACAGAGGCAGTGAAATCTTAATTTGATCTTAATTAAAATCTCACCGACAAAGTGTCGTAGGGTAATGAATGTTTAACTTTGTGCAATCAGCTTACAACGAAATAATTTAAATAATTCAGCAGATACATTACGGCTTACGTTTTGTAATCCAATTTATCCTTTCTTTAGTTTTATTAAGACAATGGAGGGAATCTTTCTTTCCGTCAGGTCGGTAACTATGTTTTATGTAGGTAATTGATATGCATCTCTTTTCGTCTGTCGTACTCGGGACTTTTGAGTTATAGTGAGACAAGCCTATACTTTTTTATATCACACTGGTATTCACTGGCACCAAAAAAATTGCATTTTCCTTGGGAAAGTTGCAAGTTTCCCTAAATTCTTTAAAAACGTTGTGGGTGTTTAGTGAATTTCAGTTTTAAATTTCTCGTGAAATCAACAATGCATAATATACATATGTATATACTCGTTTAATATAAACGCCTGTAGTGGAATTGTTTTGGTAATGATTCAATAGTGCTTCTAGCTGCGCACAGCCACTGCTTTGTTTCCCACATTTTTGCATTCATTCCAGAAACACACGATATCTCCCTGGCATTGTGTTCCTCTCCTGTAGCACATAGATATAGTATGAAAGTTATCGTTGTATTTTTAAAGATTTTAAAGCGATTTGATATCTATAAAAGTAAATGATGAACAAAATCAAAGTCAGTTCAATTCACCTCTGAAAAACTTAGCTTAAGCCTAAGCTAATATTTTTCAAAAAAAAGAATATAAGTTTAATTTCATTTTATGATTTCTCACAATTCATTTACAAGCTTAAAGCATTGTAATCGGTTGAGTTAAATGAAGTTCTTACCACTCTCTATCTAAATTTTTTTTAGTTACGATCTCATATTTAATAAAATACACGACTGGATCGCACGAACTTGCCCTTATGTAAAAGTACTTTGGAATTTAAAATACATTTTATAAATATAAAACATGGATTTAATGAAATAAAAATGTTCAAACGCATGGAATTGCCGTTTTATTTACGGAAAAGTATGAATTTTCGCAAATAAAGTTTAAAAACCGTTTTATTAAAGTAATTTTTTATATAACAAATTTGGGAGCGGGTCATAATTCTGGTTTTCAAAATTCTGTATGTGCAAAATTCTGTTTCTTGAGCAGTGATATTCTGTCTAAGAAAAATAACCATTCACGTGAAAAAATATGTATAACAATATGATAACATATGATTTATGATTTCAATCTAAGCGTGATGAATATGCGTCCCTCTTTTGCAATATTAAAACTGTGTAGTACTATTTTATAAACCTGTCAGTAGGTACTAAAATTAAAATCGTTTTAAGTGTATACATATATTGTACGAGTATATTCTTATTATGTTTAAATTATGTATTTTCCATAACAAATATTCTTTTTTTAAAAATTCTGTAAATATGTTGTAAAAGAGAAATAGTTTTGATAATGTAAAAAAGTGCGCACTTTTTTACATTATCAAAACGATTTCTCTTTTACAACAGAATTTTTAAAAACAGAATTTGGAAAAACAGAATTTTGAAAGCAGAATTTTGAACGTACAGAATTTTGTAATACAGAATTTTGGACATCCAGAATTTTGTACAAACAGAATTATGAAAAACAGAATTTTGGCATGCAGAATTTTGAAAGCAGAATTATGACCCATACCAAATTTCGACCCCAACCCAACAAATTTCTTTTAAATTTTTCTGGAACAAAATTTGAGATGCCAATTTTAAGTGCTTAGTAATATAGATTTCAGAAAATAATTTCAAAAAATAATCGTTCACACAATTTCAAGATATTGATTTTTTAAAAAATAAATTGGAATTTTTTTTTTCAAAAAACAAAAAAAAATATTTTTTTTTTGAATATTTTTATTTTAAACTTAAGGGGGCTCCTGGTGAAAATTTTTGGTTAAAATCGTTATAGCCGTTAATGAGAAAGTTGAAAATCAAAAAAAAAGGTTCTATGACAGGTACCATTAATAACATTTTGCTCCAAAATTTTTGTCGATATCCATAGTATCTAACTCAATTTTTTTTTTTACCAAAATCGTTAGAGCTGTTTTCGAGATAAATAAGATTTTGCAATACGGGTGTATGGGGGGTACCGTTAATCTTGGAGCTAAAAAAAAACTTTCAATTTCCCCCCTAGGGAGTCACCGAAGACCCTTAAATACCGGGATTGAAGAACATAGGTCTAGTGGTTTAGGCTGTAGGCGTAAAGGCTGTAGAGCTACAGACATACAGACACACTGAAACATGTTTTTTGTATACTACATTTTCCTTAAAACTTTTATAAAAAAATTGATTTGCAAATTATTAGTATTCAATAAAATACATTTTAAAACGTAATTTAAAAATTTATTCGGGTATCCGTTTTCAAGATATTGAATTTTCAAAAAAAAAAATTATTATTTTTTTAAAAAGTCCAAAAACTATTTTTTCGGAAAAAAATTTAAATTATGTTTTTTGAAAATCGATAGAGCCGTTGATGAGAAATTCAAATATCAAAAAAACCGTTCTATGACAGGTACCGTTAATAACGTTTCCCTCCAAAAATTTTTTTTTACCAAAATGTAGTCTATGTCAATAATATCACACCTAATTTTGTTCATCAAAATTTTTAGAGATAAATAAGACTATGCATTACGGGTGTATAGGCAGTACCGTTAGTTTTAGAGCAAAAAAAAAAATTTCAATTTCCCCTCTAGGGAATTACCAAAGACCGTTAAGTACCGAGTTTGAAGAAAATATGGGTCCAGTGGCTTAGGCTCTAGATCGAGGTACAGACATACAGACATACAGACATCCAGACAGACAGACGGAATTGTTGGACCCATTTTATTCGTTTTTGCTATCATCGTAATGTCAACTTTGATCAAAATCTCGAGTTCGATTTTTTTTCAAATGCAGAACTTGCCCTATAGTACGCTAGTAAAAAGTGGCTAAGTGGGAATAATCTTTGGTTGCAGGGTAAATAAATTAAAAGTAACATTTTATTCTACTTTGTGCAAACCTCCATGGGCTGTCTTTTTGGAAAAATAAGATCTGATATTGCATATCCCTACGTTCATCAACAATTAAACTTACCATCCACTTTATGAATAATTTTGAGTAACGATTTTTTTATAATTCACATACGCTCAAGGGTTTATTGTGAGACTCTTATAATGCTCAACATAAACATAGTACTAGCGATGGGAATATTAGGCGGAGAGAAAGGAGATGTCGATGAACATTGGTCTTGAATGCTTTCAAATTGAAATGGCAGAGAAAACCGTGCCGGACAAATTATTCCGTAATCGTGTTGTGCGACTAAAGAACGAATCTCTGTATTTGACGGTTCATCTAAAATGTGGCTTGAGGGTGAATTGATGAGCATTCCTTGTGAAACGGATATCACAAGTGAACAGTCTTAGGAGAGGAATGCAACTGTCTTTTTCGATTGAACATTGCTTATGAAAGAAGCGATAAAACAAGGAAAGGCTTCACTCCGACGGTATTCAGGAGATGTAAATGATTCTATGACAGTCCACACGATTTTGTAAACCCCATTTAACAATGTTGTAAATATCGGGGTTTAATGTGCTTATCATACGATTTCGTTGCAATTCCCATCCGAAGGAAATGTACTTGAATTCGAGGAAAATCGAGCATGATGTTCTCGAAAATAAAACGTTTTCTTAAAATCCAAAGAAAATTGTTTGTTATTTTCAATACACAGTTCTTTTCAAACTTTGTAGGTGCTTTAAAAAGAGGCCATTACGGATCGTAGAAAGCTTAAATCTAGTTACTTACATCTCTTTACCATTCATGTGTGCTTATTAGTATGAATGAGGGGACCTAACATTTTCAGCCGATTCAGACTTTTCATGTCAATCTTCTTGCAGGATTTGTCAAATTTTCGCAAGAGGCAGTACACCTTAGAACAAATTTTTTTAGGAGCTTTGGTATATAAAAATTGATCAAATCAGTTACCAGTTACAAAATTAAATGGTTCTATAACGGTACCATTAATTATAATTTTTTGGATTTTTTTAATGTTTAGCCAGCTCTTACTAAATCAAATATTTAGAAATTTAAAAAAAAAATATCCGGACCAGGATTTGAGAACACATTTTTTTCAAATTTCGAATACAAATTTATATGGCAAGAATTAAAAAAAAACGCTGTAGTCGAACAGAGAGACAGAATTGGTAGATATGCCCAGTCTGAACCAAATTTCGAGTTTGAGTTTTTTACGAATGCATAACCTATCGCAATTTAAAAAAATATTTTCAATAGTGCAATAATATAAACGAATTATTCATTACATTTTTCTATAATGGAAAAAAGGATTTTCCTTGGTTAAAGTGCACAACCGTTTTAATCAAAATTTTATAATTTGCAATGCAACTATAACTTTCATACTATAATTTAACCAGGCTATCGCTAAGTTTCACTCAACCGCTTCGATTTAATTTTACGCTTTAAAGCGGCAAATACACACGACACTTGTGTGCACACCGGTGTCGGTGTACGGAAATGTGTCCCGTCTGTGGGCTGGTGCGCACACCGATTTTCGGTGTCCGACACCGTGTGGGTAAAATCAAAAGTTTTTGATTTTTGGTGTCGGTGTCTCGATCGGTGTGATGTGTATTGCGATGTGCGCGCACATTTGCTATTCAGTATTCACTATTCACTCTATTCAGTTGCAGCCGAATCGTTGTGCGGTAAAGCACGTCGAAAAATTTACCTGCGACTTATAGGTTCTATAAGATAAGTTATGCATTCGGAAAACAAATCGAACTCGAAATTTTGACATTACGATGATAGCGAGGACTAAAAAAGGGGGTCTCGCAATTCTATGTATATGTTTGTTTGACTATAGCTTAAACGGCTGGGCCGATTTACTTTGAACTATGGTAGATATCATTTTTAATTTTCCCCCACAGGTTTTTTTCTTTTTTCTTAAGACCAAAAATAACGGTACCTTTTATACGAATTTTTTTCGAAATTTTATAAATAGATTTTTATACGATTTTTTTTCGAAATTTTATAAATAGATATTTGTTCTTCTCAAAAATGTTCAACAGATTTAAAAACATTTTTCGAAAAATGGTTATTGAGAGTACCCGCCATGGAACAATTTTTTTTATTTTTGATTTTATCAAAAACAGTACCACCGATTTTGATAATTTTTTTTTGCTAAGGCTTGAAAAGTATAGTGTATTCAAATTTTCAGTATAATCTACAAGATGTGAGAAAAAAATGTATTTTACCTAAAAAAAAAGGTACCCAACATAGAAATTTTAAAAAATGTTTTGAAAAATCGTATTTTTCTCGAAAACGGCGCCTAGAATTTTGATAATATTTTTTTCTTTAAATAAATTTTTATGATCTTTAATTAAATAAAAAAAAACATTTAAATTAAGATATAACAGCTTGTACCTACCATAGAACCATTTTTTTTAAATTTTGAATTGCTTATTATTATCGACATCATTAACGCGCCAACCTCATCGTCTAATGGACGACGACGTCCATATCACTTATGGTTAGATCTCTCCAGTATGAGATCTCTTGCACAACTAAAGTGTGCACGATTCGGTGTGCCGTGTGTGGTGGAATGCTACACCGGTGTAGGCACACCGGTGTGCACACAAGTGTCGTGTGTATTTGCCGCTTAAGACCGAACAAATGAATTCGCTTGTTCTTGTAGCTTTTTCGGCGAAACAACTATGGCGGATGGGAGCATGAACCATGGAGAATGAATGCATTGCGCACAGGACGAAAATGCAGCCTCGTTTTGGCCAAAAAACATTTATTTTTAATTAGCCTTAAGAACTACGCTCGGATGAATTTTAAATAAGAAAAAACTTTTTCCAATTATTCTTTTCGTTATTTGTTTTATTTTTTTTTTCCGAGTTCATGTCCAGCTTGTGGAACACTTTAAATGCTCAAGACTTTATATCCCTAAAATAAATACACAATTCAAAGATGAGTAGTACCTATTTTTAAGATACATTTGGTTGTTTAAGTTTTTAATGAGCCTGTCAACCAGAGGACATGATGTGTTAGGTTTGCCTGTGTATGTGTGTGCGTACGAGTATTGTTTGTGTTTTCAGATGCACCTTAATTCAATTAGGGCTAAATATTTGTTAACAAGCATGCTGCAGCGTCCTTACGACAAAATTCTTGTGCCTCAATTCAAATGCTTGTGAAGCCCCAGGTGGGCTTGTAAGAAGTTTGTTTAACATGTCTGTGGAGGATATGAGTTTGATAAGGCGATAAATCCGGCGAGATATGGATGTGAAAGGATGTGATATGTGATTAGGGATGTTAATATTAAATACATGTCACAGTGAATTTGGTTGTTTGTCATTATAATTTTAGAAACATACCGTGCATGTACATACCTATATGTATATACCTTTAGTGAAAGAAGACTTAGGGACTACGTTTGATAAAGATGAAGACAATGGGTTTTGGAGTTGACATTCAATAGATAGAAGATACGAGTAATATGGTAAGGAACCTTAATAGAATTGACTATTGGAATTGTTGGTTTTGTGTACCTACAGGATTAAATATAGGTACCTCGATTCAATATCAGTTATTTCTAAGTTGGATCACTTAGAGAGGATACAAGGATGGACAATAGGCTTTGTCATATGATAGCTAGCAGGACATTACGGTTAATCTAGATAGCTATTAACTGTAATCCAAAATGTAAATGCGTTCTAAATTATTTCCAAGACAAAAGCCAGTTAATACCTTGGTATTAGTCCAAAATAGAATTTCTTGTTGTTTAATTGCTTATAATAATTTTTCACAATAACCCAAAGTTTAATGTAATTTTATGTACATTGGTGTGTTTTCTGACAAAGGATTTTAGGTTTTGTATTTATTTATTCATTTTAAGCCTGTTCTTCAAGCTTAAAAGTAAAAAATCTCACTACGGCTTTGAATATATCCTTGTCAATTTCCTGTCAGGTTACACATTTTAGGGCAAGAAGGAACCACACTGGTGGAACGACTCAGGGCTCGAACCGATTAAAAATAGCTGTAGAAAGCTTGTCAAAATCGAGAACAAAGCACTAGAAATGCGACAGACTGGGAACCTACAAAGAATCCTTATAAATATATAAAAAAAGAATTGAGGAAATCCTAAAAATATTCTGTTATAATATAGAAGAAATCTCCGAGGCATCTAGATCTAGAAAAATCCTCTCAACACTCATCAGGAAGCTCCCGGTTTTAGGTACCCACTGTTAATGATACTAATAAGTGTGTGTCTTACAATTCCCAAACAAGGTTTGATTCCCTTGAAGCTATATAAATCAGCAGTACCAAACGGCATAAAATCAGCCGAACTCCAAAAACCTATCTCTTTTAACTGTCTAAATTTCATCAATATTCCTGTGCTATGGATATAAGTAAGAGTTGTATTTAAACCCAAAACGGGCAAATATTCCCATATAGAACCAAAAGATCTCAGAACTATTAGCTGGTTAGAACCATCGAAAACTCCCTCCATCATAAAGAGTATACTATGGTCGTTTTTCTTGATTAACATGGCGGCTTAAACAATGCTGATACACCTGTATCTGACATCTCTGAATGTAGAAGGTTTTCTTGGAAAGTTCATCAATCAAACGCTAACTGGCATGATTATTAATTGAAAGCAGATCTTCTTGCAGAATGGGTGGGTTTTCTGCAAGAAGATCTGCTTGTAAAAAACCCGCCTATTCTGCAAGAAGATCTGTTAGTACAGAGACGCCGCAAGGCGGTATCCTATCTCCCCTTTCTTGGAACTTGGTAGCGAATGAGTTGTTGAGATATCTTAAGCCCGTAAGTTACAGAAATCCAACAAATTAAAATGCATCCACAGAAATTAACTGTTTAGTGTGGATAATTGTTTCAACAGGATGGTCCTATAGGTGCCATACAGCCCTTGCCACAATAGAGTAAAATGTGTTCAATTCTCTTTCTATTCTCAAATGTCAGTTTTCCTTTCAATGATCAACTCTAACCTCAAATCCATAGAATTGGTTGTAATCAGCCACTGACAGGATCTTTTACTGAAACAAAATTTTCAATGATTGCTATAACTGGCTTGTCAAAAAAACGCAATCAGCATTCCACTGATTTGTTCCAATGATGTATAAAACGCACCTATTATCCACAAATCTATCTGGATCCGGATATGGATCATCCCTTGAAAATAAAACGTTAAGGGGGTTCACATTCTCAAATATGTTTGACAAATATGGTTTGATGAATATTTGACGGATTAAAATCATTTGCGTTCACATTTGTCAAACATGCTGTCAAACATCACTTCTCATTAGAATTCTTACCATGGCGGACAAACTCAGAGCATAGATGAAATATTAGTTGAGCAAATTTACTACCATTTTTATATTTAAAAGTCTACAGAAAACTTATATTAATCTAATAAAATCCACCTGAATTACCGCCAATGCATTTTGAAATATTTTCTTACGATATGCACAGCTCGAGAACTTCATTGAAAATGAAATTTGCTTGTGGCTTGACAAGCATGCGTTCACACTCTCAAATATGCTTGTCAAATCAGCAAAATATCAAAATATTTTGATATCATCAAGCATGATTGACAATCCATTTGATGAAGCGTTCACATTTTCAAATTCGAGCCAATAGGGGGGTTTACATGGACTAGCATGCTCGACAACATGGCTCGATGGCAAAAATAACTGTACGTACAACTTTGCGTTTACATTGATACTGATGTTGTCGAGCATCAGTATTTTAAAATTTTCGAATCAAACAGACGCAGGATGGCGAAAATGATTTTGGCAGCGTTAATTATGAATGAGATTCTTGAAGAGGAAGAGGAAGAAAAAAAAAATAAAGGAAAAAAAGAAAAAACGTTTATGGGTAAAAAAATGGATTAAGGACAGAAAAAAATACAACCATACAAATTTCATGAACGAAATCGACTACTCCAGCACCTGATTTTTGATTTTTTTTTTACTTTTTTAATTCCCGGCGATAACAGGCGCGAATTGTGTTTATTTTTTTGTGTACCGTTTCTAAACTGGCATTAAGATCTATTTCCTTATATTTTCCCAACAACACTTCGTATCGTTTTAGCTTTAAATTTTTGTTTTTATAAATTTCACTTTTTATGTTCCATACCTCAGGTAAGCTTTTGTATACTTCAAAAAACTCTTTCCAAAACTCACTGTTATTTGGTATTGTTGCCATTATTTTCACTTACCGTGACCGTGTTACCTGGCCGAGATAATTTACAGAATGAGAAAAAAAACGAAGTTGTCGAGCATCTGTTCACACAAGTTGGCTGGTTGGGCGAGCCTTCAGGTTTTCAAAATTTTTTGAAATCCATCCAGCATGTTGGTCAAGCAGTTGTTTTCGCGTTTTAATGATCGAGCATCGATGGTTGTCGAGCCATGTTGTCGAGCATGCTAGTCCATGTAAACCCCCCTAATGTGAACCCCCCTATACGGATCTTACTGACAGCAGTGTTATAAGCCCATCTCTTTTTATCATTGGGTTTGTAAATTTTAAATTATGTCTTGTCTTTTTTCTTTAAACTATAGCCTACACTACCTTACCATAAAAAGCCATCTACTCGCCAGTGTAATAACTAATTTTTGGATCTTTGAAATAGATCGCGATAGAAAACAGGATCCAAAATTGTTTTTGTAATACATGTTAAAACTTAATGCAGATCCGGATCCAGATAGAATTGTGAATAATAAAACGCATCTAATGTAATGAAAAAAGAAAACAAACACTTGAAAATCAACAAACATAAGCAAAAGAGAGATGAGAAACAACACAACTCTCACTATGATCCGTATCGTTTTATTTTCGAGGGTTAATCTATATATATATGGATAGTTGGCGATACTTAAGGCTAGTCGCTAGTAGACAACTGTGATCGAAATCAAATAGTTTTATCACCAGTTGAAAGAGAACCGCGCACTGGCAACTCTTTACTCACGCTCACACTCTTTTCTCTCTGGCGCTTATAGAAAACAGCTCAACTGTTGCGATTTGCGAGGGCAATCGTTTAGTTTGTGTCAAAACACAAACTTTTTAGTTGCTCGAATCGAGTTGCTCAAAGTGCGCGGTGTCCCATATAAGCCCATATGTTTCATTTTAGCAACCAAAAATTGAATGTGCGCGCCTGGCTTAAATACGGCTAATATGACATTAGGCGTTTTCCGTTTTAAGCTCAGAGCAGAGATTTGAGATGTCAAAAAAATATCTGTGTTTCTTTTTTAACTCATGTTGTGTTTCTTTTTTTCAATCAGAGCTAACTTGGAGATCGGAGCTCGTTCTATGAGTTCAGATCGAGCAGATGCAGTAAGAAACTGAGCGCAAATAACTTCACTTTTTTGTGTGATTTGACAGAGACACAGGCGGCGAAAAAAATAACAAACAAACAAATAAAAAAGTAGATTGGTGCCTTTGACGGTTCCGTACTCCGGTATGTTTTATGAGGCGTTTTTCTTTTTTTATTTCAGAGCAGAGACTGAGTTGTCAAAAAATAAATTCTGCCTCCTTTTTAGTTCAGAACTTCGAATATGTGTGTCTTTTTTCGCTCTAAGCATGTTCAGAGTGGCACTATGAGCTAAGAATAAAATAAATGAGCACAGATTTAAATGCTTAACACAACCATTTGACAGGTGGATATAAAAAAAATGGTGTTAGCTAAGTGTTCAGGTCAGGTGTGTTTCAAAAACAACTCAGAGCGTTCAGAGCACGCTTAGTTCAGAGGATGTTCAGAGTATGATTGACATACTCGGAGTCTGTTCAGAAATTCTGAACTAAGAAAGAAAAATGTCATACTCTCACACGCTTAAGAGTCAAGACCTGCTCAGTGCTCTACTCAGAGAGTTCAAAAAGCAAAACACCTATTACTATCACGGAAGTGTAAGCAAATTATCAGTCAATCGCAAGTCGTTCCAAATATGCTTAAAAATTAAAGTTAAGTAGCAAAGGTAAGTAAGTGTTTGGGAATCTTTAAGTTTGATCTGAAATGATTTTGTTTGAAGTTTGAACGTCTAAATTTTCCTCATTTCCTTCTTTGTATGCCGTGCCGATGTCTTCTAACATTTTATAGGTACATATACCGCAAGGAAAAATAAAGAAGTGTAACCTTTCGCTCTTATAGCTTCAAAAAGTTATTGCCTACAAAGATTGATTTGAAAAATTTTAATCGTAACCTTTTAACAAAGCTGGAATTAAAAAACAAGTTAAATTTGGAGAGTAGTTAGAAATGGGCATTGGTCAAGATTTTCTTTATTTAAACTTAAAGGCAGATCACCCTAGAATAATAAATAAATACTTTTACATACAAAAAGGAACAAATCATTTCTGCGAGACTTTTTTCGTTTTATTAAAAAAATGTCATACCCTATATAGCGAAAGTAAAACTAACAAACTGGTAAGGTTTCATTATGTCTCCAGAGTGGCGACTTTATTTTCGAAAAATCATATCAAAGTGTACTCAAGATTAAATTTTGCCTTAAAGAAAACAAAAGTGTCAAATCTCTATCACTGTCCTAGACCAAAAATAAAACTAGAACATCTTAAACTCAACACACATTTCAGTACCCCTGTATAAACACTTGAAAGTAGTTACATATATGTACGTTTGTAAACAATTTCTCTGCTCACAATTAAAACTAAGCCAGCATAAGGGAAAATCGATTGGAAACCACAGAAGTTGTTGTTTTGTTTTCAATTTTGGAAAACTTCCAAAATTTTAGTTTGAGCAAAATATTTTCAAACAAAAGATACAACACACACAAATTTGTATAAAGATGCCAAACTGCAAACTTATTTCGCATAAAATTTATATCCACGAGTACGTAGAAAGGATGAAACATATTTCCATTATCCTTTTGTAGGAAGGAGAAGATCTACAAAATGCCAGATAAAATGTGTAGCACACACACAAAAAAAAGTGACGATAGATATTAAAGCCAAGACAAATCCTTGTTTGTGTTGGTTGCATTTTCATCATTCTTTATCAGAAAAAAAAAACATTCGAAATCCTAAAGTGTATGAAATAAAAAATTAGAATCCCACATCCTTGACCCAGCCTCGGGTTAAAAGTCTCTGGCCATAGAAAAGAAACTTCTTAAATACGTTAGAATTTCTGTCATACTGAATTTAGATATTCTTTTGCCTAAGAAATATTATTTTACGGTCGCATTGCGTATAGAAAATAATAAAACCTTTTTTTCTTTTCATTTTAGAAAACTAGAGGATATCTCAAAAAACACACCACAAAAGCCAGCGACGACGACGCCATCAGTGTTCAATTGAAGCCCCAAACGAAAATATCCTGCAAATCAAGGCCACCAAATGAGCGCCAATTGGCTTCAACTCTGTCGCATGAATAACTCTTCAAGGACCCTGCGTTTGGATATCATTAGCGACAGATAGCAATTCGTTGGCGCTTTTCCTGCGGCAAAAAGGATAACCAATAACCATACCCAGCCTTCATACGACCACGGAGCAACAATAATGATGCGAATGATTAGAATAATAATGATGAATTAAACAGGGATCCGCAGGATCGCATAAATGAATTCTCCTTCCAACTCTACTCTGCCGCGCTCCGCACACGCGAGCTACTTCAAGGACTTGCTATTTAATTGAAGAAGAATAGATAAGGAGGCGTGCAAATTGAACTTCTTGCCGTTGAGCTAGTCAAGCAATTCATATTAATATCCCGCATCCACACACTGTCTTTATATCGATCTATCTTGCCATCTTCAGCGCATCCTTGCGGTCGAGGACATCACAGAGCGCAATAGATAGATAGAAGATACACCTCAGCCTTCAACACATCCTCATCAACAATATAGAAAGATACATTCCGTCAGCATTAAAATAGGCAAATCAATCAAATTGGATTCAAATCGAGTTAACGCGGTGGAGCCGTACTACTTTGGTGGTTTGCGTGGTTTTCGTATTCGTGTTGGTTTTCCTCATCCTCATCCTTGTCGTTGTTGCTGTTGTTGGAGCAAAAATAGTCTCAGCATCATTGAGATACATCAATCCTACGAAGCTTGCCAGAGGACTTTTAATAGTTCACAGGGAAATGAGATGAAGTGGTTTCAAGTGGCGATAGATATGATTCTTGTGCTATCATTCATATCAAGTAAGTTAATATAGATGTATAAATGTGTGTTGAGTTAAGGGATATAAATAGTGATGTTTGATGACTGATTCTCTTCAAGTCCTACCGGTCTTCTATCAAACCTTCTTGAGTGAGGTTGAGTTCATCAGAGAAGATTTATTGGGGTTTTTTGTTACATAACGATACAACAATTTTTGGGTATAGATAAAGTTGAAGTTCAATTTGTCTGAGTGTGGTTCCATCATTCATATAAGATGCGCAATTATTGATATTTATTGAGGGGACTTTGGAATAAGGAATTGATAAATTGAAATCAGAAGTTATAACTCATGCTAATAGCCCCAGCCCACATAGTCTATAAGCAATTAATCAGAGCCAATAAGTTTTTTATTATTAGAGGTAGAATTATTTCGGTTTTATTAAGTCATCTCTAGGCCAGGACGTACTGATTTGAAGTTATAAAATTGAGTACTATAGGCGTTTTTCTTTTTTAAGTTAAATTAGAGCCAAAAAATAAACTGTGTTTCTTTTATAGTTCAGAGTGTTCAGAGCTATGAATATGTGTTCCTTTTTCCGTTCTGGGCTTCCTTAAATTGTCTCTATCGGCCTTATTTATTATTTTTCACTAATACTGGGTTGAACCTCGGAATAGTTAAACCGAGCCGAAGCACTTACTTCGGGTTTACGCCACGTCAGACAAATACTTATTTAAAATTATTTTCTTAGTAGTTTTAGCTACGCCTTCCTAATGTAAAATATACTGGTAAAAAAAGTGACAAATCTAAAACTCTGCTTATTATACACCTAAATCAAACACCAGCTGATTTCCATTATTATTCATTTTATTATCCTTGTATGCATATTGGAAATTGGATACATTTAAAATTGGATTGTATAAAGTTCAAATCCAATAAATGAATGTACCAACCAAACCACATTGCGTTCCCAATACCGTACAATAATACTCGTAATTTATGCAAAATATCTATCCTTTTTGTCTTAGTAAGAAACGAAAAAAAAAATTGCTTACACTCCTTTTTGTAAATTTCACAAGATGTCACCTCAAAATGACATTTAGATACTAAAACGACCTTAAACCTCCTATGAACCAGTTTTATCTTATTCCACCGCTATTCCTCGTGCATTTTCATTATAAATAAGGTTTTCAGGTTTAGAGCCGTTGTAAAGTAGAAGAGTTAGTAAATAAGGCTGTATGAGTTCAGAATAAAATAACTGAACAGACAGAGTTAAATGCTCAACACAAGCATTTGAAAGATGGAAATAAAAAAAAAAAATGGTGACAGCTAGTGTTCAGGTGTGTTTCAAAAAACAACTCAGAGTGCGTAGAGAACGTTTGGTTCAGAGGATATTTAGAACATGGTGCCCAACTATGTATCTCGTTCTCGATTCTATAATAAAAATGTTCGAATTAGTAAAACTGGAACTCCGTTATTCTATAGCAAGTTTTAATAATCGAAAATCGAACATTTTTAGTACTCTGCCAATTATTTGTTGTCATATTCGAAAATTTCGAACAACCTAATTCTAAAGTAAATGTCAAACTCCTTCGAATTTATCTATCGAAATTCGGAAATTTGGAGAGAAATATTTGGCATTACTGGTATCCGATTCTACTTTCATATATAGTACTAATTAAATTAGAATTTTAAACAACTTTCGAATAGAATTAAAAGTAGAATGGAGTAACATGGTTGGACCCTTGTTCTATTTTACTTTCGATTCTATTAGAAAGTTATTTCTGATTCTAGATACTTTAAAATTGAACTATCTTACTAGTTCCAATACTAATTCCTTAATACTAAGTTGTTTAAAACTTGTTTTGCACTATAATCATCTTTTTCACTATGCATTTGGTTCTCAATAACGGTAACCACAGAATCGTATATACTTAACATGTCTTGATCATTTCCGGAATCAGGAATTTGACTATTTTTACTATTATTGTTTTCGTGCTGTTATTGGCCACCACATAGCTAGTACTTCCCGGGGTTGCCTCGACAGCTTATACAAGGTTAAGAAATTCAGCCACCTTTCGTTTCTTATTGAGTAAGATATTTTTGCTGGAACGGACTCCCACTTGTTCCCGATAAATTGGCTTTATTTGACCTCAGCTTTCCCTTGATGGTGTTCTTCTTAAAATCCGACCACATATGAAAACGAAATATGAAATTAATAATAAGCTAATCGTTAACTTGAATAATCTTACTTTCTTTCATCCTTTAATGTCACACTGCAGTGGGCTCTCACCGTTAAGGTTTTGGTATAAAGTTGTGCACATTTGTCTCGCTTCTGGGGTTTTTGGATACCCCTTGGATAAGACCCCTTGATTTATCATGTAATTGACAGGGTGTTTCAAAAGGGACTTCCTAATTTAAAGCGATAATAACTTTTACAGATTTAATTTTAGAATCACTCAGTATGATTTATGGAGATTTTTTTTTTGGGCTAAGTAAGGAATATAATATCCCTCAAATGAGCACTAACTTCATGTTAACAGAGGCGGGCTCTTTCTAAAGTGTTTTCCTTAAAGCGCGGAACAGATTGAACCAGCAACAGCACCGTCAACAGCAACAGCGGCCGCCATTAATTTAGAGCCAATGTATTTCAATTGTTCAACATACATAAGAACAGCAACAGCAACGCCAACAGCATATCGTTAGGTCAAAGTCCCAAATTTGCTGTTGCTGGTGCAGTGTTGTCAACTTTTCCACTACCATATTCACACACAATGAAAAACTTTTTTTCGATATAAAATGTCAAACAAATGAAATGACGTTGCTGGTGGCAATGTGTTTGAGAAATGTTTGCTGTTAACGATGCTGGTGCTGTTGCTGGTTTAATCTGCGTTTCGCGCATAACACTTCGTAGGACAGCATTTTCAAATTAGGAAGAAACTTATAA
Source organism: Chrysotoxum bicinctum (assembly GCA_911387755.1). Taxonomy (NCBI): domain Eukaryota; kingdom Metazoa; phylum Arthropoda; class Insecta; order Diptera; family Syrphidae; genus Chrysotoxum; species Chrysotoxum bicinctum. Next base: position 97,592,718 of record OU426989.1, read on the forward strand.
CCAACCCTGCACAATGAAAATTTCCAATGCAGACGAGAAATTTGATGAAATCAATTTAAGCATTTTTCCCACAATCTATTGACACATGGAGTCACGGCACCCGGCAGTCAGCACGTGAACCTTCAATTGGAGATAGATTTTTTTTCGATTTGACGTTCAATGTATTTCCCATAAGAAAAAAGCAAAAAATGGACGGAAAAACATTGATTTAACTAATCAAATTTATATGAACCGGTACGCATTTTATTTTTAAAAGAATAGTAATAGGTGTTAATTTCTAAATCAGGTTGAAAATATCTTAAGAAACTTAATTAATCTTTTGTAATTTGTCTTTAAAAATCGTAAACGTTATCGTATGTGAATTATAGATGAAACAATTTTCTTAAGAAGCAATTTGTATGGTCTTCTTTGACTACCCGTATTTTAGTCTCAAGCTAGATTTGTCCTTAAATCAATAATTATCTATTTATATAGAAATAAAAAAAAACATAAGACCCCTGTGTGGCCTGGCCAAGTCAGGAATTTTTTCAAGTGTAATTAAATTACTATGTAATATAAGAAAACAAATGTAACAAAAAAAAAACACAAAAAAGTTTACTAATACTACTTCAATTAATTTTTCAGTTCAATTCGGTCGGTGTACGTCGTTTAGTGTTTTCGTATTTTGTGAAAATTTTTATATTTTCTTGTTAACAAATTACTATCATAAAAAAGACAAATTAAAAAGCAGGAAAATGTAAGAAACTTTGTTATTTTTGTGACTTAGTTCGAAAAATTCATGTGTCTCCATTTTTTTTTAAATATTTGTTGTTGTTTTCTTGCAATTTCTTTACATTTTCTTAGTACAAATTGCACAGGATTAATTATGTTTTTGATATATTTTCAACCTGATTTAGAAATGAACAAATATTATTCTTCTGTTAAAATCATAATCTTGATATCCGTTGATATAAAACTAATTAGTAAAATTTATCTTTTTCGAGCCCCTTTTTGATTTTTTTGAACGACAAAGCGTAAAAAATTCTATCTCCATTTGTCAGTACACACACTGACTTCCAGGTGGTGCGGAAAGCAACTTACCAGGTGCATATGTGGCAATATAATATGAAGAAATAATTTGACGGTTGATTTCAGTTCGAATAATACTTGTGTTGGTTTTCACTTTTACATGCAGTTTGAGGGATCGAGTTGCAGGGAATTTTATCTTATGTCGATTTCCTTTACTCACTAGGGATTTCGATCCCTTGTCAAATTTTTTCTTTTGGTGTGCGTATTTCGTATATACATGTAAATCCCCCTTCAAATACGGATTCGAGGGATTTGATCTCTGTCAAAAACAATCGATTTTTTTGGTGTAAAGGAACGTGAAATCTGTCGGGAGATCGAAATCTTCACACAAAAGATGATTTCTCATGTGTAATGGAAATCGACATTAGTCTAAACAATTTTAAATATTAGAGGTATTCCAGGTGTTTGTTTGCTCGGCAACCCCATTGCAGATAATAGTTCATGCAAATATTTTGTCCACTGAAGGCGGAAATCAAAATGTCTGATATCATTTTTGAAATAAAGACAAAGAAAGAAAAAGAAAAGGCGCAGGAATGAGGTTGATTCGTGGCAAGAAAACAATAGGTGCGTTTTATTATCTACAGATCTTTATAGACCTGGATCAACTTTTAACAAGTATTACAAAAACAATTTGGGATGCTGTTGTCTATCTGGATCTTTTTCAAAGATCCAAAAATTAGTTCTTGCCCTGGGTAGGTAGATAGCTTTTTATGGTAAGGTAGTTTAAACTACGGTGTAAAGAAGAAATACAAGAAACATTTGAAAATCAACATCTATACGGATCTTTGGCGATAATAAAACGCGGCTAATGTACCATACCCCTAACACACACCACGAACTACTTCATCGAAGCATATTGTCGATAAGGTTTTTGGTTCGTGTGAAATGAATATGTGTCGACATAGCAGTGCGAACTCTGGAAATCGAAGTAATATGCCGACATGGCGTGTAAAAAGGACCGAACTAGTTCGTCGAAACAATTTTTTATGATGTTATTCGGTTTTAGTTGTTAAAATTTACAAATCGCCTGAAAAAGCAAGAATAAAATTCAATCTCCTTAAGCAACAATTCAATAAAGCTCTGATCAACACAAAAAAGTGGTTCTGGAGCAATAAAATCCAAATATTTTTCGGTCATTTTCACTTTTCACTTAAAATTTTACAACTCTACCATTTAACAGCTGATTTTGGCATGTACTTCTACGTCGGAGTATTGGTGTGTAAATGCCCATACAAAAGCGAAGTACTTTGTCGATTAGGTTGATCGATGTGGCGTGTGTTAGGGGTAATAAACAAGTAATTTTTAGGTTCGTATTCACCGAGCGCTCCTAAACGGCTCTTAACTTTACGAGGCTCTTAACTTGAAATTTCTGTGCGGTATTCACCAACCACTCGCAAGTGTTTTTCGAAGTTCGAAAATGAGAGCCACTCTCTCTTGTTCAGGCATACCCAAACTGTGAAATGTTGTGTAATGTTGGTCTTGACAGCAAATGGATACTCTTCTACTTGGCATTGCTCACATGGATTCGAGTCAAATGCGTGCGTGGCACACGCACAAGCGAACAAATTTTCGAAGAGAGCGCTCGTAAGTTAGGAGTGGTCGGGACCAGCGTTGCCGATGTGGCACGATCGTGCCATTTTGACACGGAAATTTTCTCGTGGCACGGTGGCACGAAAAGTTTCAATATGGCACGTTTTTTTTCATTATTTTACCTAAATGCGCTTAAGATAATTGACCAACCTTTTTAAAAAATAATCCAAACATACAAAGTATTTTGCCACACTTCAATATTTTGGTATCAGAATTTTCTCATCTATTAGAGTGCGAGAAAGATGTTCTTTTTGGCGAAAAAAGAAATAAATTTCAGATTGGACTAGCCGAAAGTATTTTGCTTGAAGATTCCAAAACGTTCTAGGTTAAGTTGTACAAATTAAAAAACAATATTGACGAAGGAATGTTCATTAATATTCCAAAATTTGTGTTGATTCTTCTTAGTTTGCCTCACGGAAGTGCATCAGCGAGTGTTTTCAAAGCTAAATAATATTAAAACAAACAACAAAAACAGACTGTCATATACAAAACAATTAATGCTATAATGTCATATGATGAAATTATTAAGCCTAATAATTGAAAAAATTTCAAACCTCCAGCTAATTTATTTATTTAACTTATTATAAAAAAACCTTTATTACGTCTTTATATTTTTTAATAATAATAATAGGTACTCATAATGTGATGTGAAGTAGGTAGTTAAATAATACAAACTTATTACTTATTATAAACTTGCCAAAAACTCCTGTTTCTGGAAAATACCTATACACGAAATGAGGAACTGATTTTTTGTTTGTTATTTGTTTGTAATAGTATTTAATTAAAATTTATTTTTAAAGAATAACTTGAGTTTTTTTCATATGGCACGAAAATGTCACAAATGGCACGTTTTTTCAAAGAGTGTGGCAGGAAAATTTTTTTCTTGGCGGCAACGCTGGTCGGGACCACTCCTAACTTTTAAGAGCGCTCGTAGATCTTCACTAATATTGCTTGGTGAATACGTTTATGAGCTTCTTAAGTTATGAGCGCTAGGTGAATACCGGCGTTAATCTAAAGTAAAAAAGGTATCCATGCTCATTATCCGCGACACTACGTTACCGACATTGCACAAACTATTCTATGAACAAGCTCATTGTGGCTGAAAATCAAATACGGTTGAACATATGTGACATGTGTCAAATAAAGTTGAATTGAAAGTCAAATAAGAAGAGTAGAGAATAAAATCCATAAAAAACTGAACGTTGCGCGTAAATATTTGTGTGAATTTACTTTGAAATTTTTGTATAATTATTATTTATTTTGTTTTGTTCCAAAATGTCTACAAGTAATTTTAAAAATAATAATAAAAACAAAAACTTTGGACTGAAAACTGTGAATAAAAAGAAATTAATTGTTAAACAAAGAAATACAAAAAAAAACGTTTGATCAACCAATTTATAAGGTGAGTAATTTTTCTATGTTCCGTTGGTTTGAAATCATAAGCATGGATGCTGTTATTTCTATCTTCGCTATATTATTTTCGTCCAGGTTTTGAATGTAGCCTCGAGAAAGGTTGTTGCTTATAATGTCTAAGGAGAACCTTAAGTTTTGTAGGGAAATGTATAGTAAATAACAATTATGTTGGACAACTTTTGGTTTAAGTCCAAGTCGTCCTTGTCTGCGTTTCGTAATCTGAAGTGCTCGTTAAGTGTGCCGTGCAATCGATCGACATCAGAGTTTCCTGTTTTCAATGAGACTGTTTGTGGAAAATAATCCTTGTTTTCTTATAAAAATTGCTCCACGTATAAAAGTGTCGCCATCTGAAACGATTTCCAGTGGTTTGCCTTAATAGTAGATTCGCTCCTTGACTGCACATAGAGTCTTAGATCGAGTCTCTTAGGTAGGATTCAATACGTCCGAATCAATAAATATTCTTTCGGATCCCGTGAAAGTTACTTCTGGCGTTCCACAAATACGCAATGATGGGCTACTACTGTCTTTAATTTTTAAAAACGAAATACCAGAGCCTTTAAAAATTTGTCTGCCGGATGCATGCCGATGAGCTCAAATCGTTTTAAAACCATTTCCGGTGGCTACCAGTTGCATTCGGCTTGGAAGCTTGAAATTTCACATTCTGTCTATTTTTTGGTGTAATTATAGGAATTCTGTAAAAGATTTTTGTTTTCTAGAAAATTTACGTTGGGTTTTCGCAACGCTTGTCGAAAGGGGTACCTACCAAAATTATTGAAAGCATATTTTCTTCTTACATGGAATATGAATCAATTTTATTTGAATACTTTTATAAAAAAATTAATTAAAGAAAGATTCACTGGGTAGTGAAAAAAAAAATTGTTGAAAATTAAAAATGAAGAAATTCATTTATAAGTTATACGTTATAAGTTATACACGAGTAAATGGTATCAAAACGGCGCACCCCAGCGCTAATTGAGTCGCGGTCCCAGGGCTGGCGACTACCATCTCTACCTACCTATACGTTTACAAAGAATTGGTTTTTGTGTCTTGTCATGAATAACAGTTTGGTTTGAACACTTGCGACATCAAAGACCCTTTTCTATTTTGTTGGTTGTATGCTTGATGTTATCAAAAGGAAGTCCATACTTTATTCGGGTTTCCTTCCATGTGAATCCTAGGTTGAATATTTGATCCGATCTCACTAAGGAATCTGCAACAAAAATGTTCTAAATTCAAGCCGTGGCCTTAGTGTTTCTTTAGAAAACTTCTCCCATGTAGTTAGCAGTTACCAACAAATTGCATTTGGCATTGGAATGTTGACGTGTTTTCTGCTTTTCGGTCAAATTGTTTTGCTTGTTTGATTGGTTGGTTCATCAAATGATTTGATAATACTAACAATCGAATTGTCTTTTCATGGAAAAGCTGCAAGTTCAAGCTCAGTACTATATTTCTTCTCAAACCGAATTCAGCGGAGTTTTCACAACTTGCACCACCATTCGGAACGAATTGAAACAAGCATCCATCATGTGGACGAGAGTTCCAATACTTACATATATCAAAAACGTATGGGTTTTTCTCTAATGAACTTTTTAGACGAATAACGTCAGTAGTAGGGTATCATTTATTTATTCATTGAAAGTATTCCAAACTGCATAAATGTTTCATTGAGCATTTTGTTGAGCGTTGTTACTTCATCAAGCTTTCCTCTGGGATCGATTATACTGCTATCACAAACGTGTAAATACGACGTGATTATTTTGAGACGATCTCGACTCGTGGTATCTTTTATTATATCGCTTTTCCACCGATCCTACTCTATAGATCCATTTCCAAGCGGATGGAAAAAAGCATTTGTCCAGCCTGTCCCTAAAAAAGGAGAATCCTCCTCCCTCTCTAACTGTCATCAATTGCACTAACGTCCCTTCTTTCCAAAGTCATGAAAATGCTGATCAATTTTCAGCTTAGGGCCATTTGGTGGAACGAAACTTAAGTAGCTTAAGTTCAACAGTGTGACAGTTTACGTAGAGGAAAAAGTAGAACATAAGCGTTTAGGTTGAACATAAATATTTAATTTCGTTTCAGCAAATGGCCCTTAATGATTGGCAGTAGGTATGGCTTTCATAGCAATAGGTCCACTGGTGATCTGATGGCATATCTCACCGAACAGTGGCACAAAACTATACATCGTTTTGGAGAAAGTAAGATTATTGCATTTGATTAATAGATAGAGTTTTGCATCAAACTCATGCATTTGGTATCGATGAATATATTCTTCGTGGGATCTGATATTTCATATTTTAAATAACTAATGCAACCCCTTTAATAGTTGAAGCTGAAAACAGGATGCCATATGATTTCTTAACAAAAAAAGCTTTTATATACAAAATTCATGAAACATTTTTAAGAACAAATTTTGGTACGCCAATTTAAAGTTTTTATTATTTTTCAAATAAAAATTAAATTTATAAATAAAAATATTGAAATGTTTTTGAGATATCGAATTTTCCAAAGAAAAAATAACTTTTTTTCCAAAAAATATTTTTTTTTAAGTCTTGAAATGCAATGTTTTTTAAAATTTTTGAAAGCTTCTCTATGAAAAATTTGAAAAAAAAAAATGGTCGTATGCGTATGGTAGGTACGGTACAGTCAATAATATCTTGATTTAAATGTTTTTTTTTTTTAAATTATGGGTCGTTAAAATTAATAGAAAGAAAAAAAATTATCGAAATTCTCGGAGCCGTTTTCGAGAAAAATACGATTTTCGAAAACCATTTTTTTAACATTTGTAAGGTGGGTACCGTTATTTTTAGGTAAAATAATTTGATTTTTCTCACATCTTGTAGATTATATTAAGAAACTTTTATTTATCAATTTAAAAAAAATCGAGCATGTGGTTTTCGAAATATTGAATTTTCAAAAAAAATTTTTGAAACTTTTTTTTTAAATTAAAAAAAAAAATTGTTTGAAAATTTGAATACATATTTATCGCTTATAAGAAACACGCTTATAAGAAAACCTCGCTTACAAGAAACTTGAACAAAAGCACCGTGTACTTTCCCATATATTTTATTGTTGAATTGTGTGTTTATAAGAAACACGCTTATAAGAAAAACACTGATAAAAGAAACATTTCTTCAACCACGAACTTTCTTTTTTCAATGTAAAGTTGGTTGGATTTAAGAAACTTTCAAAAAAATCACGAAACTCAAAAAACTTGAACAGACCTTTGAGAAAAATTCAAAGCAACCTAGGTACGCAAATGTCATTTCAATTCGACATTTGGAGAGAATTTTAGTTCAGTGTTCATTGTTAATAAATAAATTCTTTATACAAATTAGTTTTTTTGGCCTTTAGTCCACAAAAATTAGCGTTTCGTCAACTGATGAGTCCATGTGAGATCGCCGGGACGAAACGCCAATTTTTGTGGACTAAAGGGCAAAAAAGCTAATTTGAATCAATAATTCAACAAGTCCATTAATAGTGCTAAGTCTTCTACTTGGCTGATTTATTTCAGTAGTATATAGAATTTGTATTATAAAAACGTTCATATAAATTCTTTATAGCTATACAAATTTCTTTAAAATTAAAAGAAATGTACTGACAATTTTAAATATTTAATAATATATATTTAAGGATAAAAATGTTTTGTATACAATATTTTTTAAAATCACAGAAACGCATATATGAAAATTTTGATCGAAATCGGTAGACTCAGAAATGAGAAAGTAGAAAATCAAAATAAGGATCTATGACAGGTACCGTTTTTTTTACAAAAATGCGGACTGCATCTGAACATGATTTTTTTTTATAAAAACCATTAGAGCCGTCTTCGAAATAAATATGATATTTCATAATGGTAGGAAACGAGCAAAAAAAAAAACATTTCAATTTCTCATTTAGGCTGCAGGTTGAGGTACACACCTGCAGACAGACGGAATCTCTACTTTTTCGTGTTGTAATATCAATTGATAAAAATCTTGAGTTCTAATTTTTCAAAAACCAAGTATAGAGTCATTTTAAAATCTACTTCGATTTTTCTCAATTAACTTCACCTTTTTCTCCAAATCTACTTCGACTTTTTTTTCCGGAAGTGGTAACGCTGCTGGGTATATTTGTGTAAGAAACTTGTTTCTTATATCCGTATAAGAAACTTGTTTCTTATATCCGTATAAGAAACTTGTTTCTTATATCCGTATAAGAAACTTGTTTCTCATATCCGTTCTATGAATATAAGAAACACTCGGTTATAAGAAACAAATCTTGTGCAATTTTTGAGTTTCTTATAAGCGTTATGTACTGTACACAATTCTATTTAAATTTTTGGGGAGCCTTAGCGTTAAAAAAATGAGCACAATCGGTGGTACCGTTTTTGAGAAAATCAAAAACAAAAAAATGCTTCCAAGGGGGTACCATTAATAAACCGAACAGTTTTTGAGAAAAAAAAATATTTATAAAATTTCGAAAAAAAAATCGTATGACACTTATCGTTATTTTTGGTCTTAAAAAAAAGAAAAAAAACGTGTGGGCAGAAAAATTAAAAAATGCTATCTACCAGTGGCGTGGCGTCCATATAACCCGATTCCTATCGGGTTACCTTTTAAATTTTCTGCTAAACAACAATGTTTACTTAATAACAAACGACCTTGCTGCACAAGAATGTTTACTAAATAACGACCAACATAAAACCCACTTTATATACTAAATACATACGTATCTATTCATTTTCATTAACCTCCACAAGCTGCACACACCACCAACTCAATTGAACTTTATTCCCATTTTTCATTCAAATACACACCACACCAGCACCACACACGTTATTATCATGAGTAATTTCTTCCACACTCTGCCCACAAGCCAAAGCAAAAGCAACCCGAAATATCTCGGGTTATAAGCAGTGGTACCACTTTACTTCAATTGAAGTAGATCTACTTCTTTTTGAAGTAAAACTTCTTTTCCGGCGATGGGAGTACAAAATTTTCTATGCAGCTGTCAGTGACATGTCAAAACGACACGTTATCTGTCAAAGACAGCGACATGTTTTTATAATACAAAATGTTTTTACGTTTAAAGGTTAGAATCTTACAGAGGCTTTGCTTGAGGAAAAGAAGTTTTACTTCTACCGCGCGTACGTCAGTACACACAACATTTCTTTTTTTCCAAAATATTTTAAAATCTACTTCCTACTTCGCACCATCAGCAAAATACTGAAATCTACTTCATTTTAAAAATCTCTGTTTAAATCTACTTCAATTTTACAAAATAAAGCCCAAATCTACTTCTTTTTCTCTATTACACTCTAAGTAGTAGTATATAACCTCATAATTACCATAAAATAAAAGAACGTCAACACAATCCAAATACACAAATGAGTAATTTTATGCGAAATTTCTTTAAAATTAAAAGAAATGTATTGACAATTTTAAATACATATTTAATAGGTAATATTGTATTCATTTAAGAAAAAAAATTTTTGTATGCAACATTTTTTCTAAAAGCAAGTAAAAAGCCATTTTGAAATCTACTTCGATTTTTCTCAATTTACTTCCCTTTTTTTCTTCAAATCTACTTCGACTTTTTTTCCGGAAGTGGTAACGCTGGTTATAAGATCTCTCGCTGGATAAAACAATGTGAGTTTTCTTTCTCTGTTTTACTTATCGTTTTTCTGAGTTTGGGTCGACTCCGTCTAACTCCCGCTGTCTTATGCAAAGAAATAACCCGCTTTTCTTCGACTAATTTTTGGTGAATGTTGTGTTGTGACTTGTGAGGTGAGTATACCCAATTCCAAAACCAAGTCACTTTGTGAATGGTGGGTTGCGCAGATAGAGCAAAAAAATGGTGCGCAAGAAATTTAACTAGTGAAGAACTGAAGACTGAAACTGAAGGAGAAGATTATTTCTCTTTGTTAAATTTTGATTTATTTATTTATTATAATTGCAATGTTAAATCGTAAAGATAATTAAAGAGGAAAACATTAACAGCAAAGCCATCAGCCTAAATTTTGTTTTATAAGTACACTTCTCTGCTTATGCAAAAAATAACTCGCTTTTCACCTACTTATTTGCTGAATTTTGTGAGTTTTTTTCTACTGCTGCACATTCTTGGATTAATTGAGTAGGTCATACATTCATTCATACATATTTAATGAATTCTCAGTGAGAAGACTGAGAAGACAGGCTTTCAGATTTAGCACTTATTTCCACAGAAAAGCGGCTTCTTTTAAAAATAAGGAATAGACCTGCCTTCTATGAAGGAGTTTTAGCAGATTTTATAAAAATAAAGATCGAAGAATAGCTTTAGAATATACGTAAATAAGAGAAGTTTGTTTAGTAACACTTTTCATAATTTCTTATTTGTTTAGAAACGCGAACTTTTGCTATTTTTTTAATAACATACATTACCTATTATATGTATGTATTTATTGTAGCCAAAAATATTACATTTCTTATACTTAAACCTATATTGCACAATTTACAGAGATTGGTAGCATACATAAATCATCTATTTGTAAACTTTTGTACATAACTATTTATTTTTAATTGATATTTTTTATATCATGATATTGAATTACTTGAAAAAATTAATTGATTTATTTGCTTATTTATCTCATACTTAAATATATTTTTGTTTTGAAGTTCCTTATTTTTTATTTTTTTCATAACATTAGGTACCTTAAATTTTCCTTAATGTATTGCATTTGTCAGAAACGGTTTGTTTCGAAGGCACTTTTAATATGCTTTAAGATTATTTATAATTTATAAATTAATGATTTGAAGTATACAAAATTGGCAATACATTTTTTTAATTTAGGATACATATCGATATTAGAATTAATTATCGTTTGCAGGTAATGAGTCTAAGCTTCGACTTATCATTTGAAATTATTCACGCCACGCCACTGCTATCTACCAAGTTTTAAGAAAATCGGCCGAGAGTTTAGGCTGTAGTGTGTATGTGTAGTCGAAAAGACAGACAGACAGACAGAATTGCGAGACCCACTTTTTTAGTCTTCGCTTCCATCGTAATGTCAACTTTGATCAAAATCTCGAGTTCGATTTTTTTTACGAATGCATAACTTGCCCTATAAGTCGCAAGTAAAAACTTTAAAAATATGGATATTGATGCAAATCTGACGAAAAAGTTTTCCCTTAAAAATATTTTCATTTTTTAAACCACGAATTGTTGATGAATAGCGTATAAGCACCGTGTATGCAGAGGAAGTTTTGGAAAAACCTAATCGCGTATAAGCGAAACTGCGTATGCTGAGACCGCGTATATGGAGAGTTCAGTGTACCTACATTTTCACGCAATTACTGCCTGTCTATCTTAAATAAAGGCTGAAGGGCCATTTTGATCAAATTTCACCAATAAAACCGATTTTGACTCAATCAAATAAATAAAATCCTGAAAATGGTCGACATGGTTATAAAATAAGGCTTAGGTATAACTTTAGTTTAATTATGGGGTCTTTTGATCTTTTGAGTTTTTCGGCAAAAGTAGTAGATTTCATTTTACTTCTAAAGGAATTTACTGTGCTAAGATCCCGATGACTTCGATTTTTTTCTAACAATCAATCATCAATTACTTTCGAAAACAAAAACAAAAACCAAGCTCGATAAAATGTTGACATCACGCCATAGCTAACAGTTCAATGTTTTTCATAAATTCTTAAACGTATTTTTGCTCCTTCGCAGTTGTTCATGACTCATTAATAAAATGCCCTATCACATCTCAAGTGTCGACTGAAAAGACCCTTAAAATTCAATCAAGGCTTCTTTCTCAAGTCCTTGATATAAAATATATATATATGTATTATATTGGTGGATACGAGTACATTATATTATTTTTTTAACTTCCTTACCACTTGACCCAGAATATAGATCAAACTTATTTAACCTACCCTCATTAATGTGCTAACATCAACACAATTCCTCACTTTCACAAGTGTCAATAACGTTTCATACCATGTGACTGACTATACATATAGGTATAGTCTCAAGGAAAGGAGGTAGGTTAGGTACATAGTATATCCGATCCGTCCATGTATCCTTTATTTTCCAAAGAGTCGATACAGCAAGTAAACCCAAAAATATATGTATATCCTTATAGCCTCACTTGAGAATAATGTGAAGCAGTAAAAAGAAAGTATATGTGTAGGTAGAAAAAATTGTCTGAAAGAAAAAATCCCCATAAAACTGTCCTCAAGGAAATCAGACAGAAGCTTGTCGACTTGTGCTCTTATTAAATTGAATTAGAAACAGAGTTACCATCATAAACACTTGTACATTATCCTCACATATAATTGTATAGCCTTTTGTTGGTGCGATGGTGTGGTCCGGCTAGGCTTGGAATTTTCACCACCGATACTCGCCCAACAATATGATGTCGGGCGACCCCAACTTAATCCCTGAGCAGCAACTCAAGTGGATGCATTCAGCCAAGTTGTCCGTCGTCATACATATTAAACTCCTCTCTTTTAAAGGACGAAACCGGATAAAAAAGCTCAGATTTTGTTTTCCTTTTTTTTCGATCTATTTTTCTGCTTACCATTGCAAGTAGGTGGGTGGGTTATGTTAGCTTTGTGTATGCATGTTACATAAGCCTTCTGCTTGTTAAAAGGATATACGATGGATGAAGGATATGTCGAGTGGTAAGGCAAAGGAAATTGTAACGAGTCTGGGAAGTTTTGCTGTTTTACCTATACTCGTAATGTACCTCAGGGATTCCGATTCTATGTCATGATGAATATGAGTATCCGGTGGCCGCACTCCTTGGAGACCCTTCAAAATGAATGAAATGCAGAAGACCGAAGGGACCGGCCGGAAATCATCAAACACCTTAATAAATTTTGAAACTTGGAAAAAGACTTATTCAAGGTTCAACACGCAAAAGAATTCTCCCAATAAAAAGTAATTTTCCCTAAAAGGATGAAAAGTTCAGCGTGCTATTTGAGAATACATAAATTTGTCCATCTTGACGACGACGACAGAGGGCGACGCGACGCGACGAAGCCTTCGAACTCATTCCAACTTTCGCAATTTGTGTGTTTTTTTTTCTTGTTTCATACAAATCTGACGATTGATTGCTCTTTTGTTTGTTTATATTTTTCTTAAAGGTGAAACCATTCTTTTTTTTTATGATTTAGGTATTTGACAGAGAACCATCAACGCAAGTCTTTGTTTTTTTTATTGTAGTTTTGTTCTTTTTGAGATTTATTTCTTGAAGCGCAAAACAATCGAGCCACAGAGAAAAGACAAGCACTTTTGACGAAAGGTGCTTTTCATATAAGATGGGTTTTCTTTTGTGTTTGACGGGGCTGAGAGTATGAAGCAATTTAAGAGCAGTTCTTTATTTGTATTTTCAGCTAAATGTGTGAAGTGCAAAAGCCTTTCACCGTTAAATTCGAATTTTGTTTTTGTTATTTATGTATGTATGTATGAGTGTCTGTTGATAAATAAAATATTTCTATTGTTGGCTTTTATTGCGAAGAAATGTCTTATTTTGTTTTTTTATTTAAATATGTGTCTTAATAACTTTTGAAATAAAAAAGAAGTTAAAGTGGCACTTTATAAATGAAGGCTTTAGGGCAGAACGATAATTGTTGTCGTACGTCATATATGTATTTTAAGGAGCACTCGCAACTGCTTGATCAATAAAAGGTTTACTGTTAAAGGAAATAATTGATAAGTAAATTAGGTGAGTAATGGTTAGTGCGTTAGGCATAATGGTTAGTGCGTTGGACTGTCATGCGAAAGGCCTCGAGTTCGATTCTCAGCCGCTGCAAAAAAAAATGTTTCAGGGGTGTACTGCCTCTTGCGAGGAATTGACAAGAAAAATCCTCCAAGAGTATCTCTTGTCATGGAAAGTGCTGCTCCCTAGCCGTTCGGAATCGGCAGAAAATTGTAGGTCCCCTCCGTTCCTTGTAACCTGTCCCTGTTGCACCACCAAACTTATATTTTTTAAATTAGGTGAATAGGCGGCTAACCGAAGCACAGGGAATTGTAGACGTGTTTAAGCTGCTTAATGGGCATTATTTAAAGGAAACCACAGAGGAGCAAAGAAGCGTTATACCAGTCAATGAAAATCCAGTCCCACTACCCAGTACTGAAGAGGTTAAGAAGGCAATCCGCAAGCTTAAGAACAACAAATCCGCAGGCTCGGATGGCCTACCTGCGGAACTCTTCAAGTATGGAGGAGATGTCCTGATAGGGTGCATGCTCATCAACCAAGTGTGGGAGGAGGAAAAGTATGCCCTACGACTGGTCAAATAGCTCCATATGCCCAAATCTACAAAAAAGCGATCCTATGTCCTGCAAAAACTACAGGGGCATATCCCTGCTTAATGTTGCCTACAAGATCCTATCCACCGTACTATGCGAGCGACTTTAAAACCGCATATGATAGCATAAGTCGCCAAGAGCTTCTATTAGCGAAGTCGGAACTCGGAATCCCGAAAAAACTGATCCAGCTATGCCGCATGACGTTATAAAATACGCGGTGCAACGTGCAAATGCTTAACAGCTCATCCGAGCTATTCCAGACATGTACAGGGCTCAGACAAGGAGATGCGCTATCATGTGATTTCTTCAACCTAGTCCTGGAGCAGATAGTGCGCAAGAGTGGTGTTAACCTGGAAGGCACTATTTTCAACAGGTCTTCCCAACTGCTTGGATATGCGGACGACATCGATATCATCGGCCGCTCCAAGCGAGCTGTGCTAGAAGTGTTCACAGCTATTGATGAATAGGCGAAACGCGTTGGTCTTGAAGTTAATGAGGATATTTGGTCCTGTATGCGAAGAGGGCGAATGGAGGAGAAGATTCAATCGTGAATTATACGAGCTGTACCAAGATGTGGATGTAGTCCAAAAAGCCAAAACACGTCGACTACACTGGCTCGGTCACATCGAGCGAATGGACAACAACGCTCCAGCCAAGAAAATCTTCGAATCCCAGCCCCCAGGTTCGAGACGACGAGGAAGACCGAACCTCCGCTACAGGGACCAGGTGGTTACAGACGCAAGAGTGCTTGATCCCGACGACTGGAGGGAGCTCGCGAGGGATCGCAACCGATGGAAGACCGCAATAACTCAGGCAGAGACCCTCCATTGATCGGGAGCCGGTTAAGTAAGTAAGTAAGTATAATAAATCCCGTACGCTTAATCTTATATGCAGACAAGGGTAAGACATATCCATGATCGTAGCTACCTGTAGCGGACACTGGCTAATAAGAGAGCATGCATTAGCGAAGCTAGGCATTCCTCACAACACTCACTGTCATAGCTGTTGGGACCAGCTGACAGACAAAACAGTTCTCTATTTCGCCTGCAAATGTCCTGCTCTGGTCAAATTCAGAGCACAATCATTAGGAAAGGCACTTTTTGACGACATTGATGAACTTTCGAAAATGAAGATCAAAGACTTGATCTCTTTTCTCAAAGCGACGAAATGGCTCTAGAATGAACTTCAGTTACTTCTGTGCGAGTTACAGAATCACCTCTCTATTAAAACACTTTCCTTAAAATCATTTTTATATACAACATCTAGTATTAGAAAACTTTGTTTTTATAAATATATATAAGAAATATATTCATATTCATTTTGACTTTGAACAATATTATTAGTCTTCTATAATTAAAAATAAAGAAAATATTATTTAATCCTTAATTGGAATCTTTAACTGGCGCAGTCTATCGGAATGCACATTTTTCAAAAGTATATATGAAAACCTGCATTAAAAGAACCTATAAAAGAAAATAAAAAGAAAAAAAAAATAGATCTTCAAGAAATATACAGAAAAAAAAAATAAAGTCGCTTTTCATTGAAGAAGTATCTATCTAGAAGAAAAATTAAATCAAATCAAGATTTGGTGAATTCTCAACAAATTTTCCGCATTTTCTGAAGAAAATTATAGAAGAAACATAAAATAAATTTAACATTTGGAATCAATAGTTAACAATCAAGACATCAAAATCACAAGACGAAGAAAACTTTATCGACATTATCAAAAATACAAACAGAAGAATTTATAAACCAGCAGTAACCGGAATTTTTGTTGGAGTATTCAGTTATCTACTATTTTAAGAAATAGAACTTATTGTTGGGGTGAGTCTAAATTCGGTTTTTACTTTTTGGTTATTCGCAAAAAAAAAAAAAAAAAAAAAAAAAAAATATATGAACGTATAAAGTGCATTAAACAAAATACAACATCCGAATTCACATCTAAACCTATTTGTTTGTCACAAGTTTTACAAGGTTAGATATATAAGGTTTTAAGGGTGATCTTCGCAGATTTCAGCAGATTATTTGTTGTTAAGAATCAATTGAAAATTTTTGCATCTTTGAAGTCGTTGATAGATTATTAATAAAGCATAACCATGACTGAATCCGAAAATGCCGTTAACATTTTTGACGCGTTTAGAATTCCTGACGCTGTAAAGGATATACCTACCTTTGATGGCAATCCTAGATTGCTTTATGATTTTGTTAACAACGTCGAAGAGATTTTGAGCCTCATGTTACATGTAAATCCGAGCTATGCAAGGATTATTTTACGAGCTGTACGGAATAAAATCATTGGCCAAGCTAATGAAATTCTAAAATATGTATGGTACTTCTCTTGACTGGAAAGAAATAAAAGATACTTTAGTTCTTCACTATTCAGACAAAAGAAATGAAACCAGCTTAATTAGAGATCTTCACAAATTGAGACAAAACCAAAATAGTGTAGAGGAATTTTATTCCAAAGTTGTGGAAATTTTTTCCACTATGATGAATCATTTAAAAATACATGAAAAACATACAAATGTCATTGAATCCAAGAAAACTTTATATAATGAAATGTGATTAAATACTTTTTTGACAGGATTAAGAGAACCTTTAGGCTCTACAATCAGGGCAATGCGTCCGAAGGTCTTGTCTGAAGCTTTCAAGTATTGTTTAGAGGAACAAAATTGTACGTATTATCAACATATACATTTCCAGACAAATACAAAAAATTACAGAAATCGCATCTTCCAATCAACACATCCTTCAAATCATAATAATACACAATCAAAATATCATCAACAGAACAAACCATTTTTTCATAAAAACTCACAAACAGAATATAAATCCGTAAATCCATTCGATGAACAATACATAAATACTTCAAATGACTATGCTCATCATTCTGGTTATTCTCCAAACAACACTTCATCCAATTTTTAAAAAATTAACAATAATCCAAATTTTGGATACAAACAAATTTCAAATATTCCTATGGACTTATCTAGCGGAAATACAAATAGAGTATCCAATAGATCTTTTAGATCAAATAACTATCCTCAAAAACATAACCAATTATACAACGTTGAAAGCTATTATCAGGACATTCAAAATTCTAAAATAAAGTCAGCATTAGGTCAACCGAAGGACCAGTTAGAAAATGTACATCCATTAATAAATTCTAATGAATCATTTGACGCTGAGATAGACGACCAAAATTTTTGTCTACCAGCCTCGGAAAATCAATAGGCTACATAGATCTTAACAATTTCAACTCAAACCTTCTTCCTTATATCACTATTTCTAGTTTAAACGGTAGTAAACATAAATACTTAATAGACACTGGGAGTAACAGATCTTTTATCAGCCCAAAAATAGTAAAAAATATGAACACTTTTCCCATAAAACCTATAGAAATTAAAACAATATTTAAATCGCATTTCGTTGACAGACAAATTTTATTTAGTAGTATTTCGGAATTAAATTCAAAACAAAATGTGTCGTTTCTAGTTTTTGAGTTTCACGAGTATTTTGATGGTCTTTTCGGTATAGACATTTTGTAAAACTTTGGCATGAAAATTGATCTAAAAAACTCATTTTTAGAAACCAATAACGTACAAATCCCTATACAGTTTAAACCAAATGTAATGTCCGCAACTTATGTAGTTCCAGCGTTTACAAAAAAGATATGTTATTTACCAGTCGATGTTGAGTCAGGTAGTATTTACATTAAAACGACAATTATTCAAAATAATTTGATCATACCAGAAGGAATATATCAATCGAAAGACTGGTTCTCATATATTGAAGTTATTAGCAAATCCAATGTTGAACAGATATTTGTCATTGAACAACCTTTAAAATCAATAAGTCTAAACAAACACTCTTTTATAGAATCAAATAGCTTTTCTATTACCAGTTCTAATGAAAGTTTAAAAAATATAGATTGTAGTATAAATACTGATCATTTAAACAAAGAGGAAAAACAAACATTGGTTAATCTGATCAAAAAGTACAATGATATATTTTTCCATGAAGGACAAAATTTAACCTTTTCCAATGAAATTAAACACGAGATAATAACAAAGGATGATGCTCCTGTGTATAGTAAATCTTACCGTTATCCCTATGCATTAAGAGACGAGGTTCAAAAACAAATCAGTGAACTGCTTGACCAGAATATTATTCGTCCAAGCTTTTCCCCTTACTGTTCCCCCATTTGGATAGTTCCAAAAAAAAAAAGGGAAAGATGGGAAGGAAAAATGGAGAATGGTAGTGGATTATCGCAAATTAAATGAAAAAACTGTCGACGATAAGTACCCTTTTCCAAACGTAAACGAAATTTTGGACAAACTCGGAAAATGTCTTTACTTTACTACTATTGACCTTGTCTCTGGATTTCACCAGATAGAAATTAAATCCGGAGATGTGGCCAAAACAGCATTCTCTGTTGATAACGGGCATTATGAGTTTGTCAGGATGCCCTTTGGCTTGAAAAATGCCCCAAGGACACTACAACGTGTTATGGATCATGTTTTAAGAGGACTTATTGGTAAAATCTGCTTGGTGTATATGGATGATATTATCATCTTTTCCACCTCTTTCCAAGAACACGTTGAAAGTCTAAAAACGGTATTTGAGAGACTAAAAAATGCAAACTTTAAAATACAACTTTCTAAATCAGACTTTTTTTGTAAGGAAGTATCTTTTCTTGGACATATTGTGACATCAGAAGGAATAAAACCAAACCCTGATAAAATTCAAGCAATTAAAAAATATCCATTGCCTAGGACGGTGAAAGAAGTCAAGTCTTTCCTTGGTCTTTTAGGCTATTATCGAAAATTTATAAAGGATTTTGCTAATTTAACAAAACCAATGACTCAATGTTTACGAAACGGAGAAAAGATTGTGCTCAATTCCGAGTACATAAATTGTTTTGAAACCTGTAAGGTTTTATTAAGTAACAATCCATTACTCCAGTACCCAGATTTTTGTAAACCATTCAACCTTACAACGGACGCAAGTAATGTTGCAATTGGTGCTGTGCTTTCACAAGGCTTAATTGGTTCGGACAAGCCGGTTTGTTACGCAAGTCGGACTTTGTCCAAATCAGAACAAAATTACAGCACTATTGAAAAAGAATTATTAGCGATAGTCTGGGCTACGAAATATTTTCGACCTTACCTTTATGGTAGGAAATTTCAAATTGTGACAGACCATAAACCACTAACTTGGCTTTTCTCTTTAAAAGAGCCAAATTCAAAGCTGGTACGTTGGAGACTCAAACTCGAAGAGTTTGACTATTCCATTGTATACAAAAAAGGTCAACAAAATATGAATGCAGATGCTCTGTCTCGAATCCAAATAAATGTGAATGAAGCTAATGACAATTTAGATGCTATTTCCATTCAAAACAATATTGATGAATCAGAAAGTATTTCTACAGTTCATCAGCTCTTGAAAATATAAACGATGGTATTCCTATTTCCGAACGACCTATCAATGAATTTAGAAATCAAATAGTCATACTTAAAAATGCGAAACGCAAAAAGTTATCAGCAATATTACAAACCCCTTTTGAACAAAAAAGAAGATATATGATTGAACATAACAGCCCTACGAATAAAGAGACTATTGTATTTATTTTTGAAAACTACATAATACCTAGAAAACTTACGGCAATATTAACGGATGATGAGACTTTTCAATCTGTCCAAGGTGTATTTTCGCAATATTTTTGTAATTCTGCTATTAAGTTAGTAAGATGTAAAACCATGCTTAAGGACATAATTGACATTGACGAACACCAACAATTAATAAGAGATTATCACAATAATTCTCACCATAGAGGCATAGCAGAGACTTTAGAACACTTGAAGAGACAAATATGAAAAATATAATAACTAGAATAATAAATAGCTGTGATATATGTCATAAGTTTAAATATGATCGTAAAGGAGTCAAATTAAAATACGCAGAAACTGAAACACCATCACGACCACTTCAAATAGTTCATCTTGATATATATTTTGTAAGCAAAGAACATTTTTTAACAATCATAGACAAATTTTCAAAATCTTTAACTTGCGCTCCCCCTACTCCCCTTTGATTCCTTGGTCCGAGCGAACGGACTGAGGCCTTTGACGGAAGCTTACGGTTTGGGAGGCCGGATGATCACTCAATCGGATTGGCTACTGTTTCAGCACCAACGTTAACCTTAGAGATTTCTTCAAGTTGATCATTGTTCTCGTTCATTTTTTACGGACTATGTAACGTTTCCGGGAATTGGGCGGAGTAAAATGCGGACGGAGTATTAATGCGGAAAAATCGAAAAAAATTTGTGATCACATCATCGAGGTCATTAGTTTGTGGAAGTCAATAACTGATATTTACATTTGATTATGGTGGTGCAACTGCTCGAAGAGAATCAGGACCTAGTGACTTACAACTCTCAATCATTCCTGGTTGCGTGTTACCAGGAATGGAGGGTACCTACCATTTTCTGCCGATTCTGAACGTCTAATAAGCAGCACTTTTCATGACAAGTATTAGTGATACTCTTAGAAGATTTGTCAATTCCTCGCAAAAGGCAATATGCCCCTGAAAACTTTTTTGCAACGGCAGAGAATTAAACCCAAGACCTTCTGTATGACAGTCCAACGCACTAACCATTTAGCCAAGGGGTTCACAAAATAAAATACTTGATTACACAAAACCATCTTCTTCATCTTTATTTCGTTACAAAAATCTGTCGCATAAATCGTTGATATCAGCAGATTTTTGGCGTAAGCAAAACCGAATAGCATGTCGGTGATATTAAAGCAAATCGTGATATGTCATTTTTTTAGCAAATAATTTTCACATCGAATTTTTGATCAATAGTGTTAAATTTTTTTTATAATTAACATGCGCTCAAGGGTTTATTGAGTGACCATTATAATGTTAAACCCAGCACGAGGGTGAATGAAATTAGGGAAAGGATGTGTCGATGGACATTGTACTTGAATGTTTTAGAAATTGAAATATCTATGGAAAACCGTGCTGTGTTAATTATCCCATAATCGTGTTATGCGACTAAGAAACGAATTTCTGAATTTGATGGTACTGCCAAAATTAGTCTCGAAGGGGAACTGATGGGCATTCACGGGTGCACTGGATGAGGAAAGGAATGCAACTGGCTGCTTCGAGTGAGCATTGCTTGTGAAGGCTATACAACAAGGAAATACTTTTGATAAGAGCTCATAGGAGTCTTTAGAAACCCTCAAAGTAAAACAAATTGCAAAGTTTTCTTCCCATAAATCCGGTACCTAAAATAAATTATCGATTTTGTCTACTCGGACTTACAAGTAGTCCTTGTGAAGGTTGTTTATCTCTAAGCAAATATTGGCTTACCTGCCACTTCCAAAAAAATTCATTGAATTTAATGTACTCTGAAGAAATTAAATATTAAGTGAGGATTACCACTTTAAATACTATCATCTAAAACATTTCCCATATACATACGTATGTATGTATAAATAAAATAAATGGCTTAAATATTATGTCACAAACCACTTTTCTACCAATGGCGTAATATTTCCATGTTGAATTTACCATTCCAACCAATACGACAAACACGATGATATATGTACATCTATACATATACATAAAAACCAACTAAATTTATTTCTTTTAAGGCACTCTCCCCAACCCCGCTTCCTAATCCTTATGTCCACCTTCACAATATCTATATCTCTGAGACTTAATCCAATACAAAAGCCCATATCGAAAGTCATAACCTTTCAAACCCAAATAAAGATGTTATACTGCGATAAAATAATCCCCAAGAATATTCTTTATGCTCATCCAATAAACAACCGTATTAATATCATTCGAATGTGTTTGTCCCATTCTCACTCCAATACATCCATAATTCTTATCCCATATTCACATTTCGATTTCGGATACTCATCGTACCTACATTTTTGCCATCTCTCCATTTATATGCGAAAGAAGATGACGACCCTTGGTCCATTCCGATAAATGGAATATTTTATTTCTTGATTTCGATAAAACTTTCAGAACAAATTGTGCTACCCCTAGTTTCTTCAATATGAGAAAGGAGACCCTGATAATAAAGAGAAAATCCGTTTTAGTTTTTTTTTTTGTTGGTTAGAACATTTGTCTTCTTTGTTTGATCGCTTAGTGCCCAACCAACAAAAGTTTTGATTTATCTAAATTTTTTGTATTTATTCTACTTCCAACATGTCTACATCTTAAGATAAACCGTTTGTAGTTGTGTTCTTGAAAAAGCTTCTAGAGAATTGTGAAAAATTGTCCGCCTTGGATTCTTACGGAGGCATGGATCCGAGTGGTCCAATTTTAAATGACTCTTCTGCATAGATCTGGTTGAATTTGAGCGATGGCCTGTGATTATGTTCAACTTAAGGGCATCGGCCGATTGTGGTTTATTCACAAAGACCTGCGAATTCAGGAAACCCCACAAAAAAAAAAACCAAGCGGAATCAAATTGCATGACGTTGGTGGCTAATTTGCGTTACTTATGCATCAGATAACCTAATCGTGTGTCCTGCTGTGTGGCAGCTAGCGCCATTCTGCTGGAACCAAATGTCCAGCTATTCATCCAAGAATCGCTAAAAGCAAATTTCGGCCAAATATTTCCGAAGCCCAGTCGGCGAAACAAAAGGCGTTGTCTATGGTCATGTGATTTGAGCTCCTGGGTGAGAGCTGAAAATTCTTTTAACGTGGACACTGGACACCTACCAATTAAGGCTTAATTCCACGGCGGCCCTACTCATAGTTACGGAGTCAAGTTAAGTTCTGAACACTCTGACTTGACATTATGATGATAGTGGAGACAAAAAAGGGGGTCTCGCAATTCTGTATGTTTGTTTGTTCTACTACATTCTAAACGGCTCGGCCGATTTTCTTCAAACTTGGTACATATCATTTTTAATTCCCCCCCCCCCACGTTTTTTTCTTTTTTTTTAAGACCGTTATTGTACCTGCCAAACAATTTTTTTCGAAATTATTATATATTATATTATATTAATTATTATATTATATTAATTTATAAATATTTTTTTTCCCACAGATTCAAAAAAAAAAAATCATTTAGTTAAAGCTAGAAAAAAAAAAAATGTCTAAAAAATGGTTATTTTTGGTACCCTATTTTTTTGTTTTTGATTTTCTCGAAAACGATACAACCGATTTTAATCATGTTATGCTGAAAACCCCTCTAAAGTTTGAATACCTACTCGTACATTGCGTATTCAAATTAAAAAACTTTTTTTTTTGGATTTTAAAATAAATTTCAAATTTTTTTTTTGGAAACTCAATATTTCGAAAACCCCATGCTCGATTTTTTCGAACTTTATAAATAAAAGTTTCTGAATACAATCTACAAGATTTGAGAAAAAAGTTAAAAATTAAAAATAAAGGTACCCATCATACAAATGTAAAAAAATAGTTTTCGAAAATCGTATTTTTCTCAAAAACGGGTCTGAGAATTTTGATAAAATCTTTTCCCTTTCGATTAATTTTTACGATCTATAAATTAATAAAAAAAATTCAAATTAACATATTACTGACAGTACCTACCGTAGAACGATTTTTTTGAATTTCTCATTATCGACATAACGGATTTTAATGAAATTTTTGTATATGCTTCTAAAAAGTTAAAAAAAAAACATTGCATTTCAAAACTTAAAAAATGATATTTTTTGAATTTTTGAAAAGAAAATGTAATTTTTTTTTTGAAAAATTCGATATCTTAAAAACGGCTCAATATTTTGTTTGGAAATTTAATGCTCATTCGTACAATAATAAAAACTTAACGCTGGCGTACCAAATTTTTTTTTTAGATTTTTAAAAATTTTGTATATGTGTAAAAGCTTATATTTTGCTACAACCCCTTATAATTTTTGTTCTTGCATAAATTCATATTTGCTTAGCATTCTATTTTTATCTCTTACTACTGAAAGAATTTTGAACATTTAATTTTGTCCTTATGAACAGTTTTCTTTAATAAAATTCGTTTTTAAAATTCCTAGTCTATTGCATAGGAGCAAGTTCTTGCGACCCAGTCGTGCATTTTATTTTATTTTTTTACGATTCCTTTCGAAATTTTATTAAATATTTCTTTTTTTAAAAAACTGTTAAACAGATTTAAAAAAAATTTTAAAAGTTTCATTTACTTAAAGCCATATAATGCTTGAAAAAATTTCCCGAAGAATGGTTGTTAATGGTAACCCTCCGAGAACCATTTTTTTTGGTTTTCTCAAAAACGGTACAACTGATTTTCATTATTTTTTTAAGGCTCCCCAAAAATTCGATTAGTATTTTGTATTCAAATTTTCCAACAATTTTTTTTTTTCGATTTTTAAAAAATATTTTAATTTTTTTTTCATTTATTACAATCTAAAAGATTTGAGAAAAAAATTTTTGATAGAGAGGCTTCTTAAAAGTTTGAAATATTTTTCATTTCAAAACTTAAATAAAAAAATATTTTTTGAATTTTCGAAAAAAAAATCACTTTTAAATTCAATTTCACAAAAAACCGGTCCAAATTTGTTTGAAATTTAATTTTTATTCGTACAATATTAAAAACTTAAAGTTTATGTTCCAAATTTGTTCTTAAAAATGTTTAAAATGTTCAGAACGAAGCTGACGCCCTCTGCATAAGTCAGTTGTGCTGTTGCCCATTCTATTAATTTGGGTACCCCTTGAGTTGCGACTCGTAACTCGTAAGGGTTCCAACCAAGAGAGACAACTGAGGTTTGCTAAGCTTCAGTAGATACTCTGTTTTTTTTCCTGGATATATGTATCTGGCCAAAGATTCCTTGAAACCCGGCAGGTGTCAATTGTTGACCATCTGTCACTTGCGGTCTTGAGGGTCTTGAGGAAACTTTGGTGAATTCTATACTTTTCCCGCTCCAGTGACATGAGTACCAAGGATACTCGTATAATTTAGCTCGGTTCAAGTGATGGACCGGTTTTGGACAGTTCATCAGCCATTTTATTTCCATAAATGTCACGGTAATCCGGGACCAATTGAAGGGTGACTGAATTGGTTTCGCCGATCAGTCTTAAATCCCTACTGCAACGAGCAACCAATTTTGACTTTGTTACAATTATTGACATAATGGCTCCGATTGCCGCCTGGCTATCTATTAATATATCAATGTTCTTGTTTGACAATTCACATGTGGAAATATATTCTTCGGCCTCGCAAACTGCAAGCACTTTTCCTTGGAAAAGTTTGGGAGCTTTAATGATTTAATAATAGGTGGGTTGTCTGAGAAGATGCCTGACCCTACCTGAGCTTCTGTTTTGGAACCGCCTGTAAAGATCGAATCATTATCTGCGCTTAGGAACCCGGTTTTCCAACCATATCTCCCTTTTTGGATTATTTTTTAGTGTTATTGGGTTGAAATGTATGTATGCAGGGTGAAATATAGTCCGTTTGAATGTCTATGACATAAGGGCCACCTTTCCAATTTTAACGTACGTACATCCAATGATTACTTCTGGGGCTGGGTCCCCATCTCTTGCCAGAAATTTTACAGCAGGTTTAGAAGGCTTTTGCAGTTCTCTTTCCAGTTTAGTTTACGATCGATAACTAAATCAAGATATTTACTCTTAGCTGTGCCAGTTATATGGAGCAGTGTCAAATTTATAGTGGTAGGAATTAAATTTGGAATGTTTCGTTTTCTCGTGAACATAAACAGTTCTGTTTTAAGGGGGTTTACATTAAGTCCGCAAATACTGGCCCGATTATTGAGCTTGTCAGGGCTGTTTGAATGAGATCGCATAGAGTGGGGACAAATTTTCCTGATGCCATTATTACTACATATGTATATCATCAGCTTACGCTCTAATTTAATGCAGCCTTGCCCTAATTTAACTAAAATCTGGTTAACGACCAAAAGCCAAATTAGCGGTGATAAGACACCTCCCTGTGGCGTACCACTACACGTCCTAACTTTAAGCCTACTGTCACCCATTTCTGCAATCAAGAATGAAGAATGGAATCAACACAGTTTGACAGAATCGGGCCAATGCTGACAGAATCTAGGGCTTGTCGTCGCGCCATTTTCAACGCTGTTGAAGGTCCCTTTTATGCCCAAGAATGCTCCTTAGGTAAATTCCTTAAAGTGGATCGATTACTCAATCGAGCCGATCACTTCATAAAGTACCTTCTCAACAGATTTGCCCTTCATGTATGGATGTAGAAAAATAAAGAAGAAGAAGGAAGAAGAAAGAAGAAAGGAAGAGAGGCTAATTGGTCTAAAATCCTTCGGTTCTGAGTCAGTGGGCTTGCCAGTTTTCGGAATGAAAATGACATTAACATCTCTGCAAAAAGATGGAACATAAGTGATATTTGAACATCCCTAGAATATTTCCACCAGGAACGGTACAATAACGTCTTTAAAGCCTTGGAGCATAATTGGGAGTATTCCATCAGGCCCTGCAGACTTGTACGCTGAGAAGGAGTCTATGGCGCGAGTGGCAAAAACTTATACATAGTTTCATAGTTAATAAATATTTCAAGTTCTCCTCTAGGGAATCACCGAAGACCTTTAAGTACCAAGTTTAAAGAAAACAGGTTCAGGAGCTTAGGCTGCAGTGCAGATGGACCAACATTTTGATCAAAACCTTGAGTTTGATTTTCTTGCAAATGCAAAACTTACCCTATAGTACCCATACACCGCAAGTAAAAATAAGATCCGATGATTTAATGATTTTCTTATATACATATGTGTATGTTAACCTTCACACTACAAAGTTAATTATTCTTCAGATGGTTGTGAACTTAATTAAAGGGTGTTACCACTGAGGGACTATGACAAAGCTGATTAACTATAACTATCCTTGGTTCCATCTTAATATTGCTAACCACCAGACCATCAGGAAAGCGGTTTTGTATCTACTATTTTTCTGGTCAATGAATCTCATGTCGAAGCGAAATTCTATTAATGTTTATGGAGAGAAATTTATGGTTTTGAGGTTAACTACTCGTATGTGGCTAAATTATTTGGCTTGAACACGGTCGTGTGGAAAAACCAAAGAAACAATAGAAAAAAGTTATCAGCAATAGAAACTGATAACATAGGCAAAATGGAGAGTCCTTATTGCCAGCCTTGTTTGATTTTGCTGGCCAAAATATCTACATGGACGCAGAGTGTGAATGACCAAACATTATACAGCGGGATGGTCTGGTTTGTTAGTCGGGTCAGGCACATTGCCCGATGTAGGCGGACAAGCAAATCCGATATAATCCTTGGGGTGAAATTAAATGGCAGCCTTAACCAGTTCTGCCTTACTCCCTCTCTCTTTCTGTGTCTCTGGACCTCTCACTCCATGAAGTAATCGATTTAGTGTTTATCTGTAATTAGTTGATATAAATTAGATGCAACCAAGTCAAAGTTATATGCAATAATAATTGATTGGCATTGGGGACATGATTTCAATAGCACTGCCAGCAAAAACACCCCTAGGTATAATCCATCAGAGCTGAATGTGTAATTAATAACCACCAAGTGATGATTTGTGTTTGGTTTTGCAAGGCTTAGAGCTGAAAATGGTATTTTATAAAAATAGTTGCTCTGGAAATAAGATATAAATTGATGTCAGATTGAGATTCTAAACTAATAAGTGCTTGTTTTTTGAAGGTCACAGATTTATGAACGAAACAAAATGTCGAGTACTATTTTCCTACTTCTACTTCTGTAGGTATAATTTAAAGTTGAAAAGTTTCATTCCAGTAAAATTATAGAAGAACAACAATTTTTAATAAGTGATGTTGACATGGTTGCATGACATGAGCGCAGCGTTACCACTTCCGCAAAAAAAGTCGAAGTAGATTTGAAGAAAAAAGTGAAGTAAATTCAGAAAAATCAAAGTAGATTTCAAAAGGAAATTTGTATTCGCATTTAGAAAAAAACTAACTCGAAATTTTCATTAGTTAACATTACAACACGAAAAAGTAGTGATTCAGTCCGTCTGTAGGTCTGCAGCCTAGACGAGAAATTGAAATGTTTTCCTCGATTCCTTCCATGCAGACATTATGATTTATCTTATTTATTTCGGCTCTAATAATTTTGTTAACAAATTGATGTGTAGACCATACCAACAATGATCTACATTTTGATTTTCAAGTTTCTCATTCCACTTCGATGAAAATTTTTTTATTCACTTTTGTATGGAAGTTCTGGGCTTACATACTACCTAGAGTCAAAAAATTAAGTAGATTTGGGCTCTTTTTGTAAAGTTGAAGTAGGTTGCCACAGAGATTTTTAAAAGGAAGTAGATTTTAGTATATAGCTGATGGTGCGAAGTAGAAAGTAGATTTTAAAATATTTTGAAAAAAAAAAAGAAGTAAATCTACTTCAATTGAAGTAAAGTGGTACCACTGCATGAGCGTTAACAAGTTTTTAATTGTGACTTATAGGTACTATAAAGCAAGTTATTCATTCGAACTCGTGATTTTGATCAAAGTTGACGCATTGTTAGCAGTTCACAATCGATTTGATTCGACTCTTTTCAAAATATCTGATTCCTCCTCCTTTGAGTATGTCTGTGTGAAATCAACAATCGCCAAAGTAACCCTTTATATAGCTTGCTGTTATATTAAACCTTGCCAGCCTATTCAATGTTATCAGCTCGCAGTTAATGCTATAGATTCTATCTTTGAAGCAGCTGAACCATCTGACTTGGTTTTAATTTTAGGTGATTTCAACTTTCCGAATCTCCAATGGAGTCTCTCTGATGATGAATCACACTTTATGAGTTCTAATGCCATCACTGCTAAGGAAATCTTATTCACTGATTGTCTCTCTGACTCAGATCTTTACCAAATTAGTGGTGTCAAAAATAATTTAGACCGTCAACTAGATCTTATCTTCTCCTCTGATGTGGACAATTGTGTAGTTTCACCGAGTAATCATCTTCTTTCTACTCTAGACCCATACCATCCTCCTATTTTCCTTTCTTTTTCTTATGACTCGTCCCATATCGCCACTGCTCCGGAAAAAGTAATGGCTTTTAATTTTCGTAAGGCAAATTTCCCCAAACTTAATAACTTGCTACGTGCCGTCGATTTTGATATTATCTTTGAAAGTCACGACATCAATTCTGGCCTTCACCATTTTTACTCTCTAATATTTTGCTGCCTTAGCCAATCAGTCCCTATTTCTCCCCAAAAAAACATTTCTTCTAGCCCGCCATGGTATAATAATGAATTGAAATCTCTTCGAAATAAAAGAAACAAACTTTGGCGTAAGTACTTGTAATCTCGTACTGGCTACGTTTTCTCTACCTTTCAAAGTGCAAACCATAATTTCTCCGAACTCTGTAAGTCTCTCTACCATAAATACCTTAGTCAAGTTCAATCTAACATTTTATCTGACCCAAAAAGTTTTTTTAATTTTATTAATGCTAAAAGAAAGTCGAATAACTACCCTTCTACGCTTACTTATTTGAATACCAGTTCAGACGATCCTTCAATTATCGCTAACCTTTATGCCCAATTTTTCAGTCAATCATTTTCTGATAACACTTCCCTACCAGACTCGGATTACTTTTCCTTCTTAGACACCTGCTCCCAAACTTCACTGTCTTCAATCGTCATTCCCTCTTCTATCGTTGAAGATAAGATTAATAAACTCAAGGTTAAATTTACTGGTGGTCCTGATGGCTTGCCTTCAATAATATTAAAAAATTGCTCGTCAACTTTAATTGAGCCATTGACCACTCTTTTTCAGCTCTCAATCTCACAAGGAATATTTCCTTCTCGTTGGAAAAATTCCTACATTATCCCGATCCATAAAAAAGGCCCTAAAAAAGAAATATGTAACTACCGCTGTAGTGTATTCCTAAGCTTTTTGAAAGCATAGTCTATGACACTTTGCTTTTCCACTGTAAACAAATTTTTTCCCCAATCAACATGGTTTTCTTACCGGTAGATCAACTACTACAAACCTAGTTGATTTTGTCTCTGGTACTATATGCACCATGGAGGAGCAAAGCCTTTGATAAAATTTCTCATTCCCTTATTCTCTTCAAACTCCAAGCACTTGGCTTCCCTCCCTCCTTCATTGCATGGACCCAATCATATCTGAGCGATAAGCAGTATACAATCCTTTTTAGAGGTATCGAATCAAATCCCATCCTTGCAACCTCTGGCGTTCCGCAGGGAAGCCATCTCGGCCCTCTGATTTTCATTTTGACCATTAACGATGTAGACTGCGTCATCAATGATTCTATGATTTCTGTTTATGCTGATGATAAAAAAATTTACAGACAAATTTCCTCACCTTCCGATTCCATTCTTCTTCAGCAAGATTTAAATAGATTTTCTATCTGGTGCCAGAAGAACTTTCTTGAACTTAATGTTAGTAAGTGTCAAGCTATAACATACTCCCGTAAACGCTCACCTCTCCCTCCTCGAACATACTTTATTAACAATGAGACAGTCACAGTAGTTGACTCACTATGTGATTTAGGTATTCTTTGTGATAAAGAACTTAATTTTAGATCTCACATTACCACATCTATTAATAGAGCTAACTCTGCACTTGGCTTCGTTAAGCGCTGGTCAAAAGAATTTTCAGACCCCTACGTTACAAAATCCCCTTACCTCACATTTGTTAGGCCCCTTCTTGAATATGCCAGCCAGGTTTGGTCACCCTGTTATAATACCCATTCCCTTCGTATCGAAGCCGTTCAACGAAGATTCCTTCGATTTGCACTTCGCGGGCTTCCCTGTCTTGATTCGTTTCACCTCCCACCTTATGCTGATCGTCTTCAACTTATTAATCTGCAACCTCTTGATAAACGTCGCAAAGTAGCCGATATTGTATTCATTCATCAAATTTTAGCCGGTAATATTGATTGTCCTACACTTCTCCAAAAAATCTCATTGCATACTAACCCCAGAAATCTTAGATTGGTGTCTCTCTTTGATGTCAATTTTCACCGAACTAATTGTGGTAGTAATGAACCATTGACACGCATGCTTCGTTCCTCCAACATTATGCAAAATTCTTTCGACTTTCACACCTCCAAACACTCTCAAAATCTCGCTATATTCCCAACCTTAACCACACAATCCCTCCACTGTCTTCTGTCACTCTCTTCTAGTTCTTAACCGCTCTCAATTCAAAGCCCACTTCATCTTCAATTTTTTTTTCTTTTTTTCAAGTTTTTCAAAGTTTTTTTTATAAAAAAAATTGGTGGGTGGGCCTACGGGCCCAGACTAATATTAAAATCAAAATTAAAAAAAAAATAAAAAAAAAAACACCATAGATTTTAAGTTTAGATTTTAGTGCACGCTTGTATTAAGCTAAATAAATAAATAAATAGCGAAGAGTGAGTGTGAGTGGGTCTCACAATTCTGTCTGTCTGTTCGACTACAGCCTAAACGGCTTCGCCCATTTTCCTTAAACTTGGTAGATATAAATAGTTTTTAATTTTTTCCCCCACACGTTTTTTTTATTTTAAAGACCAAAAATAACGGTATCTGCCATACGATTTTTTTTTTTCGAAATTTTATAAATATTTTTTTTCCAAAACCGTCCATTAGCTTTTTTTTAAATTAAAAAAAAAAATAATTAAGTTAAAGCTAAGTAATGGTTGACAAAACTTTTCTCAAAAAACGGTACGACCGATTTTAATAATTTTTTTTTTAAGTTATAGCTCCCCAGCATTTTTAATATTATTGTGTATTCAATTTTTGTTTTTGGTTTTTAAAAAAATTTCAAAATTTTTTTTTGAAAAAAAAAAAAAAGTTTCTCAATATAATCTACAAGATATGAGAAAAAAAAATATTTATTTTACCTAAAAATAACGATTCTCTCCATACAAATGTTAAAAAATGGTTTTCGAAAATCGAATTTTTCTCGAAAACCGAGAATTTTTTTTCTTTCGATTAATTCTTACGATCTATAATTTATTAAAAAAAAAATTTGAAATCGTGATATTACTGACTGTACCAACCATAGAACGATTTTTTTCAAATTTCGAATTTCACATTATAGGCATATGGGAGTTTAATAATATTTTGTATAGAGACGGTTCTCAAAAGTTTAAAAAACATTGCATTTCAAAACATTAAAAAAAATATTTTTTTGAATTTTGAAAAAAAAAATTGTTTTTTTTTTTTTGGAAAATTCAATACCTAAATAACGGATCAATATTTTTTTGTAAATTTAATTTTTATTGGAACAATAATAAAAACTTTTTTCTTGAAAATGTTTTAAAAATTTTGTATATAAAAGCGTATTTTTTCAAGAAACCACTACAACGAATTATAATTCTGTTCTTGCATAAGCTAATAAAGGTGCTGTTTAAGTCATTTAAAAAATTAATTTTATGCTTACGAACAGTTTTTCTTTAATAACATTCATTTTTGAAATTCTTTGTCTTTTATATAAGAGCAAGTTCGTGCGACACAGTCGTGCAGTTTATTTATTTAATAAAACGAACCTTTTTTATCTAACTTCTTCATTTTCTTGTGATAAAGATTTAGTACCTAAAGTGGAGGTTCTCCTTTTTCAGTGTCAAAAATGACACTTTTTAATGATTTTTGTTTCATAAAAGTAATGATAAAATCAATTCAAATTTTTTTTTAACTTGTTTATTATCATATTAAGTATAAAAATTAATTTTTTCATCAAAAAATACCGGGCCGTTATAAAACAATGCGCCTCGGAACGAGACCACCTCCAAAAAAAGTTGTTAACTGTTGGCCACTCTAGCTCCTGCAAAATTGATCGAAAATTTTATTTTTTTTTATAAAATAGAAAAGTCTAGTTAGAGTCTGGACCAAAATAATTTCTCAAAGTCAAAAATTAAAAAAATGGCGGACGCTTGAATTTTAGTGCTCGTTTTTTCCACTTTTTTTCGCTCTTCTGAGCGCTGTACAAAAAAAAGTTTTGATATTACAGCCTGATTTTGGTCCAGATTCCAAAAAATTTAATAAGCTCTAAAACAAAAAAAAATTATGAAGATCCGTCAAGTAGTTTTAAAGTAATCGTGGCCAACAGTTGGAAAAGCGTGGTTTCGAGAAAAACGCGTTTAAAGTTTTTTTTAGAGTCATGGCTCATGTGTCAACACCTGGTGGTTCATGTCTCATGTGTCTAAGTGTCGACATGTGTCGACACCTGGTGGCCCATATATGGTACTTCTGCTTATCATGGTAGATATAGATATATAGGCACCAAATTCATGTAAAACATGATACGCTCAAAATACCGCTAAATGTTAATTTTCGAGACAAAAAGGTAGGTCTCGTTTTTGTTCTATAAATTTAAAAAAAATGTATTCGGACAAACAGTTTTAGCTACATATTTTACACATATTTTATATTATTATATCTTATATTAAAAAAAAATGCGGAAAAAAAGGAGAACCTCCCTTTAACTGGAGATCAAGCTTTCAATCCCCATGAAAGGTTGTTGAAAGTATCCAATGACAGAAGAAGGTGAGTGTTCCCATTAAGAAACTTCTAATTAAATTCAGATGGCAATGAGCAGCTGATGAACTATCAATATGGAATCTGGATTCTAGCTAGTTGCACTATTTTCTCTGTTGATGCAGATTTAGAGCTGTCTTTAAAATTCCTCCATAACCACATGGTATGCGTTTCTACCATCAACGAAAACTTAGACCATGTCAAGGTTTCTAATCTAATGAAAAGCCTGATAAAAGGATGGATAGTATGAAACGTCATGTACACACCTCCACTCTTTCAAAAGACCTTTACAAAAAGCTTATAAAATAAAATGCACGACTGGATCGCACGAACTTGCTCTTATATAAAAGTACCTTATAATTTATAATACGTTTTATAAATATAAAACATGGATTTAATGAGATAAAAATATTCAAATGCATGAAATTGCCGTCTGATCTCCGGAGAAGTATGAATTTACGCAAATAAAGTTTAAAAATCGTTTTATTAAAGTAATTTTCTATATAACAAATTTCTTTAAAATTTTTTTAGAATAAAAGTTGGGATGCCAATTTTAAGTGCTTAGTAATATAAATTTTAGAAAATAATTTCACACGTTCACACGTTTTCAAGATAATGATTTTTCAAAAAATAAATTGTATTTTTTTTTTTAAACAAAAAAAAAAATTTCGAATATTTTTAAACACAATATTATTTTAAACTTAAGGGGGCTCCTGGTAAAAATTTTGGGTTAAAATCGTTAGAGCCGTTAATGAGAAAGTCGAAAATAAAAAAAACGGTTCTATGACAGGTACCATTATTAACATTTTGCCCCAAATTTTTTTTACAAAAATGTAGTCCATGTCCATAATATGACACATTATTTTTTTTATCAAAATCGTTAGAACCGTTTTCGAGATAAATAAGATTATGCAATACGTGTGTATGGGGGGTAACGTAGGTCTTGGAGCTAAAAAAAATTTCAATTTCCCCTTTAGGGAATCAACGAAGACCCTTTACCACCGGGATTTAGGATTTAGGCTGTAGGGAGAGGTACAGACATACAGACACACTGAAACATGTTTTTTCTGTACTAAATTTTCCTTAAATTTTTTATAAAAAAAATTGATATGCAAATTGGCAGTATTCAATAAAATACATTTTATAACGTAATTTAAAAATTTATTCGTGTATCCGTTTTCAAGATATTGAATTTAAAAAAAAAAAAAAATTGTGTTATTTTCTTAAAAATCTAAAAACTATTTTTTCGAAAAAAATTTTGGATCATATGTTTTCAAATGTAAAGGAGCTCCTGCATAAAAATTTGGGTTAAGATCTTTCGTGCCGTTGATTAGAAATTCGAAAATTAAAAAAAACCGTTCTATGACAGGTACCGTTAATAACATTTCCCCCAATTTTTTTTTTGGCCAAAATGTAGTCCATATCCAAAATATCACGCCTAATTTTTTTTATCAAAATTTATTGCCGTTTTCGAGATAAATAAGATTATGCATTACGGGTGTATCGGGGATACTGTTTGTTTAAGAGCTAAAAAAAAATTGTATTTCAATTTCCCCTCTAGGGAATCACCGAAGACTCTTAAGTACCGAGTTTGAAGAAAATACCTCTAGTAGTTTAGGCTGTAGTTCGAGGTACAGACATACAGACAGACGGACGTCTTCGCTATCATCGAAATGTCAACTTCGATCAAAATCTCGAGTTCAATTTTTTTTTCAATTGCAGAACTTGCCTATAGTACCTATATCGCAAGTAAAAATACGATTGCTTTGCTCATTATTGATTTACTCAAAAATATAAAATCACAAATCCTCAAACCAATTTATTAAAGACTATTTGGAGAATCTTAGACAACGCTTCCCAAGGTTCTCTTGTGTTGAATTCTTTATTGAATACTGTGGGTAGCTTTGAACATCGATATATCTTGCGGTACAAAATGATATGGAATCCATCAAAGAAAAACTCACAAGTCCTTAATTCGTCGATTGATATGATTGTAGCACACGAATTCCTTTATCTTTCCAGTGATATATTTGTATGCCAAAAATTAAATCCATACTCGAGGAAATCCTGGACATCGACGACGACTCATCCAAATCTGAAGGCCCTTATTTGCCTATTTCATCATCATCATAATCTTCATCTTCTACCCATGTCACCACTGTTCACCTGCTTCACTCAGTAGCCACAATACAAATTTAAAAGTTGATAAAGCCTAACCTTTCAGTTGAGTTGTGCAAGTAAGCTGCGTCTCAAAGTATACACGCACTTTTCGATCCGATGACAATCTTGACATTCAAGCAGCTTTATAGAATCATTTTAAAGTTGAGCATCTCAATTCTGGAGTTGTACACACAAAACCACATTATTTCGTACCTAAATAGAAACCAACAAAGCCTTATATAAACATTGGAGATTTCTATTATTTTCATGAACGTCTGCCAAGTTACCTTTCCAATTAGTACCTTATCGCATACTCCAAGAACAAGAAATAATATTTCATGCTCTTCTTTGTTCATTCCTCCTCCACAAGGATTTCATATGGTTCTGGCAGTTTTGTTTTTCCACCATGAAGACATCTCCTTGTCATATTATAATGTTTGCCTAAAATGACTCTCAGTCGACGTTTGTAATAAAGCTCAACCGTTAAATATTTGCACTTCCGCTTATTCCTATATATCCCCATGATCCTGCCTACCTTTCCTTGTCAGAGTCTTGTATTTTACATTTTCCTGGCGGAAAAACAAAAGGAAAATCTAGATGTACACAGCAAAAAAGGAGAGTTGTCTTCCATTTTTTTTGGCAACGTTGCACACATTGCATGGAAAATACACCCTGTTGTGAGAATAGACAATAATGCATCTTGAAAGCTTGAAAGTGGCTTGCGCTTTTCTCTATCCAATTTACTGTTGCTGTTGTTGTTGATGACGTCTAAAGTACCTAGGTGAATTTTTAGTCCTTTCCATTTTGGAGTGGTACAAGGTTAAGTGCAAATTTACAACCTTAACAATGTTGCATCACGAAGCGACAGTTTATCCTTGAGGATATAACAACATATTTTTTAAGTGGTATATTATTAGCTTCGGTGGTGCGGTTGTGATTTTTTTTAGCTGGCTTATTTATATAGATCACGTGGATCCGTTAATCTTTTGTGATAGAAAACGTCCTTGGGCGGATAAGTTGATGGAACTTGGAGAGACATTATGATTGATGTGCAATTTGGTATCTGACAAGTGAAATCGACAAGACGCAAATTTTTAAAGAAGATTTTGTGACAAGAATAGAAATTAGATATTTGGTATTTGTCATTTTTTTTTAAATTTAATTTTAGTTGTAGAATACGTTTGAATTTTACAATTTAAGAGAGACTTTAAAGTGTTATACGGAAATAAATTTTCTCTGTTCGCTCTGTGCCCTACCAGTTTTAACGCTCTGTTCTGGATTTAATAAAAGAAGAGAAGTTTGGGCTGCAGCTGCCTAAAGATGTGAGATATACTCGAGTTTTGGACGTATAAACACCTTTTAAATTGTAGCCAGATCAGAGTAAAAAATATCTTACATCGATATAGAAATCTTAAGCATTTAGCAGCGTTTTTGGTGGTTTCAAGAGTGGTCATTCCAACGAAGATCGTCGATGCCAAAGATACCGAGTACTGAGAGCTTTTTGGCTTCTTCGATGCAAGTGCCATTCAATGACAATGTATCAAGAGGTAAAATTTGCTTCAACGACAATAGACAGCGTTGAAGCATGAAACTCCACACGATTTTTACTTGCGAATTGTAGGTACTATAACGCAAGTTATGAATTCGTAACGAACTCGAGATTTTGATCAAAGTTTACATTACTATGATAGTGAAGACGGAAAAATTGGGTTTCGAAATTCTGTCTGTCTGTTCGACTACATCCTTGGTAGATATCATTTTTATTTGTTCCCCTACACGTTTTTATCTTTTTTTTTAAGACCAAAAATAACGGTGCCTGCCATACGAATTCTTTTTTGGAAATTTTATCAATATTATTTTTCGCAAAAACTGTCGGACTGCTTTAAAAAAATACAAAAAAAAAATTAAATTAGGTACAAAAAAAAATAATTTAGTAAAAGTTAGGTAATAGTAGAATTTTTTTTTTCAAAAAATGGAATTTTTTTTCTCAAAAATCGTACAACTGATTTAGAAAATATTTTTTTGTGTTAAAACTCCCCAAAAGTTTGCATGTTATTTTGTATTCAAATTTAAGAAAAAAATATTTTTCTTGGGTTTAAAAAAAAATTTCATATTTTTTATTTAAAACTCATGTTTGTTTGTTTGTTTTTTTTTTTTTTTTTTTGAAACTGCATAAATAAAAGTTTCTCAATATAATCTACAAGATGTGAAAAAAAATAATTATTTTACCTAAAAATAACGCTACGCCCCCACACAAATGTTAAAAACTGATTTCCAAAAATCGTATTTTTTTCGAAAACGGCGCTTAGAATTTTGATAAAATTTTTTTTCTTTCGATTAATTTTTAAGATCCATAAATTAAAAAAAAATTGAAATCAAGATATTACTGAATGTACCTACCGTGTAACCATTTTTTTCAAATTTTGAATTTCTCAATATTCATAACGGATTATAATGAAATTTTTTAAAGAGAAGTTTCTGAAAAGTTTGAAAAACATTGCATTTCAGAATTGTAAAAAAACATTTTTCGAATGTTCAGAAAAATCATTTTTTTTTGGAAAATTCTACGAGTATATCTCAAAAACGACTCACTATTTTTTTTTAAATTTAATCATTATTTGTACAATAATAAAAACTTTAAGTTAGGGTACCAAATTTTTTTCTTAAAAGTGTTTAAAAAATTTTTATATAAAAGCTTATTTTTTAAGAAACCATTACAGCGATAAGTTTACATATAATTTTTGTTCTTGCATAAGCTAATATTTGCTTGAATCACATGACATCCTGTTTTCAGCTCCAATTACCAAAAGAGTTGTTTTATTCATTTAAAAAATAAATTTTATTCTTATGAACAGTTGTTTCTCTAATAATATTAATTTTTGCAATTCTTAGTCTTTTACATAAGAGCAAGTTCGTGCGACCCAGTCGTGAATTTTATTTTTTTTTCTTACAGCAGACGGTCTATCTAACCATTTCGCTGCTTCCAATTCATACAAAACAAAGTATTGAACAAATGATAGAGATTCCTTTTGCATAATACGTCTATCTATTCTTGACTGAAACTTCTATTTATAACAGTTTTTCCATCCAAATCTTTTCTGGCATTAAAAGGTTTTCAACCAAACGGAGCTTCTTTTAGGTGAAAGTAATTGAGCAAAGTATGTCATTCCACGATGATCTGCATATTTTTTACTTGCGACTTATAGGTACTATAAGGCAAGTTATGCATTCGTAAAAAAAATCGAACTCGAGATCATAGTTGACATAACGATGACAGCGAAGACGAAAAAAGTGGGTCTGGCAATTATGTCTGTCTGTCTGTTCGATTACAGCTTAACGGCTCGGCCGATTTTCTTTAAACTTGGTAGATATGGACTTTATTTTTTTACCCCCGGATGTTTTCTGATTTGATTTTTTAAGACCCAAAATAACGGTACCTGCCATTAGATTTTTTTTTCGAAATTTTATAAATATTTTTTTTTTCAAAAACTGTCCCAACGATTTTTAAAAAAAAAAAAATTTTAAATTTAATTTAGTTAAACCTAGGTAATGGTTGAAAAAAATTGTCCAAAAAATGAGTAGTTTTGGTACCCCCCCTTGGGGCCATTTTTTTGTTCTTGATTTTGTCAAAAACGGTAACACCGATTTTGATCATTTTTTTATGCTAAAGCTTCGCAGTAGTTTGAATATTATTGTGTATTCAAATTTTCCAAAAAAAAAATTTTTGGATTTTTAAAAAAACTTTCAAAATTTTTTTTTGAAAACACAATATTTCGAAAACCCCATGCTCGATTTTTTCAAAACTTGATAAATAAAAGATTGAAAAAATAATCTACAAGATATGAGAAAAATAAATTCATTTTACCTAAAAATAACGGTACCCTCCATACAATTGTTAAAAAATGGTTTTCGAAAATCGTATTTTTCTCGAAAACGGTTCCTAGAATTTTGCTTATATTTTTTTTCTTTCGATTAATTTTTAAGATCTACAATTTAATAAAAACAATTGGGAAACAAGATATTACTGACTGTACCTACCATAGAACGATTTTTTAAAATTTTGAATTTCTCATTATCAGCATAACGGATTTTAATGAAATTTTTCAGAGAGAAGCTTCTAAAAAGTTTAAAAAACATTTCATATCAAAACTTTAAGAAAAATTTTTTTTTGAATTTTGAAAAAAAAAAAAAAAAATCTATTTATTTTTGGAAAATTAAATATCTTGAAAACAGCTTAATATTTTTTTTTTGTAAATTTTATTTTTATTCGAACAATAATAAAATCTTTAAATTGGCGTAAATACCAAAATGTTTTAAAATTGTTTTACATAAAAGCTTATTTTTTTAAGAAACCACTACAAAGACTTATAATTTTTGTTCTTGCACAAACATATATTTGCTTGAATCACATGGTATCCTACTTTTACATCCAATTACTAAAGAAGTTGTTTTAGACATTTAAAAAATTAATTTTATGCTTGTGAACAGTTTTTCTCTAATAACATTCATTTTTGAATTTCTTATACTATTACATAGGAGCAAGTTCGTGCGACCCAGTCGTGCATTTCATTTTTTTAGGTATTGAAACAATTTTTGATGCTTTCCAATCGATAGGAAATTGAGAGGAATACATACAAAAGTTAAAAATATGAACCACTAAGTGCAGAATTATTGGCAAAATGACTTAATTGAACGAAATCCTGTAATAACATCACACTCGTTAACATATTCAAAAGAGAAAGTCGCAAGGTTGTCATTATTTAAAATATCATCAAAATCATCAAAACTAACTGGATTAGACATTTGAGGTGTATAAAATGTACAAATATCTTCGGCAATTCGGCTGACATTCATGCGACTTAAGGACAAAACAAATAGGGTTTAAAACATACAGTTGTGTTCATAAAAATAGCAGTGCTGGTCACACTTTATTAATTAGTCAATAATTTTAAAGACGCAGATTCTTACATAACAAATAATCCTGTTATTTGCATCTAACGGTCTTTCATTTTTGTATTTGAGGCTTTAAAATTGTAATTGAACCTTACTTTTTCTGTTGTAGACGCATTTGTTCAAGCTCTCTGAATATAGCGGGTTCATAAAAATAGCAGTGTCTTGCATTTAAAGTTAAAAAGTGTTAAACATTCTCTTTTTTTATTTTTCGGTAAGCACAAATTTTATTATTTGTAGTTTTTAGTATTCTCAAGATAATATTATAGAAAAAATTATAAAATATTAGCTCAAAAATAAACAATGGGTCGGTCAAAACATTGCAACGAAAAAATTCGAAGTTTAATAACAAAACTACGTTTGGAGGGGAAAACTTACCAAGATATTCAGAAAATCCTAGGATGTTCAGCAAAAAATATAAGTAACGCTATAAAATGGCAGAATAAGCCGGA
Organism: Chrysotoxum bicinctum; assembly: GCA_911387755.1. Taxonomy (NCBI): domain Eukaryota; kingdom Metazoa; phylum Arthropoda; class Insecta; order Diptera; family Syrphidae; genus Chrysotoxum; species Chrysotoxum bicinctum. The sequence continues at coordinate 97,634,090 of OU426989.1, forward strand.
AACACGCGGCCTGAAAAGGATGACGAGTGTCAGAACTGACAGAAAAATTATTCAGTTAGCTAAACAGAACCCTTCCGTAAGCTACAGAGAAATTAAAGATAAGCTTGAACTGTCTGTAAGCGCTGTAACCGTACGAAGACGTCTTTGGCCACGAGAGAAATGGAGGAATATTCTGTGGAGTGATGAAAGCAAAGTCGTTCTTTTTGGATCCAAGGGTCGTAGCGAGTATGTGAGAAGACCACAAAATGCAGCACAAGATCCACGATACACTGTGAAAAAATGTGAAGCATGGCGGAACGAAAATTATGATATGGGCTTGCTTTTCTTACTATGGGGTTGGGCCTATCTATCCCATTAAGGGTATAATGGATGCATCTGAATATGTTAAAATTCTCGAGGAGGTCATGTTACCCTATGCTGAAGAGGAAATGCCGTTGGTTTGGGTATACCAACAAGACAATGACCCAAAGCACACTTCAAAAAGGGCAAAATCATGGTTCCAGGAGAACAAGTTATGCGTTATGGAGTGGCCCGCTAAATCCCCTGACCTTTACCCCATTGAAAATTTGTGGGGGGATGTTAGGAATGCGGTTCATGAAGCGAAACCGAAGAATTCGAAAGAATTGTGGGAAGTAGTGCGAGATTCGTGGAATGCAATACAACTCGAGAGGTGTCAAACTTTAGTGGACTCCATGCCACGCAGATGCATTTCCGTTATAAAAAACAATGGTTATGCTACGAAGTATTTATGGGAGGTTAAATATCAATATAGTTTCATATAACTTTTTTACAGTTTTTCTAACTTTTTGCGTTATAGATTCAGAACATTCAGATGCACTGCTATTTTTGTGAACAGCCATAAATTTTAACAACGCCTTTTACTGTTATAAAAGTAACGGTAAAAAATTAATCTTAATTTTTTTGTTAATATAAATGAAATACCTTAAATTGTTATTAGAAGTTAAGCGAAATACATATGTATATTAAAACGTTGATAATGAAAGCCTTTTTGTTTTATTTGGGGAGCACTGCTATTTTTATGAACATAACTGTATATAAGCCTAAATTCTTCACAAAAACTTCACAAAAGGGTAGAAATCCAGTTTAATTTAATGTTAATCATATAATAAAACGGCAAACATGTTTTTTGTGGTACGCTTTATGCGGCCCACAAAAACCGAAGGGGCATAAATTAAATATTAAACGAAAGCATTTTTTGCATAGATGTGCACAATGCCAAAATTATTTAAATATACTACACAGAAATTGTTTAAAACAACAAATAAAAATTGCAAAAAAAATGCCCGGACATCTGTTGCTGAATAGAGCAAACCGTTTTAGCACAGATAATTATCGACTAGCGACATCTGTTCCTGCATAGAGTATTCATTTACACTATACTGTCACTATACAGTTACTGTCATACATTATATTTTTTTTTGTTATAATCTACACACGCTCAATGTTTCAAAACAGCGTGGGCGTGAAGTTACGGAAGAGAAAGAAGGATAGGAAAGATGTGTGGCACGATGTTCTGAGACTGAAGGTGGTTGTCTCAGATTTTTTTTTTTATCTCCAGGGATGGCGGCTGAACTAAAGCGGAGAATTGCCGTGTCTTATTTCTATGTCCCTTATAATTCGCATTATTTTATTCGTTTTTCATCCTTGTTGGGCATACTAGTTTAACTCAATCACATGTTGTTAGTGTTATGCCTAAACAACATGTAATTATCTGTGGTTTAAGTTTAGTAAACGTTAAAACCATTTTAACTTTTGCTTTTGTTGTTGTTTGGAAAAATACAGCACATTTTGTTCACTTTTCACTCTTTCGGTGTTTTTCTTTTTTAGTTCAGAGTAGAACCTGAACTGTCAAACAAAAAATCGTGCTCAGAGTGTATAACAGTTCAAATTTGTGTTTCTTTTTTCGTTTAGAGCGTGTTCAGAGATTTTTCAGAGCGCACTCTATGAGCTCGGTATAAAATAGCTGAGCAGAGGGAGTTAAATGCTGAAATCATTCTGACAGACAGGAAAAAAACTCAAAAACTCGCGTGTGTTTATAAAATAATTCAGAGCTCTTAGAACACGCTAGATTCGGAGAAAGTTCAGAGCATGTTCGACATGGTCGTGCTCTGTTCAGTGCTTTAATCTGAATGAAAAAATGAAATGAAAAAACGCCCTTTGAAGTTGAATGTAGTTAAGTCTTAGAGTATTAACTACATCTATCGGGCATATTCCGTGTTAGGCTAGGCGCGCACATTCAATTTTAGATAGAAATTTGAAAGGAGTTGGAAAAAGAGAGCATGTAGTTCTAGCTTTATTCTATGCGTTACTGTTTTCAAATCTTCCCTGAAAATAAAATATCCCCCTGGTTTGACAAGAATGCGTTAACAAACAAACAAAATATCAAATTCGAATTAGAGCTGAGTAAATCGTTCATTTCAAATGATTGAATCGTTCAACAATCGATTACGAAAATGATCCGATCATTTCAACCAACCGATCATTCGATCATTTTCATTTCACTGAAATGATTCAATACTGTTCCCATTCGATTTTAATTTCGATTTCGATGATAAGATTGACTTATGGCTTTGATAGTTCTCACAAAATATTGTATTATTGTAAGCCATAAATTGCCAAATAACATCGAATGATGGCTACTTTGTACATGGATTAAAAAGTGTCAAAAAATTAAAAAAAAAAGAGATTTTATTTGTTGCTCCGGAAAAGAGCAATTTTAGGGCTTTTGGCTGACATTTTGTACGAAATACACTTTGTACGTCATAACTGAATTCGTCCTCTATTCGTCAAGCCATAAACTGTCAAATTCCATCAAAGGATGGCTACGATGTCGATGGATTAAGAAACGTCCAAAAATCCACATTAAACATACCGGATTCTGATACATCAAATAACATCAGTTCAACCCAACAATTTTTTTTGCGGCCTACAACATTAACAACTAATCTGCAACGTATCAAAAATCTGCAATGTGTCAGAAATGTGTATAGGTTTGAAATTTTGTTTACCGTTAACTGTTTTCCTTTTGACTCCAGGATTGAGTGCTTAGTAGGTACTTCTCATTGCATTCAACAATTTAAAAAAAAAATCATGAATTCTCTGTCTTTTATTGAATGATAATGAATTAAATAAATAAATTGGCACTTGAATTTCGAGAGCTGGGTCGGCTAGTATATTAAAATTTGCGTTGTAATTGCTAAAATGAGAGAAATTTAAGAAAATAAATTGGTCGTCGCGAATTGCAATATGATTGCTACGAACTGTCAAACACTATTCGCGTTCCACATACCATCCACACTGCAACGAATGAATTGTTCGCTCGCGGCTAACCTCAAAATCAAAAAGGAACTAAAATAGTTGTCCAAGTAAACGCCATTCGCGACGAATAAAAAAAAATGTATGTGAACGAAATGTTAAAATGGGCAAATGTTCGTTCGTGAATAGTCCTATAGTGTCTTTAAAAACTTCTGCCGCCTTAAGATTATTCCATTAGACTTTGGAGTCAAGCGCTGGGTTAAATTTTTCGATTAAATAAGTTCTTTAAAATCTTCGAAAAAAATACTCTCTTTAATTAAATTTCTAATTTCAAGGTTGTACCACGGACAATAAGATGTTCTATTTCGCCGTTCTTTAATGGAAACAAAGTTATCAAACAAGTGTCAAATAAATTTTTTGAAATTTTAATATCAATGCTAGGTGTTAGACAGATGTCTTGCCAGTTAACATTACAAGTTGCAACTTCTAACTCCGACACGTTAATGTTCATTTCCCTGCATCTGTAACAGATTGTTATCGATCCGTCTCCACGATTATCAAATGCCAATTGACAAATTTCATTCACAAAAAAAACGCAACCAAACTAATTTGACTTCGTACATAAAACGCACCCTGTAGTTTGAATTGATTTGGTTTTTCGTTTAAAATATTTGCGTTTGGGTTAAACCCATTTTCGTTTGGACTAAGCCTATTTTCGTTTAGAGGAGTATAGCATAGGTATTTCACGGGGACTAACCCATTCATCAGACTTCTGTATCTGTTCCGTCTTGATTGAAAATCTTATATCCAAACTAAGGACTCAAACTTAAGAGACCATAATGAATAATTCTATCCCAGTCCATCATTTATTGTTTATCAATTGGATTGAACGACTTATTGTTGTTGTGTTTTATAGTTTATTGGAAGTGAATCCAAAGTAAAGTATAATAAATGTCCAAACCAGTTGGGGTGAGGCTTATACGACTATAAGCCTTACCCCAACTGGTTTGAGCACTTTATTATACTTTACTCAATCGTTATAAATTAACTTTTTTCAAAAAGAAAGTCAGAACTTGTGAAATTCACTCAACAAATGAGCCAAACTATCGTGTCTTGGCCGATATTAAATTGGTCTGTAGGCCACAAAAAACTTTTCAGTTGAAAAATTTAATACAGTCCACAAAACAAAAACAATTGTTTCTTGAATATAATTTTCGTGCTACTTTAAAAACTTTTAGACTTTCATCTAGAAAGCCATTTTAATTCCCATCGTCTCAAACTCAACCCATTTTAACACGACTTTCGTATGCGATACCCGAATTCCTGCGGTTGGCCTTATATTCCACCTGCTAAATAATTGGAAAAACTTTTCACAACTTTTTCCAGAATCTTACACACAATAATGACATTGTTTCGCTTTAACCGGTCCCATGTACACTCATATAATTTCATCTCTATTTTAACCTATCTTTGTGTGTCAGCATCATTGAACTTTTCCGAACTTCTGTGACACAATCTCTGTATTAAGTAACTAACTTTCATTGCTCACACTTTGTTGACATATTGACACAAATGTTATAGCTAACACATAACCTTTTTGTCCATTGTTTCGCCAATCTTTTCCCTTTCTCCATTTTGATTTTGACAGATTTTACGAATTTAAAATAAAAATCTGTCCGTCCTGTCAATATTGTGTGTTGTGTGTCATTTCATTTATTTTAGACACCTAAGATGTCTCAGAGTGCTATATTGCCATTATCCTTTTTATCATATTTGTAACCAAAGGATCATAAGGGTCAAAACCTTAGAGATGACACTAATATACTCGTAGAAAATTCAAATTAATTCAGAGAAAGTTTTCGAAAGTGAATGAAGGAGGAAGGAAGAAAAAGAAAGAAATATCCTTTTGTGTGGACTCTGAGCAAACAAAAATCCGTCTTCGAACTAGGGTACCATACCAATAGCATTTTCTACCCAAAGAAGATGGCTTTATAGAGATGGTTTTGCTTTTATATATATTGTATAGACTGACCACAATATGTTCTATTAGCATTTTCGAGGAAGTTTGGCAAAAGTAAGTATAGACAAAACTCAATTTTATCCACTTCTTGTGGTTGAAAGTATGAAGTTCATAGGGTGATGCCTCTCTGGTGATGGTATATATACCCGTTTAAGTCAAAGGCCAGAACATTTCCAAAATTAATTTTGAGCAACTTTCTTTTGATTCTACTAAAAGTGTTTGATATTGCAGGGTGTTTCGGGGACTAAGTAGTCAGAACGACCGAACAAAACCTCGCATACAATAAAAAAATAAAATCCACAACTGGGTCGCACGAACTTACTCTTATGTAAAAGAGTAAGAATTTCAAAAATTAATGCTATTAGAGAAAAACTGTTCATAAGAATAAAATTTATTTTTTAAATGAATAAAACAACTCCTTTGGTAATGGAGCTAAAAACAGGATGACATGTGATTCAAGCAAATATTAGTTTATGCAAGAACAAAAATTATGAGTCGTTGTAGTGGTTTCTTAAAAAAATGAGCTTTTATGTACAAAATTTTTGAAACATTTTTAAGAAAAAATTTTGGAACGCCAACTTAATTTTTTTATTACTGTACGAATAAAAAAAATAAATTTCCAAAAAAATATTGAGCTGCTTTTGAGATATCGAATTTTCCAAAAAAAATATTTTTTTTTTCAAAAATTCAAAAAAATATTTAAGTCTTGAAAATAGAGCATGGAGTTTTCGAAATATTGACGTTTGCAATTTTTTTTTAAAATCAAAAAAAAAATTAAATTTGAATATGCAATACTATTCAAACTTTTGCGGAGCTTCAGCATACAAAAAATGATTAAAATCGAGAAAATCAAAAACAAGAAAATTGTTTCAAAGGGGCTATAGAAAATAACTATTTTTTGAAAACAAATTTTTCAATTATTATCTAGATTTAACTTCTTCTTCTTCCTTTTCTTCGGCGCTGTTATGATCTCGATGTCGAGGGAATCATAACTCTCCCACGTATCTGCTTCACACTAGTGATCCGCCTGTGGGGTTCGCCGGGTTGACCTCAGAAATCGGCGGCAAGCCTCCCGGTTTTGTATTGTTCCATTTCTGAGGCCAACTGAATGCTGGTGTTTTTGCATTTGTTTGTACCAGGAGTGTTTAGGCCTACCTTTCTTTTTATTCCGAATTGGAACGCCTTTTTGACGGGGTTCTCAGGATCTCTCCTTTGAACATGGCAATACCAACTATCTAGATTTATCTAGATTTAACTAAAGGATATTTAATGAATAAAATTTCAAAAAAAAATTCGTATGGCAGGTGCCGTTATTTTTGGTCTTAAAAAAAAAAGAAAAAAATGTGTGCGGGCAAAATTAAAAATCATATCTACTAAGTTTAACGAAAATCGGCCGAGCTGTTTAGGCTGTAGTGGAACAGGCAGGCAGACAGAATTGCGGGACCCACTTTTTTCGTCTTCGCTATCATCGTAATGTAAACTTTGATCAAAATCTCAAGTTCTATTTTTTTTACGGATGCTTAACTTCCCTTATAGTGGCAAGTAAAAGGAAATGAAAACAACGTAAAACTCGTGTAAGATTAAAGTAGGGAGAGTGCTTACAAAATTAAACTATAAACTTACCCGGTTAAAAATAACACGAGTAAACTTGGTTATTCAAATAAATAAATCGCATTAATTTTTCTAACGAAATTGGTGGTCAATTTTAACAACTTTCAATCAGTTAAAATATCGAATTGGATGTGTTATTTTGACTATCACCATTCGGTTGAATCAAACGAGAAATTATTAAATTTTTGATGTCTTAACTTATTTACAATTACTTAGTGAAATCTTTGTATATAAAACTTATAGTACTCTCATGAAGACGAACGATTGGGGCGACATCTTAAGCATAGCGACAACATAACGTTTAGTTAAATTTAACCAAGAAGATTGTTAAATATTTGAGTAAGAAGTGTGTTAAATTAATTAAGTGTATTCATTTCGTTTAACCTCGTTACTTGCTTAAAGCTTTCTTTGAAATTGCCCAGATTCTCGATTTATATGCCTAAAATTTTTTTCAAGTAAACTAAGATTCTTATTAGTTTATTTTAAACAATTTAATTTAATTGAGTTAAGGTTACTTTTTGAAACATTTACTATGCAGTTTTTAGCCGTGACCATGTTGTTTTTAACCCACCGAAAAACGCTCTCGGTTAGATTTGGTTGTTCTCCGTGTATAGTTTTCACACTACTTTTGACAGATAAAGGAACCCTCAGTTTTTTTAATGTATTTAATTTTTTTTTACAAATAAAAAATAACAATACAATGTAAGCTTGTTCTTAATGGTTTTATGTTTTAGTGTTCCTTGTTTTATTACGTGATACCTAGCTATTACGCCTTGACCCCACGGGTGGCCTACCACCATTGGAGTCAGATTTAGTCCTGACCATTAACCCCTCCATAGCAAGCTATTTCGGTCGCAAAGTTGTGATATGTTGCAGCACATCACACCTCTTGCTTTTGAGTCGAGGTCTATCTGCACCTCTTGAATTCAAGAAAAGAATCTTGAATCCCATGTGTTTCCGCATTTGGAGTAAACCACGCCACCACGATCTCCCACTAGGGGGCCGACCTCAAGATAGCAAAATAAAAAGAACTAACACGCCCGAAGACGTGAACTATTGTTCTCAAAATCCTGGGCACTATCACCCGTGGTGCCAGAATTAAGCTTCCGGTGGAGCCTCGCAACTTCGTCGTTTCCTTCCTAGGCGAAACGGAAAAAGGACATGCCTTAATCCTACTCAGCTTCGGAAACTGGAAAAGCACCCGTCACTTCCAGATGAGTTCCTGCAAAACCCGGGGCCTTTCAACCCGCTAGGATACACGTTGAGAAGTAAGTCGAGGGCGGTCAACGAACAATCCATGTGCATCCCAGTCTTATTTAGTTCACCTTTCGGCAATCAAGGAAAGACACCCCTGTCTTTAGTTACCAGTTGGTAAGCAAGGAGAGACACTCCTGTCTTTTGATTACCTTACGGTATTCACGGGTGACGCCCCGGTCTTTGTTCCGAAGAACTCTGGATGACGCTCCACTTCTCGCTATTAACGAAGGACGCCAGGTACAAGTACCCGGAACCCCAGTCCTTTCTGACACCTCTTGAACTTACTGACACTCCTTGAACATCTGAAGAACTCCAGCTGGGCTCGAACAGCCGAAGAACTTCGCCACATCTGACACATCCAACCAATCATTATCCATGCACTAACCACCGGAACCACCATCAAAATCACTCACCACACGGACGCTTGGGAATTACGCATGGTACACTCGGGAGACATGCCACCAAGCCTCATGTATAACAGTAAGCGACCTTCGACAGCAGTCCAGCAGCAGCACACTTCAAACAACCAATTAAAACACATCAGACCCCTCTGACACATCTTGTCTAAAAACGTCAAACAAATGTGCCATTTCTGACACATCTGCCACTCCTACCACCGGATGAGGCCTAGAATCCCCAACTGTTTGCCCAGTCGAAAATCCACAGCCCACCCGCAACCAACCAAGATCAATCAAAAGGTTCTTTTGGCCGTGTATACCAAAGAAAACCATACCAATTTAACTCAATTAAACACATCACACACTCTTTTCAGGTAGGACTTTCAGACCCCTAGTCATCGCAGCAACCAGAGACCCTACGGTCCTACCATACATTACCAACCAAGATCAAATACTACGAGATGAATTAGGTCTCCGGCTAGGCATATCACCGGAATCCTAACCATCTCATATCGTCTCCAATCCTGACTGTCCCTTTCTCCCTGTTGGGTTTTCTTAGTTACCTAAACCAACCTGCTGAGTAGCACAGCAGGAGAATAGGCGTAAGCCCCCCCACCACGACAAGGTGAAACCCGTCGAGGGGGGCAGGTACGGGCAGTAATATATTAATTTTCAAATTTTTTTATTAAATTATAGATCGTAAAAATAGATCGAAAAAAAATGTTATCAAAATTCTAGGCGCCGTTTTCGAGAAAAATACGATTTTCAAAAACCATTTTTTGCCATTTGTATGGTGGGTACCGTTATTTTTAGGTAAAATAATTAGTTTTCTCAAATCTTGTAGACCATATTCAGAAACTTTTATTTATCTAGTTTAAAAAAAATCGAGCCTGGAGTTTTCGTTTAAAAAAAATTGAATTGTATTTTTAGATCTAAAGTAAACAAATTTGAAAATTTGAATACACAATCTTTAAACTTTTGGGGAGCTTCATCATCAAAAATATGATCCAAATCGGTTGTACCGTTTTTGAGGAAAACAAAAAAAAATTTTCAACCATTACTTAGCTTTAACTCAATGAAGTTTTTTTTTTTTTTTTAATAATAAAAACCTGTGGAAAGTTATTTTTGGTCCTAAAAAGGAAAAAAAAAATGTGGAAGGGAAAAATTTGAAAATGCTTTCTACCCAGTTTAAAGAAAATTGGCCGACCCGTTTAAGCTGTACATAGTTGAAAAGACAGACAGACAGAATTGTGGGAGATTTTTGAAAGGGGAAGAGAGTGTTGAAGAGCATTTTTTGAGAAATATGGTTTGCAAAAGGCCGAGTTGTTGGGAGCCTACCATAGAACCATTTTTCAAATTTTGAATTACTCATTATCGACATAACGGATTTTAATCAAATTTTTTTATAGAGATGCTTTTTAAAAAGTTTAAAAAACATTGCATTTCAAAACTAAAAAAAAAGTACATATATTATGAATTTTTGAAAAAAAATAATTTTTTTTTTGGAAAAACCGATATTTCAAAAACGGCTCAATATTTTTTTTGGAAATATAATTTTTATTCGAACCATAACAAAAACTAAAGATTGGCGTAACAATTTTTTTTCTTAGAAACCTTTTTATTTTTTAAGAAACCACTACAACGACTTATAATTTTTGTTCTTGTATAATTTCATGGTAACATAGCATTCTGTTTTTGTTTCTTACTAATAAAAGAATTTAAAAAAATAATTTTATCCTTATGAACAGTTTTCTCTAATAACATTCGTTTTTAAAACTCCTAGTCTATTACATAGGAGCAAATTCGTGCGACCCAGTCGTGCATTTTATTTTGTTTCAGTTCAGCCAATCCTGAGAATAACTGACCGCAATGGGACAGTGTATTTTTTGATGAGTCGACGTTGGCGCCCGCTATAATTCAGCCAAAATTCGAAAATTAAAAAAAAAATTTTGTACTCTTGACGCATGTACCTATTCATTATTTATTGTTATTACCTAAAAAGGTTTCCGAGAAAAAAATTCCCAAAAATCGTGCGTTTTTTTAGCGTTCTAGACCGTACTAGTACCTTAATGTTTCTCATTCAAAATCGGCTAATCTTAGCTCATGTGCTCCAAGCTCATTTACGGAAATCTTTATCCCTATTAACAAATCGTATCATAGCTATCGTTTTACATGAGAAACCGTAAATTTTCGTGTGCAGGGAGGCATTGTAACACCCTGTGCGGATCTTCTGTGCTGCAGCTAGAAATGTTCTTCGGCGGAAAAATCCGTTTTAAACTTTCTGTAATGGACGTTGGTCCCAATGGAGATAAAGTTGCGAAAATAACGCAGAGGTAGCTTACTCAATTTGGCCGTTCTGCCTTAATAGATTCTGTTGTAGCGGAAAGTTACTCTAATTCACACCTCTTGTTGCTCTGAATTTTTGGGATAAAAAGCTTACGGATCATAACACTCTGGGATAATTCAATAAAGTTGTTGGCCATTCTGCGCGAAATCGCAAGAAGACAGCAATAGTATTTTTTTATTGTTAGGCCAAGAATGTGTTGAGCTAAGGATGTGTTGAATATTGAATACACTTAAAACCACCGCAACATCCCCTGAAATTTAGATTTACTTGAATTTCAAAACTACTGCAATAAATTGCATTTTCCCGGTAGAAAAATGGTTTGTCGTACAGGAGATAGCTCGAAGGATGTAAGAATATTTATTTTATTGGAATTGTGTGTTGATGGTGTTTGCTATGCAATTTTAAGAGGATGGATTTTGTAAATAATTTACTGCATATTGGAAAGTTTGAAAAGCATTTAGATGGTTTGTGTGGTGTACCTATATGGTTCCTATCCATTTTTGTAAATTTTATTCCACAAACAACATAAAAGTGTAATAAATTATAAGAAGGATTTAATCTTTTTTTTTTTTCAGAACGGTAGAAATCGTTTGATTGATGTTATTGTTTTCAAGGTTTCATTTATTTGCCTTGTAATGGGAATTGGATATCATTTAAAATATCCTTTGTTTGAAACAATTTAAGAAGTGCCCTTGTTTAGGGACTTTTTCCTCAGGATTTTTTTTTACATTTTTTTTTGTCGGCCAGGCAACATTTACATATAGTTTTTGCACAACGGGGGGTATATATCTATGTATATGTACCTATTTATCCTTTGAATCAAGGTTGTGTTGGTGATTAAGAATTGTGAAGGATACAGTATGAGTATTGAGGACGCAGGATATTGGAGCAAAAAAGAATTCGGCTCGTTAATGACGATTTAAGAGTATTTAAACAAAAGCTGTCAAGAGTACAAAAATACCCATAAAAGTATACATTTATTTGCCAAGTTAATTTCTATTAATCAAATTAATATTGATGGAATATATTATTTTCTGGGCTCTGCTTATTAAGAATTTTATTTTCAATTTGTTTTATACAGGGTTTTCGGATATTCAATTTTAAATGGCCGAGCCGAGCAAAATTTTGACTTTGAGGTCAAATGCGGATTTTTGTTTTGAATGCATGCTAGAGCCAGTGGCGTAGCGTGCCATCTCGGCGCCCGGAGCGGGAAACCCATTTTGCCGGCCCATTCAATACTTAATTAAAATTAAATTTCGAGACATCATTTCACAGGCAATGAGATATCTTTTATTGAAGGTAAAATAGGATCAGCGGTTTCATAAACGGATTCTACGGGTCTTACGAGCAGCGAAGTCAGAAATAACTTTGTCAAAATTAATATTTGCAGCCAATACTTGTTCAATCGAAAATATAGCCAAGTTTGATAGTCTAGTGGAGCTCATAGTGGATCTGAGAAAATTTTTGATAAGCTTCAAGTTCGAAAAACTTCTCTCACAACTAGTGACACTAATTGCCAAAGTCAAATATATACGAATCAAGATGACTATATTTGGAACCGAAATCCCCAGATTCAGTTTTTGAATAAACTGGAGGAGCTCCAGTGATCCTTTGCCCCTTATATCTTCCTCTGATTCAGAACTGGCGACAAACTGCCGGAGACGCTTCCGCTCCATTTGAAACTCATCCTTGTCGATGTCTTCTAATACATGCGAAAGATCACACTCGTACTTGGTGTCCAAAAGTTTTGCTGGCGTCAAGAATCTGAACTAGTCCGCTATTTCTTGAACTTGTTGGAATGGAGTCGTCATTGCTTGAATGATCTTCTCAAATGATGCGAACACCTCTCGACGGAGTTCATGCTCGTGAGACAAAACTGCATCTGCGGATCCTTCGCCATGCATGCATTCTTCTCGTTTTGAGTTCGATTCCGAGTTTTTCGTTGAGAGTCTTAGCAAAGTCGATTGGGGCTTGGACGAAACGGTCTCTGCTCTCTACTAGCAGAGCTTTTAAGTACTTTAATCCGGGCTTGAACTCCGTTGTGGATTCCTGACATTGTGGCAGCGTTGTCATAAGCCTGTCCTCTCAAGTTCTGTATGTCCAGTCCGTCTGATGTTATCTTCGCGATTATATCGTTTCCGAGATCTCCTGCATTTTTTCCTTTTGGTTCGAAGAATTCGATGAAAGATTCTACCACGGCGACCTTTTTTCCTTCGATATGTACGTATCGCAGAACCTGGCTCATTTGGTCTTTGTAGGAGATCTCTGGTGTACTTTCGAAGATTACGCAATAATATTTAGCTTCTTGAATGCTACGGATGATGGTGGATCGAACTTGCTGTCTCAGTAAGTTTATCAATTCATTCTGGGTTTCTGGAGATAGAAACGAAACTTAGACTCTTGCTCTCAGCTTTATCTTGGTCAGATGTTCCATTAAAAGAGGATCATATTTAGCTAGGAGGTGCACTAACTCCAGAAAATTTCCGCGGTTGCAACTATCATCTCCTCGATGTCCTCTGAAGGCCAGATTCTGTTTGACTAAGAACTGGATAATATTCAACAACCGGTACAATATATCCCTCCACTTCTTCTCCTCACTTTCAAAAACTTCTTGTTGTTTCTGATCGATGGTTGCTTTACGGTTCTGGCGAACTTGCAACTCCTTCCATTTCAAGAAGCTCTGCTCACGGTCCAGGCTGTTCTCATGGTCTCCGATTCTTCGATTTAGCTTCCACCATTTGTTGAATCCTTCTTCAGATGCCAAGTTCGAGCCGAAATTGCCAAACAGCTTGCAACAAAAACAATACAAGGATTACTTAAAAGGCGAGTAAGGCCGTAAGAGTGCATTCCGTTATTGTCGGTGAGTACCGTTTACGAATTCGTCAACGACGAATCAAAGGCAGGGTGGCAAATTTCAAATGTACGTCATTGTTGTTTGTTGACTTGTGAAACCTTCTGTCATGAAACATAAATGATCTCTACTCTAAACGCTTCACCGGCGACATTTTGCCGCCCCCGGCCTTCTGCCGCCCGGGGCGGGCCGCACCTACGCTACGCCACTGGCTATAGCCCGTTTTTTGATTTCATTTTGAATGTTTATTCTTAATAACTCTTGCCTTACTTTTAGTGATCCTTCGGAAATACGTTGTTCTAATTCAGTTAAAGTTGTTATTTCAGATGAGTAAACGATTTCTTTCGTTCGTTCCCATACAAACAAAATTGAGTACAGTGAGTTTTGGAGATCTCACAGGCCAGTGAATTGATCCATTTGTGCCTATCCATCGATCACCGTATTCATCCAGCCAATGCTTAACTTCACGACCATAGTGGCCCAGTGCACCATCTTGTTGGAAATATGATTAAGCAAGTTTAAGCAGTGAAACATCCTCCAATATGTCTGGTAGATTATTTTGTAAAAACTCCAGATAGTTAGTAGAATTAAGTTGGGGTGGTAATTTGAAATTCCCGATTAATTTGTTTTCAATTACACCTGCCCATGCCCACATATTGACACTGAATCTGTGCTGAAATGATCTTTGCCGCCTTGAATGTGGATTGCTAGAAGCCCATGTATGGAGATTATGGAAATTCGTAATATCATCTCTTGTGAATGGAGATTCGTCTGTCCAAAGAATTCGGTTTATAAACTGGTTGTCATCCAAGCTTCTCTCTAGCAACCAGTAATAAAATTCAAGTCTCTTTTCAAAATCATCGGGAAGCAGTTTTTGCACAGGTGTATGGTTATATGGATACATATTTTCTCCATCCAGTGTACTGGAAATTCTGTGTCAGTATTCTTTCATCGACCGAAATTCTTCTTGTGCTTGCAGCTCCCGCGTTAGGTCTTGCAGTTGAAACTGATCCAATTTCTCGAAGCCTTCGAAAGGTATTTCCAAAAACATTTCAAGAAGAAAGTCGTCTGTTAGGATAAAGCTCCTGGTATATTCGTTGAGATCTTCTTGAATTTCCATTGCACAACCCATAAACGCCTTCGTATTCTTCTCTCGTAAATGAAGGCATTTTAAAAAGCGCTCTTATCCAACTGTAATCGTGACTTCACTTGATAATCTGTTGAATGAATTTGTTCTTCTATTCTTTTTTACCACTTATTTAGTTAATTTTCCCATTAATCATTCATACCCCAAATTTAACTGTCCCTGAGAAGAGGTAAGGTAATTAGGGTTTTGACAGCAAGTCAAGTAGGCATAAGTACACTTTTAATACTTTTCATGACTGCACACAATCTTAAAAACTACCTAAAAACTAACAATTCTTGGAAAACCACTTCAATTGTCAAGTGCTGCAATAAAAGTGGGTAAAATACCCAAAAATCGATTTTTTACCTGTTTTAGGTTTTTCCATGTATCATGTATGGGTTTTTGGGAGCATTGAACTTTGAAAACAAAAATTATATTTAATTACATAAAATTTTGAAAAAAATAGTTTGAAATTCTTTTATTTTTTTTTTTCAAAATTTCTAGTTTGAAAATTAATTTCTTAAAACTACATATTCACAAACGCAACTTAATTTAAAATGAAAATTAAAGAAGAGATTTTTGCCTTTCCAAAAAGGTATAGAAGGGTATTGTAAGTTTTACCGTCGTTTTTATATAATTTGTTTTCTGTTTTAAGTCGATTTTTTTTTTAAAAACTGCCCCTCCCGCCTAAACGGAGGGAAATAGACCCCCTTCAATACGATTTTTTTCTTGTCTTAACCCAACCTACTCCTTCTACCCTTTTGGTGCACCTTATACCAATCACCTTGTATATGTATAATAATACATAAAATATTTATTTTAAAGTTTTGAAATGCAATATGTTTTAGACTTTTCAGAAGCTTCTCTATAAAATTTTTTATTAAGATCCGTTATGTGGATAATGAGAAATTCAAAATTCGAAAAAATGGTTCTATGGTAGGTACAAGCTGTAATATATTAATTTCAATTTTTTTTTATTAAATTAAAGATCGTAAAAATTAATTCAAAGACAAAATCTTTTATCAAAATTCTAGGCGCCGTTTTCGAAAAAAATACGATTTTTGAAAACCATTTTTTTTAATTTTTTAGCATTCGTATGGTAGGTACCTTGGTTTTTATGTAAAATAAAATTCTTTTCCTCACATCTTATAGATTATATTGAAAAACTTTTATTTACCAAGTTTAAAAAAAATCTAGCATTGGGTTTTCGAAATATTGAGTTTTAAAATATAAAAATTTAAAGTTTTTTTCGAAATCCAAAAAATGTTTTTTTGAAAATTAGAATACACAATTCTATTTATGTTTTTGGGGAGCTTTAGCCAAAAAAAAAATGATCAAAATCGGTTGTATCGTTTTTGAGCAAATCAAAAACAAAAAAAAATGGAATTTAAGATACATTTTATAAAAAATATAAAACATGGATTTAATGAGATAATAATGTTCAAATGCATAAAATTGCCGTCTGGTTTCCGGAAAAGTATGAATTTATTCAAATAAACTTTAAAAAATCGTTTTATTATATTTATATTTTATTATAAATTTTTTATATAAGAAATTTCTCTAAAATTTTTCAGGAAAAAAATGTAGGATGCAAATTTCAAGTATTAAATAATATTGATTTTAGAAAATAATTTAAAAAAATAATAGTTAATAGGTTTTGAAGATATTGATTTAAAATTTTTTTTTTTTTTTTTTCAAAAAACCCAACAAATATTTGTTTGAATATTTGTATATACAATATTATTTTAAACTTAAGAGGACTCCTGCTGAAAATTTTGGGTTAAAATCCTTAGAGCCGTTAATGAGAAATTCGAAAATAAAAAAAACGGGTCTATGGCAGGTACCCCTAATAACATTTTGCCCCAAATTTTTTTTTTTGACCAAAATGTAGCCTATGTTATTATCAAACCTAATTTTTTTTTTATCAAAATCGTTAGAGCCGTTTTCGAGAAAAATAATATTTTTCATTACGGGTGTATGGGGGTACCGTTAGTTTTGGAGCTAAAACAAAAATTTCAATTTCTCCTCTAGGGAATCACCGAAGAACCTTAACTACCGAGATTGAAAGAAATAGGTCCAGTGGTTTAGGCTGTAGTGACACACTGAAACATGTTTTTTGTGTACTAAATTTTCCTTAAAATTTGTATAAAAAAAATTGATATGCAAATTGTTAGTATTTAATAAAATACATTTTTAAACGTAATTTAAAAATTTAATCGTGTATTGGTTTTCAAGATATTGAATTTTCAAAAAAAAAAATTGTATTATTTTTTTAAAAATCCAAAAACTATTTTTTCGAAAAAAAATTGTGTTCATATTTTTTCAAATGCAAAGCAGCTCCTGCATAAAAATTTTGGTCAAAATCGTTAGAGCCGTTGGTGAGAAATTCGAAAATCAAAAAAAACCGTTCTATGACAGGTACCCCTAATAACATTTCCCCCCAAATATTTTTTTGACCAGATTATGGTCCATATCCATAATATCACACTTAATTTTTTTTATCAAAATCGTTAGAGCCGTTTTCGAGATAAATAAGATTTTGCATTACGGGTGTATGGGGGTACCGTTAGTTTTGGAGTTAAAAAAAAACTTTCAATTTCTCCTCTAGGGAATCACCGAAGACCCTTAACTACCGAATTTGAAGAAAATACCTGCGGTAGTTTAGGCTGTAGTTCGAGGTACAGACATACAGACATACAGACAGACAGACGGAATTGTCGGACCCACTTTTTTCGTCTTCTCTATCATCGTAATGTCAACTTTGATCAAAATCTCGAGTTAGATTTTTTGTCCGAATGCATAACTTGCCTTATAGTACCTATAAGTCGCAGGTAAAAAGCGTACATGGTTCAGTGTATATTGGATTATATAAACAGCGTACACTGAACTACTGATGTACCCATTTAGAGAAAGCAAATGAATGTATTCATACAGACCTCTAGTAACCACATCCTAGTGACGCACTTATTTGTACCCTTTTTAGGTGTTTATTATTTGGTATTGAGAAATTCCAACAGTCGTTTCTAATTTACCCTTAAATTTCATGAATTTTTTATGGGAAAATACGTACCTATTCATTGGAGGTGGTAAATTTTTCCGGGTGCGGAATGTCCAACAAATAAAGAGAGGGAAAATCGATTGCAAATTTTATGGCCTCATCCTAGTGAGGCAGTGCACATACATTAAATCTGTAAAACTCAAAGCCACTTTAATTATTACAGCAAGTTTCTTCGACCAAGTCGTTGTTTTTATTTTTCACAAATTCACATTTGTTCTGGAAATCAATTCAATTAATATATTTTAGGTTTTCGAAAAATTTTCTACAAAACAATATTTTTAGCCTTTTAAAAAGATCAAGCACAAAAAAACAACACCTCTTCTAAAAGGTTCAACAAGTTTCTAGCTTTCAGAAACATAGATTATAATAACCATGTGCAGTCTTCTCACGCGTTTGCCTGTAAACGTAATTTCTTTAAACTTTACACCTAAGCTTAAACCCCCACCCAACGGCATATTTTCTAAGAGCATTATCAAGATTTTATGCCTCACACAAATTTCAATTTTTTTAACACTTCTTGCTCTCAGTTCAAGGACGATGTTCTCCCCGGTACTCGTTTCTCATTGCTCGTGGCTTGTATGGACTGAAAGTTTTATGTGTGAAATAATTTAAGACCACCCGGTGCGGTAGTGTCGACCTCTCGCTCAACTAGCTAGGCAAAATGTCCTTCAGGATAATGTCACACAGATGTATGTATATTGTTATTGTTTCGTTAATTTTAAGGCATTTTTTCGTTTTGTATTTATTTATTTGTCTATTCTTAGCTGCCTTCAAAGTCGGTTAACGGGTAGGTGTCTTGGGAAATCCCTTGGATTTGTAACGCTATTAAAATTTATTGACTAAGCCACAGAGACACTAGAGCACAAAATTATTGAGTATAGACCTTAACATAATAATAATAATAACATAAAGGGGAATACAGGTCCCTTGTGGCAATGTCAGATGGAAAATGTGGGTTGTTACATCCCACTTCGAGGCATATCATATGCTTTAAAATTTAAGCAATTTTCAAGTTTATACGAATATTTGTGCCAGACGTCACCATACCTTTTGAGTAAGAGACAGTGCGGTTCCCTTGTTTATATACATGCTTACGTACAATTAATAAAGTTTCGTTAAGTTTTGCAAAATTTCGATAGGAGTCACACAGTTAATAATAAAGAGTCGAACCCAAAAGAAATCTACCAATAAATGGTAACTTTGCATCTTTTTTCTTAAGTGCATTGAAAAGTGATGTTCTTAATGAAAAAACACGTAAAGTATAAAAAGGGAGCGTAACGGAATCCCGCTTTTTATAACCCCCTTTTTCAAAAATGCCGCAAAAAAAAGTTTTAAAATACCGTCCTCTATGATACCTTTTTTTTTTAAATACCGCTTTTCGTTTATTCAAAATCCCGTTCTATTATTTATAATACCGCTTTTTAAAATCCTGTTTTATACCGCTTATCCCGTTTTTTAGAATACGTGATTTGATGTTGGTTATTTTCCAGATTTTTTAAATGCTAAAAAACTGCACACACCCAACCTCGCACCTACCCCAAATCCTATAGTGTGGCCAAGGAGGAAGGTTGCAGGGGGCAGCATGCCTCTCCCCCTTACATACTTCACCGTTTATACGTCGTAATAAGAAACACGATTATAAAAAACAGGATTATAAAAACGGGATTATAAAAAGCAGGATATTGTACCCAAACCGCATAAAAAGCTTAAGTATACATAAAATAGTACAGTTTGTAGGAGTACATTCTGTATAATCCATTATTTGGTTATACTGACTGTAAGTAGTTGCTTATTGGTAACACAGATGGCAATAATAATTAAATTAGGGTATAATGGGGTAATTTTGATATTAAAAAATATCAGTTCTTAACTTAGTGAAAACCTAACACTAATGAGAATGCCTATTCATTTGAACCGCACTGTTTATGGAACGTGCTTTAAGAGTTATAGAAAAAAAAAGTCCAAATTTTACTTAATTTCTGTGTAAATTTTTAGTAAAATTATATTTCATCGTTTTTCTTTTTGCTTAAAATTTAAAGGTGTATTATTTCTTGATGTTAAATTGTTGCCACGAGCATATCTCGTGTTTTCCTTATGAAGAAATATAGATACTGCAAATAAAAATTAGAGTGTGAAAATTTGAGCTTAGGGAGGCTTAAAGTTTAAGGTACCTATGTGTAAAAGAAATTCCATATAATATGGCTAAGTATGAAATTTATGGGTTTTATTTGAGTGCATGGCGTTGAAGAAACATTTGGGCTCTTTTGGAGAATATTTTATACCTGAAATTCTTTCCAGGTAGCTTTCAGTTGAAGGCACACAAATAAAATCTACTTTAAAGTCGTGAATTTTACGACTGTCTTATCGTAAAATTTTAACAAAATTATTGGCCATGTATATACATACGTACATTAGGGAAGAAAAGTAATTTAGAATTTATCTTCATGTAGATGGTTTCGTGGCATATTTTTATAGTGGGTATATCTATGATGCGTTCTTTAAGAACTTATTGTTTTTATACCGTTTGTAGGGTAAAGTTTCATAACGAATTATTTTTTTCGTATTAAAAACAGAGTAGCAGCAAAGTCTAATAAATTATATAAAACTTGTGATATTTACCTAAAAGCCTAAGTAACTTGCTCGTAAAAAGATACTTATAATTAAATTTTGTTATAAAAGTTGGAGATATGCGATATCATCGGCTATAGAAATTTGTTTTCGTTTTGCCCAGGCAAATCAGTTAAGACTCATCATTAAGATGTTGACTATAATTACAAAAAAAAAAAAAACTTAAAAATATTTAATACTGTCTACAATAACACAAAAAATAATTGAAGATATTGTTCTCATCCAGAAGAACATTCAAATACGATTACGTAGAATTTTCCCTTTACCAAATTCACATCCTGAAAACATTTCTTGCATTTGGTATTACCAAAAAGACATCTCCTCAGTTTAGTTTGTGGTGTTCCGATGACTATTGCTGATAGCTGTCATGTTTCCCTGATACTAATACTTGCCGTAGTTCCTTTTACGATTGCGATGAATATCCCAAGTTGAGCAGTTGGTTAGCCTCATTTTTCACAATGCAATTTTTCGATAGAGGAATCGAAAAACAAAAAATAAAATGTACGACTGGGTCGCACGAACTTGCTCCTAATATACTATGAATTTTTAATTTAGAGAAAACTGTTTATAAGGATACAATTTATTTTTTTAATTCTTTTAGTAGTAAGATACAAAAACAGAATGCTATGCAAATATGAATATATGCAAGAACAAAAATTATAAGTCGTTGTAGAGGTTTCTTAAAAAAAAGCTTTAATATACTAACTTTTTAAAAGATTTTTAAGAAAAATTTTTGGTACGCTAATTTAAAGTTTTTATTATTGTTCAAATAAAAATTAAATTTACAAAAAAAATATTAAGCCGTTTCTGAGATATCGAATTTTCAAAAAAAGAAAACATAAATTTTTTTTTTTCAAAAATTCAAAAAATATTTATTTTAAAGTTCTGAAATGCAATATGTCTTAGACTTTTTAGAAGCTTCTTTATAAAAAAAATGTCATTAAGATCCGTTATGTGGATAATGAGAAATTCAAAATTCGAAAAAATATTTCCTTAATAGGTACAAGCTGTGATATCTTAATTTAAAATTTTTTTTTATTAAATTAAAGATCATAAAAATTAATTGAAAGGAAAAAAATTTTATCATAATTCTAGGCGCCCTTTTTGAGAAAAATACTTTTTTTGAAAACCATGTTTTTTTAATTTTTGTTTGCATTTGTATGGCGGGTACCTTTATTTTTAGGTAAAATACATTTTTTTTTCTCACATCTTGTAGATTATATTAAGAAACTTTTATTTATCAAGTTTAAAAAAAATCTAGCATGGGGTTTTCAAAATATTGAGTTTCAAAAAAGAAATTATTTTTTTTTTAAATTCCAAAATTTTTTTTTGGAAATTTGAATACACAATTCTATTTAAGTTTTTGGGCAGCCTAAGCAAAACAAAAAATATAAAAATCGGTTGTACCGTTTTTGAGAAAATCAACAACAAGAAATGGTTCCATAGGGGATAGGAGTACCCTCAATAACTATTTTTCGGAAATTTTTTTTCAACCATTACCTACATATGTAGCTTTAACTAAATGAAATTTTTTTGTGTTTTTATTTTTTAAATCTTTCGAACAGTTTTTGAGAAAAAAAAAATTTATAAAATTTCGAAAAATTCGTATGGCAGATACTGTTAGTTTTGGTCTTAAAAAAAAGAAAAAACGTGTTGGGGACAAGATTAAAAATGATGCCTACCAAGTTTAAAAAAAAATCGGCCGAGCCGTTTAGGCTGTAGTCAAACCGACAGACAGACAGACAGAATTGCGAGGCCCACTTTTTTAGTCTTCGCTATCAATGTGAATGTGAACCACACCTAAACGTCAAGTTTTTTTCGGCATTTCATTTGACAAATTTGAGCAACCCGGGACTGTAGGAGATGTGAAAACACCAGTGCATACTCGTTGCTCGTACAGCTCGTACTGCAGAAAATATTGCTGCTGTTCGCGATAGTGTGGCTGAAGAGCCGTCCACCTCAACTCGTCGTCGTGCCCAAAAATTGCACCTCTCACGCTCGTCGTTGATGAACATTATGCATAAAGACTTGCATTTACACGCTTACAAGGGGCAATTGACTCAAGAACTGAAGCCTCTTGACCATTTCAAGCGTTGTCAAGGGTCAGAATGGTGGCAAGAAATGGCAACATTTTATGATCAATTTTGGAAGAAAATCATCTTCAGTGATGAGGCACATTTTCACCTCAGTGGATTCGTCAATAAGCATAATAAGATCATGTGATTTGACACCGGTGGACTTCTTTCTTTGGGGTTATTTGAAAGAAAAGGTGTACGTCGATAAGCCAGCAACAATTCAAGTATCAGATAATTCGGCACATTAACAGCATATAACTTCAATTATGCCTCAGCGTCATCGAAAATTTGGACCATCGGATGGAGGTGTGCCGCCGAGGTCGCGGCGGCCATTTGGCCGATATTTTGTTCCATACATAATTGAACCATACCATATTATCATAATAAAAAGAAATGACAATAATTTTCTAAATAATTTGTGTTTTATTCAAAATCAACAGCGGCCCTTAAAATTTAACCACCCTATACATATAAGGAGGGACATTTTTGGTGAAAGAATTGACACAGGTCAAGTATTAATGCATTAAAGGGGTTTTTGTATGATTACATACCTGCAGTTGCCTGGACGCTAGGTCTGGGTTCAAATCTAAATCAAAGCCAAAACGTTTTTCGATTTTGACATTTATTTTTATCGAACACTATATTAAAAGAGTTTATAGGTTAAGTGATGTTTTTAAGAGTTTTATTTTTCACCTACCTACTACATAATGTACATATAACCATCAATTTCAACTCTATTTCAACTGGACATACAAAGACGTATACTTTTCCAACGCATCCTTTAGCTCTTTCAAAAGTGGATTGCTTATTTGTAGCTGTATGTACGAGTATATTTAATTTTTCTTTTTTCCTTTTCTTTTACTTTGTTCACTTAATGCGTCTGAAACATCTACTAAATTACTATGATTTGTTAAAAGAAATTTAGAAATTATTTATCTATTTTGGTTCTTTATTCATATAGAAAGCTACAAAGCCACCTGGGTATCACCTGATGGAGTCACTCGTAACCAAATAGACCACGTGTTGATAGACCGTCGCCACAACTCGAACTTGATGACGGTACGAACGTACCGAGGTGCCAATATCGACTCGGATCACTATCTTCTTGGTATGGTTTTCCGAGGGCGGATTGCCTTGCGAAGACGCATTGCATCCGCCGATCAGGTTCGAATCAACACGGCTGCCCTGCGCAATGTTAGGACTCGCCCTAGAATCACTTGATTTAGGGAGAGTAAGTCCTGGAGCCAGTATGCTGGGCGTAAATGAGAAGTGGATACGCCTTAAGAATATTGTCATTAGTACTGCCAACTCCATCTTAGGCAGCAGTCGTAAAAATCGGAACGACTGGTTTGATGATGAATGCAAGCTAGCGACTGAACGTAAGAATGTTGCGTACCGAGCAATGCAACAATCTCATAGAACGCGGGCACGCGAAGAGGAATATAAAGAGCTCAGAAGAACAGAAAAACGGCTTCACAGACAAAAAAAAATCAGCCTGGGAGAAGAACCTAATCTGTGAAATAGAAAACAGCCGAGAGCGAGGTCCGCACCAGGCGCGGAAGTTCTACCAATCCGTCCGAAACATGACACAGTACACACCACGCTGCACATACTGCAAGGACGGAGAGGGAAATCTGATCACCGATCCTGAAAGCATACTGGAGCGATGGGAAGTGTACTTTAATGAATTGCTAAATAGTCAGCTCACTACAGAAGTGGAGGCTCCACTACTTCAAGAAGAATACCCTATGTTGCCGCCACCAAGCATAGAAGAGGTTGAGAAGGCTGTAGGCCGGCTTAAACAGAACAAATCCCCGGGAGCCGATGGCATACCAGCCGAATTATTTCATCACGGCGGCCAGCCTTACGTCAAGCAATTCATGATATTATAGTGCACGTATGGGAGCAGGAAGAAATGCCAGAAGACTGGCGAAAAGGCATAATATGCCCCATACATAAGAAGGGAGATGTCACAATGTGCAGCAATTATAGAGGTATCACGTTGTTGAGTACCGCCTATAAGATACTCTTCTCTATCCTACAAGACCGGATAACCCCATACGCTAAAACCGTCATCGGGCAATATCAGTGTGGTTTCATTCCAGGCAAATCAACAACTGATCAGATATTTACCCTTAGGCAGGCGATGGAAAAATGTCTAGAATTTAACATCCCAACATACCATCTGTTTATAGACTTTAAGGCCGCCTATGATAGCATAGCCAGGGTAGAACTTTACAAAGCCATGAGATAATTCGGCATCCCAAATTAATTGACACGACTATGTAGGTTGACCATGACCAACGTAACGAGCCAAGTAAAAATAGCCGGATTGCTATCCAGACCAATCAACATCTTTAATGGACTCCGACAAGGGGACGGTTTGGCCTGCCTCCTCTTCAACTTGGCGTTGGAGAAAGCAATCCGTGACTCTGGCACGGCAACACGGACCATCGTCAACAGGTCCAGCCAGTTACTGGCTTACGCAGACGACATTGACATCATCGGAAGAACCGAACAAGCTGTACACGATTCCTTCATCCAGATCGAGCAGGCGGCGCAAAATCTGGGGCTGCCTATTAGTGAAGGTAAAACAAAGTACATAGTGGCGTCGAATGCGAGAGGAACAGTTGGTCAAACGATCAAGGTTGCGGAGCACGAATTTGAAGTAGTGCAATCCTTTAAATACCTTGGGTCAATAGTAGCAGCCGATAACAATATAGAAGAAGAAATACGCGGGCGGCTTCTCAAATCCAACAGAGCCTACTATAGTCTGTCAAAGCTCTTCAAATCCAGAAATCTCACCATAACTTCAAAACTGCTGCTGTACAGGACCATGGTCCTGCCAGTACTCACATATGGATCCGAGACTTGGGTGCTTAGCAAAAGGCACTCCGACCTCTTAGCTGCGTTTGAGAGACAAGTCTTAAGGGGAATTGTTGGCCCCATATGTGAGGAAGGACGATTCCGGAGACGGTACAATCATGAACTGTACGCAATCTACCTTGAAGCAGATATCGTGACAAAAATTAAGCTCGGTAGACTCCGGTGGGCAGGGCACCTAGCTCGCATGAGCGAAGAGGAACCTGCTCGGAAAGTTCTTTGTGGTACATTCTATGGTAGACGGCAGCGTGGTAGACCATGCTTGCGCTGGAGAGATGGCGTAGACCAAGACGCCCGAAGCCTTGGGGTGCGCAACTGGATGGCGTCGGCTAGAGACTGGGATAGGTGGAGAGACTTGTTGAAAGAGGCCAGGACCGGAACCCGGTTGTCGAGCCGATGATGATGATTCATCTAGATTTGCATTATTTTTGTTAGAAATTACATATTTATTTTACTTTTTTTCCAAATCATGATGATTTTGCCAAGCATATACAGTGCATCATTGCATAAAAATCGAATTTTCTGGGTTACGAGGTATTCGATCTACAGCGACGATATACCAAATGCTAAATGTCACTCACCAGGGAAGATGAGATAAAGCATACAATAGCTTTGGGATGAAGGAGATGGGTAGTTATTAAGTAGGTTCAGAGATCACGCAATCAAAATCATGAAAATATGTTGCAGGGACATTTTTTTTTCTATTTTTTTAATAATAGTTATGTTACTTTAAAAACAAATTCAATCAAGCTGAAGGAAATTTAAGAAATGAATGAATGAATTGTGAATAGTATACTCAATAAATCTCAGTGCAAAAAACAACCATCTGTTGTCAAAGCTAATGGCCGTATGGTCTCAGACAAAATTGCAATTGCTAATGCATTCAATGAGTATTTTTCAACGATTTCACTTAATCTACAAGCGACTTCTAGTCATCCATCTTGTTCACTATAACAAGTTTAGAGATTCTAAAGTTGATTGGCAATTTGAAAACTTCAAACTCTTCTGGTTATGATGGTACTCGTATTTCAAATATTTGTTTGAAAAATATAGCATGTTTTATAATTGATGTTTTGGCACATATCTTTAACAAACGTATTTTTTCTGGAGTATTTCTGGTTGCTCTTAAATATGCCAATATCTTGCCACTTTTCAAGAAAGGCGCTACAAGTGATCTGGGTAACTATAGGCCTATATCTTTCCTGCCTTCGATTAGTAAGATTTTTGAAAAAACTAAAAAAAAAAGAATGGTGAGCTTTTAAACGAGAACAAAATTTTTCAGTGATGTTCAGTTTGGTTTTCAAAGTAATAAATCAACCGAAGATGCCTTGTTACATTTCTGTTCTCAAATATTTGTAAGCCTTAATAAGGAAAAGAATACAGCCGCGTTATTTGTTGACATATCAAAAGCCTTTGACATGGTTAATCACGCAATTTTGATAAGCAAACTTGAAAGTGCTGGGTTTCGAGGTTTCATAAGTAATTGGTTAAGATCATATTTAAATGTAAGAACCCAAAGAGTGAACTTTGATGGTAATAGGAGTGATACAATGACATTCGATTTGAGAGTGCCACAAGGTTCGGTTTTGGGACCAATACTTTTTTTGGTATATATTTATTTTTTATACAGATTGCCAACTAGGGTTTCTTTGACAGTTTTTCTTATGGTACAGATAGGCGTCTTAATCTTATATCTGATATAAATTGGGATTTCAGCTGGTTAAGGATCTGGTTTGCAAAGCATAAACTGATAATTAGTTCTTCAACTAAGGTAATGTTTTTGAGTTTGTATGGCCAAAGGATTGTTGATGCTGATCTCTTTTTCCATGCGACTGAGTGTCAAAAATTTAAACTTTTTAACTGTACCTATAGTCCTGTGGATGCTTCGACAAACTTTACTGATTCCACGAGCTGTAATGATAAATGTTTTAAATTAGAAATAGTAAATGAATTCAAGTATTTGGGATTGATCATTGATTCTAGAGTGAGTTTTTATGACCACACAGAAAATCTTAGAAAATATTTTCGGTGTACTCTTAGAAATTTCTTTTTTTTTGCGTAAAGTTTGCTCTTCTAAACTGCTTCTTTAGATTTATTATGGCATTTTTCATTCCAAACTAGAATATGGAATTTCTTGTTGTTCCTATTACAACAAAATACAGCTTCTTTTGGTTTTACAAAAAAGTGTTCTGAAGAAAATATGTGGTAAGTCTCGTTTGTACCCTAGTTGCCCACTATTTAGGGATTGTACTCGTATATGTATTGCTATAAAGTTCTAAAAATTTTCTTTAAAAGATCAGGTAATATTAATCTTAGATTAATTGATAATTATAGTTTACGTGGTAATTTTTTGAACCACGTCTATACCGGAGTTTCGAACAACCGGATTTCGAAATTTTTATAATGTTTCTCATGTCGAATATTTAAAAGACTCCATAATTCTATCAGGATGCAAACTTCTCATTTTGTATTAATGAAACAAATTAAAAACTGGCTTTTTAGTCTTTATAATGAGAGCATCGAATTTTTTGTAAATGGTTTTACCTGATGTTTTCATGAAATGTTTAACTTTAATTCAATTTAATTTTTATATGCATTATATAATTTAATGAGATTTCATCTTTCTTTTTTAATATTTCTTTTTTAAGGGTCACCCCACCCATTTAAAATAATACACATTAAATTATTCTACTAAGATTGAAAATAACTCTATATTTTTTATAAAAATACTTTTGTCTCTTATTTCTTTCTTTCTTTAAATAATGTACTTATTTAGATTTTAAGAAAAATAAAATGCACGACTGGATCGCACGAACTTGCTCTTATGTAAAAGTACTTCGGAATTTAAAATACATTAAATATAAATCATATATTTAATCAGATAAAAATGTTCAAATGCATGGAATTGCCGTCTGATTTACGGAAAAGTATGAATTTATGCAAATAAAGTTTAAAAATTGTTTTGTTATTAAATTAATTTTTTATATAAGAAATTTCTTTCAAATCTTTTAAGAAAAAAATATGGGATGCGAATTTTAAGTATTTAATAATATTGAATTTAGGAAATAATTTCAAAAAATAAACGTTCATAGGTTTTGAAGATATTGATTTTTCAAAAAAATGTATTTATTTTTTTTTTTTTTCAAAACCAACAAATATTTTTTCGAATATTTTTATAAACAATATTATTTTAAACTTAAGGAGAATCCTGCTGAAAATTTTTGGTTAAAATCCTTAGAGCGGTTAATGAGAAAGTCAAAAATCAAAAAAACGGTTCTATGACAGGTACCGTTAATAACATTTTGCCCCAAAATTTGTTTGCCCAAAATGTAGTCCATGTCCATAATATCACACCTAATTTTTTTTATCAAAATCGTTAGAGCCGTTTTCGAGATAAATAAGATTTTGCATTACGGGTGTATGGGGGGTACCCTTAGTTTTGGAGCTAAACAAAAATTTCAATTTCTCCTCTAGGGAATCACCGAAGACCCTTAACTACCGAGATTGAAAGAAATAGGTCCAGTGGTTTAGGCTGTAGTGAGAGGTACAGACATACAGACACACTGAAACATGTTTTTTGTGTACTAAATTTTCCTTAAAATTTTTATAAAAAAAATTGTTACGCAAATTGTTAGTATTTAATAAAATACATTTTAAAACATAATTTAAAAATTTAATCGTGTATCCGTTTTCAAGATATCAAATTTTCAAAAAAAAATTTGTACTATTTTTTTAAAAATCCAAAAACTATTTTTTTGAAAAAATTTTTAGTTTATATTTATAAAAATGCAAAGGATAATTTTGGTAAAAATCGTTAGAGCCGTTGGTGAGAAAATCGAAAATCAAAAAAACCATTCTATGACAGGTACCCCTAATAACATTTCCCCCCAAATTTTTTTTTGACTAAAATATAGTCTGTGTCCATTATATCAGACTTAATTTTTTTTATCAAAATCGTTAGAGTCGTTTTCGAGATAAATAAGATTTTGCATTACGGGTAAATGGGTGTACCGTTAGTTTTGGAGCCAAAAAAAAAAAACTTAAATTTCTCCTCTAGGGAATCACCGAAGACCCTTAAGTACCGAGTTTGAAGAAAATACCTCCAGTAGTTTAGGCTGTAGTTCGAGGTACAGACATACAGACAGACAGAAAGACGTCTTCGCTATCATCGAAATGTCAACTTTGATCAAAATATCGAGTTCAATTTTGTTTCCAATTGCAGAACTTGCCTATAGTACCTATATCGCAAGTAAAAATGTTTAATCAATCAATCAAATCTTAATCAATCTTAATCTTAATATGAAAGTAACTATGAATATCACTTTCGAAAATTAAAAATTGTAGATTTTGTTTTTTTTTTTATTTAGATATTTCTGTCCCTATAATTTTTTTTAAAAGGGTTTTATTAATAAAATAAATTAAAAACTGGAGAGATAAACAATAGAACCGGCAAGAGGGCAACTTCCGCTCACTAAATATTTAAAAATACTAAAGATTATACTCATTTATTTTCTTCTAGTTCCGTTAATTTAAAACGAAGAACGGGGTGCGTTCAGCAATATTCTCTAAATATTCCTAGCAAGTTTTTCGTTTTAAATACATAAAAGATTTATTTAATTCTTTTTAGTGCGTTTTCAAAACGTGTTTACCTTATAATTTTCTTTTTAATTAATAATTAATTCAGATAGTTGCTCTGAATTCAATCATCTCTAAGGACTTAATTTCCTTAAAGAGCGACCAAATTTGAACATTCTCACACTACCCAATAGCTTACTGACAAAACCCAACCCCTTTGTATTTGAATCTTCTTAGTTAATTGCCAATAAAAATTCCAAGTTCTTTCATGATATGTTTTCATTATATAATCCACCATAAATATTCAATTATATTTACAAATAGATACGAAAATGCTAACTCATCGACCACTTTGCATAATATACACAACATAAAGCATTCACAATCATATATGTACCTACATATATTTATAGCGTATTTGGAATAATCCTTTTCGAAAAGCCTTTTTCTCTCAGGAGTAATTTATTCCCTTTTACTCGATATGGAAATTTTCAGAACGGAAGCACACTTGAGTAATACCCTGACATGACAGAACATCAATTCTATATTTTAACATCCGGAGTATAATAACGCATTGTATGTCTTGTGCTGACAAATAGAAACGACAGTAAAAAAATTAAGCTTGTGAGTGCATCGCACGAACTTGCTCTTGTAAATTTTAGGTCCAGTAAGGTTGAACAACTCAGTGAATACCTTTTATGGGTAGCTCAGGCCTATAAAAAGCGATTTATCCGGCTTCCCACCCTTGGAGGTTCTGGCCTGGGACTGTGCGTCGGGATAACTTTCCTACCACAGAAAATAACAACGGTAGCTCTTGAAGCAATTGTACACAACTCATAGTCAAAAACTGAGGTGGGCTTGGCTGTCAATGAGAACAAGACGAAGTATATGCTATATCATTGAGAAAGGAATCTCAACATATTTGTCTCGAGCAAAACGTCACGATGAATAGGTACAGCTTCGAAGTCAAGGACTTTGTCTACCTGGGTCCCAAAATGACATAATTGCTGGGACCAAACGAAACATCACGCTGGCACATAACTGTTTCTGCGGGCTAAAAAGGCTTTTGAATAGTAAAGGCCTTCCATTCCACATAGATTAGTTCAAGCGAAAATAAAATTTCTCCTCTAAGGAATCAAAAACACTAAGTGAACGTACAGACCTACCCAAAAAAATCAGTATTTTCGACTTCTCGGGAATTGAAATGCAAAGTTTTTTTTCTACGAAACCAATACTTGCCCTATAAAAGAGCAAGTAAAGATGGAAATAAAAAAAAAAAAAAACAAAAAATTGATGTATGGGATAATTCTGATGTCAATACAATCACTTTGCGAATTAAAGGCTTGCAGACGAATGCAAATAAAAGGTTATCACGCACCTTCTGCCCTTTTTCTTTGACAAAGCGCAATCAATTTGTCAGTAAGCTGGGCGTGTCGAAATATTTCAGACGTCAAGTGCCTATTTAAAATGTTTGTGTGAGTATAGAGTACATTTCATATTACTTGGCTGGGGTTTTATAATTTATAACAGTTATTTAAAGTTGGATTATATGAGTTGCCATATCATGTTTTAATAGATGGTAACAAGGCAAGACGAAGGCGGTCTTAGATATAAAACTGATTTTATGTTGAATAGATGTTGAAGTCATAAGGACCTATGAATCTTATAAACCTGAAATTTCTAAAAAAAAAATCCATACTTGTACTGAAGCAGCAACTAATCCAAAAAAATTAACACCCGGTCACTGAGCACCATACACCTCCATAAAAGCTGTCAGTCCTCCAGCTAGCGGTAAGAGGAATCTAATTGACAGCACAATATGGAGAGGTAACCGAAGTTATCCTAGAGCAATTTCGTCGCGATCAAGATGTTGATTTTAACTTCCAAAAGTTCGTCCATTTCGGCCAAAAATGCCCTTCCTAATGATTGTGCTCTAAATTTACTCAGAGCAGGGCATTTGTAGAAAAATGGAAGACCTCTTGCTGCTGTTCGTCTCGTCTGCGACATGACTATTATGAGGAATGCTTAGCTTCGCTGCATGTTCTTCTACTGGCCAGTGTCCGTTACAGGTAGCAACGATGTTGGTTATGTCTTGCCTGTGTTTTCATATAAGATCAATGATCGAGACTTACGAATGTTATAGGTCTACTGAATCTTCGGGTTGATTCATTAAGAACCCAGATAAGAGTGACACTGAGGTTAATGTCCCTGCTATAAAGTTCATTCCCGCATTGCAGGTGGAAGATATACTAGAGTTAATGGCTTCTGCTTTGGATCTTATTTGAGTAACTTGCTTAGTTCCTCGATTGCTATTGTATTCAACTAGAAAATCACTAGCAAAGTCGGGTAGCCGCAAGGACCTAGGTACATTAATACCACACACCATCAGTGAAGATGGTTCTGTCCAAGTCTTTCGTCACGACACGTCATCATCCTTAGTCCTTAAATGTTAACTGATGCTCATTGTAGAGGTGAAAAAGTCAGTGTGCGTCAATCTACCTTAGAAGAACAATATTTCTAAAATAAAAGGTGAAGGTTAAATAATATAGATCCCGCGGCCATTGCTAATACTTTTAACTAATTTTTTGTTTCAATACCGGTTCAATCAAAGCTTCTTCACACGATCTAGGCGGCCAACTGATCGGCCCCGAACATGAAATAAACTGTTTACCGAACTCGCCTCTCAATTGGTTCTTTGTTACGCGTGCTGCGTGGCATGTGGCACAGTCTTGTTGAAACCACATGTCATGTAAGTCAAGCTCCTCCATTTTGCGCAAAAAAAAGTTTGTTATCATCGCACGGTAGCGCACACCATTCACAGAAACATTAACATTGAGAGCGCCCAATGATTCCGCCAGCCCATAATCCGCACCAAACAGTGACTTTTTCTGGATGCATTGGTAGCTCTTCTGGCTGCTCTTCACTCCAAATACGGGAGTTTTGCTCGTGCACGTATCCATTCAACCAGAAATGAACTTCGTCGCTGAACACAATTTTTCGATAAAAAAGTGGATCTTCGGCCAACTTTTCAAGAGCCC
The DNA here is from genome assembly GCA_911387755.1 of Chrysotoxum bicinctum. Lineage (NCBI taxonomy): Eukaryota > Metazoa > Arthropoda > Insecta > Diptera > Syrphidae > Chrysotoxum > Chrysotoxum bicinctum. The sequence continues at coordinate 97,667,233 of OU426989.1, forward strand.
ATTCACCAAAAATTCGGCGTTGTGGTAGGTCGTACGGCTTCAATTCTTGCACCAACTGTATTTTGAAAGGCTTCACACCTAAATACTTCCACAATTTTCCACGAAGTAACAGAGGGCCAATTTCTGCAAACGGCGGCGGATCGATAATTCACGGTCATCACTAACACTGGCCGATACAGCTGCGATATTTTCCTCATTTCGCACTCTACGTAAACGTGTTGGTGGTTGAATGTCCAACAATGTAAATTTGGTGCGAAATTTAGTCAGAATAGCCAGAATAGCCTGCTCAGTAGGTCGATTATTGCCATTGCTTAATATCAGCCAATTTCTCGTGTCCCATTCATCCAGTTAAAGAGAAGTATATCACTAGCACAGTTTGGCAATACGAGAAAGCCAACTGGGACGGTCATTAATAACTTGTCAAAAATTTTTAACTGGCCACTATGTTTCCGCGATAGTGACGTGGATGCCAGTGCTGATATGATCACAGAAGTGATTCTTCTTGAAATGCGTACTTCTGTTTCTTAAAGGGTTAGGAGTATAAAACCAAAAGAAAAGTCTTGGTTCGATACAAGCTGTAAAAAAGCTATCAGGTTGAGAGAAGTAAGTTTCCGCTCTTACAAGTCAGAACCAATGCAACGCTGTTATCTACAGTGAAAAATCGATAACTAGCTCTTTAAAGAAGGCAAATATATGTACTTGCAGCTCATTTTGCTGCTAGCTCCACTATGCCTGTTAGCAACATTACCCCTCCTGTACTTGAGAACGTAAATCGCTTAATGGGACAGGTATATTTCCGCACTCGTACAGTTGCAAGAGCCCTTCGAGATCTCGATATAAACAAATCCGCTGGTCCTGATGGTATACCCCTATTCTTCTGAAGAGGTGTTCTTCCTACCGTTCTCGAATTTTCCCTAGAAGATGGAAAACATCTTTTGTTCAGCCTGTTTCTAAAAAAGGTGACCCTTTCACGGAAATGTGAAATCAATATTTTTATTTACATCATTTTGGAGAAACAAAGGTAATTGTATTTGATATTTCTAAGGCATTTGATAGATTTTGGCACCAGGCTCTCTTGCCGAAAATGCGTGCGTTTGGTACGAGTATCAACGAAACCCTTATTCTTTGGATTAGAAATTACCTTCTAGATCGTTCAATACATGTTGTATTGGACGGTTTTAAGCTGGTGTTCCGCAGGGCTCCGTTTTTTCTTCGATTCTCTTCCTCATTTTTATAAATGATCTCTTGTCTGAAGCTTCTAATCTTCATTGTTTTGCCGACGACTCTACTCTCAGCTTCTCATAATCGTTCTCAAATTCACGTCGATCTCCTCTGGAAGTGGAATTGCAACAGTATCGTATGATAAGCTCATTAAACTCCGATCTTTACAGCATTGTTAAATGGGGTAAAAAAAACCGTGTGGAGTTTAATGCTTCGAAAACTCAATGCTGTCTATTGTCGTTGAAGCAAAATGTTCCCCTTATGCCATTGTCGCTGAATGGCACTTGCATCGAAGAAACCGAAAAGCTCTTAGTACTCGGTTTGGGTGTTAACGACGATCTTCGTTGGAAAGATCACATACTCGAGACCGTCAGGAATGCTGCTAAATGCTTAGGTTTTCTATATCCCCTTCTGATCTGGCTACTATTTATAAGGTGTTTATACGTCCAAAACTCGAGTATAACTCACACCTTTGGGCAGGCGCTGCTCAATCTTCTCTCCATTTATTGGATAGAATTCAGAACAGAGCGTTTTATCGCTTCTTTCACAAGCAATGCTCACTCGAAGTAGCCAGTTGCATTCCTCCCCTTTATCAGTTCACCACTGATACCCGCTTCACTATAGGAATGCTCATCAGTTTACCCTCGAGCCCAACTTTGGTCGTACCGTCAAATATTGAGTTTCGTTTTTTAGTCACACAACACGATTATGGAATAACTTACCCAGCACGGTTTTGCCTTGCAATTTCAATTTGCAAACATTCAAAAGTAATTTTCATCGATAACTCCCCCCCGCCTCGGTCCGTGCTGTGTTTAACACTATAGGGCTCTATTAACATACCCTTGAGTGCGTGCGAATTATAAAAACAAAATGTATTTTGATATCTAGTTTGTTAAAAATACCAATGAATTATTACTATTCTATTTATGGACTTCATACTAATATTTTTAAGAACATAACTTTAGCTTTGAAGCAAGTTTAACTATGAGCTTAATTATACTGTATATTGAGGTCCCTCAAAGTGTTAAAAATAACATTTTTCCTAAAACAGAAATATGAATTGCTTTTTATTATTTGGCCAATTTGAATCTAAATTACTGTTAATATTTTATATGAAGTGCTTTTAGCCATAAAATACAACCCTGCCCTTTAAAACAAGTAAGGTTATACATTTTGTGCCAAAACAACCCAGAGTGGTATCCCTATTTGGAAACCTCTTATAATTCAGTGTTGTTGCTCAGGCAAAATAAATTAATCCCGTTTAGTTCTTCAGCCCAGCCACAATGCATCTTCCATTTTCATCTCGGCATAGACCAACAGTGGATTTAAAAAATATTTAAAGAGCTAAATTGTGCCATGCACACAACACACAGCACATCACGTGGACTTGCAACGTTATATCTTGGGATGAATTAGACAAGTCAGTAATAACAGTGTGCAACCAGCAACAGCTTTCGAGTGGACCTTTAAGCTTAAGGCAAACAGGACAAGGAGGCAAGATGAGCAGCAGCAATGAACCTTGGCTTTAAACATGAGTAAATTGGCCATGTCCTTATTTCACATACATACATATACCATATATGAAAAAAGGACGAAGGAGTCTCTCGTGCAATATTTCTCTAGCTGGCAGAATGACAACAAACTTTTTTTTTTCCTTTTTTGAAATTGTGCAGACTATGAAGCTTTATGAAAGTGGATTTCAAATACATCCTCTAAAGTTGAACCCAACGACGACGACGATGACGACGACCATCACGGCCAGTTGTGATAGTAGTTGAAGCTTGGGGCAGGTCCTTCTCTTGATTACGTTGCAATAATTGCTTCGCACTTGAAATTACAAGATCAATGTGCGGAAAGGAATTGTGTCTCAAATGGGGGGACTAAAATTGTGTGATCCACTTTGAGAGTAAGTCAAAGTGGAAAAAGAGTGGAGGCGATGGGTCTGTCTTTGTGGCTGTGCTCTTGCTTATCTCTATGGAAACGTGACGATTATGCGGCTGGAAATGAAAGTGTGCAAGTGCAATTCAAAATATTGTTCCACATTATTTACCAGGCGTTACCCTCTCGTTCGATGCCAAAGTTGGGGAGAGTCATTAGCTTAATGAATTTATGCCTTTATTATAGTGCTTTGGATATGTTTTGTCTATGTGTTGGTATGCATGCTAGCTAACATTACAAAATGGCTTTATGTATAAAGCTGTAAGAGTTCAATGCAAAAGAATATTTTTAAATCAAAATCAATAAAAATAAATGGTTTTTCGATTGGCGCGGGTAGATTTTGGCGGCCAGTGGCGCCCTTGGTGTTTTGGTGACATCTGTCAAAGCTGTTGTTTATTATTCAATTACTGATGCCCAATCACCATGGCAAGTAACACGATTGAACAGCACGTCCAAATGATAAAATTTTGTTATCCAAATGAGTGTTCGTTAGTGCAAACGTTGCGCACATCACGCCCATTTTACGGTAGACGTGGTGCCCCTTCACGGTCGACTTTTGAAAATCTGAGGGCCATTTTTGAGGCGACTGAAGCTCAAAGTTCTTGACCATAGACAACGCCATTGGTTCGCTGACCGTGCTTTGGAGAGTTTCGAAGAGATAGGCTGATGAATGGCTGTGTTTTCGCAAATTGTTGTAGATGGGACGACACCAACCCACACGAGGTTCACCAGGTGACAATGCATCCTCAAAAAGTTACCCTTTGGTGTGGATTTTGGGCCGGCTGCTTCATTAGTCCGTACTTTTTCGAAAACGACGTTGGTGAGGCGGTCACCGTCAATGGCGAGCACTACAGAACGATGATAATGATAACTTATTTCTTAAGGGTCAAATTAAACCATATGGATCTAGACGACATGAGGTTCCAGCCAACAGGTCGGCGCTACATTGAGTCATTGAAAATTGGATCAATCCGATCCGTGCCGCCGTAAAAACCCGAGGGGGCAGGCATTTGAAGCATGTCAAATTCCATACATTCCATTCCATTCCGTCTATGCAGACGGGACCAAAAATCACACGAAGAATTTTCCTCTCGAAACAGCCTAAAGCGCTCTCATCCACTTTCGACAAAGTCCATGTCTCTGCACCATAGACAAGGACCGGGATGGTGATGGTCTTATAGAGGGATACTTTATTTGCTCGAGAGAGGACTTTGCTACTCAATTGCCTTTTTAGGCCAAAGGAACAGCGATTGGCAAGAGTTATTCTCCGTTTGATTTCAGCGCTGGTGTTGTTTTCTGAGTTTATAGCGGCGCCTAGGTATATGAAGTCCTTTACTACCTCAAAGTTATAGCTGTCTATAATATAACGACATTCTGTCCAAGACGTCGGTGTTGTGTGTCCTTTCTTGATGACAGCATATACTTGGTCTTGTCCTCATTTACCGCTAAACCCATCTTCTTCGCTTCCGTCTCAATGTTCACATATGCACCACTGACATCACGCTTTGTTCTTCCAATAATGTCAATGTCGTCGGCGTATCAGAGTAATTGGACGGACTTTTGAAAGAGTGTGCCTCTTGTGTTGACGCGTAAATTTTGCACTATTCTTTCAAGAACTATGTTGAAGAAGTCGCACGATAGAGCATCGCCTTGCCTAAAGCCTTTTTTGACATCAAATGCATCGGTGAGATTTTTACCAACCTTGATGGAGCAGCGTGCATTCTCCATCGTCATCCTGCACAAGCGGACAAGTTTGTCAGGGATGCCAAAACTAGACATTGCTCTATATAGTTCGTTCCTATAGATGCTATCGTACGCGGTCTTGAAATCAATGAAAAGGTGGTGTGTGTCGATTTGTAGCTCCTGGGTTTTTTTTTTTTTCAAGATCTGCCGCAATGTGAATATTTGATCGATGGTGGACTTTCCTGGTCTAAAGCCGCACTGATATGGACCTATCAGGTTGTTGACGAAAGGCTTCAGACGTTAACATAATACGGCAGAAAGGATCTTGTACGCAATGTTCAGGAGACTTATCCTCTGTAGTTGGCGCAGTTTAGAGGATCTCCTTTCTTGAAGATCGGACAGACAATGCTGAGATTCCATTCGTCGGGCATGCTTTCTTCCGACCATATTTTGCAGATGATGCTTTGTACAGTTCGCCAGCGAGGCCGTCAGCTCCAGCAGCTTTGTTGGACTTGAGATTCGATATAGCTATTTTCACTTTGTGCAGGTCGGGTAGGCGGTATTGTTGGTCTGCGTCGCCTTAGTCGAATGGTGCCATCTCTATAGCAGCGGCATTTTTTTCTTCATCGCCGCGTTATAAAGATTGGAGAAATGTTCTTTTCATATTCTCAGCATGGGCTGCGGTTCCATTACGATGTTCCCTTGATTTTTCATGCAGGCTTCGGCTCGGGGATTGTATCCTTGTGATTTTTTTTTTTTAACTTTTGGTAAAACTTCCGAACCTCATTTCTGCCATGGCATCCTTCTATTTCCTCGATCATGCTCCTTCTTTTTCTTTCTTAGAAGCCGGTTTTCTTCTCTCCTCTTCTGCTCGTAGAGCTCGCGAGCAGCTCTAGTCCTTTTTTCAGCGCTCTTTATGTTCCTCTTCGCGTGCCCGCGTTCTATGAGATTGTTGCATTGCTCGGTACGCAACATTCTTACGTTCAGTCGCTAGCTTGCATTCATCATCAAACCAGTCGTTCCGATTTTTACGACTGCTGCCTAAGATGGAGTTGGCAGTACTAATGACAATATTCTTAAGGCGTGTCCACTTCTCATTTACGCCCAGCATACTGGCTCCAGGACTTACTCTCCCTAAATCAAGTGATTCTAGGGCGAGTCCTAACGCATTACCAAAGGTGTTACTGGTATTTTCATTGCGCAGGGCAGCCCTGTTGATTCGAACCTGATCGGCGGATGCAATGCGTCTTCGCAAGGCAATCCGCCCTCGGAAAACCATACCAACAAGATAGTGATCCGAGTCGATATTGGCACCTCGGTACGTTCGTACCGTCATCAAGTTCGAGTAGTGGCGACGGTCTATCAACACGTGGTCTATTTGGTTACGAGTGACTCCATCAGGTGATACCCAGGTGGCTTTGTAGGTATCCTTACGCGGGAACCTGGTACTCGCAACGACCATGTTTTTCGATGCTGCCAATTCTAAGACTCGAAGTCCGTTGTCATTAGTGTTCTCATGCAAACTATGGGTGCCTGCGTAATGCCTGAATACCGGCTCCCGACCTATTTTTGCGTTCAAATCCCCAAGGATGATTTTAACATCATACCTTGGACAGGCATTGAGGGCCCTCTCGACTTGTTCGTAGTAAGTCTCTTTTTCTTCGTCTGATGACTCCTCCGTATTTCCGTGAACGTTAATGAGGCTGATGTTTGTAAATTTGCCTCGCACGCGGAGGGTGCATAGCCTTTCGCTTATAGCGTTAAAGCCGATGATGGTAGACTTCATTTTTTCGCTGACTAGGAAGCCTACCCCGAGCACATGGTGTTTTGTATGACAGCTGTAGTATACGTCATACTCTTTCTTCTGTAAAACACCATTCCCTGTCCATCTGATTTCTTGAAGAGCTGTTATGTCAGCTTTATATTTTGACAGGGCATCGGCTAGCTGCTGAGCAGCTCGAGCTCTATAGAGAGATCGTACGTTCCATAAGAAAATTCGTAAATCGTTTTTCAGTTTTCGTTGCGTTGGTTGTCGTCGTGTGATCAGTCCGTTTCCGAGGCTTGTTGTAGGTCTCGTAATTCAAAAGTTTTACAGGACAGGGAATTAACCTGTCGCCAACCTGAGGAACCAGCCTGATCATATTAGCCAAACCTTTTTAAAGGCTTGTTTCTAGAGGCCGCCACGGAGAGGCTATGATCAGACTTCCACCAGTCCCGAATAGTTACGGCACGTGCCTGTTTTCGTATGCTACATGTTATTCCCCCTATTCGTCTGATGGCTGTTAAACACCGGTTAAACAAAAATAATCTCTCCAGTTAGAAAAAATTAATTGCAGGTCCATACGAAAATCGTAAAGCAATCGAAATATATTTTCTACTGTCAGATCTGACACAATTTATTCTCAACCGTTTGTACTTACCTTAAGAAAATGACTGTGTAATGTCATTGGAAAATTCTCCAAAAAATAAAATAGCATAGAAACATCACACAATTGCATTACCTTTAATTGTAATGCCCATTTATCAATTTTTGATATTTTAATTTTCCTTCCACAAATGGCTTGACTTGATAAAAAGGACATGATAATTCTGCATTGTCTTTTTGACTTTACTGTTACGTTTACTGTTAAATAAGTTGTAAGATTTTCTCAGTTTGCAATACAGATTTTCGAATACAAATTCCATGACAAATGGGGATTTATTCATTGGAATGTGAATTCTTCACCAAACTGTGCGAATATAAATGTCAAAAAGAAAAAGAAAAAATCTCCTTTCTATTTATTTATACCTACATTTTTTCTTTCTTTTTTGCAGGCAGCACAGCAAATCCAGATGCTAAGCGGCTCTACGACGATCTCCTTAGCAATTATAATAAATTGGTTCGCCCTGTTGTCAATGTGACAGATGCACTGACAGTTCGCATCAAACTGAAGCTCTCCCAATTGATTGATGTCAATTTGAAAAATCAAATAATGACAACCAACTTGTGGGTGGAACAATCTTGGTACGATTACAAGCTTAAGTGGGAGCCCAAGGAGTATGGTGGTGTTGAGATGCTACATGTGCCTTCGGATCACATATGGAGACCGGATATTGTCCTGTATAACAAGTAAGCATAACGTTCTTCTTTGGTCGTTTACCAGCTTGTATTAACTGTTTTCTCTTGGATCTTCGCTTTTCACAGTGCCGATGGAAACTTTGAGGTGACATTGGCTACCAAGGCAACACTAAATTACACAGGACGAGTAGAGTGGCGTCCGCCAGCGATTTACAAGAGTTCGTGTGAGATCGATGTAGAGTACTTCCCGTTCGATGAACAAACGTGTGTAATGAAGTTTGGCAGTTGGACGTACGATGGATTTCAGGTGAGTTTATTATGCACCCTTAACTTTGCCAATAGTTTAGCTCACACATCACACTCAAGGTACTCGTATAATATGTATCACAAGGTGTTTGTGTATGTAGAATAGTTAAGTTTGATTGCTGTGAAAAAGGACCAACACTTTGGTGTACCTAGCTTAACAAGACCTATCTTTGGTTAGACGTTTGTGTCATTGCTAATGTCGTCATCGTGTGCAATCACACATCGTCCTTGTGCTCTGCTTAGTAAGTAGGATTTTTGTTTGGTATTTGTGGGGGATTTATTTCGTTTACGTGGGTTTCATTCTTGAGTTAGAATTCTGGATCAAAAACTGACATGGCGGAAATAGCTTCAAAGGAATGTGTGTGTTCAATAAAATAAAACACCCACACTTGTGTTTAGTGAGATGGAAAAAAAGAATGAACTGTACAAAATAACAATTTGATATATTTTCTGTTCAAAATGTAGGTACTGAGGTACGAGTAGGTATAGTATTTACTGGGTTGTATATAGATATATTGAAGCACGTACAATTGAGCTGTGGTATACACACAACATTTTAAGAGGAAATTGGTTTTCTTTCTCACAACAAATTCTATTTAAGAGTAAATTTTGTAACGAAAAGACGCCCCTTATGAAGGGTTTCCCCATTAACACGGGAAGATTTTCACGCCCTGTAGCGGCCATGTTGTTTTGGTGACATCTATTAAATCTGTTTATTATTCAATTACTGATGCCAAATCACCATACAAAGTTACATATTTGATTTGATAAAACTTTACTATCAAAATAAATGTTCGTAAGTGCAACCGCTGCGTGCGTTGCGCCCATTTTCACGGTTGATGGGAGACCCTCCACCTTCGACTCTTTAACGTTTGGTGGCCAAATTTGAGACGGCAGCTAACATTTGTACGTCAAAGGAACGCAAGATGAACCGCGAATGTGTATAGCAGAACGGGAGATAGGCAGATTGCTCGCAGTGCCTTTTGCAGACTTCAACTTAGTGAATTTTGCATGGGGACTTGTACTTACACCCATACAAGATCTAACTAACCCAAGAGCTCAAAGTTTAATAAAAAAAACGACGTTTGTTCGCTGACTGCTGACTGGGCATCAGAGCGCTTGAAAGAGGACCCCAATTTTGGCCGAAAAATCATCTTCAGCGACGTGGCGCATTTTTTGATGAATGGCTGTGATAACAAGCAAAATGTCCGTATATGGGATGATATACCATCCTACACGAGCTTCATCAGGTGACAATGCATTCTCAAAAAGTTACCGTTTGGTTTGGATTCCAGACTAGCGGCGCGGCGTCATTAGCCCGTACTTTTTACTTGCGACTTATAGGTACTATAAGGCAAGTTATGCATTCGTAAAAAAAATCGAACTCGAGATTTCGATCAAAGTTGACATTACGATGATAGCGAAGACTAAAAAAGTGGGTCTGGCAATTCTGTCTGTCTGTTTGTCTGTCTGTCTGTCTTTCTGTCTGTCTGTCTGTCTGTTCGACTACAGGCTAAACGGCTGGGCCAATTTTCTTTAAACTTGGTAGATATCATTTTTAATTTTTTCCCCCCACACGTTTTTTTCTTTTTTTTTTAAGACCAAAAATAACGGTACCTGCTATACGAATTTTTCTCGAAATTTTATAATCATTTTTTTTCTCAAAAACTGTTCGACAGATTTTAAAAATAAAAATACAGAAAAAATTCATTTAATTAAAGCTAGGTAATGGTTGAAACAATTTTTTCCGAAAAACGGTTATTGAGGGTACCCCGCATGGAACCATTTTTTTTGTTTTTGATTTTCTCAAAAACGGTTCAACCGATTTTGATCATTTTTTTTTTGCTAAAGCTCCCCAAAAACATAAATAGAATTGTGTACTTCAATTTTTTTTTTTTTTTTAACCCAATATTTCGAAAACCCCATGCTAGATTTTTTTTAAAGTTGATAAATAAAAGTTTCTCAATATAATCTACAAAATGTGAGAAAAAAGTTTTTATTTTATCTAAAAATAAAGGTACCTGCCATACAAATGCTAAAAAATTAAAAAAAATGGTTTTCAAAAATCGTATTTTTCTCGAAAACGGCACCTAGAATTTTGATAAAATTTTTTTTCTTTTAATTAATTTTTAGGATCTTTAATTTCATAAAAAAAAATTGAAATTAAGATACGAGTATTACAGCCTGTACCTACCATAGAACCATTTTTTCGAATTTTGAATTTCTCATTATCCACATAACGGATCTTAATGAAAATTTTTATAGAGAAGCTTCTAAAAAGTCTAAAACACATTGCATTTCAAAACTTTAAAATAAATATTTTTGGAATTTTTGAAAAAAAAAATCTATTTTTTCTTTTTTTTTGAAAATTCGATATCTCTGAAACTTGTCGATATTTCTTTTCGTAAATTTAAATTTTATTCGAACAATAATAAAAACTTTAAATTGGCGTAAATTCATATTTGCATAGCAATCTGTTACTACTAAAAGAATTTAAAAATTAATTTTATCCTTATGAACAGTTTTCTCTAATAACATTCGTTTTTAAAATTCCTAGTCGATTACACAGGAGCAAGTTCGTGCGACCCAGTCGTGCATTTTATTTATTTTGGGTTTTACAGATACTCTAAGTAGATGTAAAATATTAACACTTGGCGCTGTTATAGTTAAGATGATCGTAATTAAGAAGAATATTAGAGAAACGTCAAAACACACGTTTTTTTTTATGGTGTGTTTTAAATTACGAGTATATAAATGTAGTTTATTAAGCAAATATTTCAATTTCAAATGGTTCTTATAATAAAATAGATAAGTAAACTTTTTAATTTACATATCGATAACTTCCCGTAAGAATGTATTAAGCGACACTTCTGTCGAAAATGACCTTTTGATGTGGAACTATACTAAAAGTGAAGCGCCACATTTTGGCCTGGGTTTCACTGCCCTATCATGTACTTACATATGCAAAAGAAACTAGAGAGAAAATAAAATTGTAGCAACCGCAGAGTTTTCTCACTGGAATAATGTTGCTCGCCAGTAAAATGATGCTAAGCGACATTTTTAAAAATCTTATTGTCTTAAGCAACCAAACGTCCACAAAAAATAAAATGCACGACTGGGTCGCACGAACTTGCTCCTATGTAATAGACTAGGAATATTAAAAACGAATGTTATTAGAGAAAACTGTTCATGAGGATAAAATTAATTTTTTAAATTCTTTTAATAGTAAGAGAAAAATATGAATTTATGGAAGAACAAAAATTATAAGTCGTTGTAGTGGTTTCTTAAAAAAAAGCTTTTATATAAAATTTTTTTAAAACATTTAAAAAAAAATTTGGTATGCCAACTTTAAGTCTTTATTACTTAATGAATGAATATTAAATTTCCAAAAAAAAATATTGAGCCGTTTTTGAAATATCGAATTTTCCAAAAAAAAATATTTTTTTTTTTTCAAAAACTCAAAAAATTTTTTTTTTAAGTTTTGAAATGCAATGGTTTTTAGACCTTTTAGAAGCATCTCTACAAAAAATTTCATTAAAATCCGTTATGTCGATAATGAGTAAATCAAAATTTGAAAAAATGGTTCTATGCTGGGTACAAGCTGTAATATCTTAATTTCTAAATGTTTTTTACAATATTAAGGATCGTTAAAATTAATTGAAAGAAAAAAATTTTATCGAAATTCTAGGCGCCGTTTTCGAGCAAAATATGATTTTTGAAAACCATTTTTTAACATTTGTATGGTGGGTACCTTTATTCTTAGGTAAAATAAAACTTTTTTTCATACATCTTGTAGATTATGTTCAGAAAGTTTTATTTTTTAAGTTTAAAAAAAATCTAGCATAAGGTTTTCGAAATATTGAGTTTTGAAAAAAAAAAAAAAATTGAAATTTTTTTTAAAAATCCAACAAAAATTTTTTTGAAAATTTGAATACACAATATTCTATTCAAGTTTTTGGGTCAGGTACTTTGGCAAAAAAAAAATGATCAAAATCGGTTGCACCGTTTTTGAGGAAATCAAAAACAAAAAATGGTTCTTTGGGGGGTACCCCCAATAACCATTTTTTGGAAAAATTGTTTCAACTAGTACCCAGCTTTAACTAAATAAAATTTTTTGTATCCTTTTTTTTTAAATCTGTCGAACAGTTTTTGAGCAAAAAAAATATTTACAAAATTTCGAAAAAAATTCGTATAGCAGGTACCGTTATTTTTAGTCTTAAAAAAAAGAAAAAAACGTGTGGGGGGTAAAATCAAAACCCATATCTACCAAGTTTGAAGAAAATCGGTCAAACCGACAGACAGACAGACAGAATTGCGAGACCCACTTTTTTAGTCTTTGCTATCATCGTAATGTCAACTTTGATCAAAATCTCGAGTTCGATTTTTTTTACGAATGCATAACTTGCCTTATAGTAGGGGAGAGTGGGGCACATTTGAACACTTTTTGCTTTCCAGACTGATAAAACCTAAAATATTCGAGCAATAGGCCTGATATTTTACTCACATGGAACAGTGGTATTGACGTTCAATTTAGAAAAATATTTGGTCCATTTAACGAAATATTTATATTGAATTTTTATCTCCAATCAATACAGGTTCTTATGTTTTGAACTTGGAAGGGGCACTTTTGAACAGTGTTATATTTTTTTTACTGAATAAAAGTACTTTTAAATTTTATTTTTATATTAATTTTTTAATAAGAACTTATCAATAAAACTCAAAATTAATACTTTTATTATATCATATTCATGTATTTGTAGAAAAAAAACAAAAATCCACAAAGATTGATAAGAAAAAAAAAACTAAATCTAAAACTTGGATTTTTAAGTAAAAGCTGGATTTTTAGTGAATAGGAATAAGCTGGATTTTTAGTGAATAAGAATAAGCTTAAGCTAACTAGTTAAAGATGTTTTCTAGTAATAGCTATTTTAAAATAGTCAACGCTAAGTATATTTAGTTTTAACTTGTTTTCCAAGCCCAAGCTTTAATTTGTGTGAATAAAAATAGCTTAAACTAGAATATTATTGTTAAAGCTATAAAAATTTCAAGATTTTTTCGACCTAGAAAGCTTTAACTAGGCCTAATTTTCAGTATTCAATAGCTCAAAAATGAGACAAAAAACGTATAGACGCAGAGACTGATGGTCGATATGACAAAAACATTTCTTACCTCAAACCAATACTTGCCCTATAGAGGAGATAACAAATTGCTTGATTAATTGCTTGAAGCTGATTAAATTTTCTCTTAAATGTCTTAAATATGTTAAAAAAACTAATCATGGCAGTTTTGAACATGTTCAAAAGTGCCCCAACACGCTTGCTCAAATCTGCCCCAACTGTTCCAGTGACATAAAATGTATTATAAATATTGAACTGAAATATATCCAGTAAAAAACTTACCGCAATTAGGTTTAAAATTTATTTTTGCTCCAAAAAAATGTGTTCTTGTTTTAAAATCCCGCAGTAATTTTTGATTAAACTCTTAGAACTAAAAAACGAAAACAAAACACTTCCACTAGCAAAAGTACCCTTCACCTCTAAGTCCGAGAGACAACTGAGATATTCTAGCAAAGTCAATGACGTTTATGGATATGGTATTGACAGGTTAAAATTTTAAATTACTTTTAAAAAATAGTAATAAAGTAAAATTTTATAAGCATTGTTCAAATGTGCCCCGTGTTCAAATGTGCCCCACTCTCCCTTACCTATAAGTCGCAAGTAAAAATTGTTAGATGTCGCATAGTTTAACCGAAATTGTCGCTTAGCACACTCATCCAAATAAAACTTGATCCATTTTTGTCGCTTTTTATAATACTTCAGAGTCCAGATTATGGTTGTCTTTGCTTTTAAATATTTTTCTATCAAGTAGGCTACTACTTTTTCCCCATTTATTTTGTGTGTTTTTTTCGTTTTGAAATCAATGTTATGTTACTTTTTATATACATAGATTTTTATTTATTTTACTGTTAATGAGAAAAAAAAAATAAAAAATAAAAAATGAATTAAACGACACAATTTATTTCATACCTTTATTTTTTGTGATCATTACAGTGTTTTAAGCGCCATTTAAACTTGTATCAAGCGCCAATGTTTTGACCACAAAAATGTACTAAGCGACAAAAACTTCTTATCTGGTTAAAATTTTGGTTTTGCAATGATGTCAAGTTTTGCATTGTAAAAATCCCTCTCCAAATCTGTTTCTTCCAATAAAATACACAAAAAAATAACTAAATGAGACGTTTTTTTCGTTTCCTAAACAATTTAAAAAAAATACATTCTTACAGGAAGGTATCGATATGTTGATGTCATATACAGCGAAACTGACAAAGAAACAAAAGAACAGTTTTATATAATTATGGGTGATTTTTTTGCTATTTTCTGTTTGGCAATACTGGTTTTGACAGCTCACGCACGTTTCGTGTTTTGTGTCACTGTCAAACATCTTCAGTTTGGTCTATAATTTAACCATGAATCGTCTTACAAACGAACAACGCTTGCAAATTATTGAATTTAATTATCAAAATGTATGCTCTGTTGAGAAAGTTCATTGCGCGCTTCTTCCATTTTATGGCGGCTTTTTGGGCTATTGTGAATAAATTTCGCACCAAACTTACATTGTTGGACATTAAACCACCAACACGCTTACGTAGAGTGCGAACTGAGGAAAATATGACAGCTGTATCGGCCAGTGTTAGTGATGACCGTCAGTTATCGATTCGGCGCCGTTTGCAGCAATCGGACCTCTGTTACTCCACTACGTAGAAAATTGCGGAAGGATTTAGGTGTGAAGCCTTTCAAAATACAGCTGGTGCAAGAATTGAAGCCGAACGACCTACCACAACGCCGAATCTTTGGTGAATGGGCTCTTGAAAAGTTGGCCGAAGATTTACTTTTTTATCGAAAAATTGTGTTCAGCGACGAAGCTCATTTCTGGTTGAATGGATACGTGACCAAGCAAAACTACAGTATTTGGATTGAAGAACAGCCAGAAGCATTGCAAAAGCCACTAATGCATCCAGAGAAAGTCACTGTTTGGTACGGACTGTGGGCTGGCGGAATCATTGAACCGTATTTATTCAAAGATGATGCGAATCGCAACGTTACTGTAAACGATGAGCGCTACCGTGCGATGATAACAAACTTCTTTTTGCGCAAAATGGAAGAGCTTGACTTGCATGACATGTGGTTTCAACAAGACGGTGACACATGCCACACAGCACGCGTAACAATGGGCCGATTGAGAGGCGAGTTCGGTGAACAGTTTATTTCACGTTTGGCGCCAGTCAATTGGCCTCCAAGATCGTGCGATTTAACGCCTCTAGACTATTTTTTGTGGGGCTATGTTAAAGCTCATGTCTATAGCGACAAGCTTGCTTCGCTGGAAGTCAACATTGAAACATTTATTTGTGAGATATTGCCCGAAATGTTAGAAAGAGTATGCCAAAATTGGAGTAAGCGGATGGACCATTTGAGGCGCAGCCACGGCCAACATTTGCATGAAATAATCTTCAAACATTTAATTATATGGACCGTACTATCGATTCAAATAAAGATTTCATGCATTTTTCTGAATTGTATGTTTTTTTTTTTAATTTCCGATAGCTCTTAAAAAATCACTTGTTAGTTCAGATACATATATGTAAATGTCTCTTAATTTTGATATCGTTATCGAAAAATTCATATAAACTGCGTTTGTTCATTCTAAAATAAAGAAAAATTAGTAACAAATTCTTAAAGAAGCTATATTTGCACAGTCTACGAGTATCAAGGCCAAATTGAGTTCCAATCAAAAACAGTTCAATCTTTCGAAAAAAAATCAATCAAAACATGTCATCTTTTCAACATCGATTTTCTTCATTTTCGATGAACAGATTTACTCGTATTAGCATTATTTTAAATTCAATATTTGATTGAATTTATCAGAGAGAAAATAAATTACTCGCTGTCCCTATCGTTCCACCCAGACAAATTGAAAGGAATATTAACTTCAGGTTTTGTGATTGCTTATTATCTCTCCGTTCAAATTCATCTAATATTTCGTCATATTTGCTTTTACATATTTATTTGTTTAAATTCCTGAAAATTGCTTTGGCATCTCAACATAGCTGGTAAGTACATTTCACCCACACTCCTATCGGCAAGACCAATTTTATTGCGCTATTGATGCGATGTAAGAGGCGGTTGTTTTTGAAGGGTGTATGCTTGTATAATGCTGCTAATAAACTCGCATATACACATGTACAAAAGTTAGCAGTCTTTTGTTCTATTTCATCCATTCTGTCGTAACGGAAGTTAAATTTACACATCACTTGAGAACAGTTCTACTACCAAAGAAAAAACTTCTAGCAGGGAAACATTTTCGACTCACAAATCTTTTGGAAATCATTTTGGCTCCAGTCGGGTTGAAAAAAATAAGTCCTACCTTCGTCTGAAAAGACCTTTAGAGACGGGTAAACTTGTAATAAATCCGAGATCGGAATGAATGTTACAACCGAGCGACGTAAATCGATTCTGTTTCTGGATGTATGTATATACATATGTACTATAAACATGGCCAAGCCCACTATTCGAAATGAAATTTTCGTTCTCCAAAGTTCACGTGTTTTATCACTAACGCTACTGTTCATGAAGAGCTTTCTGGAGTTCTGTGGACAATTTTTGCGTGGGATGTCATCCTATTTCCAAGGCAATTTACGATACTTTCTTGTTTTGAAGGTGTTCCATTGCGCTGAGTGAGGGTAGGGCACTTGGTTTATTTCAATCTAAGATACGATTTGTCTTCCAGAATTATTGTATTTGTACTTGTACACAAGACATAAATAGGAATATAAACACGGTTTGTTTAGGACGTGTGTTAGAAAAGGGAGGGGAATATGACTTTAAGAAATGAAAAAAAAAAAATACAATAATTTATTAGAGAAGGGTAATACAGTTCCCGACTAATAAGTCAAGTGGATCCCAATTCGGCAAGTTTTGTAGAGAATGAACTGCTTGAAAAGTCTTACTTCTCAGGGTATTCGCTGCATCGGTTTTGCTGATGTTGATGACAGCTTGAGATGAAACAGCCTAGCAAATTGTGTCTACCACTAGGATTAATTATGAACCCTATAAAGAGAACAATTATACCGTTTACTAAGAAACGATTTCAGCCACGCATGGAGACTATGTATAAGGCTAGCTGGTGAAGTAATCGATATCCAGAAGGAGGTAACAAAAGCATGTTCTTCGTCTTACGAGTGAGGAGTTTTGGACCCATTAGTTTTGCTAAACCGAAGCAGCAGCCGTTTCCCAGGGTAATTCTTCGTCGGATCTCCATTATAGTATCGTTTGTGGAGTTACTATTAACTCCGAGGCAGATGAACTCCTTAACTAACTCGAAGTTTTTGCAATCAATAGTTAAGTTTTGCCCTTATCTGTCGTCGAGCTCTGAATTAAGCCGCAGCTAAGAAATGGTCATAGTCGATGTTTGCACTTTGAAATGTATGCATGTCTAAGATGTCAGATACATGCCTTGCATCGATTTGCACATGGTCGATTTGGTTGGTAGTTCGACCGTCTTTAGAGCACCAGGTTGCTTTGTGGATCCTAAGCCTTGGAAATCTAGTGCTACCTATTACCGTATGACGAGCTGCTGCAAAATATGTTAGTCGGAAGAAGTTGTCTGTTGTCGTTTCGTGGAGGCTGTGATTACCAACTAATCCGCCGAACATGTTTTCCTTTCCGATCTTAGCATTAAAATCCCCGAGCAAAACTTTCACATCGTACTTCAGACAGGCTCCTTAGGCTAAGTCCAGTATATCATAAAACTCCTCAGATTCTTCAGCAACATTACAATTTTTTTCTTTTCAAAATACCTGATCCTATCCATCGTTTCTTTTGGATTGCGGAAATATCTGCCTTATACCCCGTGAGGACAGATCAAAGCCTTAGAGTATCACCTGGGGTGTACAGTGTTCACACGTTGCAAGTCTATACTCTTTGGTGTTCCGGGTCTCGTTGCCATTTGAGGGTAATCCTTATCCGAGGCTCCTCGTGTGTCTCTCATAACCGTTAAATTGTATGTGTTAGGGAAGTTAACCCGACGACACAAGCTCCATTGTCATTAGTACTGCCAACTCCATCTTAGGCAGCAGTCGTAAAAATCGGAACGACTGGTTTGATGATGAATGCAAGCTAGCGACTGAACGTAAGAATGTTGCGTACCGAGCAATGCAACAATCTCATAGAACGCGGGCACACGAAGAGGAATATAAAGAGCTCAGAAGAACAGAAAAACGGCTTCACAGACAAAAGAAATCAGCCTGGGAGAAGAACCTAATCTGTGAAATAGAAAACAGCCGAGAGCGAGGTCCGCACCAGGCGCGGAAGTTCTACCAATCCGTCCGAAACATGACGCAGTACACACCACGCTGCACATACTGCAAGGACGGAGAGGGAAATCTGATCACCGATCCTGAAAGCATACTGGAGCGATGGGAAGTGTACTTCAATGAATTGCTAAATGGTC
Source organism: Chrysotoxum bicinctum (assembly GCA_911387755.1). Lineage (NCBI taxonomy): Eukaryota > Metazoa > Arthropoda > Insecta > Diptera > Syrphidae > Chrysotoxum > Chrysotoxum bicinctum. The sequence continues at coordinate 97,685,945 of OU426989.1, forward strand.
AGCTCACTGCAGAAGTGGAGGCTCCACTACTTCAAGAAGAATACCCTATGTTGCCGCCACCAAGCATAGAAGAGGTTGAGAAGGCTATAGGCCGGCTTAAACAAAACAAATCCCCGGGAGCCGATGGCATACCAGCCGAATTATTTCATCACGGCGGGCCAGCCTTACGTCAAGCAATTCATGATATTATAGTGCACGTATGGGAGCAGGAAGAAATGCCAGAAGACTGGCGAAAAGGCATAATATGCCCCATACATAAGAAGGGAGATGTCACAACGTGCAGCAATTATAGAGGTATCACGTTGTTGAGTACCGCCTATAAGATACAAGACCGGATAACCCCATACGCTAAAACCGTCATCGGACAATATCAGTGTGGTTTCATTCCAGGCAAATCAACAACTGATCAGATCTTTACCCTTAGGCAGGCGATGGAAAAATTTCTAAAATTTAACATCCCAACATACCATCTGTTTATAGACTTTAAGGCCGCCTATGATAGCATAGCCAGGTTAGAACTTTACAAAGCCATGAGAGAATTCGGCATCCCAAATAAATTGACACGACTATGTAGGTTGACCATGACCAACGTAACAAGCCAAGTAAAAATAGCCGGATTGCTATCCAGACCAATCAACATCTTTAATGGACTCCGACAAGGGGACGGTTTGACCTGCCTCCTCTTCAACCTGGCGTTGGAGAAAGAAATCCGTGACTCTGGCGCGGCAACAAGAGGGACCATCGTCAACAGGTCCAGCCAGTTACTGGCTTACGCAGACGACATCGACATCATCGGAAGAACCGAACAAGCTGTACACGATTCCTTCATCCAGATCGAGCAGGCGGCACAAAATCTGGGGCTGCACATTAGTGAAGGTAAAACAAAGTACATGGTGGCGTCGAATGCGAGAGGAACAGTTGGTCAAACGATCAAGGTTGCGGAGCACGAATTTGAAGTGGTGCAATCCTTTAAATACCTTGGGTCAATAGTAGCAGCCGATAACAATATAGAAGAAGAAATACGCGGGCGGCTTCTCAAATCCAACAGAGCTTACTATAGTCTGTCAAAGCTCTTCAAATCCAGAAATCTCACCATAACTTCAAAACTGCTGCTGTACAGGACCATGGTGCTGCCAGTACTCACATATGGATCCGAGACTTGGGTGCTTAGCAAAAGGCACTCCGACCTCTTAGCTGCGTTCGAGAGAAAAGTCTTAAGGAGAATTGTTGGCCCCATATGTGAGGAAGGACGATTCCGGAGACGGTACAATCATGAACTGTACGCAATCTACCTAGAAGCAGATATCATGACAAAAATTAAGCTCGGTAGACTCCGGTGGGCAGGGCACCTAGCTCGCATGACCGAAGAGGAACCTGCTCGGAAAGTTCTTTGTGGTACATTCTATGGTAGACGACAGCGTGGTAGACCATGCTTGCGCTGGAGAGATGGCGTAGACCAGGACGCCCGAAGCCTTGGGGTGCGCAACTGGATGGCGTCGGCTGCATGGAAAGGTGGAGAGACTTGTTGAAAGAGGCCAGGACCGGAACCCGGTTGTCGAGCCGATGATGATGATGAACACAACTCATATTGAACGGCCCGAAAGGTAGTTTCTAATCCAATGAAGAAGAAATTCACCAATAGGAAATTTACGATTTTCGATAAAAGTGTTTGATGCTGAACTTTGTCAAATGTTTTTGAAGTATCAAGTTCAATAATCTTATTTTCTCCAAAACTAGGTAAAGATTTTTGCCACCTTTCGGTGGGATATACCATCAGATCAGCAGTGGACCTATTTCTACGAAAGCCATACTGCCAGTAATTGAGAAGCTTTTGTTCTTCAAATTATTTCTTAAGCTGATAATTTATTACCGTTTCCATGACCTTGGAAAGAAGGGATTTGAGTGCAATTGTACGATAGTTTTAAGAACAGGCTGGACAAATGCTATTTTCCATCGACTCGGAAAGAGATCAGTAGTTTACGACAGATGAAAAGCATACGGAATACCGTTCTCGAATACCTCTTCAAAACTTCACAGAACTAAATACATCAAATACTCATGCAGTTCGATACACCCTCCACTATTAACTCAAGCAATTATGCCATCACTGTGCAGCTTTCAGGTTCGCACCAGACTTAAACGCCTCCTTAATAACCAAGTGGGTCAAATTTTTCACACACTATCCACACTCTTATAAGAACCGATTGTCGTCTTGTGGTAAATTGCTAAATCAACCCTGACACCTTCAACTGACCCCCAAAGAGGGTTGATACAAACATCAGTGTGATTTTATGTCTACAGATTTTTATACTTCCAAATGGCATCAAGGTCTTTGTTCATTAATTTCTCCCTAAACGCCATTATAAAAAGAATCATGAGCAGCTTCTCTTTTTGCTTCAACCTGCGCTAATAGCCCCATCTATTCACCAATAATTAAACATCCTTTTTTCTGAAATCATTGACTAGCTGCTGCTATTAACTCAACCCAACTTCGTGCTAAATTAAGAGGCTTTCCTTTTGGGAAAAATAAATAAAACATTACTTCTTAATGGACGTATTCTCACTATACCATTCATTAAACAATACAAGCACACACCTAACTATCACTCAGAATACAAATATCGAACAATAATTAATCTCAGTTCATCGAAGCACATTATTTAAATATAAGGATCACTTCATTCGCTTTTCAAAATATCCCAACATTTGCAATTTGACTACGTGTTTTGGCATGAAGGTTTTTTTTGTTGCTTTGCTTTCAACACCCTGTAGCGCACGTATTTTTCGCAGAAAGTAAACAATTTTTTTCAGTCAAATTCGCCCAAGATTTTCGTGTACACAATTTATCGCAAATTGCCAGGAAGACACGTTTCAAATTACAAGCAGAGACCCTGCCGGGCCAATACTACTGATTCATATAAAAAAAATTGAAGCTAAAATTCTGATGGTTTTTTTTGTTGTTTTTCCATCCCGCCGCAATCACTCTGGCTCTCCATGAAAAGCTGTGTATGTATCATACAGCCAGAAGTGCCTACCCAACCTAAAGCAATTGCCATGCCAAGTAATAAATAACCGGAAATCGGTGCCGAATGCTCGAACTTCCTGAGCTTTACTGGGACAACACAGTGTATTTCACCGAAAATGCAATTTCGTGCCAAAGGAGGTTAGGAACTTCTTTTTTTTGGCAACAATTTCAATCGGAACAGGACGAGATACTTCTTTTGGGCGAAAAATAAAAACAAAAAAAAACATGTTCACTCGTCCATGTGCTGTACTTTCAGTGTGATGCAAAAAATGGCAGTTCTTTTTGGTCCTTTATGCAAATCTTTAATTTCAGCAAAGACGCAATTTACCTCGTATATCGATAGTCATCAGGATTCGCATTCACAGACCTGTCAGGGTGTACACCTGGATTTTGTGATCCCCGAAAGATTCTTTAGATACGAGTATCCTATCAGCAATTTGCCTCTGCAAATCCAATACAAGACCAATATTATCCTTTCTACAGATACAGATTCTTTTTTTTTTTTTGAAATTTAAATAAACATTTCTTACATTTTGTTGGTCTTTTGTTGCTGCTAAACTTTTCGTCCTTTGTGCTGCCAAGATTTTTCATGTTCATTTGACTTTTCACAAATGACGTGAACTGAACAATGAACGATGGGCGAAGGAGTCTTTCAGACAGTGAGATAGAGAGAGAGAGAAAAATGGCCTTACGGGCAGTGATGTAGGAACAAATTGTGTATCCTATGTTAAAAGGACCAAAAATCAGGGCAAAAACGATATTTTTTTTTTGCGGGTTTCGTGCTCTCAATTTTCGAATTCCCTTGTCATGGAATTTGTGTAAGCTGTTGTCGTCCTTTTTTTTGTACTAGTTTCTATTTTTTATTTGACGAAAGGACCGATTGATTTAAGCAGTTTATTCTTAAAGTTTTTTTTTTCGGATGCTGAAGGACATCTAATTTGTCATTTTTAATGGGAGGCTATTGCTCTTTGGAACCCATTTATAAGTGTGTTTTTGTATTTGCAGAAGGATACCTTGTTTATGTGTTTTGTGTGTGACTTGTATTTGGTTTTTATTGTTCTTTTTTTTATTTGTAGGTGGACCTGAGGCATATCGATGAACTTAATGGTACAAATATAGTTGAAGTTGGTGTTGATTTATCAGAATTTTACACATCAGTCGAATGGGATATACTGGAAGTTCCTGCTGTAAGGTGAGTTTAGAATTTAAAATTTTAAAATTGTAACGTCTCAAATCAAAGACAGTCTTTTCAATACTGCTGCCATCTGGCAATACTATCAAGATAAGAATTTAATGAGCGTGTATGCTGCCCTTCTAAGTCCACATTCGAAAAACAGGGGCTATGCATCTGGAAACAAATATTAGAAGCTCAGAATACTGCCTTCACCAAGACAATTTAATAGATTAGAAAATTTATACAGTAGATCATTGATGAATATGATAAAGATAGTCGGACACAAAATGGAGCCCTGTGGCACACCAGTATTTGTTTTATGAATTTCTGACTAAAAACCTTCCAATACAACTTGTATTGAGCAGATCGAAAGGTAGTTTCTAATCCAACGAAGAAGAGTTAAGAGGAATTGATGCCATCCTCTGTCAAATGGTTTTGAGATATCAATTGCAATAGCCTTACTTTCTCACTTAAAGATGTAAAGACTTCTGTGACTGTTCGATAAGATAAACCATCATAAAACAAGTGGACCTATTGCTACAAAAGCCATACTGCCGGTCATTGAAAAGCTTTCGTTCTTCAAGATATTTCTTAAGTTGATATTTTATGATCGTTTCCATAATCTTGAAAACAAGTGCAATTAGATGAAAGTTAAAAGGGGCCGTTTTTAAAGACAGGCTAGACAAGTGCTGACTGTGAAAGAGACTAGTAGAACTTCAATTAACTTTTAGATGAGCACCTGCCTTTACGACTCTATCTCACCAACCAGCCAACCAGTTCCTTGGGTTTGAGTAACATTTCCAGGACTAAAGTCTCACTTAGCTACTTGAGATTCCTCAGAAGACGGCACCTATTAAAGTATAGTTCATTCATTTAAATTTTGAGGGTGACTAAAATGACTCATATTTTGTCACCCTATCAAATAGTCATGCACCTTATAGTTTTGCTGCTATGTCAGGGAACTGGCTGAATATCCAGGAAGATTTTGAAGAAGATTTAGGTAACTTTTCAGGACACTTAGCCAATGGTCTTAAAAATTAAATCTACCGAGTTATTTCAAGAATTGAACCCTTCAAGTTTTAATAAGCTCAAATGGTCCGAGAAAAATGCACAACTCTACAAAAACCTTTTATTTCATTTCATTTTATTTGTTCGATTGAATCTTTTACATTGGGCATATTAAATTTTAGTAAAATTTAATTTAGAGGCTAGTTACTTTAGACTGCAGTTTCACAGATTAATTCAAAATAAAAATTTAATGACCAACCAAGAAACTGAATGAATTTTAATTTGATTAAGTTTAATTCAATTTATAATTTTAATTTAAATTTTAACTTTCTGAATAAGGCCGCATCAAATTGCGAAGTGCCACGAAGTCTTCTCATGTCATATGGTAAACTGTTCCACACTGAAAATAAAATCTAGGTATATATGACAAAAATGTAGGTTGATCTGATAAAAATTTTGTCAATATATGTACATACGTCCAACAAAAAGTTTTGTCAAATTGATAAAAATTACAGAATTTTGTTTAAGTAACAAAAAATATTTTGTTGTATCCACAAAATTATTTTCTTATGCTAACGAATTAATTTGATAACAAAACTATTTTGTCAATATGACAAAATTTCGTAGAATTTACAAAATTAATTTGTCATATTAACAATTCTTTGGTTGTATCAACAATTTTTTTTGTTAATGTTAAAAAATTGTTTTTTTTTTATTAATATCGGATTAACAAATTTTTTTTAAATTGACAAAATTGTTTTGTTAAATTAACAAAATTGTTTTGTTAAATTAACAAAATTGTTTTATTAAATTAACAAAATTGTTTTGTTAAATTAACAAAATTGTTTTGTTAAAATAACAAAAATTTCTTTTTATATTTTGTTAAATTAATATTTAACAATTTAAATTTTAATATTTTGTCAAAACTGCCTGACAACATTAACAAAAAATTGACCTACAAGTAAATCTCGATTGTATAAACAAAAAGGACCGAGAAGTGTTTGTAAATTGTATTTTTTCATTGATGGTTCTTTACTTAATAGAATTTTATTCAGTGTTTTTAGGGCAAAATACTTGAAATATGACTACAGACAGTAATGTTGTTTGTGTAGTATGAAACATGGTCATACCGCTTTAGATTGTATACGTAACGAACGTTACGTATACAATCATTATTGAACGCTACTGTTAAGTTTCTTTTCGATTCTGAATTATGAGTACTTACAACTTGGCATCCATAAGTTATAATTGGAAAGATTAATGTTTTCGCTAAGCTTAGACGAATATGCTGAGGAGTAAATTGCTTTGATAAAGAGAGGCTTTGTAAAGATCCATATACCTTTCCGATAACCGTTTGGACATGATCTTTCCATGTAAGGGTACGACTGAAAAGCACACTTAGCTATTTTGCCTTTTCGACATATTCCAACTCTTGATCGCCGAGATACAAGTTAGGGAAATAGCTGTAATCAAGGATATTTTTGTAAATGACTAAACATTTGGATTTGCCTGGGTTGAAAAGCAGATTATTTGCGTTTGACAAATTTAATATGCTTCTTAGATCTGTATTAACTTTATTGGCAACATCCTCAATCATACCAAGCTTGCAACTTAGTCTAAGCTGCACATCGTCAGCATATAAATCTATTGAAGACTCTTCTCCGTACCTAGATTATATTTCTATAAAGATAACACTTTCACGTAAGTCGCTTTACGTTATCTGTTGTTACATACTGCCATATTAACCCATTGAATCATATGAACTTACCATCAAAACAGTTGATCAAATTCTAGAAATTTGTGATCCTAGTGACGAAATCTTTCTTTTCGGTGACTTTAACCTTCCCCATCTTGAATGGATTTTATTAGACGATGAATCTTTCTATATTGCTTGTAACCCCACTTCTGCTAAGGAATGCCTGTTCCTAAATCGCTTGACAGATTCTAGCCTTTGCCAAGTAAATGGCGTTTCGAATTTCATGGGTAGGCATCTTGACCTCATTTTCACTACAGATTCTACAAACTCTTCTGTTTCACTTAGTCAACTTTCCTTATCTACCATCAATAACTACCATCCTCCCCTTCTTCTCTCATTCTTCCACAATTGCGCTCCAGTACGCACCCCCTCGGTAGACATATCGTCTTATAATTTTCATAAAGCTAATTTTCGTCAAATTAATCAATATCTAAATGATATTTCCTTCAACTTTGATAATCTGGCCTTAAAAGATGCTCTAGCAAAATTTCATGGAGAAATTTTGTATTCTATCTCTCTATTTGTACCATTTACACAACGCAAAACTTCGTCTACCAGTCCACCTTGGTATAATAGAACGCTGCGTTCTCTTAGAAACAAAAAAAAACAAACTATGGTCAACTTTTCTTCGCACGCAAACTCCTACAGATTATTCTAACTATCTCGGTACGTATCTCCAATTTAATGAGCCTTCCAACTCATTATACTTGCGTTACTTAATTATGATGCAAGCCAACCTTATTAATGATCCTAAATCCTTTTACCAATTCGTCAATCATAAAAGAAAATTTGATGGGTACCCAACTTCTCTAGTCCTATCGCCAAACTCCCATGTATCCCCAAACTCTTTGAAAGCATACTTCATGAAAGTTTGAGCTTTCACTGTAAATCCCTCATTTTTCCCATACAACATGGCTTTCTTAAATGTAGATCAACCACCACTAATCTTGTTGAATTTGTGTCATTTACCCTCTCTGCCTTAGAGAATGGTAAAGATGTCGATGTCATTTCCACTGATTTTAGTAAAGCCTTCGATAAAATCTCCCATAAACTTATCCATTTCAAACTATCCACCTTCGGTTTCGAACCCATTCTTTTAAAATGGATTTCTTCCTATCTGGAAAACCGTTAGTAAAGTGTTCGTTTTAGATCCACTTCCTCCTATCCTTTCTTAGCCACGTCCGGAGTCCCTCAAGGCAGCCACTTAGGGCCTCTCCTTTTTATTCTTACTATTAATGATATTGAATTGGTCATCAAACATTCTCATATACTCGTATCTCTTTATGCCGACGACACTAAATTTTTTAAAACCATTTCTTCTGCACAGGACTCTACTCTTATCCAAATTGATCTCAATAATTTTTCAGTTTGGTGTCTCAAAAACTGCTTAGACTTAAATATCACTAAATGACACTCAAGCACCTTTTCACGAAAACGTTTAAAATCTACTCCCCGTATCTATTTTCTTCATAATCAACCCCTATATATTGTTAACTCGATACGTGATCTCGGCATATTATGTGATCAGGAGCTTAACTTCATCTCCCATTATGACGACATAATTCTCAAGGCCAATTCCGCACTTGGTTTCGTCAAACGATGGTCCAAGGAATTCTCCAACCCATATGTGACCCGATCCCTCTATGTTACCTTTGTCCGCTCCCTGCTTGAATACGCCTGTCAGGTGTGGTCCCCCTACCAACAAGTCCACATCGCCAGAATTGAGAGTATCTAACGTCGATTCCTTCGCTTTGCTCTTCGAGGACTTTCCTGGAACAATCCCCTAATCCTACCTCCTTACCTAGATCGCCTTAAACTAATTAACCTAAATTCTCTAGAAGAACGAAGAAAAACTTATGAAATTCTCTTCATTCATAGTCTTCTTACAGGTTCTATTGACTGTATAACTCTTTATAACTCCATCTTCCTTAATACCAACCCCCGCAGCATACGAAATCCCCTTCTCTTTTATATACCCACCCACCGTACCTCTTATCGCTCTAATGAACCAGTCTCACGTATGCTAAGGAATGTCAACTCAAACCCAATAACCTTCGACTTTAACCTTAGTACCCCTTGCCTAAAACTCCGTCTCTTGAATCAATTCCCCCACTAACTAAAATTCGTAGCTATAAGTTTTCTTAGTTTTAAGTTAGATTAAGCTATAGCTTGTATTAAGCCTAATAAATGAGGGTATTGCCCCCACCAAAATTAAATTAAATTAAATTAAACCTGAGACGGGAGATCATTGATGAAAATTACAAAAAGCAATGGACCAAGTATTGATCCCTGCGGTAGTAAATGGCACACCCTGCTTCAGCAATCATCACACTCAGTTGAGGAGACATGTGAAAGCATAGTGAAAGTCATAAAAGCCGCTGCCCCTTTGGCTCACAAGAGCACACATACTTTTGAACCTGCAAATGAGCGGTTTAACAAAGATTGCGAAAACCTCCGTAAGCTCTCAAAAAAAAAAAACATTTACTTTTAAATTAATAAAGAGTATAAAAAGTTATGTTTAGCTAACAGGACAAATTATCTTAAAAACTTGACCATAAAATTATAAAATTTTTGGCATTCCAAATCTTTCTGGAATATTGTGCACGAACTTGGTGGTCAAAATCGGAGTATGAAGTACTCTTTGGAAGCTGAGACGTTAGCAGCTCACTTTAAAACTCTACTCACAGCTTATGAAGGTCTTCATACCTTCGATTCCGCTTTACATAATTTTGTAGTAAGTGAACTGGATGAAGATTTCTCGCTACCGGAGTTAGAAGCAAAGCTTCAAAAAATGAAAAACAACAAAGCACCAGGCCCAAACGGCATACCAGTAGAGCTCTACAAAATCAGTTCTATATACCGAATTCAAATATTATATCGTATTTTTAATTGACTGTACAACGATGCAGTTGTACCCAGCAGTTTTAATGAATCTGTAATTTTCGCAATCTTCAAGAAAGGCGATGCAAATGTGACAGAAAATTATAGGTGTATTTCGATCTTAAATACAGTAAGGACAATTTTCGCTGCTATCCTAAATTGAAGAATCACAAAATGGGTTGAAAATTATGAGCGTCTGAGTATTTTTCAAGCTGGTTTTCGCTCAGGATTTTCGTCCATGGACCATATCTTTGCTATTTCCAGCATCGCTAGAAAATTAATTTATAACAAGAAAAAAACTATACACTTGCTTTGTTGATTTCAAGGCCGCTTTTAACAAAGTCAACAGGCAGGCTTTAATTTAAAAATTATCCTGTGTAGGTATATCGCGAAAGTATCTAATAATGTATGCCAAGCTCATCTCGTCGACAAAGGCAAATGTTTGCGATGGGCACGAGTTCTCGTAAGAGTTCGAAACAACAGCAGGTGTTCCTCAAGGATTTATTCTCAGCCCAACACTGTTTGACTTATTCATAGATGAAATCTGTGACCCTCTTCCAGGAGGAGTTCTTTTTGCTAATATTGTCGTTAAAGTCTTGCTTTATGCTGACGATTTAACAATGTTTGCTGACAATACTTTCTCGCTCCAAATGTAAATAAACCGCCTTAGTTTATTTTGTGAGGCTTGGGGTCTGCAAATAAATGTACAAAAAACTAAAATTCTAATTTTTGAAGCGAGATAAACCAGAAGAAAAGTGGTCCCTTAATGACGCATGGATCGAAGTTCAAGTATTTAGGAGTTTTATTAACAAATAATTTAAGCTACATATGTAAAAAATTCTAAAGCAAAAATTAGTGAAGCTAAATTTGGCACTTAATATTGTTTTTTACTTTTATACTTACTACTTACTTAGGTCCTCAGACCTGTTACTCGTACGTCCGTGTGGTTCCCCTTGCCAGGCATAGGGCCTCCACTACTCCTACGCGCCATCGTGTACGGTTTCTGGAGATGTACCTCAGCCCTCTCCAACTCTTCCCCAGTTGTGCTGATTCCTCTTCGACCGTTCTACGTCAAGTACTTCTGGGTCGGCCCACTCCTCTGCCTTGCTGCGTGAGAGGTTTCCATTGCATCGCTTGCCTCGCAATGCACTCGTGGCCTTTTCGAAGCGTATGTCCAATCCACTGCCATTTACGTTTTCGTATTATAGAGTCGATCGGTTCCTGACCTGTCCTCGCATGAAGTTCATCATTGGAGATACGGTTAGGCCAGAAAATCCGCAAGATGTTTCGCAGACATCTATTCGCTAACGTTTGTAGCTTTCTTGTGATAGTGGGTGTTACTTTCCAAGTGCTGCATCCATAAAGAAGCACGGATTCTACATTGTAGCGGAACAGTCGTAGCTTGTTCGGTCCCGCTATCAGTTGAGAAAATACTCCCAAGGTATTGAAAACTCTCTACCGTGTTTACTGGTTGTCCAGAAATATCTATTTGAGTAGAGTAGAGGAAGTTCCAAGGCTGATCCTTTTAGTTTTTGCCGTATTGATCTTAAGCCCGACGGTTTCGGCTTCTCTCTCCACCCTTGTTGTCATTTGATGGAGATCCATGATCCTATAATAGAGTAAGCACATGTCATCCGCGTAGTGCAGATGTTTCAGGTGTGATAGCAGACTCCACAGAATTCCTCCATTTAAAGTCGACAAAGCTGCATGCAGCACATCACTTATTACCAACAGGAATAGTATTGGTGACAGTATACAACCTTGTCTAACGCCACTTTGGATTTCAAACTCCTCTGACAACCTTCCTTATGCAGGACATGACATTTGGATCCTTCATATGTAGCCTTGATTATAGCAATCAATTTATCCGGGATACCCCTCCTGCACAAGGCAAGCCAAATAAATTCTTTATTAACACTGTCAAACGCCTTTTCGAAATCGATGAACAGCAGGTGAAGTGGTGATCGATATTCAACGCACGTTCGATGATGATCCGCAAGGTGTTGATGTGATCAACAAGCGTGTCTCTTAGGTGGTGTTTTATTCGACCTACGATGATTCTTGCTATAACCTTCGCTACAGCAGGCAGCACGCAGATTCCTCTCCAGTTTTCGCACTGCGTAAGGTCTCCTTTCTTTGGAAGCTTGACAATCATCCCCTTTTTCCACTCCTCAGGAAAACTTTCTGTTTCCCAAGCTCTTTCTATGAGTGGGTGCAGGAGCTCAGACGATGTTGCTGGCGCTGCTCGCAAGAGCTCTGCGAGAATATCGTCAAGTCCAACCGCTTTGTTGTTCTTCAGTGCTCTGATTGCGGTTAAGATTTCTTCTCTACTGGGGGTACAGTGTGTATTCGGGAATTTGTTACTACGGACGCCTCATTGGCTGTTAGGTTGACTTCGCTGGTGAAAACGCGATTTAAAACCGCAGAAAAGTGTTCCTTCCACCTGGTCCTCATCTGAAACTAGCAGTGATTCGTCTATGTCCTTTACCAGGTGTTGTTTAGAGCTTGGACACCTGTCAGCTCTTTGGTAATTCTGTAGACAGTCCTACAGTCGCACCTATTTGCGGCCTCTTCTGCTTCTGTTGCCAATGCGTTGATATAGTTACGCTTGTCACGTCGCACGCTACGGTAAACTTCTCTCATCTTCATGCGGTACGCAGACTCTAGCTCGTTTCTGCCTGCTGCTGACGTTACTGCAATGCGAGCTTTGAGCTGTTTCCTTTCTTCGATCCTAGCCCAAGTTTCTTCGGAAAGCCACGCACTATTTCTTCCTTGCGACCGACCGACTATACTTTCAGCACCTGATATGGAAACATTTTTCACAGCACACCAATGGTTTTCGATGGAGGTGGGTTCCGTGCTACTGATTGCTCTCAATCCTTGTAAAAGATGGTCCTCTAGTTGTTGGCGGACTGCGGGACCCTTGAGTCTATCGATGTTGAACTTGGGCATTCGGGTGTTTTCTTGGGATCTCCGAACTGCAGCTGTTCGTAATCTTACGGTAGCAACCATCAGATGGTGGTCCCGGGCAATTCCCATGTCTGCACCTCTTCTGTTTCAGACGTCCTGGAGACTGCTTCTAAGTGGTCGACTGATCGCGAAGTGATCAATTTGGTTGGAAGTGGCGTGTCTGTCCGTCGACACCCAACTGATTTTGTCTTATCTTCAAACATGGTTCCTCCTATAACAAGGGGGTTGGCGTTACAAAAATCGACAAAACGTTCGCCATTGTCGTTCCGGTTTCCACCACCATGCTTTCCCATAACATGCCTGAGCCCATCATTGTCATTGCCAACCTTGGCATTCAAGTCTCCCATTACCATTATGATGTCTCCACGTGGTATACTATCATAACCAGCACTCAGCCGGTTATAAAAGGCCTCCTTCTCCTCGACAGAGGAGAGCTCAGTGTGAAGCATTTCAAAATACAGTTGGTGAAAGATTTGAAGCCTAACGACCTACCACAACGCCGAATTTTCGGTGAATGGGCTCTTGAAAAGTTGGCTGAAGATCCACTTTTTTATCAAAAAATTGTGTTTAGCGACGAAGCTCATTTCTGGTTGATGAATACGTGATCAAGCAACACTCCCGTATTTGGAGTGAAGAGCAGCCAGAAGTATTGCAAAAAATACCAATGCATCCAGAAAAATTCTCTGTTTGGTGCGGTTTATGGGCTGGCGGAATCATTGGGCCGTATTTCTTCAAAGAGGATGCGAATCGTAACGTTACTGTGAATGGTGAGCGCTTCCGTGCGATGATAACAAACTTTTATTTTTGCACAAAATGGAAGAGCTTGACTTGCATGACATGTGGTTTAACAAGACGGTGCCAAATGCCACACAGCACGCGTAACAATTGATCAATTGAGAGACGAGTTCGGTGAACAGTTTATTTCACGTTTGGGATCGGTCAATTTTCCGCCTAGATCGTGCGATTTATCGCCTCTAGACTATTATTTGTATGGGTCTATATTAAGGCTCATGTCTATAGCGACAAGTCCGCTTCCATTGATGCACTGGAAGCTAACATTGAAGCATTTATTCGTGAGATATCGCCCGAAATGTTAGAAAGAGTATGCCAAAATTGAACTTAGCGGATGGACCATTTGAGGCGCAGCCGCGTCCAACATTTGCATGAAATAATCTTCAAACATTAAATTATATCGACCGTACTATCGATTTAAATAAAGATTTCATGCATTTTTTGGCATTTTATGTTTCTTTTTTTTTATTTCCAATAGCTCTTAAAAAATCACTCGTTATAACCACCTGTCTGATGACCAAAACAGATCCGGCCAATGCTTGATTTAAAGTGATCTAAGTATTTGATATCTTTAAGAACATTGCACATCAGCTCCGGTGTTATAACGGGACAATGGTTTAAAGGCAATCCAACGCAACGGGCATTTGTTCAACCGATTTTTGCAAGACTGCATCGTCCAAGAAAATGTAAAATCAATATCTCATCTTCTATGAACATATTCATAGACGTAGGCTCCATCTTGGAGAGTTCTTCTTCGAGGAACTAAGTGTCTTACTAAAATAGACATTTGCGGTTTCTCTCCATTCATAAGGTTCAACGAGTAAAGAGAAAATCTCTAGATGTGGTATCATAATGGACCAATTCTGGTCTAAGTGTGTCAGCTGTGATACTGACAGCCACTTCAACCTAACCTCACCTCATCTTTAACGTATAATTAAAAAAAAAAACCTAAATAACATGCTCACTTCTAAAAACCACGAATCTCTTTAAAACCCCTTCGATGTTACTAAGAAGCATCTGTTTTTTTAAATGCATGAAAATGTATTTTAAATATGAGGTGTTTCATCCATCCTCCACCAAAAGTAAAATATTTTGAGGTGTGATTCTACTTTCCAGAAAGAAAAAGTTTATTTCTTGTGTGAGTGTGGGTTTTGTTCGAGAATTTATTAGAATAGAAAAGCTTCGTTCCCTTTTCTCTTCTCCCAATTTATCTATGAGTTTTACCTTAAATTAAAGGATGTGATGTAATCACTTAAGCGTATGACATTGGATTTTCTATTTTATTGCTTTAAGAGGAAGCCTGTTTACAGTTTGAAATAAATAAAATATTTGCTAAATCCACTTAGAATGGAAAACATGAAAAAGGCGGACATTTTCGTTGCTCTAACTCAGAGATTTCCCAAGACCGAAGCGGGAATAAAAGAGGGCAATAGAGATTTGATGGCGTGAAACAATAAATTGATAAGGGTTTAAAACAACAAATAAAACTTCCTCCTTCCTATGGCTGTGACTATTTGCATAAAGTTATATAGATAAATCACACATTATACCATTGCCATCGTACAAAAGTTATTCAGAGCATGTAAGAAAGCTTATAGCTTTATAAATCACATTTCGTAAAAATGACGAATCTTTTTAGAGAAAAAGGATGACTAGGAAAGAGATTAAATAAAATTTTACTAAAAACAAATACTCTTAATTCTCATTGAAAGTTTAAAAACCAAGTTTTTATCTTTTGACTTTTTTTTAGAGGTCGTACCTTTAAATTTGGTGGCGCGATAGCTGCGAAGCAAATCAAGTCCTGGTGTCTTTTAAGTCTCAATAATTGCTCCAATTTTCCAAGACCTTGTTGATAGTTTCGGACTGTAGCTCACGGATTGCTTGGTTGATATTGGCCTTAAGTGCTTGAATCTTTCCCGCATTGTTGACATGACACAGGTCCTTTACTGTTCCCCACAAGAAAAAGTCCAAAGGGGTCAAATCGCAGCTCCGAGGCGGCCAATTGACATTGCCAAGACGGCTGATAACACGAATTGGCAATTTGGTGCGTTAAAGATCGATTGTAGCATGGGCTGTGTTGCATTGCGCGCCATTTCAAATCTACCACTTCAATTAAAAAAAAAAAGTCGGTTAACATGGTTGACCGAAAATGTTCGAAGAAAAATGATCTAATGATGCAATGATGAGGCGGAGTTGGTGGTTCATTTTGGCCAAAACTTTTTTTCAAAAAAACGCACTGTTTGGGCTACACAGCACTCACTTTGGAAATAAGTTTTCAATATTTCCAAACTTTGTGCGTTAAGGGATTCATTTTGTTCCGCGGAGGTATGATACTGACTTTCTGTCAAGGTTTCGAGCCGGAAACAACTGTCAGTGTCATAATAAATCGAGCTTCCCAATTACAAATTAAAATAAGTGACGATAGAGCCTCCAATATTATAGGGAGATATTTTATCTCAAAATTAAGCCCTGATCAAAAATGTAAGTTTTCTAGTAATCAGCGTTCCATTGGTATTGGTATATGTGGACGATGTTTAAGCAGTATATTCAGTTTATAACACCCTATCAAAATCTAGAACACCTTATTCCCTATGAACATCACGATCCATACCTTTGCATTAATCGTTCCCACCAAAATTGCACTATCAGCACTTTTTACAGGTGCTCTCCTATCCTATTACATTTATTTTCCCACATTTAGATTCCCATGAAATGAAAATTATTGTCAAATGTGTTTATGAATCAAGTATAAATAGCCATGAAAATTAATAATAAAATCACTTTTAATCCAGAAGTCAATTCATTTTGTTTAATTCGAAATTGCTACCCCCCACCCGAGGTAAGGAGCAATAAAATCAAATTAAAACAATTAAGTCGAATTCAAAAGAGTTTTCGACTCTAAACAGACGATTTTTCAGATTTAAATTACGTTACTTTCTACGAAACACTCCGTAAAATGGCAAACAATATTCTTGGAACCAAATAAAAGGTTGCTTAATCAGATGTTAAATTCGAACGCACCTCAGCCAGTAGTATTAGAATTCTCATCCCAATAAGCCACGAATGGCTTTTTCATGCCCTAACGGAATTATTTAGCTCGGTGAAATGAGGTTTAATAAATGAATCGACAACCCTCCAGCAAAACGAACACCCAAATGAACACGGAAACCAACACTAGGCACCCTGTCCATAACTGGAGATTTAAAATGCGTGTTTTTCATAATTTTTCTTATTTTCAAAATACAGAAAGTTATCTTAACCTCCCTAGTGTATCTCCCAAATCTCTACATCTAAAACCCCTAATACACCTCAACCTAGCTCCCATAACATCCCTAGAAATGATAATCCCCACAGAAACGAGTTTCTTTTAAGAACTCAGATCCAAAGAAACCGAGCGAGTCTCATTCAATCTTATCCCAACCACTCATTCTGATTCCCCAATGTTATCGTCTACAATCCAAACCTCCCTCGCCCTTTAACTTCTTTCCCAAATATAAACTTCGAATCTGGAGCCAAATATCCTAACTTTCACAGCTCTCATATCCTTAACCCTACACTAGCCTCTTCTTCAACAGTCTCATCTATATCTTTTTCAAACACCTCATCTTATACTGCACCAAGTTCTTCATCCTTCCCTACTTCTATTACCTCGGCATCAACAAATATGCCGTCATTTATTGATCCCCTTTCGCCCCCTGACTCAACTAACCATTAATTCAACTGATTGTCGCTACGCTCTCTCCAGGCTAAGAGATAACAAAATATATGAAAACATTCGTATCTTCTTGGCGTACTTACACGATAAATCAGTTTCGGTTTGCTACGAAGGTAAAAGTGTCATGGTTTCCATTTAGCAGAAGGCCTCCCACATACATTATGTACATGACCCGACCGGTCTCATGAACAACTATATAAAATACCATGAATTTTTCAATATGTCTCCCCAAAAAGTAGCGAGTCATCTTGATGCTTTTGGTCAATATATTCATTCTAATAATATTACACCTTCAGCGTAGCAGAGCTGACCATGACAGGTTTTTTCCGTTTCAAATCTACTTCTTCCTCTACCCTCTGCTACACATTGTCAAAACCTCATTTTTTCCCTCTATTACCAGAATGTGAAAGTTTTTCGCAGTTTCGCAACAAACACATTGTCTACGCTTTGAAATCTACACTCCAAACGAAACGAATCTAATCCCTAGTTTTAACTACCAGGAACTGTTTCCATCTTTCTTTAATGTTTATCGCAATGACGATCATAACCGACTTACTGAAGATTCCCCTTGTCGAAGTCTACTACTAGTTATCCGAAACACTCATCCCTATTTGCAATATCATCTTCCCCTCTATATATTCCAATAAAAATAACCCTTCCTCGCAAATAACTACGTTATATGTTGCTACATTTTGCCTTCACGACCTATTGAATCCTATGAACTTGTCATAATTGCAATTGATTTTATAATAGATCTATGTGACCCCCATGACGATATCCTACTTTTCGTTGACTTTAACCTTCCTCATCTTACTCGTAAATGGACATTATCTGACGATGAATCATATATTTGGGCTTGCAATTCCATCTCTGCAAAGGAATGTCTCATCGTCGATAGCCCTGCCTACTCAAGCCTCTGTTAAGTTAGCGGCATTTCAATTTTTATGAACACGCAACTAGACTTAATTTTCAAAACAAATTCCATCAACTCTTCTATCTCATTCAGTCCTCTTTCTCTATCTTCTATCGACAAATATCATCCCTCTCTCAATCTCAATTTGTATCTTAATTCTCTTATACAGACTTCTACCCCGCTCCCCCCACAAATATATCTCATCAACTTTTTTGCTATTTTTTTTTTTGAACAATCGTTTACCGATGACTCCTTTATACCTGATTGTAATTATTTACCGAATTTCTCCTTCGGCCCACTTCTACTTTATACCATTAACCCATTTTTTATCGAAAATTAGCTGAATCAACTCAAAGATGAGGCTATTCCCGCCCCGGATGGTACCCCCGCCATATTTATCAAAAAATGCTCTTTTTTTTACTCTCCCTTCCCCATTCAAAAATCTTCAGTTTATCCCTATCTTAAGGCGAATTCCCTCAGTTATGGAAGACCTCTTTCATAAGCCCAATACATAAAAAGGGCCCAAAGTGTGAAATTACAAACTATCGCCCATTTGCTAAACTTTCACATATTCCCAAAATCTTTAAAAGCATTTTGTAAGTCCAGGGTAGGTCCAAAACGAGTAACCTCGTTGAATTCGTATCCTTTAGCCTCTCAGCCTGAGAGAACGGAACGGAAGTCGACGTTGTCTCAACTGACTTCTGTAAGGTCTTTGACATTATTTTATTCTATTCAAGTTGTCCACCCTTCGGCTTGAATCTATCTTCTTTAGATGGATTTCTTCTTGTATAGCCAATAATACAAAGCTCGATTCAGATCTACCTTTCCTGATGATTCCTTAGCTATGTACCTCCAAGGTTCCACAAGGCAGCCATTGAAATGTTCCTCAAATATTGTCATATCTACTCTACGCAGACGCTTCCAACTTTTTCAAGACCATTTCTTCGACATCTGATTCAACTCTTCTTTAACTTGATCTCCACGGTTTCTCTGTCTCGTGCCTAAAAAATTGCTTTCCAAATGTCATTCAATCACTTTTTCACGAAAATGCATCCAATCTACTCCCCGTCTCGATACCTTCTCCAGTATCAACCCATATCCACCGATGAGTCAATTCGTGACCTTTGTATTTTATGAGATTGAGAGCTCAACTTTCTCACACTTATTGACGAGATTATACTTAAGGCAAACTCTACACTAGGCTTCGTGAAACGATGGTCCAAGGAGTTCTACATAACCTTAGTTCACCCCCTTCCCCTTCGAATCCCTTTAGGATCTGTTGACTGCACAACTCAATAGTAACTCCCGTAATATAAAAATTCTTCGTCTATTCTATCTGCCAACCCAACGTACCACTTTTGGCTCCAACGAATCTGATACTCGCATGCTTCGTAACAACAACTGTTTCATCTTTAACCCCAGTTCACCCTGTCTAAAGCTCTGACTTCTTAAGCATATTTCAAATTTACTCCAATTTTAGATTTTTATAATAAGAATTAGCTTGTATTAAACCTAATAAAGGGGGGTATTGCCCCATAAAAATTAAAACTTAGACGTTTTTAAAACTTCTTCAAACAAAACTTTTCAACTTCAGTTGTACCATTTTTTGTGAGCCAGCTAATGACTTTTTTCGCCAAACAGATGCAAAGGATTCAAATGAATGCAAAGACCACAGGAGAATGAACGAATTCTCAGAAGATTGCAATCAATTGGTAATGAATTGTAATGAATGGAGAAAAAAGTGATTGCAATATTCTTGCAAATTTGAGGTAGCAGTCTGAAAGTGAAGTCAATGAATGCATCCTTTTAATTGAATTCCATGAATAATGTTTAAAGATTGCATTCACAAAAGATTGCACTCTTTTAAATCCATTTAAGGTACCTTTAATACACATTTGTCGGAACATGTTTTTTTGTAAGCTAGATTCTACATAGTTAGAACTAAAAATTCTTGATTTTCTTCTAAAAATATGAAGAAGTTTTTGAGAATTTTTTTTTTTAATTTTATGCAAAAATTAAAGGGTAGGTACCTTTCTTTTGAAAACAAAAACATGTCGAGAGTAATTAAAAAATAGTATCTACTGATTTTAAAGCCTATTCGCTTAGTATTTAGCCAAAAAATCACATGTTTACAGATGGAAAAAATTAGAAATTAAAATCAAGCTGAAGTACGAATTGAGAAACGCTGATTTTTTCGAAAAAAAATTTCTCTAACTGAACAGTAAGTAAACTAATTTATTCATATTTTCGCCATAACACAAGACTTCGCACAATCGATTAAGGGCGGTTTTTTCGGTCGGAGTTGAACATGAACATAACTTGAGGATTTTTATTTTTAACTCGTGATTTTGTTTTTATTCACTCAAAGTTGACGATTTCAATTCTCGATGTTCAACTTTAGAGTTGGTCAACTTTAGATTTTCTCAACTCCCGGAAAAAGTAGAAGTTGATTGAGAAACCTAGAGAGTTGAAATAAAACATTGTTTTTTTTCAAATAAAATGCATGCATTTTGTTTCGAAAGTTTGTTTGCTTCAATTTTCACGACAAAAAATTTAAGAAACATCGGTATAATGTTCCACCGCAATTTTTGAGAAAAGTGTTCATCAACTTCGTCAAGCAGTAAAAAGTGAAGATAATGTAACTGAGCCATTGTTCCCTGAAAGAAGACAATACAAGATGTTGCCGCTCATTGGAGTTGAAAAGTAAGACGACCATGACTTCATTTATCGCTTTCGTCTTTTAAAACCAGACAGCAATGATGTTGCTAGACTTGATAAAGCATTCACTTCCTTGCGACAAGAGACGGTAATAGTCTTAAATTAGCTGTGACTTTAAAACTTAAGTTCCCTTTGAAATATATCTTGTAAATTGTGGACAATCACAAAGTTATTGGTAGCACTACGATTTTATGTGCTCTGATCAATGCAATTGACCTTTCTTCAGTAAAGTAAACATTTCCAGCTTGCATCACGTTCTCAAACGAGTGTCGGAAGCAATTGTCAATCTAGCACCACGGTTAATTCGAATGCCGGAAACGTATGAGGAAGAGCTTGAAGCATCACGTGACTTTTTCGCTAAAGCCAAGTTTCAAGGGACAACTAGTACAATTGATTGTACAAATGTCCGAATGCAATCACCAAGCGGAAGTGATGCAAAAACCTTAAGAAATCGCAAGGGATGGTTTTTTCTAAATGTGCCTTCGCGAATTTAAAAATAAATTATACTGTAGCTATGATGGCAGGTTTTATTAGTTTTTTTATTTATACAAATAATATATAAAACATTAAGTTTTAGCAAGTGCAATAATATGTTTATTATATTAGGCTCAGCACATGACCAAACCATTTTTAACTTATCACGATTGAACAGTAGATTTGAAATAGGTGAATTTACTCACTTGGGGACTCAGGCTGTTCAAATACAAATTATCCAGAAATACCCGGATTTGTTGATATTTTTTTTTTTTTTTTTTTTTTTTTTTTTTTTTTTTTTTTTTTTTTTATCAATCTTAAAACTATCTTAAAGCTAGACAAAAATTCATAAAAAAAACCAGCCTACTTATCCAAGCAAAGAAGCATAAGACCAGTCAATGAAGATCGAGTCCCACTACCCAGTACTGAAGAGGTTAAGAAAGCCATACGCAAGCTTAAGAATAACAAATCCACAGGCTCGGATGGCCTACTTGCGGAACTCTTTAAGTATGGATGAGATGTCCTGATAGGGTGCATGCATCAGCTCATCAACCAAGTGTGGGAGGAAGAAAGCATGCCCGACGACTGGTCAAATAGCTCCATATGCCCAATCTACAAAAAAGGCGATCCTATGTCCTGCAAAAACTACAGGGGCATATCCCTGCTTAATGTTGCCTACAAGATCCTATCCACCGTACTATGTGAGCGTCTAAAACCTTTCTGCAACACTATAATCGGCACGTACCAGTGTGGCTTCAGGCCAGGCAGATCAACGATAGACCAAATCTTCACATTGAAGGCTATGCCGCATGACGTTACAAAATACGCGGTGCAACGTGCAAATGGGTAACTCATCCGAGTAATTCCAGACGTGCACAGGGTTCAGACAAGGAGATGCGCTATCATGTGATTTCTTCAACCTAGTCCTGGAGCAGATAGTGCGCAAGAGTGGTGTTAACCTGGAAGGCACTATTTTCAACAGGTCTTCCCAACTGCTTGGATATGCGGACGACATCGATATCATCGGCCGCTCCAAGCGAGCTGTGCTAGAAGCATTCACAGCTATTGATGAACAGGCGAAACGCGTTAGTCTTGAAGTTAATAAGGACAAAAGAAATTATATGCTATCAACAAACAAAGCCGCATCTGTCCATCGCCTAGGACAAAACGTCACTGTTGGTAGCAGTAATTTTGAGGTAGTCAAGGAGTTCACCTACCTCGGAACGAACATCAATCCCACGAATGACACCTTAGTGGAAATTCGACGAAGAATTACCCTAGCAAACCGCTGCTACTTCGGTTTGGCCAAACAAATGGGTTCAAAACTCCTTTCTCGAAAGACAAAGTGCACGCTATACAAAACGCTAATTTTACCAGTTCTACTCTACGGCGCCGAGTGCTGGACGATAAGTAAAAAAGGGGAATTGATACTGGGCGCTTTCGAGAGAAAAAATTCTTCGGCGGATATTTGGTCCTGTATGCGAAGAGGGCGAATGGAGGAGAAGATTCAATCGTGAATTATACGAGCTGTACCAAGATGTGGATGTAGTCCAAAAAGCCAAAACACGTCGACTACACTGGCTCGGTCACATCGAGCGAATGGACAACAACGCTCCAGCCAAGAAAATCTTCGAATCCCAGCCCCCAGGTTCGAGACGACGAGGAAGACCGAACCTCCGCTACAGGGACCAGGCGTTTATAGACGCAAGAGCGCTTGGTCCCGACGACTGGAGGGAGCTCGCGAGGGATCGCAAGCGATGGAAGACAGCAATAACTCAGGCAGAGACCCTCCATGGATCGGGAGCCGGTTAAGTAAGTACTTATGCAAGCAATAACTTAAAACTAACTTACTGGCCCTATGCGGGCGCTCTAAGCTAAACTATATCTTAAATCTAATACCTTTCGGCCTAAAAAACTATTTTCAATTCAAACTATGCATATATATTTTTTTTTGTCTCGAGAAAATTAAGAAAAACTCGGATTCTGTAACTTTTTTTTTAATTTCTTATATAAAACTTACAAACTAAAGTGAAACAAATTAAAACTACCTTCAACTACTTAAAATAAACTAAAACTAAACTAAAACTACTTAAAAACTAGAACAGCCATAGCAAAAGTGTTTTTTTTTTTTTTTTTTTTTTTTTTTTTTTTTTTTTTTTTTTTTTTTTTTTTTTTTTTTTTTTTTTTTTTTTTTTTGTTTATGTACATTGAAACATGTACCTACTATTTTTTTTTTTTTTTTTTATGTAAGTCGGCCAAGACATATATAAGGCCTCGTCAACTTTCTCTATCATCCAACAACCACCAGAACTGGTTCCCCTGTCTCACCCTGTCCCTCCGGTACCTATCGGACACAGTCCTACTGAACCGAAGGCGCTCTGCTCCATCTTAGCGGAATCGCCATTCTATCTTGGACCAGCCCTCGTCTGGGTCTAAGTAGAGAAATGCATCGGGCGGGATGAAGCCGCTAAGACGTACACTCTCATAGTAATCATCGTTTGGGTAGTAAGCCCCAAAAATTAGGTTGTTGGTCGAGGACATCGCTCTTGCAATGTGACCCCGAATCAGCTTTATCAAAAAATTATCAATTCTGTTAATGTTGGCCCCGTTGTATAGAACCTCGTTTGAATAATAATGTTTGTACTCCGATTCTGGTGTTCTGTGCAATCCAAGGCAACGTCTAAGACACTGCCTCTCAAACACCCGAATCTTTTCCATTTGAGATGGGGCGACGTTGAACCACACCGGCCACCCATAGACAATCATCGGCCGGATGAGGGCCATTTGGCAAATCACCTTCACCCTGGTGTCAAACCGGCTGCTGTAAAACAACCATTTCGTCAGGGCAAAGGCTCCCCTAGCCCTGTTCAGAGCAGCATTTATATGTCTATCGAAATACAAATACTGATCCAAGCAGATGCCAAGGTACTTTACTACACTTTTACTCGTCAGTGGTTGCCGGTGCGGCCCTACGATCATCAGCTTACGCCAGTTCTTTCTAGTATCCCTAGAGTCTCTAGCCAACGGAGTCCTAAACAGAATAGTTTGACATTTCTGAAAGTTTATTTTCAACTTCAAGTCATCACAATATCGCTGAATCTTGTCGAAGTCACGCTGCAAAAGAATTCTGATGTCCTCAACTTTTGGAGCTGTTCTGTACGCTATTAGATCATCGGCATACGCAATTGCCTGATTTAGACTATCAGATCGCTGGTGTAAATGCTGAATAGAATCGGCGAATTTACCGCTCCCTGCTGAAGACCATTCTTGATATCGAAGACTGCGGTAGAAGTTACATTGCCACTTTTGACAACAAACTTTCTACCATTGAGCATGTCATAAAGTATATACAATAGTGGTTTACTTATGCCGAGTCTAGTCAGTTTTAGATAGAGACCCTCTAACCATACGGTGTCGAAAGCCTTCTCCAAATCAACCAAACAAGCACCAGTACACTGCTTTTTAGTTTTGTTCCATTGGATATCAGAAACGAGTTTAGACGCGGCATGAATGGTGTCATGTCCCGCCTTAAAACCGAACTGATTTTCCGGTATGATATTATTGTCCTCCGCCCACTTGGACAGAGCTCTATTTATAACTTTCTCAAATACCTTGCTGATACTCGGTAGAAGACTTATCGACCGGAGATTCGCCGGATTGTAGTTATCCTTTCCCTTTTTCGGGAGAGGATGAACCACAGCTGTCTTCCACCGCTCTGGATAATATGCATTATTCAGTGCGTTGTTAAACAGTGTGGCATAAATGTCAATTGCTTTCTTAGGTAGATGTCGAAGCACAATATTGGATATACCATCGACTCCTGTTGACTTTTTCTTCTTTAATGAATCGAAGATGAGCTGGAGCTCCATCCTCGTAACTAACAGGGAACTACTCCCATCTTGCACGGCGATGATGGCATTCGCCAAGTTTTCTTCATTGAACCCGATGAAACCTAGGTTCTCTGATCGCCATTGCGTCATTTCATTACGAAGATAGAAGTGATGGAGTAGAGCTCTGTTTTCCAGGTCGTGTTGATATGTTAGCTTCCACAAATGTACCATCAACAATTCCATACAATACAAAACGTTCCCGATTTTTAACAACTTATTTTCACCCACGGTAGGTCGAGGAAAACATACATATTTCATTGCAATAATCACACAAAAACCGAATTTTATTGACCAACTCTCAAGTTGGTCAACTCGAGAGTTTGCCTCAAGTTGAGCAATAGCGAACAAAATGGCCCTAAAACAATCCAATTCCTACTCCTTACATTTCTAACTCTTACATAATACATTAACAATTAAATTCTATTAATTTTAATGAAACTTTTCTGCCGCATAATAATTCCATCATCATATTGCTTTTGACACATTCGTATGTGCCATTATTACATCCGCCATGACCCAGATCCTTTCTCCTCGTCTAATATTCAATCAAAATGTCCCTTTAGTAAACGAGAATGTTCGTCAAAAAAAAAAAAAAAAATAGAATTCAATCAATAGCAATTCAAAGATAAGTCTTTATCCCCGAAAAGAGAGAACCTTTCAAACGAAATAACTACCCAGAAAGTGAAGCTATAAATACGAAACTTTAGCCCCTTGACACAATTTCGCCTCAGCATCCAACAGCCAATACACGTTTCACAGTTTTCTATACGCTAGACGAATAGTTAACCATAGCCCATTGAACTGTTTTTTCTCCATTTCATATCCTTATGCATCAAAAAGTAAACATAAAAATACATCGCTCAAAAAGAGGAGAAGATAAAAATTACACCGACGGAAATTGAGAATCGTGACCAGCAATGTTAAGTCGTTCAAGCTATAGCTATGGATTTCGAGAGGATCTTTTTACTTATATAAAAAGGTAAACCTCTTCGAGAACCATGGAAACACGCTCACAGTTATACATACATTGCCATGTTGGTGGCTTATAGTGTCACGCGTACACGAGCATCCAGGTAAAGTTGATTGAAGGGGCTTATCCTTCAAATGTCCTGAATGAAGGCTGAATGCGAGGTTATTGTTTCCTAATAAGTTTCAGCATCAATTCTTGATGCAAAGCTTCTGCCTGCTACTGCACTATAAGAGTATGGAACGGTTCCTACATTTATATCCTCAAAACCATTATGTGCTTCTGACTGAGTCCTCACTGCTGCTGTGTTTACACAAACAGCACATAGAACAAAACAGGCGATCGATGTGCAAGAAACACCACAAGAACACAAGTCAATATGGCTGGTCCTACAAAATAAACTAACCTCGAAGCTCGAAGGTACATAAGTTGTGAAGGTGTTTGCCATCGAATTGGATAATTTTCAAAAGTTTTCCTCTCCAATGTGGGCGGGTGCTGCGAAAAGATCTCGAGCAACGCGGCGCGGCGACGACGGCGTACAGGATACTTAAAAGTTCCTTCATTTAAAGTTTGCTTCCGTACTCGTCCTTTTGAAAGGTAGGTTTTTTTTTTTTTTAATTTCAAAAGCATGTTTAAAGAAGAAGCCTTGAGGAGAATGAATTTTGCATGAGCGAAATTCCATTGAGCATAGCTGTGGCATTGGTGGAGGATATACTAGAGCAGTTCTACTGCAAGCAAGTAGGTACGTGATGTTTTGAGTAACTCAAATTTAATGTGAACCGTACCGTTGCATTGGAGTTAGATGGGTTGGATGGGTTGACTTTGAGAGCAAAGTAGTTAGGTTCAATTCATGTGCAAGGATATAACGGTTCGGTTTAAGGTGAATCTATTCAACTGATGGCGGCTCTGGGGTTATGAAAGGCTCTTTTCCGGTGTTTTCGGAACGTTAAGAGGTTTGTGAAAGAGGATTTCCAGTTTATGGCTATTTTTATTTTGTGAGATGATTTTTATAGATCAGATTTTGTTGTCGGCGTAAACATATTTAATAGTTAAAGTTTTAAATGGGTTTTCGCAATTGGCTTAGAAATAGGATTGGAGCGAATTTGAAGGATGAGTAAGACGGAGTTCCAGGCAGGGTAAACTAAGGTTGAAGTCGAAACAGTTAATGTTACAATTAACCCTCCGAAGCATGGGTGTAATAGGTTCGTTAGAGGTTAGACCCATAAGAGGTACGGTGGGTGGGCAGATAGATGAGACGAGGATTTCTTACATCAGTATTGAAAGAGATGGAATTGTAGAAAGTTGTGTAGTCAACAGACCCTGAAAGTAGTCGATAAATGAAGAGAATGTCGCTTATTGCTCTTTGTTCTTCCAGCGTATTCAAGTTAATTAATAGAAATCGGTCTCGATACGGAGGCAAAATAAAAGGGTTATTCCATGACAGACTACGAAGTGCGAAGCCTAGGAAACGTCGTTGAATGCTCTGGATATATGAATTTGTTGATAAGGGGACCATATTAGACAAGCGTATACAAGAAGGGGGTACACAAAGGTTATGTAGAATTCCCTGGATGGACCATCATTTCACAAAGCCTAGTGTAGAGTTTGCCTTAAGAATAATCTCGTCAAAAAGTGCGAGAAAATTGAGCTCTCTATCACATAAAACACACAGGTCGCGAATTGACTCATCGGTGGATATGGGTTTGATAATAGCGAAGGTATCGGCGGCGGATGCGATTTCGTGAAAAAGTGATTGAATGACATTTCGAAATATTTAGCTCTAAGCAATTTTTCAGGCACCAGACAGAGAAACTATTGAGAAGAGTTGTATCATGTGTGGAAGAAATGGTATTTGTATTTGTATTTATTCATTTCAAAACATAAGTATATTAAAACATAGTGTCTTATTTTTTATACTTTGTACATATTCGGGTATAAACTGAATTAAAAAGAAAAACTATATTAATTAAACTAATTAAACTAAGTAAATGGAATATTAATAAAAACTAGAAAAAAAACTTAAGCAGTGGCAAAGTTAAAAAAGAAAAAAATGTAAAGCTTACTTGAATAATGATTTTAGCTTCTAAAATGGATTTTTAAAGAACTTTCAAAGGATTTGCAGTTGTTAAGTCTTCTTAGGCTGACAGGCAGGGAATTCCAAAGACCCACTGTGTGCACAAAGAACTGTCGCTTTGAGTTGAGGTAATTATAATTAGGTCTAATTAAGATTTTACTTCTCTCTGATGTTGGAAATATAAGTTTTTCAAAAAGATACTCAGGAACTTTGTTCTGCATTAGCTTAAATAAGAACACAAGAGCTTGGAAATCAAGAAAATTTCCCAAGGACATATTTAAGATACAATTTGCATATCTAGAAACATGGTCAAACCGATTTAGACAATATACGAAGCGAGCAATATTGTGGAAGGCAACATCTAGTTTTCTTTTACTTCTGCTGTCTAAACAGCAGAAAATCAAACTGTCATAAAGAAGAATAGGAAGAACAAGGGTTTTTGCAATTATCATTTTCGTATGCACAGGCAGACAGCTTCCAGTTGTATGTAAAACCCGCAATGCAGCGTATGTTTTACCCAAAGCACAAGAAACGTGATTTTCCCATGACAGAGTTTGATTAAAAATAATTCCTAAGTTCTTAACTTTTTCAACGTAGGTGAGGGCAGTGCCATTAAGTTCAGTTTTCGGAAAATATGACGTTTCAAGCGCAGTATTACTAATAACAATAGCCTGACATTTATTTGAATTTAGTTTCAAAAGGTTTTGATGAGACCATTCCACAATACGCATCAGATCTTCATTAATTCTTCCGGTTGCATCCTCAACCATTCCAATCCGATAGCTCAAATAAATTTGAACATCGTCCGCATACATATGGGTTTTACAATATTTGAGTATCGAAGGTAGATCGTTGTTGAATAGGGTAAAGAGAAGTGGACCTAAGATGGATCCTTGTGGAACGCCTGCATGCGTTGAAAGAAAATCCGAGAGTTGATTATTTACAAGAACTGCTTGAGTTCTTCCAGTCAAGTATTCCTGAATGAGACCAACAGCCGAGTTTTCAAAAGAGAAATAGTATTTTAATTTTTTTAGGAGCGGTGCATGCGGAACCGAATCAAAGGCTTTAGAAAAGTCGAGGAGAACCATCGTTGTTACGAGATTTTTATCTATTTCCTGTCGGATATCATCGACAATTTTTAAAATCGCTGAGGTACAGCTGTGTTGTGGTCTAAAACCAGACTGGGTGGGTGAAAGTAGTCGATAGGTGCTTAGAAAAAAAGTAATTTGTTGGCTCATAATCTTTTCAAATGCTTTTGAGATGAAGGGCAAAATGGATATAGGACGGTAATCTTTCTGTTTTGAGTTGGATTTCTTAGGGACTGGGATAACTTTGGAGGCTTTCCAAAGTTTAGGGTAGCAGGAAGTGGTTAGAATGGTATTGAAAATATGGGATATATAAGGTGAAAGGAACGGAAGAATTATTTTGATGAATCTAGGATGTATTTTGTCCAGACCAATCGCATTTGATTTAATCGAACTTATTGCCTTAAAGACTTGCATTTCATTGACTCTATGAAAACTAAAACTTGGTGTGAAATCAGCCACAAGGGTACTGTTGATAAAACCATCGTCTAAAGTAACTTCCTCGATGGAGGAGGAATTCACGAATAAATTGTTCAGCTCATTGCCATCACAAGCATCATCTGCGCAGTCGGACTGTTTTGAAATGCCAAGAGATTTGATATTCCTCCACAGTTTTTGTGAAGTAATGTTATTGAACTTAGAAGCATAAAATCTTTGCTTAGAATGTTTTATCTCAACGATAACAGAGTTTCATAAAGTCTTATAATAATTAAAAAATGATGGAACACGAAATCTTTTCCAACGTTTATATGCAGCATTTCTCTTTGTTATTAACTGCTCGATTTTTTCATTATACCATCCTAATTTACTGTTTTTTATTTGGATTGTTTTGATCGGTTTGTGGGTTTCAAAGAGGTTGTTTATCGTTGAGGTGAAAAATTGTACCTGTTCATCAACCGTTACAAATTGGAAAATATTATACAGATTGGAGTTAAGAACATTTGAAACAAGGGCTTGCATGTTAACAGATTTGAAGTCTCTAAAAGAAATTGTTTTGGTAGTTGAATTGGAAGACACATTAAGATTATAGAAAGCTACAATGAGATCATGTTTTGAGAAGCCTGAAGCATCGAGCTGTTCAGTGTTTACGGTGTTGTTGTTGTGATCATTGGTTTTGATAGTGCTTATTGTTGTGGCCTTAATTTTCTCAACCTCTTCCTCTAAGTAGCCAACTCTTGCAAAAAGCTCTTCCAGCGCAGTGACACGGTTGTTAATTAGCTTGATATCGCGGTCCATATCATCAAATTTTTTGATATCATTTTCGATGGAAGTAATTCTTTTTGTTAAGTTGTCCTCCATGCATATAAGTTGTTTTGATATAGAATCGCCCTGAGCTTTTATTTCTGCTAGATCATGGGTGATGGTGTCTTTCGCTTTGATAGTTTTTTCTGCCCGTGTGCGTGATGAAGAGAGAGATGGCGAATTTGATGGTGTGTGGAGTGGAGAGTTTTTCATAGCGAGCCTGGTACGTGGTTGTGACATGTTAGTGAAAAAAAAAGCCTAGAACGGATCAGCTATATTGCAGGTGGAACTTTTAATGTAAGTAGGTATGTGTGTGTGTTGTATGTGCCTTTTTGTTGTGTGACAGTATGGGTATGAGTATTGGCATAGGTATATAATTATCGTTTTTGTCTTTCAGACGAGAACAAAAATATTATTTATTTAAAAACTTTGTATCGTCGGCGTA
This sequence comes from Chrysotoxum bicinctum, assembly GCA_911387755.1. Taxonomy (NCBI): domain Eukaryota; kingdom Metazoa; phylum Arthropoda; class Insecta; order Diptera; family Syrphidae; genus Chrysotoxum; species Chrysotoxum bicinctum. Next base: position 97,717,073 of record OU426989.1, read on the forward strand.
GAGTGAAATGTCGAAATATTTAATAACCATTTCAATATCGGTAATAGTAAGAATAAAGAAGAGGGGTCCTAAGTGGCTGCCTTGTACAACCCCGGAAGTACCTCAGAAATCATCAGAGAAAGTAGATCGAGCTTTGTAGTAACGGTTTTTCAGGTTCAAGATCAAGTTGTCTACCTTCTTCTGATCGTAAGTTCACTCACACTAACATTCCTCACCTCAAAAAAAACGTGTATTAGTTGCTGACGACAAGCGATCATCCCGAGCTGAAGAGCATTGATGACGACCTTGACCTGGCCTCCTCGTGTATGAGCCAGTTTCCCGAGATCGTCTGATGGCATCCCCAATTGCAGTTTTAGGTACACCAAGCGTACGTGGAATGCGATGTTACACCAGGTATATTGAATGGCATTTTTTTAGAGTCACAAATAATAAATTTCCATGTATAGACCTAAATTTACTTATATTTACTTACTTTGGTACAAAAGAACAAGAAATGTAGTGATATTTAAGTAACTAAAAAACAAAATTTAAAAATGCTAAACTTGCACAAAATGCTTCACTGAAATAATTTTAGGAGGCGAAATTAAGGTTTTAGTGCTTTGTTTTTTTTTACGGAAATATCCGTTAAACAAAAAAAATGTGTGTGTACTGACGTACGCGCGCTAGAAGTAAGACTTCTTTTCCCAAAAGCAAAGCCTCTAAGATTCCTTTCAGTGCTTTTCGGAAACATAAAAAAAATCAATTTAAAGTAGTTTTTGTATATAGTCTTGTAAATTGCAAGATGTCAAAACCACTTCCAAATACATTTTTTTTAAATATTTCTTCGAATTTACAAAATTGCAAAATAAGTTAGGAAGTTTAAATTGGAACTCAAAACTGTTTCAATTATACAAATGATGCAAAATAGTTTTGGAATGACCAGTTTGGTCTATCTGCCGATTTCTTGAATTTATTGAGAAAATCAAGAAAATCATGTATAACTTGTTTGTTACCAAAATTAAGCAAAATGGCGCTATTTTTGACGCACATATATGCCGCTTCTTTGACGAACAAATAGCGCTTTTTATGACGTACACATGGCGCTTTTTTAACGCACATGATTGCTAAACTGGGCGCACATCATAAATCGTGAAAGGACACTAATACAATACTAGCCGTTTCTTAGTTCATTTTTATCTTCACTTAAATTTGTCAGATGTTGACATTGAAATCCAATTCAAAACGACAGACAAAAGTTTAAGTAAGGCTCCAGTTATAGCTATCACTGAAATGCATCATTGAAAAATTTCATTCCCATTTTTAAGACAAATAAACAAACTGCAATGGCTTTAATTGATACCAAAATTAAGGCAATGCGTAGTGGAATTTGTACACTCTATAAAATACAAAATTCTGATTTGGACTTTCTTTTAAATTCATTTTTATTATTTCACTGATAGAAATTAATCTCAATAAATAGCTGATTTTCGTTTCTTTAAGATGGAACACAATCATTCCACTGAATGTGTTCGATTCTCTTTCTATTCTCAAATGTCAGTTTTCCTTTCAGTAATCAACTCTAACCTCAAATGCATAGAATTGGTAGTAATCAGCCACTGACAAGATCTTTTACTGAATGCTATAACTGGCTTGTCAAAAAAATGAAGTCAGAATTCCACTGATTTGTTCCAATGATGCATTTCAATGAAAGCTATAAATGGGGCCTAATTATGTCCGATTGGTAATGTGAAGAAAACACGAAACGAGAGCGAGACATGATTCACTGTCACCTTTTAGTTGTTATAAAAATTGTTCCGCAATTCCTTAGGCTTAAAGCGTACATTCTGTTTGGTTGGTAAAATATATAGTAAAATAAAACATAAGCCATTAAGCCTAGTACGCAGATCGGGAAAAATTTGGTCTCCCATAGATTTTTTTTCCTGGGACAAATTTTGTCTTGTATATTTTTCCGAGCAGTTCCGCGCAAAATTCATACTTTTGTTCATTGCTGTACAAAATGTCTCCATTAAAATTTGCCAGGAAAAAGAATGCAACAAGAATTATTTTGCGGGACAAATTTTGACAGCCACTGAAAGTGATTTTTGTCAAAACTGGTTTTATGTAAAAGGTGCTGACTCTTTTCTTGGAAGCATCAAGAGGAGATTCCAAAATGGTATGAACGACTTTTGTTAGGCAACCCGTTCCAGAGATACACTACAAAACACATTTAATTAGATTTTATCTCTCCAAATTCAAACTTTTAGGCGAGATTTGGAGAGATTAAAATTGTAGAGATAAAATTTGTCTTGTCTCAATCTGCGTACTAGGCTTTACGTTTCATTTCAGCAATCAAACAGATGTGCAACTAAAAATTTAATGTGCGCGACTGTTCTTACTTCATTTCTTAATTTCATTTAGGCTAGGCGCGCACATTCAATTTTTAGTTGCGCAACTGCTTGGTTCGAACAACTAAAAAGTTTGTGTTTCGACAAAAACTAAACAATTGCCTAAAATGAGTTCGCTATTTTGTGTAACATATAATTATATACGCCTGCGCGGACATTCAACCAAATAGTGCATCTGTTTTCTATAAGCAACCAAACAGTTGTTGTGCAACTAAAAATTGAATGTGCGCGCCTAGCCTTAACGTGACGACTACATATGCTCTATTGCGTATATCCTCGTCTGCTTTCATAGTTTGAAACTGATTTTACAATAACGACTATGTTTCATCACGCTCACATCTCTTTTTTTCTTATCTCATTCATTGTGTTGGAGCCCAAGGATTTTAAAATTGTAGGCAACGCTAATTTAATTTTGACACCGAATTTAAAATTCTTCGCATATGGCAATGCTAGTTTAATTTTAGACAACAGAAAGGACTAAAGCAGATAGTTTATTTACAGGTGTTTTTTTTTAAATTTCGCTTTAAGTATTTTGTAAACTTTAGTGCTTAGTTTTCAAGTTAAATAGCATATAATTATTCAGTATTATTAAGGTTAAAGTGTTTAATGTTTGAAATAAATAAAACTATAAAAAATATATATTTTTTTTTGTTTTTTTGTACAAATGAAAGTGGTTTTCGATCGAGAAATTGTTCGGCCACATAATTCATTGAAAAACAGCTTTTATTAACTGATATTTCAATGAAATTATGTTTTTAATTGCTTAGTAGGTTAGTTGTTGTGGTTCTTCTATTAAAAGAACATTCTTTTTCGTCGATAATGTGTGTTTTTAAAGTGTTTTAAATAACATCTAACAAAGTTCGAACAATAATTGTAAAAACCATGCCGCTGTAGCGTGTCGTTTTGACATGTCACTGACAACTCCATAGAAAATTTTTTACCCCCAACGCCGGAAAAGAAGTTTTACTTCAAAAACAAATCAGCAGATAAATTATAGTGCACTTAAGGAGTCAGGGTGAAGAAAAATGCAGGTGCTCATATAATTGTGCCCGTTAGTGTATTTTGCTACAATTTGTAGATGTGCACAATTCGAGATTTTTATGGAAATTGAAATTTGCTTCAGGTTTGACAAGCATACGCTTACATTCGCAAATATCAAAACATTTTGAAATCCATACAGTATGCTTGAAAAGTCGCTAGATAGACCGTTAACATTATTAAAATCAAACCAATCATGCATTGCTTGTCAATCTTAATTTAGAATGTAAACGCCCCTAACGGTACACGAGAATATGATACATCGATACACGATTCTCTTTTTCGTTGGTTTCATCGTTCGTGTTTTTGACAGTTTTGATGAGCGGTATAGAAACGTAACTTCATTCTCATAAGTCATAACTATAACTAAATATGTCAAAAAGACGAACAACGAAACAGCTGAAAAATAGAATCGAGTAATCAGGCTCTTGATGTCAGCTACAGACAGTGTTTACACTAAACTAGGTTAGGTTAGGTTGTTGGGCTGACAATTGATGTTGCTATTGTCACACTTAGATCAATGTAGATCCATTGTGTTACCCGTGAGTGTTATCACTCTTTTCTGATAAAACCTATGTATTCTATTAATCAGTCAAGCCATTTTGAGGCATTGACGATGTTCAATATGTGTATTCGTATTCCTGAAATATTAGAAATATCTTCTAGATTATCAAAGAAGTAGCTACCAAGCCATTTCCTTCTCTGGTGGCATAGTGACGGGCAATGACAGAGAAAGTGTGACGTGTCTTCATGTACCTCTTCATCACCACATCCTCTGCATAGGTCATCTGTACTTAGTTTCATTTTAAATTTATGGTATTTCAATAAATTATGTCCGGTGATTATGCTCGTAAGAGAGCGAAGGGACTTCTTACTAAGTTGTATAATTTTGTCAGTTCTCTGCTTGTTAAAGCAGGGCCATATTTTCCTAGTAGTATCACAGGTGTCAAGTAGATTCCACCTTTCATTGGATTTCCTTAGGATTATGTCTGAAATTTTCTGTTTAATGTTACAGAGTGGGATGCTTACCATCTCTGCTTGACTAGCATCGAGCGCTGATCCCTGTCTTGCCAACTCATCGGCATTTTCATTACCTGGTATGCCGCTGTGTCCCGGTACCCAGCAGAGTCTAATATTGTGCTGCGTGCCAAGAACCTTAAGCTCTTCGCGGCAGCAGGAGACAAGCTTTGATTTTATCACAGTGGCAGAAATCGCTTTTATTGCCGCTTGGCTGTCAATGTAAAAGGTGATATCAGCCCGTGGTATCGCCATCATTGATACCTGTCTAGCAGCTGTTGTCACTGCCAGGACCTCCGCTTGGAAGATACTGCTGCCTGCACCAACACCTGTGTCCATTTTGGAGCCATTAGTATAGATTGCTATTGCTGATTCACTGGTGTAGGGTTGGTTGTTCAGCCATTCTTCTCTGCTTGGAAAGGCAGTTTGGAATGGTTTGTAAAAGTCAAGCTCGGGTGTTGTATAATCTGTAATGATGCTATCACCCAAGTATTTCTGAAGAATTTGAGCATGTCCTATCGCGCTGTTTTTCCAGGTATTAGTCTGGCTTAGCCTTAAGGCGCTATATGCTGCGGATTCTTGTACGAAAAGGTCTAGGGGTTTCAGGTTGAGTATCGCCTCCAACCCTGCAGTTGGTGTGGATCTCATGGCACCCGTAATTCCAATGCACGCGAGTCTCTGTACTTTTGCCAGAGTTTTGAGGTTCGTGCTTTTTTCCGTTGCATTCCACCATACCAAATTACCATAGGTTAGTATTGGTCTGATTATCGCCAAATACATCCACCTGATAATTTTTGGACTAGGTCCCCAGGATTTCCCAAAGATTCTGTTACAGGAGTAGAATGCAATCATTCCTTTTTTCGCTCTTTCCTTAGTGTTAAGACTCCAGTTTAATTTCCTATCTAGAATCACACCAAGATACTTTGCATGATCTGAAATCTTCAGCGGGGTGCCTTCAATTGAAGGTATTCTGAAGTTTGGTATTTTCCTTTTATTTGTGAAGAGGACTAATTCTGTTTTTGACGGGTTAACCATCAGGCCGCACTTTCTAGTCCATCTATTAACCTTAGAAAGGGCGTATTCAATCTGTTCACTGATAGTGGGTAAGAATTTACCTGTAGCTAATAACGCAAGATCGTCAGCGTAGGCTACTATCTTTACACCACAGTGTTTTAAATTAATGAGAATTGTGTTCATAACCAGCACCCAAAGGAGTGGTGAGAGAACTCCCCCCTGTGGGGTGCCCCTGGATGTGGACACTCTCATCTGTATCCCTGCCAGTTCCGAGTTAATTTGCCTATTCTTTAGCATGCACATAACCCAACGTATTATCGAATTATCGATTTTATTGTCTACTAGAGCTGCCTCTACCGCTTTATTGTTCACGTTATTGAAGGCTCCTTCAATATCGTGAAACGCAGCAAGGGTATATTCTTTGTCGCTCAATGTCTTACACTAAACTAAATCCTCGCGACTTTTTTTTGACGTTTCTCAATTATACCTAACTCCCTCTGTCGGAAATTTATGAACCGATTGACATCATTCCCATCTTGCGATGTAAATTGTCAAAATAAAAATAAGGAGAAAGAACTAAATTTTTGAATCCATTATCATCGAAGTCATCATCCAGTTTATGACTTGATAGATGGTGAACGATTTATATTTTGGGTGAGAGGTAAAAAAATGTTATGGGAAACAATATATTATTAAGTTCTAACTACGAGTATCAATGGAAAGTACTAAAATCGAGACTTCAACACCATAGGCGAACTCTTTTTGAGGTGCCTCAAAGTTTCTAATGTAAACAGGATATAGTAACTACGCACTATTCCCAATGTAAAGAGGGTCTTAAATTCAATCTTCCGTGAGGTAAAATGCTTCGAGGAACGTGTAACCACATCGGATTATACAGAAGGTATACCCGTAACGGGTTACACAGAACTTATAAATTAGACCCACGTCTTTGGTTTGCCCTACCGATGACATAGAGATGTTTACATATCAAAACCCTGTCATGGTTAACTCTGCGTCAAGATCGCTGCCTATGTTTCGGATAGACATATTAAAAAATGCATGGCGTTTTATAAAGATGTTCATGAGACTGGAATTGTCTGTGGGGGGCCTTCCTGCTAAATAGAAACAACGGAAACGTAGCAAACCGAATCTTTAACTTTTCGTTTAAGTACCCCAAGAAGATACAAATATTTTCATATATTCTTGTATCTATTAGCCTGGATAGACCGTAGTGACAATTAGTTGAATCAATAGTTTGTTGAGTAAGTTTGACAATGGGGGTAAAAGGGGATCATTAAATGATGGTGTGGTTGTTGATGAAGGGGGTATAAGAATAGGAAGGACCACGAACTGGGTGCAGTATAAGATAAGGTGTTTGAAGCAGTTATATTTATGAGACTTTTGAAAGATAAATTGGGTTGAATGCATTATTAAAGAAAGAGGTTGGTGTAGAGTTAGGGATATGAAAGCTTTGAAAGTTAGTATACTTGGCTTAAATGTATTATGTACCAAAAAAAATCCACGAACCTGAATATGTAGAAATCCATGCTTTCTATTGTTCTTTCAATCACAATCTAAAAAAAGGTCGCTAAAATACAGATGTTAAGAACCTTTTATATGGGTATATGCACAAGCTCCATTCAATATCAAACGATTTCAATTTAAGGCAATATTATCCGCACAATTTTCTGATTTTTGACTTTCTCATTATCGGCTTAGTACGCTTTGGCAAATAGTTAGTGCGTTAGACTGTCATACTGAAGATCTTAATTCGATTCTCAGCCGCTGCAAAAAAAGTTTTTTTTTAGGGGTGTACTACCTCTTGCTAGGAATTAACAAATCCTACAAGAGTCTTTCTTCTCATAAGAAGTGCTGGTCATTAGCCGTTCGGAATTGGCAGAAATTATAGGTCCTTTCCAGTTCTCCAAAAGCATTTACATTTCACACAAAAATGGTTGAGAGCGGTAAGTCACTAGGTTTAGGCTCTCTATAAGCCGTCATGGGCTCTAATTTATTTTATCGGCTTAGCATATTACAGAAGCTTTAAAAATTAAAAAGACCAACAGTTATTTGAAAACCCAATATCTCTAGTTGATAATTTTTTTTTTTTTTTTGAAAATTTATTCAGCGAAACCAAAACAGTCAAGTACAAATTAGTGGACTTTATTTCTTGGATCAAAAGAATCCCAGTTAATAAATTACCAATTCTCAAGACCTATAGATTGTCTGCCTTAAAGTTCACAACATAATAAACTTCACAGCTTAAACAAACGTGACACAATTAATTCCCATGCAAATTGCCTATGTACATATATAAATTGAGTCGAAGCCGAAATTGCATAATAAAACTCACAGACCAAATCTTAATTTAATTCGTCCTCACACATAAAATGTTGCAATAAAACTTAATTTGAAGACATAGACGATATTGTAAAAGGCTTTAACTCTTTTGCAAAGTCACCCTGAATAATTTATAATGCACACATTAAGTATTGATTTTGCACTCAAAGAACGCACTTTCTTAGCAATTGCATATCCTTATTCACATCGTCTTTTTTTTATTGCTTCTTCTCGAAGGATGCATTTATTTGGGATGTAGATCGTATTCTATTGCTTTCTCACATTGAATTCAAAAGGAATACGAGAGATTTAAAATATTTAAATATTCTTTGCTTGCATTTGAACTCAAAATGTACATACATAGATAATAGTGTACATATTCTATTCGTTGTTTGGTTTTATGCAAATAAACACATTTCACTCAGTTTTATGCAATGATACTCTGTGCATGCTGCATTATCCAAAAAAAAAAACAATTTTTAAAGCCCAATTCATTCTTGTAGAGCTTTTGCTATCAGGAATTGGCTAAAAATAATTTAAGAAGATATTTAGGTTCGAGTATGTTGGCTAAAATTAAAAATCCAGTAGGTACATTTTGAAGGTTTGTTTTTGAATATTTTGTTGGGAAGACATTTTGTTGAGGTGGTAAGGATACCGCAGAAGCATACATCCGAATTTTCTACCCTCAAAAATGTTACATGGTTTCCTTTATCTTGAATTTATGCTGCATTAATTTTTGTGGAATGACAGCTGTATTTTTTATTTTATCAAAAAAAAAACAGACTTTACTACTTTTGACAAAAACAACTAATTCTAAGATATTGCTTATGTATTTTTTTTATCAATGTTTTGCGTATTTAGGGAGCGACATTGTAAAAAAAAATATCTATGACCCAAAAAATGTCGATTCTGTTTTTTCTTGTTTAATATTTATTGGTTATAATTTGCCAAATATTTCAATATGGAAGAATGTCATCTGCGTACAAAAATTTGAAGAAGCGAGTGTCCTTGTCAAAAACCAAAAGCAGAGTAGTTATGCACTAAAAGCGAATTAACTCCTTAATTCAAAAAATTGGAAACCATTCAAAACTTTTAATATACCTAGCGTAAGATCGTCAATTTTTTTTTCCAATTTTTGAATTAGAATAGTTGCATAATTACGTTAACAATACGTTAAAAGTAAAAAAAAAAAAATTCTCTTTTGTTAAGCGGCAAATACACACGACACTTGTGTGCACACCGGTGTAGCATTCCACCACACACGGCACACCGAATCGTGCACACTTTAGTTGTGTGTGTTTAGTTTAAAGTTTGGAATGCAATGTTTTTTAAAGCATTTCTAAAAAATTTCATTGAAATCAGGTATGTCGATAATGAGTAATTCAAAATTTGACAAAATGGTTCTATGGTAGGAACAAGCTGTTATATCTTAATTTAAATGTTTTTTTATTTAATTAAAGATCATAAAAATGTATTGAAAGAAAAAAATTTTATCAAAATTCTAGGCGCCGTTTTCGAGCAAAATACGATTTTTCAAAACATTTTTTAACATTTCTATGTTGAGTACCTTTATTTTAAAGTAAAATTCATTTTTTTCTCATATCTTGTAGATTATATTGAAAATTTGAATACACAATACTTTTCAAGCCTTAGCAAAAAAAAATTTTTCAAAATCGGTGGTACCGTTTTTGAGAAAATCAAAAACAAAATAAAATAGTTCCATGGCGGGTACTCTCAATAACCAGAACAAATATTTATAAAATTTCGAAAAAAAATTGTATGAAAGGTAGATACCGTTATTTTTGGTCTTAAAAAAAAAAAAAAAAAAAAAAAAAAACCTGTGGGCAGAAAAATTAAAAATGGTATCTACCGAGTTTAAAGGAAATAGGCCCAGCCGTTTAAGCTATAGTCAAACAGACATATGGACAGAATTGCAAGACCCACTTTTTTAGTCTTCGCTATGGTCGTAATGTCAAAATTTCGAGTTCAATTTTTTTTCGAATTCATAACTTACCTTATAGTACCTATAAGTCGCAAGTAAATTTTTCGACGCTCTTTACTGCACAACGATTCGGCAGCAACTGAATAGTGAATAGTCAATACTGAATACCAAATGTGCGCGCACTTCCCAGTACACATCACACCGATCGAGACACCGACACCAAAAATCAAAATCTTTTGATTTTACTCACAAGGTGTCTGACACCGAAAAGTTATGCTTTCGTAAAAAACATCGAAGTCGAGATTTTGATCAAAGTTGACATTAAGCTGATAGCGAAAACGAAAAAATTGGATCTCGCAATTCGGTTTGTCTGTTCGACTACTGCCTAAAAAGATCGGCCGATTTTCGTTAAACTTGGTAGATATGTTTGTTTTTTTTAAGACCAAAAATAAAGGTACCTACCTGCCATACGAATTTATTATAAATTTTTATGAATATGTAGTTTTATTTTTCTCAAAAACTGTTCGACAGATTTTTTTTTTTAAATTCTAAAAAATTCATTTAGTTTAAGTTTAAGCTAGGTATTTTTTGAAAAAAAAATTCCCAAAAATGGTTATTAAAATGTTTTTCGAAAATCATATTTGTCTCGAAAACGGCGCCTAGAATTTCGATAATTTTTTTTCTATGGATTCATTTTTACGATCTATAATTTAATAAAAACAAACTAACTAAGATATTACTGACTGTACCTACCATAGAACGAATTTGTTTCAATTTTGAGTATCTCAGTAGGGGCATAACGGATTTTAATGAATTTTTTTATAGAGAAGCTTCTAAATTGTTTGAAAAATATTGTATTTCAAAAATAAAAAAGTGTTTTTTTCGATTTTTTGAAAAAAAAAAACAAAAATCGCCAGCTTAAAGTTTTAATTATTGAACTAATAAAAATTATTTAAAAAAAAAGATATTGAGCCGTTTTGAGATATCGAATTTTTCGAAAAAAATTGATCTTTTTTTTTTTAATTCAGAAAATATTGTTATTTTTTTTAAGTTTTGAAATGCAATGTTTTTCAAGCTTTTTAGAAACTTCTTTATAAATAATTTCATCAAAATCCGAGAAATTCGAAAAAAATGGTTCTATGGTCAATACAGTCAGAACCTATGTCAGATTGGGTCCTGACCATTAACCCTGACGTAGCCGAAGCCATCTCAGTCGCAAAGCTGTGACATGTTGCAGCCATGAACACAGCTCTTGCTTAGAGGCGAGGTCTATCTAACACCTCTTGAATCCAGGCACGCCTGGAAACTATGTGTCTCCACATTCGGAATAAACCAAGCCACCATGATACTCCCAACTCCCACTAGGGGGCCTACCTCATAGATAGTTTGAAGAAAGAGTGCACGCACGCGACAGCTGCACCTCTCTATCCGAAGATAGGGACTCAGACTTCTGGGCACTTTCTCCCGTGGTGCCAGAATATAGCTTCCGGTCGAGCTTCGCCATCGTAAAGGTCACTTACAGATGAGTTCCTGCAAAACTCGGGGCCTGTTAATCTTAGATACACACACCCAGCTCATAGTCAAGGTAGAAACCATCAACTAAGAATGTGCACCCCTCTGGTGAGTTGTTATACACTCCTTAGCGGATTTCTACTTTAAGGACACGGTCCAGACTTTTCCTATCTAGTTAGTTCAGTTATTTACGTAACCGTGATAGCTTTCAGCAAGGTAGCAATACCGGCCCACCAATAAATCGATGGACGAGCCCATCAGAACATCAAACCAGCATAACCACTTCAGCACCCATACACATTAGTGCATCCGCAGCAATACCAGCAGAGTTCAACAGAGCCCCGGACGTGCCTTAAACTACCAAGCACGCCACTCACCCACCTGCGGTAAATACAGTCAGTTATATCTTAATTTGAATTTTTTTAATAAATTACAGATCGTACAAATTAATCGAAAGAAAACAATTTTTATCAAAATTCTAGGCGCCGAGAAAAATACGATTTTTGAAAACCATTTTTAAAATTTGTTGGTGGCTAGCTTTATGCTAATAACATTTTTTTTTCTCATATGCTGTATATATGATATTAAAAAACTTTTATTTTTTAAGTTTAAATAAATTGATCATGCGGTTTTCGAAATATTGAGTTTTGAAAAAAAAAATTGATTCTTTTTTTAAAATCCAAAAACAAATTTTTTGAAAATTTGAATACACGACAGTATTCAAACTATTGGGTAGCTTAAGCATAAAAAAATAATCAAAATCGGTTTGACCGTTTTCGAGAAAATCAAAAACAAAAAAATAGTTCTATAGAGGGTACCATTAATAATTTTTCAACCATTACCTAGATCCAACTTAGTGAACATTTTTGAGTTTTTTAAAAAAAATCTGTTAAACAGTTTTTAAGAAAAAAAAAAAAAAAAATATTATAAGATTTCGAAATAAATTCGTATGGGAGGTACCGTTATTTTTGGTTTTTAAAAAAACAGAAGGAAAATACGTATGGGGTGAAAAAATAAATAAAGTCGCAAGTAAGAAAAAAGAACGTCATATGGCTAAATGTAAGGAAATGTAGCAATGAAATGGCAAACAAAATACGTAAAGTTTAAAAAAAAAACTCTTTTTTTTTTAGAAATTTGTAAATCATCGCAATTCGGCTCTATTAAAGCCATTTTATAAAAGAGAAAAGGGTAAATACATATTTTTAAATAGTTTTGACAAGAAAATAAATTACGCCTTCAGAGCGACTGGATAATATTGACTATATTTAACATCGCCAAGCAGTGAAGATAATGTTCTGTTAATAGTGTCTCATCAACAAGAAGTATCACTTTTAGGAGAACATATCAGTCTAGACCTCATTTCGGTTTTCTCTGGGTTTCTTATGACGAAATCTAGTCCTTGGCAAAGATGAAGTAACAATTTGGCAGATATTATAATCTAATCTATTCAATAATAATTAATCAAAGTTTCAATACAACACACCCTACGGTCTTACTTATTAAACTATTGGGATTGTAACTTTGTAAAGTCTATGAAAATAAAATAAAATAAGAGTGCAAAGAACCCTAAATTTACTAAAATTGAGGCCTTCCAATGGCCATTTCAAATGTATCTTCAATCCAATACTAGGAAAGAACGTTTTTTGTAATGAAGTGTTTGTCATATGCAAAATATTTACAGCTAAATTCTAAATTTCTCTACAGAGATCTATCTTATCTATCATTTACTCTCCATAAATTAAATCCTTTGAATATGGTTTAGAGATGTTACATGTCAGCATCCCCTTTTCTATGTTATTTCTCAAAAGCCAATGCAATTTGTTAAAATTGTCAAAGCGATTTGTTTTTTTTTTTTGAAATTCAGTTTGAAATTGATTAGAAACTGAGAAAGTTTTCCCTTATTTAATTTTATATAGGAAAGAAAAACATTTCATTAGAATAAGTTACGAAAGACACTTTGCCTTCCTTAAGCATACAAATGATTTCATTCCTTTGGAAATGTGAAAGTCAATTGATTTTCGTTTCAAACTCAAGAAATACCTTTATACTCGTATGCTTCATCAAATAACTTGTAGTACCAATAAATTATTTGCCTGGCACGTCCGGTGAGGCTATTTATTTTTGCCACGTGTAATGTTTATTCAGCTCAAAAAAGGTATCTTGTAGGTCTTTCTTATCTTTTGAATAGAAAAATTTCCTATTTACTTAATACCAGGAATAAGTCACTTTAACAAAAGGTCGTGATGTTTTGGATAGGAGAGGATTTCTATTCATGTAAGTTTGAACAAACATGTTTTGTTGGTTATTTACTTTGTTCAAATTTCATTTCGAATAAATGCACAACCGGGTTGTAAATAATTGAAGGGAAAAAAGCCAAGGGCTCTTAGGATTTATTATTTAGTTTATTTTAGTTTTAGGAATATGTTTTTTTTTATTTTAATAAAAACAACAGCTTTAAGGAGTTTCGTCTTGAAACTTTTAACAAAATCGTTTAAAAAAAAACTGATAAATTACTCTGGTCGGCTAAATTTTCTTTTTAACGAGGCTTCTTTATAATGAACTCCCTCCTAACCGAGCTAAGAATTATTCAATCGGGTAGGACTTCCGCTATCTTCCATTATCTTACATTAGGCACTCTTTCTAATTATGTACCTTCTTAAAGACACGTTTTTAATATTTTTTTTTCTCTGTGATATCTTTGGGGAATTACATCAGTTTTGCCGATCGAGCTTTGGTTGGGGTCGTTTTAATTTGAATTTTTATCAAATACAAGCGAGTCGAAAAAGTTCACTGGGGTATGAAACAAAATTAGTAAGATGTATTTGTTTAAATTTTAAAATACTCCTAATCAAAAAAATTACCAATTATATAAATCGTGGGTATGTACAATAAGGGGCACTGTGGCGTATACGTACTTTTTTTAAGTTCTATGTTTGTCAGGGTTGCAAAAGCTAAAGTCACTTTTTAGCTTAAGCTTGGCTTTAATTCACAAGCTAGTGGGTGACATATGAATGAAGAAAAATGTAATTCAGCAGCTAGTTACTGACTTATGAATTAAAAAAAATTTAATTCATAAGTCAGTTGGTGACTTGTGAATTAAAAAAATTTAAATCATAAGCTTCTTAGTGACTTATGAATTAAAAAAAAATAATTCACAATTTACCAAGTGACTTATGAACTAAAAAAATTTAAGTCATGAGCAAGTAAGTGACTTAAGAATTAAAAAAAAATTTCATTCAAAAGTTACCTAGTGAGTTATGAATTAACAAGAAATTAATTCATAAGCTAATGGATAAATTCTGATTAAAAAATTATTAATTGGAAAATTTATAAGCTAGCATGATAATTTTATGACACACAAAACCTTGAAATCTACTTTCGTTAATAGTTAAATAATTATGTAATCAAAACAAGCTTAATTTACCAACTAGCTTATGAATTATTTTTTTTTTATTTTATAAATCACTTAGTAGCTTGTGAATTAATTTTTTTTTTAATTCGTAGGTCACTTAGTAGCTTATGAATTAAATTTTTTTTAAATCGTAAGTCACTAGCTAACTTATGAATTAGATTTTTTTTTAAATCACAAATCATCTACAGACTTATGACTTATGGTTTTTTTAATTCAAAAATTCGCAACCCTGATGTTTGTGTATAAAACCTATAATATTACCATGGAACGTGATTTTGTGTTACTATGTTACTAACGCTATGTTGTAGTAGCGCTGAAATTAGGACAATATGCCAGTGGAAAGTAGGGTAAGGAATTTTTAAATTTAGTTAAAAACACTATATTTACCTCGGCACGAGTGTCCCGTTTGAAATTGATTTCAACCTTGTTCACCTTAATTTTCTTGAACCAAGCGGTCTGAACACCATGTTCTGTTCTTTTGAAAGCACACTGAAGCAAAATGATTTTCTTTTTTCCACATTTGGTACATGTCTTCCCGTTTGCATTACACCGACCTCTCATATGTTGATAACCACAAAATATACAAGCTCGCATTTCACATTTCTGGAATTTAAATTAAATTTAGATTTTATAACTTTTTGTGTTTTACTATTTTTGTTTGACACTTCCTTGCTGCCGCTGCCTCCTTCTTCAGTTCGCCGATTCCCGCTGCTCCATAACCATCACTGCCAGATTTACTTTTTTCCGAAATTGCATGAGCCTGATACGTGTTCCTCGTAGAATGTAGAAGTGAATTTAACATTACAGCTATTTGCTGCATTGATCTCACTATCTTAATTGCTCTGTTAGGATCCAAACCTTGTGTCTCTAATAATTTCTTTTGGGGATTCACATCGCTTACTCCAAGAACAATTCTGTCTTGCACCATCCTATCAGAATTTTCAAACTCACATGGTTTGATCAATTTTTAGAGATCCATTAAAAAACTGTCAAAAGTTTCCGATGTGGCCTGATTAAAATAAGAAACTTGAGTACACTTGATACTTTTTTTCACTCATAGCCAATGTGTTGAATAATTGAACAGCTCAAGGCTAAGGCTAAGTGCACATGGCTTTGTAATATAATCCATATTTCTCGACGTCTTTTTAAATCATTGTTGGTGCTTTTTGACTTTCATTTTTACTTGCGACTTTTAGGTACTATATAAATTGATTTGTTTTTGGGGGTTATTGGACTGCGACCTGTAGATTTATTGTGTCCCCGCTTAAAAAAGTTTGAAGTGTCTAGTTAGGATACTATTCCTAGGTTTTTTCTACTTAAGTTAATGCAGTTTTCGAAACGTTGCTGGTTGTAATTGCCCAGTAGTAGTTTCGCCTGCCGCAGTTTAGGGAGTTCTTTGCAGTTTTTGAATCTGTTTGTTTGCCTCCTCTTCTTGTTTAATTTTGATTTTGATGACATTTTCTCTTATCCTGCAATAGGGCTCAGGCAGGCCCTCTTAGAGGGGCTGATGCGCCTATTTTTGCACGTGCACGTGACCAGGTGCCCAGTAAAGTGTGAACCTGTTCTGGTTGCCAACTTCTTAACCTGCTTATGCACTCCCACACCAATTAAGAGCTGATAGTGTATGAGCTTAGTGCTTTGAGTGCCGCTTGACTATCTGACATGATGGCAATGTTCTTGTTACGATAATTCTTTTCGAGATTTCGTTCCACCCATTTCCCTATGGCGTTTACATCCGCTTGGAAGATGCTGGTGAACTGCCCTATCGGTATGGAAAGTTTTGGTTCTTGGTCTAAAGATTCCTGCACCCAGTCCGTCCCATCACTTTTTCTCGATCCATTAGTGTACCATTTGATGGTATTTGTTTCGAGGGTGTAGTTCCTGGTGTTATTTCCTCTCCTACCCAGTCGTCTTTCTTGTTGATTACCTATGTAAGAAAGTTTTTCTCGAAATTATGTTTTTGATCATTCCATCTCTTGGGATGTCAATAAGGTTTGTTATTGCGGACCTGTCAATTAAGTCCCTTTCTCTGATACCAATAATTTTGCCTGTCCCAGTTACTTGCTTTGAGAACCTCATCATACCTCCCACTCCAGCACTTCTAATGACCTCGTATAGAGGGGATAGATAGAGGACAACCTCCATAGCTGCGGTAAAGCAGAACTTTTCCTAGGGTTTTCCTAGTTGTTGTTAATTCGATTTTCTTGTGCCATACAATCGCACCATAGGTAATGATGGGTCTTGTCATCATAGTGTAGATCTCGTGCAAATCATTAGGGCTTTTGTGGCTTTCCAGACTATAGCATTTAAGTGTTTGTTCCAGAGGAGTTTACTGCCTAGTATAATTCCTAGATATTTTACCGCCCTTTGCGTTTCAATTACTTCACCAGCCAACTGGATAGGTTTCATATGTATGTAGCAGAAGTCCTTTTCTGGTAAATGGTATGATTGTCGTCTTGGATGGGTTTATTGATAGCCCTACAGATGGATACCATTTCCTTGTAATTGTTAATCCTCTTTGGATAATGTCGCAAAGAGTTTCTTCAAGCTTACCAACTGCAATGATAGCGATGTCATCGGCAAGGCTAATGCATCAAATACCTTGTAAATTTAGATTTTCTAACTAATCATCTACTACAAGACTCCACAACAAGGGTACTATAAGGCAAGTTATGTATTCGTAAAAAAAATCGAATTCAAGATTTTGATCAAAGTTGACATTTTTACAATATTAACAAAATTCACATATGTTTTACAATTTTGTATTCAGTACCAATTATCAACTAATAAGGAAAATTAAATAAGAGAATATAGTTATTCAACCATGCACATGAATTGTAACTAATACACTTTATGGGAAGAAGTGCCAGTAACAATTTTATTTTTTTTTTCTCAAAGAAGTTTGATTAAATTAAAAAGAAGTTTGATAAAAACTAATATTTCATGCGGAGCCGCGCAAGAAGAGAAAGCGGTTGTTTTTTTTTTTTTTTTGATACGAAAAAGTTATGATTTAATTTTTTTTAATTCACAAGTCACCAACTGACTTGTGAATTAAATTTTTTTTAATTCATAAGTCAGTTCGTAGCTGCTGAATTATATTTTTTTTAATTCATAAGTCACTCACTAGCTTGTGAATTAAAGCCAAGCTTAAGCTAACAAGTGACTTAAGCTTTTGCAACCCTGAGACTTACTACTAAGAACCCACAGTTCAATGAACCAAGATATATATTTATTTATTGCTTAAGGTTAACTATATCAACTGCAGCGTAGGCAAGAGCCATGTCGTCCGCGAATGCAACAATATTTCCATTTAGACGCAAATTAAAAACAGAGTTTATATATACTAAAAAGAGCAAAGGGCCAAGCACTGACCCTTGGGGAACGCCAACTTCTGATCAGTGTAATACATTACTCATCATTGTATTTTCAGAAACATATTTCTTTCTATTCGAAAGATACGAGGATAACCAACAGAGGATATTATTTCTAAAACCAAATCTATAAAGTTTACGTAACAAGATTTTTTATATTTAGCAAGGTCAAATGCTTTGGTTACGTCAGGGAACATACCAGCTGACAACTCAGATTTGGCGCTATAATTGTTTCTTCTGTAGATTTCCCTTTTTGAAATCCAAATTGACTGTCATTTAATAGCTTATACTCGTATTTATCAATAAATTTAATCATTCCAAAGGAAATAATTTTTTCAAAAACTTTTGAAAACACAGATAGCAGGGAAATTGGCCGGTAGTTGTTCGGGTCACACTGTTCATCCCATCAGGTCCACTTGAATATTTAGGTTTCAGATTAGATTCGACCTTCGCTATATTGGTTTCGAATATTTAAGAAGTATTTCTCAAGAAAAAATTACGAGGCTGTTTGAGAATCTAAGTAAAGCTCTTATCCTAATTCGGTAGATCTTAGGGAGCTTTGCTTGTATGCTCCGGGCACATTTTTGAAAAACGCATTGAGCCCATTGCATATTAGTAAGCTATCAGAAGCCTTTAAATTATTACTAAGTCGTAAACTTTGTAAGCAGGTTTCGCTAACACCTTTACCTAGGATATCGTTAACTATTTGCCTTTGAGGTTTAGGATTTTTCGCATTATACTGAAATTGACGTTTATAATAAGATTGGTTTTGATAATTTATGCAATTTAATACGTACTACTGTATAAAAATTGTTTTTATTTCGTCTATAGAAAATATTCTTTTCATTAATCTTTTTGTGCACCCCGACTCATGTTAACGGTTATTCCGCTGTTTGTATACGAATGAAAGAAACTTCATTAAGGCCTTTATTTTAAGAAGAAATACCAACCCTTGTAATTGCACTGAAACAAATTTGATTATCTCGGTCCTAAAATATCCAGTTTCTAGCATGTTCCATTTTTGTGCCCATGCTAATTTTTACTTGCGATATAGGTACTATAGGGCAAGTTCTGCATTTGGAAAAAAAATCGAACTCGAGATTTTGATCAAAGTTGACATTACGATGATAGCGAAGACGAAAAAAGTGGGTCTGACAATTCCGTCTGTCTGTCTGTATGTCTGTATGTCTGTATGTCTGTACCTCGAACTACAGCCTAAACTACCGGACGCATTTTCTTCAAACTCGGTAGTTAAGGGTCTTCGGTGATTCCCTAGAGGAAAAATTGAAATTTTTTTTTTAGCTCCAAAACTAAGGGTGCCCCCCATACACCCGTAATGCAAAATCTTATTTATCTCGAAAACGGCTCTAACGATTTTGATAAAAAAAATTTAGTGTGATATTATAGACATGGACTATATTTTGGTCAAAAAAAAAATTGGGGGGAAATGTTATTAGGGGTACCTGTCATAGAAGGGTTTTTTTGATTTTCGAATTTCTCACCAACGGCTCTAACGATTTTAACCAAAATTTGTATGCAGGAGCTGCTTTGCATTTTAAAAAACATAAACTAAAAATTTTTTCGAAAAAATAGTTTTTGGATTTTTAAAAAAATAATACAATTTTTTTTTTGAAAATTCAATATCTTGAAAACCGATACACGATTAAATTTTTAAATTACGTTTTAAAATGTATTTTATTTAATACTAACAATTTGCATATCAATTTTTTTTATAAAAATTTTAAGGAAAATTAAGTACACAAAAAACATGTTTCAGTGTGTCTGTATGTCTGTACCTCTCACTACAGCCTAAACCCTTGGACCTATTTCTTTCAATCTCGGTAGTTAAGGGTCTTCGGTGATTCCCTAGAGGAAAAATTGAAAATTTTTTTTTAGCTCCAAAACTAAGGGTACCCCCTATACACCCGTAATGCAAAATCTTATTTATCTCGAAAACGGCTCTAACGATTTTGATAAAAAAAAATCAAGTGTGATATTATGGACATGGACTATATTTTGGTGAAAAAAAAATTTGGGGGAAAATGTTATTAGGGGTACCTGTCATAGAACGGTTTTTTTGATTTTCGAATTTCTCACCAACGGCTCTAACGATTTTAACCAAAATTTTTATGCAGGAGCTGCTTTGCATTTGAAAAAATATAAACTAAAAGTTTTTTCGAAAAAATAGTTTTTGGATTTTTAAAAAAATAATACAATTTTTTTTTTTGAAAATTCAATTTCTTGAAAACCGATACACGATTAAATTTTTAAATTACGTTTTAAAATGTATTTTATTAAATACTAACAATTTGCATATCAATTTTTTTTATGAAAATTTTAAGGAAAATTTAGTACACAAAAAACATGTTTCAGTGTGTCTGTATGTCTGTACCTCTCACTACAGCCTAAACCCTTGGACCTATTTCTTTCAATCTCGGTAGTTAAGGGTCTTCGGTGATTCCCTAGAGGAAAAATTGAAATTTTTTTTTTAGCTCCAAAACTAAGGGTACCCCCCATACACCCGTAATGCAAAATCTTATTTATCTCGAAAACGGCTCTAACGATTTTGATAAAAAAAATTAAGTGTGATATTATGGATATGGACTACATTTTGGTCAAAAAAAATTTTGGGGCAAAATGTTATTAGGGGTACCTGCCATAGACCCGTTTTTTTGCTTTTCGACTTTCTCATTAACGGCTCTAAGGATTTTAACCCAAAATTTTTAGCAGGAGTCCCCTTAAGTTTAAAATGAAAATATTCGAAAAAATATTTATTGGGTTTAAAAAAAAAAAAAAAAATTTTAAATCAATATCTTCAAAACCTATGAACGATTATTTTTTGAATTTATTTCCTAAAACCAATATCATTAAACACTTAAAATTCGCATCCCACATTTTTTTCTTGAAAAATTTTAGAGAAATTTCTTATATAAAAAATGTATTTAATAATAAAACGATTTTTTAAGGTTTATTTGCATAAATTCATACTTTTCCGGAAACCAGACAGCAATTTTATGCATTTGAACATTATTATCTCATTAAATCCATGTTTTATATTTATAAAATGTATCTTAAATTCCAAAGTACTTTTACATAAGAGCAAGTTCGTGCGATCCAGTCGTGCATTTTATTTAACCTTGGGCTCAATTTTCTCCAGAAAATGCGTAATAAACATAGATGTTGATGAGTCCCCCCATCTTAGATCTTTGTGCAACTCCGGCACCGGCTTTTGTCGTTGTTGTTTTGCAGTTTCTTATTTAAACGTTGAATGTTCTGGAATGAAAAAAGTTGTAAATAATTTTGATTATTGAATGAAGCGACAAATATTTTTTTTCCGAAACCCAAACTCAATATCATAAATTGTGTGGTTATCGGTGCAGATGGATTCAAGTCGCATGAGCATTAGCTCTTAAGGTACTAGTACGGTCTAGAACGCCAAAAAAACGCACGACTTGGGATTTTTTTCTCGGAAACTTTATTAGGTAATAACATAATTTTTTTTATAAGTATTGAATACATGCGTCAAAAGCACAAAAAAATTGTTTGTCGAATTTTGGCCGAATTATAAGAGGGCGCCAACGTCGACTCATCAAAAACACATTGTCCAATTGCAATTATTTTCAAAAAGCTTATTACAACTTGATTGTTTTTATGTTTTCTAAGATAATTTACCACAATTTGACCAAAAAGTTATGAACAAAAAAATGGCGACCTAAAAATAGCCAAAATAATTTTTGTTTTTTTTTTTTCAAAGCTCAAGATTTTTTTTTTGTTTTGACTTCTTAAACAAATTGTGGTAAATTGTCCCGTATGAAACCTTCTTTTAAATAACCCACTTTGTTTTTTTTTTGTTTCAGTCCAGGCAATTCTGAGATTAACTGTCCGCAATGGGACAATGTATTATTTGATAAGTTGACGTTTGCGCCCTCTATAATTCGGCCAAAATTCAACAAACAATTTTTGTTTGTGCTTTTGACGCATGTAATCATTATTTATAAAATAAAGCTTCCGAGAAAAAAATTCCCAAAAATCGTGCGTTTCTTGGCGTTCTAAACCGGTCTAGTACCTTAAGGAATCTTGCTCATATTGTGATGGGCGTATATCCATATACGTTTTTTTGTTGATCTTCTTTGGTATAGCCGCAATTTAAGCAATTTTCTAATTTGTTGAAAAGTAGCAGTTGTTGAAACAGTGAAGTTTAATGCTTCGAAAACTCAATGCTGTCTATTGTTGTTGGAGCTATACATATCCCTTATGTCCTTGTCTTTAAATGGCACTTTGAATCCGAAAACCTCTTACTGCTTGGTATCATTGTTAAGGACGAATTTCGTTGGAATGTCCACATTCTCGAGAACGCCAAAAACTCTGCTAAATGCTTAAGATTCCTATATCGATGTAAGAAATTTTTCACCCCCTCTGATCTGCCTAAAATTTATAAGGCGCTAATACGACCAAAACTCGAGGATAACTCACATCTTTGGTGTAGCACAAAATACTCTCCATTTATTGGAAAGAATCCAGAACATAGCGTTAAAACTGATAGAAAACAGGCATATTATATAATCATTCCCATCTCTTGAAGACGGTAGTTTCATGTATTTCCTTGTTTTATCGCAACTTTCATAAGCAATGTTGACTCGAAGTAGCCAATTGCATTCCTCCTCTTAATCAATTCATCCGTGATACCAGTTTCGCTGGGAGTGCTCATCAATTCACCCTCGTCTCCAATTTTTGATGTACCGTCAAAAAAAATAGAGATTTGTTTTTTAGTCGCACAATTCGATTATGGAATAATTTACCAGGACTGTTTTCCCTTGCCATATTAATTAGCAAACATTAAAGACTAATGTTCTTCTTTCTCTCCCGCCCCAACTAAATTCCCCATTGTTAGTGCTGTGTTCAACATTATAAGGGTCTCTCAATAAAACCTTCAGCGCGTGTGAATTATAAAAACAAAAAAAAAAGAAGATATTGAAGATAATTACCAGGAAGGTCATCACCGACTGATGCAGTGTCTTGACGATGAAGCTGGAAATATGGTTCCGGCTCTGTTCATGTCTTTGGCTTCTGTGAATTATTTCCTCGATTTCCTTCGGATTAGTGAATTCAGGGTTGTCGTAGACGTGCGTCGCACAGTGGGGCAAAATGGCGAAAAGATGGCATTAAATCCACCAACAGTGTTAGAAACTTGAAATTTGGCACAATTACTACTGATACCAATGTTAATACATGGCCAAAGTTTCTAATGGCCACGCCCATTTTAAGGGTTACCACCCGTACAAATTTCATTAGTTTACGAAACTACTCAAAACCGGCTCAAACGATTTAAATGAAACTATGCGTGTGTTGCATCCTTCGTGATTGAAATACAAATACATTTATAAAAACAATTAAAAAAATTTTAGGGTTACCATTTTGGGATATTTTGTGTTACTAATTTTTTTTTTGCTAAAGTTAGTATCCTTTCTTCAATAGAAATAAATTCTTTGCTTTTCAGCTACATGTACACTTTTAAAAATTCAATTTTAACAGGTCTACAATATCTATTTGAGCTTGGAGGTGGATTTTTGTATATTATTTTAACACCAGAAACTAAGCGAAGTGGAACAAGGCAAGTAAGAAAAACAGTCGATTCTACCTGGTTCAATTCATAAAAGGATTGCTTATTTGAATTGTGACCAAAACTCCCATCAAAGTCCCATTTAGAGTACAAGCATACATTTTATCAATTCTTAGTGAAGTGAATTAATCTCGTCTTTTTGGAGAATAATTAAGAGTTTAACTGTTAAGTTTAGCAAACTTTATAAACTTGTACTCACATAAGTTTTCGAAACAATGATATATGTATGTTCAGGATCGGGATAGAAATTTTTTTAACACCCCTGAACTATTTTATACGAAGGAAATACTTAAGAAGCTTTTGATCTGATAATTTCATATTGAAATCTAAATAAGCCTGCTTCGAAAATTAACGCTAAAGCTTCTTTACCATTCATTGAAGTAGGTTAAATGGACTCTCTTAAAGCTTTCCTACACTTTTTGACTTTTCTAGGACTTTGGGGTACTTCGTGAATTAGTTTTGCAGCTAACGACTGCCCAAATGTTCTCAAACTCATGCCAATTCAGAAGGAATGTATGCCATTTTAAAAGTTACCCAAGTATTTGGCAACTTGACTTCTTCATTATATTAAAAAGATCTTGCCTGGTATTGATACCAATTGATAGTATTTTTGATTTTGTTCGGCGTAAGAAATGTCAAAAACACAATAATATTGACGAAAAATATCTTTTTCTAGAAAGTGACGTCACCAACAAAAATATACACAACACACAGGGGAGCAGATTAGAGCAAGAAAATTTTACACATTCTGAAAGGAGAATGTACACTTAACAAAATGACATATAAAACTTATTGGCACTTTACGGCAAACACAACTAAACGCCTAAGGATTTCAGAGAAATGCAAAAAAACAAGCAATTTTTTAACTTTTTTATATTCAACTACGAATTAAAATAAAAAGAATTTATTTTTTATAAAAAGAAAAAACATAAAAAAATGCTCCTGAGCTTACTGATTCTATTGCAATTTAATTTAATTTGATACACGCAATAAATAATAAACTGTACACAATTTACTTAACCAACTCGAAATGACAAAAAGAGGTCTGCGATCGACTCAAAACGTGAACTTACTCTTCATTTGAGACGATCTGCAGAAGATTACGTGATTCAAATAAACTTTCTCTCTCTCATTTCTAATTCTCTATCATATTTGGAAGAGAACTAGAACGGTTATTTAAGACAAAGCTCAACTTCATAATTTGATTAAATGTCAGCTTTTTTACGTTTTGCCCCATTGTGCGTCGCTAGCAAACAAATCCTTAGATTTCTTAGATCACATTTTTCTCAATTATTTCACCAATTTTACTTTGACTTTTTCTATATTTTATAGAGGAAAAAATAAATAAATAAAAATTTGATCTGTTTTAAAATTTTCAGGCTTCCGACTTAGAAGGGACAAAACTATAGACTCCTAGATAATTCCTCCCATTCATATTCGTTGACAGAATAAATAAATCACCTTAGGTGCTAGGTACCAAACATTCTACATGGCAATAATTCATCAATATCCATTAATCCAATTGCCTCAACATAACACACCAGCATTCAGACCCAAACCAACCCAACCACACCACTTAAGTTGAACCTAATTGGATTGCAAAATAATGCCAACACGATTATCTCATTTTCGAAATCCACTCAAAACGCTCTAAGTTCCTATCAACTTCCAACCAATTTAGCTTTTAAGCCCACATTTCTATTCCTACCTACCAACCATATCATCATCATTATCACCATTACCATCATCGCCCTGTGAAAATTCTATTCCATCCTATTCCCACATTGGGCATAAATAATTTGGCCAATCTACCTACTGGCGTTTTGGATTCTAAATAATTAATCTGCTCTCCGCTCACTGACTGTTTATTAAATAACATATGCTCAACGCTTTATCTGATTATTACTTAAATTACTTAATTTTTTTTCTTTACAGAAATGAAAAATTCTACACATGCTGCGATGAACCATATTTAGATATAACATTTAATATTACAATGAGACGTAAGACATTATTTTACACTGTCAACTTAATTATTCCCTGTATGGGAATTAGTTTTTTAACAATTTTAGTTTTTTACCTACCATCGGATAGTGGAGAGAAGGTGAGTTATTTTATTATCAAACCGTATTTAAATTTCCCAGTTAACAAAGCCCCACCTGCGAGTATATGTAATTGTTTATTAATTTTAAATTTTAAATTGAAACAGTGTTCCCACTTCATTATAAATTATGGAAAAACTGATAAAATTACTTTTCTACTAAAAAGTTAATTAAAATTTGAAAGTTAAACAATTTTCACATTATTATTTTATAATACACTTTAAATTAATGACTTTGCTATTTAATATTCTCTTTTAATAACCAAATTCTAATAGAGTCCATAATTTTTTCAATTAAAATTCTAATTCAACAATTTCTGTTTGTGTGTGAATATTCATAATAACGGATAGCATAATGCGAACACAACCACTCTCGAAATGGCAGGATGGAAGTTTTTTTCTTTTTTTTTTTTTTTGAATGAGAAATAATATTTTCAACTTTCTAATATCGATTCCAACCACAGAATGCAAAATCATAGAAATAAAAACAAAATTATGTTGTATATGCCAACAGCCAACATCAAACTCAGGGTGGGGGTGTCAAAATATGCATAAAGCACGAAAGCACGATGCTTTGCCTTTCTAATTGCCTGCAGGAAAAACCATCATAAATTTCATGCGAATAACGGTATGTGTTTGTATAGTCTGTGTAGTGTAATGCATCTGGGGAAGAGATTTTTATTTTCCGAATAGATAAATATCTCTGGCTTCTATGACCTCGTACTCTGTGTACTGGTGGCACTAGAAAAATGAAAAAAAAAAATAAAAGAAAATCTAGCGACAGGAAAAGCTTCATAAAACATACATATCTGCCCTAGTCATCAGCGTTTTATTTTTCTGTGAGTTAAGGGTGTATGATTTTTCATATATTACTGTACGACGATGATGCTGATGCTACTCTACCGCTTTTAAGTCTCATCAATGCCTTAGTGGTTCAAATACCAGGGAGCGTATCATTTGTACAGTGTGTTTTAGCTAGACAATTCAAATTTCACCCATCTAAGTGGGGTAGTCGGTTAAAAAATATTCAGTTTGTAATTTAAAACAGCTGATGTCATAAGTCGGACTTCTTGTTTGGACCTCTGTCCAAGTCTTATCTGTTATCACTCATCGAGTTTGGTTTACTAGACTGCAGCAGGGAGTGGATCATATCCATACTCAGTGACAGAAGTATTGTAGAACGTTAGCGAATATAAACTTGACCAAGCACGTTAGTAGAGGAATACCACAGGGCGGAATTCTGCCTGCATAGCTTTGTACGCCTATAGTAAAAATGTTGGTAAAAAATGGGGTGTTCAATCTAAGATAATTTTGTGGACATGCACAACCGCACAGTGGTGGCATTTCCCAGTCGATCTTGTACTGTGAAGGTGTGCAGACGTTTTCGGCTTTCACAGTGTTAACAAATAAAATCGCGATTTAATTTTAATATACAAGAAAAGTCAGAGCATTTTCAATATAGAGAATAGCTCAACGGAAGTAGTGGCGGACCGCAGTGTGAGGGATCGCCGGTTCGAGTCCCAGTCGGGCACAAAACTTTTGGAAGCTTTTTTTCATAATCGGGAGGTTGTAGACTTCATCGAGTGGGAAGAAAGGCGTATGGGTGACAAAAACATTGCGGGGACATCGAAAGATGTCCCAGCAACAATATCCAAGCCGGCAACGGCAACAGCAGCAGGCACATCGAAAGATGCCCTTCGACCAATTAGGAAGCAGGTAGCATCAGCCGACACTGGAATAGCTAAGAGAAGGAAGAAGATAAAGTGTGCGCCGAACCTAGTAAAGCGCCGATCCACCACCACTCCGGCCAAGCTGCCAGCTGGAGTGAAGGAGAAGGCGCGCTCAGCCAGGGCGTCAGCGGCAGCAAAATTACAAAATCAATTGGACTCTTCGACATCAGACGAAGAGATTACATACATGTCTGAGGGTGGTGAGGGCATGTATGCGACAGGCGACAGCAACCTGTTCGTCGACCTAACATCACCAGGGTCGTCGTCAGACGAAAAAGACCAGGAAGAGGAGCAAATACTGACCAAGAAGATAAGTGCTTTCGAGGAAGAAATTGCACTTCTTAAATCAAAATTGGAGCCGCTGGTACAGGCTCTTAAAACAAAACAAGAGGCAAGGCGAGATATGATGCGTCAAGAGCAACAAAAGGCGCTACAACAAAAAAAAGTAGCTCAAGACCAGGCCAAAGCTATAGAGCTCACACAGCAACAGCAGCCAAAAGAACAACGGCCTAAACAGCCTAAACAACAACAAAAACAAACCAAACAACAACCACAGCAGCAAACAACATCAAAGAAACAAAAGCAACAACAACAGCAACAACCATCGCAACAACAACAGCAACAATTATTGCAAAAACAAAAGCAGCAGACTCAACAGCAGCAGCCTCAACAGCAGCAGCCTCAGCAGCAGCAGCCTCAGCAGCAGCAGCCTCAGCAGCAGCAGCCTCAGCAGCAGCAGATTCAACAGCAGCAGTCTCAACAGAAGCAGACACAGAAGGAACACCAGCAGCAGTCACAGCCGCTTCCAAATAAGAAAGAGAAGGTGCCACCGATCAACACATATAAGATTGAACTAAAGGAAACCATAAATCTATGTAAGTCGGCCATAGGCAACAGTTTTACTATAAAAAGATTAAATGTAGACAGGCACACAATTCAGTGCACAACTATTAAAGACTATAAGATAATTAAAGATCTATTGAAAGCATCTACAACTGAATTCTTCAGTTTCACCCCAAAACAGGATAAACTCCAAACGGTTTTGCTGAAAGGCATAGATTCCTGCACGGAACCACAGGCGCTCTTAAATGAGCTCCGTCAACAAGCGAGCGATGATCTCGAATTTATCGGAGTAAAGCCATTTTCCACGGTTAAGGCAAGACGGGAGACACGGAAATTGCCGTTCTTCCTGGT
Source organism: Chrysotoxum bicinctum (assembly GCA_911387755.1). NCBI lineage: Eukaryota > Metazoa > Arthropoda > Insecta > Diptera > Syrphidae > Chrysotoxum > Chrysotoxum bicinctum. The sequence goes on from OU426989.1 coordinate 97,745,748, forward strand.
TCAGCTTTCGCCCAGCAGCAAACTGGATAGTCTGAGGAAAATCTCCGTCCTTGACTACCAGGTTGTCACTTGGGATAGATTAAAAAGACGCGGCGACATGCTACAATGCATGCGCTGTCAAAGGTTTGGCCACGCTGCAGCAAACTGCGAAATGCAGTCACGCTGCGTTAAGTGCGGTGAGAACCACAAAATAGGAGAGTGTAGGCTCGGACAGGAACGGGTCGAAGATAGGACCCAGCTTAAATGTATACTTTGCCGAGGCGAAGGGCACCCTGCAAATTATCGGGGCTGTCCTAAGTTTCAGGAAATCAAGCAAAAAAAAGCGAAGCAAACAGTTGTGGAAGAAAAACGCCCGCAAACGCGGCTCCCCACAATAACACCCGTCAATCCCCAGATTTCCTACGCCCAAATGGCCGCAGGAAGGGGAAGCACGGTACAACCTGTGCAAAAGGCAGCCCCAAAGGCCCTTCTGCCAAAGGCTCCTGATGCACAGGCAGAAATAAGAGGCATGTTATTGGCTATTCAAGGCCAGTTAACAGGACTTCAAAACCAGATACGGGAGCAGGCAACTAGGGTAGACCATCTCTACTCTGTTTTGCCGAGCTTAACGCTTATAGGTTAAGGGCGCGCTGCCGGAGAGGCCCTTTAAGATCCTTGCTGTGAATGTAAATTCACTGATTAGGACCGAACGAAGAGCTAATCTTTCCCAATTACTGAAAGACCTAAGTCCAGATGTGTTTATGGCCAGCGAGACTAAGTTGAACCAGAAACATAAACTGACTCACAACAATTACAATATCGTAAGAAGGGATCGGCCCAACTCGACTCAAGGAGGTGGCGTTGCAATCTTCATACGAAAAGGTATCGATCATAAAGTTATTTATAATAGTGATGTGCGTAGATTTCGATTGCTAGAGGCATGCATCATTTGCATCCCTCTCCAACAGGGGAAACGGATGTATGTGATCGCTGCTTATGCACCGGTATCTCCTCAACCCATTGATTTTATAACAGAGCTTGAAAAACTTTTTGAATGTTTACGATTAGATTCGGAAGAGATTTATTACCTCATGGCCGGTGATTTGAATGCCAAACACACGAGTTGGGGAAATCAAATACAAAATCCTAGAGGTAACCATCTATACAATTGGATGAGTCAGCGCAGCGTTGAATACGGGATCGACCTTCTTGCTACAGAAAGGCCATCGTTTCCAAGAAGTGGTGCTTTTCTGGATTTATTACTAATAGACACAAGACTGACAATAACAGACACTGTGGGTCAACAATCAAGAAACTGCTTACGAACGATCGAGTACGACAGTGACCACTGCGGACTTGCAGCCGCAATACAGCTTCCGAACGAACTTGTGGAGTTGGGGGAATATGTGCCTGTTCATTCTTACAATTATAGTAAGATGCGATGGCCACGCTTCACCAACGCCTTAGCAAGAGAACTACGTACGAACAATATATCCCCACCAAATAACAGGAATTTGACAAACACAGAGATCGACGAATACCTAGAACAAATGGACGTTACAATCAAACGAACAATGAACAGAACAATACCCAAATACAAAGAACGTGACTCTACCGACATGTACCGTAACGCGACCATTGACGCCCTGCACAGACAAAAAAGCGGACTATTGACAAGACTTAAACGCCTATACAGACGGTTTACTAACACACAAGATCTGGAGATTAGGACACTGAAGTCGTCAATTAAAAACATCAATCAATTAATCAAGGAGAACTATCGGTTGTCCATTAATTTATTTTGGAATAACAGAATTCGGGCTGTTAATTCTAGCGACCCGAGTATGTTTCCACAAATTAACAAGATCTTTAGGAAGAATGATCAAAACGATCTTCAGTGTCTTAAGCTTCAGAGGACGACAGAAAACAGAGACATACTTCTGACAGCAGGGATAGATCCGGAGGACGCCGTCTTGGACGACGAACTCTTTATTGTCGAAGATCCGCGGGATAGAGTGGAGACGGTGGGGGCTGCTCTTCAGCAAGTGTACAAGGTGAATGCTAGCATTCGCCCGAATCACGACCTGGAAAACAGAGCTCTGCTGCACCATTTCTACCTTCGTAACGAAATGACGCAATGGCGATCGGAGAACCACGGTTTTGCCGGGTTCAATGATGATCATCTGGCAAACGCCATCATCGCCGAGCGAAACGGGCCCAGTTCCCTATTAGTTTCGAAGGTGGAGCTCCAGCTCATCTTCGACTCATTAAAGAAAAAGAAGTCAGCAGGAATCGATGGTGTATCCAACGCTGTGCTACGACATTTACCTTCGGAAGCAGTGGACATTTATACCACACTGTTTAACAACGCATTGAATAATGCATATTATCCGGTGCGATGGAAGACAGCTGTGGTACATCCTCTCCCAAAAAAGGGAAAGGACAACTCCAATCCGGCGAATCTCCGGTCGATAAGTCTTCTACCGAGTATCAGTAAGGTATTCGAAAAAGTTATTAATAGAGCGCTGTCCAAGTGGGTGGAGGACAACAATATCATACCGGATACTCAGTTCGGTTTTAAGGCACGACATGATACAATTCACGCCGCGTCTAAACTCGTTTCTGATATCCAATGGAACAAAACTAAAAGGCAATGTACTGGTGCTTGCCTGGTTGATTTGGAGAAGGCTTTCGACACCGTATGGTTAGAAGGTCTCTATCTAAAATTGACTAGGCTCGGCATAAGTAAACCACTATTATATATACTTTATGACATGCTCAATGGTAGAACGTTTGTTGTCAAAAGTGGCAATATAACTTCTACCGCAATCTTCGATATTAAGAATGGTCTTCAGCAGGGAGCGGTGAACTCGCCGATTCTATTCAGCATTTACACCAGCGATCTGATAGGTAGTCTAACTCAGGCAATTGCGTATGCCGATGATCTAATAGCGTACAGAACAGCTCCAAAAGTTGAGGACATCAGAATTCTCTTGCAGCGTGACTTCGACAAGATTCAGCGATATTGTGATGACTGGAAGTTGAAAATCAACTTTCAGAAATGTGAAACTATTCTGTTCAGGACTCCGCTGGCTAGAGCCCCTAGGGATACTAGAAAGAACTGGCGCAAGCTGGTGATCGTTGGGCCACATAGACAGCCATTGGCGAGTAAAAGTGTAGTAAAGTACCTTGGCATCTGGTTGGATCAGTATTTGTATTTCGACAGACATATAAATGCTGCTCTGAACAGGGCTAGGGGAGCCTTTGCCTTGACGAAACGGTTGTTTTACAGCAGCCGGCTTGACAGCAGGGTGAAGGTGATTTGCTACATGGCCCTCATCCGGCCGATGATTGCCTATGGGTGTCCGGTGTGGTTCAACGTTGCCCCATCTCAAATGGAAAAGATTCGGGTGTTTGAGAGGCAGTGTCTAAGACGTTGCCTTGGATTACACAGAACACCAGAGTCGGAGTACAAACATTATTATTCCAACGAGGTTCTATACAACGGAGCCAATATAAACAGAATTGATAATTTTTTGATAAAGCTGATTCGGGGTCACATTGCAAGAGCGATGTCCTCGACCAACAGCCTAATTTTTGGGGCTTACTACCCTAACAACGATTATTATGAGAGTGTACGTATAAGCGGCTTTATCCCACCCGATGCATTTCTCTACTTAGACAGTCGAGGGCTGATCCAGGATAGAATGGCGATTCCGCTAATCTACCACGTCAGCCGGAGGACTGTGGATAGGCGGCTCCTTTATAGTCGAGACTCCCTCGCACAAGATGGAGCAGAGCGCCTTCGGTTCAGTAGGACTGTGTCCGATCGGGACCGGAGGGACAGGGAGAGACAGGAGAACCAGTTTTGGTGGTTGTGTAATAATGATAGGGAAAGTTGACGAGGACTTCTTGTATGTCTTGGCCGACTTACATAGATTTAAGTGTAATTTTTAGGTAGGGACAGTCGGGGTGGCACCAAAAAAAAAAAAATCTACACATTTGTGTAAAAAAAAAAAAAAAAAAAAAAAAAAAAAATGCTGCTGTGGCTGTTCTAGTTTTAAGTAGTTTTAGTTTATTTTACATAGTTTTAATTAGTCTACTTTAGTTTTAGATAGTTTTATTTAGTCTACTTTAGTTTTAAGTTTTATATAAAATTAAAAAAAAGTTAAAGAATCCGAGTTTTTTTACATTTTCTCGAGAAAACAAAAAAAAAAAAAAGTTATATGTAGTTTAAATAAAATATAGTTTTTAGGCCGAAAGGTATTACAATTAAGATAAAGTTTAGCTTAGAGCGCCCGCATAGGGCCAGTAAGTTAGTTTTAAGTTATTGGATAATTAGGCTAGTTTTTATGAATTTTTGTCTAGCTTTAAGATAGTTTTAAGATGAATGAAAATAAAAATGAATTAAAAAAAAAAAAAAAAAAAAAAAAAGTGGTGGCATTTGTATGGGAGAGCGAAACAAAATCCGTAAAATCTGAACTATGTAACGGAAGTGAATAAAATTTTGCACACATCTTTTGACTGGGCTTAAACGTATTTCGACAAAATTTGGTTACAAGAAAATCATTGAGAGAAGAGTTATTGACATTCTTGGAATTTGCAGGGTTTCTTGACTTATAAATTAAAGTGCACGACTGGATCGCACGAACTTGCTCTTACGTAAAAGTACTTTGGGATTTAAAATACATTTTATAAATATAAAACATGGATTTAATGAGATAAAAATGTTCAAATGCATGAAATTGCCGTCTGATTTCCGGAAAAGTATGAATTCACGCAAATATAGCTTAAAAATCGTTTTATTAAAGTAATTTTTTATATAACAAATTTCATTCAAATTTTTCTAGAACAAAATTTGGGATGTCAATTTTAAGTACTTAGCAATATAGATTTTAGGAAATAATTTCAAAAAATAATCGTTAACTCGTTTTCAAGATATTGATTTTTCAAACAATAAATTGTTTTTTTTTTTCAAAAAACAGAAAAAAATATTTTTTTGAATATTTTTATATACAATATTATTTTAAACATAAGGGGGGACAGATACCATTAATAACATTTTGTCCCAACATATTTTTTACAAAAATGTAATCCATAATATCATACTCAATTTGTTTTACCAAAATCGTTAGAGTCGTTTTTGAAATAAATAAGATTATGCATTACGGGTGCATAGGTACCCCCCATGCTTTTGAGCTAAAAAAATTCAATTTCCTCTATAGGGAATCACCGATGACCCTTAACTACCGGGATTGAAGAACATAGGTCTAGTGGTTTGGGCTGTAGGGAGAGGTACAGACATACAGACACACTTTATAAAAATACAAAAACTATTTTTTAGAAAAAATTTGTAGATCATATTTTATCAAATGCAAATGAGTTCCTGCATAAATATTTTGGTTAAAATCGGTAAAACTGTTGATGAGAAATTCGAAAGTCAAAAAAACCGTTCTATGACAGGTACCGTTAATAACAATTCCCCCCGAACATTTTTTTGACGGCAATTCCGTCTGTCTGTCTGTATGTCTCTACCTTGATTTACAGCCTCAGTCACTGGAGCTATTTTCTTCAAACTCGTTACTTAAGGGTCTTCGGTGATTCCCTAGAGGAGAAATTGAATTTTTTTTAGCTCCAGAACTAGCGGTACCCCCCACATACCCATAATGCTAAATGTTATTTATCTCGAAAATGGCTCTAACGATTTTGATAAAAGAAATTAGTGTTCTATTATGGGCATGGGCTACATTTCGGTCAACGAAAATTTTGGGAAAAAATGTTATTCACGGTACCTGTTACACCGATACCTTCCCGTAAGAATGTATTAAGCGACACTTTTTTTCGAAAATGACTTTTTGATGTGGAACTATACTAGAAGTTAAGCGCCACATTTTGGCCTGGGTTTCACTGCCCTATCATGTATACACTAACTAACTAGAGAGAAAATACAATTGTAGTAACCGCCAAGTTTTCTCACTGGAATAATGTTGCTCCCTGAAATTTGTATTATCCGTCAGTAAAATTATGCTAAGCGACATTTTTAAAAATATTATTGTCTTAAGCAACCAAACGTCCACGAAAAAAATTTGTTAGATGTCGCTTAGTTTAACCGAAATTTTCGCTTAGCACACTCATCCAAATAGAACTTGATCCATGTACCATGTTTGTCGCTTATAATACTTCAGATATGGTTGTCTTTGCTTTTAAATATGTGTCTATCAAGTAGGCTACTACTTTTTTCCCATTTATTTTGTGTTTTTTTGTTGTTGTCATCGTAAGCGCCATTTAACATTGTATCAAGCGCCAATGCTTTGACCACGAAAATGTACTAAGCGACAAAAACTTCTTATCTGATTAAAATTTCGATTTTGCAATGATGTAAAGTTTTGTATTGTAAAAATCCCTCCCCAAATCTGTTTCTTCCAATAAAATACACAAAAAAATAACTAAATGAGACGTTTTTTTCGTTTCCTGAACAATTTTTAAAATGTCGCTTAATACATTCTTGCGGGAAGGTATCGATACATAGAACGGTTTTTTTTTTTTTTTTATTTTCGACTTTCTAACTAACGGCTCTAACGTTCGTAGCCAATTTTTTTAAGTTTAAAATAATATTGTAAATAAAAATATCTTCAAAACGTAAGAACGATTATATTTTGAAATTATTTCCAAAAATCTCTTTTACTAAATACTTCAAGTTAGCATCCCAATTTTTTTTTCTTGAATAATTTTAAAGAAATTTCTTATATGAAAAACTAATTTAATAATAAAATGATTTTAAACTTTGTTTGCATAAATTCATACTTTTCTGGAAATCAGACGACAATTTCATGTATTTGAACAAGTTCGTGTGATCCAGTCATGCATTTTATTTTTCATCAAAATAGTTAGAGCCGTTTTGGAGATAAATAAGATTTTGCATTACGAGTGTATGGGAGTTCCGATAGTTTTGGAGCTAAAAAAAAATCAATTTACCCTCTGGGGAATAATCGAAGACCTTAAGTACCGAGTTTGAAGAAAATAGCTCCAGTGGCTTAGGCTGTAAAGAGAGGTACAAGAAAGACAGACGGAATTGCCGGACCAACTTTTTTCGTCTTCGCTATCATCGTAATATCTACTTTTATCGAAATCTCGAGTACGATTTTTTTTCCAAATGCAGAACTTGCCCTATACGTAGTACCTATATCGCAAGTAAAAAGGAACAATAAAAAAATTTGAAATCAGTTTGTTGTTATTTTATATAAAATACGTACCTCCCAAAACCAATGCAGATGATGATGCAGCATTCATAAGAACCTGTGAGATTGAACGTTTGAATTCTTCAACTTTATATCTTTCTGCCCTGTCGGTGCACGATGTAAAGTTCTTCATTGGTCTACCACGGAACAAAACATTTTCCTAGTTATCACTGTCACTAGTTAAGTGAATCACCAATTCACCCTTATAAGCCTTTGTTTAAATTGAGAAAAAAAATCTTTGTAACTGTTGATACCTACTATGGCGACAAATAATTTACATTAAATAAGGGATATTGTTCCAATAAAAATGGTTTTAACGAATCGATCCCTTCAAACACAACTTCAGACAAAACGTTGTAACCTAAAACAAATCCAGATATTTTAAACTTTTTTTTTTTAATAAGACACGTCGCGTAAATTTTTTAAACTGATTTTGAATTTTTTTTGTACGAGATCGTGCTGAAATTTTGACAGTAGCCGTGTCTAAGAGAATTTATTAGACGATAGTAAATCTCCCTTGCGATACTGGGATCATCGGGCGGTGAGGCTAAGTGCTTATGGGCGATTCCATTATTGCGGGTGCAACATTTAAACTCATTTGAAGTATACTTATAGTAAAATAAGGGAATAATTTAATGAAATTACCACTTGAAGGGATACATTTTCAACTTTTTTTTGTAATTCCTTTAAAAATCTAAAATAAAATAAATGAGTCGTTAGAAGAAAGGTTTCAAAGTGCAATCGCGTGTGCAACAGAATTGGCCTGACATTTCTAGATCATTGTAAGAAAAATACAAATTCTGTTAATTGTAAAACATTTACACTGCCGCTCATCTGAATAGGTTCACTGTTTTTCGTAACTTACTGTAAGACTCTCTGCATATATATGGCAATGACACGTCTGTGTTATGTAAGTAATGAAAGAGCATTATTTTGCCCTTAGTTTGGGAGAAAAAAATTTCTCTTTAAGCTTACCGTTATTCTCACACGATTGCTAAACTTAATTCATTAAGAAAAACTAACGTTTTTTTTGGCTCATCTGAATGGGTTCAAAAGAAAAAAAATCATTTTTAATTGATGTGCGCGGGTGATGTGTACTGAAAGTTAAGTTTTTTGGTAAATCGAAATGTTTTAAACCATTTAACAAGGAAAATGGGTCGCGGAAAATTTTTAAACGCGAAGAAAAAAGCAAAATAAAAGCATTTCGTGAATTAGGGCTAAGCCAAAGAAAAATGGTAAACAAAAAATTAAAGAAGCCAAAATTTAATCGGTAAATATTTGCGGAACATCGAAAACTACGGGAAAAATATAAAAGTTGGAACTTAAAATGCCAAATTAATGACCAATAGACCCGCAATCATAACAGCTGCTTCTAATTCGCATGATTTCGCGTCAAAAATTAGACTCAAAACTGGTGTTAAGTGTAGTTTGTCGACGGTGGAACGCGGTAATAAGAGTACTAAACATTTAAAAAGGAAAAAATACCGAAAAAACACGTTTGAAGGAAAAACGAAAAGAAATTCGTCTCCAATTTTGCAAAAAATACATGTCGTAAAAATCGCAGTGGAGGCGAGTTATACTTTCAGATGAAAAAAATACAACTTAGAGGGCCCAGATGGCTACAACTATTACTTTCATGACCTTCGTAAAGAAGAACATTATATAAGCCGTCTGCATAGCTGTGAAGGCAGTGTCATGGTGTGGGGAGCAATTTCATATTATGGAACTTTTGAGCTGCAATTTCTTACATCGCGAATCAATGTCAATGTGTACAAAGGTGTGCTGGAAAAGGTCTTCCCACAAATCTCTAACCGTTTAGAACCAATACCATTGCCATTCCAGCAGCATAATGCCCCTATCCATACAGCGATGTCGGTAAAACAATGGATCGAGAAGCAAAATGTAGAGGTGTTGGTATGGCCTCTATAATCACCTGACCTTAACATAATTGAAAATGTTTGGAGACTTCTTTCCCGTAAGGTGTATGAGTCGGAGAGACAATATGAAGACAAGTTGTCCTTAATCGAGGGAATTAAGAAAGCGTGGGCAGAGATTTCGCTGCAATATCTAGAAAAACTGCATGACTCCATTCCAAATCCAATTTTCGAAACAATTTTTAAAAAAAGTGGCAATACACATAATTAATATAAATTATTATGTCCCTACCTATTTCATGGGCAAAACAAATCATTTAATTACAGTTATTTTTCTTTTTTCTTCCATTTTTTGCTTTTGAACCTATTCAGATGAGCCAAAAAAAACGTTAGTTTTTCTTAATTAATTAAGTTTAGCAATCGTGTGAGAATAACGGTAAGCTTAAAGAGAAATTTTTTTCTCCCAAACTAAGGGCAAAATAATGCTCTTTCATTACATACATAACACAGACGTGTCATTGCCATATATATGCAGAGAGTCTTACAGTAAGTTACGAAAAACAGTGAACCCATTCAGATGAGCGGCAGTGTATTATACTATTCTTACACACATTGAATGACGTCAATTCAGTCAACTAAATAAATAAAAATAAAGATAGAAAACAAAAGTGAACATCGAAATATTCGCTTTTTGATCAATCGCGGGTGCAACATCAAATTATCGCGGGTGCAACGCGTCTTACTTTAATGAATGTCAATTAATCTTTTTGAATCTTTTTCTCTGGTGCTTCCAACTTTACTATGATGTCTGCTATATCATTTTCTATTTCAGTGAATCGTCGACGCTCGCAATTGTTTTCAGAAATTGTAATTTAATGTCTCAATCTTCACAGATATCGGTTAGAGACGACCCCAAATAGCGATATTGTGATACTGTACGAGAACGTACAAACCAGCAGAAATAAGTTTTGGCAAGACTACTGCTGTAAAAAGTGTTTGGTTTTTTAGAGCATGCATCTGCTGGTAATATAGAGGGTTCAACGCTGTTTGCGATTTAGAATTTAAAGCTTCATCTTCTGGGTCACAAAAAAATCAGAAAACGCGCAATTTTTGTTGATAGAGATGCTGAAAAATTCAGATCTTACAATTTAAACTAGGGTTTGAATCTAGGGTTATGTTCCAAATGCTGGATTCTTTGCATACATCGCAACTGTTAGACATGCAATCTGCATTATTTACATTACACGATACGTCAAAAACTCTCATTATGGAAAGTCTGTCGCATGTTCCGAAATAGCTGTAAATCCTTGACAGCTTCACGAATACTCATAATCATTGTTCTCTTCTCGATTCTTAACTCTTGACTAAGTCGATTTCACATCTGTCATACCCGGCATTTGTCTGCTAATATTATCCCTGTTATAGAAATCTCATACTAGTTGTTCGAACGCCAGTCAGTTTTTTGGCAGTGCTTTGGCATAATCAGTTTTTTTTTTCAGATACAACAACTTCAAATTGAGCGGCTTTTATTTTACAACTTCAACTGCTTTAATGGGACTACTTAGGTGATTATGTTTCACTTTTGTAACAGATGTTACGTGTGCTTGTTTTCTAGTTGCCTGAATTCTTTCTTTGGTCTGATTCTGGACATTATTTTCAAATATTTATCTGCCTCCATTTTCCTATCACGAGCCAATATTTCTGTGAAGCAGTCTTTTTTCCATTTAACCATACCTTTATTTTTATAAAAAAGGAATAAAATATTACATTACACAATTAACAACAAAAATAACCCTGAACAGCAGAAATTATTTATCAAAGCCTATTCTATCAATGAAATATGATAAATCACGTTATAATGTTAGTAGTCAATAAGATCCTGATATTGCGATCGCGGATGCAACCAATTTGAATCAACGGTTTTTGTAGTTCAACTTACAATTTACTCCTAATAACGACTGATTTAATTTCCTTTTTGTTTTCTTCTTAGTTTTAAAAAGTTTGAACTTTATTTGTGTCAAAAAAACAAACTTTTATGTCGAGGGTGCAACAAACTTACAATGACTATTTGCAATCAATAATGCAAAAAATATTATAAGAAATTCTTACATGTTTTTGTGCAAACGATTGAATTACATCTTTCTTCATACGTCTAGTAAGTAAACCATAGCCCAAAACTGTCGGTAGTGGCTATTCCGCGCTTATTTTACCATATTTATCAAAAAAAAAAAGTAAAAAATATTATAGTTTAAAAATTGATGTCAAAAATCGTCTATAGCGGAATCGCCTTCTCAGACCGCCCTCGTATGTAGTTCCGAAACAGATGTGATAATCTGTTGTAAACTATAATGAATAATAATGGCGAAAAACTTAAATAGCTTATTTGATCGCTATCGCGTTTTGATTTCTCACCCTTTCTGATCTGCCTGGAATCTATAAGGCCTGTATTCGTCCAAACTCGGGTACAATTCCCATATTTGGGCAGGTGGTCCAATTTACCCTTGACCCCAACTTCAGACGTACTTATAAATTCAGAGATTCCTTCTTTAGCTGCGCTACACGAATATGGAATGCTTTTCGCGGCACAATATTTCCTATTTCCTTCCCTTTACGAACCAGTCTTATATGATTTTCACTTTCCTAAGTAAACCTATTTTATTAAAAAAAATCGTCTCTGTTTGAACTTTTATTTCTTAAACACATTTCATTTAATCTTTACATTTGAGATCCACAACCCCCTGTACTAGTGTTCTGCATAAAGGCTTATCGTACAAACATACCAACTCTCATAGGAAAATATAAAAACTCATAATCGAAAAATAAATATGTACACTTTACATGTGTATGATTAATTCAGCCGAAACGATACTTTTATACTCGTATTTATGCTTCGAGGAATATTGTGGCAGTCTTCTTATCTGACCCCAACTTCCTTTGACTTTGCACATCAAGAATCGATTAAATACATCATTTATACCAAGCAAATGTGTGTTTGAGCAACGGAACGCTCACCATCAGAAACGATGGTTATTATACATTATTGAAATCCCCGTGGTAGTTGTCAGTTCATCATAGACATCCGCTGGCGGATTTCTGGCTTTTGAAATGAAAACATGATATAAAGAACTTATGTACATAATGTTAATATGAACCTTTGTAAATGACAGAATTCCCTGTTTCCATATTTGAATGCCAAAGGGATTACAACTTCCCTTAATAGAGTTGGGCTCTTAGATTGATATTTGGAATAAGGTTTCTATTTTTGCTTTTTATTTTTTATACATAAATCTGAGTGTTATTGTTGGTTGGTTGTAAAGGGTGATCCAACGAAACCGCACGATGTTAATTGTAAATAAAACAAAAAGTTTTTCAAAGAATTATCTTAATATTTTTTATTATCTATGAAAATTATGTATGGAACAAAATATCGGCTAAATGCTCGCCAGGGCTTCGGTGGCATACCTCTTTCCGATGTCCCATATTTTCAATGACTCTGAGACATAATTTAGGTTCAATATCGTAAATGTGCCGAATTATCTCATCCTTTTGCTCTTAAATTGTACTTGGCTTATTGACGTATACTTTTTCTTCTAAATATCCCCAAGGAAAGAAGTCCAACGGTGTCAAATCACATGATTGTGGCGCACAATAAACATCGCCACGACACGTGATATAATACGGCCATTGAATTTCTTGCGCAAGGCTGTAAAAGGTTGCTTCGTCGCTGAAGATGATTTTCTTTGTAAAGTCACCATGCACTTCTATCTGTTCAACCAACCATTCGGCGTATTCTGGAGTAGCTAAAACCAATCCCTCGGTAGGTAGGTGGAAATGGCGACCACTGGCAGTCTAGCCCTGTGGCCGAATGAGCGCTGAAGTGCGCTATTTTGATACTCTAACTCGTATGAACCTGTGGGTGGGATAGAAGGAAAAGGAAACCGTGGACATTCTCACGGAGTCATCCAGTTAGGATTAAGATCAAAAATACGAGTATGAAAGGATCTAGTAGGTTTCGATGTCTCTTTTGTGTGTTTGCTTTTGCACAACCATCAATTGAATCACTCACTCAACTAGACCACCACGCTCTTCCAAAACCATCTACTATTTTCCAAGCTAGGCAGTTTGTAGACTTGTGCTTTAAGAATGGCCAATCCGATTGAGTGATCATCCGGCCCCCCGAACCGTAAACCTCCGTCAAAGCCCTTAGTCCACTACCTTGGGATCGAAGAAGTAAAAAAGAGGACACGACTCTGAAGTAACCGAAGTTCACCCTACAGCCATTTCGTCGCTTTAAGAAAGAAGAAAGTTTGTCAATGTCCTCAAAAATTTGGGATTTAAATTTGTTCAGAGCTAGGAATTTACAGAGGGAATGGAGGACTGATTCCTTTTCCCGCTGGTCTCCACAGCTATGACAGTTAATGTTAGAGGAATGCCTAGCTTCGCTGAATGCTCTCCTATTGGCCAGTGTCCGTAACAAGTAGGTACGACCGTGTCTATGTTTTGCCTTCGTCTGCATATCAGATCAAGCGTTCGGAATTTATTATAGGTGGGCCACATCTTTCTAGAAATTATGCAGTTAGTTAAACCGCTCCATCTAAGATTTAAAAAATTAAATTTGGTGGTACAACAGCTCGGAGTGAACCATGACCTAGTGACTTACAACTCTCAACGATTCCTGTGTGCGTGTTACCAGGAACGGAGGGGTCCTACAATTTTCTGCCGGTTCCGAACGGCTTATGAGCAGCACTTTTCATGATAAGAGATAATCTTGGAGAATTTGTCAATTCCTCGCAAGAGGCAGTACACCCCTGAAAAAAACTTTCAGCATGACAGTCCAACGCACTAACCATTATGCCAAGGGTTTTTTTTAATGAACCATCAAAGATTTGATTCATAACTCCGAGCAGAATGTTGACTGTTTACGCAAGTGAGTTATGAAGGGATCGTCCTTGACTGCTCAGCTCGTCCGATCGGTCATTACCATCAATGCCACAATGACACCGAAGCCAGATAAAAGTAACATTGTGGTTAATATTGAGGCTAGCAAGTTTATCCCGACATTGGTGGACCAATTTGTAGGATGATGTACAAGAATTAATGGCTTTAAAATGCACCTGGTTGGATCTTGTTTGAGTATCTTGCAGTACCGATTCTTACCCTAAGCTCCGATTATTTCGTAGACTCGTTAGCTGCCAATCTCCAGTTTAAGTATGGAACACCCGATATTCAACGCGAGGAGTGAGAGTAAGAGTTGAAAGAAAGAGTTGGGTTTTAACTTCTGCCCTCTTTAGTGCATGTAAACTGGTTCCGCAAAATAGGTCAATATAATAATTCTCGTGAAAAAAATGAAATTCAATCTTTGATTTTTGAATAATATTTTTCAGATTATATTTTAATAATTTTAGTTCGTAAGGAGTGGGCCATCTAGTGGTTTCTTTTTAAATCATAGGTTATTTTGACATTGACAGCTGTTTCCCACTCGAAATCACGACAGAAAGTCAGTATTATACCTGCGCGAAACGACATGAGTCGCTTAGCTCTAGAACAACGTTGGGAAATATTGAAAACTTATTTCCAAAGTACCCCTTGGCATAATGGTTAGTGCGTTGGACTCTCATGCGGAAGGTCTCGAGTTCGATTCTCAGCCGCTGCAAGAAAGTTTTTTTCAGGGGTGTACTGCCTCTTGCGAGGAATTGACAAATTCTCCAAGATTATCTCTTGTCATGAAAAGTGCTGCTCATAAGCCGTTCGGAACCGGCAGAAAATTGTAGGTCCCCTCCGTTCCCTGGTAACACGCACACAGGAATGGCTGAGAGTTGTAAGTCACTAGGTCCGGGTTCACTCCGAGCTGTTGCACCACATAATTTATTTATTTATTTCCAAAGTGAGTTCTGTTCTGAGCCCAAACAGCACGTTTTTTTGAAAAAAAAAGTTTTGGCCGAAATGAAGCACCCACCGCGCCTGCTGTACTCAAATTTTTGAAAAAAAGTTCGTGAGACTGATATAATAGTGGGCAACATTCATGGTCTCCGTCTTCGTACAGTGCGCACGGCTACTGCAGCCGAGAGTGTGGGACTCAATTCACGAACATCAACTTGCCATCGATCTCAAAATTTCACTGCACAAAGATTTCGGATTATTCGCTTATAAGGTCCAATTGACTCCAGCCGAGGCAGCCACTTGAACGGTTTTGTGTTCCATAATAAATGGGAATGTTTGCTCTTACTAATAAAGCCATAATACATGGAAAAAATTTAATCTTGTTCATTTAATTGCATTTTTAAAAAGATACTTGTATTTGGCCCACCCACATATTCACGTAGGAATACTTATTTTTTTTTTTTTATTTTATATAATTCATTGAGAAGCCGGCGAAAAAAGCGAACTCATCGACATCAACGTTTTTTTTTCTGTTCTCTTATATTTAAGGGACTCTAAATACAATTGATAAACTTTTTTTATTAAAACCGGTTTTAACCCTCACAAGATAATCATACAAAAATTACTTTTCAAACAAAAATATCGTTAGTTTTCTACGTCTCCTAATAATAAAAAATTCATTGCAAAAGTCCGCAAGTCCGCTTTGGTTCGCCAGCTCCTCACTTTATTTTTTTGCACAGTCACTATCATAATAAGCTTTTCCCATAAAAAAAAAAAAAAAAAAAAAAAACATAACATGCATCTACGCCCCTCAATCAAAAATTGAATAAGACATTAGCATTTTGTTCCTTCTATGATTTCCCCCAGTTTTTCACTTGAGCAAACAATTTTCCCTCATCAATTACCAATTTCATTTTATATTTCGTCTCTTTCTATCTTTTCAGGTATCATTAAGCATATCTATTCTGCTCTCGCTGACTGTGTTCTTCTTGCTATTGGCAGAAATTATACCCCCAACATCATTAGTTGTTCCATTATTAGGAAAATTCGTACTATTTACGATGATTCTCGATACATTCAGGTAAGTTTAAGATACTTAATTTTATATCTTTTCTTGTTGGTTCAAATGAGGCTTGAAAAAAAATATTAGCAATTTTTTTCTTTAACACAGATGCCATGGGTCATTTAAGCTCTTAACCGAGAACCACAATTCCTAAACTTTTAAAAGTTCATAGAATACATAAACTTTTATATTAGGCCTTAGCCGATTTACAGGAAAAGGTTGGAAGAAATAAAACAAAATAAACAAAAATGGCTGCGAATAAAGGTTATCTAAGTGAATTGATTAGGAGAAGGTAGCTAATCTGTTCCTTTTTTTTCTAACCTACCTTTTCCGGGTGGATTGTGAGAAGGATTGTATATAAACGTTTAAATATAATGTTTTCCTCTTCGTTGTTTTTATTTGTTAGAGAAAAGAGTTGCCTTAAAGGTAGCTGCTTGAACTTGAACTAAGTCCAAAAAAAAAGATAAAGTTTATGGGTATGGTTAAGAAAATAATCGGAAGTTTTTTTTGTTGTTATGGAATTTACGTCGTCATTCGTTTAATGAACCAGGAAATGTTTTTTTTAATTTTATTCATAAAGGGTTAATTAATTAAATATTTTTTTTTAATTTTGTGGCAAATTGATACATATCTCTGAGAACAAAGGATGTCAAATTCAAACACAAAATGTGTAATATCATATACATACATTAATGATATACTATTGTTTATCACGTGTGAAACAAAATTGGACAAATACTATTAATATTTTACCCTACTGTAGAGCCCTTCTGTTCGCCTAGGAGGTTTTTATTTTATAATAATTATGTGCATATTTACACTACCGGTCACTTGAATATATCCAGGGCTTTATAAAAGTTTAGATTGAGAGTCATCACACCAGTTTCAAACCAACAACATTTTTAAGGCAGTATATTCAGCTGTATCGTGCAGAAAAATCTGTATCTTTTACCACTTGATTCACACATTAAGTATTTAGTATCTTGAAGTGCATTACTACTAAAGGAATCAAATTCTTGGATTGCCAAACTTATGGCCACAGAAATATTACGGAGATGATTCCAATGGTGATTCTTTGGACTCCCACTGACTACTGCAGCCCCAAAATGATTTAAATGTTATATTCCCATTAAGAAAGGACTTGGATGATGACGTCGTATCGAAAGACTTCCACACATCTACCTTTACTGATGGCTCAAAGATAGAGTGGGGTGTTGGTTCAGAAATATTTTCTGATACTTTGAACATATCTACGTCTTTTAGGCTACCTGACTGGTTTTTCAAGCTGAATTACTGGCTATCAGAGAAGTATGCAAGGACTCAAAAAAAGATCCAAACCAGAACCGGGATACGGGTATTATTGCAGACATTCAGGCGGATGTTAAAACCATTAATTCTAGCATATCATCCTAAAGCGAACACTGGCCAATAGGAGAGCATTCAGCGAAGCTAGGCATTCCTCTCAACATTCACTGTCATAGCTGTGGAGAACAATGGAAAGAGGAAACAGTCCTCCATTTTCCCTGCAAATGTTCAGGCCTTGCGAAATTCAGAGCATAATCATTAGGTAGGGCATTTTTCGACGACATTGACGAACTTTCGGAATTGCCACACAATTGTTGCTGATTCGACTTTGCCACACAGTCTTATGACTCCTTATGTACTTGAAAGCATTAATGATTCTATGGGACGTATCTTCTTTCACACTCGTACAGTCTCTAGAATCCGCAAAGATCTTTAAATTCATAAATCCGCTGGCCCAGATTGTATTTATATCCCCTTTAGTTAATCTACGCTAGCAAAACAATTGCGTATGCTTTTCTTTCTGTCCTACTCTCTTCGAGTAGATGGAAAACACCATTTGTCCAGCTAGTCCCTAAAAGAGACGAATCTTCCTCCCCCTCCAATTACCGACCAATTGCACTAACGTTCCAACTTTCCAAGGGCATAAAAACGCTTATCAACATTCAGCTTAAGAAATATCTCGAAGAATGAAAACTCCTAAATGACTGACAGTACGGCCTTCGTAGCAATATGTCCATATTCTTTCGGACCGCTCAAAACAAATTGTATTTGACGGTTTTAAGTCTGATATTCATAAAATAAATGCTGGTGTGACCCAGGGGTTCGTTTTGTCCCCGACACTTTTCTCTATCTTCTTAAATGATAATTTCTCTGAAACTTCTAATCCAGTTCGGTGTTTCGCTGACGACAGCACACTCTGCCTTTCATAATGGAACGTTAAACTTAATGCTTCGAAAACACAAAGGTGTCTTCTGTCGGCCAAGTGAAATATACCACCCATGCCATTATCCATGAATGGCACTTCCATCAATGAAACTGAAAAGCTTTCTATAGTCGGTATATTTGTTAATAACCACCATCTGTTATGGAATGATCATGTATTCCACAAGCACAGTGAAATGCTTAGGTTTTCTCAAAATATGCAAGAAATATGTTTCCCCTTCTGATCTGGCTCCGTACTATAGGGAGCGTATCGGAATCCCGCTTTTTGAAATCCCAAGCAGGGGGGTTGGAGGGGGGCAGCATGCAATGGATTTTAAAAAAGCGGGATTATAAGGAACAGGATTATAAAAAACGGGATTATAAAAACGGGATTATAAAAAGCGGGATATCGTACCCAACCCGCACTATAAGACATACATCCGCCCAAAACTTGAGTATAACTCTCATATCTGGAACTGATTTGAATTTATTAGAACTCAGAACAGACCCCTTAAACTTATGGGAGACACTTCCATTACGGAAACTTATGTTTCTCTTGAACTCTGCGTCGCAAGGTCTTGTTTTATCGCTTTGCCTATCAAAAATGTCAAATTGAAATAGCCAGTTGCATTCCTCCCTAGGAATACTAGACAGTTTACCCTTGAGCCTAACTTCAAACATACTGTCAAATATAGACGTTCTTTCTTTTGTCCCAGATGGTCTTTCCTCTGGTGCATGAGTGGATAACATCTTCCTAGTGCCGCTTGACTATCTGACATGATATCAATGTTCTTGTTGCGATAATTCTTTTCGAGATATCGATCCGCTTTAAAGATGCTGGTTGCTGCCCCATCGGTATAGAAAATATGCGCCAGTCATCCATCGGATTGGCTACTTTTTCAGCACCAGTCAACAAGCTGGCTAACTTGGTACAGTGTAGATAGTGTCGGATGAGTGTAGTGGTCCGGTTAAGTGACTGATATAATTTCCGGATGATTGTGCAAAAGCAAACACACAATAAGAGACTTCAAAACCTCCTTGATGACTCCGTAAGAATGTCCAGAATTTCCCATATCAGTTCTATCCACAGCTTCACACGAGTTATGGTATCAAAATGGCGTACTTCGGCGCTCATTAGGCGAAATAGCTAGACTCCCAGTGGTCGTCATTTCAACCTATATAAAGTTCTATAGACTAAATTTTATATGATAAAAATGTATAAGAGGTTTCAAACAGGTGTCGCCAATGCGTCCGAAGAACACTCAAGTTCAATTTTTTAAAGCACTCGATATATTCAAGTGACCGGCACTGTAAATATATTTGTGGGCTGTAAAATTTGATTTTATTCGTTCTAGAAATACAAATCAGAAGCTTAATTATTGTATTTTACTATATTGACACGAAGTTTTGCCTTTACTCGTATTTAAAAACAAACAAAATAATAATGAAATATTCGTAGGGAATTCAATTTCTGTTTTCAGTGCGTGAAAATTATACAAAATTAAATGCATTTATTTGTTTTCAAACAAAAAAAAAAACATTCGTATAGGTACTGAAAAACATAAAGGCAATAGAGCTTGCCAATTTGAACAATAATTTAATGGTTGCTTAAAGTTTTTTCATCAAAATTTTAAAACTCAAGTGGGGCCAGCGGCCAGTATACTCGTATATCTGTTTTAGAGCAATATTTTGAATATGACAAACGAGAATCAATGGTTTAATGTTTATTCATGAGATCATTGTTATCCAAGAATTAATTTGGCCTCCTATTCAGAGAAAAGCTTATTATTATTTTCTTTAGATTTCGGTTTTAGGATTTGCAGCTCGTCTTTCAGAAACATTATCATGTCATTTATGGATTAAGTAGAATCGTGGATTTGTAACCATTTTTTAGACACTTGAAACTTGGGAATTTTTAAAATCTGAGTCTGACTCCCTGACACGATACCACCTCCGATAAAGTACTCTACCTGATCAATTTGGCTGTAGGGCAAAACATTTTTATAGCTTGTACATAGTTTCCACATTTGGACATTCACAAGAAGATCTGTTCTCCTGATCGATCGACCGTCAACCGGATTGATCATATTGCGATCGGTAATACGGTATCTCGAAAATTCTGAGGGGTCAACATTCAATCGAAATACAACGTCATTGAACCTTAGGCAATGCTGTGGATATATGCTAGATACTGTCAGGAAATTTGACATGTTTCGCTGGAGATTACCAGGTCTCTTATAATTTCATGAGATATACTACATATTGAGAAGAAGCTATCAGATGTACTGTCTATGACATGCTGGGTTGTCACCATAACTACAATTTATAATTCTCACGCGCTTAAGGGTTTATTGTGAGACGCTTATAATGTTCAGCGATAGGGAAATTATGGCTAGACAGAGGAAAAGGAAGTGTCGATGAGCATGACTGAATGTTCGCAAATTAATGATTCGATGAAGACGTGAGATACTTGAGTTTTGGACGTATAAATAGCCATATCAGAAGAGGTGAAAACATTCTTACACCGATATAGTAATCCTAAGCATATAGCAGCGTTTTCAGTGGTCTCGAGAATGTGGTGATTCCAACGAAGATTGTTATTGACACACATTCCAAGTACTGAGAATGTTTTGGCTTCATCGATGCAAGTGCCATTCAAGTACAATGGCATAGGTGGTACATTTTACTTCAAAGCATAGAGTTTTTGAAGAATTAAAGTCCACACTATTTTTTATACTCCATTTAACAATGCTGTTAGGACCGGAGCGGTCAGCCATCAGACGAATAGGGCGAATAACATGTAGCATACGAAAACATGCACGTGCCGTAACTATTCGGGACTGGTGGAAGTCTGATCATAGCCTCTCCGTGGCGGCCGCTAGAAACAAGCCTTTAAAAAGGTTTGGCTAATATGATCAGGCTGGTTCCTCAGGTTGGCGACAGGTTAATTCCCTGTCCCGTAAAACTTTTGAATTACGAGACCGACAACAAGCCTCGGAAACGGACTGATCACACGACGACAACCAACGCAACGAAAACTGAAAAACGATTTACGAATTTTCTTATGGAACGTACGATCGTTCTATAGAGCTCGAGGTGCTCAGCAGCTAGCCGATGCCCTGTCAAAATATAAAGCTGACATAACAGCTCTTCAAGAAATCAGATGGACAGGGAATGGTGTTCTACAGAAGAAGGAATATGACATATACTATAGCTGTCATACAAAACACCATGTGCTCGGGGTAGGCTTCCTAGTCAGCAAAAAAATGAAGTATACCATCATCGGCTTTAACGCTATAAGCGAAAGGCTATGAACCCTTCGCGTGCGAGGCAAATTTACGACCATCAGCCTCATTAACGTTCACGGACCTACGGAGGAGTCCTCAGACGAAGAAAAAGAGACTTACTACGAACAAGTCGAGAGGGCCCTCAATGCCTGTCCAAGGTATGATGTTACAACCATCCTTGGGGATTTGAACGCAAAAATAGGTCGGGAGCCGGTATTCAGGCATTACGCAGGCACCCATAGTTTGCATGAGAACACTAATGACAATGGACTTCGAGTCTTAGAATTGGCAGCATCGAAAAACATGGTCGTTGCGAGTACCAGGTACCCTCGTAAAGATATCTACAAAGCCAACCGGGTATCAACTGATGGAGTCACTCGTAACCAAATAGATGACGTGTTGATAGACCGTCGCCACTACTCGAACTTGATGACGGTACGAACGTACCGAGGTGCCAATATCGACTCGGATCACTATCTTGTTGGTATGGTTTTCCGAGGGCGGATTGCCTTGCGAAGACGCATTGCATCCGCCGATCAGGTCCGAATCAACACGGCTGCCCTGCGCAATGAAAACACCAGTAACACCTTTGGTAATGCGTTAGGACTCGCCCTAGAATCACTTGATTCAGGGAGAGTAAGTCCTGGAGCCAGTATGCTGGGCGTAAATGAGAAGTGGACACGCCTTAAGAATATTGTCATTAGTACTGCCAACTCCATCTTAGGCAGTAGTCGTAAAAATCGGAACGACTGGTTTGATGATGAATGCAAGCTAGCGACTGAACGTAAGAATGTTGCGTACCAAGCAATGCAGCAATCTCATAGAACGCGGGCACGCAAGAGGAATATAAAGAGCTCAGAAGAATAGAAAAACGGCTACACAGACAAAAAAAATCAACCTGGGAGAAGAACCTAATCTGTGAAATAGAAAATAGCCGAGAGCGAGGTCCGCACCAGGCGCGGAAGTTCTACCAATCCGTCCGAAACATGACGCAGTACACACCACGCTGCACATACTGCATGGACGGAGAGGGAAATCTGATCACCGATCCTGAAAGCATACTGGAGCGATGGGAAGTGTACTTTAATGAATTGCTAAATGGTCAGCTCACTGCAGAAGTGGAGGCTCCACTACTTCAAGAAGAATACTCTATGTTGGCGCCACCAAGCATAGAAGAGGTTGAGAAGGCTATAGGCCGGCTTAAACAGAACAAAGCCCCGGGAGCCGATGGCATACCAGCCGAATTATTCCATCACGGCGGGCCAGCCTTACGTCAAGCAATTCATGATATTATAGTACACGTATGGGAGCAGGAAGAAATGCCAGAAGACTGGCGAAAAGGTTTAATATGCCCCATACAATATAAGAAGGGAGATGTCACAACGTGCAGCAATTATAGAGGTATCACGTTGTTGAGTACCGCCTATAAGATACTCTCCTCTATTATACAAGACCGGATAACCCCATACGCTAAAACCGTTATCGGACAATATCAGTGTGGTTTCATTCCAGGCAAATCAACAACTGATCAGATATTTACCCTTAGGCAGGCGATGGAAAAATGTCTAGAATTTAACATCCCAACATACCATCTGTTTATAGACTATGATAGCATAGCCAGGGTAGAACTTTACAAAGCCATGAGAGAATTCGGCATCCCAAATAAATTGACACGACTATGTAGGTTGACCATGACCAACGTAACAAGCCAAGTAAAAATAACCGGATTGCTATCCAGACCAATCAACATCTTTAATGGACTCCGACAAGGGGACGGTTTGGCCTGCCTCCTCGTCAGCCTGGCGTTGGAGAAAGCAATCCGTGACTCTGGCACGGCAACAAGAGGGACCATCGTCAACAGGTCCAGCCAGTTACTGGCTTACGCAGACGACATCGACATCATCGGAAGAACCGAACAAGCTGTACACGATTCCTTCATCCAGATCGAGCAGGCGGCACAAAATCTGGGGCTGCACATTAGTGAAGGTAAAACAAAGTACATGGTGGCGTCGAATGCGAGAGGAACAGTTGGTCAAACAATCAAGGTTGCGGAGCACGAATTTGAAGTGGTGCAATCCTTTAAATACCTTGGGTCAATAGTAGCAGCCGATAACAATATAGAAGAAGAAATACGCGGGCGGCTTCTCAAATCCAACAGAGCCTACTATAGTCTGTCAAAGCTCTTCAAATCCAGAAATCTCACCATAACTTCAAAACTGCTGCTGTACAGGACCATGGTCCTGCCAGTACTCACATATGGATCCGAGACTTGGGTGCTTAGCAAAAGGCACTCCGACCTCTTAGCTGCGTACGAGAGAAAAGTCTTAAGGAGAATTGTTGGCCCCGTATGTGAGGAAGGACGATTCCGGAGACGGTACAATCATGAACTGTGCGCAATCTACCTTGAAGCAGATATCGTGACAAAAATTAAGCTCGGTAGACTCCGGTGGGCAGGGCACCTAGCTCGCATGAGCGAAGAGGAACCTGCTCGGAAAGTTCTTTGTGGTACATTCTATGGTAGACGACAGCGTGGTAGACCATACTTGCGCTGGAGAGATGGCGTAGACCAGGACGCCCGAAGCCTTGGGGTGCGCAACTGGATGGCGTCGGCTAGAGACCGGGATAGGTGGAGAGACTTGTTGAAAGAGGCCAGGACCGGAACCCGGTTGTCGAGCCGATGATGATGATGATGTTAGGACCGGAGTTTAATTATCTTATCATACGATACCGTTACAATTCCACTTGAAAAGGAGCTGAACGTACATTTGAAAACGGGTAAGCACAGCTGTGAATAGAGTCGTCGGCAAAACAATAAAGTAGATTTTAAGTTTCAGACAGGAGATCATATATAAAATTGAGAAAACGTCCAATACAACATGTATTGAACGATCCAGAATGTAATTTCTTATCCAATGAATAAGGGTTCATTGGTACCAAACGCACACATTTTCGAGAGCAGAACCAGGTGGCAAACTCTATCAAATGCCTTAGAAATATCAAGCGCAATAATCTTACTGTCTCCAAAACAATGGAAAGATCTGTTCCACTGTTCGGTGAGATATGCCATCAGATCACCTTCGAGATTATTCTTCAGCTGACTCCATGACCTTGGAAAAAATGTACGTAAGTGGAATTGGTCGATAGGAGGAGGGAACAGGCTGGACAAATCCCCTTTTACATCTTCTAGGAAAGATTCTAGAACAGTAGGAGCGATGGTTTTGCCAACGATGAAGAAGTGGGAGTATACCATCAGGACCAGAGGATTTGTTTCTATCAATGTCTCGAAGGGCTCTTGCAACTGTACGAGTGCGGAAATATACCAGAAAGGTCAATGTTGCTATCAGGCAACTTGGAGATAGCAAAATGAGCTCCAAGTACCTATATTTTCCTTATCTAAAGAGCTAGTTATATGGTTGTCATCGTAGATTGCGCGTTGGAAGCGAAGATGAAGTTGAATTGTTGTTATTCTTGACAAAGTACCAGAAATATATACTGTCTTTGGGAGATTGCAGGATTTTTTGCCTCAACTTCTGGTCATGTAAAAATTTGGTTCTTTTTATAAAAGCCTATAAAAGCCTTACATTGTTTTCTGACTTGTTTATGCTTTTTCCTCAGTTGGGTTGTTTTGATAGCTTCCTTACAGCTTGGATCAAACTAAGACTTTTCTTTAGACGTTAAACTCTTAACTCTGTAAGGAATAAGAATACGCATCCCAAGAATAATATCGACCTTGGCATCAACGTCACTATTGCTGAAACAAAGTGACCAGCCAAAGACTCGAACAAAGTTATTTAGATCGTCAAAGTTGGCTTTATTGCCAAAGATTATTAAGATGTCTCTCTTTAACTGCATGGACAGGAACAGGATATGAGAAATTGGCTGATATTAAGCAATGGAATTCGAAGTACCGAATGGAGAAACGATTCCATTTAGATGTTTTCCACGACACACTGCGAAAAAGACAGACTTGAAAAACGTAAATAAAAACTCATATTTAAATGTCCCTAAATTTGATTCTTCCTTGCTTAACATAAGCTCTGGAAAAACAAAGAAAAGCATTTGAATAAACATTGATCCCCATTAACTCAATTTAACCTTTTCTTCCTACTATTATTCCAAATCATCCGCAAATATACGCACAGTTTCACAACAATTTTCCAATTTCTTTTAAAAAATTTTAGCTTCACTGCTGTCAGATCTAACTCGGTTGGATTTGATGAAGTTCGTCAAGTTTTCGCTTGGGCTATTACTACCTAGATTCTTAAATTAATAAAACGTGCATCTGATACCATCATCATGACCAGAGTATTTTCTTTTACTTGGAAACGATCAAATTGTGTGTGTTCCTATAAATTAGAATTAATGCCGGCTGGTCTAAATATTCTCTTCCAAGATTCATAAAAAACTTCAGAACATTTGAAGCTTAGTTTAGGTAGGTAGGCAGAAATGGCGACCATTGCATTCTAGCCCTGTGGCCCAATTAACACTGAAGTGTGCCATTTTAATACCGTATGGATTGAACTGATATGCGAAATTCTAGACAATCTCACGGGAGTCATCCAGCTTGGATGAAGCATCTAGTAGGTTTTGATGTCTCTAATTGTGTGCTTGCTTTTGCATAATCAACCGGAAATTGGATCACTCACTCAACCGGACCACCACACTCTTCCAAAACCATTTACTCTGTGCCAAGCTAGGCAGGTTGCTTACTGCTGCTTTAGGAACAGCCAAACCGATTGAGTGATCATCCGGACTCCTGCACCGTAAACTTCCATCAAAGCGCTCAGTCCATAAGCAAGGTTTGAAAAGAACGGCACGGTACAAAGTTCGTCCTAGAGCCATTTCGTCGCGTTGAGAAAAGAGATTAAGTATTTGATCTGGATTTCCAGAAGCCTCTAAAAATCCCCTTTCTTATGATTGTGATCTAAATTTGACTAGAGCAAGGCATTTGAAACAGAAATAGAGGACTGTTTTCTTTCCCGCTGGTACCCTCAGCTTTGACAGTAAGTGTTTTCAGGAATACCGAGCTTCAATGCATGACCTGCTATTGGCTAGTGTCCGCTTTAGGTAGCTACGATCCTGTCTGCCTTGTCTGGTTCTTCATATCAGATCAAGTGTTCCGGATTAATTATAGATGGGCCAAATCTTCCTAGAATATAATGCAGTTAGTTGGTTCTGTAGCTTAACAATCTGCTTTGTGAAAAACAGTTTAACTATCGACCAGCAAAACAGTTAAACTATCGCACTGATAAATGTTGTTGAAAATATAATGCAAGCCATAGATAGTAACAATGCAACTATTCTTGTTCTGTTAGATTTCTCCAAAGTATTCGCCATCATGTTTTATGTAAAAACCTTGGTAATCAGTTCAATTTTTCTTCGTCTTCTATGAGGTTCGGTTTTCCATACCTTAACAACTACAGGTGTCAAACAGTTGTGTCAAATAATTTTATATTGGATTATTTTCTTCTAAACGGAGGCGTTCCGCAAGGCTCAATATATGGTCCACTTTTCTTTACAATGTACAAAAATGAGTTCTTTAAAGACAAGTTTTCATTTAGGTCTTCTCGAAAATGCAGTCATGAAGTTGACGAAGACTGTAACAGAATGTATACGAGTAAATGCATGAAACGAAGGAATGCTCAACGAACTCTAAGGGCTAAATAGCGACACTAGACTTGCCAAAAAATTAAAAGTCTAACGACTGATATGGTCATTTCGATGGGATGGAAACCAATTCTCATGCCGGAAAACCCTTTCAGGGATGGTGCAACAGAAGTAATGAAGACAGTATTAGATTTCATTTGATACCGCAATTCATCAAAAGAAATGTGATCAGAGTCAGCCATTTTCTCCCCAAAGAAAACCCAAGCAACACATTTGGCAATTTTAGTGCCTAAGCCCTTTCAACTCTTCAAACAACTAACTTTTAGCTAATGGTTTTTTTTCGCATTGTCCAAGTGCTGATTTTCGGCTTTTTTATGCAACATTTTAGAGACTTAAGCTATAAAATACTTTGTGAAAAAAATGTGTTTCCATTCGATAACATCTGGCGCAAAAAAAACACAGAAAACATGATAAGGTTCCTAAAATTACCCCCTCAAGAAAAATTATCTAAAACTCCTCACCAGATGCGGCTTCCTACAGCAAGTGTGGAAAAAGTTCGCAAACGCCCTCGAATTTTATCATTTAATGTTTTTACGTGTCATAACTGTGCGTTGTCTTAAATAGGATTGGCGTACTATGGCATCATGTACAATATATCCTTCATATCCTTCATCCTGCGACAGCACCTCACTCACTGCCGAGATGGAAGTTATCTCAACATGCCGCATGTGTATAATGATGTGTGCAAGAAATGGTGTCGTGCGGTTGAGATCATTACCGGAGCCATGAGGGTTAGTTGAAGTTCTTGCCTCAACCATGTCAATGGGCTCCTGTGGTAAGTTCAATTTGTTTGACGTAGGGAATGGAATTTTACCCAAATAGAAAAAGTAAACAGAACTCCTGCAGTTGTGATGATGATGGTGATGATGATGACTGCACTCTCACTTCCAAATGAAATTATGTAATTAAGGAATTTTTATGGTATTTCCTTCGGATAAGAAATTATAACTCGTGTCGCATGTTATAAGTCGTTTGGAGTTTAATATCATCGTGTTTGTAAAGTTAAGGCATTCCCAAATGCTTGTGAGTCCATATCTATAGGTATTTTTTCAGAGAGTACATAATCGTATTACGGTCAGCAATTTCAAATGGAATTTCATGTTTAATGCGACATAAATATTTGCTATAAAGTAAGAGCACATTTTCTGTATTATCGAAGTTTCCTGCAGAATTGAAGTAATGCGATATAAATTATATATTGCATATCCAGCGAGAGAATATCTTGAAGTCATCATGGCAGACTGTTTGCCATTTTATTGTATGACTTGAGTGTATGCGATTTGGTTGAAGTATTCTTGTTGAACACTCACATGCTGCTAAGAGTCCATATTGATTTTTGATTTTTTTTTTTCAATCTTTTGCTGATATAATAAGAAAAAAACTATAAGGTTTTAAGGGATCTTATTCGCAACAGAAAATTGTTCATCAAAACAAATAAATTAACTATCTTACATTTCAACGGGCAAAAGCTCCTACCACAGATATTTGCTGTTTATAGTTCAAAGCCGGCTTACCATATAGGTATAATTGCTTGACTTCAACTTCATTTAGCAATGCTATAACTTGGTTTTCTATTAAAAACTCACTTTCAAGTGTGTTCCTCTCGATGGCCCATGATGGGTAAGTCTGCTCTTTGGGGAATGAAGACTTTGCTATTTTTTTCTAGCTGAAATACTGGGTATCAGTGAAGTATGCAAGGTACTCAAACCGAACTCAAGCAAGAACCAGAATATGGCTATTATAGCAAACACTCCGACGGCTGTTAAAGTCATTAGTCATTAATGCTAGTACATCATCCTCCAAATCATTTACGTAAAGTGGAGAAGATTTAATAATTTGACGATGCACATTGATCTTAAAAGCTTGAGTATCACAATCAAGGGAAAAAATCGTTAGGGGAAGAGTTTGAGGGGAGAAATGTTCTATTATGAATTCTATCAAACAGGTTGAAATGAGTAATGCTTGTACATGTCCAGATATACATATAAGAGTTATACTAAAGCTTTGGGCGGATGTATGCCTTATAGGTCGTAGCCAAATCTGAAGGGGAAATAAATTTCTTGCATCTCTTATGAAAATCTAAACATTTCTATGTGTTTTTGGCTACGTCGAATATTTGGTCATTCCATAATAGATGGTCATTAACACACACACCGACTACAGACAGCTTTCTTGATGCAAGTGCCTGGCATGGATAATAACATGGGTGGTATATTTCGCTTAGCCGACAGAAGACAGCCGTCTGTTTTCGCAGCATTAAATTTCTATTAGTACCCCGTTCTACATATAATGCTGTCAAGATCAGAATCTAATAAGCTTATCATACACTTCCCTTTCAGTTCCACAGCTGGAGAACAGGTGAAAATCAGGGTGTGCTGTCGTCAGCGGAAACAATGAAGTGGATTAGAAGTTTCAGACAAAAGATCATTTATGAAGATAAGGAAAAGTGTCGGGGACAAAACAGAGCCTTGGGGCACACCAGCATTTATTTTATGAATATCAGACTTAAAACCGTCCAGCACCACTGTTATTGAGCGGTCCCAAGGGTAATTTCTAATCCAACGAAGGAGCCACTCTTCGATACCAAATTCACACATTTTTGATAAAAGAGTTTCGTGCCAAACTCAATCAAATGCTTTAGAAATATCAAGTACAATCACCTTTGTTTCTACAAAAATATGTAATAATTGGTTCCACTTTTCGGAGAGATAATGCCATCAGATCACCAGTGGACCTGTTGCTACGAAAGCCGTACTGTCGGTCACTTAAGAGCTTTTGTTCTTTGAGATATTTCTCAATCTGATTGTTGATCAGCGTTTCCATGATCTTGAAAAAAGGGATGTTAGTGCAATTGGTCGGTAATTGGATGGGGAGGAAGATTCCTCTTTTTAGGAACCGGCTAGACAAATGGCGTTTTCCATCTACTTGGGAAGATACCCGAGGAATGTGACTGATAGAAAAGCATACGCAATGGTTTTTCCAGCATAGAAGAACATCTCTTCAGAACTTAAGGGGATATACAACAAACTAGAGCAGCGGATTTATGTTTTTCAAGATCTTTGAGGACTCTATGCGACAGTACGAGAGCGAAAGAAAATATTTTCCATAGAATCATTATTGATCTCAAATCCAGAAGGAGTCATAACACTGTGCGGTAAAGTCAAATTAGCAGCAAACTGCGTTGCAAGTAAATTGGCATTTTTTTGCGAGCTGACAAAAGGAGTGTTATTATGAACGAGTATTGGAACCGATGACTTGTAGGAGTTTTTAACATTTTTTTTTACAAAAGACCAAAAGTTCTTGCTTCATTTGGGACATTGTAGTATTTTTTGACGTATATTTTGATCATGTAAGAACTTTGTTCTTCGAATATGAACATTTCAGGAATTTATCGCTTGCCTGTGTGATTTGTTTTGTAGCATCGGAAGCATAATGCCTGTGACACACATCTAGCATAGACAACATAGTATACGAATGACACACATGTCTGTCAGGCTATACTACGGTAATACCAGGCGAGCAAAATGGTATGAGCGTAGTATCTATTATAGGGTATTTTGCGTAGTATAGTCTTCTCCTTTGTGAAAACAGCTCCATTTTTCTAAAGTGGATAATATTTTTACTTAAACTTGTTATCATAGTGATGTTTTTTATATTTGTGAAAAAAAAATTGTGATATCAAAATGGCAATGAATTTAAAAAACCGAAAGTTCTTGGCAGCGACCAAATCGTCAATATTTTGAATATTTTGAGGTAAAATATCGACGTTTTAAGGAGGAATATATTTATATTTGATGTGATTAAGCCGAAAAGATCCATCACAAATTTTAAATATCTTTATTTGAAAGATTGAAAATTTGTGTTTGCCAGACTATGCCTGGCTGTCAAACTATACTACGTTCTGTAGTGTGTCACGTAGCATGGTGTTGAGCAGGGGCGGACGCAGAAAGTAATTTTGGAGGGGGTTTTAGAAAAAAATATCAATTTTTTATAAATATATTATTTTATTACTTTACTGTAGGTACTTGCTAATTACATAATCTTTATTGTTATCAACATAAATATGTTATAACTAAACAATATTGGCTCTTAGGGATAGGGACTTTTAGAACAATTTCATATAGCTAATCGCTAAAAATCATATGGATGTTCCAACGGATACCCATTTGGCAAATTTGAATAATGTTACCAAAAGTTGGAAGATGTTCTTTTTTATTAATTTTTAGACATAGACTTTTACTACGGGCCCTGTGATGGAGGCCATTATTTGGTTCATATAATATCATCAGAATTCTTAAAACATTTTTAAGAAAAAATTTGGCCAACTTGTAGTATTCATTATTGTACGAATAAAAAATAAATTTCCAAAAAAAATATTGAGCCGTTTTTGAGAAAACCAATTTTGAAACGCAATGTTTTTTAAACTTTTTAGAAGCTTTTCCCTGAAAAATTTCATTCAAATGCGTTCTGCCTATAATGAGAAATTCAAAATTCGAAAAAACGATTCATTGTAGGTACAGTCAGTTATATCTTAATTTTAAATTTTTTTTTATCAAATTATAGATCGTAAAAATTAATCGAAATAAAAAAAACTTTATCAAAATTTTTGAAGCTGTTAAAAAAATACGATTTTCGAAAACAATTTTCTTACATTTGTATGGTGGGTACCTTTATTTTTAGGTACAAACATTTTGGGGCTTCCAAAAAAAAACCACTGCCTAGATTAAACTCAATGAAATTTTATTAATTTTTTTTTAATTCTGTGGGACACTTTTTGAGAAAAAATAATATTTATAAAATTTCAAAAAAATCGTATGGGTAGGTACCGTTATTGTTGGTCTAAGAAAACAGAAAAAAAAACCTGTGGGGGGAAAATTCAAAACGATTTCCTTGTGACACGGGGGCATAATGGGGGCAATATTGGTGTTTTTTTATTTAATTACTTATAGTTACTTATTGCATACTTTACTAGACATTTAAGGAAATTGTGGTATGAATATAGTATAAATAAAGTTGTTTACCTTTGTTCCTACTTTATAATTTATTTAATATCCCTGTTGAAGTAAGTACAAGTATTGACCGAAAATTTAAAATTTTTGCGAATTTCAAAGAAAATTGCCTCAATTTTTATTTCCTGGAACTCCTATTCTTGGGCCGTACGTTAATAATATTTAAACTATGGAAATTTCTTATGAAAAGATATAGAAGAATTTATGGCACGAAAATAACACTTTGTTTTTTGTTTTTTTTTTTAAGAAAATGAATCCTTATTTTTTTACTCCACATTTTTCGGAGGGGGCTGGAA
Source organism: Chrysotoxum bicinctum (assembly GCA_911387755.1). NCBI lineage: Eukaryota > Metazoa > Arthropoda > Insecta > Diptera > Syrphidae > Chrysotoxum > Chrysotoxum bicinctum. Next base: position 97,778,267 of record OU426989.1, read on the forward strand.
CCCCCAAAACCCCCACCTGCGTTCAACCCTGGTGTTGAGGATACTATGGTATTCATACTATGGTGTCTATACTATATGTGTGTCACGGGCATAACTTTTTCTTCCTGATAACCTCTTTACAGCCATAGTCGAACCAAGAATTCTCTTTAGAACTACTCGTAACTCCTGTTACAGATAAATGTTTTCAATCCATTGAGAATAATGCCTGTTATCATATCAGCACTGGAGTCTATGTCCCTATCAAGGAAGCATAGTGATCCGTTAAAGTTTCGAAAAAAAATATTAAGTCCATCCCAATTGGCTTTCTCATATTGCCAAACGGTTCTCTTTTGATTTTTTTTCTTTAAGTGTGTTGGTGGAGCATGAAAAATTTGCAGTGGTCTGAAGTGGCTAGAGGTGCTAATGCACATATATTCTATTTACCACGTTCAGATGAAGGGAACAGATCAAGCGTATTTGCGGATTGACTTTCAAAGTAGTAAACGAGCCAACTGTTCACAAGCTGAATTAAATGGTTTAACTCAACAAATATCTCTACAAATATTCCTTTTGGCGTTGTCTGGCCAGAATGTCGAGGCCTAGAAGATTTATAAATATTGAAATCGCCCATAATAACAGAAAATTGTAGTTCGCCTCGATTTCTGGTAAAATGCACCCAGGAATTGTTCTAGGTGTTCTAGGTCCTGGTTATCTAAGCTGTTGAACCACCACTTTTACTTGCGACTTATAGGTACTATAAAAAAATAGAAATCGAGTTGACAATACGATAATAGCGAAGACTAAAAAAGTGGGTCTCGCAATTCTGTCTGTCTGTTCGACTACAGCCTAAATGGCTCGGCCGATTTTATTCAAACTCGGTATTTTGTTTGTTTTTGGATTTAAAAAAAAAATTCAATTTTTTTTTTTCAAAACTCAATATTTCGAAAACCTTATGCTAAATTTTTGTTTAAACTTGATAACTAAAAGTTTCTCAACATAATCTGCAAGATGTATGAAAAAAGTTTTATTTTACCTAAAAATAAAAGTATCCATCATACAAACGTTAAAAATGGTTTCCAAAAAACGTATTTTTCGCGAAAACGGCGCATAGAATTTTGATAAAATTTTATTTATTTCAATTAATCTTATCGATCTTTAATCTAATAAATGAAAATTTGAAATTAACATATTACAGCTTGTACCTACCATAGAACCATTTTTTTAAATTTTGAATTACTTATTATCGACATATCGAATTTTAATGAAACTTTTTGTAGAGATGCTTTAAAAAGTTGCATTTTAAAACTTAAAAAAAAAATTTTTGATAATTCGATATTTTAAAAAGGGCTCAATATTTTTTTTTTTGGAAATTTAATTTTTAAAGTTGACATACTCGTACTAATTTTTTTCTTAAAAATCTTTTAAAAATTTTTTGTATAAAAGCTTTTTTTTTAAAAAAAAAACACTACAACGACTTATAATTTTTTTTCTAGCATAAATTCATATTTGCATAGCCTTCTGTTTTTCTCTCACTACTAAAAGAATTTAAACTAAAATGCACGACTGGGTCGCACGAACTTCCTCCTATGTAATAGACTAAGAATTTCAAAAATGAATGTTATTAGAGAAAAACTGTTCATAAGCATAAAAATTAATTTTTTAAACGACTAAAACAACTTCTTTAGTAGTTGGAGGTAAAAATAGGATGCCATTTTATAGGTTCACGCAAGAACAAATAAAATGCACGACTGGGTCGCACGAACTTGCTCTTATGTAACAGACTAGGAATTTTAAAATCGAATGTTATTAGAGAAAACTGTTCATAAGGATCAAATTATTTTTTAAATTCTTTTAGTAGTAAGAGACAAAAACAAAATGCTGTCCAAATATGAATTTATGCAAGAACAAAAATTATAAGTCGTAGTCGTTTCTTAAAAAAAGCTTTTATGTACAAACTTTTTAAAAGCTTTTGAAGAAAAAATTTTGGTACGCCAATTTAAAGTTTTAATTATTGTTCGAATAAAAATAAAATTTACAAAAAAAAATATTGAGCCGTTCCTGAGATATCGAATTTTCAAAAAAAAAAAATAAAAAATAGATTTTTTTTTCAAAAATTCAAAAAATATTAATTTTAAAGTTTTGAAATGCAATGTGTTTTAGACTTTTTAGAAGCTTCTCTGTAAATTTTTTTATTAAGATCCGTTATGTGGATAATGAGAAATTCAAAATTCGAAAAAATGGTTCTATGGTAGGTACAAGCTGTAATGTCTTAATTTCAAAATTTTTTTTATTAAATTAAAGATCGTAAAAATTAATTGAAAGAAAAAAAATTTTATCAAAATTCTCGGAACCGTTTTCGAGAAAAGTACGATTTTTGAAAAGCATTTTTTTTAATTTTTTAGCATTTGTATGGTAGGTACCTTTATTTTTAGGTAAAATAAAATTTTTTTTATCACATCTTGTAGATTATATTGAAAAACTTTTATTTAGCAAGTTTGAAAAAAATCTAGCATGGGGTTTTCGAAATATTGAGTTTTGAAAAACAAATTTAAAAATCCAAAAAAATTTTTTTTGAAAATTTGAGTACACAATTCTATTCAGGTTTTTGGGTAGCCTTAGCAAAAAAAAAATGATCAAAATCGGCTGTACCGTTTTTGAAAAAATCAAAAACAAAAAAATGGTTCCATGGGGGGTACCCTCAATAACCATTTTTCAGAAATTTTTTTTTCAACAAATACCTAGATTTAACTAAATGAAATTTTTTTGTGTTTTTATTTTTAAAATCTGTCGAACAGTTTTTGAGAAAAAAAAAATGTTTATAAAATTTCGAAAAAAATTCGTATGGTAGGTACCGTTATTTTTGGTCTTAAAAAATCAAATCAAAAAACATCCGGGGGGAAAAAATTAAAACCCATATCTACCAAGTTTGAAGAAAATCGGCCGAGCCGTTTAGCTGCAATCTCACGGACAGACAGACAGACAGACAGACAGACAGACAGACAGACAGAATTGCGAGACCCACTTTTTTAGTCTTCGCTATCATCGTAATGTCAACTTTAATCAAAATCTCGAGTTCGATTTTTTTTACGAATGCATAACTTGCCTTATATGTAGTACCTATAAGTCGCAAGTAAAAATATAAGTCTTTGTAGTGGTTTCTTAAAAAATAAGCTTTTATATACCTACAAAATTTTTAAAACATTTTTAAGAAAAAATTTTGGTACGCCAATTTAAAGTTTTTATTATTGTTTGAATAAAAATTAAATTTACAAAAAAAATATTGAGCCGTTTTCGAGATATTGAATTTTCAAAAAAAAAACGATTTTTTTTTTCAAAATTCAAAAACATATTTTTCTTAAAGTTTTGAAATACAATGTTTTTAAAACTTTTTAGAAGCTTCTCTCTAAAAAATTTCATTAAAATCCGTTATGCCGATAATGAGAAATTCAAAATTCTAAAAAATCGCTCTACGGTAGGTACAGTCAGTAATATTTTTTTTTCAATTTTTTTTTATTAAATTATAGATCTTAAAAATTTATTGAAAGAAAAAAAAATTAAGTAAAATTCTCGGAACCGTTTTCGAGAAAAATACGATTTTCGAAAACCATTTTTTAACATTTGTATGGAGTGTACCGTTGTTTTTAGGTAAAATACTTTTTTTGTTCTCATATCTTGCAGATTATTTTAAAAAACTTTTATTTATCAAGTTTTAAAAAAATCGAGCATGGGTTTCTCGAAATAATGAGTTATTAAAAAAAAATTGGAATTTTTTTTTAAACATCCAAAACGAAAGTTTTTGAAAATTGGAATACGCAGTAATATTGAAACTTCTGGGGAGCTTTAATATAAAAAAAAATGGTTAAAATCGGTCGTACCGTTTTTGAGAAAATCAAAACCAAAAAAAATGGTTCCAAGGGGGGTACCAAAAACAACATTTTTTTGGATTTTTTTTTTCAACAGTTACCTAGGTTTTACTAAAAGAAATTTTATGACTTTTTTTTAAGAAATCTGTCTGACAGTTTTTGAGAAAAAAAAATATTTATAAAATTTCGAAAAAAATTCGTATGGCAGGTACCGTTATTTTTGGTCTTAAAAAATCAAATCAAAAAACGCCCGGGGGAAAAAAATTAAAACCCATATCTACCAAGTTTGAAGAAAATCGGCCGAGCCGTTTAGCTGCAATCGAACGGACGGACAGACAGAGAGACAGAATTGCGAGGCCCACTTTTTTGGTCTTCGCTATCATCGTAATGTCAACTTTGATCAAAATCTCGAGTTCGATTTTTTTTCCGAATGCATAACTTGCCTTATAGTACCTATAAGTCGCAAGTAAAAATTAATTTTATCCTTATGAACAGTTTTCTCTGATAACATTCGTTTTTAAAATTTCTAGGCTATTACATACACAACTCTGTACAATTTTATCTCTTTCCACACTTATTCCCGTAATCTAAGAAATCCTCGTCTCTTCTATCTGCCCACACACCGTACCTCTTTTCGCTTAATTGCAATATTAACTGTTTCTACTTTAACTTGAGTTTATCCTGCCTTAAACTCCGTCTTCTTACTTATCCTTCAAATTTATTCAATTCCTAGATACATATATAAAATGAGAGATACATTTTAGTTAGATAAATAATTAGTTTGTATAAGGCCAAATAAATTAAAAAAAATTAAATTAAAATTTGAGAAAATAGTCCTAGCCGAACAGAAAGACAAGCAGGTAGACAGAATTTCAAGACCAACCTTTTCGCATTTATTATCATCGTAAGGTCAAGTCTTATCCAAATCTCGAGTTTCTTCGGGCATTTCAGATGACTACCATGCAGCGAGGCCGAGGCAGTCATTTAAGTGATGTTATATTTCATACAAAAAATGGTTGGTTTTTTTAACTAAAAAATAGAAAACGCTTAACCGAAGATCGTTCAGCAAAAAATTGAGATTTTTATAAAAACCTGAATAAAACGACTTAGCCGAAAACAAATCGATGAGCACAATTTTGGCCCAATTTGTTTTTCTTCACTATTATGGTAATGTCAAATTTTATAATTTTTTTTAAAGCAGAACAAAATACGGGACACCTCAAAAACGCCTGAGGTCTTAAATTTGGAATGAAGTTTTCTACAAACTAACTTTATGGCCCCAAAAGCAAAAAAGAAAGTATCTATTTTAAAATAAAATATAAAAAACTCTTATTATTCAAGACTTGTAATAAGTTTTAAATTCTGTGAACAAAAAAAAGTGTCATCGTTATAAAATGTGCAACTTCATCATTTCATTCTGATGTGTCATATAGAATTCCCCAAGACGACTGCAAACTGACAGCACCAAACTGTTCTGCAACATGAAAGGCTTAAACATATCTAACTTCCATTTGGGCGGTATTTTCTTGCGTAACTCTTGGAGAAACATGAAGTTTCTCAGACACTAAGTGAGACTTCTTGCACAAGTTCGTCATATATTCGAAAATTATTTCACTTTCCTAATTACACTCAGGAACAAAATCTTCTAAGGGCAACAAATTTATACTTTTCAACTTTAAAAACCTAAATCTCCACACCGTCATTAAATAAAAACTTTACCCTACAAAACAGCAACGTTAACTCTTGCAAGATTTTGCAAATTGAGAAAACCCGACCACAAATTGTGTATTCCCACCATCATGTGTCCCAGTTTTAAGAAAAAAAAAAACAGAAAACGAACTCAATTACACGAATCCAAACCAACCGCCCAATCAACTTTGTGAAACCCTCCACCAACAACAGTAATTTGATTTAACCCTTTCGGTCTTAACTGCGAAATAATTTGTTTCCGGCCAGTAATCGTTTTATGCCCGCACTCTGTGCAGGTTGCCTATAGAAACCCGGGTGTTATCGCAAGCAGTAAATAAGTGGAATTGCCAATAAATGAACTTAACCGAAAGCTGTAAAATACGTCCACACATATGCTTATGGCCTTTTCTTTTGTTTTTTCATTGCACGTCTGATCCTTGGACTTCCGGAACACACGCAACAGTATATGCGTTACAGTAGTCGTATTGAATGTGCATTTTCGTTCGCCACAAACTCATACCATGGCCCCATGGGTACGGACTGTGTTCATTAATCAGTTGCCACGAATACTGGTGATGCGGCGACCACTCTATCCAATCAATGAGATGATGTAAGAAGCTTTGTCGCCCCTCAATTGATTTTACTTTCACTCATTGGTATTTCTTTTTTTTTCTGTCAATTATTTTTCTTCCTGATTTGATAGACAATCATCTAGACGTCTAATGGTCCGGACCTGCAATGGACTGGAATTGAGGGATCAAATACCACCGCTGCCGCCACCAGTTGCCTTGTCAAAGTAAGTCACCGATTGCATTTTTGTGGCCTTTGGGGTCTTAATGAGTCATAGTCCTTTTTTCAGACTCCACCATAGTCCAAAGACAACGTCACGGAGTACATCGCCCCATCTCCAGCACAGAGTACAAAGTTTCAATCTGATGGACGAAATGACATCGCTGCCATATCCATCGACAATATCGACTGTTAACCAGCAAACATCGACGACATCGTCATTGATTGACGGTCACCATCACAGCCAGTACCAGCAGACGGGCGGTAGTTTGCTTGACCACCCATTGACACCCTCACGATTTCGTCAGATGACATCGACCTCGTGTCAGACAAATGGCATGGGTAGTTATAATCCACATCAATCAGCATCCACATCGACGCTGCATCATCATCAGCAACAGCAACAGCAGCAACATCATCACTTGTATCGCCAACAATCGACGTCGTCGGCGACTTTCTCGCCAGCGCCGTTGCATTCGCATCAGCAGCATCAGTCAACGACAACGTGCGACCTGCTGGGCAACTCAAATGTGATAAAGTCCACAACGACGGTGAATTCCGTGGCGACAGCGTCGACACTGGCAGATTCCTGCTGCAGCATACAGGCTCAATATCAACCCACACATCATCAACAGCAGCAACAGAATGTGTCACTAGCGGGGACTGCGGCCGGCGCAAGTAGTAGTAGTAGTTGTCATCAGCAACAGCAGCAGAGACAGGCACCCTGCTGTTCCTCAGGGAGATCGTGTACCACTGTGCGTCATCGGTGGCATACTTGTCCTGAATTGCACAAAGCTATGGATGGTGTTACATACATTGCGGATCAAACGCGCAAGGAGGAAGAGAGCACAAGGGTAAGTAAGCATCATCATTTTTCTGTTTATGCCTACAGGGTGGTGTCTTCGAGTAATGTTTGTGTTATTTCTTTTTGAATATTTCTGAGTTGTTTTGTTAAGTTCCCACCGATGTCACTAATTCATCAATGGTTTTTATTTACTATCGTGACCATGCATTATAGGAGCTTTGATTATCCTTATTGATTCGAAATACAGTGCAAGCGCTAGGAAAATAGGGAAGGATTAAGAAATAGGAGATACCGAAGTAAATTGGTTTTTGAAGTTCGGATAATCAAAATTGAAAAAACTAATAGAGTAACGAAACGCATTTCAAATTCGTGTAGTGCTGTTAAAGAAAGAATCTCTATACTTGGCTATTTTTACCACTCATGGAAAAATTAGGATCGTTTGGCTTTTTAAGTGTGAATTTCATATCCCCTAAATCACATATAAATTCATTCATGAAGTCTTAAGTCCGGTGCATTGGTAATTTCAGCATGATTTACGACAAAAATAAATAAAGAGTTGTAAAAGAATGCAATCTTATGTGAACGCAATCTTTAAAAATCATTCATTGGATTCAGTAAAAAAGATTCTATTCATTAACTTTTTTTTTGCGACTGCGACTTGAAATTTGCAATCATCTCATCGTCCATTTGAAATGAAGAATATTGCAGTTGATGCCCATTGATTCAATCAATTGAATGTAATCTTTTGAGAATTCATGAATTCTTTACATTGTTTGTAATATTTTGCATTCATTTGCAATGTTTGCATTGTTCGCATTTTTTGCATTGCAAAAGATAGCAAAGACATTTACATTCTCAAGGATATGCAGCAACAAATACAATATAAAGCAATTTTCCTAAAAATGTCAAACCATATTTGCGCTACATGCATTTGACAGAAAAAAAATCTACGAAGTTTAATTAAAAGCATTTGAATCGTTATGGAAATTTAAAGGGAAGTCAATTTTGAAATCAAAGTGTTGTGTTTTTATTTTATCGTTCAAATGCGAAGTCAGTGCGACTTTGCATCGTGGGACCGTTTCGAGATGTCCAATTTTAAATTATCTCGCTGAATTTGAGCCATGGTTTGAGGTGTTTAAAATTTGATTACATCAACCATTTTGCTACTTATCAAAGGGCACAGTAGTGCCCAGCCAAGTTCTGGCACTACACCCTTTTTACAGGAACAAACTCAGGCGATTTTTGACCCCTCCCTATCTTCAGTGACAATGAAGTCAGAAACTTAAAATTCCGAATATTTGCTAAGCTAGTCAGGCACAGGCGCCTCACCAAATTTCAATTTTCTAGCATAAGTGGTTCCTGAGATATAAGGCCTCAAAAATCACAAAAACTGTAACTGACTGACTGACTGACAGATCATCAAAATTATGAACACTTCCCGACATCGTAGAATCTTGTAATTTTGCACAACGGTAGGTCTTGTCATGCAAACAGAGGAAAATTTGAAGTTTTCCATTCAGGGGGCTTGGTATCCGCCCACTTTCTCAGAACTGATGTAAATTATATATGGCACACTTCTGATTGCAGTAGAACGATGAAATTTGGTAGAACGGTAGGGCTCAAATTGCATATAAAGGAACAAAAATAAGAATTGAGGTTTTCCATTCAGGGGCGTGTTATCCGCCCACTTTCTGAAAAAAAGTTTAATTTATATGAAGCACTTCCGATTGCTGTAGAATTATGAAATTTGATGGATCGTATAGCTTAATGTACATTCAAAGCGAAAAATAGAGAATCTATGATTTTTCATCCGATAGATTTTAAAAACTTCACCAGTGAACCCATCAAATTTTAGTCAGTAATCATTAAATAATAAAATTTCTCTATTACATTGTAGCTGTTTCAATATTATTCTACTTTAAATATCTGGTATTAAACCTTCATGAAGTAAGAACTTGGCGTACTTTTAGATCTCAGTAGTTTTCACGGCTGACTTGATACACAAAGTTTTTTTTTAACATTTATGTTTTTGGTCTGATAAGCATAAACAGACTTCAGAAAACCTCATCCGATAAAGTCTAACATGGTCAGATCACACGATCTTGGTTGCCAATTGCCGTTACCTCTGCGACAGATAAATCTACCCTCAAATCGTTCATACAGAAAGTTCATTCTGTATGTGTTCGCTGTGTGACATGTAGCGCCATCCTAAAATCGACTGTCATTGATTTGTAAAGGTTTCCGTCGAATGTGATTGATTGGTCTTAAAATTGTCCACTAAACGTTAGAGTGTCCATTTTGAAGAACCACTGCGTCTGTAGTAAAATCGTCGCAACGTTTGCAACATTTTGATAATAGAGTTTTATCATTTGACGTGCTGTTCTACTGCGTAAATTTTCGTGGTGGCTTCGATTGATATTCAGTGACCGAATAATAAATATTAGATTTGACATACTCTGTGAAATAAAACACAGACTGTTAACTTCAAAGACCCGCAAAACTTTAATCTAGATAACTCAAACAATTGAAATTTCAAAAATCTAAAAGTTCGTTAAGTTGAAAAAAGGTAGAAACAGTAGCCAATTCGATTGAGTGATCATCCGGCCCCCGCACCGTAAACTTCCGTCAAAGCCCTCAGTCCGCTACCTCGGGATCTAAAGAATCTAACGGAGGGCAGGACACAGAAGTGACCGAATTTCGCCATTGAGAAAAGAGATCAATTCTCTGGTCAGCTGCATGCTCTCCTATTGGCTAGTTTCCGCTTCAGGTAGTTACGATTCTGGCAATGTCTTGCTTGGGTCTGCATATCAGATCAAGCGTTCGGGATTTATTATAGGTGGCCCAAATCTTTCTAGAAATAATGTAGTAAGTTAAACTGGTCTACCTACAGTTTTATTCGTTAAGAAAAATTAAGAGTATATTGCCCGTCATAACTCTGAGCGGAATATTAAAACTCCGTGAGTTATGAAAGGCTAATCCTTGTCTAACCAGCTCGTTCGCTCGTTCATTCCCATCAATGCCGCAAACACCCAGAACCCAAATAAAAGACATTGGGTTAATATTGATGGTAGCAATTTCATTCCGGTATTGCTGGACCAATTTGGAGGATGATGTACTAGAATAACTATAATAGCCGCATTCGGTTCTTACTTGGATCTTGTTCGATTACGTTGCATGATTCCCTGATAGCCAGTAATTTTGCTTGAAAAACACTAAGAAATACCTAGATATATTCAGAGTCTCAGAAAATATTCCTGAACCAACACCACACTCCATCTTCGAGCCATCAGTAAAGATTGTTGTGTCGAAGTCTTTTGTCATCATCATCATATTTACTGCTGCCTATTTTAGGGGTGCAGTAGTCAGTGGGAGTCGAAAAAATCTCTATTGGAATCAACTTCGTTATATTTCTGTGGTCATAAGGTTTTGCAATCGGAGATTTCGATTCTCTAGTCTCAATGCGCTGCAAGATACTAAATGCTTAATGTGTAAATAAAGTGGTAATATGTACAGAAAAACGCTTAAGGCATCAGTTGGGCAAGATCTAGGAATCCATGGGCTGCCAACGCTAATATTTCTTTGTACCTTCTTAACTTTATCGATGTTATATTCTTTGGTAGGCGCGCGCCACCATACGTGAGGATCTGTCGCACTACGACTATGTACGTCCACAAAATCATCTTAGATTGAAGACTTCACTTTTAGCCAAAAGTCTTACTACAGGCTTATAAAGGTATGCAGGCCCCCTCAACCCTTTCTTCAATTTCAGTCTTAGAGTTCAGGATTTAGAGTACCATCTTGATATTTTACACTGGAAGAGAGCAAGAATGTTTGGCCGTTGAGTCGGGCTAAATAGCAGCAGCTCAATTTTGCTTTGGCAAACACTTAGTCCACAACTCGTAGCTTAGTTACTAATTTTTCTTAAAGACATTTATTTGATTTCACTTAACACACCCATCTGTATACGCAACAGCCTTTATGACACATCTTTCCAAATTTACGAGAATTTTAGCTATGACTAGAATAGGGGACAGAACTCCGCCCTGTGGTGTTCCTCTACTAACGTTCTTGGTCAGGTTTATATTTGCTAACGTACTTGTAGCTAGAATCCTTCTGTCTCTGAGAATGGGTATAATCCACTCCCTGATGTAGTCTTCTGAATTCTGCGCACAAGGTTTGTCTCATCAATTGTTTGTCGAATAATTCTATTAATATGGTCATTTAAGTGAGTTCGTAGCTTCTCAGCGAAAACTGCTATATCATCTTCAACACTTGGTAATCGTAATCTCTGTGTTAATCACTGTTTCTAATGTACCACGGAGCATTGACGATTTCGCTGAGAACTTTGTTCTGATAAGATTGTAATATTTGTCTATTGCTTGGTTTAGTACAACCCCAAAGTTGTATACCGTATGTCCATACTTGTTTTATCACTTGCTTATAGATAAGCAATTTATTGCAGATGCTGAGTTTGGAGTGTCTTCCAATAAGCCAATTCATTTCACGTAATTTATTTTCAAGTTGATCTCGTTTCCTTTTAACGTGAGTTTTCCATTTAAGCTTAGCGTCTAGTGTCATTCCTAGGTACTTTGCTTCATGAGCATATTATGGTATTTGCACCGAATTAATGTAAGTGGGCAGAGATTGGCAATTTTTTTGTAAGTAAAATTAACATGTGTTGATTTGGACTCATTAAGAACAATTCGCCATTTCTTAGTCCATACCGAAATTTTATCTAGAGCTCGTTGGAGTTTCGCTGTTGCAGATTCCACTGAATCAGATATTGCAAGTATAGCCGTATCGTTTTCAAAACTACCTATTATGGTATCTTTAAGTAATTTTTTAAAAACTATTTTTAAGTATAGAATGCTTTTAATTACGGAATATGTTTGATATTTAAGTTTAAATATATTTATCTTTTCTTGATATAATTTTTTAAATACATAATTGCTAACCAGGCTGACGGCAAAGCCATAGCTTTTTTATTCATTAGATTGTAAATTTTGTGAAATAACAATTGAAAATAAATGAATTACTTACTTACTTACTTACTTACTTACTTACTGGTATCTTCTTCTTGAGGAATATCGCTAGTGTATAGAACGAACAGAATCGGACCAAGGACACTTCCCTGGTGAACACCAGCATTGAAAAAATTGAAATTTCCTTAAAATCCGAATATTCCCTCTCTTGCTTAACTCGAAATAGCCTTTTTTCGAGGTAGGACTCAAGGATGTAATATATTTGATCCGAAAAGACCTGTCACAGCTTAAACTTAAGGCCATCGGCCAGACCTTGTCGAAAGCTTGAGAGACGTCTAGAAATGCGCTTGAACATACATTTTTTCCCTCTAGTGGTTTCTCAATTTCACTGGGTATTCTGTACACCTGATCACCTGATTGTTGAGTGGCTTTTCCGGAAACCCAATTGATGGTCAGGGATATGCCGCTTTTCTTTGATAATAGGAAGCAGTCGCTTTAATAAGATTTTCTTAAACGTATGAAAGCCTTAACGCCGCATTCATAAGGTGCTGCTTCTCTTAGAATGAATGAGCGAAATTTATTCATCGCCTATTTGCTTTTGGGACTTGTACAGTTTATCTTTGTTGTTCATTTTAATTAATTTTTGGACTGCACTTTTTTTCGTTTTTTTTTTTTTTTCACAACACTGCACTGCACTTTAGAATCGGTGTTTAAGTCCCGATAACACTTACTTCACTGTCAGCCGTAAAGTACGCTATTCAAAATAATAATATGAAAGGTGATTCTGATTAACTAAATTTTCTTTGCTCAATAGCTATTAAGAAAATTTCCCCAAACAAAATTTGATATATTATTTTCCCATTTAATTCATTTAATTGAGAAAACAAAAATAAGAATCCATTTCGATGGACCAAATGTTCATAAATCCTTTACCGCTGCTGGGGCGAAATGTATAAACTATGATTGGAAAAAAAAAAACACAAGTTATAATATATACATTAAAGAGCATATAACTCTATTTTTATTTTTCCAATCATAGTTTATAAATTTCCTCCCACCAGAGGTACTTATGAACAAGTTCGTACATATGTTCATAAATTTAGAAGATGTGAATTATCTTCCTTAAAAAAAAAAACACGTTAAAGCACTCAGTTTTAAAAACAAAGCTGTTTCAGCCTTATTTATTTATTTTTCACTAATACTGGGTTCAACCTCGGAATAGTTAAACCGAGCCGAAGCACTTACTTCGGATTTACGCCACGTCAAACAAATCCTTATTTAAAATTATTTCCTTAGCCGTTTTAGCTACGCCTTCCTTATGTCAAATATACTGGGAAAAAAAGTGACAAATCTAAAACTCTGGTTATTATACACGTAAAGCAAACCCCAGCTGATTTCCATTATTATTCATTTTATTATCATTGTATGTATGTATATTGGAAATTGGATACATTTAAAATTGGATTGTATAAAGTTCAAATCCAATAAATGAATGTACCAACACATTGCGCTCCCAATACCGTAAAACTGTTAGAGCGTTTGTAAATATAAATAATTTATTAATGCAAACTATCTATCCTTTTTGTCTTAGTAAGAAACGAAAAAAAACTGCTTATACTCCTTTTTGTAAATTTCACAAGATGTCATCTCAAAATGACATTTAGATACTAAAACGGCCTTAAACCTATGAACCAGTTTTAGTTTATTCCACCGCTATTCCTGTTTTTTTTTTTACACTATCAGGATTGGTCGAAGAAAGCTTATAGCAAGCTCCGTTTTTCGACCTCTAACTACAGAAAACTGTGTTATACCACCGGCTCATCATATAGTGCAATGTTAGTTGTTAGTAGGCAAACTCTATTACAATTAACACTGACACAAGAAAACATGAAAAATAAACAAATAATATTACGTAAGAACAAAACAATAACATAACATGAAACAAAGAACATTTAGGAGCGTGGACCACTGGTTTTGAGTAGGTTTTTTTAATTTACTTTTATTTATATTAAAATCAAAAATATTTGAATTCCAATTTACAAGTCTACCCATACGTGTCAAGGGCTCATGCATGCCATAGTTGGTCCTATGTGTTGGGACCTTAATCATATAGAGGCCTCGAAGATTATAACCTCCTCCCCGATAATTAAAATAAACCGAACATAAAAGATCTGGTGCATCTGTGACGCCTGTTATTAATTGGTGGAAAATTACCAAATCATTGTTTGTTCTTCTTTGTTCCAAAGTTTGCATCTGAAGAATAGATAATCGTTGGTCATAAGAGAGGACATACGAAGGATCACTCCATTGAAGTCCTTTCAAGGCAAAACGAGTAAAGTTTCTTTGCACAGATTCTAATCTCACAATATGAATATCATAAAGAGGAGTCCAAACCTGCGATGCATACTCAAGATGGGGACGCACCAAGGAGTTGTATAAAGCCCGGGTGACATTGGGATCAACAAATTCTTTAGACCAGCGCTTAATAAACCCTAACATTGAATTGGCCTTATTCACGATTTTATTAATATGAGCAGAAAAATCTAAATTGGGTGTAAAAAGAACTCCAAGGTCCCTTACAGTCATAACACAAGTTAAAATGTGCCGTGAGATAACATATTCATGAGAGTAAGGAGAACGTTTTTTAAAAAAAGTCATAGTTTGACATTTTGTCGGGTTGAGGTTCAGACTGTTCTTTTCACACCACAAGGCAAAATGGTTAATATCATCTTGCAGTAGAGCCTGATCAAATAAATCTTCATATCATCTGCAAAGATTAGAATTTCGCTATTGCGAACACACAGAGGAGCATCATAAATAGCCAATGTAAAGAGTAGTGGTCCCAGATGGCTTCCCTGCGGAACACCTGATTTGACAATAAATTCTCTTGAGTATGAATTTCTGAATTTGACTTGATATAACCTATCTTCAAGATATGAAGATATCCACTTGATGAAAGGTGGTGGAAATCCGTATGAGTGAAGTTTAAACTTGATAATCTCATGAGACAGTTGATCAAAAGCTTTCGAGAAGTCAGTGTATACACAATCAACTTCTTGACAACTTTCTAGAGAGTTTAAGCATTTATTCAAAAAGACAACAAGATTAGTAACAGTAGAACGGTTTTGCATAAAACCATGTTGTTGGTTGCAGATAATAGTTTTACATATAAAAAATGTCAAACTGTCACATACAACTTGTTCGAACAACTTCGGAATGCAAGAAATTTTGGAAATTGTTCTATAGTTGGTAATATTTGCCTTATCTTCCTTTTTAAATACTGGCGTTAAAAATGCTTTCTTCCAAACTGCAGGGAATTTACCTAATTTCAAGGATAGAACAAAAATATTACGCAGAGGAAGAGCTAAAACAGACTTACATTTCTTCAATAAAGCGGGTGGTATTCCATCGGGTCCAATAGAATAGTCGTCTTTTAAATGTGACAGAAAGTCCAAAATTTTGTCATGATCTATTGTAATATTATAAAATGATACCTGAGGACAATTTCGTAAGAATTGAAAATAGTTATCGTCAACAACAACAGGGGAATCAATGAAGGATTGGCTAAAATTATTTGCAAATCCCTCACAGATTTCTGTAGTAGTACTCAAGATTACATCATTATAAACGAGATTAACAGGATAACCGTCGCTTTTCTTTTTGGAATTTATAAATTTCCAGAAGTTTTTCGGGTCTAATTCCTCGTGTATTTTCATTATAAATAAAGTTTTCAGGATTAGAGCCGTTGTAAAGTCGAAGTAAGTTTACTCGTTCCCTAAAACTAAATCGTTTATGTTTTATAAAATTCCACCAACTTTAATCGCAATTATTTTCAAGAGAGTCATTATACTGAAATTCATTGCTTATTTGTCATTGTCATTGTAAGTAAAAGTGGAAGTAAAATTTCTACCTGAAATTTATCACAATCACCGATATAGTCACATCCAAATGCACTGTTCAATGACTCTTCTTTTTCTGTGCAGATCAAACTTATAAAAAGATCATCGAACTTTAACAAAATTGATTCACAAAAATTGACTTAATTCTAAAGAAGTTTCACTACAAAACATCCATCCTTCAGCCATTCACCCCGAGAAAGAAAACGGTTTCTTTTGAAAAATTGCATCTGCCTTTAAAAATCTTCATTTCATGCTATTTATTTTCTCAGCAAACAGTAGTTGTGACAGTTGTGATTTCAAAGCAATACGAAATTCCATGTAATAGCTTAAAAAAAAGTACGTATACGCCACCGTGCACTTCAATTCGTTTCGACAAAGCCTCTTATATGTATCTACACCAGGTGTTTTTCAAATTCACTCAAGTGCTCTTTTAACATTAAAAAGCTCCTATTTGTAATATCGATTTCCTTTTATTAAAGTAATGAAACACGTAATGAAAACAAAACACAATACTCCGAAAAGCAAACCCCCAAAAAACCGCTAACGATTCAATGTCGCTCTCCAAATGATATCCTTTCAATATGTCGCTAAGGACAATTTCATCTTGAAATGTAAGTGGGAAAATATTATACAAAAAGTATTAATATCATAAAAAAAAAACCAAGCAGCTGCGCTGGTATGTTCCTGTCATACGAGTTTTCAAGTGAGATGATGGATCTGTCACATCTGCACACCCATATCTCCTCTGTCAATATATAACTTCTCCACTTAATGCGATAGATTCAGATGTAAAGGCAAAATGACAAAAACCTTTCGAATGGGCCAACACGTTCACACAATACAACGTCGCATTATTCTTCTTAGGAAAAAGTAACTTCTCAGATGATAAAATTATATAATTCGTCATAAAAACAGGGTCCGTCTCCCTTTTTCTGCTTCATTCTTGACCAAATTTATATTGTTTCTTAGTCCTTTTTTTGTACCTATTTTATTTGATTGTGTTTTCTAGGTGAAAGAAGATTGGAAATATGTTGCGATGGTATTGGATCGATTATTCTTATGGATATTTACCATAGCTGTTGTTGTTGGGACAGCTGGAATCATACTACAAGCACCAACCTTGTACGACACCCGTGTACCAATCGATATTAAATTGTCCGAAATTGCATCGACAACAGCTAAACCAAACATTGCCAGACCTGTGTTATAAGTTTATTGAAGAAAAAAAAACTCAAACTACATGTAATAAAACAAAAAAAAGGTAAACACATAGTTTTAAACAAGAATTATAGATATTTATAAATATAAATATAATTTCTAGTGTATGTATGAAAATTTAAACGAAAACACAAACATGGGAAAATATTTACTATACATTTATATTTATATACTTAAAAAAAAAGAAAACAAATATTAATTTTTAATAAGAACAAACTATAGAAAAAAAATATTGCTAGAGTCAGAGTGGTAAGGAAAATTAAACATGGGAACTAAAAACTAGGTTTAAATTTGTAATACAACAATATAAAATACTTTTTTTTTATTATCAAAGCGAATAATGATTTCTTGCAGCGAGGAGGAATTTTAACTGTGGGTAATCTTATTTGCCATGGCCAGTGGGTGATTCTTAAATTTGCGAGATATGAAACAAAGCTTAAATCAAATTTCCATGGGTACAAGGTCGTTCAGGTAAATTTAAATTTTTTTCCATTATGTTTTATGATTTTATTTTATTTTGAATTCAAAGTAAACTCTTTTGCTAAATAATTAGCAAGCTCAACCAACATTTTTCAGACTTATCAGGTAATGGATTTTGAAGGATGTTTAACTTGTGTATGGCTACAGTAATGCGCTATTTTTGATATCCCTGTAACAACAAATTTTCGAATGCCAATGCACATCACTATATTTTCTTTGCCAAATAATTTAGTTTTCCAGCAAAGAGAATTACCGTATTCTCTCTTGCAATTATGTAGGAGTAGAAAAAAAAATACAACCTACCTGAAAAATAACTCCGAACGTTCAACCGCTTTCCTAATTCATACGAATTTAGGGCATAGTACTTGTTCTTATGTAAAAGTACTTTGGAATTTAAAAATTATGTATAAATAAATATTAAACATGGATTTCATAAGATAAAAATGTTCAAATGCATAGAATTGCCGTCTGATTTCTAAAAAAGTATGAATTTAGGCGAACAAAGTTTAAAATTATCAAATTAATTTATATAAGAAATTTTTCAAGAAAAAAATTTGGGATGCCAATTTGAAGTATTTAATCACCCCTATCACAGAGTCCCTCGTAACAAATCCCCGAAAATTTTGTTACGCTACGAATACGAATAAATTTACATCATAGGCCCCGAACGGAATCAAAAAACATTTTCCGAATTTCGGAGTTTCAAAATCAGTTTATTTGCGTCAAAATGTGAAAAAATAAATAAATTTCCTTTGTTCATCTTTTGATTTGATTTTAATTTTGTTGGTCGTTAAAAATAAGTACTATTGCCGTTGCAATCTTTGTAATAAATGTAGAAAATACGCCAAGAAGACAAACCCTAAAAATGAGATTCATTACGGAAGGATACCAATATTTATTTGTATTTACTTTATTTGCCCTTCAAAAAATAAAAAAAATATAAACAAATTCACATGAAAACAATAATAAAAATTGTTTTTATATATTTTATTTGCATGTCCTTTATCTTCGTTCGCTTAATTATATTTGTGTTTCGTTTTAAGTTGAGCTCCGATCAAAATATCTGTTCGTAGAAAAAACTGCCCAACTTCCTATTCATTAGGGGCTAGTGATACCATTATTCACGAACTCCGAATTTCGTAGCAAGTTTTTTTTAGTACGACGGGAGCGATGATTTTTTTCGGGGTTCGTACTACGAATCTATTACGACGGGGCCTGTGATAAGGCTGAATAATATACTCGTAGATTTTAGGAAATAATTTTAAAATATAATCGTTCAGACGTTTTGAAGATATTGATTTTTCAAAAAAAAAAAAATTAGAACTTTTTTCAAAAATCGAAATAGCATTTTTTCGAATTTCTTTATATATAGCTAATATTATTTGAAATTAAAAGATGCTCCTGTATAAAAATTTTGGTCAAAATCGTTAGAGCCTTTAATGAGAAAGTCGAAATTAAAAATAAGCAGTTCTATGACAGGTACCGTTGATAACATTTTTCTCAAATTTTTTCTTTCACCAAAATGTACCCCATGCCCATGATAGCACACCTAATTTTTACTTTGTACTTATAGGAACCAAAAGACAAATTATGCATTGGTAAAAGAAACCGAATTCGAGATTTTGATCAAAGTTGACATTACGATGAAGACGAAAAAAGTGGGTCTCGAAATTCTGTCTGTCTGTTCGAGTGCAGATTAAACGGCTCGGCCGATTTTCGTTAAGCTTGGTAGATATCGTTTTTAAATTTTTGCCCCCAACACCGTTTTTTTTTGATTTTTAAGACCAAAAATAACGGTACCTGCCATACGAATTTTTTTCTGAATTTTATACATTTTTTTCTCAAAAACTGTCCCAAAGATTTAAAAAAAAATGATTAAAAAAAACTCAAATTTAAATAAATTTTTTTTTTTTAAATTCAATATCTTGATTTTTTTCAAACTTGACCAATAAAAGTTTTTCCATACAATCTGCAGGATGTGAGAAAAAAAAATTGTTTTTTACCTAAAAATAACGGTACCCATCATACAAATGTTAAAAAATGGTTTTCGAAAATCGTATTTTTCTCGAAAACGGCTTTGAGAATTTTAATAAAAGTTTTTTTATTTCGATTAATTTTTGCATTCTATAATTAAAAAAAAAATTAATTAAGATATGACTGACTGTACTTACCATAGAACCATTTTTCGAATTTTGAATTTCTCATTATAAGCAAAACAGATTATAATAAAATTTTTCATAAAAAAAACATTGCATTTCAAGACTTTAAAAACATTTTGCGAATTTTTGAAAACAAAGCTGAAAATTGGCATGAATGTTGAGAACACTATTACAAACAATTTGTCAAAAGTCCCCATCGATCCGACGTGTGCAAAAAAAATTATTCAAGGTCAAATGTTGCAAAAATCGGTTTTTTGCATTTTTCAGCTGAACGGCAAGTTTTATCATAAGATAGGTGAGACAAAAGTTATTCATCATGCAATTATCTAAAGAAATTGTCTTAACACTTTTTCTCCTAAAAATCACCATTTTGGAGATATAGCGAATCAAAAAGTTGAAAAAAAATTATTCAAGGTCAAATGTTGCACAAATCGTTTTTTTGCATTTTTCAGCTGAACGGCAAGTTTTATCATAAGATAGGTGAGACAAAAATTATTCATCATGCAATTATCTATAGAAATCGTCTTAACACTTTTTCTCCTAAGAATCACCATTTTGGAGATATAGCGAAGCAAAAAGTTAAAAAAGTTGTATTCTTCATAATATGCACACGGTTCCGCGCCACCCGTGAAGTAGTACACTTGTATCTAATTGAAAAATACTATTATTGGAAATGACGAAAGCGATTATGAGTATTTTTTACAAAAGATAAGTACTAAAACTTATCTAAGCACCTAATTACATTACAAATTTGACGCCGATATTGCAGTGCTTTTTTTCATTTCAAACGCTTTATTCAATTCATTGCCACAGAATAAACAGCACTCTTTTAAACAAAAAACAATTCTGACATTCACTGTCTCAAATGCTTCATTGTTAATGGTTTAACGAGTAAGATTGATTTTTAAAATCCTGTAGTATCACAACGGACCAAATATTGGTCTAAGTGTTTTGGCTTTTCCGGTCAGCAGCCACCTTAACCTAAGGTAACGTAACCTAAACAAAAAACTGATTCATTTACGCGTGCTCTAGTACGAGGAGGACTTATTATTGATGTACCAGCTTGTTCTTGTTCGTGACGTCTTTTAACTACGGTAATGGTACTCTTCCGAGTGTACTTTTTCCGCCAAATGTTTACTACAAATAAAGCAAAATTGATACATTTCTCTTACAAACAAGAAACTGCACAAATTCTGTTTGCAATAACTACTTGTTCTTACTACGAAGGAACGCTTGGGACTAATACTATTTTGTTTGGGCCCTTAGAAACGGAGCTGGTATACGAGCGTCGCAGACAGATGCTGCTCAAGGCCGTACGGTCACATAAAATGAGGGACTGGGTTTTCTTTCGAGTTTATATTCTTAAGCCAAATATACATTGTGCAAGTGTATTCGAAAATTCGGATTAAAGTTGCATATACACACACCAAGCATGAGTCTTCAATCTTTTATTTTAACATGGACGGTGTGGTGAGAGGACGTTGCGCTTTGTGAGTTTTTTTTCGGCGAAATTGTGAATATAAGAACGTCTTTGAGATTTTTTCAATTTTATCCGAGTAGGTAATTTGTTTTATTTTGTCTGTCCATTTCATCAAAAATTTTTTTTTTACTATTTTAATATTTCAATCAGTGCTTATGTTGTACTGTGTTCTCATCTCTTCAACGAACTATACGCAAATGAACCAATAAATGCATGGTCAATCATCAATCTTGCATATACACTACTTCAATGCAGGACGCTAGATTGAAAGAAACTCAAAAGATTTTCATTTTTCTTTAATCCTAAATCCAATCTATACGTGTGATTTTTTCACCAATACACTTGCGCGTGCTTGTCATGCATTTGAACAGTGTATATCTGGCTTTAGAATTGTATAATATGTATCTATACGCCACGAAAACTAATATTTTTACTTGTATTACCGTTGTGTAATGTATATAACGGTAATTGACATACATATTATGAAGAACACAAATTTTTCAACATCGCTGTATCTCCAAAATGGTGATTCTTAGGAGAAAAAGTGTTAAGACGATTTCTATAGATAATTGCATGATGAATAATTTTTGTCTCACCTATCTTATGATAAAACTTGCCGTTCAGCTGAAAAATGCAAAAAACCGAAATTTGCAACATTTGACCTTGAATAATTTTTTTTGCACACGTCGGATCGATGGGGACTTTTGACAAATTGTTTGTAATAGTGTTCTCAACATTCATGCCAATTTTCAGCTTTGTGCGAATTAATGTAACCTTGAATGTCTATTTTGACCGGGCTATACCAAAATTTGTTCTTATTTAAGATGGCCTTAACTAACAAGCTTCTCCAGCTAGCTCGGTCCCTAGCTAGCTGTCTCCAATTTCATACGTCAAGTTGGTTGAGGTCCTCTCCCACTTGTGTGCATCACCTGAATCGCGGTCTTCCTCTACTGTGCCGTCCCTCAGGGTTGGATTCGAAGACTTTGAGTCAATTCGCTCTACATGACCTAGCCATTTCAGTCGTTGGACTTTGATTCGTTTGACTAGGTCAGTTTCGCTGAACAGCCCGTACAGTTCATGGTTATATCTTCTCCTCCACTCCCCGTCTATGCAGACATGACCAAAGATCAGACGGATAATTTTCCTCTCGAAACATCCTAAAGCGCTCTCATACACTTTCGACAAAGTCCATGTCTCTGCACCATAGACAGGGACCCGGATGATGAGAGTTTTATAGAGGTACACTTTAGTTGCTCGATAGAGGACTTTGCTACTCAATTGCATTCTTAGTTCAAAGAAACAGCGATTGGCAAGAGTTATTCTTCGTTTGATTTCGGCGCCTAGGTATATAAAACCCTTAACTACTTCAAAAATACAGTTGTCTATAATGACGTTGTCCTTTCTTAATGACAGCATATACATTGTCTTGCGCTCATTCACCGCTAAACTCGTCTTCTTCGCTTCTGTCTCAATGCTCACAAATGCCCCACTGACCACGCTTCGTTCTGCGAATAATGTCAGTGTCGGCGGCGTATCCGAGTAATTGGACGGACTTTTGAAAGATTGTGAATCTTGTGTTGACCCAAGCATGGGCTAACCTTTCTGAAAAAAATTAAATTCAAAAAATCTTAAAAATGGATGAACGATTGAAGTTTTTAATAATTTCCTAAAATATTTATTATTAAATACTTAAAATGACGACACTAAATTTTTTTTAGAAAAATTATAAAGATACTTCGTATATAAAAATTCAATATACCGTCACTCAACTTATTGATCACATAATTGGCAGAACGCTCGACTTTTGTTTATAACTTTTTTATTTATCCAGATTTTTCAACGATTTTTTTACAAAATAAAAAAATAGCATAATAGTTCAATTAAAAACTTAAGAACATCAAAATTCATCTATTTACTTATACATCAATTAAAAGATGCAAAAAAGAGCACTTTCAATTTGTTGACTCCGTGAAATTCAGATTGCTTAATATTTTGTATGGCTTCCTTTTGCATTGAGTACTGCTTTTATTCTGGGCATGGATTCAACTGACGTTTTGCATTGATTCGAGCTGATACTTTGCCAAGCAGTTTGAGTTCTTTGCCATAATGCTTGTAAATCTGCACAACCTCCGGGCATATACGATATCGCACGTTTAATCTCAATTCAAAGATGTTCGATCGGGTTGAGGTCAGGAGATTGTGGTGGCCAATCAAGTGAAACTGACTGCTTTCCAGCCACGCTTTTGTAATTCTGGCTGTGTGTTTCGGATCATTATAATCCTGGAAGATGATGTCCGACACACTTTTGTTTTATTTTTGTAGGCTTCTTGGGAGTCCTTCTCGCAAAATGGTGATGTATTGTTCCGCATTATTCATTCACGACCCCTTCCGTGCACATGCACCCCCAAATCTTAAGATTTCCTCCTCCAAATTTGAGTGTTGGTTTGACGATCCGATCGCTTATTCGTTCACCAGGTTTCCTCCAAATCTAGTGACGGCCATCAGATCCAAAGCGGTTTATTTTTGTTTCATCCGACCAAAAACCAAATTACCTTTGCCCAATCACTTACACTATAATTTTTGTACTTTTTTGCAAAGTCCAACCTCAATTTCTTATGACGGTATGTCAAAAGTGGCTTCTTTATTTTAGCTCTCGTCCATGACTTAGAAACAATAAGCCTTTGCACTTCTTTAATTGTGAAGCTTCTGAGTTCTTTCATCTACCATTAAAATAAAGAAAATATAAAAAGCCTTCAGAAACGGAAATGTTATAATACCCTTTTGCAGAATTTTAATTTCAATATACTCAAAATAAATTAAATTTATTAATTTTAATTAAAAACAATAAGAATATTTCGATTTTCACTACACTCGGAAAACTTTTCACTATACTCAAGAAATGACGGTGTATTTTGACTTCCCTTTGTTACACTAATTCCTAATCACTCAATTTTTTTTTTGAGTACAAATTAAGTTGCTCTAACAGTTAAAACTATAAAGTTACAACAAAAAGATGTATTCAATAAGTTGAGTGACTGTATGTATGTACAATGTTCATATCAATATCTAGTAAAAAATATTTCAGAAGCGGATATCTAATTTTTTAAATTTATTATTCAGTTAAATTCATCTAAAATTGGAACACATAATTTTTTTCTTTAAACTCTTTTAAAAATGTTTATAAAAACTAATTAAAAAAAAGAAACCGCTGGATTTATTTAAAATGTTGATATTTTTGAAAATGTGCTTAAGAAATCACATGGCATTCTGTTTTTAGCTCCAACTATATAATGGAGTTGATAAGGCCATTTAGTTTTCGTTTTAAGTGACTTACATATATATTTATTTAAATGAATAATAATAATGTTCAAAAATATGTATTATAGGCCAAACTGGTTTGACCATCTACGATCTACCAATATGACCATCTGCATATATTAGTTTTCCGAAAATAAAACAAAGTTTTAAAAATATTCCTCTATTATGTTTTCGGTATCGAAATACAACTTTTTACTTGCGACTTATAGGTACTACGTATAAGGCAAGTTATGCATTCGTAAAAAAAATCGAACTCGAGATTTTGATCAAAGTTGACATTACGATGATAGCGAAGACTAAAAAAGTGGGTCTCGCAATTCTGTCTGTCTGTCTGTCTGTCTGTCTGTCTGTCTGTCTGTTCGACTACAGGCTAAACGACTCGGCCGATTTTCTTTAAACTTGGTACATATCATTTTTAATTTTTTCCCCTAACACGTTTTTTTCTTTTTTTTTTTTAAGACCAAAAATAACAGTACCCCCCATACGAATTTTTTTCGAAATTTTATAAACATTTTTTTTTCTCAAAAACTGTTCAATAGATTTTAAAAATAAAGATACAGAAAAATTTCATTTAATTAAATCTAGGTATTGGTTGAAAAAAATTTTCCGAAAAATCGGTATTGAGGGTACCCCCCATGGAACCATTTTTTTTGTTTTTGATTTTCTCAAAAACGGTTCAACCGATTTTGATCATTTTTTTTTTGCTAAAGCTCCCCAAAAACATAAATAGAATTGTGTACTCGAATTTTCAAAAAAAAATTTTTTGGATTTTTAAAAAAAACTTCAAAAATATTTTTTCAAAACTCAATATTTCGAAAACCCCATGCTAGATTTTTTTTAAACTTGATAAATAAAAGTTTATCAATATGATCTACAAAATGTGAAACAAAATTTTTTATTTTACCTAAAAATAAAGGTACCTATCATACAAATGCTAAAAAATTAAAAAAAAATGGTTTTCAAAAATCGTATTTTTCTCGAAAACGGCACCTAGAATTTTGATAAATTTTTTTTTCTTTCAATTAATTTTTACGATCTTTAATTTAATAAAAAAAATTTTGAAATTAAGATATTACAGCTTGTACCTACCATAGAACCATTTTTTCGAATTTTGAATTTCTCATTATCCACATAACGGATCTTAATGAAAATTTTTATAGAGAAGCTTCTAAAAAGTCTAAAACACATTGCATTTCAAAACTTTAAAATAAATATTTTTTGAATTTTTGAAAAAAAAAATCTATTTTTTTCTTTTTTTGAAAATTCGATATCTCCGAAATGGGTCAATATGTCTTTTCGTAAATTTAATTTTTATTTGAACAATAATAAAAACTTTAAATTAGCTTACCAAAATTTTTTCTTAAAAAGCTTTTAAAAAGTTTGTATATAAAAGCTTCTTTTAAAGAAACCACTACAAGGACTTATAATTTTTGTTCTTTCATAAATTCATATTTGCATAGCATTCTGTTACTACTAAAAGAATTTAAAAATTAATTTTATCCTTATGAACAATTTTCTCTAATAAAATTCGTTTTTAAAATTCCCAGTCGATTACATAGGAGCAAGTTCGTGCGACCCAGTCGTGCATTTTATTTTGTAAGGTTTAGGGGTTCGTTTACCTCTGAAGTAAACTTTGCGAAGAAATAACAAAGGACTTTTTCGACTGGATTGTAAGTGCAATATCTCAAGACAAGCGTTGACGTTGGCCTCATTTTTGCATTTGGTTTTCGTGGCCCCGACTTTTTTTAGAAATCGCCAAATCACTTTTTTTAAAAATCGCCAAATCGGCTCCTTTTTGCCATTTATGGCAATTATGGAAATATTAAAGAGAATAGATATTAATGATGAAAAGCTTTCAGATCCCAAAGTTATTAAAGAAATGGATTTAACAATGTTAATTGCAAATTGTTAAATCCAATTCAACGGGCCAGTATACTGAAAAAGTTGTAATGTTAGTTGAGAGTTGATAAGAGTGCATAAACGAGTTATGTACATGTTATTTACTTTTTTCACTATAAGACTTGCCATAAAGAACTTTATTTTTAGTGAAAAATTCTTAGTGATAAATATTGAAAAATTCAAACTCATATCAGTTGACACAGAGTGTATACATCTACACTTTAGATTTATCTGCTAAAAAGGAACATTCTTAATGGCATACTAAGAAATAAAAGACAATAGTCTCGTTTTAAAATGGACCTCAGCAACTTATCCATTTAATGCAGCTGGTCATTGGATCCCATTGGATACGACAAGACTCATTTGTAAAGCTTCGACATGACAGTCCATTACAGAAAGTGAAGTTACATTTATTTTTTCGTACGAAAGTTTCCTTTTGTCTTAGAGTCGCAAGATTGTTTTGAAATCAATTTAAATGATTTCATAGATATTTCAATTATTTTTGTGTATCATTTTCCGTGAAAGTGCACTTTTGTTGATATTTTTTTTTAAGAAGAATATGATAGTACATAATGCGGAATTATAATAAATTTGCCATTTCAAACTTAGTTTGCTTAATAGCTCACTTAAAATCTACTTAAATCCATAGACACTTAGGTGAGACAGATAAAATCTACTTATTTCTTGGTCCTTGAACCAGTAAAAGTTGGCTGCTTATGGCTGCGTAAAATGTGATACCTTAATATTAAAATTTAAAGGTTCCTCATTGCAAATTACAAAATACCGAAATTCTAACAAGAACACTACAGACAAATTATAGGCCCCGAGGAACTTTATATTAATTTCTAATAGCCCAGTTAAATAAGCCAGAAAAAGGGGCAAACCTCGGAATGGAAGCGAATAAACTGAAAATTTGCATCAACCTTTATTTTGATGTTCTAATGACTGACACAAAAGTCTCATATCATATCGTGTCCTCGTCACAAGTTATTCGAGGTAAAAGGTCAGGTAAATCGGTTTTTTGTAATTATTTCGTTTTCTATGCGAAATACAGCGTTCGAGGTTATTATGAATTTTGTAGATCATACACTTATCTACAATTTTCATTTCAATCATTTTTTTATAACTATAACGATTCTCGAAATATAGCGCGGAGTGTATAAATGTAAAGTCTATAGTAAACGGCGGCGACAAGTAAATTGTAGATCATTTTACTTGGAAGCGGATAAGATTTAGTCTCGACGATAGAAGATCGAATATCTTCTCTAATAATTGCAGCTGTAGTTTCTACTACACGCATTCGTTCTTCTACCCCAGTGCCTTTCTTATTATTATACCAAGTATTAGATATAATATTAGCTTGCGTATCACGAAAATAGATATTAGTAAATGATCCTATTTTCGCCGTTATTATTACTTTAGTTAAATATATTTCCCTTAATTTTGAAATGATTGTTTTATCATCAGAAATATAGCCTGTAATGACATCTCTCAGCTCTTTTAATGTAAATTGTGAGTCTTCATTGTTTTCAATATAACAAAAAATTTCTTGCATTGCTGCTATTATATTTTGTCGTCTTGTCGTTTTAAATTTTGAACAATAAACGTCCGGTTGTCGAGATACAAAATTCAACTGAATAACACACATACAGCCTTATTTATTATTTTTCACTAATACTGGGTTCAACCTCGGAATAGTTAAACCGAGCCGAAGCACTTTCTTCGAGTTTACGCCACGTCAAACGAATCCTTATTTAATATATATTTTCTTAGCCGTATTAGCTACGCCTTCCTTATGTCAAATATACTGGGAATATACTGGGAAAAAAAGTGACAAATCTAAAACTCTGGTTATTATACACCTAAATCAAACCCCAGCTGATTTCCATTATTATTCATTTGATTATCATTGTACCATATGCATATTGGAAATTGGATACATTTAAAATTGGATTGTATAAAGTTCAAATCCAGTACCAACCAGCAACCAAACAACATTGCGTTCCCAATACCGTACAACTGTTAGAGCGTTTTTAAAACATAAATAATTTATTATTGCAAAATATCTATCCTTTTTGTCTTAGTAAGAAACGAAAAAAAAAATTGCTTACACTCCTTTTTGTAAATTTCACAAGATGTCATCTCAAAATGACATTTAGATACTACGAACCAGTTTTAGCTTATTCCACCGCTATTCCTCGTGCATTTTTATTATAAATAAGGTTTTCAGGTTTAGAGCCGTTGTAAAGTCGAAGTAACTTTACTCCGTCGCTAAAACGAGTTAGTAAATAAGGATGATAGAATAGAGAATATAACCTTGAAATAAAATTAACCTTACAACAGAACATCTGCCTCGACTCACAGTATATCTAAGGATGCGCGCTCTCCGCTCTCCGCGCTATATCTTGAGAATGGTTGGAGTTATAAAAAAATGATTGAAATGAAAATTGTAGATAAGTGTATGATCTACAAAATTCATAATAACCTCGAACGCTGTATTTCGCATAGAAAACGAAATAATTGCAAAAAAACGATTTACCTGACCTTTGAATAACTTGAATAACTTGTGACGTGGACATGATATGATATGAGACTTTTTTGTCAGTCATTAGAACATCAAAATAAAGGTTGATGCAAATGTTCAGCTTATTCGCTTCCATTCCGAGGTTTGCCCCTTTTTCTGGCTTATTTGACTGGGCTACAAGTAGAATAACAATAACACGCGCGCACTTAATGGCGTTCGAACAACGTTTGGCAGCGATTGAATTGAAATGAAATGAAAGTGCAGTGAAATCACCTCTCCCGCCTCAACCCCCCTCCCCCCCCCACCTATCCACGCACTATTCAAGGTTAAACAGTTGCCAACGAAACGGAGCACACAGAATATGATTTAACGTTAATTTGACAATATTAGACATTGGTATTTTTTGACAAAATTTTGCGAATTTTTCTAAAGTTCATGTTGAGGGCACCTCTAAATTTATCATGAGCCGAATAAAATTTTGTATGTATATTTGTGAACAATAACAGCAACTTTTTACAGGTATTCCGAAACGAATATGAAAAAAAAAAAATTTCACTCCACCCTAATGTATATTCTTTTGAGTAATTGGTAAAAATATTTTTTTGTTTCATTTTTAGGTTCTTTCACTTCATTTTAACATAAACAAAATTATTTTTTTTACAAATAAAACAAAAAAACAAGAACATGTGTTTTCAGCTGGAAAAATAATTAGAAACATATTGTAGTTAGCATGTGCTTATAGAATTTTGATTTAATTCAAAGCAAATTTACGGGATTTTCACACTTGAAACGTTAGTGCTTGGTCGGGTAACCATTATTTTTAATCACGGCTGCACAGCTCCTTGGAAGGCTGGCTACCAGGTCCTGACATCTTTTCACGTGAATTTTTGTCCATGCTTCCTCAATGTTTTTGAAAAGCTCAGATGCATTTTTGGATTTTATCTTATCTCTTATCTAAAGCTCTCTTTACATCCCCCCACAAATTTTTTATTTGACTCCAAACAACGTTTAAGGTTTTTTTTTTTGAAACGCATGGTTTTTTATGAGCAAGCCACTTTCGAGAAGACGATTTCTTATAGTCCGTGCTGTTATTTCATGGATTAATTGCGATGAAATGGCATCACAAATCGCTTGACTGGTGGCAAAGGGATTAACCCTACTCTGTCGGACTATGAGATGGATCTTCTCTTGGAGTTGTTTTTCTTTTTCTCTGTTTCCTTTTGCGGTTTTCCAGGCTGTCAATCTCGGTGTAAACCTTTATAGCATTATGTACCATCTTCTTTGAGCATTTTAACTGGCTTGCAATGGCTTCCATGGAAGATTTTCCCGAACATTACATTTGGACAATGAGCTTACGCATTTCAGGTGTGCAGCCTTTGTTTTTACCCATTTTTCGCACTTAAGATATAAGAAAGATAAATTAAGAATTTTTCGAATCCAATCACTCACCACGTTTGCAGTTAATTAACAAAATTGAAGTCGTTTCTAAATATTTTTCCAAAGAAATCGACTATTTATTTTGGAAAAATTCAAAATTTAATAGGTAATTTTTTTCGTTTTCGGTCATTAAGGAAAAATTCAGCGAAGAAGAGACTAATAATAGTTATGTTTAACTAAGAACTTGCCATTTGTATTAAATAGTTATTATGGCCAAAATTTAGGAAAGAAAACTAATAATTGTTTTTTTTTCATCGTTTTTTTCCACCACTGTACATACTCGTATGTTATTTCGAATACTTTTATATAAAGTTGAAACTTTCAATGAGTTGTTAACTTTCGGTAAGAACCCAAATCACTTCCTACCTCCAGTGTTATTGCTGAAAAAAAATAGTGTTATGAATCCCTCGGCCTATAAGAAACCACAAAACTGAGATTCCCAATCGATTAGGTATCCAAACCAGAACTTCACTCTAAAAGAAACCTATTTCGATTCCTAAGTACTCAATTCACTGCAAAAGTTTCCCCTAACGACTTTCTCCCTCTCTAAGACCATTGTCTACAGACCCAACAGCCTGTCGAGAATGGTGTCCAACCGCGCTTGTAACTGGAGGCCTGCTAGTTGCCATGCTCACCTCGTCGATGGGGGGGGGGGGGTCTTGTTACACGTTAAAGGACGGTGTTACCTTTTTCAGGTCTAAATTTGAGTTTTCGTTCGATCGAATGTATTTCCACCTTTAAACGAGTAGGGCCCGAATTTTAATTACTGTTTACACTTTTTGTTTGTCTTTCTATTAGACTACTATCTATATCTAGCTATATCATAACCCCCCCTTTATAGTATCTCCAAGATTACACAGCCCCACAAAAAAAAGTGCTCTGACTCTTGGATGAGACCAAGTGTCTAATAGGTTTTTTGGCTCGCTGATTTCAAATCCGGAGTCCGTTTGACCCAATCAGGGTCCGTTTGACCCAATCAGGTCAGGTTTGAGGGCATTTGAAGGTCAAATTGCGAAATATTCGTTAAAAAATCTGAAAACCTATATATATGTATTTATATGTTTTTGGCATCGCTGAATTCGAATCCGGGCATCTTTTGACCCCAACATGAAAAGGTCAAGGTCAAACGGAGGTCAAATCGCTGAAATCTTACGATATGATATTTTTGACCCCAGATTCCGAAAGAACGGAAAATTTTACGTCCAAATATGTATTGACTTTTTTTAGCGACCTCTGTAGGTCATGTAGCGGTCATCCAAATAAAACTCGTTTTTTTAGATTTTGGCCTATGTATTGGCTGTGAATTGGAATTCCGGTCATTTTAACAGTTGATCCTTATATTTTTTGAGTCGCTAATAACGATGCTGGTGTCCATTTAACCCCATCACGTCAAAATCAAGGTCAAACGAAGGTCAAATCCCTAAAATCTAACGATATGATATTTTTGACCCCGGATTCTGAAAGAGCGGAATATTTTACATCTAAATTCATCTAGACCTGTTGTTTGAAATGACCTCTGGAAGATATTCCAAGGTCAAACACTCCTTTTGGATCTCGGCTGATGTATCGACAGTAAATTGGGATTTGGGGTCTCGATCCAGTTGATTCTTATGTTTTTGGAGTCACTGAATCCGAATATAAGGTGCGTTTAATCCCATTTTGCAGACTCTGGGTCATTTGAAGGTATCCATATCCCTTCAGAAGTGGCCTAAGATAACATTAGACTACAAAGTCATGATATCATTCGGGAAATACTCCGAAATACTCCAACGGCATTACTCGTGCTTATATCTAAAAAAAATCGTAACAGCTCTCATCTTAAAGGGGGAAAGATAAAGACTTTCCCTTTTTACTTCATTTTTAACTTCATCTCACCCTTATATTATTTCAAGTCAAGTTTAAAAAAAAATCGAGCAAGCCGTTTTCGAAATGTTGAGTTTTGAAATGCACACTGATATTAAAACTTTTGTGGAGCTTTAGTATAAAAAAAAAGATCCAAATCGGTTGTACCGTTTTTGAGAAAATCAAAAACAAAAAAAAAGTGGTTCGAAGGGGGTACCATTAAAAACCATTTTTCGGAAAATTTTTTTCAACATTACCTACATGAAATTTTTGAAATTTGTTTTAAAAAAATCTCTTCGACAGATTTTGACTTTTAAGAAAAAATATTTATAAAATTTCGAAAAAAATCGTATGGCAGGTATACCGTTATTTTAGGTCTTAAAAAGAAAAAAAAAACGTGTTGGGGAAAAAAATTAAAAATAAAAATCTAAAAATACAGAAGATACTGCTATAAAGGGTATCTACAAGAGTATGGTTTATGTTCCCAAACTTGCCGAAAACTTCAAGGAAATTATCTCCAAAAAAACAAAAGACATTCAAATGGCATATAAATCACACAACACCCTCGCACCACTCTTTACACATTTAAAAGTTAAAAGAGATAAAGAAAAATGTACGGATGTGATTTATAAAATGAATTGTCTAGGAAACAAAGATGAGACGTTTGACCTTTGTTATGTAGGAACTACAACAATTCTTGAAACAAAGAATGGCAAATCACAAATCCGAAAAACTGCACTGGCTACACACAGCATTGAGAAAGGCCATAAACCAGATTTCGATGGCGTGAAAGTTCTTCAAAGAGAAAGCCACACTTCAAAGAGCTACACTCTGGAAACCCTTCATATCTTGAACACCGCTAATACGATGAATAGGAAACAGGACACTCAAAATATATCCGCCGTACACTCCTCTCTTGCTTCCTCCAAAAACGCCAAATAACGACAATACTTCAGCAACAGAAGTGCTTTTTTCTTTCTTTTTATTGTCTATTTATTTATAAATACTAATTTATATTCATCTTTTTGTTTTTTGTTTATTACAAAATATTAATGTTAATCTTATTTTAACGTAAGTTATTCACCACTGAAATTGTTCTAATATATTTTCTGTTGCATACATGTTACCTTTAATTTGTTATTTTATACTGTTTTTAATAAAGATCCCCTGAAGAGGACAGCAATCCCTGTCGAAACGTTGGGAACAAATCAATGTAACTTTGTTTCATTGCCATTTCCAGTGACCAAAAAAGCCGAAGGAAGAGGAATATCTCGTCTAGACAAATGTTTATATAAAAACAAGTGCGGTTTACTCAACTAGAACAACTCTACTGGATTACTTGAAAAGTTCGAAATCACTGCAAGCCTCGAATAAGTATGACAAATACTAAAAAGCTGATTAACCGCAATCTACATTAATCTTCTACTGTTCCTTGTAAACTGATTTTGCGATCTCAATTTATTAGAAGCACAGCTCAAGATGTCAAAGCACCTTTTAGTTTTTCAAACAAAATTTCAAAAATTTCATATTCCAAGACTTTTATAGATTTCTTACATTCAGTTAAATTCTAAACTAAAGTCAAAACCCCGCAAAATATAACCAAGACCAATTTCCCCACTACCCTTAAATTAATTTGAAATGAAAATTTGTATTTGTTGTCGATTTTTTTGGTACTGGAAGGAACCGACCCATAACGACCAGAATCGACTCGAATTGATTATTATTGAAACCTTGCCCGCAGATGGTTTCTTAAATAATTGTTATTATTCATCTGTTTCCTTATTTTCTTGTGGTAATTCATAATTGGGGGAAGCTTGATGTGACCAAAGCAGCCTTAAAATTGCGACAGGGCTTTTGTCAGTTTTTGACCTTTTGTAAATCATTAATTTCGTTGTTTTCTTTTCTCAAGAAAAACCCCATAGCCCTGGAGGTGGTATGCGGAAACATGACATCAACATTTGGGTCAATTTTCAAAACGCAAAGGATGTCATAATGGGGAGGAGATGTATCGATTTGGATGACAATGACTCCATGAAAGAGCTATATCTGTATTAGTGAGGATGTTTAAGTCGTTAGTCATAGCACTTTGCTTCATGGTTCCTTATTTTCGGAGGAAGGTGAAGACAGAAGGAAATGCTAATGCGATGGGACTCGAGGTGATGATAATGACTGTCATCTTGTCTCTGTATATATTTATCGTTGAGAGACTTAATAGATCCGGACATTATAATGTCCTGTCTATTGCTTTTCGCGATAAAATTTTAAATTGAGACACATTTTAAATGAGAAACAATCTTGAGACATGAGGGGAATCATTAATTTTCTTGAAGAGATTACGCGCAAGAACAAAAACATATTAGCAAAAATAATGATGATATTGTAATAAAGCAAACGGTAAGAGTGTAATGCCGCATTTTCAAGACTGACAAAGTGACAAGTTTTCATAATGTCTGGCATTTTTTTTTTACTAATTATGACTTCATCGTGTATTTCTTCGTTAATCTGGATAAGAATACTGACAGGTGGTGTAATCGTGACAAAACACTGACGGAGGATCAAAGTACCATTGTTTCAATTAGTCTGTACCACGACCAAGACCCTAAGCGAAACAGGGTGAGGAATATTAAAGTACAATTTACTGAAGGAACAAATCATATTTTTGTTTTAGCTCATATAGAACAGATAGCTTCCATTTGATGTTTGTTTTATTTTCGAATATTCTTGAAAACAGCTTTAACGATTTTGATAAAATATTCTGCCTTTCATTTTTGAAGCAAATTCAATATTACTGTTTTCAAGTTATTTCTGGCGAAAATTCACACATTGAAAATTATAAATATATATATTTTCTTTTTTTTTGTAATATTGCGAAGCTATAATGTAGTTATACAACTTTTTAACCTTTAAAATGGGCGATAGGAAAATCGAGAAGGGCAAAGTACTCCACATTTGAATAGTGCTGCTTAAGAAAGAACCTCTATATTTGACAGTATTTCCAAAGTTGGGCTTGAGAGCAAACTGATGATGATGAGCATAGATAGCTACACAAGTATTTCAGTGTGAATTTTTTGAGGGGAGGAATTTAACTGAGTATTTCATTTGGGCGTGTTCAAGAGAAACAAATGTTTCCGTAATATATGTCTCCTTTAAGCTTTTGGGTTCTGTTTTTGATTCTTTTCAACAGACTGAAATGATTAATTTGGGCACTCCTCCAGATATGAAAATTATATTCAACTTTTGGGTGAATACATGGCTTGTATCGGGTTTTTCAAAATGACTTGACAATCTTCTTTTTTACTTGCGACTTATAGGTACTATAAGGCAAGTTATGCATTCGTAAAAAAAATCGAACTCGATATTTTGATCAAAGTTGACATTACAATGATAGCGAAGACTAAAAAAGTGGGTCTCGCAATTCTGTCTGTCTGTCTGTCTGTCTGTATGTTCGACTACAGGCTAAACGACTCGGCCGATTTTCTTTAAACTTGGTAGATATCATTTTTAATTTTTTCCCCCCACACGTTTTTTTTCTTTTTTTTGTAAGACCAAAAATAACGATTTTTTTTCGAAATTTTATAAACATTTTTTTTTTCTCAAAAACAGTTCAATAAATTTTAAAAATAAAGATACAGAAAAATTTAATTTAATTAAATCTAGGTATTGGTTAAAAAAAGTTTCCGAAAAATGGTTATTGAGGGGGTACCCCCATGGAACCATTTTTTTTTTTGTTTTTGATTTTCTCAAAAACGATTCAACCGATTTTGATCATTTTTTTTTTGCTAAAGCTCCCCAAAAACATAAATAGAATTGTGTATTCAAATTTTCAAAAAAATTTTTTTTTTTTCAAAACTCAATATTTCGAAAACCCCATGCTAGATTTTTTTTAAACTTGATAAATAAAAGTTTCTCAATATAATTTACAAAATGTGATTTTTTTTTTTTATTTTACCTAAAAATAAAGGTACCTACCATACAAATGCTAAAAAATTAAAAAAAAATGGTTTTCAAAAATCGTAGTTTTCTCGAAAACGGCACCTAGAATTTTGATAAAATTTTTTTTCTTTCAATTAATTTTTACGATCTTTAATTTAATAAAAAAAATTGAAATTAAGATATTACAGCTTGTACCTACCATAGAACCATTTTTTCGAATTTTGAATTTCTCATTATCCACATAACGGTTCTTAATGAAAATTTTTATAGAGAAGCTTCTAAAAAGTCTTAAACACATTGCATTTCAAAACTTTAAAATAAATATTTTTTGAATTTTTGAAAAAAAAATCTATTTTTTTTCTTTTTTTTTTGAAAATTCGATATCTCCGAAACGGGTCAATATTTCTTTTCGTAAATTTAATTTTTATTCGAACAATAATAAAAACTTTAAACTAGCGTACCAAAATTTTTTCTTAAAAAGCTTTTAAAAAGTTTGTATATAAAAGCTTCTTTTAAAGAAACCACTACAAGGACTAATAATTTTTGTTCTTGCATAAATTCATATTTGCATAGTATTCTGTTACTACTAAAAGAATTTAAAAATTAATTTTATCCTTATGAACAGTTTTCTCTAATAACATTCGTTTTTAAAATTCCCAGTCGATTACATAGGAGCAAGTTCGTGCGACCCAGTCGTGCATTTTATTTTTAAATAAAACGCAATCCTTTTAATTTGATTTCGAAAATTTTATTATTAGTTTGAAGTACAATCTGATTTATGCAATTCGAAGTCATTCATATATTCGTCGCGGTCAATTCGCTAAACCGAACTTTCGATGAATTGGCCACACATTTCGACGAAAATGGCCGCTATCTCGTCTCGTCGTCTTTCAATGGAAACTCCCTAATGCTTTGGTTGATTGAATGACTCAACGTCTAGAGGTTTTAAATCACACGATCTAGGCGGCCAATCGACAGAACCATTTCTTAATATATGACACGTTCCACAGTGCGGTCGAAATCCGCTTTGTGCGGCCAAAAGTCGAAAAACGTAGAGAATGATCCACTAATTGGTATATAGGGAGAATGCCAAAAAACGCACGATTTTTGGGAATTTTTTTCTCGGAAACTTTATTAGATAATAACATAATTTTTTTTTAAATAATTAATACATGCGTCAAGAGTACAAGAACATTTTTTTTGTCTTAATTTTCTAATTTTGGCCGAATTATAGAGGGCGCCAACGTTGACTCTTCAAAAAACAACTGTCCCATTGCGGACAGTTAATCTCCGGATCTACTGAACCGATTTTCAAAAAAATTGTTGCAACTTGATTTTTTTTATGTTTTCTAAGACAATTTACCACAATTTGACCAAAAAAATATGAACAAGAAAAATGACGACCCAAAAATGGAAAAACAAATTTCCAAACAAAAATTATTATGTCAAAGCTTGTCATTATCTGTTTTCTTTTACTTTTAAAACAAATTGTTGTAAATTGTCTCGTAAAAAACCTTCCTTAAAATAACCCACATTTTTTTTTTTTTTTTTTTTTGTTTCAGTCCAGCCAATCTTGAGATTAACTGTCCGCAATGGGACAATGTATTTTTTGATAAGTCGATTTATTATAATTTTAAAAAAAATATGTTATTATCCAATAAAGTTTCCGAGAAAAAATTCCCAAAAATCGTGCGTTTTTTGGCGTTCTAGACCGTACTAGTACCTTAATGCTTAAAAAAACTCAACGGGCAGCTGAATTTTATTTCATTTGGTACACAATACTTTTATTAACTATCTTAAATAGCTTTGAGAACAAGATCTAGCAAGAAAAAAAGTTTTCACTCAAAGAAATAGTTTTTTTAAGTAAATAAATAGTGTTGACATATCTCTGTCTAACAATGTACTATTAAGGAATTTTTATTCAGAAATTCTTGAACTTATTTTACGCACCTGCAGCTGTTGAATCTATTTTATTGCAATAGATTTGCTTGGAAATAAAAACTTTTACACGTGTTTGATGGAAGTGTTCATTAGCCTATCTTAATGACGCGTGACTACGTTAACTTAGCAGCCA
Organism: Chrysotoxum bicinctum; assembly: GCA_911387755.1. Classification (NCBI taxonomy): domain Eukaryota; kingdom Metazoa; phylum Arthropoda; class Insecta; order Diptera; family Syrphidae; genus Chrysotoxum; species Chrysotoxum bicinctum. Next base: position 97,816,637 of record OU426989.1, read on the forward strand.
CATTCAGACTAAGATTATGGGGGGGGATTTGGGGCAAAAGACTCTACTACGAACATTTTTCGTCTCCTAGGGGTCTCCCTTAGACAGCCTGATGACAAAAAACCCCTAACTCAAGACTTTTATTTTTGACTTTTGGCCGCAAAAAGATGCCTTCGGCCGCACTGTGCGTTCGTCGAATTCAGTTTTCGGATAAAGCATTAACCTTCTTGTAAGAGAAAAATGCGTTTTGTGGTGAGATCGAAAAGATTTTGAAGATTTATTTCTGAAGAACTCTCTGTAACATTTAGGATAAATCTTGACGTTACGAAGGATTGCTTTCGAACTTAACAAGAAATATTGATATTTTGACAATTTTGCATTAATTATTAAGGCAAGAGCATCTTAAGCTGTGCGTGGTTGATTTTTGCTGCTTTCTGAACAAAGGTCGCCTATAACTATAACCTCTTTGCGGACAGCTTGAATATGAAATAATTTCCGATTAAATGAAATGAAAACCCCAAAGTTCAATTTTAAAACAATTTAAAATTTATTACAATTAGGAGGATAACTTACTCAATTGGCGGTTGAATCACAAGTGAAGTAAAGAAATTAAGAAAGAGAAATAGATATTTACATAATAATATTATTTGTTAAATTACACTGTAAGAAACTATAGTTAAAAATAAATTTCAACAGAATAGGAAACATCTAGCACAACTGCGGCTGCAGAGCGTTGACCAGCTTGACGAAGATACGAATGTTTTGCGAGGGACAGCTCTTCGAGGCATTTCTCATTCATTATTTTATTTTTGTCACCTTTACCTGCTTTCGTCTTAGCCTATGAGGGCAGGTCCACTATCTCATAGCTGCTTCCCGGTATCTCCTTGTCATTTAAATCTTGACCGCGCATCAACCATTCAATGTTATTTGTCCTAAATGTCATTGAATTCCGGTGGCACTTCCTCCAAGCAAATTCAATGTTTTTTAAATTTTCAGATATGTAATTCATATGATTTAACGTCTCAAAGGCCCGGAATTTTGGTAATAAATTTTTATTAACGAGTGAGTTTTTAAGAGCTATCGGAAATAAAAAAAAAAAAAACATAAAATGCAGAAAAATGCATGAAATCTTTATTTGAATCGATAATACGGTCGATATAATTTAATGTTTTCGGCCGGTATTTTACGAAAAAATGGTTCAATGTTGGCTTCCAGTGCGTCAATCGAAGCGGGCTTGTCGCTATAGACATGAGCCTTAACATAGCTCCACAAAAAATTATCTAGAGGCCAATTGACCGGCCCCAAACGTGACTGTTCACCGAACTCGCCTCTCAACCGGTTCATTGTAATGCGTGCTGTGTTGCATGTGGCACCGTCTTGTTGAAACCACATGTCATGCAAGTCAAACTCTTCCATTTTGCGCAAAAAAAAGTTTGTTATCATCGCACGGTAGCGCACACAATTCATAGTAACCTTGCGATTCGCATCGTCTCTGAAGAAATACGGTTCAATGATTCCGCCAGCCGGTAATCCGCACCAAACAGTGACTTTTGCTGGATGCATTGGTAGTTCTTGCAATGTTTCTGGCTGCTCTTCACTCCAAATACGGCAGTTTTGCTTGGTCACGTATCCATTCAACCAGAAATGAGCTTCGTCGCTAAACACAATTTTTCGATAAAAAAGTGGATCTTCGGCAAACTTTTCAAGGGCACATTTAACAAAAATTCGGCGTTGTGGTAGGTCGTTCGGCTTCAATTGTTGCACCAGCTGTATTTTGAAAGGCTTCACACTTAAATCTTTCCGCAAAAATTTCCACGTAGTGGAGTTACAGAAGCCCAATTGCTGCGAACGGCCGGCGCCGCATCGATAATTCATGACCATCACTAACACTGGCTGTGTTACGAATAGCTGCGATATTTTCCTCAGTTCGCACTCTATGTAAGCGTGTTGGTGGTTTAATGTCAAACAATGTAAATTTGGTACAAAATTTGGTCACAATAGCCCGAATAGCGGCCTCAGTAGGTCGACTATAAAATGGAAGAAGCGCGCGATGAACTTTCTGATCAGAGCACGCATTTTGATAATAAAATTCCATTATTTGCAAACGTTGTTCGTTTGTAAGACGATTCATGTTTAAATTATAGACCAAACCTAACTGAAGATGTTTGACAGTAGCACATAACACGAAACGTGTGTGAGGTGTCAAAACCAGTGTTGCCAAAAAGAAATAGCAAACAAATTACCCATTATTTGTAAACGTTCTTCGTTCGTTAACTACACCGTGATAAAAATCTCAAATGTTTTGACATTGACAGTTTGGTCATTTGTTTAAGTTCTACAGGCGAAGAACAGAACTGCGAATCTAGAAAAGAATATGCAAAATTGAAAGTGCTGTCTCAGCAAAACAATGAAGAGGATTTGAAATGACAGGCAGTAGATCATTTAAGATGATAATGAAGAGTGTCTGACACAAAACGAAGCATGGTGGTACACCAGCATTTATTTTATGAATATTGGACTTAAAACCGTTCAGAATAATTAGAATTGATTGGTCAGAGAAGTAATTCCTAATCCAACAAGGAAAACACTCATACAGACTTAAGCAAATGCCAAGGCGCAATAATCTTACTTGCTCTAAAATATTGTTAATATTTGTATAATCGTTGGTGACATACATAAACCATCAGATCACCTGTGTCATTGAGATACTATATATTTCTTCAGCTGATAGTGTTGTGATGTGCTTTTTGCTTTCTAGCCGAGGTTCTGCTCGCCGGTCTCGCCAGGGTCGTCCTGAAGAAAACACGAAACTTCAGAGTAAAAGGTCTTCTAACCTTATTACAAAATCTTTATTGGAAATAACTCTTAAATCTATAACATACAATGTTCTGCTACTAATATTTCACTTAATTCGGATAATGGAACGGTTCACGGGCATCAACTCTTCTGGCTTCTAGTCTAGCTGCGATTACGGGTATTCTGGCTTCTTTTAATTCAGCTTCAAACGGGCCCTTTCATTCGGATGTCTGGTTCCTGACGGGATACTTAGGTATAACGCCCCTGGTGTCACTAAACAGCAGGCTAAACGCTTTGGTAGATCAGCAGGTACCGAAGCCCCTGGTGGCAATTAGGACATTAAACTTCTAACTAAAACCCCTTACCGCTGGTGGGGGGAAGCCTTAATAAGAAATAGCTGGACAATCTCACCTACCTAACTTGTCTTCATACGAAACCCCTTACCACTGGTGGGGGAAGTGATTGGTATTAGTGAATAATAATTCTAGCCACGCCTGCCGGTACCAGTGATAAGGTGGTGGATAAATAGTATTGCAGCGATACTGCGACGTTGAGGAAGGCTCCGGAAGTAAATTAATTACAAACGGTATTCATAAGGTAGAACATGAAGAAATCAGATCAAGACATATTGCGCAGTTCGAACAAGAGGAATCTTCGCTGCACTGCTTCTATTCTTAGCATAATCAAGGATTGGTCTGACATATGTGGTGTATAGATATTTTGTTACGTAAGGGTTAGACCACCGTTTGATAAACCCCAAGGACTCCCAAGATCACGGATACAGGAAACAATAGGGTTGGGGACGTTACAGAAGTAATAGGTTCTAGGATTTGATGGTAAACGTTTATGGGAGAAAGTCATTGATTGACATGTATTTGTTAAGTACCAGGAAGTTTTTATTTCACCAGATAACACCACGGAAGAATCACAAGAAGGTGGGATTACTTTTATTATTTCAATGTCATCTGTATAAATAGAAAAATCGAAGAACGTCATTAGTGGCGAGCACAAATAGAAGTGGGCCAAGATATCTGCCCTGAGGAACACCTGAAGAGGCATAGATAGGACCAGACAATGCACTTCAGCACTTCTGAAATCAACCCTATATACACAATTAACGAAGAATCACTTGACCCATTCGTGCCAGTGCCAAAAGTTTCATGCAGACAAATTGGGTAAGTTTGACCTCATTTCGGTTTTCCTCAGTAGGGTGGGCTTTAAAAAATTTAAGATTGCATCTTTTGAATAAACCTAGTAAGCCTTACTTGTTTATTATAATAGATAAAAAGCTAGGTAAAGTTTTCAACCACAATGGACATGTTTAACTACGTGAAAATGAATGCACTTAAGCTCAATACTCTACCAACAGCCGCAGTTCCCCTCATTAATTTCCAAAACTAATGAATTTAGCCGCTGGCACGGAGCTGCTCTATCTGCTTTGCAATAAATACAGTATCTGCATAAAATACCTGGATCATAACAAAAATGACCCCCAACAATAACGAAAGAAATTTAAATAAACTCTGGGGTGCTCCACTAATGATCCTCCTCCACTACCAAGCCAAAACCAATGCATATTATATTCTCAGCCCAAACCGTGCCAGCAGGCTATTGCCAGCAATTTATCCAAATCGGATGAAATCGTGAATGTGAATCGTCGCGGCTTGCAATCACAATCATGACGATGAAAACTACTCCGAGAGGATGTCCTCTGTCGTACTATCCGCCTATCAGCTATAGTGCTATATGAATTCCTACATATATAATGTGTTAGAGTACTTGTGTAGATATTCTCGGAACGACCATCCCATCTCTCTTGTGCTTTCTAAATGTGGCTGTCTGAGGTTGACTTCAGGACTTATGTGCGATGGATTTGGTCAGATTATGATGTGGACGAGCTTTGAATTTATACGAATTCGTGGTGGTAATTCTGGGTTATGGCTCATTTTTTTCCATGGTAAACCACAGTAGTTTTTTTTTTTTTTTTGTTGAGGCTATATACCTAAAACCCATCCGAAACTTGTAGTAAGAGTAGCTTCGTTTTGGATTTTACCACCAGGTTCTCTGCTCGTGAATGATACACGAGGGATCCGACATACGATTTGACCATTAGTCACTGTTAGTAGTTGTCCAGCAACTGTCCCTGTCCATCGCTGGCTTCTGCAAAAACAGAAATGAAACGTAACGAAATCATTTAGCTATGGATTCATATGTGTATGGTTTTTCGGGTTCTATTCTCTAATTGAAAATAAAAGCTATGCATAGATTAATTTGTATAACATTGCGGGACGATTTGTTGGCCAACCGCAGGTTATTAGAAAATCCGGGGGAAATCAGAATTTGCATTTGAATTTTGTTATGCTTAGGGGTTGGGTTTTAGAGAGCAAGCGGCTCTGGGTTAAGAGGCAATTAGAATTTAGAATTCATTGCTGTACTGGATTGGCATTTAATTGAAAAAAATACGAAAATACGAAAAACAAATCTTTGCAGCTTACAGTCGACGAAGTTTAGAGAAATGTGAGCCATAATTAATGTGAAATGATAGTTAAAATTTGTGTTGGTTTAGGAATTCATTTGGCGGTTGATTTATGGATATCTGGTTGAGACATTAGATTTTCAAGGATTCGTTGGTGACAAAAACTCATAATAAAAAATATAAAAAAAAATCAAAGAAAATAGTTTTGAGTTTGATACAATTTTTAAACACAAACTACATATATACCGCCTATTGAAATAAACTGGGACTTTAGTCCGATTAGTTTAAAGAAAAAAAAAAAGTTCATCAACCAATTCTTCCTTTTTACTTGCGATATACTTAGGTACTATAGGGCAAGTTCTGCATTTGGAAAAAAAATCGAACTCGAGATTTTGATCAAAGTTGACATTACGATGATAGCGAAGACGAAAAAAGTGAGTCCCACAATTCCGTCTGTCTGTCTGTATGTCTGTATGTCTGTACCTCGAACTACAGCCTAAACTACCGGAGGTATTTTCTTCAAACTTGGTAGTTAAGGGTCTTCGGTGATTCCCTAGAGGAGAAATTGAAATTTTTTTTTAGCTCCAAAACTAAGGGTACCCCCCATACACCCGAAATGCAAAATCTTATTTATCTCGAAAACGGCTCTAACGATTTTGATAAAAAAAATTAAGTGTGACATTATGGACATGGACTATATTTTGGTGAAAAAAAATTTGGGGGGAAATGTTATTAGGGGTACCTGCCATAGACCCGTTTTTTTGATTTTCGACTTTCTCATTAACGGCTCTAAGGATTTTAACCCAAAATTTTTAGCAGGAGTCCCCTTAAGTTTAAAATAATATTGTATATAAAAATATTCGAAAAAATATTTATTGGGTTTAAAAAAAAAAAAAAAATTTTAAATCAATATCTTCAAAACCTATGAACGATTATTTCTTGAAATTATTTCCTAAAACCAATATTATTAAATAGTTAAAATTCGCATCCCACATTTTTTTCTTGAAAAATTTTAGAGAAATTTTTTATATAAAAAAATTATTTAATAATAAAACGATTTTTTAAGGTTTATTTGCATAAATTCATACTTTTCCGGAAACCAGACGGCAATTTTATGCATTTGAACATTATTATCTCATTAAATCCATGTTTTATATTTATAAAATGTATCTTAAATTCCAAAGTACTTTTACATAAGAGCAAGTTCGTGCGATCCAGTCGTGCATTTTATTTAAATGGAAGTTATTTTGATATAAAATCGCTATAAATAGTCTCATTCTGACAGGCGTAGATCTTAAGTTTCTTTTTTTTCTTCCAGGTAAGAGAGTTTGCTTTCGAGGCATACGAGTATTTAGAAAAAGGCATTGATTGATTTTTCTATATTTATATTCAATATCATTCAAAAATTTATACAAAAATCCGTTTTTAGTTTTATTGATTTTTTTTTAATTTATTTTAGTGAATGTTCAAAGAGTTGAGCTAATATTGCTAATATATCAACAATTTTGAGAAAAATATTGTTCAATGTCAAAAAAAAAATATAAATTTCTACACAATTTAATTTTTACTTGCGACTTATAGGTAGATACTAAAGGCAAGTCTATGCATTCGGAAAAAGAATCGAACTCGAAATTTTGATCAAATTTGAAATTACGATGATAGCGAAGACTAAAAAGTGGGTCTCGCAGTTCTGTCTGCCTTTCTGTCTATTCCACTATATCCTAAACGGCTTTTTTTCTCAAAAACTGTTCGACAGGTTTTTTTAAAAGAAATTCATAAAATTTCATTTAGTTAAAGCTAGGTAATGGTTGAAAAAAATTTCTGAAAAATGAATGAAAAATGAAACCATTTTTTTTTTGTTTTTGATTTTTTCAAAAACGGTACCACCGATTTTGATCATTTTTATGCTAAAGCTCCCCAAAAAAATTAATAGTATTGCGTATTCAAATTTTCCAAAAAAATTGTTTGGATTTTAACAAAAAATTTCAATTTTCTTATTTCAAAAAACCTATGCTCGAATTTTTTTTAAAATTTGACAACTAAAAGTATATTAAAACAATCTACAATTTTATTTTACGTGAAAATAACGGTACCCACCAGTGGTCTATTTCACCAAATTACAATTACAATCACAAATTTGTAATTGTTACCTACAATTACAAATTTGTAAACTGATTTTCTGTTTCACAAACTACAAACATAATTCCAACAAATTTGTTGGAAAGAGAAAAGATTAAGGGAAATTGTATTTGTTATTTACAAATAGAAGAAAAAGTCGTTTCACCGTTTAATTTGCAAAGTTGTAAATAACAACTGTTTCTGTACAAGTTTGTTAGCATTCGACACATCATAACAAAAATGAATAAACAAGATAAAATTTTTGTCGCCGATTTAATTCGTGATAAGAAAGATATTTTATTCGAAAAATTTTCCGATATCATAACACATAATCTTAAAGTTAGCGAGTGGCAAAACATTTTCAACAATATAAAATCTAATGGTATTTTAATAGATAAAGATTGGAAATACCTAAGAGATGTCGTGTGGCAAAATTAAAGACGAAATACTCTGTTAAGTAAAAATTATTTGTTAGGTAGATTATATTTACCGGCAATATCAAAGAACCGTTTACGAATGCTTTCGTGTTCTTCTGGCCAACGTACAGTACTTATCTATTTTCAAAGGCAGAACAAACACGATGGACAGTTCTGCATACCGTAGATTTAGATATACCGTGCATTTGAAATTTCATAGTTAATTCGCGGTCAATATATTTTTCTTCGTCTATTAAACACAAAATCTACACTTATATCACTATCAGTGCTACTATGCCTTCGATGTAAGGTTTTTTGGGTTTGAAACTGAACAAATTTGTAAAATTTCGTGATTCCGTGAAACAGAAACTTACAAAAAAATATAAATTTTAACAAATTTGTACTTGTAAGCAACAAAAAAAATTTAGTTTTGGTGAAACTGAAATAATGAAATTTCTACAAATTACCCTTTGTAAACAACAAACACATTTTTGTAATACAACCATTTTGTGAAACATAAAAAAACGATTTTTGTACAAATTTGTTAAAAAACTGCTTGTAATCTACAATCTGTAAGTTGGTGAAATAGGCCACAGGTCAATTTTCTCCAAAAAATAAGTTATAAACACAAGTTTTACTATTTCTTTCTCATGAACGGAACAAAAAAAAAAATCTATAACAAGTTTTTGAATAGATAGATAGATAGATAGATAGATAGATAGATAGATAGATAGATTTTTAGATACTTGAGAAAATCTTCAGCAAGTAAAGTTAAAAAAAAATGTTGCCTTTTAATTTAATCCTTAAAAGCTATGAATAAAAAATGATTTTGTGAGGTTTCAGTTAATATAAATTTTATGTGTTTGAAATATGTAGTTATAACAGATGCTCAACGTGCCCTCCTTGGTTTTGTATGCATGCTAGAGCTGTGATTGCACTGCGAATATTGATGCTAGGTTAGGTTAGGTTAAAGTGGTTGTCATTAAAGCGTCTGACACGCTTAAACCATTAGAGGTCCATTGTGATACAACGATCTAATAGGGAACAAAAAGGTTTCCTACTAGTTAAAACCATTTGGAGCTTCTGATGAAGCGAAGGAGACTTTTAATGTCTTTGTTTATGAGATCGCTTGGTTCATTATAGAAATATTCTCCTAGATGAAGTTTGCGTTTGTAAGAGAGAGCAGGGCATGTACAAAGAAGGTGTGGGATTGTCTCCTCTTCCTCCTCGTCCAAGCAACTCCTGCAAAAATCGTTTGATAGCACACCGAGTCGTGCGGCATGTCTACCTATGAGACAGTGTCCAGTTATGACACCTATGACGGAGCTGATCTGAGATCTACTGAGGGACAATAGACATTTTGACCGTTTCAGATCCAGTTTAGGCCAGATTTGTTTGGTCGCCATGCAAGTGGTAGTATTAAGCCATCTTGTGTTTGATTGTTCCAGAGCGATTCGTTTCAGCATAAGTTTACTTGTAGCTATGGGCATACCTATATTTGGCTTTTCGAGTAAGATAGGCATTTCCGTTCCAATTCTGGCGAGTTCGTCGGCTTTGCAATTCCCCGGAATGTCCCTGTGACCCGGCACCCAGAATAGGTGAATGTTAAACTGTTTGGCCATCTCCATCAGAGACGATCGACAGTCTTGGGCTGTAATGGAGTTTACAGAGACTGATGCGAGGGATTTCAAAGCAGCCTGACTGTCTGAGAAGATACGGATATCCGTGCTAGATACCACGTTTTCTTTAAGCCAGGACAATACTTCCTTTATCGCCAGAATTTCCGCTTGGAATACGCTACAATGGTTTGGTAGGCGGAAGGAGAGACTAAGGTTTAGTCCATCTGAGTACACTCCACCACCCACTCCGTTTTCAGTCTTCGATCCATCTGTAAAAAAGTTTACTGATTTATTATCTGTCAAAGCCCCTTCCTCCCAAGCTGACCTTGAGGGAATGGTGACTTCAAAGTTTTTATCGAAAACCAAAAAGGGAGTGATGTAGTCAGAGTGACTTGGGAGAGTTCCGAATAAATTCAAAATGGTGGTGTGGCCAATAGAGTTATTGGTCCATTGAGAGATGTCTTTGAGACGTATGGCTGTGCTCGCGGCCATTTGTTTGCTGTATATATCTAGGGGTGTTAGGTTGAGAAGTATGTCTAGTGCAGCGGAAGGTGTCGAGCGGAGAGCTCCGCTGATGCACATACACGCTGAACGTTGAACTCTGCTTAGTTTATCGCGATTTGTCGCTTTATCTAAGGCCGTCCACCATACGGTCACCCCGTAAGTGAGTATCGGTCTGATGACCGCAGTATATAGCCAGTGAGTAATTTGTGGAGACAAGCCCCACTTGTTCCCTACGGCTTTTTTTACAAGAAAAGAGAGCTACCGTGGCTTTCCTTACTCTTTCCTGTATATTAGGTTTCCAACTTAACTTTTTGTCTAAAATAAGACCCAGGTATTTAGCTTGATCTGAGAAAGTGAGTGGAACACCTTTAATCGATGGAGGGTCTAGTTGAGGAATTTTGTATTTCCTTGTGAAGAGGACTTGTTCAGTCTTGTGGGGGTTAACACCTAAGCCACATCGATCTGTCCATTTTAGTAGCTTGTTGAGAGCGGTTTGTATAAGTTCTGTTAAAATTTGAGGATGCTTTCCTGATACGGCAATGGCAATATCGTCGGCGTATGCAATCACTTTGAATCCTTCTTCTTCTAGGTCTATTAGCAGATCATTAACTACCATGTTCCATAGAAGTGGGGATAGTACTCCACCTTGTGGGGTTCCTCTACTGACTGACCTTCTTGTAGTAAAGCTACCTAGTTCCGCATTTATAATTCTGCTTTTCAGCATGAAATTTTTAAGGTTACCAAGTGAGCTATCCACATTGAGATTCTGCAGTGTCTTTGCTATTGCAGCGCTGTCGACATTGTTGAAGGCGCCTTCTATATCTAGGAATGCAACTAGAGTGTATTCTTTGTGATCTATGGAGTATTCGATTGCGCGTATGTAGCGCAGTTTCTACCGATTTTCCCTTACAGTAAGCGTTTTGTGCTGTAGAAAAAAGGTTTGGTTTTATAACACTACGCAGATGAATGTCAATCAATCGTTCCAGTGTCTTAAGAGGAAATGATGATAGACTGATAGGTCTTAGATCCTTGGGCGTAACGTGGGAGCATTTACCAGTTTTGGGTATAAAGACTACTTTAATTTCTCTCCATATAAGGGGAATATGAACCAGGTTTAGACAACTGTTCATTATTATCTCTAACGTGGGTAAGATAATGTCTAAAGCAACTTGCAGTTCGGCTGGTATTATACCGTCTGGTCCCGCCGATTTGTATGGATCGAAGCTGTTAATTGCCCATTTTAGTTTGTCCCTTGTTATTAACCCTTGGATCTTTATAACTTTGTTGTTTGACTCCATTGAGTTCATGTTGCAAACGTTTTGCGAGCTACCTGGGAAGTGAGTGTCAAGTTGAGTGATTCTTCACATGAATTTGTCCAGGAGCCATTTAACATTTTCAAAGAGCTTGGCATGACTGGATTTGTTGAGAGGATTTTCCTCAATCTAGATGCTTCAGAAGTATCTTCTATTTTATTACAGAAGTTCCTCCATGAAGATCTTTTGCTTGTCCTCAATTGTTTCTGATAAATCTTTAAGGATTCTTTATATAAGTTCCAATCTGAGGATTCTTTTGTGTATTTAGCTCGATTGAAGAGTTTTCTGCAACTTTTCCTGAGCGGTTCTAATCCTGAATTCCACCAATAAGGTTTCTTTTTTCCTCTAACTTGGAGATGAGGGCAAGAAATATTCATTGCATTGTTCAGGGTTAGTGTCAGATCCTTGACTTTGTTATCTAGATCTGAGGTGTTGGAGGGGATATCTAGAGATTCGGCTGTAAGCGATCTTTTGAGAATATCTCTATATGTTTGCCAATTTGTTTTCCTATAATTACGAAAAACTGGCCGTGTGGTGGGTACATCACTTAAACTGAATTGAATGTATCTATGGTCGGAGAATGAGTGTTCCTCTGATACTTTCCAATTCGTTATCAGTTGATATACAGTGTCAGAGACAAGAGTGATAGCACTTCTTGTCGGTTTCTGGTAACAAAGGTAGGTTCATTGCCGATGTTATTGACTATAAGGTTAGTACTAAGAATATAATCAAAAAGAGACTCACCTCTATCATTTATGTCCGTACTTCCCCAAACAATGTGATGGGCATTAGCATCACACCCAATAAGGAGGCTGATATTTTGCCGTTTTGCCTCAGCGATGATCCTCTTGAGCGTTTCGCCAGGAGGGCCAGGGATGTCGTGGCCAAGATATGCCGACACTATCCAGTACGTCCCATTTTTGGTGTGTAGTCTGGCGGCGGTTATATCTCGATCGCTGAAATCAGGGAGTAAATATACATTAGAACTACTTTTAACTAATATGCAGGATCTGGGTTCACCTTTGTCCGATGCATACAGCAAGTAGTAACCAGGAGTCCTGAGTCCCTGAATTCTAGATTTGGCAATCCATGGTTCCTGGATCAGGTCTATATCCTCTCGGTTCTTGTGCAGACGGAGAAGATGTGAGGCCGAAGCCTTGATGGAATGTTGAAGATTAATCTGAAGTAGTTGCAGCATTTTGGCTACACTCATCCAGACCAACCCCAACATGGTTTGATTCAGGTCTTCCGATTCAGAGGACGAATCCAGTAGCTCGGCTTCAGAGTCCGAGCCAATGGGTTCGTCTTCACTCAGAAGAGCCTTCCTCACGGAGTCTTCAGCTTCCTTCTCGGAGAGACTGTCGACGTTTTCAGGAGCCTTTTCGGCGTTGCTAGCTACTGCCTTTTTGTTGATGACTCTTCGAGAATATGCTCTTCTAATTCTGTATAGAATATTGAATTCGACATTTGGTATTATGTGGTTTGACATACATATAAGGGACAAATTAAATTTTGACCGATTGCTCTGAACATGAATTTTCCGCAGCAGAATATAAAAATGCATTTTCAGGAATAAAAAATAAAAAGCAAATGAAATATAGGGAGCAAGAAGATATTTAGTTCTAACTATAAATGAAAATTACTAAAATCAAGAATTCAATCCATTGACATCATAGGCGAACTCTTGAATATTTTTCTTATTAAATCCATGTTTTTATGAAATTTTTAATTCCAAAGTATTTGTACATAAGAGCAAGTACGAGTACGTGCAATTCAGTCGCTCATTTATAAGAGAATATAATATATGTACGTAAATCAGGTGCCAAATTACCGCTTCAGTGACCGAGTAAGTAAGTCCCATCAGTGATCAAATGAAAATGTCAAATTAGAGTAATCGATTGCTGTAATTCCAAACTCACATAATTGGGTCACGGATTGCTCGAAAACTGATGTGGTAATTTGGCCCCAGCTTTTTACTTAATCTTCACAAATAGTTTGCTTATTAAAAACAGTTATACAGTTCGGAAGTTGATGTTATCTGTATTACAGATAAATGGTTGAAGCTTGCAACGTCTAATATGTAACAGATTCCCAATTTCAATTTAATACGTAACGATAGAACCACCAATAATATCGGAGGAGGAGTTGCTAGTTTAAACGCTTAAATTATATCTAGGTCTGGTAGCATTGGAATTGAGCTTTTGATATTAGAAGTTTCTGATTGTAACTTTAAATGCCTTTTAGGTGATGCTTTTAATCCAAATAGAAACTTTTCACCTGAACTTTTTTTTCAACTCTTCGTGAATTCTCGGTAAATTATGAAAATTATAATTGGTATGTGGGAACTTCAATGCAGACTTTTTCGCTCTGATTCTAGGGTAAATCAACTTAAAGATGAAAATGCAGCTACTAGTCTCTCTGTACTGAATTCAAATGCTGCTCGTTTCAGACGGAATGCCACCTCTAGTCTTCTAGACTTAATGATTGTGTCTGACTTGTTCAACGTTCATTTATTCGACCAGCTTTCTCTGACCATGATTTACTATTCTGCACCTACAATATAGAATTTTCAAATATCTCGTCCATTGTCCATTTGATATTTATAGTATAGCTTTTATAATGTTGACGATAAAGTCAATTTCTTTTAAAATTTATTGCTTCAACTCTACCTAAAGCATATTCCGCTGAAAACTGTCATGATAAGCAAAAAGAACTGCCCTTTGTTTACTTCTGAAGTCCTCGATTCAATAAAAATCCGTAGTAAGCTGTGTTCTAAGTGGAAGCGCTACCCAACACCCATAAACTGAAAGATTTTCTATCAAGCTCGTAACCAATCGTCTTTTTTAACTTGCAGAGCTAAAAAAGATATTTCATTTCAAAATTAAGGCCTGATCAAAATTCACGTAAATTTTGGAGTAGCCTGCGTTTATTTGGCATTGGTAGAAAAAAAGTGGTTGAAAATTTTCCGGATCCAAATGATCTTAATAAAGGCTTTGTGGATAACAACTTAAAGTCATCTAGCTTTACAATTAACAACTCAGCCATTTATGAACCTCCTTCTGAATTTGAATTTGAAGTCGTCTCTGAGAATGAATTGGTCACGTATGTATTTGTATATCTTTTTTCTTAGATCAAAGTTAGTGGGTGAAGTTGGAGTTCCAAAACGTTTTATTAAAATGATATTACCACAAATTATACCCACCTTACATTTATAGTAAATATTTTTGTATCACGACCAGTGGCGGCTGGTGGGTTGTTGAACAGGTGGTGCACTCTACTTGCTCACTAAGTAGGTATTAAGATTATAAATCGCAAAAAAACAAAAATTTACATGTATATGTCGATTTCTTATTATTTTGTATAATTGCTCGAAGAATTTCGACCATGTATAAAACTGACACACTTATTACATTTAGCAAGGAATCATGTTTTTTATTTTTTCACTTAAATGCGTCAAATCGTGGATTCACGTAACTTTATTTTAAAAAAAATTATTACTGTCTTTAATATACCTAATCACTGTTAATTTTTCCCACACCACACACTGTACACAGAATCCAACCAAAACCAAAATAAAAAATAATTACTAACCTAACACCTACAAACCTACACTATTTAACCAGTCACGGATAGAGCGAAACAACATTACATATTCGCAGGCGCAGCGCATTCTAGTCAAACATCGGTTGCTGTAGTTAATCTTCAGTTCTCGTGCGGCGCACGAGAGCAGGCTAATTCCTAGTAGTTACATTTCAATGAAATATCTTTTGTCTCACGCGTCAGGGATACTTGCTTGTAACTCATACAAGTTATATTAGCAGTCCTCGTGCGCTCGCCGAAGCGCACGAGAATTTTTACTTGCAAGGAAAGTAAGTCAGGTCTTAATAGTAAAGCAAAGCGCTTACATTGTTTCGTCATAATTGGAAATTTTACTTGTTTGTGTTCTTGTACGTACATATGTTTAAAAAATAAATATTAATATGGGAATCTAAAATAAAGATGCAGTAATATTTTGTAATTTTTAAATCTTTTGAATTGGTGGTTCAGCGCACGAGCGCACTTAAGGTACAGCCGCCACTGATCACGACCTCTTCTTTTCCAAAATGTTAAAAGCATGCAAAAGTAATTCCTGTGCCTAAGAAAAACAATCCTTCAATTGCATCAGATTTTCGGCCTATAAG
Source organism: Chrysotoxum bicinctum (assembly GCA_911387755.1). NCBI lineage: Eukaryota > Metazoa > Arthropoda > Insecta > Diptera > Syrphidae > Chrysotoxum > Chrysotoxum bicinctum. The sequence goes on from OU426989.1 coordinate 97,832,039, forward strand.
TATACTGCCTTGGCTGTCTAAAACTTAGAAAAAGTTTTGTCAAAACCATATTTCAAACCACATGCGGACTCGTAACTTATTTTCTTCTTTGCAGTCAGGATTTCCAGCAGTTCACAACTGCTCTACGGCTATGGTTGAGGTTCTTGAAGATATTCGAATTCGGCATGACCAAGGCATGTTAAAGCTTCTCTGTTTGCTGGATTTAACAAAAGCTTTTGACCGAGTTAATCACAGTATTCTAAGCAAGAAACTAAAACTTTACTTTGGCTTAAGTGACAAGTCGGTACACTGTCTTATACAAGACTATTTGAGTCATCAAATTCAAAACGTTAAAGTTGGCAACAATTCTTCTGATTCAATCAGCAACCTTGCTGGCGTCCCACAGGGTTCCATCCTATTTTTGTTCTGCATGTTTATAAATGACTTACCACATGTTTGCAAATATGTCATGTTACATTTCTACGCAGATGATGCTCAAATTTATCTTTTGATACATTTTAACGTATGTATTGGAAGTTCTAACTTGCAGAATAAATGAAGATCTGTATGAGATTCACAATTGGTCGCTGTGTAATGGCCTTACTATTGCCATCTCTAGACTAAAATTTGATACGAGCAATCATCCACCTATTTTTTTAGCACAATTTCAAACTGAGTTTTCGAGTACTGTTTTAAGTCTTGGCTTTAAAATAAATCTATTAACCTCTCTATTGGACGTATCTATGGATGTCTTGGGAAATTGAATATGTTCTCTAATCTAATACCGATTGAAACTAAACCGAGAATTAGAAAATCGTTGATACAACCAACACTTATTGACCATGCTTCAGTAGTTTACCCTAAACTGGATTCTGAATAACTACGTAAATTGCATGTTGCTTTTAATGATGGCTTGTGAAGATTTGACCATATTTCTCAATACCATCAATTTGTCCTACGATGCACTTTTGAACAATTCTTTGAATCCAGGTGTTGTATTTTCTTGCACAAAATATTACAAAGAAGGGCACCATCATACTTATATTTAAAAATATGCTTTGTGCAGTCTGATCGAACAATGAATCTTATTTCATCTACATGCTCAGCACATATCTATATTCACCAAGGCTATTTTTCGTATATGCCATTAAACTCTGGAACTTCTTACCATTGCATTGGCGATAAAGCAGATAATAGGAATATCACAATTTAAAGAAACGATTCTTAGTTTTTTTAATTAAAACTTAAAAAACAGTAACAAGAAAGTAATTATGTATCAAATCTTTATTTTTTATTTAATCTTAGTAATTTTAAAAACAAAGCTCTAATTTTGATTAACTTAGAGTCCAATTTTAAGGTACTATAAAAGACTATGTCTTATTTTTACGCCCGCTATGAAATAAATAAATTGATATTGATTTTAGCAAATTCATATCCAGTAAGAACTAACGAAATGAAAAAGGCTATTTTTATTTGTTTCGATCTTGTACTCAACTTTTAAGCCATCTAAGTAATCCTTCAATCTTTTGCATTTGCATACCTAAAGAATCTTTTCATACGACCTGCGTTTGAACCCTTCAAAGTTTTATTTAAGTTTACTATTAAAGATAGTCTTTGAAACTTCATACGTATAAGATATTTTTGTTCTAAAATACTTTATGTTGCTAATGTGGGCTTCAAGTAATAGCAACACTCGCCCTGTAGTCTACTTTTACAACATAAACTTATTTATATAAATCTTCCTCTTAAAAAATTTAAATTTAATAATTCATCCATTTAAAAACCCACAGCAGAAATATGAATTAAATTGTCCAGAAATGTTAAGTGATTGAATACTAATTAGGATTATATAAGCGCACAACATTTTAATTATTCGCTTATCTTTCAAACAAAAAATGAAAATACTTAAAATAAATCACCCTCGACTTCCATTGGTATCCTGTAATAATAAAAAAGCAATCCTCTTATGTAAAATAAAAAAAAAATTAAGAAACAAAAAACTTGTAAAAATTATTGATGAATATAAAGCAATGAGTTCTAAATCTTTTAACTTTAAGCAAAACAAAACCTTCACCGGTTAATACTTCTAATCTAATCTTCAACACCTTACTAAAACAATTGTTAAGAAATTAAAAAGAAAAATTAGATAAAATTTCAAAACGAAAAAAAAATGAATAAATTTAGAAACATTTTCCCAGGTTCTCTCTTAAACAAAAATAAATTAGTTTTTTAATCTTTTTTACATTTCAATTGTACTTTTTAAGTAAAAAAATGAAGAAAAACATTAACAATCAAAATCTGAAATTCTTTTTTTATATTGAAAGATCCGTAATTTTTTATAATGAAAATTTATAATTATGCCAACTCCTTGAAGTAATAAAAAATTAAATTAAATTAAAAAATGTTAAAATTAAAAAAAAAAAAATAAAAAAAAACAACGGAATCTTATGTGATACGAGTGGTTAATCGAATTGACCAATGAATATTATAAAAACTACAAATTAAAAATAAATATATATAATCGTGTTGATAAAATAAATCTGTGCTAACGGCACAATGTTAAAAATTAAAAATTTTAATCGATATAAAAATATGAAGTAGTTTCATGAGGAGCATAAAACTTAACTTTTTTTTAACTTGTTTTACTTTTGTATCACCCTGGAACGGACCAGTCGAATAACTACGAGTATAATATTAAATCAAATAAAATATTGGTTCTCACAATATTTAAATAGAAATAAAATGTTAAGTGTAACATTAAAAATAAATATATCATTAGATTATAAAACATACAACAAATTGTGTTTTTTGGAATTTGTGCATATAAAAAAACTTCCAAAAAATATTACTAAAACTAAACGAAATTAGATTATGTATAAATGAATAAGTTTCTTTTTAAGAATGAATAGAAATAAAAAAATTAAAATAAAATTAGGCAATGGGGACAAACACACTTAAATAATACTTTTTTGGGGTTTCGTTAAAGTTTAAAAATGAAATTCTATAAAAACAAAAAAAAAATAAAAATTAAAAATATTATCTAGAAAAATAAAATTACCAAAAAGATAAAAAAAAATAGATAAATTTATATACACTCACTATAGTATATGTATATTTTAACGAACAATTGTTGTAAGTACCTATGTAAATTAAATGAATGAAAATATTGAAGTTTTAGAAACAAAAAAAAAATCTGTTTTAAGTAAAATTATGTTTAACAAGATGAAAATACTGTAACAGAAAAAAATCGAATATGCAAAATTTAAAACAGGAAATAAGGTAATGATTATGAAATAAGAAATATATATAAAAGAAATACTAATACAAAACAAGAAAACTAATAATAAAATGAAATGTTTCACTGATTATTTTAAAATAAAAGTTTGTTTTATTTCTTAACTTGTGCGTACATTTAAAAACAAGAACGGTACATTAAAATTGGAATGGCAATGATTAGATACAACTTTATATAGATACAAAAAAGGTGTGCCAAAAACAATATTCTTTTTAAAAATGCAATAAAATGAACAAAATTAATTTTTTTTTCATGTACTATGGCTTTATTAGTAAGAGCTTACGTTCCCATTAATTATGGAACTCAACGTTGTTCAAGTGGCTGGTCGTGCGCCATCTATTGCTTGGACCTTGTGAGCGAATAATCCAAAGTGAAATGTTGAGCTGTTGAGAACGATGGCGAGTTGATGTTTGTGAATTGAGTCTCACACTCTCGGCTACAGCAGCCACATTCTCGTCTGTGCGCACCGTACGACGATGGGGAACATGAGTGTTGTCCACTAGCATAACAGTCTCACGATCTTTTGCACAAACATGCCGACCGCAGGCGCTGTGGTGGATGCTTCATTTCGCCCAAAACTTCTTTTCTTTAAAAAAAATGCACTGTTTGGACTATACAGCTCTCACTTTACTACTGTCAATATCCCTAATCCCTAATAAAAACGGTGTGCTAGATATCATATTGCAGCAGCGATGGAGGTTATCCTTCATCTGTCACAGGGTAGGGGACTGCGTTTTAAAGTCAGCAGGTCGAAATCTCGTAAGGAATTACCGAAACTAAAGCATTGCCATTATGTCAGATAGCCAATACGCAGTCAAAGCACTAAGCTCATACGCCTAAGTTGGTATGGGAATGGTAATATGAAGGCAGGCTTAACGAACTTGGTAAGAACAATAATGTCTCTTCATTGGATACCTGACAATGTATGTAGGTATCCAGGGAGGAGGCAGACTCCCTAGTAAAAACAGGCTCAATGACTCTTTTAACTGAGGCAGAACCCTACTACGGAATAAGATAAATCAGGATTAAAAACGAAATCAAAATAGAGGAGGAGGCCAAAAGATCCAAAAAGTGGAGGTAGGTCAAACTACTTCTTGGGAACTATAAACAAAGATCGTTTAATGAACTGTACCAGGGGTAGAAGTTGATAATTGACTATCAATTTTTTTATTGTAATTTTGACTAGCTGTTACTATCATATCAATAAAGAAATATAGAGAGAACGATTGTCAAAACGACAATCAATTAATTTAGTGATCACTTTACTCTTACGCGATACGGGCCCTCGCGGGTCCTAGGTAAACTAGGAAGACACTTCAGTATTCTTGGCCTAAGAAACAGCTCCACTAGCAGATTCTGCAATACTTATGAAGAAACTCTAGAACACATACTAGGCGGATGCGAAGCACAAATGCATCAAAGAAACAAGTATCTGGGACGATATTTTATTTTATTTGCGATTACGAGTAAGGAAACTCGTAAATAAAAACGAAACTCGTTTAAAATTAACTAGTGACATTTACTTTCGTTTTGCTTTCGTTTTGGGTTTATTGTCATTTGTTAAAGTTGTGTTTTTGTTTGGTCCTCAGCTGTTTTGTTTTGATTGGAATTGATGTGTAACTTGGAAGGTGAGGGTCGATCTCTTTCAATACATATTCAAACGCTTCCTTGTTAAGGCGGAAAAGTTGCTTGAACCTTGAAAATTTTGTATGGCTTGTCTTTAAATACAATGTGGGAAGGACTAAACTTTACTTACGTAGAACTAGGAAGGCTCAAAGGGTTCGATGAATCTTTCATAAGTCTTCTTTTTTAACAATTTTCTTCGTCAGATGAATATTCATCTTCGCTTTCAAAAAAGTATTCAGAATTCAAATACTTGTATTTTGACATTTGCTAATAGGTGTGAAGTCTGTTGCGCTTTAAAAAATAATATTCGGCCCTATCGAAGTAACCGTCGGAGCGGAACTTTCTCCGCAACGCATCCTTCGTCGGAAATTCAATTTCGGTTCGTAGTAGCTTTCATCGGAAGAAATTTTACAGAAATCCAAGGACGCATTTCGATGGATATAAATTTTAGTTAGAGATGTGCTAATTAACCGATATATCGAAAATGGATATCGAAAATGCGATATATTTTCAATAATTTTTTATAAAATAAACATCATAAGCATTTTAAACCATGACAAATCCGTGAGAGAGCGTATTTTATTGTTTCTTAAAAATATTTTTTTCAGTTATAATGCGCCAGCGTTTTAAAGAAATTTAATTAGATTCACCGATTCTTAAATCAAAACTATCGAAAAAAGTCCCCTACCTATTTCCATAAATGTTTTTTGTTTCCATTTGAAGTGTCAAAAAAAATATAAATTAAAAAAAAAATGTTTGAAAAAATATTTTATATTTATTTGACTAATAGGTTCTTCAATTACAATGGAAATGGATAAATGCACAAAACAAAAGATCACGAACATACTTTTTTTCCATCCAAACATCCATTTGTCTTGGTCCCAATTAATTTAACTGATTGGGCCAGATCTTCCCAAATACAGCTACAATTTCTGGTGTCCTTTTGCTGTTATCCGCTCATATTGCTGCGAACTTGTTTTTTCGTTCTACCTAAGAACAAAAAGTCTATTATAAATAGGTAACACAAGTTAACGCAACTAAAGTTAATTTCTTTATTACTTACATTTTAATTAACTATTTCTCTTCTAAAAAGAAAAGTATTTTTTTTTTTAATTTTTTATTAATTTTTATCAATATCTTAACTAGTTTTTTTTTCAATCAAATTATTTTAAATGATTGTAATGACGTTTAATAGGGTAGTCTTTCTTCTTTTTTTTTATTTTACAAACCTCAAAGCTGTAAACTACTTTATAAGATATTATATCTTAATGTTTATATGCAAATTAAATATATAAATGAAATGAAATGAAAAAAAAAACACTTCGCAACAAGAACTTGTCGAAAGATTTCCGATAAAATTTTGTTTGTATGTGTCAGAAAGAAGACCATTAGAAGTGCTTCATCGCACACAAATAGTATGCGTTGAATTTCGTCGCAAAGAATTTCCGATCAGCTGTTCGGAGAAATACCTTGAAGCAAAATGTCTCCGATTCGTAGGAAACCGGAGAGAATTACGCTCCGATGGTTACCTCGATAGGGCCGATTATTTTTAATTTTTGTTTGGCAAAATTTCTTTTTTTGCATTTTCGTTTCTCAAAATCGCTTTACAACGTGACTATCGTTTCCCTAGGTTTCGTTTTTGCCTTTCGTTTCGTATTTCATAATAAGGGCCCAGGTAAAAGAGAGTGATTTATATACACTTGGGATACACTTGGAGGAAGAGCTGTAGGGTTAGCAACTCATCTAGCTCTAGATGGGAACGCAATAGATCTTTAGGTCGCAGTACAAAGCCCCTCTCAATATTCATTCATTAAACGATAATTTCATCATCTTCTGTTACTGTTGATCCCTTATACCGCTCAAAAATCATTCCATAAAGCAAAATTCGTACTAAAGCAATTTCCTTAATAAATTGATTCTGAACACGCCTAAATGAACAATGACAGTTCTTGTCAAAAAGTAAAGCGCGGAACAGATTGAACCAGCAACTGCCCCGTCAAAAGCAACAGCGGCCGCCATTAATTTAGAGCCAATGTATTTCAATTGTTCAACACACATAAGAACAGCAACAGCAACGCCAACAGCGTCGTTAGGCCAAAGTCCTAAATTTGCTGTTGCTGGTGCAGTTATGTCAACTTTCCCACTGCAATATTCAGTGGCACCACAATGAAAAACTTTTTCTCGATATGAAATGTCAAACAGATGAAATGACGTTGCTGGTGGCAATGTGTTTGAGAAATGTTTGCTTGTCAGCGTGCTGTTTGCTGGTGCTGTTGCTGGTTTAATCTGTTTCGCGCATAAGTCAAAGAGTCATGTGGAGTTAGCGAGATACTACAAAATTAAAATAGGTATTTGATGATTTTAACTTTAATAAAAGGGTAGAGAAAGTATGATACTATATTCAATTTAAATTTGCAAAATCGTTGTTTTAACCTAGTTTCATAGTAAACCAGCTTTCGTAATAATTCAACTAAAATTTTGCGCAAATATATTAAGGGGGATATTGAAACAATTTTTAATAAACTGACTTTACCTGCACATTAATGGAGTAGTATCCTTTTCTGTTGACATAGTATTGTACTATCTCCTCACTGTTTTTCAATTCTTATGTAAAAAAAACATAAAATTTGGTGGTGCAACAGCTCCTGTGTGCGTGTTACCAGGAACGGAGGGGACCTACAATTTTCTGCCGATTCCGAACGGCTTATGAGCAGCACTTTCCATGACAAGAGATACTCTTGGAGAATTTTACAATTCCTCGCAAGAGGCAGTACACCCCTGAAAAAAAAACTTTCTTGCAGCGGCTGAGAATCGAACTCGAGACCTTCCGCATGACAGTCCAACGCACTAACCATTATGCCGAGGGGTACTACAATTCTTATGTGGGTCCAGTTAATTGCACCAATGACGTTTGGAAATACATGTTCGTTCTTAAAGTTTTTTATGGTAATAGTTGTTCGGAAATTGTTCAGGGCATTTTTATAAACTGCCTTTCTTTCGAAGCAAATGCTTTAACTACACGTGCAGAAATAATGCTCAAAGTAGACTGACTAAAGCCGACTAAGATTATAATTACATAAAAACAATAATCGAACTTCATTACTACTCCAGTATCAAGCTAGAACATAAATGGGTAAACTGATTTCCTTAAAATTTGGACCATAATTTTTCAAAGAATCTTTTCATAAATATTCCAAATTTGAGGAAACTCAGTCAACCCGTTTAATTCCTAGCTCCATGTAAAGTGGACATAAAAACGCAAATTATTTTATGGACTTATCATGTTTGTACCAAACACCGCCGGTTTATAACAGGCATGAGAATTTGGACTCTTAATCGAGTTTTTATATTAAATAATCACAAAACTTTAACACAAGAACTGAAAAACTTAAATTACAGTGAAGTTTTGAGAAATGTCACTTTATTTTGGCACTTTACCTGTATGCAACTGTGTGTAAATAGAGATTGGATGAACTGACTTCAGGTTGAAGTGCTTGAAAGGAAAGCCAAAACGTGTCAAAGATACAAAAAATCGATCTTTTGGTCGAAAGGAAAACCACATAAGCTTCGGGATTTACTTTACTTTAAGAAGTAGTGATTTTCTTTCACATACATACAAGTTTCTAAAATCCATTTCTTTTGCTTTCATTTTCGTAAAAGTCGAGATCAAAACACTCACATTTTTATTTTTATAAAATCTCGAACCGCTAAATTTCTTACAATCACTCAGTTGGAATATATCACAAATTTCTCAGAAACAGTGATGTTTGTTTGATGGCCTCGTATTCAATACTGTCGATGGATAGTTATTAATTTCTTATCAAAGATGTACAAATCAATATTTGTACTATTATAAATTAATTTCAAAAAAAAAAATTACTCACATTAGATCCTCTGCCATTTTCCTGCAAATTCAGCAACATAAAACAACACATGCCAAATTGACCGCATGTTGACTGTAACTTTACTTTTATGAACACAAATGTTGCCATGCTCATGCAGAGATGATGCTGTTTGTTTACAATTATGAACGCAATTTTTGCAGGACTGCGGCAGTTTTGCAATTACGAACTCAGCCTATTTTAAATGAGAAGATTGATATTATTATTGTACAATGTTTTTCAAAAACAAAAAGAATCTTAAGCCCCTTTTAGACGATCATTTCAGTTTCAGTTTCAGTTGAGCTATCAGTTAAGCTTTCAGTTAAACTGGTGTCTAAATACAAAAACTGAAGACTGAAACTGAGACTGAAACTGAAACTGATGATATTCCCATAAGTTTTCAGTTCAGTTATCAGTTAAACTGATGTGTAAATACTTTTCAGTTCAGTTGTCAGTTCAGTCGTCATTTCAATTTTAGTTTGCGGTGATTTATTAAGCGACAAAACTATAGCTATTGCAATAAGGCTTTCATCGTCCATTACGCAATGTATTTCCTCTGATTTTCGACTGCTCACAAGTAAAATGAAAGCTCAACCGAATACTTTACTGACGTCTAGATACACTGCCTTTTTTAACTGAACTGACAACTGAACTGATAACTGAAGGAACAACTGATCGTCTAAATACACTGCCTTTTTTAACTGAACTGAAAACTGAACTGATAACTGAAGAAACAACTGATCGTCTAAAAGGGGCTTTAAAGTACATATGAGTCATTGGATATTGGTTGCTATTGTTTTCAAATTTGAATGACTTTTTGTCAAGCTCCTCCTTAATTCTCTAGGTATAAATACAGCTTGTATTGGTATCAATTCTTCATACTTGAAAAAACTCATTCAACCGAAAACATCAGACAGGCTTTGTAGAACTTGTTTTTTGAAAAATGGCTCAATATCAAAATAAAACTTTGAAGATGATGTACAATGATCAATTGGAATATATAGACTGCCCAAGGAACGCCAAGTACGAAGAGTGTATTGAAACCGGTAACCTAGCAACTTATTTGATTTGTATTTGTAAAATTAAGTTTTTTCTCTCCTTTTCCTTAACACGCCGTCTCCACTAGCGATAAATCCATCGCAATCGCAATAGCCAAAGCAGAAAGCAGAGAGCAGAAGAACTGTCAGATTTTTGTGGCTGGGCATTTCATCGCATACTTTTTTAGTATAGTGAATAATTTTAATGGATATAAATGAGTTCTATGGACAATTTCAAATCAGATTTTTTTTTAATTTTGTTAGAAAAACGTAAACCCCAAGCAAAACCTTTCTTCGCACGCAAAACTCAAACTCAGTTAAATTAAATTTGGGTACGCCAGAACAATATGACAGTTCTCCTTGCGATAAAGCAAGCGATGAATGGTATGCGATGAGAGCATACTTTCTATCGCAAGCGATGAAAATATAGCTGCGATGGCGGTCTCTACTTGCGATAATGAACGCATGCTTTAAAGCATGCTCTGGATTCATCGCTAGTGGAGACCGCATGTAACAGCTCTTGAACGCTTCGAGATCCCGTCCAAATTTAAGCAATCTGTCAAAATCACCAACGAATCTGATGAAATTTTTGAAAAATGTGTTTTCGAATACTACAATTTGCTGTTTCCAAGTCCAGCTATCATTTTCTTCATCAAAATTGACGATGAAGGAAGAAATCAACAATCTGAAGAAGAAGAAAGGGAACCGTGTTCAAAATTAAGTAACGAGAGGAAACGTCATCGTGATGAAAACCTTGGAGTACCAGTATCGAGGCAAAATTGTTTTCTTGGTTCCTTACCAGATGAACCCTCAAGTAAATACCTTGCAGTACCAGTATCGAGGCAAAATTGTTTTCTTGGTTCATTACCAGAGGAACACTCAAGTAAGAAACACAAATCTTCTTTTAATAAAGCAAGATATGTAACAAAAATGAGAAAGCATTATATGTTAAAAAATGCCAAGAAATGCAAAACAAAAAACAAATATAAAAAGTAATAAACACTTGATTTAATGCACTGACGGGCTTGTTTCAGTTATTATTAGGTTCCAAATGACGACAAAACAATTTGAACAACTGATCCATAGATGCTTTGGAATGGCGGAACCTCATATTGAACTTTATATCGTCATATTCTACATTTATACGAGTGAGGTGTTGAAGCGAGCTTGAAGCTCGTGATACCTGATTCCCTCAACACCATTTCAAACCAACTCCGACGATAAACGTGGGTCGAACATCCGAACATTTAAACGTGGTAATATTCGGAGAATAGAGATAATCAGCCTTATTCCGTAAGTCGTTGAACGCCAAAATAAAAACGTCAGTGTGAATTTGGTATTACGTAAGGCGTTCGACGCCAAATAAACGTCAATTTGTCGATTCTCTCTTGTGGAACGTGTTCTCTATATTGTTTTTGGTATTCCGTAAGTCGTTTTCATACAAAAAACGTCTGTAAAAACGCAGAAATGTGTCGTCTAGAAATTTGTTGACGACAGGATACAAAATATAAGTTTTTTTAAATTTATTTTAGTTTTTATAATTTAAAATTCTTTGTTAAGCGTGAAAATAACAAATCTATAAGGAGTTAAAAGAAAAGGCTCGAGGGTACCCATCATCTCCTGCAAAAATGTATTTTTATTTGAACTGTTATCAGTGACAATCATATACCCAAAAGTCAAGTATTTCTTTCTTCTCCATCATATGCATATGTATATATACAAATATTTGTATCAAGCGATCTATCTATGTATGTATCTATCCGATTAAAATGGAAAATAAAAGAATTCGTAGAAATTACAACTTGGCAAAGATAAAACGCGAGCAGGTATTTCCTTAAGAATGTTGCTTAGGCTTGGCTGGGCTAGTCCCAAATTGAAATCGTTCCCAACCCCTTTTGGTAGCTCGCTTTTGCAAAAAAAAACTAAGGGTATGAGCAAGTTTGAATCTGTTAACAAATGCGATAAAATAAAAAATCAAAACCAGTGGTAGAATTACCTACTGCATACATATATATTTTTTTATTTAATAACATACTTTGTGCCAGCCAAATCAAAAGGATTTGCTTTAGATGGACTGTATATCGTCTGCAGTATCAAATCTTTCTTTTCTTCTTCTTCTTCGTCGTCACTGCTGCTCCATGAAAAATAACTTTCTACACTGTACATTTTTCTTGTTTGAAACAAATTCACACAAATATAATTTTCAAAACCAAATTATTCAATTTGCAAACAATTTGATATGTCAGATGTTTGGAATGTATTGTGGAATGTAAGAGCGAGAGAAACGCTGGCGTTTTAGTTACGGAATACCAAAAAAAAAACGACACGACTCCTAAAACGACAGTTGGCGTTTTAGAAAAACGCCTATCGGAATAAGGGTGAATATGTGTTGATCTACATCGTCGGATTCTAAATAAAAACCAAATCAATAAAATATTATTATTAACATGCAAAGTCGAAATTTGTTTAATTTATTCATTTTGTACATCAAAAAATTGAAAATTAAAATGTTACAAAACAAAAATGTCCCCTGCGATATCTTCATGTTCACTGCATCTGATGACACTTCAATGACACTTTTAAAATTTAATGAGCCAAAAACTGGCATTTAGTTTTAGGGTGTTTAAAAGCTTATTTATATTAAAACCGCTTGGTGAAACTAAAAATTCCCATTTTAAGGTTAAGAAGCATGTTAAATGTTAAAAAGGCAATAAGTCTTGGAAGAAAATTAACATTTATCATGCGCCGATGAAGCGTCAGCAAGTAACTTTCTGTACCTGTTTCCGACTAATCTGCTTGTGATGAGTGGATAAGTTAATTTGTCGAAATCATTTTAATTTGGGAATGTTTTCAGTTTATTGTTACCTTTTTTTTACTTCTCGTTTTTTTTTTTTTCGATTATATCTTCGTTATTTGATTGATATTTTTTGTGGATTTCAGATCTATAAATAGCCGTCTGATATTTTCTGATTAGTGATGATACCGTTTTTTAAGTCTTAATATTTTATTATTTTTAAAATAAAGTATGGATAATCAAATGCAAATAAAACGATACAGATCAGAGTCAGAGCAATGATAATATACACTTACCATCTTCTTGTGTTTATTTATTTATTAATAATTTTTTTCTATACGCTATAGTTAAAACCAGCGTTGCCGATGTGGCACGATCGTGCCATTTTGACACGGAAATTTTCTCGTGGCACGGTGGCACGAAAAGTTTCAGTATGGCACGTTTTTTTTCCATTATTTTACCTAAATGCGCTTAAGATAATTGACCAACCCTTTTAAAAAATAATCCAAACATACAAAGTATTTTGCCACACTTCAATATTTTGGTATCAGAATTTTCTCATCTATTAGAGTGCGAGAAAGATGTTCTTTTTGTCGAAAAAAGAAAAAAATTTCAGATTGGACTAGCCGAAAGTATTTTTCTTGAAGATTCCAAAACGTTCTAGGTTAAGTTGTACAAATTAAAAAACAATATTGACGAAGGAATGTTCATTAATATTTCAAAATTTATGTTGAATCTTCTTAGTTTGCCTCACGGAAGTGCATCAGCGAGTGTTTTCAAGGCTTCTTCTTCTTCCTTTTCTTCGGCGCTGTTATGATCTCGATGTCGAGGGGATCATAACTCTCCCACGTATCTGCTTCACACTAGTGATCCGCCTGTGGGGTTTGCCGGGTTGACCTCAGAAATCGGCGGCAAGCCTCCCGGTTTTGTATTGTTCCATTTCTGAGGCCAACTGAATGCTGGTGTTTTTGCATTTGTTTGTACCAGGAGTGTTTAGGCCTACCTTTCTTTTTATTTCGAATTGGAACGTTGTATGATATTGCCTTTTTGACGGGGTTCTCAGGATCTCTCCTTTGAACATGGCAATACCAACTGAGTCGGTCGTGTTCAATTTTTTGGAAAATGGTATTCTTAACATGAAGGCTTCCTCGGATCTTCGTACTTCTAATTCGATCAAGCTTTGTAACTCCTGCTGTCATACGAAGCATCTTCATCTCAGCTGCCGTTAGCTTACTCTCATACTTTTTGTACATTGTCCAACATTGTGAACCGTATGTGAGTGCTGGACGCACAACTGAAGTGTAGAGCTTTCCTTTCAGCTTAGGGGGCATTTTTCGGTCACAGAAGATAGCAGAATTTTCCCGCCACTTCATCCACCCTACGCTTACGCGATGATTGATATCGTCATCACAAGTAGCTTCGTTATTTATCATAGACCCCAGATATTTAAACTTTTCACACTTGGGAAGCACTACTCCATTCAAATAAATGTCTGGAATAGGCCTGTGTGGATCAGAAAATGGGCAGCATAGGTATTCTGTCTTTTTCGCGCTTATGCGGTACCCACTTCCTTCTAGAACATCCACCCATACGTCAAGTGCTCGTTGTAGGGATATAGGGTCTTCACTTATGATGGCTCCATCGTCAGCAAAGAATAACTGATGTACTTTTGGATCCGTCACTTTGCATTCAAGCAGGTAATCAAGAACTGTAATAAAGAGCAGGGGACTCAAGACACTTCCCTGGTGTACACCTACCGTGATTTCGAATTCTTCAGTGACTCCAGCTGCGCATCTTACTTTAGTAACTGCTCCATCATACATGTCCATAATTATCCGCACATAGGTTTCTGGAACTCCTCGTTGCCTGAGGGCCACCCATATTAGATCTCGTGGTTGCCGATCGAATGCTTTTTCAAAATCAACCAATACGACATGCAAATCCTCCAAAGAATCCCGATGTTTTTCCATAATTATTCTTATACTCTGGATTGCATCCGTGGTTGACTTACCCCCGACAAACCCGCACTGGTCATCAGATAGCCTAATTATTTTTCGCAGTCGGCTACCCAAGACTCGCTCAACGATCTTCATGGTGTGTGACATCAGCTTAATCGAACGGTAATTATCACAGCTTCGAGTATCACCCTTTCCTTTATAAATTGGAAGAAGGTAACTTTCCCTCCATTGATTAGGCATGCGATCACCTCGTATAAGTTTGGAGACAAGAATCATGAGCCATCTAAACCCGATGTCTCCCATCTTTTTCCAAAACTCTGAGGGTATATCGTCTGGGCCAACAGCTTTTCCCTTTTTGGAGTATTTTACCGCCTCAATAACTTCTTCGACTGTGACGTCGGATACTTCGCTTAAGTTAGGTGAAGCTATTGGAAAGTATAGCCTTGGAAATTGTTCGTTTAGAAGTCCGTCACAATACTGTCGCCACCTGTGAAGAATTTCGTTGTCTTCCACAAGTAGTTGGCCTTGAGCATTGTTAATGAACTTTGGCGAACAAATCTCCTGGGCATTTCTTCTTCTTTGAGCGGCTATTTTGAAGATAGTTGCGCCCTTATTCGTGTTTTGCCGTAGCTCTTGAATAGCACCAGCTGTCGGGGTAGAAATTTCATCCAGCTCCCGATACAGGTTTTCTGTATTCTTTGCTTGAATTTGGGCGCACTTCTTCTATGCTTCTTTCTTGCAGTTTCTATATTCCACTTCGAGGCGTGACTTTTGCTCTGTATTATTAGAGGGGCACTTCGACCAAGCCTTGAAAGCCATTTTCTTTTTACTTATAACTGATTTAGCTTCATCATTCCACCACCATGTTTCTTTGCCTTGTTGGTTGTGTCCTTTTGAAACCCCTAACAGTGTTTTGGCTTTTTCTTTGCAAGTTCTCTGTAGGAGATCCCACATACTTTGTGCTGTACTCTCTTCATTTCGAACTATATCGGTGTTGTTATACAGAACGTTTTGCATATTCGAAATAAAAGCTTCGCCTTTTTCCTTATCCAGATTATACCATTTGATCTTCCCAAAAGTTTTTGTACGTTTTTTGTCGTTCACTGTCTCCATAAAAAATTCTGTTAGTAGGAGACGGTGTTGGTGGGCGATCGCTTCTCCTAGTATCACTTTGCAATCTTTTACCCGGGGTTTCATGAAACTAGATACCAAATGGTAATCAATCTGGGTTTCATTTCCACCACTGCTGTACGTGACCAGGTGTCGGCTTTGTTTGACGAACATGGTATTTAGTACGATAAGACCGTATGTTTTGCACATGCTCAGGATGTCTTCACCAGGAGGGTTCCTGGTGCCGTATCCGAGGCCTCCATGGCAATCTTCATAGTCTTCGTTTGTCTTCCCGACATGTCCGTTCAAATCTCCGCCCACGAACAAAAACTCTTCCTTTGGGATGTCCTTAAGTAGATTGTGAAAGTCTAGCCAAAATGCATCTTTTTGCACCTGCTCACATCCAATTTGGGGAGCATATGCAGTGACAATATTCCACAACTTTCCTTTAATCACCAATTTAAGGGACATCAAACGGTCGCTGGATTTCGAAATGGTCAATACGCTGCCTAATAGATGTTTTGCAAGGATGATTCCGATTCCGTTTTTACCCTTTTCCGTTCCATAGTAGAACATCTTATAGTTTTTTGTCCTCGTATCCAAGAAACGGGCCCTGTTTCCCGTGTTTCGCCATTTTGTTTCTTGAACACATAAGATGTCCACTCGCCTTCTTTTCATCATCTCTTCCAGCTCGAAGCTTCGACCTGTCATACTGCCAACGTTCCAACTCGCAACTCTCAGATTTTGTATAATCTGCGGCATTACTTTGCTAGCCCCCGGAATCCGTCTAGCTCTGACCCGAGCATTGCTGCTCGGTCCAGGATCAGTACCATGTGTAACAATGGTAGTGCCTGGCGGGGTAGTGTCATTTTGGACGAGTACTTCCATAATGCTTGAATTCACAAAATCCGTTGTAAGTATCGACGTGTGCATGCTCCAGTTTTGTATTTGATCTCTCTTTTACGGCACCGGTGATCTCCAGTCGTGCCAACCCAGGGACTGGCATGCACACTTTTGGGAAAGTTTATAGGTGTTACGTGTCGCTAGGTTCACCTTGCTGTTTGTGGCCTAGATGTATTTACTCCTTTAGTCGCCTTTTACGACAAGCGGGGAGGCGCTGCAGGAATATTCTAACCCGTCCCTGCACAGGGACGAGTGTTTTCAAGGCTAAATAATATTAAAACAAACAACAAAAACAGACTGTCATATACAAAACAATTAATGCTATAATATCATATAATGAAATTATTAAGCCTAATAATTGAAAAAATTTCAAACCTCCAGCTAATTTATTTATTTAACTTATTATAACAAACCTTTATTACGCCTTTATATTTTTTAATAATAATAATAGGTACTCATCATGTGATGTGAAATAGGTAGTTAAATAATACAAACTTATTACTTATTATGAACTTGTCAAAAACTCCTGTTTCTGGAAAATACCTATACACGAAATGAGGAACTGATTTTTTGTTTGTTATTTGTTTGTAATAGTATTTAATTAAAATTTATTTTTAAAGAATAACTTGAGTTTTTTTCATATGGCACGAAAATGTCACAAATGGCACGTTTTTTCAAAGAGTGTGGCACGAAAATTTTTTTCTTGGCGGCAACGCTGGTTAAAACTAATGGCAAAACCAAATAGCCATCCATCCTTCAAAGAAGAAACTTAATTTTGGAATTTATCTGCTGAAATTGGTGAGTTGATATATTGATCCGCAGATCAAAACATTTGTACAATTGATCTAAGAAATAAATATTTCTTCAGTTAATCCCATAGTTAACCTGTTTCCAGCTTGAGCCCCTAAATTAGAATGCCCTTTTTTCTTGAGAATCCTTGATTTAAAAATACCCCGCAAAAAACTTTGAAAAAAATAATGATTTTTGTAGACAAGTGGTTAGTCCATGATTTTTTTCAAAAATTAAAAAAAAACTTTGTTTTCGAAATTTGCAAAGATTGGCACATCCATGGAAAGGTATGTTCATTCTCTGTTCAGTATTGGAAACTGCAACCCCTTACGAGCCTTGGTTTCGAAAACATCTCCATCCGCATCCGATGACATTTTTATATTTGGGTAATTTTTCAGTAAAATCAATTTGGATGGCCATATTTCGATAACCAGAGCCCGCATAACCTTCTGGTTTTCATTAGTGAATAGCTCTTGAAAAATTAACCATGGATTTTGAAAACCGCAACCTCTTACAAGGCCTAGTTTTGGAAATATCGCTACCCAAAGACGTAGTTAGGAAGTTGGGAGTCGAAAATCAATAAAATCACTTCGACTGACTATATTTCCCATATTTCGATAACCAGACCACCCAGAACGTTTTGGCTTACAAGCGTATATAGGTATTGAATAGACCTTTCGTTTGTTGTGTATTTCGATGGTATTGGTGAACTTTGAAAATATAATGATTTTTGTAGACAAGTGGTGTCCATGATTTTTTCAAAAATTTAAAAAAACTTTGTTTTCGAAATTTGCAAAGATTGGCACATCCATGGAAAGTTATGTTCATTCTCTGTTCAGTATTGGAAACTGCAACCCCTTACGAGCCTTGGTTTCGAAAACATCTCCATCCGCATCCGATGACATTTTTATATTTGGGTAATTTTTCAGTAAAATCAATTTGGATGGCCATATTTCGATAACCAGAGCCCGCATAACCTTCTGGTTTTCATTAGTGAATAGCTCTTGAAAAATTAACCATGGATTTTGAAAACCGCAACCTCTTACAAGGCCTAGTTTTGGAAATATCGCTACCCAAAGACGTAGTTAGGAAGTTGGGAGTCGAAAATCAATAAAATCACTTCGACTGACTATATTTCCCATATTTCGATAACCAGACCACCCAGAACGTTTTTGCTTACAAATATTATATAGGTATTGAATAGACCTATGGTATTGGTGAACTTTGAAAAAAATAATGATTTTTGTAGACAAGTGGTTAGTCCATGATTTTTTCAAAAATTTAAAAAAAACTTTGTTTTCGAAATTTGCAAAGATTGGCACATCCATGGAAAGGTATGTTCATTCTCTGTTCAGTATTGGAAACTGCAACCCCTTACGAGCCTTGGTTTCGAAAACATCTCCATCCGCATCCGATGACTTTTTTATATTTGGGTAATTTTCCAGTAAAATCAATTTGGATGGCCATATTTCGATAACCAGAGTCTACATAACCTTCTGGTTTTCATTAGTGAATAGCTCTTGAAAAATTAACTATGGGTTATGAAAACCGCAACCTCTTACAAGACCTAGTTTTGGAAATATCGCTACCCAAAGACGTAGTTAGGTAGTTGGGAGTCGAAAATCCATAAAATCACTTTGGCCCTTATTGCGAGTGTCGTTCAACTTTCGACCCGACAAAAGTCGAAAGCAACGACAAATTTTCTTTTTGGTATTGTGTATCTCAATCGACAGATACAATAGTTACTGTGAATAACGAATGTGCTTATTGTTAATGAATCCTATATTTTGACATTTGGGCATGTTTCAGTGATGGTGTATGTGGAAAAAAATTCCTTTACTTAGGGATCAAATAGTTTGATCAATAGAAGAATCACAAGAAAACATTTTTAATTAAAATACCAATACAGAAAATTGACAAAGTTGACGGATTGACGCGATAAGTTTGTTGTGTTCAAGCAGTATAATAAGAGCAGCATGAAGCAGAGGTAGAACACAAAGTCGTTCTAGTCAAATACAAGTGTGTTTTATTGGGAAATGGAGAGCCAAATTTATGCATTACAAAGTTAAATTTCCCTAGGTAACCAACAACAAAGCTACTTTTATCGACACGAGATTTGTTGTATTTCGAGGGAAGTTTTATTATGCTAGATAAAATATTTTCCAATAAAACTCACTATATTAAGAACTTTACGAATCCGTCAAGTTCAAAAGTGACAGCAATCAAATATCAACAAGATATGACGATACTCATTCCGCAAGTGTCAATATTCTTTGTGGTAGAGAATTTAATTTGTATGTGATTAATACGCGACTATAATGTGTTTTTTGTGAATTGCGTCGGTGTGGGGAAAAATAGGTATATTCTTATACACGTATGTAGGTACTTTTATTGTTTTGATATACTAGCACTGCCATATGGTTTTAATTTGAATTTTTGTATTAGGACGAGAAAATTGTGAAATAAATTAAATGTAAGTGATGAAATTGTGTAAAATTAAAATACAAACAATAATAAATGCAATAAATTTCATTTAAATAAACAAGAAATGATTTCCTTCGAGTTCTTTTTCGATAATACAGATGATGAAACAACCAACGACGACCACATAATGATTGCCAGGAATAGGAGACAACTTAGAGATGTTTCCAATCCTCTGCAGCTTGAAGAAAATATGTCCGTTAATGAGTAAAAATAAATTTTCTTTTATTAACATACTACATTGCAGATTTTTGAAATACTTCCGCTTGTCAAAGCCACCATTTGTTCAATTATTGAAAATCATCTCAAACCAACTAAAAGAAATACGGCAATACCAAACATAATAAAACTTGCCACTGCATTGAGATTCTTTGCCCATGGATCATACAATACTTTTGCCCTGTGGTTAAAATAATTATTATAATGGAAATAATAAGTTAATAAAATAAAAAAAAATACATTTTTGCCTAGAAAATTATATTCGTTGGCCAGTCGAACAGTAAAATGCAAACGATAAAGATCGATTGTCCAGTCGAAAAATTTCGTTCACAGTAGAGATCCACAATACCAAAAAAGATTTTCGACTTTCGACTATCGATAAAAGTCGTTTATCGATAAGGAAACGACACTCGCAATAAGGGCCTTTGACATACTATTTTTCCGATATTTCGATAACAAAACTACCCAGAACGTTTTGTGGGTTACAAGTACATCGTCGCTGTAGATCGAATACCTCGTAACCCAGAAAAAACCGATTTTTAGGTAATGATGCAATTATATTGTGGAAAAAATTCCGGATCTAATGAAAAATATCCTGTGAACCTAAAAACTATAATTGCAGAGCCACGCGCATAATTAACAACACGTCTCTCATTGCCTCTCAATGATTTGATAATAAGTTTTTTGTCTCTCCTGAAAAATCGACCTTTCTGGGTTACGAGGTATTCGATCTACAGCGACGATATATATGTATTGAATAGACCTTTCGTTTGATGTGTATTTCGATTTTTGTAGACAAGTGATTTTTTCAAAAATTAAAAAAGAAAACTTTTTTTTGGAAATATAAGTTCAATTTCATTTGCCATGAAAAAAAATCAATGACCCGTTTCGAAAACTTTAAATCAACGTTAAATTGATCGTAGTTTTTGACACAGACATTGTTATTGTCAAATATACAATCGTACTGATTGCGAAAAATCTTTTGTTGTTGATTAACAACAGTCAATTTTCTTGCAAACTCATTGAATGTTTGGACACGTCCTCAACTCAACTCGATTATTTACTGCAGAGTTGTTCCTCAAATGATGTTATAGAAAATATGACTTAGGCAAACTGCGTTATCGAAAAAAATGCGTTTGCGTACAAATTTCGTTTTGGGTTTTGAACAGTTGACTTGTGAAGTTATTTTAAATGTTTTCGAAAATGGCCAATTTTTATACTACGTTTTCACCAAAAGATAATCCGAGATTTAAGGCAAGAGATTTATGTGGTGTTTCCAGCGCTTATTTTGACAGAATCTATCAAAAGCAAATGGTGTTTCAATTTTTCTTATACAGTGCAAGCGAGAGAAAGAGTTTGATTTGTTCCCAACGATGAAAAATCATGGAGCTAATTTAGCACGATATGGATATTAGGATATTAATCCAATGAATATTTAACAAGATTAATTACTTATCTACTACATTGACGAAATAAATTTGTATGGTAAATCTTCGAGATTTAAAAAAAAATTATGGTAAATCCACTTAAATCCAGGATTATCTCTTAGTGAAAACGTGGAATTAGTTTGAAATCTGAATGAAAAGCCCAATAAGATTTGATCAAAACCAAAATGATTTAAATTCATATTATGTATAATATTTTGAAATTATTGCCTTCTATAAGTTTTTTTTTTAAAAAACTTACCCTTCACGGCATTTTGCCAAACAAATTAATATGTTTTCTTGCTTGGAAACAACAAAACGACATACATTCTTGCAAGTTTATATAATTTATGGATAGATATATAATTATTCATTATGATGCAAAGCTATAACAGTTATTGGCTAAGGTACATTTTTATATTCGAAAACACAAACACACAAAATTACTTTTTAACTTAAAGGAATTATTCATTACTAAGATCATCAAAAATAGTGTCTTTTTTGTTGCTAAATTAAGTTTTTTGTTTAATAAATAAGGACTACTAAAAATAAAATTGTTCCCTAAATGGTTACATAGTTAGGAATTAAATTGAGGTGAAGGTTTTTTTCTCTTCTAATTGATGTACATAAAAATACCGAGAAATACAGAAATAGAATATCACAAGGTAGAAAGTATAATAGTTTCTTTTTTTTTTCATTTAGCAATATTGATAAATAAAGCTTAGTTTACACATCAAGGCGAAGTGAAATCAATAGATACCATATAAAATGGCATCCAATTTCTTTACGAATAAAACGAGTTTGTTTGATAACTTTTTAATGAAGTCTCAGTTTGTTAACATTTAATTTAATTTAAAGAAAACAAAAAATGAAGCCAAGCGAGAACAAATGCGACAAGAACTGACAATGAAAGTTACTTTTGAAAGTGAATAGTTGTGTCATATCAGTTTAATTTATATCTCAAACAAAGAATGGTCTTTTAAATCTTAATTTCCACGACTGCTGAATCTTTTATGTGAATAAAAACTTCACTTCGCTTCGAAGTATAAACCATGAGCTTGGATATAATAACAAAATAAATAATATTACAAATCAAATAGCCTAATTGAGCTTCTCTTTCGTCCGTCATCTTCATCATCACAACTCATTATTCAGATTCTGTGGGTGAATCAGGTGTAAGTTCACCCGTATCGTAAATAGATTCTCCTCGTCCTTCGCGAATACGTTTGAGTTTTCTTTTAAGGGTCATAATACCTGAGAGGATGAAGTAAGAATTTGAAAACAAAAATAGAGCTGGAAAGTTCATAACATACATTTTATAGCTTGAAACGTTTTTGCTGAGGAATTCTCTGAGGTCGATGCTGTCGTAACACAAGCTGTCAGCTTTTCATGAGCCAATTTAACTTCATAATAGGCTTTTTTCAAAGCTTTAAAGTGGCGATGTTCACTTGAGTCCTTAAGAAGAATACACCTAAGAGATGAAAATTATTAAAAATATGGAATTAAAAAAAAACTTCTTAGCTTACTTGGCAGCCGATCCTTCACCAGAACAATCTATTGGTGAATTGTGATAGATTTGGTGGTTGAAATACTGCAGAACAGGTGAGTTCCATATTGAAAGACCATACCAGAGCCATATTACAACATTTAGCAGAATTTTAAAATTCTTTGCAAAAAGTGTTGGTACAAGATATTTGAATGGGAGCAAACTGATAAAGACATGCGACCTGCAAAACACCAAAAATAGATTTTGATCTCAAGCTATTAGTTGTATTTATTATAAAAAATATGCAAAAGATGATTTTTTCGTCTTCTGGTTTTTATGTAGCTCGAGTTGGTTCAGAACACCACCAACGAAACAAGTCTTTGTTTTCAGCTCGATTTCGTTCAAGCTGCTTCCTTTGAGGATTCTCTTAATTTACTACAGCTGAGTTTCTAATCATTTTAAATAATGTACATGGCACAAGGAACTTCTCAAACGAAAAAACTTTTAAGGCTCAAGCTAACTTACCATGATGCAATTCGCAGTCCTAGAAATACTTGATAAACCAAGCGATTTCGATGGGAGTTTTGTAAGGCCATTAGAAACAAACATTCGGTTATGATGTTGTAAATTCCCAAATTCAAATTTAATCCAACAAAATAATTTTCAAATCTAAAAGAAAGTAAATAAGTAAAATATTGCTATTCTATTCATTTATAATTTATAAAAATGTAGAACGCCATAACTCAAAAGCCATTTATCCTGAAAAATATAGCTCCAAACTGACTTAAGGTAAATTTAAACGTTTTGAGCTATGTCATTATGTTCTGTATGAGGTAATATTTTTTTACTTATATCCATTTATTGAAACTAATGCTATTGCATAAAGTGTCTTCGAAGCGGCTTCAGAAAAGTCACACTCCTTGAAATCCAACATCGCTCCATGAAGATAAAATGTCGTGATAAATAACGAGTAAAGTTGAAATTTTTCACAAGATTGTGATTTGTAGAAAATTGTATTTTCATAGGTGGGGAAGAGTCGGCCGGCATTTCGTACCAACTGTGGTGAGATCAAGTATTCGTTGTAGTAATATAGAAAAATTGTTGAAGCTGCATAAAAGGCGATATTCCAAATAGATCGGGCGAATTGCTTTCGTTTGTAGAATTTGACATTTGGTGATTTGAAAAAGACCTGGAATGTATTGGAGAAGATAATGGAAAAATTACAAGAAATTCATATTAATGGAGATATTTTCAAATTGATCAATTAAATAATAAATATAAATTTAAAATAACTGCACTAATAAATGTATAACTGTATGACGATATGATAAACAGATCTGAAACCAAATAGATACGACTTGTATTGAGCTGTTCGAAAGGTATTTCCGAATCCAACGAAGAATAGATTCATCAATACTAAATGCACACATTTTCGGTAAGAGAGCTTGATGCCAAACTCAATCAAATGCTTTTGCAATCATACTTTCTCCAAAATGATTTAAAGATTAGTTCCACTGCTCGGCGGGACATATCATCAGATCACCCAGTGGATCTATTGCTATGAAAGCAGTTTTTAAGAAGTTTTCGTTCTTCAATATATTACTTAAGCTGATAATTAATCAGTTTTCATGACCTTGGAATAAAGGGACTTAAGTGAAAATGGACGATAATTTGAGAAGAAAGAAGATTCGCCTTTTTTAGGGACTGGCTGAGCAAATGATGTTTTTTATCCACTAGAAAAGAGTATCTCATATAGAAAAATGTACGCACTGGTTTTGTCTACATTGAAGAAAACCTCTTCAGAACAATGGGAGGGATACTATCCGGACCAGAGGATTTGTGTATGTCAAAATCTTTGTACGAGTACGAAAAAACACTAGACTCATGGAAAATTTCGTGTTTCCAAATACAGCAGAACTCATAACACTCCATTGCAGCGTTGAAGCAACATCAAACTGCCCTGCAAGCAAATTGGCTTTATCTAGTGAGCTGACATAGGGAGGGTCATTGAGAGAATGAACGTTGGGAACGAAGACAAAGTAGTTTTTTAAATTTATTTTACAAATGACCAAAAATGTTAACTAACCTTCTGACATTGTAGAATTGTTTGCCTTAATTTTTGGGCACGTACACATTTTTTTTGTAGAATATGACCGGTACAGGTCAAATATTTTAAGGTGGGACTGCGAAGTTTTCATTGAACGAAGGTGGCATATACAGCAAAATATTTAAATTATTGTTGAGTTATATGTAGGTAAATGGAGTACGAGAAAAAAGGAAGGAAAACGCATAAACAAACTTGTTTGGCCAAGCAAAAATGTTTATCAGTTTGATGCAATTGATTCTTCATCTACTATTTCATCGCGTGATGTTATTCATTATTGTTCTACCAACACCACAGTATACAGTTAATGTGTCAAGAAAATGTTGCAATGGATTTTAAATTGGCAAATTAAAATTTCGATAAGAAATTGATTTTTTGTTCACAGCGAATGGAATGCGTTCAAAAATTGATTTATTTTTGACATCGAATTTTTAAATCAAATTCTAATATTTCCAAATTCAGCTGTTTTTGAAATTAAGCTTTCATTTTATCAATCTCAAGGAAATAAGTTGAAAAAAAGTTAAAAAAATTAACTTTCCGTCCCTTCACTCAAAAAATTTCGTGTGTAAATATTACTAATTCATGCGTACATTCTACGAATTTTATTCGTGGTTTTCAGCCACGAATAGTATTCGTAGAATGGAGGTTTATTAGTACATATTACTAATATTTTATTAGTATTCGTAGCAAATCAAACGTATATTGTACGAATACTATTCGTACAATGTACGAATATTATTCTAATATTTACCAATGCCATTCGTATATTGTACGAATACCATTGGTACAATGTACGAATTTTTACCAGTGCCATTCGTATATTGTACGAATATCATTGTAATATTTACTAATGCCCTTGTATTTCATTCGTAAATTATACAACTCTATTCGTATATTGTACGAATATTATTGTAGAACTTACTACCATTAAATATGTTCTCTGAAATTTCCTTAAATACCTATTGTAAGAAATAATTACAAAAGATATTTATGTTGTAAGTTAAAAATAGGTTTTTAATTCATTTTATTGTCATATGTATATATAAATAAAGTTAAAAATTAATTAATTCACTAAAAATATAATTAAAAATCAATTAAATATTTAAAAACTCCTCATTTTATGTACTAAGGGCCACTGAAAATAAATTAAACATTTAAAATATTGAAAACTTCGGAAAAAAATTGTACTTACATTGAAATTCTTTTAGGAATAAAATTCCCACATGTATGTAGTATGCTCTGCTGCTTCTGGATGCTGTATATTAAATATAAAAAAGCTTTAAAGCAAATGTATGTACATATATGTCTAGGTACTTACCTCATCTTTTCGATAAAAGCAGATGGTCTGATCCACCACTGCAGCACTTTATAAATAATATCACGTTTGAACGTGTTGACTAATGGAATACATTTAATTTTTAGAACTGAACAGATATTATTTTTCTTACTCATGATTAGTAAATAATACTAATGCACTTCATGAAAATACGAAGTTATTAGTACATTCTACGCATAATGCGTACGGTCTACCTACGAATGAATTCTGTCTACTAATATTAGTTTTACTTAGTAAATAGTACGAATTTATTAGTAAATACTACGAATGCAAAAGATTAAAGTACGAAGTCATTCGTACGAGAAATTAACGAATGTTATTAGTTATATGTACACAATAATTCGTACAATGTACTCAAACAAATTGTTTACTTCTTGTTTACGAATGAAATTAGTGTATTAAACGAATAGATTCGTAGATAGTACGACAGTTATTAGTAAAATTTTACGAATGCATTCGTAGATATACCACTGTACAAATACTTCGTACATCTTACGAATATTCGTACAATGCACGAATATTTTCTTTACGAATATCATTCGTAGCCATTTTACTAATAAATTTTTTGAGTGTTCGAAAACACAATTCTGAATTAAAGGAAAACGAACGCGCTTCTTCTTTCTTAAAAAATATTTTTTGTTCCAAGCAAAGTTTGGCTTTTGAATAAATTCTTTCACGTCATTTATCATCAATTCGTTTCAGTTTTATATTTCAAATCGTATGATAGCACATTAAATTATCCAAAAGCAATCTTTTCCTGATGTGTTTTCTTGATCGCTTTAACCGGGCCCTTAAGGGCCAGTTATACCTTTCATTAAGACGCTATTTGAATTTCAATTTTTACACCATTTAACAAACTGCATTGGCTTTTTTTGTTATCAGTATGAAGATAATGAGTTATAGAAATTTGTTTACTCTAAAAAATATTTAATTGTGATTAAAAGTTTCTTTTAAATCCAATTTTATCATCTCATTAGGGGCCGGTTATAGCTATTAGGAAAAAATTATTGCAATCTGCAACAGTAAAACATAAAATAGTATAATGCTGCTGGTGAAAATGAATAAAAGAACAAATGACAGCTTTCTAATTGACAGAATTTTCCTATTCTCTATAAACTAAAATTTTTGTTTAATCAGGGCACAGCTATAGCTATCATTGAAATGCATCGTTGAAAATTTTGATTTCAATTTTTGAGACGATTAGACAAACTACAATGGCTTTAATTGGTACCAAACTGAAGGTAATGAGTTCTAGAGATTCTTAATTCTGATTTAAAATTTCTTTTAAATACACTTTTATCAATTCACTGATAGAAATCAATTTCAATGAAAAACTGAATTTCGTTTCTTAAAAAACAATCGTTCCACTGAATGTGTTCGATTCTCTTTCTATGAATATGCGCACATAGACTGAATTATTCAAGCTCACACGGGATGAATTATACTGGTAGTAAAAACGTTTACATGTAAAATATTTCAATCCGTTAGTATTTTTTGCTGAGTTTTAAATATAGAAAGCTGTGCGTACATTAGTTTTCACTTTCTTCTTCCACTCCGGCAATGTTAGAAAAAATTTTTCCATTTCATTCTGCAAACAATTAGCTAACAGATAAGGCAATTATCACGCTTTATTCTTGAAATTCTATCAAACATTTCGAAAAATCGTAAAAGTATGGAAGTGCAAGGTCCCTTTTCTCAGGTTTCCGTACTACCTCATGCGAATTACGAGCACACGAAACGAAATTTCGCATTCATTCTCGTATTACCCGCATGAATTATTGTTCACATGAATGCACAGAAATGAACCATTATTACAAATTTTGAGAAGCTTCTGTGCAGTAACCGTTGGCATAATGGTTAGTGCGTTGGATTGTCATGCAGAAGGTGTTGGGTTTGATTCTCAGCCCATGCAGGGTGTACTGCCACTCCCGAGGAATTGACAAATCCTCTAAGAGTATCTCTTGTCATGAGAAGTGCTGCTCATAAGGCGTTCGGAATAGGTAGAAAATTGTAGGTCAATCCCTTCCTGCCAACACGCACACAGGAATTGTTGAGAGTTGTAAGTAACAAAGTTTAGGGTCTCTAGGAGCCGTTATGGTCTCCTATTTATTTTTTTAAAGAAGCTTCTGTAAAAGAATGAAAATGGATGAAATGGTAAATGAGAAAGTCAAAAATAAATCTAAAACGGTTCTTCCAAAAGTACAGGTTTTGGTGAAATTGGGTTTCAGCAAACTTCAATTACTATGTGAAAGTCCCAGTTCTTTTTGATACCTTTATTTCGTATTCGCAATTTGTTTATCTGGCTTGTTCCGAACGAAATTTGAGTTAATTTTATTTCCAATATGACAACTCAATTTCTTTTTAACAAATAATTATCTGCATTTTTTTAAAACTCTCTTTGAGAAAAAAACAATTTCGGTGGAAATTTTCAACACCCGTCTTTTGTTAATATTAGATCAGAAAAGTTAATTCATATTCCGACACACTAAGAAAATAATGTCACTAAACTCCTCTGCATTTTCTTCATACATTTGGAAAATTTAAAATTTTTAGCCATTCAATTTTATTAAATAAAATTAAACTATTTTTTTAGAAATTTAAATTTGAATTTAAACAGCATTTAATATTCTCGCTATTGTTGTTATTGCCATCTATATGTCATAATCTTCATCTTCACTAAATAATTATTTTACTTCCCCTTCGTTGAAAACCCAACAGCTGTTTCTGACAACCGCATCGGCATTTCACAAACAACCAAACATACCTACAGATCCACTCTTCAACAAAACAAAAAAAAAAACCAACCCCACATCAATCAAAAGAAAAACAACAAAAAATAAAAATAGAAAATTTTACGACGAGAAAAAAGAATGATCTGTGCATTTTCTATTTAGGTTCCGATTCGAGTCAAGCAGAGAGAAAAATACTTACGTGAAATAAATGGTAGAATCCACAAAACCCCAGAGTGAACATTAAGAAAATCCAAAAGACCGTATTGATAATATAATTAACATCCACATCCTTTAGGAACAGTTCCAATCTGGAATTTGCCAGTAAGTATTTGAGTGGTGTGAAGAAGTTAGTTATTTCCTGCGTCCAGTAATCGAAACTACTGGGGCTCAAATTGTTCGTTCTCATATCCAAAATCGATGCCATTGGTTCAGTGTTTTTGTTGGTCGGTTTGATGTTTTGTTTGCGCTGTTCTTTTATAAGTAATTGTTTCGCGAACACATGATGTAGAAGAGGTTTTAATTGTCCATGAAAATTGTATTTATTTTTGCCCCTAAAAGAACCTTTTTTTCCAAATCAAAATATATTGCTACTGACAGCTATTGTCAGACGGTTGAGGAGAGAGGGAGAAGCGACAGCACTCAATAGAAGAGAGACAACATGAATCAGTTGGTGAGTGCTGACATCTGTATTAGAAACTCGATTGATTTGTTTCGATACAAAATACGTTACGTTTTTTGAATAATTAACTGACGAAGAAAGTAGATTTATTGATAGATTAAATACCAAATAAAATGCCCGACAGGGTTGTAGGTACTTGCTCATATAATTTAAATGTATTGGAGTTTCCTAGTATAAAAAATACTGCAAAACTTCTCTCTAATATTAGTTTGAGCTTAAAGTAAGAATACCATCTGTATTCTTGAACAAATATGAATTCAAAAAGCTATGTACCTCTTTTGAGTTGTTTTTGATCAAATTGGTTCAACTAAATATTTGCACACGTTCAAAAAAAAATAAATGTAGGGCCATTACGGCTTGTAGAAGCTAAGCCTAATAAATCATAATTAATCCTGTGAACGTGTTAGCACTTTTGCGTATAATAAATATCATGCGAGAAATACACATTCGAGGAAAGAATCATGCGAAAAGATTATTGTGCTAGAAACATCATTCGAGACAGCTACTATCTTGCGAAAAAGCTTACATGCGGGACAATAATCATCATATAATAAAACGGCAAACATGTTTTTTGTGGTACACTTTTCTCCAAAAGTATTTAACCGATTTCGATAAATTTTATATGGTTGGAAAGCCACAGTTACGGAGATGTGCAGAATATACTTGAGACACGCATTTACACACTGTGGGTCATTTTTGTTTTTGCACTGTCGAACACTTTGCATATTACATAAAATAAAATTTAATTTAATAAATTTGCTTGAAAACACTGCCAATAATATAAATAATAAATAAATTGGCACTCTAATTTTGAGAGCTGGGTCGCCTAGTAATAATAATAAGTAATACTGGCGCAAAATTTTAAATTGCCTAGTATTAAGGTATTAGTAGATATGATACTACTTAACAATTTGCTAACTTTTTAGTAGATTACTAACTCTTTCTTAATTTTAAACATTTTGTAACTAGTATCGTGCTAAGGCTATTTTTTAATAAACTGCTTCTGAACAAACCTAAAGTAATGACTGTTCATGCAAAAAAAATAAATAAACAGACCCGTTTTGATGTTTTTTAAATGTCAAAGATTAATATGAAGTTACCACGATACTTAAAAAAAAAGGGTTTTCGATGGTTTTAACTTTAATAAAAAGGAGCAGAAAGTATGATGCTATATTCAAATAAAATTTGCAAAATTATCTGCACTTAGTTTCCTACTAACAGCTTTAACATCGTACTAATTCGAATCTCCTTTCCCAATTATAAATAATAGTATACATCACACAGCCTTACATATAATATATAGCTATTGATTTTTACGTTTAAGATGCATCAAAAAATAAAGATCAAAATGTAATATACTCATATAAGTTGGATCTTATGAACACTGATTATGAGTCAATATGCGTGTTTTTTTAAATGAATTTGATTGGCATTTATACCCAAGAATCACGCCCTAAAATATTATGCACGAATTAAGGGACACCCTGTATACAAACAATAGAGGATTGTTGATTGATTTAAAATATATACATAGGTCTCAGACAATTCAGTTTTAGTAAACTAGGTGCTTTAAAGTTAGCAAATTGTTAAGTAGTATCATACGAGTACTTTAAACTAGGCTGTTTAAAATTGTACGCCTTTGTATCGTACTAAGGCTTTTAATAAATGGCTTCTGAATACACCTGACACAATGTCAGTTCGTGCAAAAAGAAAAAAACAAAGTAAACAGACATTTTTTGACGTTTGTAAATGTCAAGGAGAAGTTAGCACGATACTACGAGTATAAAAATTGCTATTTGATGATTTTAACTTCAATAAAATGTTAAAAAAGTATGATGCTAAACTCAATTAAAATTTATAAAATTGTCATTTCAACCAAGTATCATAGTAAAACAGTTTTAACATGCTACTAAATTAACTAAAATCTTGCGCTATTGTTTTTTTAGGATTTAATTGTATAAGAAAAAAAATTGAAATTTCGTTTTGTAAGAAATTCACATATGTAAATACAAGTCTTATCGGCGATGATTTATCTGTTAAGTAAACAGTAAACACAAGCTTTTGACATAAACTTATATTCGGGGACCTTAGTCTTCCCATTAAAAATTTACTTAGTGTGTATCTTCGGTGCATTATGTTCAGAGGTTAATCGAAAATATTCTAAATTGTGTCACCACAATTTCTGTAGCGCCCAGAGTATTCATAAATATTGTTTTAACAAAATCTCTTTATTATTTTTTTACGGAATTCAAATTATTGACTAAGTATACTACCTAAATTGGTCACTTTTAAATACAAATAAAGTGTATTTACGATTAGTAAATAAAGTAGGTTGCTTGAATAGGTGCTTGAGAAAGTTTGAAGCTATATTCGGTTTATTTAACAAAAAAAAAACCCGTTTTCTAAAATGCAATCTTATTTTAAAGGTCATTATTTTTGAAGTTCTTTGACATTCATTGAATTTGGTTAAAGATAAGAATTATAATGGGTAATTTGTTATTCATTTAAGATTAGCTTTTTGCGATAGCTGAAAAGTTCTTTATTCCTTGGTTTGTTTTTAAGAAGAACGTTCATAATTTAATACAGAATATCAAGTCCACGCGAGTTGTGCTGTGTCACTTATGTAATACAAATTTATATCATTTAAGATAAAAATAATTATTTTGATTCTGTTCCAACTTTGATCAAATAACTGAATTAATAAAAAGTCTTTACTGCAATCGATAAATAAATTTAGTAGTTCATACATTTAGAATAGGTAAGTCTAAGTAATTTGTTGTGAATCGTAGATTGTTATTAATTGCTTTCATTTTAGTCAAGCTTAGTTTTACCATATGCCAAAGACAAACATCTTAATATATTTAGTTTTTAGATCTTTATTAAATAAAATAAATTATCCTCTCTGTTAATATTGTGGTTCTTTTTCTTTAATCAAATTACATAACTTCGAAAAAAAAAACAGTTAACAAAAGAACCCACAGTTAAAATTTAAAGTTAAAAAATTATCTTAAATTTACGACAAAGATATTGGCGCAACATTTAATGTGAATTATTACGATGTTAAGTGCTTTGCACATGAGCTGCGAACTGCGAATGCGAATAAATCTTTTTAAGCAATTTTCACAGCTAATATCAATTTTTGTTTTATTTTAACTTTAAGCCTAGTACTCACCTAGCGTGAAATGAAAAATAAATACGTTCCAAATTACACGCGAAGAATAAAAATGAAAATAGAATAAACTTTTCCACGTGAATTTTTGATACTCACTTTGAATGAAAAATAAAATGACAATTATTTTTAAACTGGGGTGGAATCGCGTAAGGTGATAGTTGATTATCAATTTGTTGATTGTCGTTTTGACCATCGCTCTCTGTATAATTCTTAATTGATATGATAGAGACAGCTATAGTCAAAAACGACAATCAACGAATTGATAGTCAACTATCACCTTACGCGATTCCACCCCTGGTTCGTTCTTTCTCTTTATAAATTTTCAATTTTTTGTTTTGAAACAATATATTGAAATCAACTGACAAATGTCACAGTTTTCCACGTTGCCCTAAACTTTTTCTTGATGGTTGTACATTGAGAAATGAAAATCATAGCGTGGAAAAAGTTGTGGAACATATTTGTTTTTCCAATCCACATTTTAGTACTCTCCTCTCGTTGCGGATTTCATGCCAGTGAAGCAGCAGTCACTTTTATATGAAATTTCCATTTTCACTTGAACTGAGTACTAGGCTTTACGACGAAATAAATTACTAATCAAATCAATTATTTAAAAGGAAAACACTGCAAAAAATAATTATAAATTGAAATATTTTGTATTTTAATATTTTTTACGCGACCAACAACTTATCTTCTGCGAACTGTCAAAAATAAATTCGCAATCCACAACCAGTGAACGCATTCTACAAACCGGCGACTAAAAAATTCGTTCGAATCTAACCTCAAATGTCAAACATCGCAATTGTGTTGCTCGTTGCTAGATAAAAAATTAAAAAATGAGTGAATCTATAGGAAAAAGGGTAAAATAATTGAAAATAATATGATTGGTTTCTAATAGCACTTTATTTATCAGGGCCTTTGATGAGAAACTAATAATTGAAGTAAAAGCTCATATCGCAACGTACTGCAAGACCTTTTGTTTTTTTTTTTTTTTTTGACAATTCGCACTGTTCGGCGACCAAAAAAATTACTCATGTGAACGAAATGTCAAAATTCGCGACCATTTGCAATTCGCAGTTCGCAGTTCGTGTCTCATGTGCAAAGCACTTTAAAGATGTTTTAGTATGAAACTAGGTTAAAACAACGAATTTGCTAATTTTAGTCGAGTATAGCATCATAGTTTCTCTACCCTTTTATTAGTTAAAATCATCGAATACCTACTTTATTTTTTTAGTATCGTGCTAGCTTCATATGACTCTTTGACATTTTTGCAAACATCAAAGAAGGTTCGTGTACTTACTTTTTTACACGAAATGTCATTGTTTTAGGTGTGTTCAGAAGCAATTTATCAAGAAAATTCTTTTAGTACGATAGATACTAGTTAGAAAATGTTTAAAATTAAGAATGAGTTAGTAAACTACTATAAAGTTAACAAATTGTTAAGTAGTATCATACTCGTACTAATACCTTAATAATAGGTTGTTTAAAATTTTGCGCCATTAGCGCAAAATTTTAGTTGAGGCCGGATTGGGTAGGTTGGTGCCAAAATCAACTGATACGCGAAAATTCAATAGAATTAATTTTCTGTCAAGGAATTTGGTGTAGAAAACAATGGCGCAAAATGTTTAACAGTTTACTAACTCATTCTTAATTTTAAGCATTTTCTAATTAGTATCGTACTAAAAGAATTTTCTTAATAAATTGCTTCTGAACACACCTTAAACAATGACATTTCGTCTAAAAAAGTAAGTACACGAACCTTTTTTTGATGTTTGCAAATGTCAAGGAGTCATATGAAGCTAGCACGATACTAAAAAAATAAAGTATGTATTCGATGATTTTGACTTTAATAAAAGGGTAGAGAAAGTATGATGCTATACTCGACTAAAATTAGCAAATTCGTTGTTTTAACCTAGTTTCATACTAAAACAGCTTTAGCATCGTAATAATTCAATTAAAATTTTGCGCCAATATGTTTTATTTATTTTTCTATAAATATATGTACCTATATTAATAAAAAATTGAATAATTCAATTATTATTAATTACTTTATTTCCGAAAAAATAAATAATAAATATGATAAATGACTATAGAGCTTCGCCAGAAATATTTAAAAAAAAAGTAGCATTTGCAGGAAAACTGTTATATTTTAAATGTCAGTTGACTGTATTAAAATATACAAACAAAAACTAGATTTTTCTATAAATGAGAAGTTTTCGTAATAACGGAATAAATAGAAGGAGCTACTTTGCATTCAACTAAAAATAAAACCATACTATACAGAACATTAAACCATTTAAAATCGAAAAAGAATCAGTATACAACTATTTCTTAAATTTTTAAACAAATTTAAGATTAAAACTAATTTTTGTCTTTGAAAAAGCTTTCATATACTCGTAACTAGCAAATTTTAACACGCAAACAACAACAAAACAAAAAGTAATTACAATTTTGGTCAGAAATCAGAGTTATAAGGTGGTGCTTAATTCATTGTAAAAAAGTATTATTTTATTTTTGGTTGCTTAGCTGGATATAAATACCAAACACCGCCTAGTATAGTAACTGTTGTTCTTTAACTATTGCGTTCTATTTTGATTGAACTATTTTTGAAAATCATTTAGTAGACTTAAGAAAAGTAAACCGCTTGGTCACCGCCATGCATCATACTAAAGACTTTGACATTTTGTACTGATATCAAAACATCGATAGAGTGGGCCAAAAATAATAAAACGTTTTATTGAAGCAGTTCAAAGCCTTTTTAAAATCATATTAAAATGAGCATAACGTTTACCGTTCGTTTTTGTTTAAATTTTAACGATTCTTATCAAACTTCGGATTTACTTATATGGTTCATAGTATATTTGTAAAAATATCTGTTTATCCACAAATTGAATCCATGTATCCATTATACACTTGGATATATATTTAAGTTCATATCTGTACGTATAAAAAATAACCTTTGTAAAGTTAATTTTTTGACTGTTCTATTTAGATATCATTTGGATAAACACGACCGCAGAAAACTTCTAAAAAATGGACGTAAGTTATAAAATATTTTCACAAGTTTACCTATAAAAATAATTTCTTTAATAACAGCCACCCTCAAGCATGGTTTTTATCGAAAATACACCAAAAGATCCTGTCGAGATGTTTTCAAATATAATATCCGCATACAAAACGAAACACCCTGACGAAGCATTTATTCCTATGAACATTGCTACAATTGATGAGTAATTTAAAATTTATTTTTATTTAATTATTGGGAAATTATTCTTGAATATATATTTAAAAAAAAAATTGTCCCACAGTAAGGGTCTGTCCCAAATGTTGAATTATTTATCG
This sequence comes from Chrysotoxum bicinctum, assembly GCA_911387755.1. Lineage (NCBI taxonomy): Eukaryota > Metazoa > Arthropoda > Insecta > Diptera > Syrphidae > Chrysotoxum > Chrysotoxum bicinctum. Next base: position 97,868,383 of record OU426989.1, read on the forward strand.
GGGAATTAAAGAAACAGCATGCTTTGTTGTTAACCAAAATGCTTTCTTAATAAACCAAAATGTTGTTTATAACTTTAGTTTAATACTGGCCTTTGCAACTGCGTTTAAATAAAGTTGACAATTATTTATACTTGTCAACTATTGTTTGAAACAGGTAAAACATCTTAGGTACTATGTACATACATATAAGGCATGTTATGCATTCGTAAGAAAACAAACTCGAGATTGATCAAATTTGATATTAGGATGATAGGGAAGACGAAAAAAGTGGGTCTCGTATTCTGTCTGTCTGTTCGACAACCTTAACGGCTCGGCCGATTTTTTCTCTAGTTGGTAGATAGCATTTTTAAATTAGCCCCCTCTCCACACGTTTTTTTTTCGATAAGAAGCCCATACGAGTTTTTTTCGAAAATCTATTAAATATTTTTTCTCAAAAACTGTTGCAAGGGTTTACTAAAAAAATTCAAAGAATTTCATTTAGTTAAAGCCTTAAAAAAAATACCGAAAATGATTAATAATGGCACCCCCCTTAGAATCATTCTCTTCTGATGTTTTAATTTTTAGATTTTAAGCATTTTTCTATGATTAGGCTCCCCAATAGTTTTGATAATTCCGTGTATTCAAATTAAAAAAAAATCAATTTATTTTTCAAAACTCAGTATTTCGAAAACCTCCTGCTCGATTTTCTTAAAACTTGACAGTTAAGAGTATTTTAATACAATCTAAAAGATATGCGATCAAAATTGTATTGTATCTAAAAACGAACGGTACCCACCATACAAATATTAAAAAATGGTTTTCGAAAATCGTGTTTTTCTTGAAAGCGTCACCTAGAATTTTGATAACATTTTGTATTTCGATTAATTTATATGATCTATAATATAAAGAAAATTGAAATTAAAATATTTCTGACTGTACCTACCATTGAACAACTCTTATGAATTTTGAATTTCTCATTATCGACATAACGGATTTTAATGAAATCTTTTAAAGAGTTAAGCTTCTAAAAGGTTAAAAAAAAGATTGTATTTCAAAATTTAAGAAAATAATTTTTGAATTTAAAAAAATCATTTTTTTTAAATAAAATATATAAATTGGATATCTGAAGGCTCAAACAAGATATCAACTTTATTTAAACGCCATTACAAGGGCTAGTATTTCTTCTAAAAATAAAGTCTTAGACGAAGTGTCTGCCATTTGTATCAACAGGGCAAGAATAATTTAGCAAATTTTTGACGAACAGGGGAAGATTCGTATATATAAAAGAAAATATTAAAAAAAAAAACAATTCAACGATTTTAAATTATTGTTTACATAAATTCAAGAATTTAAAAAGCAATTTTTACGCGATTAAATTTTAGAATCGATTTATAAACCGCAGTCCAATAAAGAAAGTGAAATAAATAATAATTAAATTTTTTACTCTATCCAATTTTAGTGAATTTGGCGTTCTTAACCGTACTGTTGTCTATCGAGGCCTCGAAGATGACCATATTATTTTCGTTACTGAAAAAAACAGTGTCAAGTATGCAAATATAATTAAAGATCCGAGGACATCAGTTACTTTTCTATTTCAAATAAACGAAAGCAATGGAATTAATGCAATATGGCAGGTAAGTGAGTTTCTTAAATCAATCAGTAATAGATGAATATACAATGAATGCCTTCACAATTTAAGGTTCGTCTATTTGGTAAGGCTTCAGAGCTCTCACCAAATCAAATATCAAGACTTTGGACCGAAGAACCAATATTCGCTAAAATTCGTAGTCGAATTAGCGAATGTGGCAAGCCTGTGGATTTCGCTAAGCACAAAAATGATTTCGATAAGCTACTTAAAGAATATGAAAGCGGCCAAGATTATCTGCCACAAACAGAAACTTAGTAAGTTAGCTTTTCTATATGGATTGAATTATTGTTTTCTTATTTTAACTATTTTTAGCACTGCATTCAAAATTTTACCAACGATTTGGGACTTTTATAAATCGGAACCAAATTGTGTGGCTGATAGAGTTCAGTATCGGAAAGAACAATCAGAAGGTGAAAACTGGTCCATAATGCATGTTGCCAGTTAGTGTTATTAAATTTCCAAAGAAATACTCTTCAAGATTCAATATGAGTTGGCAATTCGAAACATTTGTTGTTTTTTTAAGAGAAATAAATACTCTTCTAGATCACTCGTACTTTTTCGTATTGTTGAAGGCTTAAAGTGGTTAAGTAGATGGTGTACCATTCTCTATTGAAATTGTAATAGTCTATTTATTCGGAATTCGAAATTTCAATTTTTACGAGTAATTAATAAAATGCATTGCTAAGGAATCAATCAATTTTCAAACCATTTTTGTATATTTTAAAAATAGCCACTTTAAAACAAAGCTTAAAAACGTAATTCATAGTCAAATATTTTGTTCCTTGTAAAAGGACCTGGATACCTGGATTGTGCATCGTATAATTCCAAGCGGTAATCATATTTTGGATTTCAATAGAAATCGTTAATAGATTAGTGAATATTTTATAAATCACTCTTTAATCATAAATTCCTATGAGTGTCTAATAGCAACGTTTTATTATCTACGGATCAGGATCTGGATTAATTTTTCACATGTATTAGAAAAACAATTTGGGATCCTTTTTTTTACCTGGATCTGTTTCAAATATCCAAAAATTAGTTCTTTCTCTGGCGATTAGATAGCTTTTTATGGTAAGGTTGTTTTAACTAGAGTGTAAAGAAAAACACAAGAAACATTTGAAAATCAACAAAACTGTGCTAAAGGGAGATGAGCATACAACACAACTGTCACTATGATCCGTATCGTTTTCTTTTCAAGGAATGATCTATTTGGATGTTTGGCGATAGTAAAACGCGTCTAATAAATCCATTTTTTTTTATAAATCTTAACAATGGCTGCTTATATAAAGGGTTTTCCAATAAGAGGTGTTATTTTGATATTCAAAGAAAAATGGCATTTTTGGAGATAAATGATCGGATGTTTATTTCATTATAAAGAGGAAGGTATGCCGTTAATAATGGAACACAACATCAGCCAAATGGCCGCCAAGACCACGCTTACAGGACCATATCCATATGAAATTTTCCATAACCAAATCCCAAAGTGGCGTTAAATCACAAGATCTCGGTGGCCAATTGTGATCACCTCTTCGAGAGATAACACGGTCCGGAAACTTTTCCCGTAAAAGATCGATGGTTTCATTGCTTGTGTGGCACGTAGCGCCGTCTTGTTGAAAGTAAACGTTGTCCAGATCAATACCATCCAATTCAGGCCATAAAAAATCATTAATCATCTCTCGATAGCGCAATCCATTGACCGTAACTGTTGCTCCAGCCTCATTTTCGAAAAAGTAAGGTCCAATGACCCCGCGGGACCATAAACCGCACCAAACAGTCACGCGTTGAGGATGGAGAGGCTTTTCAACAATAACTCTTGGGTTTTCCGAGCCCCAGATGCGACAGTTTTGCTTGTTGACGTAGCCTCCGAGGTGGAAATGGGCCTCATCAGTCAAGATGATTTTTCGATGAAATTCCGGTTCATTTTCATACATTTCAAGGACCCAATTTTAATAATTTCAATGCGTTGTTGAAGCGTGTATCGTTCCATTTTTATTAATAGCGTAGTTTCTACTTGTCAAATGTCAAAAAATGACAGCTTCAAAAGTGACAGCTACCGAAATAGCGGGCTATTCAAAATAACACCTCTTATTGGAAAACCCTTTAGAAATAGAAAAGTTAGATTATTCGGATCTTTCCATTTCTATGTAATGATCTTTATAAATTAGAAAAATTAAATATTTTTCTTTTCTAATAGACTGGGTCGCACAAACTTGCGAATAGACTAGAAATTTTAAAAAGGGATGTTATTAAAGAAAACTGTTCATAGTAGTAAGAGATAAAAACAGAATGCTATGCAAATATGAATTTATGCAAGAACAAAAATTATAAGTCGTTGTAGTGGTTCCTTAAAAAAATTAGCTTTTATGTACAAAATTTTTAAAACATTTTTAAGAAAAAATTTTGATACGCCAATCTTAAGTTTTTATTATTGTACGAATAAGAGTCTAATTTCCAAAAAAATATTGAGCCGTTCTTGAGATATCGAATTTTCTAAAAAAAAATGAATTTTTTTTTTAAATTGAAAAAAATATTTTTTTTTTGAAGTTTTGAAATGCAATGTTTTTTTTTTTAATTTTTTAGGAGCTTCTTTATAAAAAATTTCATTAAAATCCGTTATGACGATAATGAGAAATTCAAAATTCGAAAAAATCGTTCTATGGTAGATAAAGTCAGTAATATCTAGATTTCAATTTTTTTTTATTAAATTATTAAATTCTCGGAACCGTTTTCGAGAAAAATACGATTTTCGAAAACCATTTTTTAAAATTTGTATGGAAGGTACCGTAAGTTTTAGATAAAACAAAACTTTTTCTCAAATCTTGTAGATTGTGTTAAAAAAATTTTATTTGACAAGTTTGAAAAAAATCGAGCATGGGGTTTTCGAAATATTGAGTTTCCAAAAAAATTTTTGAATTATTTTTTTAAAAATTCAAAAAATAAAAACTTGAAAATTTGAATATGTAATAATATTTAAGCTTTGGTAGAGCCTTAGCATAAAAAAATGATTTAAATCGGCTGTACCGTTTTCGAGAAAATCAAAAACAAATAAAATGAACCCAGGGGGGCTACCAAAAATAACAACTTTTTGGAAAATTTTTTTCAACCATTACCTAGTATTAACTAAATGAAATTTTTTAATTTTTTTTTTTTTAAATTCTGTTGGACAGTTTTTGAGAAAATAAAATATTTATAAAATTTCGAAAAAAAAATCGTATGGCAGGTACCGTTATTTTTGGTCTTAAAAAAAAAAGCTTGTAGGGAGAAAAAATTAAAACCCATATCTACCAAGTTTGAAGAAAATCGGCCGAGCCGTTTAGGCTGTAGTCGAACCGACAGACAGACAGAATTGCGAGACCCACTTTTTTGGTCTTCGCTATCATCGTAATGTCAACTTTGATCAAAATCTCGAGTTCGATTTTTTTTACGAATGCATAACTTGCCTTATAGTAGCTACAAGTCGCAAGTAAAAAAAAAATATATACATACGTTCATTCGATGATATTCTGAGTTTCGATTAAATACGAAATTATTTCATAAGATCTGATGGTTTGTTATTTTTGTTGTTTTTTTTTGTTGCAATTCGGTTTGTAGTTTTTTTTTCAATTTCATTTCCATTATATTCACTGAGAATTCAGTTTACATTCGTTTTGATAGAAAAGTAAAGGTTTTTTTTTAATTTGACGTGGGTAAATTTTGTTGGCTTGTAGCGGCCATGGTGTTTTGGTGACATCTGTCAAATCTCTTGGTAATTATACAGTTACTGATGCCACATTACCATCGCAAATGATAAAACTCTATTATCAAAATGTTGCACCTATTATACCGTAGACGTGGTGGCCTTTCACAGTCGACTCTTCAACATTTGTTGGCCGTGGTCCGTAAAAGTGTACAGCAGAATTCGAGGTAGTCGATTTCTCGATCCATCTGATCGAAGAGCTCATAGTTCATGACGACGCCGTTTGTTCGCTGACTGGGCTTCGGAGTTGTCGAAGAGGATCCCAATTTTGGTCAAAGAATCATTTTTAGCGATAAGGCACATTGTTGGATGTTAACAAGCTAAATTGCAGTATATGTGACGACACCGACGCTCACGAGGTTCATCACGTGACAACGCGTCCTCAAAAAGTTACCGTTCGGTGTGAATCATTGGTCCGTACTTAATCAAAAACGACGTTGGCGAAGCGGTCACCTTTAATGGCGATTTCTATAATACGAAGATAACCTATTTCTTATGACCAAAATTGATCAAAATCGACCTACACGACATGTGTAGTTCCAGCAGGAACTATGCGCCAAACAGCGGACGCCACAATTGGCATTCTGCATGAACAATTTTAGGTTAAGGATATCTCTAGCAGAGGTGACGTGAATTGGCCGCCAAGGTCATGCAATTTGACCCCGTTATACTTTTTCTTGAAGGGTTTCCTGAAATCGCAGGTATATGCGAATAAACCACAATCGACAGATGCCCTTAAGGTGAACATAAGACAGGCCACAGCTCAAATTCAGCCGCATCTATGCCGAAGAGTCATTGAAAATTTGAACACTTGAATCCGTGCCACCGCAGAAAGCTGATGTCATATTATATACATAATATCGTACATAAGCCCTCCAAATAATAAAATTTTGATAATTCCTCACACACAGCTTGTTTTATTATTATTATTATTTTTATTTTTTATTATTACATTTGCCCACCTTTATTGAAAAGATCTTTATGAGCATTTTCCGAATATTGATTCCTCAAATAAAGCCCACAACAGTTCCGCACGACTAAAGCGAAATCATAAGGTTAACAAAAGTCTGTATTCTGCTCGAGTTGTCGCCGGAGCATTATCACGTTGGAAGCGTTTGAAAGAGTGTTAACTTGGTGCGTAATTGTATTATGCTATCGTTCTATCTGCTGTTGAGATCGATGGCGAGTTGATATTCGTGAATTGAATTTCATTCTCGGTTACAGCATTCTCGTCTGTGCGCACCGTACGACGACGAGGACCATAAGCGTTGTCCACTAGCATACCAGTCTCACGAACTTTTTGTACAATTTGCGTACAGCTTCATTTCGGCCAAAACTTCTTTTCAAAAAACGCACTGTTTGTGCTACATAGCACTCACTTTTCAATATTTCATAACGTTGTTCAGGCGTAAAGCGACTCATGTAGTACCGCGAGATATGATACTGACTTTCTGGGAAACAGCTGTCAGTGTCAAAATAACCTATGATTTAAAAAGAAACCACTAGATGGCCCACCCTTTACATCTCTTTGTCTTACTCCTTGACGCACCTCGAATGAATCGAAAAGCTGCTCAATGTGTAAGACGAAATACTTTGTGTTGTTATAGTGTCCTTGATAATAGCGACAAATTTCTCAGAGATATCACTCATGATAAGTGCTCTCCAGTCTACCGATGCATTCGGGATGAACTCTCTCGAATTACCTCTTAAAATTCACGAACATGAGGTTAAATGCGACTGGTAATCAGCTGATTGTTGAATAATTATTTGCATGGAGTCTTTTAGAGATACTTCTATAATGTTTGCTTTTTTCCAAAACCATTTACTCGTGCAGTGTCATATATAAAATTTTGTTCTTTGGAAAAAATGTGATCGATAGCTTATGTAAAAAACAAAAGAAAAAACTTAAACTTCTCGAGACAACATCTTTATCATCAAATGAAAAAACATCACTCATAAAACGTTTTCCCATTACATATGATCCATTTGTTTATAATAAAATAAAAAATCTTTTTAATGGCACCAATATACAATTAGTTCCAAAAAGCAATAATAAAATCAGCCATTTAGTTTTGTCAACTAAAGATACATTAAATTCATTAGAAAAACCAGGTGTTTATATTGCAGAATGTAATAACAAAAATTGTAATAGTATTTATATTGGGCAAACTCTAAGAGAATTAATTGTTAGAATAAAAGAGCATTTAAATTATATAAAAAATAACGAACCATATAAAAGCGGAATAGCCGAACATATTTTAGAATCAAAATCAAAACATTCTTTGACTATTGAGAATTTCTCTCTTAAAAAATCCGAGCAAAATGTAACACGTTTAAATATTCTTGAGTCCCTCTTTTTATACTTGCATCGAGATAATGCTGTAAACAGAGACAATGGCCCATTTGTCTCATCTCTTTTTTCACTTGTTAATACATAATGATAATATATTTATTATTTTCCAATAGTTTCCATGTATTTATGTATAATATGTTATTATTAGTTGTTTCTTTGCTTTACTCTTGTTCTTAAATTGACACGTCTAGTCAGTCGACATAAAAACTGAAGATGATGCGCACATGCATCGAAACAATTGTCTTTATTTTTAAAAATAAAAAAATTTATGTAACTTAAAAGGTGTTTTTGTTTTATTTATTTGAATAACACAGTTACATAGCACTCAATAATAATTTAATAATACATACATACAGTTGATCAAAAAAGAAATCGGACACAAAAGTTTGTACTCTTTATATCACAAAATAAAATAAAATTGATTGCTCGAAAATAGCGTATTTCTGCATTTAACTATAGTTTTTACTATAAACTCTGAATATTTAGCAAAAATTACATTTTTATTAATAAATTGTCATCAAAATTTGATGTAAAAGAAAACAATCGCAAATTTACCATCAAAAAAGAAATCAGACACCATGTCGTAAACTCATATTTTTTGCTTTAAACGGGACAAATATAAAACTTTTAGGTTCTGAAAAGTCCGTTACGTATTTCAGATGCTTATTTGAATTGAATTTTATGCGTTATTATTAGTAAGGTCAAAATGGAGGAACAACGCGGATATAATGCTTGAAGTGCGAAAAAATAGTGAACAAAATTTTGAAGAAGGTAATTCTGTACGTGCTATTGCAGAAATTATAAAAAGAATCAAGTGTACGCTAGGAGACATCATAAAAAGATTCAAAACGACAAAATCTGGTGAAAATTTTCAAAAACCTGGAAGACCAAAAAAGTTTACTGCAGGCGATGGACGTTGGAAAGTAGAACAAGTTAAAAAAAAAAATCCCCAAATAAGTGTATTAAAGTTGACGGCGTAGGTAAAGAAAAACTTGCAATAAGATATAAGCCCTGAAACCGTAAAAACAGTGGTGTGAAAAAGTAATTTTCATGGAAGAGTGGCAAGAAAAAAACTTTTTATCAACAAAAAAAAAAAAAACTGCAAAAACTGAGAAGGGGGTTTGTAAGGTGCTACCAAAAGAAGGATTTGTCAATCCTGGAATCCACTTGGTTTAATTTTTCAGCTATGTAGGTATACCAAAAATATTGAAAAAAATATCATTGAGGAAATTCTCTCAAAAACGGAATTCTTTTAAAATTTAAAAAATTCCAGTATTCTGCAAAATTAAGCTTATTTGTGTACCTACCTAATTCTGTAGTCAGACTATTAAATCAATGAAGATAGAAAGTAATTTCTGTTTAAGTGGATTGATTAAATTAAATTCAATTAAAAGCTCAAGTGACCTCAACTCCAAGATGCGTTTCGCCCAGGTACGACAGTGGGCTCATCAGTTAGATGCTGCCGTACCCTTCTAAGACGCAAATAATGGTCGATGTTTACCGACTCTTATAAAATTTACAGCTTTAATAGACTGAGAGTACTTGAGCTTTTAATTGAATTTAATTCAATCACTCCACTTAAACAGAAATTACCTTCTATCTTCATTGATTTAATAGTCTGACCACGGACATTATTATTCTAGGTGTCTGAATCTAACCAAATTCCTCTAAAAATAAAATTCACAGTCTATTAAAGCTGTAAATTTTATAAGAGTCGGTAAACATCGACCAATATTTTCGTCTTAGAAGGGTACGGCAGCATCTAACTGATGAGCCCACTGTCGTACCTGGGCGAAACGCATCTTGGAGTTGAGGTCACTTGAGCTTTTAATTGAATATTATTCTGTATATTAAAATAAATTTCGCGATTTGGATTATGTTATGTATATGAGTGGAGGGTCGCATGTATTTTGTACAGCCCTGCTTCATAAGGGCAAAATAAATGTTGTGAATTTAAAACAATTTTATAACTTCTGGTTTTTTTATACATAATTTTCATTTATTTCGTTATTTATAATAATTTATTAATTTTACAAATTTTTTAAAGTACTCAATATATTTACAGACGAACCAAGACAGATCATTGAGGTATTTTGCACTTCCTTATACTAGTAATTTCTTAATTTAAACCAATAATACTTCTTCTGGACATGATTAGTCAAACAATTTATCAATAAGAAAATGAAACCAGCTTGTCGTTGGTTTTACGAAAGTTGGTTTATGTTTTTTACTTCGTGGCTCCTCTGATGTGTCATTTTCACTTTCACACAATAATTCCGATACTGAAAGGTCTTCATTTGCATCGCAGCGTCTCCTTTTGATATTTAACGCAGTTACAATACTTCTTCCGCTTTTGGCATTTTGATTCTTTAATTTTTCATAGTCAATTTTTATGAAAAACATAATCTCCGGACTGGGAAAAAGCAAGTTGTAATATTCGAAAGTTTCTTTTTCAAAAATGTCTCCATATTCATTGGAGATTTGTATACATTCCATGGATCTTGTTAAGATATTGAACTGATCAAGAGCTGTTGGATGAAAAGAAGTTGAAAAGGAAAAAGTTAGTTAAAGATAAAGGTACAAAGAAATTAAACAGCTTACTTACCAATTCCAATACACTCTTCGTAATTGGCATGACTTGGGCAATCAATATATTTCAAATTACTTTTGTATACCATCTTTATTGTTTTAGTTTGTAATTGAGCCATATTTTTAGGATGAATTTTAATAAAAATATAAAAAAAAATATTCATATAAGAATTCTTTAGATCTTTTATGTTCAATGAGTTTTTATGGTATGCATAAACAACGTCATAACCCAGCGGTATTTATATATACATAAACAAAGCCATAAAATCGTACTAATTTCAAAATAAAAACAATAATTATTATCTAATGAAAATAATCGATTTTTTTAATCCTCACCCACCCTTTAGTACATTTCTTATCCTACCTGTTTCGTAAACATAATGATCATAAAATTCTATACTTTTCAAAATTACAAGCTTAATTTAGTAGTTATATCAGGCTTAGTATGGGATTAAGTACAAAGGATACAGGCATTTACCTTCAACGTGCTTAATTTTATTATGGAATTTCCAAGTAGGTAAATATAGTTAAGTCAAACTAGGATTTGGTATCATAAAAGAATTTACGGGTTGGATTTTGCATTTTTGTTGTTGATCAATATAAGACTGAATTTGACATAACTTTTTATGGGTCACCTTCTCCTTGAAAACATCATTTACTTCAAAAATCCAATCGCAAAGGTGCAAATCTGCAGTAACTACAAAAATATTGATAAGCCAGAGCGTGTTCGTTAACATAAAATGCGTTTGCAAGAAAATTGACTGATGTTGAGATTTTGTGCAAGTACATAAGATGATTGAATATTTTGCTATAGCAATATCTGGGTCAAGTTAGGAATATTTGACAACCTAATTGAAGTTGATTTCATTCAGTAATTGGTCTGTCAATTAATTTTAAAAATTCAAGGACATTAATGAGAATGTTAAAGTTTTATGGCTGACCAAATAAATCTTTGATGACCTTTCAGATTACATACCTTATACACGTATGAGAGCCAAGATTTTAGATCCCACTTTTGATTTTTTAAGTGAAAACATAAAAAAAATTCTTTTTGGGAAGCAGCATTTTTTTCAAACCATCATGAATCAATAAACCATTGTATATAAAAACTATAGTACTCTCATGAAGAGGAACGAACGATGCGGCGCCATACGAGCGTATTACATAACTTTTTACGTAGAGTTGTGGATAGTAAGGACAGACGATAATCAGGAAGGGGTGATAATATTTTCGGTAAAAGCAAACCGAAGGTGCAGAACAAAGCGACGACAATAAAGCTATTTTCTGTTTTCTTTTTATCAATTTTCTATACAAATAAGTATGAGGTGGCATTTTTTGCTTCACGCATAGAGAAAAAACATTATATTGTTTGGTTTGATTTTTTTCGTTCGCTGTTTGAATGTATATTGGAGCAAATGTAGGATTTATATTCAAATAGACGAATTTTTAAACGGTTACCACTCAGAACAATTATTTTGTATAGATAGATAATTATTTTTGTAGGCAGATTTTTCAAATGCAGAATTTTGAGAATTGGGGTCTTGAGTATTATTCTGAAATACAGAAAAATTATATTGAAAGCTAAAATTTTAAAGAGTAGAATTTTGGAATGCAGAATTTTGAAATGCAGAATTTTAGGAAAGAAAATTTTGAAATGCAGAAAACTTAGTAAGTAAAATTTTGAAAAGCAAAATTTTGAAATGCAGAATTTTATGAAAGAAAATTTTGAAATGCAGAAAACTTAGTAAGTAAAATTTTGAAAAGCAAAATTTTGAAATGCAGAATTTTACGAAAGAAAATTTTGAAATGTAGAAAACTTAGTTAGTAAAATTTTGAAAAGCAAAATTTTGAAATGCAGAATTTTAGGAAAGAATATTTTGAAATGCAGAAAACTTAGTAATTAAAATTTTGAAAAGCAAAATATATAGGTGGTACATATTATATTATAATTTTTCAATAAGGAAAATGTGGGGAAAAAACCTTTGAATACAATTTTTGGTTCTTAAAAATACGTCTTAAATACTACAGATATAAATAGCTTATGAACTAATACCTAAACCTAAAATAACCCTAAACTTAACTAATCGCATAACAAGGCCCAGTCCGCAATGGTCATTTCATCGATTTACTATAAGCAAATCGGTAACAAGTAGCTTTAGCTTTAGTAATAGCTATTTTAAAAGAGATCAATGTAGCTTTAGATAATTTTTCCAATTTAAACTTTAATTTGAATGAGTTAAAATAGATAACACTATAATAATTTAGTTAAAGCTATAGAAATATCAAGATTCTTTCAAACATTTCTTTGTACAAATGTTTGACTAGTTGTAATAAGTAGTGTACTTTGTTATATCTACTTGCTAGCTTATACTTAGCTAAATAATATTATTCTAAGAAACTTTATATATTAAGTCAACTAAATTATTATTTGTTATATATTATTATTCATTCAATTGTTTGTCCTTAGCTTGTAAAGAACGTTTAATAAATATTTAACTTAATAATAAGCAAGGCTTATTACATGGTGTCAGATGTAAAACGAACAAATGAATTATAGTTTGGATCTAACAGAAAGCAGACTGCAGATAAACATAAAAAGAAATCTGAATTTAACGGAAAATATTATAAATTTTCTCGGATTTCAAAATGGCTACTAATGAACGTGCAATTGCAGAACTGGACTGTTACAACCTGGTGAATGATTGGCCTAACTGGAAACGAAATTTTACTGTCTGCATGATTGCAAATGGAAAATCAGATGCCCCGGAAACAACAAAAATTGCAACATTTATTTGGTTGATGGGCACAAATGGTGCCAATATTTATAACACTCTGTTTCCAAATGATGGTACAAGAAATTCTTTGCTTGGAACTGTGCAGGTTGGTGATGTAGTTACTCAGCGCTCACTGGATGACGTTATGAGTAAGTTTGATGAACATTGTATGCCTCAACAAAACATTGCAATGGAATCATACAAGTTCAATGTGATTACTCAAAAAGAACGCCAAACATTCATGGAATTCGAAACAGAATTGCGCACACAGGTTCGTAAATGTGATTACAAATGCGAATGTGGCGCATCGTATGAAAACCGATTGCTACGTGATAAGATCATTGTTGGAGTTTACGACAAAAAATGGCAACTGAAGCTTCTAGACGGCCGTGATGAACAGCTGGGGCGAGTCATCGAAATCTGCAAGACATATGAAGCAGCTAATAATAACAAAAGTATTCTGGATGGAAAAGCAATAGTTAATACAATTATCAATAATGTCGAAGATGTATCCATCAATGCAATTAACCGATCTTGTTTTAATTGTGGAATGTCATGGAAATTTGGACACATGAATCAATGCAAAGCAAAAGATGTTATTTGTCGCTCGTGCTAACAAGCAAAGCGTAGCTGGACTTAGCTGGAGTGATATGGAAGGTAATAGAGTCAGATATTCTTGTAAGTTAGGTAGTTTAAATAGGTCAACAAACACAAATATTCGTAGGCTAAATTCAAATCGTAATCGTATGCGTTGGACCAAAGATTATCTTATCGGAAATGAAGTCGTTAAATTCAAATTAGATACCGGTGCTGATGTAAATTGCATTCCAATAAAATTGATTAAAAAATTAAATATTAAATTTAAGAATCAGCATAATGATTTCTCTGTTTTCGATTATAATAGTAACAAAGTCCATATTTTTGGTATTGTTGAACTAAAATGTTTAGATCTACTATTAAAATCGGAAAATACTGCTGAATTTTTGGTTGTTGATGACAAATGTGAGCCTGTTCTTGGGTTAGATACTTGTGAAAGCTTCGGATTAGTAAAACGCTTAGATGTTAGTAGTGTTGAATGCAAGGAATCGAAAGAATTATTCATGGATAAATATAGTGATGTTTTTCAAGGAATTGGTAAATTTCCAGGACAATTTTCAATACAACTTAAAGAAAATTCAAAATCAGTTCTTCATTATAAAAAACGAATACCTGTCTCACTAATAGATAAATTAAAATCAGAACTTCATTCAATGATGCAGGATGAAATCATTTCACTTGTTGACTATCCGACTGACTGGGTAAATAATTTACAGATAGTTGAGAAGCCAAACGGTCGTCTTCGAATTTGTTTGGATCCAAAACCACTAAACGAATGTATTAAACGTGAACATTTTTTAATTCCAACAATTGATGACTTAACGTCTAAGCTTACAAACAAACGAATTTTCTCAGTTTTTGACTTGACCAGTGGTTTTTGGCATATGGAACTAGATAAGACAAGCTCAGAACTAACAACTTTTATGACTCCTTTTGGTCGATTTAGATTCAATCGTGTGCCTTTCGGTCTAAACTGTGCACCGGAAATGTTTCAACGTAAAATGGTTCAAATCTTCGGAGACATACCGGGAGTCGTTGTTTATTCTGATGATCTAGTTGTGTGTGGAGAAAATGAAGAAAATCATGACTCCATTTTGAGTTTGGTAATGGAAAGAGCTAGAAAGAACAATATTAAATTTAACCCGGAAAAAATCCAATATCGTCAAAAAGAAGTAAAATTTATGGGTAACATTATATTAGGGGGGAGAATTAAAGCTGATTTAAAGTATCGGGATGCTATTTTAAAAATAAAAACTCCTGAAAACAAAGCAGACGTTTTAAGATTCATGGGTTTGCTAAAATATTTAGCGAGATTTATTCCAAATTTGTCAAAGGAAACCTCGGAATTGCGAAATTTGACAAGAAATGATGTTGATTTCAAATGGACTGAAAAACACAACAAGGAATTTCAAAACTTGTTGCGTATTGTAACTTCGGAGCCGGTTTTGGCCATTTATGATCCAAAACATCCAGTAACCATACAAACAGATGCATCTAAAGATGGACTGGGTTGTGTCATAGTTCAAAATGGGCACCCAGTAGCGTTTGCTTCTAGAAC
Organism: Chrysotoxum bicinctum; assembly: GCA_911387755.1. NCBI lineage: Eukaryota > Metazoa > Arthropoda > Insecta > Diptera > Syrphidae > Chrysotoxum > Chrysotoxum bicinctum. Next base: position 97,883,617 of record OU426989.1, read on the forward strand.
GCTTAGTAAAAGCGAACAAAAGTGGGCCCAAATTGAAAAGGAACTGTTAGCCATTGTATTTGCATGCCAAAAATTTCATATATTCTTATATGGACGTGATTTTACTGTCGAAAGTGATCATAAGCCACTGGAAACATTGGTCAAACGTGATATTGATGATGTAACAACACGTCTTCAACGCATGTTTATGTTTCTTCTAAAATATCCGCAAATGACCATTGTTTATAAGCCGGGTAAGGAAATGCTAGTGGCTGATTGCTTATCAAGAGCACAACTCCCAGAAATTTCAGAAATAGAAGGATTGTCGGGAGTCGTTCATTCATTAACAAAGTCCGTTTGCTTCACGGAACAAAATTATAATTATTATAAAAAAATATTGAACTGTGATGAAAAATATATGAGGATTTGTAAATATGTTGAAAAAGGTTGGCCAGGTTATCATCAGCAGGATGAACTTAGTCAACATTTTTTTAAATTAAAATCGGAATTGCATATTGAAAACGGATTGTTGCTATTGAATCATAGATTGGTCATTCCGTCTGAATTGCAACGAAAAATATCGATTTGGTTACACCAACCACACCTCGGAATAGAAAAAACTCTTGCGCGTGCAAGAATGTTGTATTACTGGCCACGAATGAATGCTGAAATCAAAGAATTAGTATCTTCTTGCAAAATTTGTGAAAAATTTAAACGAAATATGCAAAAAGAACCATTGGTTCAGGAAGAAATTCCCAAATATCCATTTCAAATAATTGGAATGGACTTATTTGAATATGGGGGCAGGGATTACGTAGCATTAATCGATGCCTATTCAAATTATTTAGCTGCCACTATTATTCAAAATAAAACATCAAAACACATCATCGATGTTATTACTAGGATTTTCGATAAAGTTGGATATCCAACAATTATCAAATGTGACAATAGTCCTTTTAATTCAGCTGAATTTGAGCGCTTCTCAATTGAATGCAACATTCAAATTAAATTTTCAAGCCCAAGATACTCACAGAGTAATGGTTTAGCTGAAAAAGGTGTGGCTATTGCCAAAAACATACTTAAAAGGTGTTATGAAGTTAATGATGTAAATAAGTTTCAATATCGCTTACTGGAATACAATACAACACCTCTAGCAGGTATGAAATATACACCATCCGAATTATTCTTTGGAAGGCTTGTCAAGACAAGATTGCCAGTCTCGGACTCAATTTTAATCAGAAACAACCTAAATGAATCAGAAATACAAACAAAATTTAAAAACAAAAAAGCAATGCAAAAACACTATTATGATCGAAACGCGAAATCATTATCAGTATTAGATGTGGGTGATTTAGTAATGTTTAAAAAAACAGGAAAAGAATGGTACTATGGGAAAATTGTTAATATTGTTAATAATCGTTCATACATAGTTAAAGATAGCTTTAATAATCATTTTAGACGCAATAGGCGGTTTATTGTTAAGACTGTGAATAAAGATTTTTGTCCTAGTGATTTATATTTTGAAGAAAATGTAAATCCAAGAAAAATTGAAATAATTGATCCACCTCAAATTAATCGAAACGAAATCATTGAAAATCCAAATAGTCAAACCAAGTAAACCAAGTTTGTAATACAGATAATTGTAATGCGGATGAACCTTTTTCTTCGGTTATAATTAATGATGCTTTACCTTCAACACCTTCAACAGAAAATACTATTTCCGAAACATTTGGTTCAGAAGCAATAGGATCTAGAGATGTAGTTGTAATACCCACAGAACAACTTAGAACCAGAAGTGGTCGTATTGTTAAAACTCCACAGAGATTTGGTATAGATTATGGTATTCAAACTTTGCCTAGATGTAAGAAGTAGCTTGTAAATTGTAAAAAATTGTAAAAAAAAAAAAAAAAAAAAAAAAAAAGAGCGTGTAATAAGTAGTGTACTTTGTTATATCTACTTGCTAGCTTATATACTTAGCTAAATAATATTATTCTAAGAAACTTTATATATTAAGTCAACTAAATTATTATTTGTTATATATTATTATTCATTCAATTGTTTGTCCTTAGCTTGTAAAGAACGTTTAATAAATATTTAACTTAATAATAAGCAAGGCTTATTACACTAGTTCTTAATTTTATTATTCTATTCAGTTATAGTGCGAATATGGCCGAATTTATACGAGTCCGACAACCAAAATTTTATAGGAAACTTTCGTAAAACTGTAATAAAAGCTTTCATAGTTTGTTCCGGTTTTCAAATTACATTTTAGGGAATTCAATTTAAAGTAGAGAAGGTGCATTAACCTCTGATCAAAGGATGCAGAGTTTAACGCTCTACTATAAATGCAAAAGTATTAAGCACGTGGCCAACAAGATCATGCTCACATTTCCTATTCGATTTCCATTGAGTCGCAGAGAAATTGAAACAGAAAAGGCAGAATGGGCAGAATGGGCAGAAAAATACACGTTTCTAGAAGCTTTTTGAGCGATAACCTGCACCTATATTGCTGTCTCCAAAGCCTGAAGATTTTCTGATGAATACATTAACCGGAAAGGCTTACACAGCCTTAATGTACAAGTAACATGGAATGAAGCTGAAGAATTCGCAAGCATGGACCCCCAATAACCAGGGTCAGTTCACTAATACTTATCAAGTTTTGGCAACACAAAATCGAATACCCCGTTCCATTTTCTATATAAAAGCAGTTAAAGCTAAAGCTACATAAGTCGAAACATGTGAATAAACAAACGAAACTATTTAGCATAATCCTTATTCACATAACAGCAAGGTTCAGCTAGAATTGTCTAGCTCAGCTACTATAGTGAACGCTTGTACTAGTTAGTTTTTGCTTCTTCTAAGAAAGCTTTTAATTTTTTTTTACACACCAGACCCCAGTTTCATGGAACTTTGGGTTATTTTTCTACTTTTAGCTTAATTCGTAGCTTAGGCTGAAGCTTGAGCTATTTAGTGTTATTTATTTCTGATTCAAATAAAACCAAGTATAAGCTAGAACCATTAAACTTAAGCTACTATATAGTAAAAGCTATGACTAGTTAACCAGCTTTGCCTTCTTATAAGAAAAACCATTTTTAATTCTATTTATTCAGAACAACCAATTTTACAATACTTTTTACCGTATTCCACACATTCCTTTATTTAGTTAATTTCGATTTTGAAGTAGTTGTGTATTTCATATAAAAATATTCCATGACAAACTAAAGTTCATAACTAATTTAACTCTCAAGCTGCAACATGCATTTTAGTCCAGTTCCCTCCAGCAGATTGATTTTTTCGATATTGAATACGATCTCCTATACAGTTCGGATCAGATTTATAAAAGTCCCAAATATTAGGAACAACTTTAAAAGCGGTACTGGAAGAATAACAAAAAGATATATTTTTGTTTACAATTATAGCCTGTTGTTCATTGCTCACTCACAATAATTCCGTTTGAGCCAGAGAATCTTCTCCATTTTCATAAGCCTTGAGAATGCTATCATGAGTTTCTTTGAGTTTTAAGTACTCAATAGGTTTTCCACAATTGCAAATCCGACTTCGAATTTTGGCGAAAACTGTTTCCTCATTCCAGAGATTTGAAATTTCTTCAGGACTGAGTTCAATGGCTTTTCCAAATAGACGAATCTTGTTGACCATAAATCATTAATTCATTTGTGGAAAATAAGTTAACAAACAGTAAGTTTACCTGCCACTGTGATACATTTCCTGTAGTGCCTGATGGTATTTCGAGATAGAAAGTGATCGATATCCTTGGATCATTCATTAAATTGGCATACTTTCTACTGTCTTTTTGGGTAACAATTGTAACATGTTTATCAGCTGTTAGTCCGCGATAGTTAACAGTACGATTGAGAGCTCCAAATACTCTTTAAATATTTATTGAAGCAACGATCATTTGTTTTTTTGAAGAACTTTACTTACTCATCGAGAGTCGCCATATTGATTGGAACGGTGTTTTTATGCGGGTTTCCATTATAATATGCTTCCATAATATGCGAAAATAACTCTACCGGATCTTCCGTTTTAATATCGATGAATGAAATATCAGAAAGTGGCTTCATAATTCGTGAGATGTATTTATTAGTTTAAAGGAAGAACAATTCTAAGAATTATTACAACTTCAAGACGTCTCTCAACTTCAATATGCAAATAACAAATAATAAGAAATCTTAGATTATGTTTTTGAATTAATTGTGTGGCCTTCTATTGAGAATCTAGTAACTAGCATAGTTAAAAGTATAATATTCCCACAATGATGTGTGGATGTACATACATACATAAAAAAATAAAGTAAATATCAAATATTATAAAATGACTACTAAAGATTACTAAAGAATAAACTTGTTGGTTATTGTGGTTTAAATGTGGTTTCTTAAGAAGCTTTAAAAGGTTTGACTTTTCATTGAGATTCTAAAGGGTAAGTTATGCATTCGTAAAAAGTCACAATTGTGATTTTTGTTAGACATCACTAAGCAGATTCATTGATCTTCTAAAATGTATAACTTTCAAACCATCCTGTCGTTTTTGATAGTTCCTTTATATTTACGAATATGTTCGTGTTTTTTTCCAAAATAAAAAGTGACGAAACAGTTAGTTATGTCAAAATTTAATACACGAAAATCCATGATTAAAGTTGAATACTTAATAAAAAGTGTTGCCCTAGTGCTGTTTTATGGTACCTAAATTTGTATTTAACACTTAAATCTATTCCCATGTTATCAGGTCAATTTTTTCAGATTTTAGTTTAAAGTGAAAAGTAAGTAGTTTATTTGTTTGTTTGTATGTTTATGTGCAACAGGAATAGATTATTTATTTTTTCCATTAATATTTAGTACGTCTGGATTTTACTTAAAATACGCGGTTAATTTGTTGATTCCATTTTATGCATTTACAAAATTACGTATATCTAAAAAAGTAATTTTTTTTTGTTGACAGGGAATCGATTTAACATTATTTTTGTCTGTGGTTGTATTGGTAAAATTGTGTATATATTTTGAAAACAAAAATAACATTTGAACCACATTCAGTAGAGTTAGATGAGCTTGGAAAAACGTATCTTACAAATTTATTGCGGGATTATCTTTCTTAAAAAAAAAAACCACAAAAACATTATAAAAATACAGAAATATATGCGTTGAATACAGTTTTTAAAACCGAACAACCAAATTAAAATTGCATTTGTTTGTTTATTTTTGAAAAGAATTATAATTTTGATATAGTTTACGATTTGATACACAAAGGTGCTGGTTAAATGGTGTTAATCAATTAACTGAAATCGGCTGATTAGCTTAATCCATGATTAAAAACTAAACTCAAACTATGAAGTTTTTGTTACGAGTTGAAATAATTATGGATTTAAGATAACACACTGTAAAAAAAACTGGCCCCTATTGTTTATCAATAGAAAACCTAAAAGAAAAACAATATTCTCACACAAAATATGCCAGTTCGTTATTATAGTTTAAAAATATATTAATTTTAAGATTTTCTTACTTTGGTATTGATACCTATATGTACATTACGAATGAAAAATAGTAAAATAAAGAATATAAATAAAGAAATATGTTTATTTGTTAAAAAATATGGTGTTCTCAATTAAAAAACAATTGGAAATTTGCTCCGACACTTCAAATCAATTGACGTACTATAAGTACTTCAATGTTTTCTGTTAAAAAAGAGTACGGCAATGCTTAACTTTGAAGGTATAGAGCAAATTATGACAGCTCCTGATCTTTGACAGACCTTGGTGAAAATTCTGACACTTCATTACATTTTTTCTCATTTGTTGTAGATTTTGTAATAGATTTAAAAGAAATTCTGGTAGCATTTTGTTAAAGTACTAGTACGGTCTAGAACGCAAAAAAAACGCATGATTTTTAGGAATTTTTTTTCTCGGAAACTTTATTAGGTAATAACATATTTTTTTTTAAATAATAAGACAAGAGTACAAAAAAATTTTATTTGTCTTATTTTCGAATTTTGACCAAATTGTCCCTTTATGGACACTAACAAGTCTCCAGAATTTCCTTAATTTCTATTACGAAATCTACAACAAATGAGAAGAAAAATGTAATGAACTGTCAGAATTTTCACCAAAGTATGTCAATGTTCAGAAACTGTCATAATTTGCTCTATACCTTCAAAGTTAAGTATTGCCGTATTCTTTTTTAGCAGAAAGTATTGTAGTACTCATAGTACGTCAATTGATTTGAAGTGTCGGAGCGACTTTTCAAGTTAAACTTTAAATTTTAATTTATAATGCCATATTTTTTAACAGGGAAACATATTTCTTTATTTATTTAATATTATTTTAATATTTTTTATTTTTTTAATAGGTACCAAAGTATAAGTAAATCCTAAACTCAAAATATTTTTAAAATAAATATAAGTAAACTGGCCTATTTTGTATGAGAATTTTATTTTATTTTTTTTTTTTGCTTTTAAAGGTAAGCAGTAGGGGCTAGCTTTTGAGTTTTAGTTTTTAATGATGGACTTAGGTAATCAGCCGATTTCGGTTGATTAACACCTCTGAAAGTAGTATCAAAAATGTATCCTACTGTGGACAAACTGGCCTTTAAAGTATTCACGCAAAGGCGGTAAGTCGTCGTAAAAGTCGTAAACTGCATAAATCAAATTTATCAAAATTTGTATGAAAAATTTGACAGATTTAACAGATTTAACGATGAATTTTATGCCTTTGTATTATTTCAATTTAGATTATGTATTATCAAAATTCCGATTTCCACAAGTGCTATTTGCCAACAAAAATTATAATAATATTGAATAATAATATAATTGAATATATAATATTGAAAAACCAAATATAAATTACAGTTAAACAAATGTAGTTTTAATTTTGTTGATTGGTTTTGGCTTTGAAAATTGTATTTGACGCGTATATTTCTGTATTATTATAATGTTTGTTTTGTTGTAATACTAAATAATAAAGAAAGGTCATCCCCTGATCTTTTACAAATATATATAAAAGATAAGTTTTTCAAGCTTATTTAACTCTTCTGAAAGTGGTTCAAGTGATATTTTTTTTTGTTTTCAAAATAGAGACACACTTGTGTACATACAGTTTATCCAATACAATAACAAAAAAATAGTCTTAAATCGATTCCGCTCAACACAAAAAATTATTTTTAGGTATACGCAATTACGTAAATACGAGTATATAAAATGGAATCAACAAATTAATCACGTATTTAGAAAGGTGAGCTTAAGAGTGAATAAAGCGTTGTTTTTGGTGCTTGTATTACTGCGCTAATCTATAGATTACCAATAAAACACGGCTACTGTCACTATTGATTCTTGTGGATACTCAAATGAAAATGAAACGATACGAGTGACATATTTTATATACCCATCTCTTTTCCCCGTGTGTTTGTTCATTTTTCAAAAAATGTGTTCTCTTTTTCCTATGCACTAAAATACACTGGCCAAATAGACACCCATGATAAACAGAAAACAAGGTATGCTTATTGCATCTGACATGTCGGTCGCCATCTTGAAAAGTAATGACGTAGGAATCATCTCCGATTTTGACATTCGAGTTTGTTTAGTTGGAAATTTCTATTGGATTTTATATTTTGTGAGCCTGCAATTAAATAAATAAAGTTTAAAATTTGAAAAATAAAAAACAGAAGTTTAAAATGGTTGTTTGTGCTGTTTTGGGTTGTTATAATTCCCCAGGAAGAAAAAACAATGAGAAAAAAACGTAAGTTTCACTACTTTCCAAAGGACAAAGAATTGTGCCAAATGTGGATAAAATTTTGTGGAAATAAAAACGAATATTCCTTGATAAATAGTCCGGTTTGCTCGGAGCATTTTGTTGAGAGTGATTATAGACTTCAGAATATACTGAATACTGAAGATAAAAGAAGTTTGCAAATCGGTTCAGTTTCATCCAAACAATTGCCAATGCATAAACAATCGTCTAGAGACAAGAGACAAGAACTCAGAGGAAACAAAAAGATCGTGAAGGAATGTTTGGATGCTTTTGAAAAATTAATAAATTGAATTAATCATAAACTATTCTTTATAATTCATTAACTTTGTTTTAAACAGTTCTTTAAAACCCTCAACAGAAGAAGATTGTGATCAGGAAAATTAGGAGAATTGTGTATATCTCAATGGTATTAGTACTCAGACAGAGTAAGTTAGTAAGGCACGGTTAAGAGATGATATACTTATACTAACTATTAAGTTTTAATTTCTTAAATAGAGTTGAATACAACTGCTCTAAGGAATTGCGAATCATGCAGTTGGAAAAAGAAGTGAAGGTGTTAAATAAATACGACGAGTTAAAAGAAGATGCTCTTGAATACCTCGCAGGTTTCCTTATAAAGAAGTGCAAAGTGACCAACGACCAAAATACTTCTTCAAGTTTTTTTTGGGTGGACGATAAATCTGAAGGAGGACTTAAAAAACCAAGCAATATGTTCCTTGAAAGAGTTAAATTACTAGAAAGTATTTTTATAATAAATAATAAAGAAGTTCTATATACACAAGGAAAGTTTATGGAAACTCACTTAAAAAAAGTAGAAGCTGTGTCTCTAGATATAAGTGTAAAAAAATTATTTTTTAAATGTAGACTTTATTTTAGGATTAAGCATTTAAACAAATTATTTTTAAGAGACAAGACAAACTGTAAAAATAGAAAAATAATAAAAACTATCGCATGAAATGAATTTTATTTCTTCTATCTAATTTACCAGCGAGATGATTGTGACGTCAGAGCAGAACTGTCAAAAATCTAATGAGCATACCTTGTTTTCTGTTTATCATGATAGACACCTATCTGTCAGATAAAAAACTAATTTTTAAATAGTAGCCGCGTTTTATTATCGCCAACGATCCATATAAAATAACCCTCAAAAATAAAACGATACGGATCATAGTGACAGTTGTGTTGTATGCTCATCTCCCTCTTGCTTATGATTGTTGATTTTCAAATGTGTCTTGTCTTTTTTCTTTGCACTGTAGTTTACACTACCTTACCATTAAAAGCCATCTACTCGCCAGAAAAAGAACTGCTTTCTGGATCTTTAAAATAGATCCAGATAGAGAATAGGATCACAAATTGTTTTTGTAACACATGTTAGAAATTAATCCAGATCCGGATCACATAGATCCGTAGATAATAAAAGGCACCTAGTGAATTGTGCTCCTGATAAGGAACAATAGGTGCGTTTTATTAACCACAAATCTATCTGGATCCGGATCTGGATCATCAATTAAAAATAAAACGATGCGGATCTTACTGACAGCAGTGTTATAAGCCAGTCTCTTTTTATCCTTGAGTTTGGAAATTTTAAATTATGTCTTGTCTTTTTTCTTTACACTATAGCTTACACTACCTTACCATAAAAAGCCATCTACTCGCCAGTGTAATAACTAATTTTTGGATCTTTGAAATAGAACCCGATAGAAAACAGGATCCCAAATTGTTTTTGTAATACATGTTAAAACTTAATCCAGATCCGGATCCAGATACATATATTTGTGAATAATAAAACGCACCTAATATATCGCGTTGTTGTTGTTATGTAAATTTGTTGATCTACATAATATGGATCATTTCTGATAATAGCCGTGTTTTATTGGTTAGTGAATATGCTACATCGCAAAATTTAACATGGAAAACAACAACAAATGATTAGTGAATAAAAATAAGCTAGTAATTGAAATGGATAATTTAGTGAAGATGGAGTTTCGGGTGTTGAAATGTAGGAGGTGTTTAGGTGGTGTCCGAAAAAATATATGTGGCATACTTGAGGGTGTGTTCGTTGGTATTTATTTTGTTATATTTTGCCTTTACTAATCTAAAGTGTGATCGCTCCGAAATTTATAGAACAAATACCGTTATAACTTCATATGACTCTTTAAAATTCAAAAACGTCAAATATATGAAGCTAGGTAATCAAAATAAATTTAGCATCTGCAAATTTGTACTTTTTGAAACAAGAACAAATTAAAGAGTAGTAGAACTAAAAACGTAAGCTGACAAGACTTGCACTAAAGAGACGAGAATCTTTTTAAATTTTGACATTTTGTATGAGCACATTTATTTCTATGACCAGTGCTGCTATTCAAACAAACTCTGAAGAATCGCAGTAGATTATAGGAAATGCGCAGTGGTAAGGTAGATTTAAAAAATAAGAAAAAAGTGCAGTAGATCTACTGCTTTCGCAGTAAAATCGGAACGCTGGATACAGATCTTTTGAATACATCCGTGTAAGTTAATTCCACAAATAGGAAGGAACAAGGAAGAGTGAGTTAAAGAGTGAATAAAGCGTTTTTTTTGTGCTTGTATTACTGCGCTAGATATAGATTACCAATAAAACGCGCCTAATAATGATATGTACTTCGGCATTAAAATAAATATATAAAGACATACAAAAATGTATTTTGTTAGAGGAAAATGTACACATGTATAAAATTTTTTATTTAAATTGAATTTATGCAAACAAAAATTAAAAATCATTAGTTTTATTAATAAATTTTTTTATATACGAAATTTTATATAAAAAATAATGCTAAACGAAAATGTCTAACACATGTTTCAGGAGTCTTCATAAAATTATGTAGATAGCACTAGAAGTTTAAAAATATCATAATCACATTGCGGATGCTAAGGGCTCTCAGTTTCATAATGTTTATCCTCATTTGAATTATAATATTACACCCTACTTTACTGATGAAAACTCTCCTTACCTGGTGAGCTTAATTTTTAAAGCTAGAGGTGGTTTATTAAATATTAATCGTAGAGCATTTAAAAAAGATACTGTTGGAATCTGTACATTATGCTACCTGGATGAAGTGGAGAATACTAATCACCTTATTGGTAGATGCCTAATTTATAATAAATCAAGACTCTATTGTTTTTGGAAAAAGTCACTGTCCCTTGAGCAACTTCATAATGATTTAAATGGTACGAGTATCAACTTCTCTTCCTTATCCAACTTTTTACCTAACTGTCTTAGATATAGATCTTTGTTAATAAATGCATTTAAAATTAAATTTAAATTTATTTTGAATAATAAAACATTTTAGGTCATGGTATTGCATTATTTATTTTAGCATTATAAATATCACTTTAAATTTGTAAATAAATATTTATAGAAATTAAAATATAAATGTCAAAATATTGTATTATTATTAAGATTTTTACTATCATTTTTCTTAGGTTTTATTGTTATATGGAATTTAAATAAATCTACTCTAATCTTATCTACAAAGATTTTGCTGGAAATCGGTAAAGCTGTTAATGAGAAAATTGAAAATCGAAAAAAAAAACAGTTCTATGACTATGGTAAAGTTAATATTTTTTTCTTAAATTTTTTTAACAAAAATGTAGACCATGCCTACAATAACGAACATTTTTTTTTTTTCAAAAATAGCTTAAGCGCCTTAGGCCGTAGATCAAGGTACAGGCATACAGAAAAACAGGCGAAATTGTGCGACAAACTTTTTCGTGTTCTCTATCATCGTAATGTCAACTTCCATCAAAATCTCAAGTTCAATTTTTTTTCGAGTGTAAAACTTACTCTTTAGTACCTAACATACGTACATATGTATGTACAGTCACAAGTAATATTCTATTAGCAAGTAGTATTGTTTATTAAAATTTTTAAACCTTATATTTCGAAAAAGCACATATTTCTTTTTTTTAATCTTGAAAGCTATCAGTTTTCTTGTATACTATTTTAGAGATGTACACAAAAGTTGTTCTTTATACAAAAATAATGGCATCGCTAGTCCAAATGCTACCAATTCGTTTAAGAACACATTATTTTTTATCGAGAAATTTTAAATAAATAAATTATAACAAGAGAATCAAAACATGCTTTTCAATATAATTCTTAATTTATTTTGGTGCTTAGTGTTTTCGGTTCGGACAAAAGTTTTTGAAATCACTAACTCAATTTACAAAAAAAATATTATGTAATGATGATTTCAGTGTATAGAAATAAATTTAAGAAGTATTTATGTATATTTATAATTTCATCGTATTATTTATTATTATTCTTAAATCGTATTTTAAAAAACATTTAAATTATTTACAAATTTGTTTCAAATACTATACCTACCACAGAAGAAATAATGACAATTTCTAAATTCGAATTGATCTTCTCGAAATTATTTTTCTTACAGCACCCGAATTTCTCGTTTTGTTATATGATGATTTATATTTCTTTCTTGCAGGTCCCTCTGGTAATGAACCAAGAAAACAATTTTGTCTCGTTACTGGTACTCCAAAAATTTTACTTGAAAGTACCTCTGGTAATGAACCGAGAAAACAATTTTGCCTCGATACTGGTACTGCAAGGTATTTACTTGAGGGTTCATCTGGTAAGGAACCAAGAAAACAATTTTGCCTCGTTACTGGTACTCCTAGGTTTTCATCACGACGACGTTTCCTCTTGTTACTTAATTTTGCCAACGGTTCCCTTTCTTCTTCTTCAGATTGTTGATTTCTTCCTTCATTCTCAATTTTGATGAAAAAAATTATTGCTGGACTTGGAAACAGCAAATTGTATAATTCGAAAGTACATTTTTCAAAAAGTTCATCAGATTCGTTGGTGATTTTAATAGATTTCTTAAATTTTGGCAGGATCTCGAAGCGTTCCAGAGCTGTTAAAGAGAAGAAGAAAAAAAAATTAAATTTACAAATAAAAATATAAATATACCATATCAAATAAGTAGCTAACTTACCGGTTTCAATACACTCCTCGTAGTTGGCGTTCCTTGGGCAGTCTATATATTCCAATCGATCATTGTACATCATCTTCAAAGTTTTATTTTGATATTGAGCCATTTTAAAAAAAAATAAGTTCTACAAAGCAATGATCTGTTTGATGTTTTCGGTTGAATGAGATTTTCAAGTATGAAGAATTACCACCAATGTAAGCTATATTTATACCTAGAGAATCAAAGAGGAGCTTAACAAAAAAGTAATTAAAATTGTAATCATTTTAATAACAATTATCCAATGACTCATATCTTAAGCTTGTTGTTGTTTTGAATAAACCCTTTATAATCCTTTGTTATATTTAAAAAAAAAACACTTCTACCTGACATGTGAAACAAACAACCCTACCATAAAACTTTTAAAAACAAAACAAACAGCACTGATTGTGAGTCATTTGTGGTATCTTTCGACTGAGTGACAGGTCAGGTGAATGCTCGATTAAGTGATTCGAAAAGCAGTGGCTCAAAATTTTAAACATTGCTGGCTTAAGGAATAAATCTGGCTCTATTTAAGGCACTCACTTAGTTGCTTTGTTTAGTTTTTAGTTTTTTTTTTTTTAATAATAATTGTAAACATCTTGAACAACTCTTCTTACGACTGTGGTTTCGTAACATAACGTAACCAATTTAAAGATGAACAAGCCCGAATTTGACAAATAAATAAATCGAACAGAACTGCAAAACAAATAAAATATAAAAATGAACAAAAAAGACTGCAAACCAAAAATCCCGGAGAAAGTGCAATTTATAAAATAAATAAGTAAATATGTAATAATTTATTGTAAAGTCAACGCGCATATTAATTTTTGTTTCTCCATTTTCGGGGTAAAAAGCAAACCGTTAGGCTTCCCAGGTCTGAAACCGGATACACATTGACCATGAAAGAAGCATTGAATTTTCCAAATCTAAGCCCCAGACTTGCATCGATTGGCTGTGAGATTTATTTATTGTTATTTCAGACAAATTGGGAACTGTAAGCGTTTAAATACAGTTGGAAAATCTTCTGGAAATCTCTTGAAATCATCGGAATTCTCGGCTAATAAAACGTGCTCTCGCCTTCAAACTTCCCATTGATAATTAGTATGGATTGATTGATTGATTATTATCACCCATCGATTATTTTTGATGTTGTTGATCTCGAATATTTGCGAAAACACATTTTGAATTAATATTTCTTTAGATTGCACAATGATGCAAAGTTCATCTGATAACTTGATTGTCTGGCTCATTGGATTTATATTAATTTTGCCTTCTGCAATGTGAATGGATCAGTTTGAAGTTGGATACGCATGAATGGATGATTAATTTTGGGTTTTAATGCGTTACGACCTTTTAAATCTATCGTGAATCCGTCTAGAGCTAGATGTATGAAGAATTAACACCAATGCAAGCTATATTTTTACCTAGGGAATCAAAGAGGAGCTTAACAAAAAAGTAATTAAAATTGTAATCATTTGAAAACAATAACAACCATTATCCAATGACTCATATCTTAAGCTTGTTGTTGTTTTGAATCAACCCTTTATGATCCTTTCTTATATTTAAAAAAACACTCCTACCTGACATCTGAAACAAACAACCCTACCATAAAACTTTGAAAAACACAACAAACAGCACTGGTTGTGATTCATTTGTGGTATCTTTCGACTGAGTGACAGATCAGGTGATTGGTAGATTAAGTGATTCGAAAAGCAGTGGCTCAATATTTTAAACCTTGCTGGCTTAAGGAATAAATCTGGCTCTATTAAGGGCAGTCAGTTAGTTATTTTGTTTAGTTTTTTTTTAATAATTGTAAACATCTTGAACAACCCTTCTAACGACTGTGGTTTCGTAACCAATTTAAAGATGAACAAGCCCGAATTTGACAGATAAATAAATCGAGCAGAACTACAAAACAAATAAAATATAAAAATGAACAAAGAAGACTTCAAAGTTCAAACCCAAAATCCCCGAGAAAGTTCAATTTATAAGATGTTTATTCTACCTGACCCGTTTTAATAATAAATTATTGTAAAGTCAACGTACATATTATTTTTTGTTTCTCCATTTTAGGGTTAAAAAGCAATCCGTTAGGCTTTCAGGTTTGAAGCAGGATACACATAATTGACCATGAACAAAGCGCTTAATTTTCCAAATCTAACCCTCTAGTCTTGCATCGATTGGCTGTGAGATTTATTGATTGTCATTTTAAACGAATTGGGAACTGTAAGCTTTTAAATGCAGTTGGAAAATCTCTTGAAATCATCGGAATTCTCGGCTTATAAAACGTGCTCTCGACTTCAAACTTCCCATTGATATCTAATTATTATCGATCGATTGATTGATTGATTCAGCCAACGATTATTTTTGATGTTGTTGATCTCGAATGTTTGCGAAAACACATTTTGAATTAATATTTCTTTAGATTGCACAATGATGCAAAGGTCATCTGATAACTTGATTGTCTAGCTCATTGGATTTATATTAATTTTGCCTTCTGCAATATCAAGCAATTGCATTGAGAATGGATCAGTTTGAATTTGGATACGCATGAATGGATGATTAATTTTGGGTTTTAATGCATTACGACCTTTTAAATCTATCGTGAATCCGTCTAGAGCTAGATCTATGAAGAATTAACACAAATTCAAGCTATATTTTTACCTATTGAATCAAAGAGGAGCTTAACAAAAAAGTAATTAAAATTGTAATCATTTTAATAACAATTATCCAATGACTCATATCTAACGCTTGTTGTTGTTTTGAATCAACCCTTTATAATCCTTTGTTATATTTAAAAAAAAACACTTCTACCTGGCATTTGAAACAAACAACCCTACCATAAAACTTTGAAAAACAAAACAAACAGCACTGGTTGTGATTCATTTGTGGTATCTTTCGACTGAGTGACAGATCAGGTGATTGGTAGATTAAGTGATTCGAAAAGCAGTGGCTTAAGGAATAAATCTGGTTGTTTTTTTTAGTTTTATTTTTTATAATTTTAAACACCTTGAGCAACTCTTCTAACGACTATGCGTTTCGTAACATAACGTTACCAAATTAAACATGAACAAGCCGGAATCTGACAGATAAATAAATTGAACAGAACTACAAAACAAACAAAGTAAGAGGGTTGGCAACTCTGGCCGAGTGTAAAAGTAAAAATTGTTTAACTCTTCAAAGTTTTTTATTTTTTGATTAATTTAACAAGTTAAAAAAAGTAAAGTTCTTATAAGCTGTCTTCTGAAAGGGCTACAGATAAAGTAAGATTCAAAAACCTTCGAATTTATGTTCATATATAATATACGAAAGATTAAGTAGCATTAAGAAAAATCTGCAGATATTATATATGTACCTATAGATCTATGTACTTAATTACAAAGATAATTTAATGAACAAATCTAAAAGAAAAGTGCATGAAACATCTCCGGAATTGCTGCAATCTAGCTCAAAAAAAGAAAAAAGCATGTCTACGTTGGTCGGCTCTATGACTATAGAGGATTTAAATAAGCTATTTGCCTCTAATCTTAAAAATGTTGCAACCAAAGATGACATCTTGGACTTACGCGGCGAATTAAGTGAGGTTAGAAAAGAGAATGTTCAATTGAAGGAAACCGTAAATGCCCTGAGTAACAGATG
This sequence comes from Chrysotoxum bicinctum, assembly GCA_911387755.1. NCBI lineage: Eukaryota > Metazoa > Arthropoda > Insecta > Diptera > Syrphidae > Chrysotoxum > Chrysotoxum bicinctum. The sequence goes on from OU426989.1 coordinate 97,899,991, forward strand.
CAACCTTCTTCAAAATGAAATTGACCAGCTCAAGATGTCTACAAACGAACGCAACCTGATAATTCGAATGAAGAAAGACCATTTGAACCCACTAGAAGAAGCCGAGACCACTTGCAAAAATATTTCCGGCTCAGATGATATAATCAATTCACACGATTTGAGACAAATTGCTGCAGATGATGATATTGTCACGGTTTTGGCAGAATTTAGAAGTAAACAAAATGCATTTAAAGTGCTAAAGAATGCAAAAAAGCTCAAGGGAACAGGCATCTCAATAAGCCGCGACTATCCCCTAAAGATGCGGCAAAAGCGTGGTAAGCTTCTCCAATTGCGAAAAATCATCCAGGCTAAGCAACCTCGATTAAAAACAGCACTGCGCGACGATAAACTACAAGTCGACGATAAAGTGGTGCTATGGAATGAGGAGCAGAAAAGTTTTGTCGCCGAGCAGGATCATGATCTCGAAATATTGGAAGAAAAACATAAACTTGGTGAATACTTCTTTAGAAATGCTTGTTCAAAGATTTTACAAAGACAACAAACACGTTCAAATGTCAAAAATATAAATAAAAATAATCAACAAGAAAAACAAAACGAAGATAGTTGCAGTTCATCAACTTCAGCTGGAAACAAAATGAATTGTATCCTTCCCGACTTAATTAGGTAAAAGCCGTCTGTCAGATTAATAAATTGTTTAGAATAAGAATTTTAAGTTATAATATTAGAGGTTTGAAATATAAGATTGAGATTATAGATTTTATAAATTTTATTTGTCAATATGAAATTTTTATTTTACTTGAAACACATGTAACAGAAGAGTATATTGAACATTTTGAAACAAGTTTCGCCGAATATAAATTAAGTTGGGTACCAGCAGTAAAATTTAACCAAAAGGGTCGGGCGAGCGGAGGAATACTCATGGGCTTCAAACAAAGTCTCAATGGCGTCAACTGCACATATAAAAAAATAGGAGACATGGTTTTTATGGAAATTAAATGTGGAAGAAAAGTGTTCAACCTCATCCCTATGTACTTAAACTGTAGTAACTGGGAAAACGACTTTATTAAGCTGGAAGAAAACTTGTTTGGAAATGATTTAAGTAACATAATGCTTATTGGAGATTTCAACGCGCGAACCGGAACTCTTGAAAGTGAAAATAATCAAATGAGTAGAAACCGTGAATCAAGAGATAGCACAATAAATAGAGAAGGTAAAAAAGTTATAGATCTATGCAACTCCTTTGGACTAAGCATTTGTAATGGATCCACCGACGGAGACAAACTGGGTGACTTCACTTTTATAGGTCCACAAGGAAATTCGGTGATTGATTATGCTATGGTGTCGGAAGATTGGGCTTCTGTGGTAGATGATTTTGAAGTTTTAACACAAATACATTCTGATCATTTGCCAATACAAGTCTCAATTACCTTAAATAGCAACCTGAGACGAGAAGAAGAGCTGGTACAAACAGCTACAGTGGATCAAAAAAGAAATCGGACATACAAGTTTTGTCTCTTTAAATCACAAAATAAAATTGATGAAGGTTTGAAAATAACGTATTTTTGCATTTATACATAGTTTTTACTATAAACTCTGGATATTTAGCAAAAATTACAGTTTTATTAACAAATTGTCATCGAAATTTAATTTAAAAGAAAATAATCGCAAATTTAATATCAAAAAAGAAATCGGACACTCTGTGGTATACTCATTTTATACTCATTTTTTTGTTTTTAACGGGACAAATATAACACTTTTAGGTTCTTAAAATTCCGTTACATATGTCAGATGTTAATTCGATTTGAATTTTATGTGTTATTATTAATAAGGTCAAAATGGAAGAACAATTTTGATATACAACGATAGAAGTGCGAAAAATAGTGATAAACACATTTTTAAAAAGGTAACTCTGTACGTGCTATTGCAGAAATTGTAAAAAAGAAGCAAGTCTACGGTAGGAGACATCATAAAAAGATTCAAAACAACAAAATCTGTTGAAAATTTACAAAAATCTTCAAGACCAAAAAAATCTTCTACAGGCGACGAATGTTGGATATTGTAATAAGTTAAAAAATAAACCCCAAATAAGTGCACCAAAGTTGACGGCGGAGGTAAGGAAATACTTGCAATAAGATGTTAACCCTGAAACCGTAAAAACAGTGCTGCCAAAAAGTAAATTTCATGGAAGAGTGGCAAGAAAAAAAACTTTTATCAACAAGAAAAACCGAATCAAGAGAAATAGTTCATAAGGAGCTACCAAAAGACGAATTTGTCATTCTGGAATCGTGTTTTGTTCTCTGTTTTTATTAAATTTACTCTCGTCAGAGACAAAACGCGAATCCAGAACGACAAATTCGTCTTTTGGTAGATCCTTATAAACTATTTCTCTTGATTCGGTTTTTCTTGTTGATAAAAGTTTTTTTTCTTGCCACTCTTCCATGAAATTTACTTTTTGGCAGCACTGTTTTTACGGTTTCAGGGTTAACATCTTATTGCAAGTATTTCCTTACCTCCGCCGTCAACTTTGGTGCACTTATTTGGGGTTTATTTTTTAACTTATTACTATATCCAACATTCGTCGCCTGTAGAAGATTTTTTTGGTCTTGAAGATTTTTGTAAATTTTCAACAGATTTTGTTGTTTTGAATCTTTTTATGATGTCTCCTACCGTAGACTTGCTTCTTTTTTACAATTTCTGCAATAGCACGTACAGAGTTACCTTTTTAAAAATGTTTTTATCACTATTTTTCGCACTTCTATCGTTGTATATCAAAATTGTTCTTCCATTTTGACCTTATTAATAATAACACATAAAATTCAAATCGAATTAACATCTGACATATGTAACGGAATTTTAAGAACCTAAAAGTGTTATATTTGTCCCGTTAAAAACAAAAAAATGAGTATAAAATGAGTATACCACAGAGTGTCCGATTTCTTTTTTGATATTAAATTTGCGATTATTTTCTTTTAAATTAAATTTCGATGACAATTTGTTAATAAAACTGTAATTTTTGCTAAATATCCAGAGTTTATAGTAAAAACTATGTATAAATGCAAAAATACGTTATTTTCAAACCTTCATCAATTTTATTTTGTGATTTAAAGAGACAAAAGTTGTATGTCCGATTTCTTTTTTGATCCACTGTAAATATAAATGGAAAAATGCTTTTGCTGATAGTTATGCAAATTCTTTGAACAACGCTATTCTTCTACGTTCCGCATCACATGCACAATCTCTTCTTAATTTATCTCAGCTGGATGAAATTATCAAGGAATCTATACCACGACAGTGCCAACTAAAGAGTAACAGCACTTCTCGGTTTTACCAAAAATGGTTTGATAAAGATTGTTTAAAAGCACGTGAGAAGTCTTTTGCCTGGCTAAATTTGCTGAGAAGTTTTCCAGATAATTTATATTTTAAAGAGCAATATCTTGCAGTAAATAAGCAATATAAAGAAGTATTAAGGTATAAGCGCCAGACTTACTTAAGAAATATTGCGAATGATCTTGCAGGATGCAGAAATGCAACAGAGTTCTGGAAAACCGTTAGAGTTATAAACAAAAAACCAAACAAACAATCTACTGCATCGATCGGAGCCAAGGACTTAGCAGATCATTTCCAAAAGCTGGCGAGAGATAATTTTTCATCAACATATCAATTTGCCATACCTTTTTACCAGAATGACGAGTTGGATGCACCTTTCTCTTGTACAGAGGTCCAATTAGTATTGAGCGAACTCCAAAGCGACAAGTCTCCGGGACCAAATGGTATACCACAAGAGTTCTATAAATTTAGTACTGATCTTTACATAGATTCCTTTACAAAAGCCTTAAACCAAGCATATAATTCAGCTTGTGTACCAAGCTATTTTAAAGAAACAATACTCTGCCCAAACTTTAAAAAAGGGGATAAAGGAGACCCGGCAAACTATAGAGGGATATCGCTACTTAATTCATCGATGAAAATCTTTTCAAAACTTCTTTACAAAAGGCTTTACAACTGGGTCCAAAACAATAACTTATTGAGCGAAGCACAAGCTGGTTTTCGAAAGAACTACTCAACAATCGACCAAATCTATACGCTTACCAATATAGCTGACATATATGTTAGACTAAAAAAAAAGCTATATGCCTTCTTCATTGATTTTAAATCTGCTTTTGACACGATAGATAGGAAAGCGCTTATTCTCAAGCTACTCAACAAAGGTGTCTCGACAAAATTCGTTAATGCTTTGGAAATTTTGTATGATTCAACAACTTCTGCAGTTGTCTTTGGAAGCACAAAGTCCGAAAAGTTCGAGGTTGAAATAGGATTGAGGCAAGGCTGTAATTTGAGTCCTCTTCTTTTTGCTCTATTTATAGACGACATAGAAGAGATACTTCAAGGTGGAGCGCGAATTTTAGCTGATCTCTTAGTCAAAACTCTCATGTTCGCCGATGACATCGTGGTGCTGGCAGAGTCGCCTGGAAGTCTCCAACTAATGATCAACAGATTATCTGAGTACTGCAACAAATGGAGGCTCCAGGTGAACCTAGATAAATCCAAAGTGATGATTTTTCGCAACGGAGGTGGACGTAACTGTCGCAGTGAAAAATGGAAATTCGGAGATCAAGTCATTGAAGTCGTCAAAGAATATAATTACCTTGGTGTAAGGTTATGTAGAAATCAGGTCTAAAAACCTAGCGGTGGAAAATCAGCGAAAATGAAAAAAAAAAACACCAAAATTTGTGGCTTTTTTGTTGCTAATTAGTTGCTGGAATACCGATTTTGTTGCTCGAACCGATCGCGAGAAATCGGACACAGTTCTAGATTTATGTTAAGATAGCGTGGAAGGGGTGAAAAATCAGCGAAAATGAGAAAAAAAAAACACCAAAATTTGTGGCTTTTTTGTTGCTAATTAGTTGCTGGAATACCGATTTTGTTGCTCGAACCGATCGCGAGAAATCGGGCACAGTTCTAGATTTATGTTAAGATAGCGTGGAAGCGGTGAAAAATCAGCGAAAATAAGAAAAAAAAAAAACCCAAAATTTGTGGCTTTTTTGTTGCTAATTAGTTGCTGGAATACCGATTTTGTTGCTCGAACCGATCGCGAGAAATCGGACACAGTTCTAGATTTATGTTAAGATAGCGTGGAAGCGGTGAAAAATCAGCGAAAATGAAAAAAAAAAAACACCAAAATTTGTGGCTTTTTTGTTGCTAATTAGTTGCTGGAATACCGATTTTGTTGCTCGAACCGATCGCGAGAAATCGGACACAGTTCTAGATTTATGTTAAGATAGCGTGGAAGCGGTGAAAAATCAGCGAAAATGAAAAAAAAAAAACACCAAAATTTGTGGCTTTTTTGTTGCTAATTAGTTGCTGGAATACCGATTTTGTTGCTCGAACCGATCGCGAGAAATCGGGCACAGTTCTAGATTTATGTTAAGATAGCGTGGAAGCGGTGAAAAATCAGCGAAAATGAAAAAAAAAAAAACACCAACATTTGTTGCTTTTTTGTTGCTAATTAGTTGCTGGAATAACGATTTTGTTGCTCGAACCGATCGCGAGAAATCGGACACAGTTCTAGATTTATGTTAAGATAGCGTGGAAATTACAAAATTTTGGAATAACCGATCACACAAATGAGAGTAAATTTGTTGCTGTAAGATGTTCCAAGAAAAAGTTGAAAAAAAAAATATTTATTTACAGTTAATTTAACTAACTCAAATTTGATGTCGTCCAAGCTAGCTTAACTCTCGATTTTTCCATGGAAAAATGCAATTAATATTTTGTTGCTCTTCATCTCTTGTAGCTTTTTTCTCGTTGATCTTAAACAACGTTCTTAGAGGTATCTTAAAACAAAACGATAAGAATAGATTTATTTTGTGTAAAAAATGCTCCAAAAGTTATTTCAAAATTATGAAAAGAATAAAGGACATTAAGGATATTTAGAAAAAGGGGTTTATAAATTTGTAAAAATATTAAACATAATGAACAACATGCCATGTCCGCAGCTCCTTACCAATTTTTGTATAATTTTTTAGACTTGACAACAAGTAGTAGGAAAGAAACAAAAACAAAAATAAGCCGATCGTAATGTTCATTCCTCAATGTTTAACATAATGTGTCGTACATAAAAAAAAAACATGTAAGTTGAAAACTACATTTTCAAAAACTAATTTTAATTCATGTTCAACAGGAGATGTCATTATTTTTGAAGTCTTTGACGACGGGACGAACCAGAAAATTAAATTGGGTGCTCTTCCACGAGGTTTAACGAATCCTTTAAATAGCAGAGAAATATATAGACTTGTTGGACCTATAGACTTTACGCCCCCTACGAATACTCGAAGAACATATTCAGATTTAAATATATTCAGGTTGAATACGACGATCGTTGTGAAAAAGAAATGTTCAGAAAAAATACATACGCTATTAAGCCTAGAATTTTAATGTATGTCAAAATCACACGACATAATTCTTTAGTTATAAAAAACGAATATTTTTTAGTAAGAACAATTTAATGTTAAACTGCCCGCTGCTCAGTAATGAGATTGTGGTATTATTTTTTTGTTCTATTTCCTGCCTAGATAAGGAATTTCAAACTCGACTGATTCCTGGTTTCTATAAGTTAAAAATTTAATATTTCATAAAAAAAAATTTGGAAAACGGTTGACTCTAAAGGCCATCCCTGTAACTTTCCGCTAATTATATGCTTTTGCACTCAAAATTCACTCAATACAACATTTTTGAGCTCGTAATTTCTTCGTTATTATGCTCCGAGCTCAAAAAGTAGCTGTTCTACGCTTTGAAGCTCTTCGAGCCACACAATATACTATAACCACACGGAATTCAGCTATGAGATTTTGAGCATTAAATAAAATATTGCGATATTTGCTGAACTTTTCAGGTGAAAGAATCCGACATTCACGTTCAAGAAAGTCATTGTATAAAACCAGCTACAGAGAGCTTAAAACATATAGTAAATAACTTCAAAGAAGTAATATAGTTCAAAATAATGCGTAAATCATGAGAAAAATTCGTAAATGTTTAACGGATGCGGATCTAAATTTTACATGTGTATATAGTTAAAAAAAAATTAGATTTACATTCAGACAGAAGATTTATATAAACTTTTTTAATAAGTCGCTTAAAGGAATTATCTGCATTAAAAAAAGACCGCGTAGTAACCGAAATTTTTTCTACAGAGTAATCTAGCATGGCCGGTTGGTTTGCTTACGGGTTTCGAAACACTACCGACTTCCGGTTTCTATTTTGTTGCTGACTCTGCACTCAGACAAGGCCTACTGTGCTCAACAAATTATTAATTGGATTTTTCCATGGAAAAATCGAGAGTTAAGCTAGCGTGGACGACATCAAATTTGAGTTACTCGTAGTTAAATTAACTGTGAATAAATATTTTTTTCAACTTTTTCTTGGAACATCTTACAGCAACAAATTAGCAACAAATTTACTCTCATTTGTGTGATCGGTTATTCCAAAATTTTGTAATTTCCACGCTATCTTAACATAAATCTAGAACTGTGTCCGATTTCTCGCGATCGGTTCGAGCAACAAAATCGGTATTCCAGCAACTAATTAGCAACAAAAGAGCCACAAATTTTGGTGTTTTTTTTTTTTTTTCATTTTCGCTGATTTTTCACCGCTTCCACGCTATCTTAACATAAATCTAGAACTGTGTCCGATTTCTCGCGATCGGTTCGAGCAACAAAATCGGTATTCCAGCAACTAATTAGCAACAAAAGAGCCACAAATTTTGGTGGTTTTTTTTTTCATTTTCGCTGATTTTTCACCGCTACCACGCTATCTTAACATAAATCTAGAACTGTGTCCGATTTCTCGCGATCGGTTAGAGCAACAAAATCGTTATTCCAGCAACTAATTAGCAACAAAAAAGCCACAAATTTTGGTGTTTTTTTTTTTTATTTTCGCTGATTTTCCACCGCTAGGTTTTTAGACCTGTAGAAATCTCAACTGGAGGACACATATTTCAGATAAACTAGCTAAGTCCAAAAATGCACTCAATGCGACATGGAACACTGTGATGCTATGCAAGGACGTGGGGTATGAGTCAAAGTATCGCATTTTTCAAGCCACAGCCAAAGCAATAATTTGCTATGCAGCCCAAGTTTGGGGCCACAAGGAGTTTGACGAAGTGGAACAGCTCCTACGCTATTTCTTAAAACGGACTCTTAAGTTACCTAACAGTACTGCAAACCACTTACTGATGCTTGAGACGGGTCTTCCCCCCTTATTCATCTCAACACTTAAAATGCAGGTTGATTATGTTCTTAACACCATCAAGATGAACGATAGAAGACTACATAAGAAAATCACAATGCTGGTGATTCGGAAAAAAACATCATGGTTCGATTCCTGGAGAGATTTAGCTCAGTACTGTGGACATTCACTCTCACTTCAAAGCGATGAAATGGATATGTGGAAAAGTGAACTCTATGGCCTTATTAGTTTACTGGATGAAAAAAAAAGGGAGCACTACATTTGGAAAGCCAGAACCTCAGTCCATAGGAGTATATATGCATCACTCAATCACAACCTAGCAACAAACAACTATTTCAGAGTGGAGTATCCAACTGAACTCATGTCACTGGTTTTAAAAGCACGAGGCGAGATACTTCCTCTGAATTATGTTCCTCATAGGAGTGACTTGGAAGAAATGTGTGGGCTATGTATCTTGAGAGAAAGGGAGGACGTACTGCATTTTATGGGAAGTTGTCCAATATTTACGGAAACCAGAAGGAGTACGCTTGGGAAAAATTATTTAAATGAGGCTGAAACTATCAATATCTTAAACGGTGAGATGGGTTGGATGTGTTTATATAATTACTTAAAACTAGCACTGTCTTATAGAAAACGAATATTGGAAGAACTCTTTTAAAATAATCAAAAAAAAAAACTTTTTCAAATTATTCAATTTAATTAAATTTTTGTATTAAAGAATTAAGCACTATTTGCCAACTGACAGACGGCGTAGGCCATGTTATAAAATGGAAGATCTACAAATTATGTATATAGCTTATATGAAATAAAATCCTTTTGAACTTGAACTTGAAAACTTGAACAAAGTATAAAAATGAACAAAAACAACTTCAAACCAAAAATCCCTGAGAAAGTTCAATTTATAAGATATTTATTCACTACCTGACACAAACAGTTATTTAATAAATGTATACATACACATAAAAAATTTTGCTTTTATTATCAATATTACATATACATACATACATACATTTATTAAATACTAAAACACAACATGGAGGCTACTTCACTTAATAACAAACCGTTATGTTTACCAACTCTGGAATATACAGACTACACATGATTGACCATGTTCGGAGCATTGAATTTTCCAATGCTTCGATTGGCCTTGAGATTTATTGATTGTCATTTCAGACGAATTTTAAATTATAAGCGTTTTAATGTGGTTGGAAAATCTCTTGGAATCATCGGGATTCTCGGCCAATAAAACATGCTCTCGCCTTTACACCTGACATTGATTGTTATCGATTCAATAATAATTAGCGATCCAACTTTGAACATTGAATTATGAAGTCGAAAATCAAGTCAATTTAAAAATTCACTCCTTCATCTTCTTCCGAGCATCAACTGACTTGAAATAAAATGATAGAGATCCCAACATGTTTTGAATTTACATATTTCTTATGATATTTTTTCTGTTGAGAGTGCCTATTCGATCGCCCGTCGATGATTTTTGATGTTGTCGATCTCAAATTTTTGCAAAAACACATTTTGAATTATTGCTTCTCGAAATGGCGCAATGATACAAAATTTAACTGATAATTGATTGTCTGGCTCATTGGATTCACGTTAACTTTGCCTCATGCAATATCAGGTTATTGCTTTGAGAATGGATCAGTTGGATATGCATATTTGTTGTTTACTTCAATTTGTGGACACTTTTCACAGTAATCAAGTTTTGAAACAGACATTTATTTCAACTGCTTAGGTGGAACGTGGAATAACTGGAAGATCAATTGTGTCCCCTCTGGAGCTAGATGAGATCGCTTATTCTACGTTACAGCTCTTCCTCAGATTTGTTTCTCTGAGAAAATCTAGTATATGGAGTATTTTCAGAAATTGTACTTTACTCTGTTTTATCTTGCATTACATCTACCTATATGGTCTAGCGTTTCCTTATGAGTTTTGATGCAGAATCTGCATGTGGCACTTCCCACAAGACCAAGAATATTGATGTGCCTCCTTCGTTTACAGTAAACCCGTAATTATTCTAAGGTTTTTACACCTTTAACCAATACACCGATGGTAAATCGTTCTTGGTTGTAGCTCTCAAGCAGCGTTTTGGTCTGCCTCTGTTTTAGGAGTTCTGTACATATTTTTGTATCTTTTGGTCTCCTCTTCGGCTTTAATTTTATTTTTGATCACATTTTCTCTTATTCCACAATAGAGCTCAAGCCCTGTTAGGAATGTCCTTGCTCCTATATTTGCCAAACAGTTTACCTCTTCATTTCCCATGACACCTACATGACCCGGTACCGAAATATTATAGTTCTTGCCGATGTCGTGTAGCCTGCCCACAGACTTTCATACCAGTTTAGAACTAATGAAATAGGAACTTAACGCTTTGAGTGCCACTTGACTGTCCAAAATGATGTAAGTTTTGCCGCTAATGTGGTAGTTTCTCTTGTGATTTCGTTTGGTACATTTTCCACTGGCATTCACTTCCGCCAGTCGTCGAACAGGCACCTATGTCAACAGTTTTCTGGGACAAGAATATCTTGCCTGGCTTGCTTCGTGGGTTTCTAATATTTTAACTCCTTTTTTTCATCCTCTGTCTGCTCAAGCGACTCCGTCACTTTTGTGGATATCAGATTTAAAACCGTCCAATACTATTATTGTATTGAACGATATTGTATTTAAAGGAAATGCACGCCTTTTCGATAAGAAAGCTTGATGCCAAACTCTATCAAATGCCTTTGAGATATCAAGTGCAATAATCTTACTTTCTTTCTTTCTGTGCCACTGTTCGGTGAGATAAACCATCAGATCATGAGTGGACCTACTGCTATGAAAGCCATACTGCCGGTAATTAAGAAGCTTTCGTTCCATGACCTTAGAAAGAAGGGACGTATGTAAGTGCAATTGGATGATAGTTAGAGAGGGAGGAGGACTCGCCTTTTCTAGGGACAGGCTGGACAAATGATGTTTTCCATACACTCGGGAACAGACCTGTAGAGTAGGACAGATGGAAAAGTTTTCGCAGTGGTCTTACCAGCGTTTTATCGAGCTTACAACAGGAGTGTCTTTGAAGAAGAGCGTTGGAACTGAGAATTTCGAAGTGTTTCGTACGATTTTTACAAATGATCAAAAATATGTACTACCTTTGGAACATAATATCTAGTATTTTTTGGCCATAATACAATTTTACGTTACAGGTCTTTATAGCTTGTTTGTACTTATCCCGGTATTTCTGAGTAGGGTTGGCTTTAAAACTACGGAAACTAACTTCTCTAACCCTGATACCATTCTACAGCTCGAATCAAACCAAGAGTTTTCTTTTCGTTTGATAGATTTCAGATTTAGAATCAGATTTGAGACCATATCTGCACTGGAGCCTACGTCACTAGTGTTGCTTTGTATTTTATGTCACTTAACATAGAATACTATGGCCTTTAAAATGCAAGCTTGGCCGATTTTTACCCAACTTCACCGAAACACTGATCCTCTGAAAGTTTCTGTTTGGAGGTAAAGTTGTTCATTTGATACATTCAACCTAAAGTACTCGTACATTGAGATTTCAATCATTTACTTGTTACCAGTGTTTTTCAACTGCTTAAAGTTTTAAACATATTTCTTAATAAATTTTATAAATAATTTTATTAATTAAAAAAAATATATTTAACATAGTATTGTATAATTTACAATATTAAGCTTAAGGTAAATTCTATAAACATCGATAAACAATAAAAATAACTCTTAATATAGAATTATGAATAAATACGTAACTTTAACTTTTTTTCTTTCCTTTGTCAACTTAATTTAAGTTTAAACTTTAATGGCAGCACATTCATTCATACTTAATAAAATTAATTTATCATAACTTTTTTAACTAAACAAATTGTTTTATCTCTAACAAAACGTGGTAAATTGTTTAAAATACTCGTAGGCTTAAGTATTAATTAAGTCAGTTTTATTTTACATTTGTATTCATACTAACTCATTCATTCGAAATGCTGATAATTTAATTGAATCTTATAGAATAAGTTTGATATATATATATTTTTCGTTTTTTTTTTAATGTACATGATAAGTTTAAATTTTTAACATATAACAACTATTCTGAATGTATAGTTTCTCTAATCCAAGCTGAATTAGATGAAATTTTGTCATACATTCGGGGTCTTTCTACACCCGTCGGGCCACAAGCTATTCTCCATGATGAAATACCAACCAAGGCCCACTGATTTGTTCCTTGTAGGGTACATTGCACTGGCGCACCAGAAAATTCTTCCTGCTATAAAAGACGAAGGGAAAATATTTTTAATTTAATAAAAGATAATTTAATAATTAATTAGATATCAATTTTCTTTTATAAATAATAATAAAAATGAATTCCTTATTGTTTTATATATATTTCATTACATGTTGAGATTAAGAGATGATTTTGTGTATTCAATTCATACTACTCGTATCTTCGTATATATATATAGTATTATCATGGAGCGTGATTTTGTGGTACCAACGCTATCCTGGTGGTGGCGCTAAAATTAGCGCACGATTTTACAGTGGAGAGTAGGATAAGATACAAAACAAGTAAACAAAAGAGAATATTTTTATAATAAAATTTAGCAGAGACTAATCTAACAAGTATTATTGCTATGCTAAAGATGTCGCTCTAATCGTTCGCCTTCATGAGAGTATACTATAAGTTTTATATACAAGGATACTATGCAGTGAAGTTATCATATTATGCGAAAAAAACCGCTGGACAAAATTAGAAGCAGATTAGTACAGAAGAAGGTGGAGAAGTCTGGGCGAGGCTTAGGTCTAGGGTTGCCAGATTTTTCTTACACCTCGGTGAGACAAGTGGCTAAAATAATGAAAAATCCCGGGATTACAACATATTGCCCGGGACAAAATAAATAAAATGCACGACTGGGTCGCACGAACTTGCCTCTATGTAAAAGACTAAGAATTTCAAAAATGAATCTTATTAGAGAAAAACTGTTCATAAGCACAAAATTAATTTTTTAAATGACTAAAACAACTTCTTTAGTAGATGGAGATAAAAATAGGATGCCATGTGATTCAAGCAAATATAGGTTTATACAAGAACAAAAATTATAAGTCTTTGTAGTGGTTTCTTAAAAAAAAAATTAAGAAAAAATTTTGGTACGCCAATTTAAAATTTTTATTATTGTTCGAATAAAAATTAAATTTACAAAAAAAATATTGAGGCGTTTTCGAGGTATTGAATTTTCAAAAAAAAAAAAGATTTATTTTTTCAAAATTCAAAAAAAAATATTTCTCCTAAAGTTTTGAAATGCAATGTTTTTTAAACTTTTTAAAAGCTTCTCTCTAAAAAATTTCATTAAAATCCGTTATGCCGATAACGAGAATTTCAAAATTTTAATAAAAATCGTTCTATGGTTTGTTCTTGTTTTCAAATTTTTTTTATTAAATTATAGATCTTAAAAATTAATTGAAAGAAAAAAAAATTAAGCGAAATTCTCGAAACTGTTTGCGAGAAAAATACGATTTTCGAAAACGATTTTTCAACATTTGTATGGAGGGTACCGTTATTTCTAAATAAAATAATTTTTTCAAAAAAATGATCGAAATCGGTGATATCGTTTTTGAGAAAATCAAAAACAAAAAAAATGGAGGGTACTACTCGTAAAAGTAACCATTTTTTGCAAATTTTTTTCAACTACCTAGCTTCAACTCAATGAAAGTTTTTGAATTTTTTTTAAGAAAATCTGTGGGACAGTTTTTGAGAAAAAAAAATATTTATAAAATTTCGAAAAAAATTGTATGGCAGGTACCGTTATTTTTGGTCTTTAAAAAAAAGAAAAAAACGTGCGGGGGGAAAAATCAAAACCCATATCTACCAAGTTTGAAGAAAATCGGCCGAGCTGTTTAGGCTGTAGTCGAGCCGACAGACAGACAGAATTGAATTGCGACACCCACTGTTTTGGTCTTCGCTATCATCGTAATGTCAACTTTGATCAAAATCTCGAGTTAGATTTTTTTCCGAATGCATAACTTGCCTTATAGTACCTATAAGTCGCAAGTGAAAATCATATAATGCGTGTCGATCAAAATACCATAGATAAATTCTTTTATTAATTACAAATTAAATGACTTTTTTGTAATTTGCCTTTTGCAAATATTTTTCTTTTATCAATTTAATTACAGAATGTTTGCAAAAACACATTTTTCGTTAAGTTAGGTTTGTTTGATTGAAATTTTAAAAGTATTTTCTTAAGGTTAAATCACAAATCAGCGATTATTCCTTATCACTGAAAGATATTTAGGTACATTAGGCATTATTTTGTGAGTTTGAGTCCTTATAAATAAATAAATAAATAAATTTGGTAGTGCAACAGCTCGGAGTGAACCAGGACCTAGTGACTTACAACTCTCAACCATTCCTTTGTGCGTGTTATCAGGAACGGAGGGGACCTACAATTTTCTGCCGATTCCGAACGGCTAATGAGCAGCACTTTCCATGGCAAGAGATACTCTTGGAGAATTTTTCAATTCCTCGCAAGAGGCAGTACACCCCTGAAAAAAGCTTTCTTGCAGCGTCTGAGAATCGAACTCGAGAGTCGAGACCTTCCGCATGACAGTCCAACGCACTAACCATTATGCCAAGGGGTATACTACAGTTTAAGTCCTTACCCGGAAAAAAAGCTGCCTGATGGCGGGACAGATGAATTTATGTCTGTAATCCGAGACATCCCGGGTAAAACGGGAGGTCTGGCAACGCTAATTATGTCA
The DNA here is from genome assembly GCA_911387755.1 of Chrysotoxum bicinctum. Taxonomy (NCBI): domain Eukaryota; kingdom Metazoa; phylum Arthropoda; class Insecta; order Diptera; family Syrphidae; genus Chrysotoxum; species Chrysotoxum bicinctum. Next base: position 97,914,997 of record OU426989.1, read on the forward strand.
CATATGGTAAATATTTGCGTGAACAATATTTATTTAAAAAAAAAAACTTTTATATAAATTCATTATGTATATCTTTATAATTTAAGCAATAAAACTTAATTTAAAAATAATAATAATAGATAATAATAATATTTTTTTTAATTTTTGTTCATTTATTCATAGATATTTTACAATGCTTATATAAACCTATATTGGTTTGTCTGCAGAAGGATGTGTTTTTAAAATTTAATAAATGACATGAAGCTTTAAAGAGTTTAATAGATAAATGTTTAAAAAAATTAAGTTAATTTTTTTTATTTATTTTTGTTCAATTTACTGAATTTAGTGTAAGTCCAAAATTTTAAATGTTTTTCTTTTCTAGTCTTGAAGTTTTCAATTATTATGGGATCTCGAGGTACATAATTCGTTGATTGCATAAGAACACTATATTTTTTTAATGTTGTAATTTCTGTAAAATTGGAGCATACCTGGAACACGTCGCATAGTGGGATACCTAGTTCCTCACATAACGATGATGAAAATGTCACCTTGCTAAATTAAAGCAACGGGATAATAAAATTTGCTCTTTTAAAGATAATTGTTAGATAATCTAATATCATCAAAGTTGATATTTAAGGGCGCGAACCGCTTATTTAAAATACATTTTATAAATATAAATATAAAACATGGATTTAAGGAGATAGGAATCTTCAAATACATAAAATTGCCATCTAATTTCTAGTAAATTATAAATCTATGCAAAAAGTTTAAAAATCGTTTTATTATTAAATTAAATTTGTATATAAGAATTTTCTTTGAAATTTGTCAAGAAACAAATTTGGGATGCCAATTTTAATATAGAACTTAGGAAATAATTTCAAAAAATCATCGCTCACACGTTTTGAAGATATTGATTTTTCAAAAGAAAATTAGAATATTTTTTTTTCCAAAAACCCCAAAATCATTTTTTCCTAATTTTTTGTTTACCAAAATGGAGTGCATGCCCATAATAACACACCTAATTTTTTGTTATCAAAATTGTAAGACCCGTTTTTTGAGATAAATAAGATTTTGCATAAAGGCTGTATGGCAGGTACCGTTAGTTTCGGAGTTAAACACAAACTTCAATCTCTCCCCTAGAGAATCACCGAAGACCTTTAAGAATCAAGCTTGAAGAAAATAGCTTCAGCGGCTTAAGCTCTAGGTCGAGGTACAGACTTACAGACGGAATTGCTGGATCCACTTTTTTCGTATTGTATTGTCAACTTTGATCAAAACTGAGTTCGATTTTTTTTCAAATGCAAAGCAAAATGCAAGTGAAAACGGCTATTATCAATTTCAGACTCATGAGTATCTACGGTTCTTAGATACCTTTCATTAGAGTCTCGCGACAGTTCTCATCCGGCACTTACATAATAGGTGCGTTTTATTATTCACAAATCTATCTGGATCGGGATCTGGATTAAGTTTTAACATGTATTACAAAAACAATTTGGGATCCTGTTTTCTATCGGGATCTATTTCAAAGATCCAAAAATCAGTTATTACACTGGCGAGTAGATGGCTTTTTATGGTAAGGTAGTGTAAACTATAGTGTAAAGAAATGAGACAAGAAATAATTGAAAATTTACAAGCCAAAGGATAAAAAGAGACGGACTTATCACACTGCTGTCACTAAGATCCGTATCGTTTTATTTTCAAGCGAAGATCCAGATCCGGATCCAGATAGATTTGTGAATAATAAAACGCATCTAATGTTTTCCATAAATTGTCGTAATACCTACCGAACTTAATCTTCGTAATCTAAACAGCTTCTAAGGTTCAAAGTATACCTTTCTATCATGACAATTTATTGTATCTAAGCCACTTCTTGATCACTGCAGTTTTTTGTTTGTTTACATTATTTGCTTGCAGGTTTATTTAATCTGCAAGCTTATGAGCCGCGCCCCGCCCCCTAGCTTAAGCAACAGGTAGCTAACCAACCGCCAGCCGTACTGTAAAGTTGAATGAATCCATAATCTCATTAGTCAAGTCGTGAGTCACATATTTTTAAGCTCTATGTAGAATACCTGGGTTTGCATGTTTTGTTGTTTATTATTATCATAAACCACGATCGGCTTAATCTATTTTATTGTTGCATAATTAAGCATAGCTGACTGCTAATTGATCAATAAAACTAGAACAGTGGCACACGCTACGAATCCATTTGGCATGCATGTTTTTTTTTACAAAGCAGCTGATCGAGTAATTTTATTTCAATGAAAAAAAACGGCTGCTTCAAACGCGACACGTCAGAACATGAAAATTTTGTAACCCTCGTCTCGCACTAGAAAAACATTAAATTCCACTCAATCTTTGAGTCTTCTCAGTGTTGCCTCACTTTTCAGTTCAACAAACGCTCAAACGAGACCGAACGTGAATCTGACTCAGTGTGAAATAGTTTCAGTTGGTTTTTGGCTTGCGTTTGAAATTTTTTTCAATTTTTATTTTTATTCGTTCTCATTCTACGGCAAAGTGCGGTCGTGTTTTCGGTAGTTCCATCAGTTATTGTTCCTGAAATAAGGGATGTTATTTGCCCTGTGTGATATCTACTCATAAAATAGAAGGGTGTCATCATCAAAACAAAATACAATTTTGATATTGTTGTTTTCGAAGACCGTAAGCAAGGATTGGTTAGAGAATTAGTGCATATTGTGAAATCAGAATAAAAGCCAGACGTTTTGTGTGTCCTACCTACATTCCTGATCATATCATTGAACAGCATACATCTGAGCGGAAGTATTTGAAATTTGAATAATTTTGACAATCAAACTGAAATTGAATCCTTAAATCGTGACAATGACACAACAAAAAACCAAGACGTTAAAGATGATGTACAGTGGAAATTTGGAACACATATCCTGTCCAATCAAAGCCAAATACGAAGAGTGCATTGAAATTGGTAAGTCTTCTTTTTGTCATAGGTATAGAATGTGTTTTAAAAAATTTCTAACGGTTTTGTTTTTGATTTAGCTCGCAAACGGTTTGAAATTCCTGCAGAATTTAAAAATCATATTCAGATTTCCAATGGATCCAGATATGTATTTGAGAAGTACACGTTCGAATACTTCAACTTGTTATTCCCAAGTCCAGAAATTATATTCTACATAAAGTTGGACTACAATGGACTGTTGGGCACTTTGGAATCTGACGATCGAACTCCATTCACCAAATTGAATAACAAACGGAGAAATAGTGACGAATATGAAGGAGTTCCGGTTACAAGGCAGAATTGTTTCATTGGATCTATTGCTGGAAATAATTCGACAGATAGTACCCAGGAGCCACATTCAAAGAGACAAAAAATAATCACAACCAAATCCAGATGTGCTGCAAAGAAGATATCTTCTAGGAAGTCTATACGAATTTAAGAATCATTAATCAAACTTTATTTATTTAATTTATTAATATATTTTTAGTTTCATTTTTTTTTTTTGTATTTTTTAAGAATAGCCATTGAACTGATTTTTGTTAGCTTTTTCCCTACCTAAGAATAATTAACCACAACATTTGTTTGTGTCATCTATAGGATCTATATACATAGGTTTATAAAATTATTTTGTTTAATATCTAAAAAACGTTCCTTTTGTTAAAAATATCGAAATATACATATTTTACTTTTAATATTTTTTAAACAATAAATTTATGAGAATCTCAAACAACTTTCGAAAATTAAATATTATTTTTGTTATGAGATTTTAAACGTCGTATAATGGAGTTGTCGTTTTTGGAATCATTAACGGAATTCCGAGGAGGTCGCAAGGAATTTATTTTGAGAGTGACCAATGTTGGCCGCACCTGTGACTAGGTTTGTTAATCAGATAAATTTAATAATGAATAAAATGGGAATCTTAATCATGATTGATAATTGATTAATTTTTTTCAAAATAAAAAAAAAATACATACATATGTATTTGTTTTTTTTTTCAAATTCAATGTCTTAAATGATTAAAAAATCGCCGTCGGCACAAATTATTATTCAGCTTTATTGTGAGTATCGCCCGGAAAACATTTCCCCCGAAATATTTTTGTTACCCCAAAATTTTAAAAGCTATTCAGCCTTATTTTGACATTCGATTTCACTAGTAAGTATGTTGAATTCGAATAATTTATATTTTGAGATTCGTACGATTAGAAAGTTCACTTTATCAATGGAAAGTTCATTTATATTTCGAAAACTAAGCAAATTTTCACTTTCGAATCGTTCGAAAAAAATGTCATTTTATTCTCGTTCAAATTTTTTCTGGCGAATAGATTCATAAAACATGTATGCTCCTCACCGTCTTCTCTTTTCATACATAAAACAAATGCCATTTTGATATTAAACGCCTGGTTTCAATTTATCAATATTTTCAGAAAATAATTTACATAATGGTGATTCAAAATTCAAGTGTGACCAGATTTGTGTAAATCAAATAGGCTTTGAAGTTGCCTTCTTTTTTTGTTTATCAATTTGGAAAACAAAATTAGTTTACATGAAAATTAAAATATATGTAAATCAAGTATTTTATTATACAGAGAAGTTGTACCGTTATTTTACTTCTTTTTGATATCAATAAATTTACCTTTCTGTTTTCTAATGCTCCCAAATTTTAAAATGTCAGTTTTTATTGATGTTTTTCAATTTTAAACTTTACCGAGCCGTTAGCATTACATTATTTTTATTAAATGATAAAGTATTATTTTTATATTTTTAGACCATAATTTTTTTTGTTAATAAAAATCATCAAAAAAAAACAGCTTGGTCATACTAAATCAGATAGAAATGTCAGTAAATTTCAAACAGCTGATTTTGGAAATGAATTTCATTGAAGTTTATTTTATGCAATCATTCGACAATGAACATTTTTTCGCTCGACTGTCAAAATATGCAAAGTTCATTCCAACAAAAATATCTATTCTATCGAATTAGCTATTCGTTCGAATCCAAAATAAGCATGATTATGAGTTTCGCCCGAATAAAAATTTCACTTCGAATCAGGAATAACAGTTCGAAAAATAGGCACGTTCAGAAAAATAAGGCCCGCAATAAATTCTCACTCCAGTGTGATGAAAACGGAGAATGAAATGCAACCTTCAAATTCTCTGTTAACTAAAATAGTGCTATAATTGAATTTGGGGCATCAGTTATTTGTCGAAATTACTTGCAATAGAGATAAAATTGTGGCTACGCTAGTAGTGCCACTCATTGTGGGTCCCAATTTTTAATTGGATTATCTGAAACGAATAATTTGCACACCTATTTTTAAACAGCGGACTTATCGCGTGCGGAAAATAAACAGACCTTCTTGTGAGTTTGAACAAACATATGTTTGTTTTGAAAATTGTTAAATAAGAATTTCAGGATATAAAATTAAATTGTTATTTTATAATAAAGAAAGGATAATTATCATAAATAAAGAATAGCATAGCGCCACATATCTTGTCTGAGGAAGAACAAATGTTTGAGGAGCGAGCACTTCGAAGGAATTTGAGGGATCACTCTAATCCTTTGGAGATGCGTGAGTGTGAAAAGGAATTAATCCTTATTTTTTTTCCAGATTTCATCAGTACTACAGGCAGAGGGTGGGTACCAAAAAGGAGTTGGCAAAGACCGCGATGTTGGTTTGGCAGAATCCTCTTTTAGACTTATTCTTAATTTTTTTCCACTCCAACTCACTCTTCACTTCTTCCAAAATTCGGCCACTTCCTCCCGATTTCTTTTAAGTGAAGCCCTTGGCAATTTCAGGATTCTCCTGCATTTTATTTAGCAGCACATCGCTTCGGTCTTTTTTTTTTATTGTTTTTTTCCTGCATTTTAACAAAAAACATGAATTTTGAATTTTCTTATCTTAAAAAAATAAACAAACAACTTACATTTTCCGCCTTATTGTGCTCTCGTTCGCCTAATAAATATAAGTCGAAATTATGGCTGTCAATGGCATATCAATCCGCCCGAAATGATTGTTCACAATAAGGGGAATTTTTCGAACACGAATAATTTTTCGGGTGAAACTCACAATAGGCGAAAAGTGAAATGTTAATTTGTCTGGGTGGAATGTTGTTCGGGTGAAACTCCCAATAAGGCTGATTATGCAATCACTTGTGTTTTTTTTTACCGCGCGATTATTTAATCGCAAAAAAATTTTAGTTGAATTAGTGCGATGGTAAAGCTGTTTCACGAGTAGTATGAAACTAGGTTAAAACACCGATTTTGCAAATTTTAATAGAATATAGCATCATACTTTCTCTGCCCTTTTATTAAATTAATCCTATTATACAACGAAAGGTCGGTTTACTTAGTTTTTTGCACAAAATGTCATTGTTTTAGGTGTGTTCAGAATCAATTTATTAAGTAAATCGCTTCAGTACATTACTAGTTAGAAAATGTTTAAAACTTAGAATGAGTTAGTAAACTACTTTAAAGTTAGCAAATTGTTAAGTAGTATCATACGTTATACGTATACCTTAATAATAGGCTCTTTAACATTTTGAGCCACTACTTTTAATGTGAGTACACGCATTTGCTACAAAATATATACATACTTCCATACTTAACGCTTTGTCACTATTACAATACAAAATGATAAAGATTATTATTTTTTTTCTTTACCGAAATGTCACTGTTAATCGTTCCTCAGATGATATTGGATTTCTTCATTTTGTATTTATATACACAATTCTGGGTCCAACTAGTTGCAGTAGTTCCTTGAAGCATTGAATTCTTATTCTATAGTATTGTACAATTTTTTGTGGCTGTTCTTTTAAACCATCGTGGATTTTATGAAACAGCTGACCTTTAAGTAACCTGCCACTTTTAACCGGGGGCACCCAATACTTTTTTACTTGCGACTTATAGGTTCTATAAGGCAAGTTATGCATTCGGAAAAAAAATCGAACTCGAGATTTTGATCAAAGTTGACATTACGATGATAGCGAAGACTAAAAAAGTGGGTCTCGCAATTCTGTTTGTCTGTCTGTCTTTCTGTTTGTCGGTTCGACTAGTGCCTAAACGGCTCGGCCGATTTTCTTTAAGCTTGTTAGATATCATTTTTAATTTTTTCCCCACTCTTTTTTTTTAAGACCAAAAATAACGGTAAAATTTTGGAAATTTTATAAATATTTTTTTTTCTCAAAAACTGTTCGACAGATTTAAAAAATAGAGATACAAAAAAAAAATTCATTTAGTTAAAGCTAGCAGCTAGGTAGGTACTGATTGAAAAAAAAATCCGAAAAATGGTTATTGAGGGAACCCCCCAAAGAACCATTTTTTTAGTTTTTGATTTTCTTAAAAACGGTACTACCGATTTTGATCAGTTTTGTTGGTATCAAGTGGGTTCATTCTCATTTAAACTAATGTGTTCTATTTATGGGACTAAAAAATCTCGCGATTGAAATCGCAAGTACGTTCCTAGCCTAAGGACATACATAGTTTCAAGTTGATGTTCATGATGTAGTATACAGTTTACCCGGTTATAAGTTGTTGCGCTCTGATCGGCTAGACCGTGTGGGTGGTGGTACAGCAATATACATCCGTGACTATAAATTTTAAACTTGTCGTTAAATCTGCTGTCTCTTCCCCCCATCGAATACTGCCGTCCCAATAAATATGTTGATCTTGCAAACTTTTACTCGGAGCTTGAACGTTTTTCATACCTCTATTCTGAAGTTTTTCTGTGTGGTGACTTCAGTTGTGACCTGCTTCATAAAGACATATCACAACCTTTTCTAAACAAACTTAAAACTTTTAGTTTATCACCAGTCAACGACAAAAATCCAACACATTTTTCTAATACAACATTATTAGACTTGTTTCTCACTAATAAAATAGATAACATTCTGCTTTATTCTCAACTTGAGGCTCCGACTTTTTCGAAGCACGATATAATTTTTGCAATATTTCAAGTAACTGCCCAAGAAAATCAGTTCGTTTTTAAGTACAGAAATTTTAGAGCTGTCAACTTAAGAGACTTAGGCCGGTATTCACCGAGCGCTCATAACTTAAGAAGCTCATAAACGTATTCACCAAGCAATATTAGTGAAGATCTACGAGCGCTCTTAAAAGTTAGGAGTGGTCCCGACCACTCCTAACTTACGAGCGCTCTCTTCGAAAATTTGTTCGCTTGTGCGTGTGCCACGCACGCATTTGACTCGAATCCATGTGAGCAATGCCAAGTAGAAGAGTATCCATTTGCTGTCAAGACCAACATTACACAACATTTCACAGTTTGGGTATGCCTGAACAAGAGAGAGTGGCTCTCATTTTCGAACTTCGAAAAACACTTGCGAGTGGTTGGTGAATACCGCACAGAAATTTCAAGTTAAGAGCCTCGTAAAGTTAAGAGCCGTTTAGGAGCGCTCGGTGAATACGAACCTTAGGCCGGTATTCACCGAGCGCTCATAACTTAAGAAGCTCATAAACCTATTCACTAAGCAATATTAGTGAAGATCTACGAGCGCTATTAAAAGTTAGGAGTCGTCCCGACCACTCCTAACTTACGAGCGCTCTCTTCGAAAGTTTGTTCGCTTGTGCGTGTGCCACGCACGCATTTGACTCGAATCCATGTGAGCAATGCCAAGTAGAAAAGTATCCATTTGCTGTCAAGACCAACATTACACAACATTTCACAGTTTGGGTATGCCTGAACAAGAGAGAGTGGCTCTCATTTTCGAACTTCGAAAAACACTTGCGAGTGGTTGGTGAATACCCCACAGAAATTTCAAGTTAAGAGCCTCGTAAAGTTAAGAGCCGTTTGGGAGCGCTCGGTAAATACGAGCCTTAGAATATGATATCACACATAAAAACTGGCAATCAATATTCCTAATGTCATCACCTGAAGACCAAGTATTACTTCTGCAAACTTCAATAAATCAGGCTTTTAATAAACATGTACCGCTCAAAACAAAATCTACGCGGGGCGACAGAAAATCCTGGTTTTCAAAAGAAATACTTAACTTGATACTCATATCAAAGTTAGAGGGAACAGTTTAGGTTTTCAAATACAGCAGCGAATTTGATTTTTTCATATCTCAGTCGGAGAAGCCAGGCCGTAGTAATTGGTGACAGAATATCTCGTTCTTAAATTCTTTTGTCAGGAGGTCCGCAAGGATCAATTCTTGGTCCTCTACTGTTCTCCATTTTTACTTGCGACTTGCGACAGAAAATTTGTTTTATTAATGAAATTTCGCACTTAGTCCAGGACTTAACGATAAACCTCCGCTAAACCATCTTTATTAATATGGGTGATAATGTCTGTTTTGTAAACACAAAATTGTTATTTGTGTTTACTTGCCGTAGAGTTATAATCTTTCAGCCGGAGTTAAGCTTTTACGATAGTTCGTATTTTGTTTTATTTCAACGCACACCAAACGAAACAAAAAAACAAAACGTTTTGTTTTGTTTTATTCTGTTTCGCTTGGTGTGTGTTCAAATAAAAAATGTTTTTTTGACTATCGAATAAAAAAACGTTTTGCTTTATCCGGTGTGTTTTCAGCCTAAAAACACTAAACAAGATTTTAATCAGCAAACAGCCAGCATATCTTTTTAAAAAAATACAATTTGTAAATTCTAATCGTACATTCATGTTAGTGCAACCGAGATTTACTTGTAGAAACTCGGAACGTCAATTTGTTGTTCATGTTATCAGGCAGTGAAACAGTTTACTATATTTCATTAGAAGACTTCGCGACACGGCGCAATTTGAAGCAGCCCTATTCAGATACTTGGCAGTTAACTAAACTAAATTCAAATCTATACTATTATATAAAAGCGAAACCATTTTAAAGTTTAATACGCACGATCTCAGAAAGTAGTCAACCGATTGATTTGAAATAAATTTTATTATTTTTTTTATTGTTATAAGAGTGTTTATGGCTATAATTTTGTTTTCATTAATAATTTGTCAAACTTAAATATTATTAATTTTACATTTTTTGTCCTTTTTTTTTCATTAGTTGACTTATACAACCACTCATATCTTAAAACCAATACAATAATCGACAAAGATTAGCATTGCTTCATAAAGTCAATATTGTTGCGCAAATTTAAAGCCCAAATTCACTTCTTAGCTAAACATACAACCTGAGAAATATATAAAAACAAATTATAAAATAAAAAACTTTTTGAATTTATTTTATCCAGGAATTAGATTTCATCACAATCGCGAGGTCGCTGCTTTGTTTCATGTCATTATCATTCCAACATTTTTAATTTTCTTTTCTTCCCGTTCCCATACTCTCTCTCTCTTAATATCTGTTCCATTCAATAGTTACGTTTTTTCTCTTACCTACCTACATACATATTCAATTTTTCCGTATTGAATAGTTTATCTAACTAACCGACTATACACATTTTTTTTGTTTCTCCAATTCTATCGTCACATCGCTGAGCAATGTGGGGTGGGTTCTTTTTACTTGCGATAGGTATGTAGGTAATAGGTATACTAACTATAGGGCAAGTTCTGCATTTGGAAAAAAAAATTCGAACTCGAGATTTTGATCAAAGTTGACATTACGATGATAGCGAAGACAAAGAAAGTGGGTCCGACGATTCCGTCTGTTTGTTTGTATGCATGTACATACATATATGTCCGTATGTCTGTTTTTCTTAAAACTCTGTACTTAAGGGTCTTCGGTGATTCCCTAGAGGAAAAGTTGAAATTTTTTTTTAGCTCTAAAACTAACAGTACCCCCCATACACCCGTAATGCATAATCATATTTATCTCGAAATGGTTCTAACGATTTTGATAAAAAAAAATTAGGTGTGATATTATGGACATTGGACATGGACTACATTTCGGTAAAAAAAAATTTTGGGGCAAAATGTTATTAACGATACCTGTCATAGAACGGTTTTTTGATTTTTTGACTTTCTCATCAACAGCTCTAACGATTTTATCTAAAAATTTTCAACAGGAGCCCCCTTAGGTTTAAAATAATATTGTATATAAAAATATTCGAAAAAAAAAACTATTTCTAAAATCTATACTACCTAATACTTAAAATTTGGCATCCCAAATTTTGTTCTCGAAAAATTTTGAGGAAATTTGTCATATAAAAAATTACTTAAATATTAAAAAGATTAATCAGACGGCAATTCCATACATTTGAACATTTTTATATAAAATGTATTTTAAATTCCAAAGTACTTTTACATAAGAGCAAGTTTGTGCGATTCAGTCATGCATTTTATTTTTTAAGTTACTTGAATACACTCAATAGCATTTTGGGTGAAAAAATGGATATTCAATTGACTACAGTGCCGTGCACATGAACTATTCTATAAAAGCGAAACTATTTTAAAGTTTGGGTTGAATGATTTCAGAAAGTAGTCAACCCGTTTATTTTAAATAAGTTTTATTATTTTCTATATTGTTATATTTATAATATGCACAATCATAAACAAGATCTTTTGTTTTCAAATGTGAAAGAGAATCTTATTCGTTACGGTATGTTATACATATAAACTAAAATTAATATTATTGTAGAAAATATTCTCAGTCCCATTGAGAAATGTTTTCATATGCTAATATCAATATTAAGAAAATATTCGTAGTTACAATTTGCGAAGCAACGCGAGTACGGGTCGGCTAGTATTAAATAAAGTTCAAGAGAAAGAAAGATTAATTTTTAATTTTAAACTTGTCATTTCCAAAATTGAATTTATATAAAGTATAATTTTTAATTTAATTTTTAATTAATTTAAATTCATGTATAACTTTTACTTGTTATTGTAAAAGATACCATTGAAATAAATAAATGAAATGAAATAAGAAGAACACAGCAAAGCTGTGAAAAAAAGTGAACGGAACTTGATAATGCTTACGATCAATAGGAATTTGTTGCTTTAATTGATTTGAACAAATTTGACCATTCGGTATGGGTAAACTGTTTGATGAATCAATTTGTAAATTTGCAGGAATATTGGTAGTTTCCTTGTCTCCTTGTTTGTAAAGCAGAAACAGCTTTACGAAAAAACCAAAAAAAAATATATAAATACATATATAAATAATCTTCTTCAAATTATTATTATTAATTATTCTTACATAAATGTGTAGAGCTATAATATATCAAAGGATTTTGTAAGGAACTTATTCAAGTTTATAAAACTGCTCTTAAATTTTATATGGTGTCATTATTTGCTGAGAAATTGGTTGTCAAAACAAAAATATCTTTCCTAATTCAGAATCAGATTTTCATTAAAAAAAATCATAGAACGAAAAAAAATATTAATTAAAGCTGAATAAACAAGTTATACATATACTTAATGCTGGAGGTAGGAGGACTAAATCAAGGTGCTCATTATGAATAGCGAATCGAACGTTGGACTAAAGTCGATTTAGTGAATTTTCGATTAAGCGAATTTTCCTACATACATAGCTTCCACAATTCTTATCTGCAGATACTTTTAGGAATCTTGGTTTACATTCGAGGTTTGGACATAGTCCCAATGTATGTTAACAATAAATTACATATTGTATACGAAACATGTCTCTATTGTTATTTATGTATACCTTTCCTTTTGATTGTAAGAGTTTTAACACTGATTAGAAACTTATACCTCAGTTTAAATAATTGAAAGACCAATCATTGACTCACCGTACAATCATGCTTTTGGAATGTGGCTTCCGTGCACATACTATTCACCGTCGCAATCGAGACATTCTCGCATGCGGACATATCCCCAATTTTCAATTGGACCCTCTGCAGATGGTCCCGCTGCCTGGACCAACCCAATGTGTTGCAATTCGTCCACGGTGTCTGTTCTGTGGATCGTGATGTTGTCACATAGGTAACCGGTAACTTCTGTTGACCTAAAGATCGCGCCTTCTGTGAGTAATATTGCATTTGAGGCACGCTCTCTGGTAGGGGATAAGATGATTGAAATGGACTTGGCTCAACTGCTCGTGGCAATCGTGAACCGGTGACTTCTGAACTATCAATATCAGATGAGTCAGTACTAAGTAGTATAGGTTTTTCTAGGGATGGAGCGACGAAAAACTGTTGCGTTTCTCTTGCTGTTATCTGTGCTTTGGTAGATATATCACGCGATTTATGGCGTTCACCTGCTAGCTTCTCAGCCTTAGGAGTCAATGTATTTCTTTGGTAATCTGGACGTAGTTTTCTATCCAACTCATCTGGCAAGCACACTGGTCGCACAAAATCAGAAAACACCACTGGGGTCTCCAGCCGGATTAAGGCTGCTGTTGACCCTTCAACTGGACTTTTGATTAAACCTATTACGCGTCGACGTTGTGTCCATGGAGCATTTGCATTTAGGCGCACAGAACCAAAAATTGCCATCCAGGTAGCTCGAGGTTGTCCTTGGAAACAGGACTCCGTTGTAAGGACCCAATCACGGGAAACCTGATTTAAATAAAAAAAACCATGGCTATCATAGGATCAAAAACTTTAAAAACTAAATTCTCACCAAAGTACCATCACAAACATGCGTATCTTCTCGGTAGAGGGCTACCAGCCATGGCCAATCACCAGGCGATGACATCTTTGGCAGGGATGTATGTTTTGGTGACAAAACCGATTGAACTCCACACTGCAACTCCCCACAGCTCACATAGAGTACTCTCTTGTTTTGACAGGTTGTTCGGATGAAGGAAATTTCTGGAGCATGTGGATCAAGAACTCGCACATAGTCCTTAAGGCTTTCCGTATCGTTGCGGATTTCAAACAGCTGAACCGATCTAAGGGCGTACATAAATTACCTCTACGTAATAGGAATTGTTCGAATAAAAATTGTAGTATTCCCTAAACCCATATTTATTAAAAAAGGTTTTCGGTCTTAGTTTGATTCATATATTAATTTCTGACGTTTTCGTTTATTAATCCCACAATTACGTCAAAAATTAGCAATTGTAATTTTTGAGGATATTATTTTAATACTTCTTTCTTTGCTATTGAAGACTTTAAATAACCATTAATATGTGATTCTATCAGATTTAAATGAAATCAACACTTTCCAAAGTGGAAACCTTCATTGTAATACTCACTCATAGCCTAGAGACTTGCACAAGGATTCAGCAACAGTTTGTCTCACTGTGTCCTTTTCTCCACCGTCCAGACCTTCAGCACAAAGTTTACCAACAGTTCCCTTCTCGGAGAACACTGCAAATCCCTCCGAATGAAATCTTGGTTGAAATGGTACCAACGGTTCTGGTTTAATTAAAGCTGATGCCAAGGGGGCTATTGATACTAAAACCATCAAAGGATCAATTAGATTGAAAAATGTAATATTCAAAGAAGTCCACTCGGTCGTCTTAAACTTACAACAATCTTTTTCATCCGAGCCATCGGGACAGTCGGCTTTTCCATCACATCGAGCCTTCTTTGATATACAAGCCCTTCCACGGCCACAATACAAAGAGTTCGGTGGACAAAATGAACATGATCGTTCATCCGAAAGATCCGGACAGTCCCCGATTCCATCGCATAATCTTGGGGATAAAGCATTGCTCTGCAAATCTTCGGAACATCGGGGCTTGTGGTGACAAGACTGCATTCCGGTGGATTCTGGGAATGCCTCACAATCGAAGAATTTCTTAAACCTGTGCAATAACCTATTACCACAACCCTTCATGAAAATCTGACAATATTCCCGGCACATGACCCCAGGTGTTGGCTCTAATAGTCCATGCGTCTCGCAAGGTGGTTGCAAAAGTCGACAGACAAAGTCGAAAGCTTCTCGAAAACACTCAGCATCGACCATTTCACGAAAAGCAATTACATCAGCCTCCACTTCCTTAATGGAAGTGTGACCTAAAAGATTTGGATAGGTCGTAGAATTGTAGCCTACCGAACGACAATAGTTAAGCTTAAGAGGTTCACAGTATCTTGGCGGTCGAGGAGTGGTTGTTATTATAATCGGAACCTCGTCGTCTTTTTCCAAAGGTGATGAAGACATTATGGGCTCTTCAATCAGTCCAGTGACCTCTTTGATTGTCAAACTCTCTGGATCAATTGTCATATTGGCAAAGTACCTTCGGTCTTGAGCTGTTATTTCTTCGGTGAAGATGGCCAAAAGATCAGCTGTTGATACTAGTCCGATATAGGGATCAAAGATTACATTGAAGTGCACGAGGATGTCATTGGTATCATCAGTTCTTTAAAAAATAAAGATATCATAAGAATCTAAACTAAGAAAGGTATTAATATGGTAGAACTTACCCATCAAGCGCCAAAATCTCAGTTCCCTCAAAAGGTTCTCTTAAATCAGATCTCCTCAGAAGCAGATTTATTCTTTCTCTGTAATCTCTTGACTTGTGTTGAAACCTTATTGACATTTGATCCGCTAAATCCATGGACCATTTGTCATTGACTACTCGAAATCTCCCCCGAAACGTTCGATCAGGCAACGGTTCTGGTCTGAAGTAGGTATCTATGTACATAAGTACAAAAGGTTTAGTTTTCTGATTGAAATTCGAAAGAAAATCCGTTTTCAACTTACACCCAATATATACAAACGCTCCAGCTACGAGCAGAGCGACTAGAAAACCTGTTATCACAACGCAACCACATTTCTGACTATCGCCGATTTTTCGTCTCGTAAACCGGATGTCCGAATCTGTGGAAAGGACGGATTCTGATTTACGACCATGACTGTGATGTTGGTGGGGCTTGTGATGTCGTGTGCAACGTGTGTTGTGAAATGTTTTCTGTGATGGAACATGCCCATTCGTGTGTGACGTTGTGTTTGCTTGTATCACCTGCAGAAGAAATAAATTTCATAATTTTTAAAATTACTTAATTCAATATATACGAAATAATCCAATATTTTAGAATAAACTTAGCTTGAAATAAGAACTTTTTTTTTTGGAATTAAAAAAATGTTCAAAAATAATACATATTTTACTGACATCCTCAATTTCATTTTTGGAAAAATTCTTCACATCTCAAAAATGCAGCTAAAGATTTTTATTGAGACAATCGAAATGTGATTTCTACTAAATTTGTATCTATTGGTGAAAACGAGAACTCTTACCATGATTATGTACATATGTACATATATTTCCAGAATGTGCGGTCTTGACCCCACTTCACCTACGTCTTCACTAACTTTCTACGTTACACAACCACGTTGAACTAGAAGTGCAAGCTCTTGCGAATCAGCCTAGTATTTTATTTCAGTCGTCATAAACGTCCGAAAGGAAAAATAAAACGTTTTCAACCATGTTTCGTAGATCGAAAAGAAATTTATGAAGTTTTAGTCGAAAGTAGATTTTCGTTGGCTATAGGATCAGATGGCTTACCTGCAGAGCTCTAAAAATACCGAGGTGATATTTTGGTAGAGTGTATTCATAAAATCATCAATCAATTATAGGTGGAAGGAAGCATTCGGCTTGTGTGAGTGTCTTTCACAGCTTCTCATCATCTTTAATTGCTCGCATGATAGCATTCATCATCAGGAGCTCTATATAACTATGGCCGATATTAGGTCCCTGAAAATACTGATTCAATTATCTAGCGAAACATTGGAAATGCGCAGTGCCGTGTGCAACTAGGGAGAAGCTCTTCCGAACTATTTCGAACACGCACAGACTTTCAGCAAGGTGATGCCTTATCATATGAGTTCTTTAATCTCGTTCTGCACAGGGCAAACTTCAACATCGAGGGCAGTAATGCAACAAATGTGCCAAATTCTTTTGAAGTTCGGATGATATAGCCATTTACAGAGATTGAAAATCGGGAAAAATGTGTTGATATAAGCAAACAACCAGCCCTATCGAGGTATACGTTCTGAGGAAGTTCCAAAATGATAGTCCGTTCCGATCGGAACTTAGATTTCATTCGAGGTATCCACTTCAGAACAAACAAATATGAAGCATACAATCGCATTCATTCTATTCCATTTTTCTTAATATAATCCGCAACCAGGGGCGAACGCAGGTAGGGGTTTTAGGGGTTCAAACCCCCCCCCGAAACGACCAAAAAAATTAAGGTTCATTTTGTTAAAAAAAAAAAAACAAAAAAGTGTTATTTTCGTGCATAAATTCTTCTGATAGTGTTGTTTTTTCTTACGATTTATAGGTACAATAAGGCAAGTAATGCATTCGTAAGAAAAATCGAACTCAAGATTTGTATCAAAGTTGATATTACTATGATAGCGAAGACGAAAAATGTGGGTCCCAAAATTCTGTATGTCTGTCTCTTCGAATACGGCCTTAAAGGCTGGGCCGATTTTCGTTAAACTTGGTAGATATCGTTTTGAATTTTTTCCCCCACACGTTTTTTTTTTCCTTTTCTTTTTAAGACCAAAAAATAACGGTACCTGCCATACGATTTTTTTTCGAAATCTTATAAATATTTTTTTCTCAAAAACAGTCCCACAGAATTTTGAAAAAAAAAATTCATAAGTCCCCTATTACACGTTGCTTCATGAGACATGTCTCATTTTTGACTTTATATTACACGTTGACTCAAGTCTCATGAGACTCATATCTCAAATTTGGCAGTTGTTCGTGTTTTTTAATGCACAACACAACATAAAACGAATATGAGAAAAAGAAACGTCAAAATGAGACTACTAAAAATCAGACCGGTACTCACCGGGAATATTTTTTTTGCATCTCATTTTCTCATATCTGCTTCCTTTTTCGCACTTATGTGAGCCTCGTCTCGTGAGACATCGTGTAATAGGGGACTAGATTTTATTTCGTCATTTTAGGTAATGGTTGAAAAAATTCATGCAAAAAATGTACATTCTTAGAAGCCATCTTCGAACCATTTTTTTGGTTTTTGATTTTCTCGAAGACAGTACAACCGATTTTAATCATAATGAAGCCCCTCCAAGGTTTAAATATTATTGAGTATACAAATTTTAAAAGGTTTATTTTTTTGATTCTTAAAAAAAATTTCAAAATTTTTTTCTGGAAACTCAAAAACCCGATGCTCAATTTTTTTTAAACTTGATAAATAAAAGTTTTTTAATATAATCTATAAGATCTGAGGAAAAAAATTTGTTTTACCTAAAAATAAAAGTACCCACAATACAAAATGTTAAAAAATGGTTTTCGAAAATCGTTTTTTCTCAAAAACGGCTCCGAGAATTTTGATATTTTGTTTCGATTAGTCTTTACTTTTAGAGTAGCTTCTAAAAAGTTTAAAAAAACATTGCATCTTAAGACTTTAAAAAAAATATTTTTTTTAGTTTTTTAAAGAAAAAAAAATTATTTTTTTTTTGAAAATTCGATACCTCAAAAACTGCTCAGTATTTTCTTTGTAAATTAAATTTTTATTCGAACAATAATAAAAAGTTTAAATATGTGTACCAAAATTTTTTCTTAAATATGTTTTAAAAATTTTGTATAGAAACCATTAATACGAATTACAATTTTGTTCTTGCACAAACTAATATTTGCTCAAAACACATGGCATCCTGTGCTTAGCTCCAACTACTAAAAGCGTTTTAGTATTTTAAAAAAGAATTTTGTGCTTTTTCTCTAGTCTTTTACATAAGAGCAAGTTTGTGCGACCCAGTCGTGCATTTTGTTTTATGTGTCTTCGTATTTTAACACAATTGTCTTAATTTGAATTAATGATTAAAAAATAGAGACGAATGGAACAGCAATTGCATTTTTGATAATTAACATTATGTATTATAATGTATATAATAGGGCAGAAAACGGACTAACGAACGGAGCAAATATACCGATACAGATATCCGTGTTAATCTTAAGGGCCGATTTATGGCTAATAAATGATTACGATTTTTATAAGTTTGAGTTATTGATGGCTCCAAGGTCGGAGTGCGTTGAATTATGGCAAAAGAAAAAACTCACTAATTTCGTTTGTGTGAAAGTTACAGTTACAAATGAGTAGCACATAGCAACCTCTGATAGCGTTTTGGTTATAATTATGTAGTACTATAATTAACCTAGGTACCGATTGAGTGTTGCCGGTGTCCTTATCTTTTTGTATAACTCTTTTTCCTATGATCGCAAAAGTACAACAAGTTATAACTTCACGTATTAATATATGCCGAATTTAGTTTTGAAGATTTGGACCACTAAGCGAACCTAGAACTTATTATAACTCTATTGTTAGATACACATCAGGGGCGAACGCAGGTGGGGGTTTTGGGGGTTTAAACCCCCTCCGAAATATGTGGAATAAAAAATAAGGATTCATTTTCTTAAAAAAAAAAAAAAAAATTATTTTTGTGCCATAAATTCTTCTATATCTTTTGATAAAAACATTTCCATTATTCAAATATTATTAACGTACGGCCCAAGAATAGGAGTTCCTGGAAATAAAAATTGAGGCAATTTTCTTCGAAATTCACAAAAATTTTAAGCTTTGGTCAATACTTGTAGTTACAAACAGCGATATTAAATAAATTATAAAGTAGGAACAAAATAAACAACTTTATTTATATTATATTCATACCACAATTTCTTTAAATGTCAAGTAAAGTATGCAATAAGTAACTATAAGTAATTAAATAAGAAACTGAAATATTGCCCCCATTATGCCCCCGTGTCACAAGGAAATCGTTTTGAATTATCCCCCCACGGGTATTTTTCTTTTTTTTAGACCAAAAATAATGGTACCTACGATTTTTTCGAAATTTTATAAATATTATTTTTTCTTAAAAACTGTCCGACAGAATTAAAAAAAATTAATAAAAAGTTTAATCTAGGCAGTGGTTAAAAAAATAGTTATTTTTTGGGAGCCCCAAAATGTTTGTACCTAAAAATAAAGGTACCCACCATACAAATATAAAAAAATTGTTTTCGAAAATCGTATTTTTTTTATTAAACAGCTTCGAAAATTTTGATAAAGTTTTTTTTATTTCGATTAATTTTTGCGATCTATAATTTAATAAAAAATTTAAAATTAAGATATAACTGACTGTACCTACAATGAATCGTTTTTTTTCGAATTTTGAATTTCTCTATAGGATTTGAATGAAATTTTTCAGGGAAAAGGTTCTAAAAAGTTTAAAAAACATTGCGTTTCAAAATTCGTTATCTCAAAAACGGCTCAATATTTTTTTTGGAAATTTATTTTATATTCGTAAAGGTACATAATACTACAAGTTGGCGTACCAAATTTTTTTCTTAAAAATGTTTTAAGAATTTTGATGATATATTATATGAACCAAATTTGGCCTTCATCACAGGGCCCGTAGTAAAAGTCTATGTCCAAAAATTAATAAAAAAGAATATTTTCCAACTTTTGGTAACATTATTCAAATTTGCCAAATGGGTATCCATTGCAACATCTATATGATTTTTATAGATTAGCTATATGAAAATGTTCCAAAAGTCCCTATCCCTAAGAGCCAATATTGTTTAGTTATATAATTATAACATATTTATGTTAAAAACAATACAGATTATGTAATTAGCAAGTACCTACAATAAAGTAATAAAATAATATATTTATAAAAATTTGATATTTTTTTCTAAAACCCCCTCCGAAATTATTTTCTGCGTCCGCCCCTGGGTACACTTATGGAATCACTTGCACTCTTTTTCTTTTTGTTGCATTAATGATATTTTACGAACAAAATAATGGCCTCCATCACAGGGCCCGTAGTAAAAGTCTATGTCTAACAATTAATTCCGGAATAAAAATGCCCAAATGGGAAGCACCAAAACCGCCCTCGTAGTGAATATTTTCCAACTTTTGGTAACATTATTCAAATTTGCCAAATACGTATCCATTGCACCATCTTTATGATGTTTTGTTTTTGTGATTAGCTGTATGAAATTGTTCCGATAGGTCCTATCCCTAAGAGCAAATATCATTTAGTTATAACATATTTATGTTAATTACAATAAAGAATATGTAATTAACAAGTACCTACAATATAGTAATAAAATAATATTTTTATGAATATCTCATATTTTTTTGAAAACCCCCCCCGAAATTATTTTCTGCGTTCGCCCCTGTCCGCAACTATTTTCTGTCGGAGAATTTTCGAATAAATTTAACGCAAAACTGTCAAAAATTCTTTGCTGAATGTACTTAATCGCAATGCGTTGATGAGCGTCACATTTTATAGGAAGATTTTCCGATATGTCAATCGGACAGGGTACCTCGGTAGAAAATTCTCCGATTTCGAACAAATCGGAAAATAATTTTCTCTGAACGGATACCTCGATAGGGCTGAACATCTATTCTCCGAATAAGACGAAACGTCACTATTAATATAAATTATTTCGAAGTAGTTAAAGAGTTCATCTACGTTTAGTATTTCCAAGAATTAGAATTTAGTATAGAGATCCGCTTCTTCTTCGGTTTGGCTTTGGCCAAACAAATGGGCTAAATACTCCTTATCCTTATATTTCTAGTTCTATCGGGTTTTTCAATAAGAGCGCTACAAAAGTTTTTTTAAATAAAACAAAAAATTCCTGTGAAAGTACGTTCGATGCCATTATGTATGGAACTCGATTTCTTTTGCATGGCCACCACGGGCACGCTTGCAGAAGTCCAGACGCTGAACCCAATTTTCGACGGTTTTCAAGCATAAATCGGCCGATACTGCTGCAATTTTTACGTTCGATATTCGTATGAAGTTCATCAATCGTCGCTGGCTTGTTCGCATAGACCATAGACTTGACGTAGCCCCACAGGAAATAGTCTAACGGCGTCAAATCGCACGACCGAGGCCTGTGGATTCAAATTTTTCCACTAGATGCTCAATTGTTGATCTGCTAGGACGATTATGACGACCATAAATTGGACGTAGCGCTCTTAACGTTGAGGCCACTGACTCCGAATTTCGGTAGTAAATTTTAATAATTTCGACTCCTTGTTGGCTCGTATATCTTTCCATCATGAAATGGCAAACCTTACTTAAGAGAAATGTTGAAAGAGCGGCAAGAAATATGGCGTCATTTGCTGTCCCTGTTGCTCTACTTTTGTAGCGTCCCTGTTGAAAAACCCTTTACTTTATGGCTAGGAACGCACTTGCGATTTCAATCGCACGATTTTTTAGTCGTAAAAATAGAGCACATGAATTTAAATGAGAATGAACGCACTTGCTACCAACAAATCATGACGATTTAAAAGTCGCAATTTGTTTCATTTTTCTTGCGATGCGATTGTCGTAAACTTAAATGAAACACATGTACTCAAATGGATATGCCCGCACTTGCGATTTAAATTACTACGACTTAAAAATCGTAGTCGCAAAGAAAAATTGTTATGCACGCACTTGCAATTTTTAATCCACAATTTTAGTCGCAAAAAGTAAGACACATGGCCTTAAATGTGAATGCAGACACATGCAACTTAAAAATCGCAGCAATTATAAAAATGAAACAAGTTCTATTTTTTCAAGCGATTTTTCTGTCGCTACTTATTTGTAGCAAGTGCGTGCACTCATATAAAAAGGAGTGTGTTTTATTTTTCGCGATTAAATAATCGAGCGGCAAAAAAGTCGCAAGTGCGACGTGCGTGCATGACAATAATTTGTAGCGACTACGACTTTTTAATCGCCTCGACGAAAAATCGCAAGTGCAGTCCTAGCCTATGACGCCGAGTATTGAAAGATATGCAGAGAGGGAGACCTACTACTGGGGTCTTTGGAAAGAAAAAAATTGGTCCCGTGTTCGAGGAGGGTAAATTGAGGAGCACATACAGCAGCGATGTACCAAGATCTTGATTTAAGTCAGAAAGTTAAAACTTGCCAACTTAAATTTGCCCGGCTATATCGAACGAAAGTACAACAATAATCCAGCCAAGAGGGGAATTGAAAACCAGTTCCCAGGTCCGAGGGGACAAGGGATACTGAACCTTCGATTTAAAGACAACGCTATAGAGCGCTTGTCCTAAGCGATAGAAAGATGGGTGGTAGGGATCGCAGAGGATGATACCCTTCATCAATTGGGAAATTATGTTACATAATTTATAGTTCATTTACTTCCCGAATTTCCATCAAAAATTTTTAGTTTCAGGACTCTATATTCTGCTTCTCGAATTTGAAAACTCACACAGAATTAAGAATTCGCATCAAGCAAGTAAGATGAAGTGGAATTAAAGATGGCCACGATCGAATCATAATGCTTTCTGACTACTCCACGTCTTTGAATCGAATTGAATTGTGATTCTTTGAATTGCTTATCAAGTTCAGCACTGTTTCCTTTTACTATGTTGTTAGATTGTTACGTTAAACAACAGTAATTGATTGCATAATATATGTTGGTAAGCAAATATTGGATATATTATGAAGTCTGCTAAATTTTATCAATTTTTTGATGATTTGAATTGAAGAAGGCTCGTTTAACGAAGAATTGAACATTCATTTGAAAAAGTTGCAAGAACAATTTTTTTTAAGATAAAATAAACAATTTCTGTAGCATTTAAAAAATGTAAAAAGGACATATGTAAATATATATAATAAAATATTAATAATATATAAATATCAAAAAAAATTTTCTCTAGTTCTCATGTTGGTATATTTTGAATTTCTATTATTTTTTTTAATTTCATTATGAAGTGTTTTCTGGAGGGACTTTTTCTTGACTTCTTTGACTTTGGTGATTGCGGCCATATTATTTTCTAAATTAACATGATAGTATTCAACTATACGAAAAGTCTATTCAATACTTACATAAACATGTGGTTTGCTTATCGAAATATAGAAAATATAGTCAGTCGAAGTGATTTTATCGATTTTCGACTCCCAACTACCTAACTGTGCCTTTGGGTGGCGTTATTTCCAAAACTAGGCCTTCTAAAAGGTTGCGGTTTTCGAAATCCCTAGTAAGCTTTTAAAGAGCTATTCACTGGTGAAAACGAGAAAGTTATGCGGGCTCTGGTTATCGAAATGTGCCCAAGCCCATCCAAAGTGATTTTAATGAAAATTGACCCAGATATTTTCCAATCTAAGCAATGGCGTAACTATACCATCTCAGGCCCGTGGCAAATTTTGTGGATGGGGCTCTGCGGCGTCCCAGTAAAAATAATCACGTTAGAATTTAATTTTAATAAACCACTGATGTAAGTAGTTACCCAAAACTATTAATAATATTATGTGCATTTTAGTTAAATATCTAATAAGTTTTATTTTCAAGAGCATAGGTTTTACAAATATTTATAATGAAATAACAATTTACTTTCAATAAGATTTTTTATTAATAAAATTCTTTTCTCCGAGCTTTCTGTTCCGCAAAAGTATCTATAACATAATCAAAGTTTAAAGATCGGGCCATAGAATTTTCATAATAAATTCTATTTAACATATCATCGACTTACGCGTTGGCTTAGTTGATTAAGTTGACTAAGTTGATTTTATTTGTATAATTGTTAACTATAGATTTACATATAAATTTTTCAAATACGCGATGACAGGACTTTCAATGTCACCGGCTTCTAGCCTATTTGGTTAACAAAATGAGGGAATTCCCCGACAGTCACTAGCTCGCCCGCATCACCAATGTACCGCGACAAAAAAGGAAAATCGACATCTTTTTGTTTTGAATGTGTTGAAATTTTAACGATTAGTTTGAATTTGTATATGACCTTAAGTTGTGCCCCACTTTGATTGATTTTAAGTTCTTAAAAAAATTATAATTTTTAAGTACTTAGGTACAAAATTTTGTTAAAAATGTTAGGTTTTTTCTGAGCTCGTGGCCTATTGGGCCGGGGCCCTCTTGGGTCGGGGGCCCGTGGCATTTTTCCAGCTCTGCCACCCTACAGTTACGCCACTGAATCTAAGGCTCGTAAGGGGTTGTAGTTTTCAGTACTGAACAGAGGCTGAACATACCTTTCCATGGATGTGTCAATCCTTGCAAATTTCGAAAACAAAGTTTTTTTAAGTTTTTGAAAAAATCCATTTGTCTACAGAAATCATTATTTTTTCAAAGTTCACCAAACCCATGGAAATACGCATCAAACGAAAGGTCTATTCAATACCTACATATGTGTATGCACATGCAATCCAGAATGTTCTGCGAGATCTGATTTCCGAAATATAGCCATCCAAACTGATTTCACTGATTTTCCATTTCTAGCAATGTCTTCGGGTGGAGATATTGACGAAACCAGGCCTTGTAAGAGGTTGCGGTTTTCAAAATGCCTGGTTGGCTTTTCAAGAGCAATTCACTACCCTGAAAGCCAACATATGTACATAATGTACTCATTGCCATTGGTCAAACTCAGCCTGAATAAGCACCAGAGTTATAGAAATTTGGACATTTCGGATGCGTGCCACCCAGCAACGGGCAACGCTCATGTAAGCCCTCGAAATAAATATAAAATTTCAATGATATCTCACTCACAGTTTGTTTTATTCGAATTTGAAAATATGTAGAATACGCTTGATGAAAAATGTTTTATTTATAAACCAATGCTTAATGTTTAAAGCCTGTTTCCTTAATATAAGCTTTATACAAGCCAGTAAGAGCAATTACCAACATTTTATTTGATCGCAATTACACACCTTTTTTTGATATGTATGTATACTTTATATTTCCACTTCCACTTTACACTTTTATTAACCGGTATTAAAAGATTTATAATTACGTAAGTTAAAAAAATAATTCCTGATATTTTAACATAAAATGAAATCACGTCTGACTCTAAATAACACGGAAAGCTGTTAATTTTGTTTACCACAATTTGCATAGTAATTATTCTTTGTCGATTCTAAATAGAAAGACAAGAATCCCATCCATTGTTTGGGCTTCTGATGTATTAAATTCTTCCTCCATTGCATAACAGCTTAAACTGAAGAATTGATCATAATAGCGTAACAAAGAACCATTTTATTTATCTATTTAGCTACACTAACCAGTGGCGTAGATAGCTTTTCGCTATGGGGGGGGATAGATCTAGTTCGCTCATTTTTTTAAAGTTTTAATAATTAAGAAAAAAACAAATTACAAGGCTTCATTGAATTCATTATGTATGCCATAAAAAAATTATATTTTTTAAAGATAATACGCATTAATTTTAATATGAACTAGAATAAATATTGATATACAGTGCCTTGCATAAGTAAAACCGCACCTGTAAAAATGCGTTTTGTAGAAAATTAAAATGAGAATGACACTTTACTATTTTTTTTATTGAATGGCATCACTAATCAAGTAAATTGAGAAGAAAAAAAGTTCCGTTATTTTCTCTTCTGGTGTTTAAAAATTAAAAACTGATTTTTATATAACCGCACAATGCAAACCTCTCTGAAGCTTCATTCAGTTATGTGCTTCGAAATGACAAGAAACAATGCCGCGTGGTAAACATTTAAGCGATACGGAAAAAGTCAAAATTCAAGCTTTTCGGGTTACTGGCCTAAGCTTAAGGGCTATTGGTAGGAAAATTTAAAGATCCGATCGTGTCGTCCGAAATTACTTACAAGATCCAGAATCTTATGAGACGAAAATAAGACCCGGGCATCTGCAGAAGCTGACACGTCGAGATAAGAGGCGTTTAATAAATGCTGCATCCAATTCGGCGCATTCTTTGCCAGACGTTCGTGATGAATTGGGCTTAGGAATTTCGGTTTCAACGGTTTTTCGTGCGTTAAAAAGCAGTAAAGTGATTGTTCGGTGCAAAATGATGCCAGCTCCAAATTTGACAACAGTCTACAAAAAAAGTAAGAAATTTTGCCCAGCAAAACATGAAACGGAATTGGAAAACCATAAGTAACATTCCAATAATTTACACTTAACTCTTGTTATTCCAAATGGCATAATTCAATTAATGTTTTTTTTTTTAGATTATTTTAGATTATTTTCAGTGGCGAAAAAAAGTTTAATCTTTATTTGTCAGGTGGTTTTAACGGGTATTGGCACGATCTGAGAAAGGAAAAAAGTTTGTTTTCAAGAGGAACTTTGGCGGTGGCAGTTGTAAGGTTTGGGGGGCCTTCTGCGACCGTGGTAAGGTTGCACTTGCCTTCACCTCTGCAAAGGTGAACAGTTTAGCTTGCACCCAGGTGCTTCAGGATAATTTGGTACCCTACTTAAGACGTTTTCGTCGAGTTAGGCATGTCTTCCAGCGTGAAAATGCCCAAATTCACGTTAGTCGTCAAAGTTTGGGAAGTTACGAATCGAATAACATACATTTTATGGTGTTCCCGGTACGTTCTCCAGATTGTAACCCTATAATAGCCAATTATACAGTGTTACTGACGATTACGATTCCATATTAAATAACCTTGTCAACAGTATGTCAAAAACAATTTTTAGATTGGTCGAAAATAGGGTCAGCAATGTCGTTTACTAATTTAGCCGAAAAAATTTACTTAAAATAAAAAAAAAAACAGATGAAAATAAAAAAGCGGTTATACTTTTGCAATACAAAAAACAATCTGTTTTAATTTTTAACCACCAGAAGAGAAACTAACGGAACTTTTTTTTTCTCAATTTACTTAATTAGTGATGCCATTCAATAAAAAATAGTAAGTTGTCATTCCCATTTTAATTTTCTACAAAACGCATTTTTACAGGTGCGGTTTTACTTATGCAAGGCACTGTAGTAAGTAAAATAATATTAATTTAAAAAATAAATCACAAAATAAAATCCAGTTTTCTGTTCTTTTTAGATAAAACACTTATAACCTCGTCTGCTATTATAGGTATTTCGCGATGAATAGCTAGAGCAGCCAAACCATTCAAACGATCCTGCAAATAAGTAAACATCCAAAGCTTATCACACTGTTATTAAAATAGACATATTTTTAATAATCTCACTTCGTTGGTCATGCTTCTTTGTATTGTATTCTCTTTACTGACTGGAGAAAGTTTTTTGCTAAAACGCACAAAATAAATAAAATCGAATAATAAATGTGGAAGTTATGAAACAGTACGTGAAGGCAGACCATTTCAGTTTTATTCTTTTTTTAAATAATTTTTATTGAAAATATGACGTATATTGCTTACACTTCTTCTTTTATGTGGCGTTGAATCTTCGCGGAGCTACATCCAGCAGTAGTCACTCATCAAAAGCCCTCATACCTCTTTTCCATGATTGCAAGGTCCTGGTGGAATATTTGTTTTTGAAACACTTATCTGCTAAATACTCACCAAAAACATGGAATGAATAGCATAATCTTTTTCGATCAATTGACGATAGTTTGAACTTCTGTGGTTTCCCCAAAAACCATGAACTACGTCTTGAAAAGCATTCCATGCTCTTTTTTCGTATTTTATATTTTTAGACAACTCAAAAATCGGGTGTCACTAAACAAGTTTTTTATCTGTGGACCAACGAATATTCCCGCCTTAATTTTTTCGGTTGACAGCTTGGGAAACTTTGTTTTGATATAAGTATGTCAATCCTTTGTTTTCTTGATCTTTTGCAAACCGTCAGTTTCACAGTGAGAGTTTAAACTTAAGTTCTGCTGAACCTAAATTGGAGCTTAAATTTTAAGTTCAACTCGTCCGGTTTCACAGTCTTATTTGACTTTCAGTGGTTAATTGTTTTCTCTGAATCGAAGAAAAAACAAACAAGGAAAGTTAGTTTCGTTTCAAATGTTCGAACTTGTTGTCAACCTGAGTTTTAAACGGCATTTAACTCAAATCACAAAATGAACTCTGTTCCAGGACTATTGTTGAACTGAAGTTAAATCCAAAAGTGGCGTTTAAACTTCCACTGTGAAACTGAGGGTAAGGCTTTTACAAAAACCTTCATAATGCCGAGATTTATGTGCAATGGTGGAAGTATTACATTTTGTTTTTCAACGAGTGCTCTTTCAGCAACGTTGCTCTTTCCTACTACATGAAAAGCTTTTCATCTGCTCTGCTATCCCAAAAACACAGAAAACGGCAGTAGGTATTTTGTGTAGCCACCCAGCAGACCAGTACGTTACTACTGTTGGATGCCACATAAAAGAAGAAGTGTAAGCAATACGTCATATTTTCATTACAAATTATTAAAAAAAAGAAAAAAATTGAAATGGTCTGCCTTCACCTACTGTTTCATAACTTCCACATTTATTATTCGATTTTATTGATCTTGTGCGTTTTAGCTCTGTAAAAATAATATCTTCCACCTGAGATCTTAAAAGTATTTTAAATATTTTTTTGTCTATCCTTACGAAATGACTTAAAACAAGCGATTTTCTAAAAACGGCGAAAAATTGTGTTTTTTGAAACTTTGAACGGCTTTTTTTTGATGATTGTTGGGCCGATTTACACAAGTTGTGTACTGCTTGTAAGACAAACAAAATATCTGTTCAGTTCAAAAACATAAAGAATATGTTAATAAGTTTGACCGGTTTTGAGAATTGAGCTCATACATGGAAAAGGAGCAAAAAAAAAACGGTTTTTTTGCTTATATCTCGAAAACGCTTCTTTGGAAAAATAAATGAGTGCCATTTTCGTGTTCAGAGAGTCAAAATTAGTCTAGAAAATACTTTTTTTTTTGAGGTACTCGCTACAAACCGAAAATTTGTAAACTAGTGTTATCAATTGGTGAGAGACGTAAAAAAAAATTCAGAGTGCGTTTCTTTAACTTATTTGGTTCATGACTGGTTATGTTGAACAATTATCGATCCCAATGGGGGGGGGATATATCCCCCTGATCCCCCCCCCTATCTACGCCACTGACACTAACAATCTTTATAATTATTATTAATATAATAGATGGCAAGTATAACAACGTTCGGACCATTTATTTGTGTTAAAATATAAAAATTAGTTAATGCGTTCAAGTTAGCAAAGACTATGTCGATGTACCGCTGCCATAAAAGTAGCTCAAGTCACTTCATAATCGTACAATTTAAATCTGGTCCGCAAACTTCTCTGATTAATTCATAATTTTTCGTCGTAAAAGGTTCACATAATTGATTTAACTCAGGCCAAATTGCTGAAACGAAACATATATAGCTATTTAAGTTACAGTTTACGCAGAACAAAAGTAGCACTTTTATGTAAGAGTTTAAGTTGAGCTTAAATATTTATGTTTCATATCAGTAAACATATTTCATCAAATATGACCCTTGATTGGAAACACCTATAAGTATCTATTGAATCTCCGTTAAGGGCAACATAGTTTCACAGATTTTGTTAACATATCGCCCTTGGTGATTACTCGTGTATACCTCCAACAAACTGCTTTAAAACGAGATCAAATAAATCATTTCATAGCAGATCTCTTTGGCAAAACGCTGTGCATGTTCGAAATTGCTATTCCCTTGATCCACATGGTGCAATTTAACAATTTAAGAAAAATTAGTAAAAAAAAAAACATTACAATCAAGTCACTCCCCCTATTGAAATCGAAGATCTTGCAAAACACTTCAAAATGTAAACAAAAGACAATTTTTCTTTATCATTACAATTTGCCAAATATTTTTATGAGAACGAAGAGTTAGATGCTCCTTTTTCATGTGCAGAAGTTCAACTTGTATTGAAAGAGCTCCAAAACAACATGTTTCCGGGTTCGAGAAAATCCGCCTGTTTTTATATAAACCCTGCTTTAAACCATGCATACGAATCAGCTTATCTACGTTGTTATTTCAAAGAAGACAAATTATCTGTCCTATTTTCAAAAAAGGTTAAAAGGAAGTTTCATCATTAAGAAGTTTCATCATTAATTTTCATTAATTTTATTCAACACGTTAACGAGGAATATCGTTGTTGAATTCATCTATTAAATTTTCACAAAACTCCTTTGCAAACGGCTCTACGTTTTACTTGACAACAACAATTTACCGATCGAGTCCCAAGCGAAAGAATTATTGGACAATCAACCAAATTGATTCGCTTACCAATATGTATAGCTGAAATTTGTATGGTATCAAAAAGAAAACTTTTCGGTTTTTTATCGATTTCAAAGCGGCGCGGCGGCGCGAATATTGTAATGTGGAGTTCGTGCTTCGGTGGATTTTTTAATCAAAGTACTTATGTTAGCTGATGATATTTTGTGGTGCTAGCAGAGTCACCTGGAATTCTCCAGTTGATGATCAATAGATAGTTTAAGTACTGCAACAAGTGGAGGATTCAGGTAAACCTGCCCAAAATCATGATTTTCCGAAACGATGTGATGGAGGCCAACACTGCCGCAGTATATGTAACTTGGAAAATTGGAGCTCAAAGTATTTAAGTCGTTAATGAGTACAACTCTCTTGGTGTGCGTATATGACTTGAAAAAACCATATGTTGATAAGTTGGCCAAATCCAAACACGCTTTAAACGCAACATGGAGGAATGTGGTTGATTGTTGACTACGAATCCAAATATCATAATTTTAAAACCACAGTTGAAACGATAATGTGTTATACAGCTCAAGTTTGGGGCCACAAAGAGTTTAAAGAAGTTAAGCAGCTTCTGCGTTAATTCGTAAAAAGAAGCTTGAAGCTATCCAATAATACTTATAATACTCGTAATACTTGAGACAAGTCTTCCTGTTTTGTTTATTGCAACTCTGAAAATACAGATAGACTACGTTCTAAGGACGATGGCAATAAATGATAGGAGATTACCATAAAGAAAATTACGATGCCTGTGATTCCAAAACAAATATCAAGATTGGAGTCGTGGAGAGATTTAGCAGAGTACCGTGGACAAATACTATCTTCTCCGGAGTGATGGAATGGAAACGTAGTAAAGCTAACTCTATAGTCTCAGAACTCAAGTAGATAAAAGAAAAAGAGTCAGGATCAGGACTACACTCTGAAAGTCAGAAGTTCACTTCATAGGGACGTATAAGCAAGTCTCAACTATAACCTGGTAGCAAATAATTAATTCAGGGTAGAGTTTCCAACCGATCTCTCGCACTAGTTTTAAAAGTAAGAGGCGAGATACTTCCCCTGAACTTTATTCCTCACAGGAGTGAGGTGGAAAATATTTGTGGATTTCACTTCTTCTTATAAATTTTTTCTGAAATCAATTGATTTACCCGAGTTTGACATTCGGCATGAACTTTTTTTGGGTAAGGTTATCTCTCACCGAGTTGACGTGATTTGGCCCAAGGTCATGCAATTTGACTCCACTATACTTGTATTCAGAATTCGAAGGCGCAGGTCTATAGGTCCATAAAGTGAACATAACACATGCCATCGCTCAAATCTTTGAGGAAGAGTCATTATAAGTTGGAACACTTGGATCCATGCTACTGTAAGAAGCCGAGGCGGGTATTTAAACGATGTCATACAAGGGCATATATTAAAATTCAAAATGAATCTTGAAAAGTTAAATTAGTACTTCGAGATTCCGTACTTGGTATCTAAGATTCCTCAATGATTCCCTAGAGAAGAGATTGAAAAACTTTTTTGGCTCCAAACCTAACGGTACCTGCCATACAGGCGTTACGCAAAATCATATTGCTCTCAAAAACGACTCTAACAATTTTGATAAAAAAAATTAGGTGTACTATTAGATAGATAGATAGATAAATACGATTTATTTCAAATATTTACATTGTTTACATAAAATATTGATTAAAATCGTTGAGGCTTGGCTATGCCGTCTGCCCGATTGACATCTTTTAATAAAATTGTATAAGATTTACTAATATATACATTTATTAATATATACCTAAATAAGTGAATAAAGTTATTTTTTTTTTTTTTGTAAATAATAACTTTTGAGTCTAAAAAATACATTAGTTTTCTATTAAAAGGCTTCGTTGATAATTTGAGTACGGTAGGACATTGCAGTTTGAAAGTAATTGAAGAGATGGTTGATGTTACCTTCACAGTTTAGGAGTGCGAATACTTCTTCTTTTGATTTAAAATTGCTTCCTAGTGTGCATCTCCGAATTTCACAAAAAATTGGGCATTTCCCAATGAAATGGATGACATCCTCTCTTTCCGACAAGTTGCATAAGCTACAATATATAGGCAGATCCTCTCGATGTGGAACGTAATTAAGGCTTAAAAGTTCCCCTCTCATTTTGAAAATCGCGGATATAAGTTCCTGTTTGTTTTCATTGCGGAAGTAGTTATGTTCACATAAATTATGATTAAGATGACTATAAGTCGATCTGTGAACTGAGGATGTAGCGTCATTTATGGAGTCCATTCTGCTTTGTTCGTCCAATTTGGATATAAGATTTAAAAGGTCACTTTTGCAAAATCTTCCATTATCTTCCAGCAACCGAAGGTCAGTTCGACAGTACATCGCATGTTCTTGGAGCTTTTTGTACCACAGGTTTTTCTTTCTAATTGAATACAATGCTAAAATTTTAGGAAGTCTATCATCAGGCATGTCCAGAACTTTTATTATATACTCCATGTGCCACTTTAGAGATTTAATAAATAGTGGAGGCAATCCTGTCTCTATTGTAATCATATAATTTGGAGTGTTTTTTGGCAAACGGAAGCATCTTTTTATGAAGAACCTGAGAAGTTTTTCAACAGTTTCATATTTTTCACTACCCCAGACCTGTGCTCCGTACATCATAATAGATTCCACAACTCCGACAAAGACTTTATACTTGACATCATGAGTTATTAATCTGTTTGAGAAGCATTTTATCCAGGTTGCCGATATTGCGCTTTTTGCCTTGATCAGCTTATCTTTGAGATGAGTTTCCATATTAAGGTTGTTGGTTATGATTATTCCCAGATATTTGTATGACTTCACTATCTCGATCGGCTCTCTGTCAAAGTACCATTTTTCATTTCTGGCTGTTCTACCTGATCCTTTCCGAAATATCATAACCTTTGATTTGCTCAGATTTACCCTCAGATTCCATGATTGGCAGTACACTTTCAGTCGATTAATCATCAGTTGTAGGGTTTCGGGTGACTGAGCAAACAGTATAACGTCATCTGCAAATAGTTGGGCCTTAATAACTTTTCTCGAAATTTCAATTCCGCCAGGTAGAAAATCAACAAGATCTTCTATAAACAACGCGAAGAGGTTTGGACTTAGAGGGCATCCTTGTTTGACACCCATCTTTGATTCAAACCATTCAGACTTTTCATATCCATTCCATACAGCTGCTACGTTATTTTCGTAGATGTTTTCAAGAACCTGTCCGAATTTTTGTGACATCCCCATGTTGTAAAGCTTGAAAAATAACGCTCTCCGGTCGACCGTGTACTATTATAGCCATAGACAATTTGGTCAAAAAAGAATTGAGAAAAAATGATATTAATGTATAGCTATCATGGAATCGTTTTATGACTTTTGACTTTCTCATTAAAGGTTTCTTATGATTTTGACCAAAATACATTTTTATTTTATACAGGAACTCCTTTAAATTTAAAATATTGTGTATATACAAATTTTCAAAAAATATTTTAGGATTTTTGAAAAAAAAAATCAAACTAGTTTTTTTTTTTTTTTTTTGAAAAATCTATATTTTGAAAACGAGTGAACGATTATTTTTTAAAACATATACTATTAAATCCACAATTTTTCTTAGAAGAATTTTAAAATAAAAAATTAAACTAAATTAATACATTCATACTTTTCTATAAATCAGACGGCAATTTCACATTTTTCTCCAACAATATCCAATCCATGTTTTAATATTTACAAACAACAAACAATTTTTAAACTCCAAAGTACGACGTTCAGTCGTGCATTTTATTAATTACATTTTTGTTAGTGAATGGAGAACTACACAGTCCTGCACCGAGCATCAGTTGGCAGGGTAAAATAAAACACTTCATTGCATATTTGTAAATGTGTCTTTTATCGCTTTCAACAACAGAGAGTTTATATTCTTTTCAAATACCCATAACAAAGATTACATTAAAATAAAAAAAACACTGCTCCAGGTGAGGCTCGAACTCACAACCCCGGCATTTCTCACACACAAGTTACTGATTATAAGTACCGTGCGCTAACCAATTGCGCCACTGGAGCGCTGAGAGGGGGGCTGGCCAAAATTGTACAAGACACCCAATGTTCTATGCCAGCTCATGTTCTGTTCAGGTGTTATCATTTTTTGTTCCGATAAGGGTGACTCCCCATATCACTTATTTGCTTTTCTTTTCTTGGATATGGTTGTTGGTTACCATATGTGGAATGAAGTTGTATTTAAGCAAAAAAAAAACGTTGTATGTATGTAGATGAAAGCTTAATAGTTCTAATATTTCGATGTAAGTTTCGCGAATATTATTGATGTTTGAATTAAAAAATTTTTGATGATAACATTCATGCTCGATAAATCCAAAATAAAATTTTCAATTTTTTTTAAATACAAAAATTGAAATAACCTTCTTTATCCCGAACTTATATAACTCGATTTTTTTATAATTCGAACAGAAAAATGGCAAGTTCATTGAGTTTTTTTTTTTTTTTTTGAAAAATCCCCATTTTTGAGAAGAAATCAAAATCACGTGTGCTTTTTAAATTCGATTTTTTAAAAAGAATTCCACTTTGAAAAGAGGGTACATTCCTTGAACATGAATAAAATCAAAATACAACACTGGATCGCACGTACTTGCTCTTATGTGAAAACATGGATATAATCAAAGAAAAATGTTCAGATGAATAATATTGCCGTCTGATTTTTAGAAAAGTATGAATTTATACGGACAAAGTTTTAAAATTGTTTTATTATTAAATTAATATGTATTAGAAATATTTTTTTAATTAAAAAAAAAAAAAATAGAATGACAATTTCAAATATTTAATAATGTCTTTGTATACAAAGCTTATGAATACAAAATCTCAAAATTTTAAACAGCCGATTTTTAAGGTGTTAGTTAGTTAGCACGATACTAAACAAATAAAATAGGTATTCTATGATTTTAACTTTTATAAAAGTGTAGGGGGAGAGTACGATAACTTGGCCGCCAAGATTTGATAACGGGTTTTTGTAGAGGGGTCAAAAAAAAGCACTTTTTACTACGGGAGGGGGGGGTCTATCTCCCCCCGTTTAGGAGGTAGGGGCACTTTTAGAAAAAATGGTTTAAATTGAAAAAAAAAAATATTAAAAAACAACGGCAACACCTACAATGAAGTGCTATACTGCGTTTGAAAGCCAGAAGATTGTTCTATAATCCTGCATTTAAATTAAATTACTCATGTCAATGGTTTTTGAGAAATTCGCATTTAAAGTCCAAATTTTGATAAAAAAAAACGAGAAAAAAAAATTTAGACCGATTGTTTTCAAAATTGTGAAATGAAATTGTAAATTAGCTTATATGTGTTTCATGTATCTATCAGTTCTTAATCGAACACAAAAAACCGCATGGTTCTATGTCTTCTGGTTTTTGAGAAAACCTCCGTTTAGGAGGTAGGGGCACTTTTAGAAAAAATGGTTTAAATTGAAAAAAAAAATATTAAAAAACAACGGCAACACTTACAATAAAGTGCTATACTGCGTTTGAAATCCAGAAGATTGTTCTATAATCCTGCATAAAAATTAAATTACTCATGTCAATGGTTTTTGAGAAATTCGCATTTAAAGTCCAAATTTTGATAAAATAACGTGAAAAAAAAAGTTTAGACCGATTGTTTTCAAAATTGTGAAATGAAATTGTAAGTTAGCTTATATGTGTTCCATGTATCTATCAGTTTTTAATCGAACACAAAAAACCGCATGGTTCTATGTCTTCTAGTTTTGGAGAAAATCGAAAATTACCAAAACTGCTTTTTTTGATTTTTGGTGATGACGGTTATTCCATTTTAAGGATTAATGTTAATAAACATAATGCATCTTTGTTAGTTCAGTACCGCAATTCATTTAGCGTTACCCAGAATGCACCATGAGGAGGTAGAATTGCATCTGGGTCAGTTATTTTGTCAGTTAGTCAGGAGTTAGTCAGTCATAGTTAGTTAAAAATGGTCAAAATGTACTAAAAAGGTGTGTAAGTCTCGTCAATAAAGCCATCGTCCGTACTATAACTGTCGAGTTCGTTGAGTTACTCTTTTATGGTGGGAAGCTGAGGATGTTTTGGCGGTAAAACACTTCCTAAATTTTCGCTCTGAAGGGTGGGAGGATCGATGTCTTTTAACTGTAAACCCTCACATATATCACCATCGGTATAACAAGGGTAAACTTTTTTTACATCTGATAAAAACTATTATTTGCGAACCCCAGTCGTCCTTATATTTCCTTTCTAGGCACTATTTTCGATAGAAAAATAGTGCCATGTATTGGTGAACATGGTCGGAAGTTTGTTTTGGTTTTCAAGTATTTTATATGTATTTAGTGGACATTGGATAAATAGAATAAATTTGAATTTTTCTAAATACAGATTCTGTGAATGCAAAAGAAGCTTTGCATGCACCCAACCTCGCACCTACCCCAAATCCTATAGTGTGCCCAAGCAGGGGGGTTGCAGAGGGGCAGCATGCCCCCCCATACATACTTTACTGTTTATATATTGTAATGTTGGAAGCTAGCACTGATTTATTTATGTAAGGAAGCAAAAAATATCAAACATTTTATAGAAAAGTAGTTTTAGTTAATTTAAATTTTTTCAAAAACTAGAAGACATAGAACCATTCGGTTTTTTGTGTTCGATTAAGAACTGATAGTTACATGGAAAGCATATAAGCTTATTTATAATTTCATTTCAAAATTTTGAAAACAATCGGTCTAAACTTTTTTGTTCACGTTATTTTATCAAAATTTGGAATTTAAATGCGAATTTCTCAAAAACCATTGACATGAGTAATTTAATTTAAATGCAGGATTATAGAACAATCTTCTGGCTTTCAAACGCAGTATAGCACTTTATTGTAGGTATTGCCGTTGTTTTTTAATATTTTTTTTTTCAATTTAAACCATTTTTTCTAAAAGTGCCCCTACCTCCTAAACGGGGGGAGATAGACCCCCCCCTCCCATAGTAAAAAGTGCTTATTTTTGACCCCTCTACAAAAATTCGTTATCAAATCTTGGCGGCCAAGTTATCGTACTCGTGCCAAGTGTAGAGAAAGTAAGGTGCTACATTCGACTAAAATCTGCAAAATTGTTATTACTACCTACTTTCATACGAAACCAGGGCCCTATTCCACATAACAACTTATCAACTTTTCACTTTGCACTTATCAAATTGTTCGACAATTTGCAAAACTTTATGTTCCTCAGAACTATAAAATTTGATAAGTGATATGTAAGTTCAAATTGAAAAGTGTAATTTGCAAAGACTTTGCAAATAATTATCCTGCTTCGTTCAACAAAAACTGTAAAATTCTATGTTTGCAAAGCAAATTTTGATAAGTTTATCAAAAGTTTGCAAAGAAAACGATCGCTTTGCAAATTCATATTGTTGAAACTTTTAAAATATTAAGACGTGAGTTTTTGTTTGACGACAGTGAAGACGCGATTATAATAAGAAATTATAGAGACAGAATTAATTTGTCGGGACTACAAAACCTTAATCTTAAAGAGGACTTTCGTTTAAATCAAATTCAAGTTGATTTCCTTTTAAATAAAATTGGAGAAAAAATCACAGTACAATAAACAGCGCAGTCATGGTTTGTCGGCTGAAAATCAACTGCTACTGTGCTTGCATTGGCTCGGAAACGGTTGCCAGTTCCTTGGAGTTGCAGCTATGCATTGGGTTGCAAAATCAGCAATTTGCAGAACCGTCCATAGAGTTGTCGACATTATAAGAGACGTTTTATTTCAAAACACAGTGACGTGGCCCGGTGACGTCAAAGGTATTGCGGCTTGTAGCTTTACATTGAAAATAAATTCCTATGTAATTTTGATAAAAACGTTTTTGTTGACCTTCAATAAAACAATTTTATTGTTTTGATTAAATTTTATCAATAAGAAAGAATGATTTTGTTGATTTCACAAAGTTTATATGATTCTGCACGATTTTTTGTCAGTTTAACAAAATATGCATTACAAATACTTAATATTGTCAGTTTAACAATCCAACTTTTGTTAATAAAACAAAATAAAACAGAAATTTTTGTCATATCCACAAATTTGTTTGCGATGTAATGTTTGTTGTATCTACAAAAAATCTGTTTTGTAAATGTTTGTCAATAGGTGTGTTTTTTCGCAAAGCTATCCGTAGTGAAGTAAGATTTTATACGTATTACAAATACAAAGTCTTCACTGCCGATAAAAGTAGAAGTAGGATCCAACTGCGGATAGAATGTTGACGTTTGCTCGAGTCTCGAATACAAATGTTGGTACAATTGAAAACTCTTTTGTATCTCGAAGGCATGTTCGTAGAGTACGAAAAGTAGTTTGTTGTTTAGCATTTTCCATTGAGAGTTTAAGTCTTTTTTTACAAAACCGTTTTTATAAGAAAAACGCTGCATTTTGTATCGTGTTGGTGTCGAACTCTTATAGAAAGCTGTTTAATAACTAACGCGTTTTTGTAGGAGCGAAATGTCGTGGTCAGCTGTTATACTTTAGTTAAACAGCGACATTTAAGAGTTACTAACGCGACAAAGCCTTCTTATGAAAAAAGCTGTTGAGAAATCCAAAACTAACTAAAGTCTGCGAACGGATCCCTTGACTTTTGTGGTGATAATTGTCAACAAAAAAAAAATTCACAAACAAAACTTCTGCTTTATGAAGAATGGCTGGTGAACAGAAAAAGTAAATACAAAATGATTTAAACTGAAATTCATAAATAAAAACTTCCATATATGTATATTTTCAGAAACATGAAAATTACTTGGCAAAAAGTTATTGGTTGTTTTTTTTTCAATTAAATATTTGACAACTAGTCAGTGGTACCAACATTAAAGTAGAAAAATCGCACAACTGCGGATACGTTTTTTGAGAAATCCTACTTCACTACGGATAGTTTTCCCAAAAAAACACACCTAATATCATAAAGTTTTTGTTAATTTTTTTTGTTTTTAAGTTCAAAAAAAGCTATTTTGAAACAAGAAACATTTTTAAATTGAAAGTAACCATTTTTATTAAGCTGACAATTAAATTTTGTGGATTCTACAAAATAAATTTGTTAAATTAATAATTTTTTTTGTTGATTTAACAAAATAATTTTGTTAATCCGATAATAAAAAAAAAACAAATTTGTGACATTAACAAAAACAAATTTGTTGATACCTACAACAAAAAAATTGTTAATATGACAAATTAATTTTGTAAATTCTACGAAAAAATAGTCATATTGACAAAATATTTTTGTTGTTTCAACAAATCAATCTGTTAGCTTGACAAATTAATTTTGTGGATACAACAAAATATTGTTTGTTACCTCAACAAATTTTTGTATTTTTTATGAAATGTTGAAACGTTTTGTTTTCAACCTAAATTTTTATCATATATACCTAGATTTTATTTTCAGTGTAAACCTTAACTTTAGATCTATTTTGGATTTTGGAAGAAAAAAACTAATTTATGATGTCATGTCGATTGTCGATTTTTATTAAAATCGTAAAAAAAACAATAAAAACAATGTGAGTGCCTCTACTGTTGAATTGAGCCTAAAGCATTGTTTGTATTATTTAAGATTGGAATTCAGGCAATAGGTGGGTTGTAATTTTTTTTTTTAATTATGAAATTTTTTTATCAACTTTTCAATTTAAATTGATAAGAATAAAACTGATTTTACAATAAACTTGACATTTAGTATGGTTATTTTTGTAACTTTGCAATTTTTTTTACACAAAAATGAAGAATAATATTTCCCCTTTATTTACGAGTATGTACCTCAACAATGGACATTCGTTAGATATTATTGAAGTTATAAGCTTTCTTAGGTAGTCAAATCGACGATTTTCTAAGATTTATTATCAAATTAATTTTTTTTTGTAAAAAACCAGTTTAAACGTCTCTACCGCTGCTTCTGTTGGATTTACCCCTATAAAACCACTGAATTTTTTGTAGATGGGAATTGGGGCAATAACTTTGTAGAATACTATTTTTCGAAATTCCGATTCCGAATTTTCATCAACTTTTACATTTTTAATAATGAAAATTTAATTGAAAACCGATTTATTTCCCCTTTTCGCTTAAAAGGGTACACCTCTCCCCAATTATTTTTATACAAAACTAAAGCCTGTCATTTGGTGATTCTTTAAAGACCTCAACCTTGAAGATCGGACAATTAGAAGAGAAGTTATAATTATTTTAATCAACCAACATCAGTCGAATTTTGCGATTTTCCCAATTTTATTCAAATTACGATTATTCTCCCACTGGTGTACGATGATTGGCAATGAACAAAACTCAAACTCGAAACGTAAAGTGAAAAGTGATGAGACAGAAATGCAAAGATGATAAAATTTTTTTGGAACACTTTGCTAACTCACTTTGCAGGAGAGAGCAAAGACTTTGCATAGAGAGCAAATTTTCGCAAAGACTTTGCATAGAGTGCAAAACTTGCTTAGTGAAAAGTGAGAATTGCAAAGAATATTGTGGAACAGAAAAACTTATCACTTTGCAAAAAAATGTAATTTAATAAGTGCAAAGTGAAATTCCACAAAAACTTTTTTGTGGAATAGGGCCCAGCTTTGGCATCGTAATAATTGAACTGAAATTTTGCGCCGAAGCTATTACTAAACCGCATCTCTAACTCGTGAAAGCTTTAGCTTTTTTTTCTTCACCAGATCCAATATCTTAGACATCTTTTAAGAAAATTTGGTCAATTAGGTTTTTTTATAATTTTCACGCACTAAATCGATTATGACTACCCTTAAGATGTTTGAACACAGTGCGAGCGTTTTAGGAAAGTTGGAGAGGATTTAAAAGGAGATACAGATCAAATTGGTTTTGAATCTCTGAATATTATAATGGAAGGGAAATATAGGGTCGGGTAAAGCATCATTTTTAAAACTCGTTCTTGGATTCTATCCAGAGACTGAAGTGTAATTTTTGA
This sequence comes from Chrysotoxum bicinctum, assembly GCA_911387755.1. Lineage (NCBI taxonomy): Eukaryota > Metazoa > Arthropoda > Insecta > Diptera > Syrphidae > Chrysotoxum > Chrysotoxum bicinctum. The sequence goes on from OU426989.1 coordinate 97,956,627, forward strand.
ATTTTCCTCGAGCTTTGGACGAATATAAACCTTATAGATACAGCCAGACCAGAAATTGTAAAAAACTTCTTACAATGTCGAAGGAAACCTAAGAACTTAGTAGCGTTTTTGGCGACGTTGAATTTTTAAACATTAAACGAGAACTGAGAGCTGTTCAGTTTCCTCAATACAAGTGCCGCTCATGGATAGCGGCATGGTGGGTGGGTTGCGCTTTAACGAAGCATTAAATTCTATGCGGTTTATGGTTCCCCATTTTACAATGCTATCGAGATCAGAATTTAATGAGCTTATCATACGCTCACACGCTGCCGTTCTAGATCCATTTCCGAAGAACAAGCATCTGGAAACGAATAGCATGAAAAACGGAGAATACTGTCGTCAGTAAAATAATTTAATGGAATAGAAGTGATCATTGATGAATAACAGGAAGAGAATCGGAGACAAAATGGAACCCTGTCACATACCATAATTTATTTTATGGACTTCAGATTTAAGACCATCCAATACAATTTCTATTGAGCGGAAGATAGTTTCTTCCAAATTGTTAATACCAAATGCACGAAAGGATGTAAGTGCAATTGGACGGGAAGAAGATTCGCGTTTTTAAGGGATAGGCTGGGCAAATGCTGTTTTCCATCCACTTTGAAAGATACCAGTAGAGTAAAACAGATGAAAAAGCTTACGCAATGGTTTTGTGAGCGTAGAAGAACACCTCTTCGGCACAATTGGGTCGATACTATCCGGGCCAGCGGATTTGTGTATATCGAGATCTTTCTGTACTCTTGAGAGTACGAGTGCGTAAGTAGATTTGTCCCATAGAATCATTAACGCTCTCAATTACAGGAGGAATAATGACACTGTCAGACAGCGTCGAATTGACAGCAAACTGTGCTGCAAGCAAATTGGCTTTTTCTTGTGAGCTGACATAGGGATTGTCGTTGAAAACGAGCGTAGCAACCGAAGACGAATAGTAATTCGTACGTTTTTACAAGTGACCAAAACTTTTTACTGCCTTTTGGACCTTGCAGTATTTTTTGACGTAATTTTTGGTCATACAAAAATTTGGTTCTTTGAATATGATAATTACAGGTCTATCTAGCTTGTTGAAAATTATCCCGGTTTACCTCAGTAGGGCTGGCTTAATAACATCGAAACTTAGTTCTGTATAATAACCTCTTTACAGCTCGAATCCAACCATGAGTTCTCTTTCGGTTTGATAGGTTTTTCCCTATTAGGGATTAATTCCGAAAAGAATTAAATTTGTGAGCATATGTATGTATATGCCCTGGAGTCAACGTCGCTATCGAGGAAGCATATTGACCAGTTAAATTTCCTCAAGAATCGTTGAGACCATCCCAACGTTTCTCTTACGAATTATTTCTCTAACTGGTTGTTGACACGACAAATTTGCAGACATGACACAATGGTCGGATGTGCCTAGTGGGGATAATATATTTATAGTGTATTTGTCAGGGTCAGAGGTAAGAAACAATTCTAGAGTGTTGGCGGATTGCCTTGCAACGTCTGGATTAAACCCGAGCCATCACTGACGATCAATTTGAACACATCATCCATAACGACAACGCACCCTTTTACGAGAAGAACAACAATCAATACTACAGGGGATAAAACGCCCACTCATCAAAATTTATTATTTAGTTAATATTAAAAAAATCATGAATTAGATTAAGAAAACATTAATATGATATTGTAAGCAAATAGCATTATGTAAAGCCAAATGAAAAACGTTGGGCCCCTATTGTTGAGCCAACATGATTTAATTTAGTAATAAGTTAGTTTTAAGTCAAATTATATATAAAACAAATTGAAAAATAAAATTCTTAATCTAAATCTAAAAAAAATCTTGCAACGTCTGGAATTCGAGTAGGCTCGTGATCAAGCTGAGTCAAGTTGTTTAATTCAGAAAAATATCGAAATACCCATCAGCGGGTGTTGTCTGACCAGAACAGAGCAGCCACGAAGAATTATGTATGTATAACTATATCATTATACTGAAAATGAGAAACGATTCTTTGAACAGCGCATCAAATTCGTTAGAAGTCGAGTTACTATCCAAACTTAAAGCATGTATGAATGATGTACTTATGGACTGAGAATGTAAGTGTTAATGTAAAATGCTCACTTGTTCTGAAGAAAATAACTTTTCTATCAAACATATATGTAATATTCTAGTTCGTCAATAGAAAACAACGCATAATTTAAAAAAATAAAACCAAACAAAATCTTATACAATTTCATATACAGTCAAACTTCTTTATAACGAACCTTCCGCTCTGTAGCGAATTTCACTTTGTCCCCTTAAAAAATACTTATTCCATATGAATTAGGTTCTTTAAAACAAAATTCTCTATAGCGAAATTTTCCTTTTTTTTATTTTTTTTTTTTTTTTCGCCCGAAAAAAAGTTGTTTCTTAATAACGAAATGTCAATTTGAAATTTTGAAATCAAAGCCTAGTACGATTTTTGTTCCGAATTTCAAAAGAGAATTGCCCGTTTTGGGCAAGAATTTTCTTAAAGTGAAAGAATGTACGAAAAGTGTGCATATGTAAAGAACTATAAGCAACAGGTCAATCGTTTGAGTTTGCATTTTTTATCGTTTATTCAAAAATGTCAAAGCGCAGGGCAATTTCAGTATCGGACAAATTGTCGATAATCGCAAAAGTTAAAGAGTAGAAAAGAAGAAAAAAGTTGCTGAAAAATTTAGAGTGTCCTTTAGTATATTGTCGACAATTTGAAAAATTAAGTACAAATTTCAAATTTTGCCGAAGCAAGTTCAAATAGAAGCCAAAAATAAAATAAGAAAAAAAAATACAATGATGTGAATAAAGCAATGTTAAAATAGGTTCTATTTTGTATTACCATTTTTTTTATAAAGAAGATAATCAGCAGTGCTTAAATTTCTATACAACAAAATTTGTATAAAATTTTTTTTTTGTTCACTTGAAGGTTCGTTATAGAAAAGTTTGACTGTATTTCAATTTAGAATGTAAATTTTTAATTAAGTTTTATAAGTATTTACCTATGCAAATATCCGGATTAGCGCAGTTGTACTGTAATACACTCTAATCGGACCAGATTACCTTAAATTTCACTTTCTTCAGAAATAATATTGGCATAGATAGTGTTTTGCTCATTTCTTTACATACACGATGAGATAATTATTTCGTGATTCAATAGGAAGGTATTGAGTTCAAAGGCATCATTATCTGAATTTTAATTTGAATACATCAGAAGCGGAATCAAAATATAATTTGCATATTACGATAACGCCAATTTGTTTTATGACTACCGATGTCATGACTAGTGAAAGTAATAAATGTTATAAAAAATATATGCATACGTACAAAAAGACCGACCGACCGCGAAGTACATACATAAGACGAAGGAAGCAGATCATTAGATTTGCACAAAAGTGAAAATGTTTACATTTATATCTATGTATATTATAATTTGATTGACTGCAAGTCTTTTTGAGTAAAAAAAAACTATCTCAAAGATGCAAGGAGCCTTTTTCCAATGATGCATCGATAAAATTGACGAGAGCTATAATCGAATTTTCATGCAGTTCATTATTAGTTTCTCATTGATTTCCTATTTGAAAATTTTAAATATTTAAGACATTTTAAATATTTTGTATGTAATAATTATATATTAAATAAAATTAAACATTTTGCTTAGATCTTATTTCAAAATGTCTAAGTAAATATTCACTGAGATATTCAGCACAAACATTTTGAAATGTGATGAGACATAATTATGTGACTTCTCTGCGAGTCAAAATGTACATATGAATGTATCTGATAATTTATTACAATTTAACATAGATATTGTGTGCTCAAATGTGTAAAAACTGGGTATTAGTAGGATTTTTTTATAAATTTCGTTTTGATTTCAGGAGCTATAACATTTTACCTTCAATCAATTTTTGAAGACTAATATCCTACTTCAATTATGTGAATGTTTAGCTCAAGATCTGAAATATTAAAATTTTTAAAAATAATTGGCGCAAAATTTTAAAGAAACTATTTTTAAGGTATTAGTATAATACTAATTAACAATTTGCTAAGTTTAGAGGAGTTTTTTTCTTAATTTTAACCATTTTCTAACCATAATCGTACTAAAGTAATTTTTTGAATTTGCAAAATCGTTTTTTAACCTAGTTTCATACTAAAACAGCTTTAATATCGTACTAATCCAACCAAAATTTTGCGCAAATGTTACTAGAGAAAAATTTTTATTAAATTCGTTTTTTAAATGACTAACTGCTTTAGAAGTTGGATGCCATGTGATTTCTAAAGCAAATATTAGTTTATGGAAGAGCAAACATTATAAGTAGTTGAAGCGGTTCAAAAAAAAAAATAAGTTTAAATATACAAAATTTTTAAGAAAAGATTTTGAAACGCCAACTTTAATTTTTATTATTCTAAGAATAAAAATAGAATTTGAAACAAAAAATATTGACCCGTTTTTGAGATTTCGAATTTTCAAAAGAGTCTTGCAATGCATTATGTTTTCCAAACTTTTTAGAAGCTTCTTTAATATCCGTTATGCCGATATTGAGAAATTCAAATTTAAAAACATGGTTCTTTTTTTTTTTTACTTTGAATAATTATAACTACAGATCGCAGTTTTCGAGAAAAAAAAACGATTTTCGGAAACCACTTTTTAACATTTGTATGGTGGGTACCGTTATTTTTAGATACAAACAACATTTTTTTCCCACGTCTGGTAGATTGTATTAAAAAAAAAACTTTTGACTGTGAAGTTTAAAAAAAAATCGAGCATGGGTTTTTCGAAATATTGAAAATTTGAATACACAATACTATCCAAACTTTTGAGGAGCTTAAGAATAAAAAAAATAAACAAAATCGTTTGTACCTTCATTGAGAAAATTAAAAAAAAAACAAAAAAAATTGTTCTAACGGGGGTACCATTAATAACCATTTTTCGGAAATTTTTGTTTTCAACTATTACCTAGCTTTAACTAAAAGAAAAAATGTGTGCGGAAAAAATTTAAAAATGCTATCTACCAAGTTTAAAGAAAATCGGCCGATTCGTTTAGGCCGAGACGCACTTTTATCACATTCTTTATCAACGACATGTAAAGTCTGATCAAAATCTCGAGTTAGATTGTTTTCATCATCACCATATAGTAAATATGTGTCGCAAGTAAAAACAAGTGAAGGACCTATTGCAAAAATGTCTTCAAAATAGATCGGCTTATGGCGCAAGCAATAGAATCAAGTTTGTAGAGAAGCCAATTTGATTTCGAATTTCCATTCCGAATCCTTAAGAACTTCAAATTCAGTAATGAAGACTCTTTTTAAGTGGTCTCCACTCAGTATCCAGCATATAGTGATGTATCCTTTAGCTCCTTAAATTTTTTCAACGACAATAATAGGCCTTAAATATTAAAAACCACTCGAATTTCAATACCTTTTTTTTTCTTGTTTCAACTAAATTCTTTCGCTGTATATAATTATTATATTAATATTTTTTTGTATGACAAACAATATATGTACATATTTATGTTGATTTAGAAATAATCCAAAACTCTACGTACTCCCTTTTAAAAAAAGTTATAAATAAAGTGAAAAATCTTCAAAAACATATTTTTGAATTCCAAAAAAAAAAAATCTTTTATTCTTTTAATATTCCAAAAATGTATGAATTGGTATTTTATTGATATAAAAAAAATTAATCACATTTTTACTGCTCCTTAATCGGAGACTTGTAATAAATTGATGATGTTTTTTTTAATTTTATTGAACGTACACCGGAAAATCTGGCTCTATTGAAATTTCAAAATAAAATTAACTAATGAGTTTTCCAATTATGATTGTACAGAGATACTCTTGCAATCTTTTGCAAAAGAATCAGAACAGATCTTTTTTCAATATGCAATACCTCGTACAGTCGTAGAAGAGCTGCTCTAAATATAGCAAAACACAATAAAGCCGCAGGTGAGGACGGAATCCCCGTCGAATTTCTGAAAAATCCACCAGAATCATTTATCGAAACGTTGAAAATTGTATTCAATTTGATGTATGATCGAAAGTTTTAAAAAAATATTCCTATATTCAGAAAAGATGATCGCTTGGTTCCGGAAAATTACAGAGGAATATCTTTTTCAAACTCAGGGAGAAAATTATTCGCCAATATTTTTAATAGCAGATTAGTAAAATGGGTTAAATAAAATAAACGTTTAAGCATATTTCAAGCAGGATTTCGAGCTAGATTTTCAACTTTGAACCAAATTTTTGTATTGACCTGTGCTGTTAGAAATGTCATGGAGTTAAAAAAAAATTGTGCTCAGTTCTTGTCGTTTTTAAAGCAGCTTTGGAAAAAATCATCAGGAAGAGGGTCTCTAATATAAGTTCTTCAAAATGTACGCTGAACTTCTTAAAGGCGCAAGTGGAGATGGTTAAGAGATGGTCAGAAATCTCAGTACTATATTACTGCAACTGGAGTACCGCAAGGATGTATTTTATGTCCAATCATATTCGCTCTGTTTATCGATAACTTAACTGAATATTTATGCGAGGTAGTAACTTTTGCAGGCATATTGATTAAAATGCTTCTGCAGAAAACTTCATCCTTCTTGCGGAAACTTCATATTCGCTACAGTTAATAATAAATCAATTTAAAAAATATTGTAGACTTTGGGATCTTATTATCAAAGGGCACGGTAGTGTCCAGCCAAGTTCTGGCACTACACCCTATTTACAGGAACAAACTCAGACGATTTTTGACCCCTTCCTATCTTCAGTATCAATGAAGTCAGAAACTTAAAACTCCGAATATATGCTAAGCTAGTCAGACACAGGCGCCTCACCAAATATCAATTTTCTAGCATAAGTGGTTCCTGAGATATAAGGCCTCAAAATTCAAAAAAACCGTAACTGACTGACTGACTGACTGACTGACTGACTTACTGACTGACTGACAGATCATCAAAATTATGGAGCACTTCCCGACATCGTAGAATCTTGTAATTTTGCACAATGGTAGGTCTTGTCATGCAAGCAGAGAAAAAAATCGAAAATTTGAAATTTTCCATTCAGGGGGCGTGGTATCCGCCCACTTTCTCCGAATTGGTGTTGGTTGAATGGAGCACTTCCGACTGCTGTAAAACGATGAAATTTGGTAAAGTGGTAGGGCTTAAATTGCATTCAAAAATATAAAATATGCGGTTTTCCATTCAGGGGCGTGGTATCCGCCCACTTCCTCAGAGCTGATGTAAATTATATATTGCAGTAAAACAATGAAATTTGGTAGAACGGTAGGGCTCAAATTGCATATAAAGGACCAAAAATACAAATTGAGGTTTTCCATTCAGGAGGCGTGGTACCTGCCCACTTTCTGAGAAAATGTTTAATTTATATAGAGCACTTCCGATTGCTGTAATTAAGATAGGTATGTTAGTGTTAGGTATCTTGTCAGGATAAGAAGAAATAATTGAAGCGCAAATCAAAACAACCAATAACAAAAAGAAAATATACCAAAAGAAATAGGAAGCTATAAACTAAGTTGATTTTAGTAGGTAGAGTCCACCCTTCTGTCTTTCCGTATCTTTTAAGGTAGAATAAAATTGAAACAGCTACAATGTAATAGATAAATTTTATTATTTAATGATTACTGACTAAAATTTGATAGGCTTACTTGGAAAGTTTTTTTTTATGCCAAATTCAAAAGGTATTGAAAACTTGACAAGTGAACCCATCAAATTTTAGGCAGTAATCATTAAATAATAAAATTTCTCTATTACATTGTAGCTGTTTCAATATTATTCTAATTTAAATATTCGGTATTAAACCTTCATGAAGTAAGAACTTGGCGTACTTTTAGATCTCAGTACTTTTCACGGCTGACTTGTTACACAAAGGTTTTGTATAGAAGAACTTGGCTCTTTTTTTAACATTTATGTTTTTTGGTCTGATATATTTATCCCAAACGAAGACAATGATTTTTAAAAAATCATGAACGCTGTATGCTCAACAATGGTTTAATAGAAACTGTTACTGAATTCAAATACTTGGGGGTACCTCTTATATCGAATTTAAGCATAAAAGAAAAATGTAGCAACACAAAAGTAGCGATAAGCTCAATGTGTAGCAAGTTTTTTTTGGAGCCACAAAAATAAGTGCTGGCAGTTACATTATATGCTGCAGGTCTTTAATGCAGTGGCCGATTTTACGTATGTTATGGAATATACATTTTTGGATACATCGAAATCGAAGAGTTTCAAGACTTTTAACTCTATGTTCTTAAAAGATTATTTAAGCTTGAAAACAATATACCAACATACTTTATCTATGTAGAATCAGGTATTGAAAACATCTTTACAAAAAATGTAAAGACATGTTGTGACTATGTATTGAGAAAAATGATGCATGAAAACCCTAATTTACAAGAAATAATTATGTTGAAGTTACTACATAAAAGATATGGAGTCTTCTCAGAGCTGAACCGTTTGGCTGATGAGCACCATGTGCCATTCCATTTAAAAGAAAGAAGCTTAGCAGAATGGAAGGTTAGTCTAGGAAACTTAATAGCAACTATCGACAAAAATATGTACTACAGATATTGATACAGAGCTGTCTTAACCGAAACTCGCGAAACCTACAAAAATCTATCTCACACATTGGGAACTGGCAACTACTTTCAAATTCTATTGTCAATCGATGGAAATTATTATATATTTCAATCGAGAACAGAAATGTTGAACTTAAATTTCAGGTCCTATAAATCGGACCTACCTATTTTCAGCAGTCTCTCCAATCTCAATGAAAAAGAAAATATCGTTCACTTTCTTGGCAAATGTCTGCTTCTTAGCGAATTTTAGCGAATATAATTTCGAAGAACACTCACTATAAACGATGCGTATGATGAACTCAATGTGTCACATGGTTGGAAAAAGCTTGAAAACTTCTGTAAAAATGAACAGCCTGTAAGTTTTACAACTATTCTTTTTGGATTATTAAATATTCTAGAACTTGAAAAAAAAACTTATTAAAAGCAATAACTGTCGCGAAGAAATATTTCTTTTTTTTGACTGCGTTAATATTTTCTTGAAGATATTTAAAGAAAAAGATTAACACCTACAAAAGAAGCCAAATCTTGAATTTTGAGGACAATAATATTGCTGAAAAATCAATACACTCGGCACTTTGAACAGCTTTGTACAAAAACAGTTCACACTCACAGTATCCTCAGCAAGAGAGGGCACTCCCACTTATCCAGACAACATTTATGATACTCACAAGTTTCGTCATCATAATGTATTTATTTGTATTTGTCACCTCCAAACCAAATAAAATAATAAATCAATCACCGTTATAGTTTTAGGGTTTACCGTCGCACTTTTCTGCTATAAAAGCCAAGCCTTCACCTCCAAACACACCTAACTTCTTATAAATACCCAGGTTTTATAAAACAACTGAGATTATTCCACTTTAATGTGACTGCGACATTAACTTTCCACATTTGACTTCTGACACAGTTCAAGGCCTTCACAGTTGCATATGATATACGTTTTAACCAGACTCTTCGAGCCATGGTCAAGAATTACTGTCGAACTTCTTACCTCAATCTTCTCCTTCCAAATCGAATAAAATCGTAAACTACTGCAATATTAGTAAATCAACTTAACACTTAAGATTGCATTGATCGTGTAACACTTGTTGACCTTGCTGCAACATTTCACTGCAGGCACTTCTTACATATCCAAGTGGACACCAACAATGTGCTTGTTCCTTCTATAAGAACATTCTCAGAAACAAAACAAGTTCTACACATTCTCTGCACCCTCTTAGGGAATTCGATACATGTCTTATGCCTGGAGATCAGCTTGAAAGCCTGTGAGCTTATATAAGTTCAGTCTATCACACCGACTGGCTATGACCACCATCATCGCTCGTTAAGTTGAGACTCTAAAGTGCACTGGTACAAATTCCCATTGTTTTAAATGGCGCATTTTGCAGTGTTTCGTATAGATGCAAACATGCCCAACCGGTAAGGTGCAGTCGCTACGGTAGGTAACTTTGATCTTCTTCGACTTACAAGCACGAATTGCTATGACGTCTGCAGCCACAGACGAGAATGGCGCTTTAGAGCAGTGCAAGAAACATAAAGAATTTTTCGAAAGGCATGTTAAGTGGATGAAGATTTTGGACAATGCATTCCATGTTACGAATGAAGAATTCCATTCGAATGGGTGGAGCTTTATTGAATTCTAAAGAATCCAACATACAATGATTACTGATTAGCATAAAAACAGAGAGTGGATGGTGTAAATGGAAATGTAATATAGGAGTGCCAAAGTGCGGGATCGGAGTTAATGAATGGATCTAGAGTAAGTGTCAAGACATGTCAATCGATGATTGATTAATTGACGAATCGATGAGTAAAATGTCTTCGAACTGATTTACATACTTACATACATATGATATTAATTCATTTAAATCAGTCAAAATGGCATTTTGTTCATTGAAAATTATAAGCTTGAATTTTAAAGATTAAATTTTAAAACTTCTTTTTATACATATAAAATGAATTGGTACAGTTAATTTTGTAAAATTTATAAAAACGGACACAACGATGGTCGAAAACGACAAATGATTTAATTTATTTAAACTTTTGTTACTTTTCTCACAGAAGCATTGTTTTTTTTTTTTTTGTGAATAAAAGGTCAGTTAATTTTAACACGCAAACAACAGCAAAACTAAAAGTGAAAACAATTAGGGTGAACGTATGGTGAATTTGAATTGTTGAAATATTGAAAGCTTAGATGGCGCTCAATTCAATTGTAGAGAAAAATAAAATGCACGACTGGATCGCACGACCTTGCTCTTATGTAAAAGTACTTTGGAATTTAAGATACATTTTATAAATATAAAACATGGATTTAATGAGACAATAATGTTCAAATACATAAAATTGCCGTCTGGTTTCCGGAAAAGTATGAATTTATGCAAATAAACCTTAAAAATCGTTTTATTATTAAATAAATTTTTTATATAAGAAATTTCTCTAAAATTGTTCAAGAAAAAAATGTGGGATGCGGATTTTAAGTATTTAATAATATTGGTTTTAGGAAATAATTTCAAAAAATAATTGTTCATAGGTTTTGAAGATATTCATTTAAAATTTTTTTTTTTTTTTTTAAACCAATAAATATTTTTTCGAATATTTTTATATACAATATTATTTTAAACTTAAAGGGACTCCTGCTAAAAATTTTGGGTTAAAATCCTTAGAGCCGTTAATGAGAAAGTCGAAAGTTAAAAAAGCGGGTCTATGGCAGGTACCCCTAATAAGATTTTGGCCCAAAATTTTTTTTGACCAAAATGTAGTCCATGTCCATAATATCACACTTAATTTTTTTTTATCAAAATCGTTAGCTACGTTTTCGAAATAAATAAGATTTTGCATTACGGGTGTATGGGGGGTACCGTTAGTTTTGGAGCTAAAAAACAAATTTCAATTTCTCCTCTAGGGAATCACCGAAGACTCTTAACTACCGAGATTGAAAGAAATTGGTCCAGTGGTTTAGGCTGTAGTGAGAGGTACAGACATACAGACACACTGAAACATGTTTTTTGTGTACTAAATTTTCCTAAAAATTTTTATTAAAAAAATTGATATGCAAATTGTTATTATTTAATAAAATACATTTTTAAACGTAATTTAAAAATTTAATCGTGTATCGGTTTTCAAGATATTGAATTTAAAAAAAAAAAAATTTATTATTTTTTTAAAAATCCAAAAACTATTTTTTCGAAAAAATTTCCAGTTTATATTTTTTAAAATGCAAAGTAGCTCCTGTATAAAAATTTTGGTTAAAATCGTTAAAGCCGTTGGTGAGAAATTCGAAAATCAAAAAAACCGTTCTATGACAGGTACCCCTAATAACATTTCCCCCCACATTTTTTTTTACCAAAATATGGTCCATGTCCATAATATCACACCTAATTTTTTTTATCAAAATCGTTAGAGCCGTTTTCGAGATAAATAAGATTTTACATTACGGGTGTATGGGGGGTACCGTTAATTTTGGAGCTAAAAAAAAAATTTCAATTTCCCCTCTAGAGAATCACGGAAGACCCTTAACTACCGAGTTTGAAGAAAATAGGTCCAGTGGCTTAGGCTCTAGATCGAGGTACAGACATACAGACAGACAGACAGACAGACGGAATTGCCGGACCCACTTTATTCGTCTTCGCTATCATCGTAATGTCAACTTTGATCAAAATCTCGAGTTCGATTTTTTTTTCCAAATGCAGAACTTGCCCTATAGTACCTATATCGCAAGTAAAAATGTGAAATGTGAAAGAGCAAATATAAAAGTGAAGATAAACGTTTCATTCATTTAATTGCTACACTAATAAAAAGTTTTAACAAAACACACATATTATTTGATATTTCTAAAGCATTTGATGCTGTTAACATAAGGACATTGTGCCGAAAAATTAAAAGAGAGTTTAAATTGACATCAATCAATCTAGTAATCAATTAACTTCAGGTAGTCGCAGTTAAAAATTATATTTGTGACTCTCTTTTCCTTTAAGTAGAGGCGTCCTGCAAGGCTTAAGTTGCGGAACTCTAGTCTTTATAATAAATATGAACGAACTTCTCTCGCTTTTGTTACACTGCTCCATTGATATTATATTCGAATGATCCCTAAAAACGGAAAAGTTGTCCTTGGCTTTGTTTAAGCCTAAGAAAATCAAAATGCCTTATAAAATCCCCGAAAACTCATTGGCACATAATGGCTGCCTTAATTCCATTAAAAAATTCGAATCGGCAATAAATTAAAGTCAGTTTTTGGTGGAGATTTTCGAATGATATCGCTATGCGGAAGAATGCACCAGTTGGTACAGGAATAATTCTAGCCAAAAACCGCAGTAATACCTTAGACATTGCGTCTGTCTATAAAAACGAAACTTGACTTAACGATGAATAATTTTTTCCTTAAATTCACTGCGAATTTGCTTCTTGGTCGCTTTTAAATAGTCGACTAGAGCATTGCACACAACTTGCAAGTGAAAAACAGAGATACAATCCTTCAAAAGTGCGTTGAACTACTTGCTTAAGCAGATGATATTGACATCATTGGGAGAATGAAGCGAGCTGTAAGGCTTGGCGCGCACATTCAATTTTTAGTTGCACAACTTTACTGTTTGGTTGCTTATAGAAAACAGATGAACCATTTGATTGAATGTCCGCACAGGTGCATATAATTATATGTTACACAAAATAGAGAACTTATTTTATGCAATCGTTTAGTTTGTGTCAAAACACAAACTTTTTAATTGCTCGAACCAAGCAGTTGCGAAACTAAAAATTAAATGTGCGCGCCTAGCTTTACTGGCGCATATGCAAGCGGAGGCGGTGAAAATGAGTTTGGCTGTTAATGAGGACAAGACAAAGTAATATGCTATCATCGAGAAAGGAATCGCTACATCATCGTCGACTCAGGCAAAACGTCACGATGGACAGGTACAACTTCGAAATCGTCAAGGACTTTGTCTATACCTGGGCTCCACTATTACCTCGCAAAATGACATTAGTGCAAAGATCAAACGAAGAATCACTCTCCACAATCGGGCTAAGAAGGTATTTGAGTAGTAAGGCCCTCTCTTGAAGAACCAAGGAGACCGTATTTATAAGACCCTAACTATACGGGTCCTGCTGAGCCATTGACTCTGTCAAAAGCGGATGTGATTCTGCTTAGGTGCTTTGAAAAGAAGATATTCGGGTGATTTTCGGTCCAGGAGGAGACGGATGGAGCACGTGAAGCATATAGCCAACGACGCTAGCTAGCTATAGGGACTGAGCTGGCTGGAGGAGCTAATTAGTTGAGGCCGCAGTCCATCCTGGACTGTTCGCGACATCTAAAGTAAAAATAAGTATGTACCTAGAGCATTGCACACCTTTCAATCAGTGGCGTATCCAGAAAAAATTTGGGGGGGGCACCTGAATAATTTTTCAATAATTTTATTTTACTTTTTATTTTTTTGCAGTCCTTTTAATTTAGTAAAATAATTAAATCCAGCATTTTGTTTTGTCCCCTAAGAAACCTTAACTTGCGTAATCAGTAAAATTAAACTTCTAGTATCTTCCTTATATTTGGGAATTGTACATTACAGCAACCGGGAAGAGAAGCTAAATCTGTTGATGGGATATTTTATCCATTTTTCTCCTCCCATATTTGTTTCCATATCTAAATAGTAGAATGGAAAACATAACTTTTTGTTAGTTGTTGTTAGTAAATTCAAATTGAAAGTACTTAGTCAACATTTAATATTTTATAGAAAGTTATGAATTATTCAAACGAAATGTTTGATCAGTGTTTTACTGACAAATCAAAGGGCACGGTAGTGCCCAGCCAAGTTCTGGCACTACACCCTTTTTACAGGAACAAACTCAGGCGACTTTTGACCCCTCCCTATCTTTAGTACCAATAAAGTCAGAAACTTGAAATTCCGAACATTTGCTAAGCTAGTCAAGCACAGGCGCCTCACCAAATTTCAGTTTTCTATTTTAAGCGGTTCCTGAGATATAAGGCCTCAAAAATCACAAAAACCGTAACTGACTGACTGACTGACTGACTGACTGACTGACTGACTGACAGATCATCAAAATTATGGAGCACTTCCCGACATCGTAGAACCTTGTAATTTTGCACAACGGTAGGTCTTGTCATGCAAGCAGAGGAAAAAATCGAAAATTCGAGGTTTTCCATTCAGGGGGCGTGGTATCCGCCCACTTTCTCCGAATTGGTATTGGTTGAATGGAGCACTTCCGACTGCTGTAAACGATGAAATTTGGTAGAACGGTAGGGCTCAAAATGCATATAAAGAACCAAAAATAAAAATTGAGGTTTTCCATTCAGGGGGCGTGGTATCCGCCCACTTTCTCCGAATTGGTGTTGGTTGAATGGAGCACTTCCGACTGCTGTAAAACGATGAAATTTGGTAAAGTGGTAGGACTTAAATTGCATACAAAGAAAAAACTATAAAATTTGAAGCTTTCCATTCAGGGGCGTGGTATCCGCCCACTTCCTCAGAACTGATGTAAATTATACATGGCGCACTTCCGATTGCAGTAGAACATTGAAATTTGGTAGAACGGTAGGGCTCAAATTGCATATAACGGACCAAGAATAAAAATCGAGGTTTTCCATTCAGGGGGCGTGGTATCCGCCCACTTTCTCCGAATTGGTGTTGGTTGAATGGAGCACTTCCAAGTGCTGTAAAACGATGAAATTTGGTAAAGTGGTAGGACTTAAATTGCATACAAAGAAAAAAATATAATATTTAAAGTTTTCAATTCAGGGGCGTGGTATCCGCCCACTTCCCCAGAACTGATATAAATTATACATAGCGCACTTCCGATTGCAGTAGAACAATGAAGTTTGGTAGAACGGTAGGGCTCAAATTGCATATAAAGGACCAAAAATAAAAATTGGGGTTTTCCATTCGGGGGGCGTGGTATCCACCCACTTTCTGAGAAAATGTTTAATTTATATGGAGCACTTCTGATTGCCGTAATTAAGGAAGGTATGTTAGTGTTAGGTATCTTGCCAGGACAAGAAGAAATAATTGAAGCGCAAATCAAAACAACCATTAACAAAAAGAAAATATACCAAAAGAAATAGGAAGCTTTAAACTAAGTTGAGTACACCCTTCTATCTTTCCGTATCTTTCGAGATTTTGACATGGCAAAATATTAAAATCTTTGCAAAAAGGAATGAGATCAGACCAAAAACATAAATGTTAAAAAAAGAACCAAGTTCTTCTAGACAAAAACCTTTGTGTAACAAGTCAGCCGTGAAAAGTACTGAGATCTAAAAGTACGCCAAGTTCTTACTTCATGAAGGTTTAATACCGAATATTTAAAGTAGAATAATATTAAAACAGCTGCAATGTAATAGAGAAATTTTATTATTTAATTATTACTGACTAAAATTTGATGGGCTTACTTGGCAAGTTTTTTTTTATGCCCAAATTCGAAATGTTTTAAAAACGTGACAAGTGCACCCATCAAATTTTAGTCAGTAATCATTAAATAATAAAATTTCTCTATTACATTGTAGCTGTTTCAATATTATTCTACTTTAAATATTCGGTATTAAACCTTCATGAAGTAAGAACTTGGCGTAATTTTAGATCTCAGTACTTTTCACGACTGACTTGTTACACAAAGGTTTTTGTCTAGAAGAACTTGGCTCTTTTTTTAACATTTATGTTTTTGGTCTGATATTATTAACTGCGAATAACTTTTTTTTGTTTTTTGTTGAATATTTAAAATGCTCATATTTTTGTACCTTTGTTATGCTATGTTATGTTTTTAGTTAAAATCACGCATTGTATAAGTTTCGTGCTTATTTTCTTAAGACGATTTATTAACAATAATTGTTATTTTGAATGCATAATATTAATCTAAAGAATTCCGAACGATGTATCGAATTATGTGGTTTGACTCAAAAATCGGTCGATAAATAAAAAATTCCGAAAAAAGGTTCCCCAACCCTCAACGTCAGCTAGGGGTCTAACTCAAACAAACACAAACAACCGTTTCAGAACTTGGAAGGCCCGAGAATCTTAGCTCCCTCTAAATCTCTAAGATTTACGAAAAAGTTTCAGTTAATCATGTACATTATGATGAAATTACCTAAATAATAATATGATCTTTGATGCCCAGGCCCCCTCAATACGCCACTGCTTTCAATTTAATAAAACCACAACTTTTACAGTTCATTATATTTTTTTTAATACTTTATTAAATAACAATGGCGCACAATTTTAATTGAAATAATACGATGCTAAAGCTGTTTTAGTATGATACTAGGTTAAAACAACGAATTTGAAAATTTTTCTCTACCCTTTTATTAAAGTTAAAATCATCGAATACCTACCTTATTTTTTTAGTATCGTGCTAGCTTTATATGACTCTTTGACATTTGCAAACATCAAAAAAAGTTCGTGTACTTACTTTTTTACACGAAATGTCATTGTTTTAGGTGTGTTCAGAAGCAATTTATTAAGAAAATTCTTTTAGTACGATACTAAGTACAAAATGTTTAAAATTAAGAATGGGTTAGTAAACTACTATAAAGTTAGCAAATTGTTAAGTAGTATCATACTAATACTACCTTAATAATAGGCTGTTCAAAATTTTGCGCCAATATCTTTAAACGTTATAATTAGTGCATAACAATAATAATAAAAATAAATTTCTACAATGTATGCACGCATAAAAATATTAAAAATAAATAGCTGAGTACAATCTTAGTAGAGTACATTTATGTACATCTTAGAGTATAGTTATAGTTATCTTGTAGGTACTTTAGGTACATAATAGCCAGAATTCATGGCAGCTTTCTTGTAAGGCAATCAAGTGGAAATAAAGA
Source organism: Chrysotoxum bicinctum (assembly GCA_911387755.1). NCBI lineage: Eukaryota > Metazoa > Arthropoda > Insecta > Diptera > Syrphidae > Chrysotoxum > Chrysotoxum bicinctum. The sequence goes on from OU426989.1 coordinate 97,974,063, forward strand.
AGTAAATAAACATTTCTCTGGAACTTATACTTCCAAAATTCATCCAATAAAAAGTAAGTTTAAGAATAAATAATCTTTTTTTTAAACATAAACTTAAAATTTTGTAAAAGTTTGTATACACGGTTTGTAAATTTTTTGCCATAAATTAAGGTTTTAAAACTGTTCCTGCCACCTTCGTGATCAAAGTTCATCAATAAAACTTCATACAGGATGATTCAAATTTGTGCATTGCTACACACTCATGCATCATACACATCCTAGTACTCTGCCGCGTCTTATTCCAATCACCCAGTATAATGTTCTTCCTTATAAAATTTCGATAAAATTATTACGTTCCACAACACTAGTCAATTGCACTCGATGTGGTTGTGACCGGCTTCAAATTTTAAAGTTCAATGTCTCCCGGTGCGGCACTTACATAAATACCACAGCAGTCAGTCACCATTCAAACAAGGAACAAAAACATTTTATACCATGTAGGTACATAGTTGGTAGGTATAGGTAATATTCGATTTGATGAAGTTACTTTTTGCATGCTACATCAATTTTTAATAATTTTAACTTTTTTTTCCAATAGTAATCAGTTGATGTTGCTTTCACAACAACAACACATATGAAAATTATCTTCCTCAGATGTTGATGCTTTAATTAAATTTATTTTTGTTAGCGGTTAGATCGTGATAACGAACGCGTGCATGAATATAATAATTTTAAATTTTTAGCATGTTTTCGCTCAACAAGGTTTTATTTCTTGTATAGATAATAACCGTTTTGCATGCTCTGTTATTTTGGTTTTTAATTTCTGTATGGATAATTTAGTTCTGCATTTATTTGTAAAAAATATAAAAGGCTCTGAGCATGGAAGTCGATTTAATTTTACTTAATTAAAAAAGTAGGCCAAAATCTATTAGCTAGATGTTAGACGGAAAACGAAATTTTCATAGAAAATCGATGGGTGGCGATGCGATGGTATAAAATTTCCAACGACATCTTTCACAGCTTCTAACAGAAGTTCTATTTTCAAACATAACTAATTCATTGGCAAATATTCCCTTTCCTGTGTTAAATACGTATACATAACTATATATCTAAATAAAACAATACTATTTCTGAACTTATCTATGACAAGTTTCTACTTATCTTTGAAAACCAAGAAAAATAACATTACGCCATTATGGACAATCCTGAGATCTTAAGAAAATAAAATTCACGACTGAATCGCACGACCTTGCTCTCATGTAAGAGACTAAGAATTTTAAAAATAAACCGTATTAGTGAAAACTATGCATAAGCATAAGATAATTTTGTTTAACCATATAAAAGTGAGAGATAAAAACAGAATTGCATGTGATTTCTTAGGCAAATATGAATTTATGCAAGAAAAAAAATTTTAAGTTTTGTAGAGGTTTCTTAAGAAAATAAGATTTTATATACATACTTACATTTTCAAAAAAATTTAAGAAAATATTTTGGCACGCCAACTTTAAGTGTTTATTATTGTACGAATACAAATTTAATTTCAAAATCTAATATTGACCCGTTTGTGAGATATCGAATTTTCAAAAAAAAATGATTTTTCATTTTTTCAAAAATTCAAAAAATATTTTTTTTTAGGTTTTGAAAGGCAATGGTTTTTAAACTTTTTAGAAGCTTCTCTATACAAAATTTCATTAAAATCCATTATGCCGATAATGAGAAATTTAAAATTCGAAAAAATTGTTCTATTGTAGGTACAGGCAGTAATATCTTAATTTCAATTTTTACTTACGACTTATAGGTACTATAAGGCAAATTATGCATTCGTACAAAAATCAAACTCGGGATTTTGATCAAAGTTGACATTACGATGACAGTGAAGACCAAAAAAGTGGGTTTCGCAATTCTGTCTGTCTGTATGTTCGACTACAGCTAAACGGGTCGGCCGATTTTCTTCAAACTTGGAAGATATGGGTTTTAATTTTTTCCCCCTGGATGTTTTTTTTTTTTTTTTAAGACCAAAAATTATGGTACCTGCCATACGAATTTTTTTTCAAAATTTTATAAATATTTTTTTTTCTCAAAAACTGACACAGATTAAAAAAAAAAACAAAAATTCATAAAATTTCATTTAGTTAAACCTGGTCGAAAAAAAAATTACAAAAAATTATTATTTTTGGGGACACCTTGGAACCATTTTTTTTTGGTTTTTGATTTCCTCAAATCTCCTCAAAGCTCCCCAGCAGTTTAAATATTATTGTATATTCAAATTTTCGAAAAAATTTTTTTTTGGATTTAAAAAAAATTAAAAATTTTTCTTTTTGAAAACTCAATATTTCGAAAACCCCATGCTCGATTTTGTTAAAACTTGATAAATAAAAGTTTCTTAAAATAATCTATAAGAGATGAGAAAAAAAATTTATTTTACCTACAAATAACAGTACCCTGCATACAAATGTTAAAAAATGGTTTTCGTATTTTTCTAGAAAACGGTTCCGAAAATTTTGCTTAAATTTTTTTTCTTGCGATTAATTTTTAAGATCTATAATTTAACAAAACAAATTTTGTAAACAAGATATTACTGATTGTACCTACCATAGGACGATTTTTAAAAATTTTCTCATTATCGCCAAAACGGATTTTAATGAAATTTTTTAGAGAGTAGCTTTTAAAAAGTTTAAAAAACACTGCATTTCGAAAATTAAAAAAAAAAATATTTTTTTTTTGAATTTTGAAAAAAAAATATTTTTTTTTTTGAAAATTCAATATCTCAAAAACGCCTCAATATTTTTTTTCGTAAATTTAATTTTTATTCGTACAATAATAAAAACTATAAAATTGTTTTAAAAAACTTTTATATAAAAGCTTATTTTTTTTAAGAAATCACTACAAAGACTTATAATTTTTGTTCTTTCATAAACCTATATTTGCTTAAATCACATGGCATCCTATTTTTACCTCCAACTACTAAAGAAGTTGTTTTAGTCATTTAAAAAATTAATGTTATGCTTATGAACAGTTTTTCTCTAATAACATTAATTTTTAAAATTCTTAGTCTATTACATAGGAGTTAGTCTATTATCTACAAGTTCGTGCGACCCAGTCGTGCATTTAATTTTTATTGAATTATAGATCGTAAAAATTAGTCGAAAGAAATATTTGTTTCAAAATTCAAGACGCCCGCCGTTACCCGAACCATTATTTCTAGGTAAAATAAAATCTCCCATCTTATAAATTGTATTAAGAAATTTTTATTTTTCAAGTTTAAGAAAAATCGAACATGGAGTTTTCGAAATATTGAGTTAAAAAAAAAATGTTTTAATTTTTTTAAAAATCCAAAAAAAAAAAAATTCTTTGTACATTTGATTACACAATACTATTCAAACTTTTGGGGAGCTTCAACATAAACAAATTACATACCAGAATCAGTTGTACCGATTTGAGAAAATCAAAAACAAAAAAATGGTTCCAATTGGGTTCACCATTCATAACCATTTTTCGGAATTTTTTCCAACCATTACCTAGCTTTTAGGAAATAAAATTTCTTCATATTTTTTTTAATTTGTGGAACAGCTTTTGAGAAAAAAAAACTATTTATAAAATGTAGTCGAACAGATAGACAGAATCCCGAGAACCACATTTTTCGTAAAGTCAACTTTGATCAAAACCTCGAGTTCGATTTTTTTACGAATGCATAACTTGCCTTTAGTAAGTCGCAAGTAAAAATAATCATACAGTGCAGTTCACATGAATAGACGCACTATTGTTCTCTCAATAAATAGCAGTTTTCTTTTTTGTTTTTCTTCATAAACTACGAAAGAATTGCATTCATTTAAAAAGTTATTAAATTCTCTGGGAAAAAAAAAATTAAATTCAATATTAGTTAGAGACACTTAACAGTTGTTTTGATCTCTTTCTTCGCATTAGTGCTAAAAAAGCTCAAATAAATCGGTGCACTTGATTAGACGCACGAATTAATTAAATTTGGTTAAATTTGGTTAATGAGTGTACGTTATTATAGCTTTTCCGAGTGTTTAAAGTAAAAATGGGTAAAAAGAAAATGTTAACGGCGGCGGAAATAGCAAAAATTGAGTCCTACCACTCAGAAGGGTATTCTATGCCGAAAATTGCAAAGAAAATAGAACGAAATGATAAAGCTGTTCGAAATGTTTTTTCAAATCCTGCCACCTACGGAAAATACAACAAAGGAAGGACAAAAACATCCTTTACACCACTCGAGAAGCGAAAAATTATAAGAATTGCCTCAAATTTAACTCCACGATGAAAATCAAACAATTAGCGGGGGTAAGTTCAAGCAAATCAACTGTTCTTCGAGCTTTTTTAGGTATTCAACACTTGAGTTCGCGCGTCTTCACATGATATGGTATGCGCAGGTTGGAAGTGTTTTAAATTGAAGAAATGTGGTGTTTTCTGATAAGAAAAAGTTCAACCTTGATGGTCCTGATGGGTATAAGTTTTATTTCTATGACATCCGAATGCTTTTTGAACCGAAATAATTCCAAGAAAGGAGAAGTATGGGTTTGAGGTGCCATTTCGTACTACCGCGTCTTTGAGTTGGTTTTGTGTCTCACAAAATGACAGAAATTTCTTATAAAGCTCTTATGCAAACAGCTTTTCCAGACATAAGAGAGCTTTTTGGACCTATTCAGTAGATCTGAAAACTAGACAATTTTTTTTTTTTTTTTTTTTTTTTTATAATTTACTCACGCTCAAGGGAATATGAATACCCTTAAAATGTTTCAACACAGCGTGGGCGTGAAGTTACGGAAGAGAAAGAAAGATAGGAAAGATGTGTGGCACGATGTTCTGAGACTGAAGGTGGTTGTCTCAGATATTTTTATCTCCAGGGATGGCGGCTAAACTAAAGCGGAGAATTGCCGTGTATTATTTCTATGCCCCTTATAATTCGCATTATTTTATTCGTTTTTCATCCTTGTTGGGAATACTAGTTTAACTCAATCACATGTTGTTAGTGTTATGCCTAAACAACATGTAATGAGTAAACCAGCATCCCATTGATGACAATTTATAGAAGGTTTTAATGGAATTAAAGACGACAAAGACGACGGCAGGAATCGAACCTGTTATATTGAGATTGACAGGCGAGCACACAACCATCGCGCCACGGCCACCCTAAACAATGCTCAGATCCACAACGCGCACGTTGTAAAAGCATTTATCCCCAGTGAAAATGTGGAATTTTTGCAGTGGCCACCATACTCACTTGATCTAAACATCATTGAAAACCTTTCGAGATAGCTGACACATCAAATTTATGAAAAAGATAAGCAGTATGAAAGCTGTGAGGAGATTATTGCCGCAATTAAAGAAGCCTTGTCTAAGATTTCATTAGATTATTAAGAAAATTGTATGAATTTCTTAGAAGTAGAATTTTTAATGTAATTTCAAACCGTAGAGGTTGTACAAAGTATTGAAACTGTGAAAAATAACTTCAATAACAATAAAAAAAAGTAAATAAAAATGTTAAAAATTGATCAACCTCTTTTTTTAACTTTTAACAGGTGCGTCTAATCAAGTGAACCGATTTATTTTAGCTTTTTTTGCACTACTGCGAAGAAAGAGATCAAAACAACTGTTAAGTGTCTCTCACTAATCTTGAATTTAGATTTTTTTTCCCCAAAGAATTTAATAACCTTTTAAATGAATGCAATTCTTTCGTAGTTCATGAAGAAAAACAAAAAGAAAACTGCAATTTATTGAGAGAACAATGGTGCATCTAATCATGTGAACCGCACTGTACATCATTGATTCGTTAAAATATCATAGGCTCGAACAACACAACACAACACCAACTCATTAAGAGTGATTCAGTCTGAATAAATTTTTTTTTCAAATTTGACGTCATATTGCTAATCTGATATCAATTAAAAGCTCTGATATTTACATTAATTTGTGGCTTTTCGCATTTATTTTTTTTCTCGAATCTTTTTTAGTAATTAGATAACTGAGTTAAGCGCGTCTATTGTTATTTAAACTTTAACATTGTTAAATTGATGATTGAGTACATGCGTTCCATCTTTTTCACCTGTTTATCAGAGCAAACTATAAATGTTGTCTTTCCCATTGTGATTTTTCACCAATAATCGTAAACATGCAATCATAGGCATTGTCAATACGCATAAGGCCTCGGCCACGCACTGAGCGACGAGCGACTGAGCGATTGAGCGACGTCGCTCTGTCGCTTAAAACAATGACAAGTCGCTCAGGGTGTACGTGGCCACCTCCATACAATTTCATGTGTTTTAATTTTTTTGCGTCGCTCAGCGACTCGTCGCTCAGGCTTCGGCCACGCACTGAGCGACGAGCGACTGAGCGACCGAGCGACGAGCGATAGAGCGACGAGTCTGAGCGATGGGTGGCCATTTACTGAGCGTAATCGCTCAGCGATTAGTTGCGAAAATGCAATTGTCAAGTCTAGTTCGTCGTAGTCTTTTAGTTGAAAGTCGCGTTCATATTTAAAGAGCTATTATAAGATCGAGGAAACGAAGGTTAGATGTACACCCAATAAATCGTGAAAGGGCAAATTATGTTGAATCTTCGAAGATATCCAGATTCCAGACCTATTTTGGCAAACCTGTCGTATGTCAATAGAATCTTTCGATTTGTTGTTGAAAAAAGTTCGGCCAAGATTAACAAAACAAAGAAAGCAAATTAGTGCAGTAAAGCGACTAATCTTATTACTGAAGTTAGATTTTACTTTCGATATAGGTACTATAGGGCTAGTTTTGCATTTGGAAAAAAAATTTAACTCGAGATTTTTATCAAAGTTAACATTACTATAATAGCGAAGACAAAAAAGTGTTTCTGGAAATTTCTTCTGTCTGTCTGTATGTCTCTTCCTTGATCTGCAGCTTAAACTACTAGAGTTATTTTCTTCAAACTCGGTACATGAATGTCTTCGATGATTTCCTAAAGGGGAATTTGAATTTTTTTTAGCTCCAAAAGTAACGGTATGGGGGTATACGCCCGTAATGCAAACTCGTATTTAGGCATGGACTATACATTAATTGATTTCTCATCAACGGGTCTGACGGTCTTAACTAAAATTTTTATGCAGAAGTTTCTTTGAAAAAATATAGTCTATAATGGTCTATAAAATTTTTCCAACAAATAGTTTTTGGATTTGAATATCTTCAAAACTTTTATTTTCAAATCATGTTCTTGAATCTATACTACTGAATACTTAAAATTGGCATCCCAAATTTCGTTCTTGAAAAATTTTAATAAAATTTATTATTCACAAATAATAAAACGATTTTTGAGCTTTGTTTGCATTAATTCATATACCTTTCTGAAAATCAGACGGCAGTTTCATGCATTTGAACATTTTTATCTCATTAAATCCATGCTTTATATTTATTTATACAAACATTTTAAATTCCAAAGTACTTTTACATAAGAGCAAGTTCGTGCGATCCAGTCGTGCATTTTATTTATTATTTAATTTTATTGTTTAGTTTTGCCAAAATAACGTTCTGAATGTCGCTTTTCATCTCAACTTCTTTAAACTCGTTAAATTTTGACCTAAATGGCAAAAGACTTTTGGAAAATTTCATATTTTAAACTTTCTATGCTTATTTTCTTTATGGACTAAGTTCGTCGCTCAGCGATCGACTGAAAAATTAAAACAGATTTGATTGCAGAGCGACGTCGCTCTGTCGCTTGAAAAAATCACAAGTCGCTCAGGGTTTACGTGGCCACCTCCATACAATTTCATGTGTTTTAATTTTTTTGCGTCGCTCAGCGACTCGTCGCTCAATCGCTCAGTCGCTCGTCGCTCAGTGCGTGGCCGTAGCCTCAATCGCTCAATCGCTCGTCGCTCAGTGCGTGGCCGAGGCCTTAGACGTAATTCTTATAATGTCCAATGCTCAAGAAATTGGTCATAAACATGATTGTTGTGTGGTTATAATAGATAAATAACCTGGCTTTAACAGCGATAGATGGTGGAATCTCTAACTGGGCACGTAATCAGTTTATTCTACCTGTTTTAGGGTAAATCTTCTTCTGCCTACTTGGAGGCTATTTTCTCTTCTTTTGCCTTAGTTACAACTTATACCGTCAGTTGATATACTTTTCTTGGTGTGCTATAACAACTAAAAGTAGGTCTCGAGAGTTTTGAACAGAAGTATGTACATATGTACATATGTACATATGTATTCATGTTAACTAGAACTACGTATGTGATACGGTTGAAAAGAAATATTCCATTGGACATTCATTTTATAAATTGCTTGTTTTTTTTGTTTCGAAAGAGATACATTTCTTTCATTAGTTTTGACATTAACACATATGCTGAGATAAAATTTACAATTACAATTACTGCTTACATCAATTTCAACATAACGAACTATGTATTTAATGGTTCTTTTCAAAAAATTAAAGATAATCACAGCAGAATACATTTTCAGATTACCAACAATTCTGTTGAAATTCTATGAACTTGTTTTAATAAGTGCCTGCTCTGAATATTCTGACCTCAGTACTACGAATAATCTTATAAGGTTTTGAACTTTACTGACGTACTTGATTGTGATTGAGATTTTGTTTAATGACAGATGTGGTGAGAGCTGCAGGAAAATGACACTTTGAGAATGTCAGTCCTAGTTGGCAAGGAATTGTATTTGATTTATTCTTCTTAAATTAAATGTTCTTTTAATATTCTTACTATTTTTCTAATATTCTTTAACTCGATTCGATTTTATTCACAATTGAAATTCTACTGGTTTGACTTGTCTACTCAAGTCAAAATTATTCAAACTTTACATACGGACTTAAAAGATATCGCAACGTAAATAACTACTAAAGGCCTATCTAATTATGCTAATTATTTTTTGTTATCAATCACACCCAAAAATTGCTGTGGGCTCTCGGTCTATATGTACATATGTATAGCTAGTGCTCTGAAATGTGGTAATAGCATTGACTTATTATACATGGACTACCAGAGCCCAACATCACGATGGTTCAATTTAAAACTATACGGGACTGGTGCTATTGGTGCAAATTGGAGTTTAGAGTTCATGACAATAGACAACGAGGTCCGTTCGCTGACTGGGCTTCGGAGCGTTTGTAAAAGGATCCCAATTTTGGCCGAAAAATTATATTTAGCGACGAGGCGTATTTTTAGATGAATGGTATAAGCAAAATTGCCATATATGGAATGACACCAAAATTATTTGAAGTTGTTTCAATAAATTTTGTTTTTGTAGTCTTGCTTGAGTTCTTTATCTGTCAAATTTAGGGTTATTCAGTTGTTGCAGTTTTATTTCGAGATATTAGAATAAAAATTAAGGTTTAACGATTTGTCTGTTTAACATAAAATAAAACGCAATTTGGAATTTTCGAATCCAACAAATAATAAACAACAACGGATTAAGAAATACTTGTACAAGATTGGTGTCCCCGCGAAAGAATTTCCATTAAAGTTAGGAGGAGAATAAAGTGGTGATCTGTCAGATCGGGGTCGCGTTCAATTAAACTTCAACTCGGCAATAATTTAAGGTGCTACCCAATCGGTTCGTTTTTTAGGGAATTTCATTGATCAAGCGGCTAATCTCTGTTCGATTAATATTTTTTATATTATATTAATCTATCAATAGGAAAATATTTCACGATTGGAAGAACAGGGGCGTGCTACTCCTTACTATCGGCACCAGGAAGTTTCTTTTGTTTATACGTGGTGAAAACTTATCAAAACCTAAATGAACCGAAAGATACATATGTCTAAACTGAATTAATAACACACAAATTTAACTCAAAAGGAAGTTAATGATTAGGGCTAGGATTTCCATGCAAATGCATATTTTTTTTTGAGAAACTTTAGAAACACAACATTTAATCGTTAGTGCATATTTTTGCATATTTTACTATAAATGCATATTTGTGCATATTTTCGAAAAACAAAATAATCCTGAAGTAAAAAATGCACATACATGGTAAAGGCCGCTCGAGGAATAAAAATTTTATATCCGAAATTGATTCATGTAACGTGCTTAGCACATGCAGAACAGATAAGAAGTAATTTTAAAAATGTAGATTTATTAATCTCAAATGTAAAAAAAAAAATTTAAAAGCAATATCTCATGAGCATTTCAAACCAAAGCATCCCTCGACCCCTCTTCCTCCCCAGCCAATTGCTACCAGGTGGGGAGCTTGGTTGGAAGTTGTTGCTTACTACACCAAAAACTAGGAACATTGAACATATCGAAGATGTTCTGAAGGATCTTGATGACTCGGATGCCGTTGTCATTAAAAATATAAAAGAAGCATTGAATCAGCTTTTAGTAAGGAGTCAAATCATATTCATCAGTTTCAACTACAGTTGTATCTTGTGCGATACAATTATACAGATTGAAGCAAAAAATACATTAAAAAAAAAACAAATCGATTCAATTGAAATGTTTTTTTTTTTTTAAATTAATGTAGTTGAAGAACTTTTTGGTGCAGCAATTCAAAAAAAACTGGATAATGGTCTGGAAGTAAATTAAGGTTTTGCAAAAATAAAAAATATATATACAAGGCATTTACACTAAGTTGTGTTGATGAGAATTACATTGAGCCCTTAATACCTCAAGAAATATGTTCTTTAAAGAATGCTCCATTAACTATACTTAGTTGACGTCGAGCGATAATTCTCTATATATAGAGCATTTCAGAGACCAAATCGTCAAAGTTTCACGTTCTAAGATTTGAGAAAAAAACTTTATGATTTATGCGAACATTTTGAAGATTAGATTTAATACAATAATGGATGTAATTCAAATTCTGTGCTATTTTGAATATTTTTTTTGTTTTTTTTTTTCTGTGTTAATTAAAATGAAGACTTTTATTTTTCTGTTTTTATTGATATACATAATTTTACAGACGGTTCGCAATGGCTATGGTTTGAAATGCATATTTTAGGTGCATACTTTACATTTTTAAGAGCATATTTTAAGCGCATATTTTGCATTTTTAAGTGCATGAAAATCCTAGCCCTATTAATGATTTTGTTAGGAAAATATACGAAAATATGTACATAGGTAAATTTTTTCAATAATTAAGATGCGACAATATGAGTAAATTTTACAAAAGATCAAAATTAACAAACTCCGAAGAGAACTATCTATATTTATACGGAGGTTTTAAGTTAATGGGCCTTACCAACAATCAAATTAAACGACGACTTTAATATTTGAGTGAAATGGACCATTATGTAAAGAGCTCTAGAAAGTTAGCCATACATGTTATGAACTTAATATTTATATGAACTCTAAATTATGAACCATTTTTTGTACGGAACCTAAAAAATAAAATGTAGCATATATGGTTAATTATGTAGAGACCATTAAATAATTCTTCATTTCGCTCAAATATTAAAGTCGTCTCTAAATTTGATTGTTGGTACCGCCCAATGTATCGATTTGCTAGGTGTCACAAACGCAACGGTAATTTTGGGAAATGTTTCCGATAGAAATGAACAAAAAAAATCTAAATGGGGTTATGAAAGTCCGGTATTTTTGGAAAAATACAGTGTTCGCAAAAAATATTATCACAATATTATCTTTTCTCCAACGAAATTGGATTAATCTTCCAGAATTTTTCTGGCCCGGCCTTGCACTTGAAGTTTAACTCCTAGGGAAAAATTAAACTGAGTTTCCCCTTTTCTGGAAACTGCCTCAAAAATATTTCTCAAAACGCTCCCAACCTCAAACAAAATTAACAATTTTAAAATTTGTGAAATGATTTTTCGATTTTCTAGCAACTTTTTCAATTATGGTCTCTACAAAACCAAAACCAGGAACTCACCTACTGGTGGCCTCCTCCAATTCAACTTATCTCCCTTCTCTATGTCCGTCTCTATCTTAAACATTACGTGAAGTGCCGGTATTCGCTTACCTAGAAGCACGCTCCGAAGTTGATCGCAATCCACTTTCTCATTTCATAATATCTCTGCTGAATGCGATCATTTACAATGGAGTTCGTATAATGAACGTATTCAGCGCACCTTCATCCAAATCCCCTAAAGTTAAAAGGCAAACAAAAATCAATTGCACGCGATCAAAGTCTTCGTCTCGAACCAACCCAGGTTAAGATGGAGAGGAATATCTTGGAAGGATGCATTTTACCATTTATCAATGGTAAATGGTTAGGAACAATTAAATTTCACGCTAAAATTAAAATCAACTTACACCGTAACCTTTGCGCAGATTTTAGGGAGCTAAAGGAATTCTTCTTCCAAAATCGTATTCTCTTCGTTTAAAAGACACTTATTTAATGTTAAGCTCTCGGCCATTCTCGTAGTTACTCGTAGCTCTTAGCCGTTCTGGATAAGTACTGGATTTAAGATTCGGATAGAATCTTTTCGTGGACCACCTGTCGGGCAAGATGTCACGATCGAAGTAGTTAAGGACTTTCATCAGTAAAGAAATCAATCCAAACAAATATAATACTAAAACATAATAATAAGAATAACAATAATAATAATACTCGAATTGCATGAGGCAGAGGTATTTCCTTTTGCAAAAACGTATTTTAATGCTAGTATTTATAAGTACGGAAGCCTTTGAAAAAAATCGACAGCGATAATTCCCAAGCTTCTGCATTAGGCAATTTTTTTGGGGTTGTTAAACTTATACAGCCGTATTAATAAAAAAAACGCTTATTCCACCTATATTCCATGGTTTTGCTAAACCATGGAATAGGAGTTAAGCCATGGCTTAAATATTTTCATTAATAAAAACAAAATGTTCCCGGAATAGTATAATGACGTTTATCAAAAATCCTTTTAAGAAAATCTTCTACAAAAGTAAGCAATCTCTTTTTTATATTCTGTGGCTACCTAAATTGATTGTCAATTGCTTGTGTCTGACTGTGGACATTTCTATTTCTTATTCCTTCGCTAAACCACCTACTTCGGTGGTTTAACTTTATCATAATTAGTAAACGTCACTTAACAGAAAATTTGTTTTATTAATGAAATTTCGCACTTAGTCCAGGACTTAACGATAATTACCGTTCGATTAAGCTGATGTCACACACCATGAAGATCGTTGAGCGAGTCTTGGGTAGCCGACTGCGAAAAATAATTAGGCTATCTGATGACCAGTGCGGGTTTGTCGGTGGTAAGTCAACCACGGATACAATCCAGAGTATAAGAATAATTATGGAAAAACATCGGGATTCTTTGGAGGATTTGCATGTCGTATTGGTTGATTTTGAAAAAGCATTCGATCGGCAACCACGAGATCTAATATGGGTGGCCCTCAGGCAACGAGGAGTTAAAGAAACCTATGTGCGGATAATTATGAACATGTATGATGGAGCAGTTACTAAAGTAAGATGCGCAGCTGGAGTCACCGAAGAATTCGAAATCACAGTAGGTACACCAGGGAAGTGTCTTGAGTCCCCTGCTCTTTATTACAGTTCTTGATTACCTGCTTGAAGGCAAAGTGACGGATCCAAAAGTACATCAGTTATTCTTTGCTGACGATGGAGCCATCATAAGTGAAGACCCGATATCCCTACAACGAGCACTTGACGTATGGGTGGATGTTCTAGAAGGAAGTGGGTACCGCATAAGCGCGAAAAAGACAGAATACCTATGCTGCCCATTTTCTTATCCACACAGGCCTATTCCAGACATTTATTTGAATGGAGTAGTGCTTCCCAAGTGTGAAAAGTTTAAATATCTGGGGTCTATGATAAATAACGAAGCTACTTGTGATGACGATATCAATCATCGCGTAAGCGTAGGGTGGATGCAGTGGCGGGAAAATTCTGCTATCTTCTGTGACCGAAAAATGCCCCCCAAGCTGAAAGGAAAGCTCTACACTTCAGTTGTGCGTCCAGCACTCACATACGGTTCACAATGTTGGACAATGTACAAAAAGTATGAGAGTAAGCTAACGGCAGCTGAGATGAAGATGCTTCGTATGACAGCAGGAGTTACAAAGCTTGATCGAATTAGAAGTACGAAGATCCGAGGAAGCCTTCATGTTAAGAATACCATTTCGCAAAAAATTGAACACGACCGACTCAGTTGGTATTGCCATGTTCAAAGGAGAGATCCTGAGAACCCCGTCAAAAAGGCAATATCATACAACGTTCCAATTCGGAATAAAAAGAAAGGTAGGCCTAAACACTCCTGGTACAAACAAATGCAAAAACACCAGCATTCAGTTGGCCTCAGAAATGGAACAATACAAAACAGGGAGGCTTGCCGCCGATTTCTGAGGTCAACCCGGCGAACCCCACAGGCGGATCACTAGTGTGAAGCAGATACGTGAGAGAGTTATGATCCCCTCGACATCGAGATCATAACAGCGCCGAATCGAAGGAAGAAGAAGAAGAAGTCCAGGACTTAACGATAAACCTCCACTAAACCATCTTTATTAATATGGGTGATAGTAACTATTCCTTGTTCATCTGTATAATTTAGGAAACACATAGAACTAATGATAGAAGAAACAAATTACGCTCCTTTAAAAGTTTTGTTTACGTTTTACTTCGACGGTAATTTAATCAACTACTTTGTCGGTATGGATACATTCGATATAGAAACAACTGTGATATCCACATTCACCATGAACTTACCTTCGTGTTCCAATTCGTCTTCCCATTTGAATGCTTCCCGCAAATGTTAGTACTATCCCGGTTGATTATGTTATTATTATTATTGTTGTTGGTGTTGTTATTTGTGTTTGTACCCGTACTTTTATTTCCTTTCTCAGCTGATGACATTTTTTCCGATTTTTTCTACAAAAAAAAAAACAATAAAATAAATAAATAACCAACGAAATCCATTACACAAAATACAAAAAAAAAGACACATTAATTTAAATACCACATTTCTTATTCCGGTTCCTTTAGAACACGTATAGTAAAATCAATGAAGTGTAACATAGAAAAATTGAGATTCTCACGACCGACCGCGTAGAGCTTCTTACACCATTCTCATAGTTTTTACGTTTACCAAAGGAGGTACAATCTAACAGATGTTGGATTGCGATGGATGAGCTGCCTGCGAACTTATTCGCAGAAAAACTTTGTCTTCGTGATGCAGATTGAGAAAGTTGCACCCAGATGTGCTGGTGATGAATGATAGATGCAAATTGCAGCAATCATACAACACGACAACCACTGTTTGGGTGGAAAATGAGGCACTCGAGCTCGAGGTGTGTATTTGTTTTGTGTTTCGTATGAGAGTGTGATATTGTATATGCTGCAACCATTTGTTATAGCCCAATTGTGGGACATTGACTAATTGTGATAGTTTCTGGAAAAATAATTTTTAGAAAGCGTTTGTTCCCAAATTGGTCTGTAGAATCCAGCAAAATATTTCATATACCATAAAATATTTCAGTTGCCTATTTGAAGTTTATTTTTGGGAAGTTGATATTAATGCGTGATCAAGACTGCCCGTGGTGGAATTCAAAAAGCTTTTAAAGATGCCAAATAAATACTTCTTATTTTTTGGGTGAAATGGTAAAAATCAGATTTTTGTACTTTTCTCAAAAGAAATATCAGATATTTTTCAAAGAAATATTAAAACAAGGATTGCATTTTATGAAATTGGACTGTTAAAATAGGAGTGGGGGCCACTTTTTCACGCACTTGAGAAATAAATTCATGCATCCAGATAAAGAGTTTGAGTAACTAAATATTCGTTCATGATTTTTTAATGTGAAATGGCCTACTAGAGAAAATACAAAGAAAAAAGGACACATTTTTTTGACCCTATGTTGATGGTATTAAAATTAGGTAACTTCATTTGTCATTTCTCAAGAACATAATAAATTCAACTTCATCTTCGAATGACATCCCGATAATTACTCGTAGCTCTTTAGATAAGACAAATGTTCTTGCCGCTCAATTTACTGGCAGCTCTACGTTGCCCGATAGCTAGCTAGCTCATGTACGTAAATCAATCAATCGCACAGGTATATTTCGGCACTCGTGCAAGAGCCCTTTAAGATCTTGATCCTCCTTTCGACCAATTGCACTTACGTCAATTATTTCCTTTTGGAAATCATGGAATCGCTGATAAATTATTATCAGATCAAGAAATATCTCTAAGACCAAAAGCTTCTTAATGACTGGCGTTACGGCCTTCGCAGCAATTGATCCACTAGTGATCTGATGGGATATCTCACCGAGTGGAAAATGGAATGTTTTGGAGAAAGTGAGATTATTACGCTTGATATTTCTAATGCATTTGATAGAGTTTGGCACCAGGCTCTCTTTTAGCTCTCTTTTCTAAAATGCATGCCTCTGGTATCAACGAAGCCATTATTCTTGCAATAGAAATTATATTCTTTATCATGTCTGATCTCTACAAATAAATGCTGGTATTCCACAGGGCTCCGTTTTGTCTCCGACACTCTTTCTCATTTTTGTATAAATGATCTGTTGTCTGAAACTTCGATCTATACTTGCCGCCGACTTTACCTTCAGCTTTTCATACTCATTCTCAAATTCACTTTCATCTACTTTGGAAGTGGAATTGCCAGGGTATCGTATGGTAAGCTCATTAAACTCTGATCTTTATAGCACTGATTAATGGAGTATACGAAATCATGTGGAGTTTAATGATTCGAAAACTCAATGCTGTCTCTTGTCGTTGAAGCAAAACCTACATCTTATGCCACTTTCCTTCCAACGAGGAAGCCAAAAAGCTCTCAGAACTCAGTATGGGCGTCAACTACAATCTTCGTTGGAATGATCGCATTCTCGAGACGAACAAAAATGCTGCTAAATGCTTAGGATTTCTATATCGATGTAAGAAATTTTTCTACCCCTCTGATCAGGCTACAATTTTTTTGTGTGATGTTCCCGATGAACATTTATTTCCTACTTTTTATTATTTTACTCATAATGATCCAATACGGTGGTATCAGTGCTCCTTCCTGTTTGAACCAAAGGTCGTCCAAATCCATGTCTTCAATTTCAGTAACAAAGAATTTTATTAACATGGCTCTGTAACGCCATCCGTTCACCGAAACGTTGTTACCAGCCTCATTTTCGAATAAATATTGTCCAATATGGTCGTTGTCCAAATCAAGCCGCTGTAAGGCATAAACTGTAAGGCGATAATGAAGCGGATGGTCGTACGCCTTCAATTGCTGAGTGAATTAGACCTTGTAAGCGAATAATCCGAGATCTTTGTGCAGAATTCTCCTTAGACTAGTGCGTGAAATGTTGAGCTGTTGTAATCGATTGTGCTTTGTTTCGGACAAAACTTCTTCACTTTGGAAATAAGTTTTCAATATTTCCCAACGTTGTTCAAGCATAGAGCGACTCATTTCGTTCCGCGGAAGTATGATACTGACTTTCTGTCCAGATTTCGAAAGGAACCACACTTTATATATACACATGAAGACAGTATTGTGTGTTTTTGATTTTTTTTTTGATTTAAAGGAGTATCCATGTGAATTCCATTCCAGGGAACATTGTTAAAGAACAGTTCCTGAAACGTTTCCCATCCAATTGTGTGGTTGAAGAAATACCACATTCCACATTTATGTGTGTTTATTTGGTCTTTGCTATATCCCAAGTAAAAATACGAGTAAAACTAAGTAAATCCAAGTTTTTCAGCATTACTGTAAATTTATATTACCAAATGATATATGTAACCTTTAATGATAATTATTGTCAATTATGTAATATACGAGTATTTTTATTAATTCTTAAAAAAAAAATCCTAAAATCTAAACAATGACATCATAAATCAACTTAGATACATAGAAATTATTTTGATGCTAACAAAAATCCTAATGAGAATTACCAT
Source organism: Chrysotoxum bicinctum (assembly GCA_911387755.1). Taxonomy (NCBI): domain Eukaryota; kingdom Metazoa; phylum Arthropoda; class Insecta; order Diptera; family Syrphidae; genus Chrysotoxum; species Chrysotoxum bicinctum. Next base: position 97,991,848 of record OU426989.1, read on the forward strand.
GGGAATTATTGTGTCATCTCAAGTTAGATGAAAATTAAATACACTATTGCGTCGATCGCACTTGCTCATATAGATGACACATTAAGGGAAAAATTAAAATAAAAAAAAGTACTCAAGTCGCAAAACATTATTTTGCAATATTACCTTAATTTCTCAGTTTTTCTCAGTCCGTGTGGAAAACTGCAATCAATATTTTGGCGATGAAAATGCTGATTTAAAAAAAGTCACGGAGACGAATCCAAATGATATTGGTTGCAAACAATTTGATGGAGCAGTTAGTAATTTTACAGCAACAGTTCTTGAGACTTTTGCACAATATGTTTTCAAAAAACTCAAAGTCAAAAAAAAGGTTATTCACTTACTGCTTATGCAGTAGAAGCAATCAGAACAAGAAATAGAAACTTCTGAATTAGGAACAGGAACTTCCTCTGTGAAATTAACGTGGTCATAAGAAATTCAATCTTTAACGAAACGAGCCCTGGAGCAAAAAACTACTGGCGTTAAATAAAGGATGAAAACCGTTTTCGAATATAATAATAGTAGTAAAAAACAAGAAAGTTTATATCCATCTTTTAAGATTGGTAACTCAATGTTATTATTCAAAGAGGAAAAATCCAACGCAATAGCCCGTAGTTTTTGTGCTAATAGTTCAGTAGCTAGCAATAACAAGATCAATAATCAAATAGAATATATTGGTAATCAATTTATGCAATAACTTAACGAAAGCGTCCTTACGATTATCGAAGCCACTTTATGACATTCAAATTATATAAAAAGACCCTAAAACTACCAAATCACCTGGATTTGACGGAATAAAAAATCTGTTTCTAAAAAATCTTCCTAAAATAGGTATTAGGAATTTCAGAAATTTATTTAACGATATAGTTTTAAAACAGGGTACTTTCCTAATGAATGGAAAACAGCCATATCCATTATCCAACAAAAATTATAGTGAAACTTCTAGCTACAGACCACTAAGCTTGCTAAATTCATAAGTTAACGCCTTGCAAAACTAATAAGAAACAAACTAGTTTTGCATATTAATCAATTAGATATCCTGCCACGAGAACAATTTGGCTCCCGAAGGTATCATTGTACATCAAATCAAATTGATAGGATAACTTAGCATGTTAATAATAATCTGTTTGCAGGTAAGAGCGCAGAAATGGTGCTCCTTGATGTGGAATCTGTTAAATCGATTATTTAAAGTTTGTATTAGCAGTTGGTGCTCCGATGAAAATATTATTAATTCAGATGTACCCCAAGGATCAGTATTAGGTGCATTTCTGTATAATACATATATGTACTTACGATTTCTTATTGAAACTAATTTTCGAACTACTTTGGATACTATTCAAATTTATTTCAACAGTTGGAAAATAAACATAAACTCACCAAAAACACAGGTTCTTTATTTTACCAGAAAAAGAAAACCCAGTTTACTGCCTAACTACAGCCTAAAATTAAACGGAGTACAAATTAATTTGAAAGGTGTCTTGGGATACACTCCTGGATAAGACATTGACTTTTAATTGGCACATATCTACAACAAACGTTAAATAAACTAAATATTGTAATCAAAACACTAAATCCAACTATCAACTGGAAGTGCAAAACAAATACAGAAAACAAACCAATGATATTCAAGTCTATCTTCCAAAGTATAATTTTGTATGGTTCGCCTGTTGGTGAAAATGCGATAAAATTCATATGTATATAAAAATTGCAGATAATGCAAAACAAGAATTTAAAAATAGTGCCTAATTTTCCCTGACAATTTTCTACAGAAGAACTTCTTAGAATACCAAGTACGTAAAACCCGCTTAAGAGAAACGGCAAAATGTCACAGTCTTTCTTTCACTTAAGCGGGTTTTTCACTTAAACGAATCCGGCTTAAGTGAAAAATAATTTCACTTAAGCGGAGTTCGGATAAGTGAAAAAAAAAATTCACTTAAGCGGATTTTAAAATTCCATTAAGCGGAGATTTAATGCTAGAAACAATACTGTTTCACGTATCGATAAAGTTTCAGTAAGAATTTCAAAACTAAAATTGCACAAAATTTTAAACGATTTAGTTAAACTTTAAAGCCATTTTAGTAAGTTACTAACCCCCAGTTTCACAGTGGAAGTTTAAACCCCACTTTTGGTTTAAACTTCAGTTCAACAATAAATTTGGTTCACAGTCCTTGAACAGAGTTCATTCTATAGTTTAAGTTAAACGACACTATTCTGCCGTTTAAATCTCAGTTCGACAATCCCTTCAAACATTTGAAAATATAATTTATTTTCATTTTTAATCTTTGTTTTCTGTCACAGCTCCCGACAAACTTTCCTTGATTGTTTTTTCTTTGATTTAGATAGAAAGAGAAAACAATTTACCTAAACTACGTTTAATGAACTGAAGTTCAGATAAGACTGTGAAACCAGACGAGTTGAACTTCAAATTTAAACTCCAGTTCAGGTTCAGCAGAACTTAAGTTTAAACTCTCACTGTGAAACTGGGGGTAAGTGAAAAATATTTTGAACGAACTTAGAATCTTACTATCACTTAACATTTTACTAAAGTTAAAATCACAAAATGACTGCTTTAACTTTAGGTAACTGACTCCATATGAAATCTGTCATTTTCATCGAAAAAAAATTTGTTGGCTATTTTATTTCAAAGAGTTAAATTAATGAGTTTAATGGAGCTATACACGAGGCAAATGAACTCAGTTGCCCTCTTAAACCAATAACTAGGCACAAAGGCAAATCATCAGGTGTAGATGGTATCTTCCCAGATCTCTTGCAAAAGGGAAAAGAACACCTTATCCCCTATTTCATTAATATTCTTCGGAGTTGCATTGCCCTTGGGGATATACCAAGTCTATGGAGAACAGGTAATGTCATCCTCATTCCCAAAATAGGGAAAAAAGATACAATCCATCCAAAGTCTTTCAGGTCAATAAGCTTAACATCCTTTGTACTGAAAACTTTGGAAAAGTTGATTGACAATTTCTAAGATCAGAATTGTTAATAAATAAGTCTCTCAATCAGCTACAACACGCATATAGAGTGGGTATATCAACAGAGACCGCCCTGTTTGAACTAACAAATAAGATACAAAAAGCCTTAGATGTAAGGGAAACAGCATTAGCTGCGTTCTTAGACATAGAGTGAGACATCCCACGATGATGTCGGCAAAGTTCTTGTTAGGAAATGCGTACCCATCACCATAACCAGATGGATAGAAATGCAGAAGCACAAGCAGGACAAAATATAAAAAATATAATCACAACACGCGGCTGTCCTCAGGGTGGTGTATTATCACCCTTGTTGTGGAGACTTGTAGTGGATGAATTGTTAGAAAATCTTACCTCCCAAGGTATATGCTGCATTGGTTTTTCAGATGATATAGGTATTATTGCAATGAGAGCAATTAGAACCTGCCCGTTCGCAGCAATGGAGGTTGTTCTCCATCTTTCCCCTCTACATGAGGTCATCAATGGAAGGTAACTTGATATTCTCAAAGGAAGAAACTTGGACAGGCAAAATCATTGGTCTCAGGAAAAGGGATTTAATCAGTAGGTCCACAGTAAGAAACCTTCTTGACTTCCCAAGAGATGGTATGATCAAAAAACTTTTTTACAGAGCTAAGAAACAAAAAAGATTTGATAGAAGAAACAAACTAAACCCTCGAAACAAATACCATCAGATATTAGGACAACAAACCTAGGGACTGGTGCAGGAATTTTTGCGATAAGAACCAAGCTTTCAATACCGATGGGACAGTCCACCAGCATCTTCCAAAAGGACATAAGTGCCATAGGGAAATGCGTGGATTGAAATCTCGAAAAAAGAAGGCAAGCAGATTTTGGAGTTGGAAAGAACTTCCAAAGCTCAAACAGGCAAAACTACTACTGGGCAATTACAACCAGCAAAGTTTCGAATACTGCACTAACTTAAGTAGAAACAACCTAAGAAGAGTACCCTAACTGGACACTGCAAACTTAGAAGACACGTAAGTTTACTTGGTATGGTAAGCAGTGTCTGTATATTAGTGTGTGTCAAAGTGCTCAACTATGGTATTTTCAAATGTAATAGCTTTTAAAAGTTATATTGCTTATCAAAATTAAATCCTGCGTTTAAAATTTTCATTTTAATTAATATCTTTGGCTCGCTCAAAAATAGGATGAAATCCAAAAAAATTTGATTTTTCGAGATTTTTGAAATATGTGTTGTTTTAAATTGCACCGTGTGGATACAAAAAAATTATATAAAATATTTTTAGGCTTTCAAGTCAAAGATAATTGCAAGGAAACACTTTTAAGCTTATATTTGTTTAAATTGAACACTTGATAAAGAAGCTATGAAGTAATAAAAGAAGGAAGTTTTTTTTTTAGTATACGTACAAAAAAAAATTTACTGTAAATAAAATTTTTTTTTTCAACTTCAACCGATTTGAGCGAGCCAAAGACGAACAATATCTTATTTTTTTTTACATGTTCTTAAACCTCAGACCTTAATACAACTTTTGAGCACTATTACATTTAAAAATAAGAGTACTTTTTTGCGGCCATACAAAAGTGACACACCCTAATGTATATTCTCCAACATGCAAGCGGAAACAACGGAACAGATACTAGAAAGATGTTGATCACTCAAGCACCAAAGGAAAAACCATCTGGGACAATACCACATGCAAGAAGCGACCTATCATCTCTTAAGGTGCCCCAAATGCTAAGATTTAAGATTCCTAAGAGCAATAGATTTGGAGGAGGAACTGTAGGATAAGCGAGCTCATTAATTTTTAAGTGGGGAAACAATAGATCTCCAGGTCGCAGTGCAATACCCCCAATACATAATTCATTCATTTATTCATTTGATTTCTGAGTTTCTGACATTTCAAATTATTAAGTCCGTTCCCCAAATCTTGTTTTGTTTGATTTGTTTATTTTTTCTCTAATTGTTATTGCTTAGACGTGTTTAGATGTACCATTTTTAGTTGATCGGAATTAGTATTTTACTAGTTAGTAAAACGAAAAAAAAAGGATTAATATTTTCCAAGAGTTAGTAAATTACTAAATGTTTAGCAAATTATCAACTTATAGTAACATGCTAAGCCCTTAACAGTAGGTGGTTTAAAATTTTGTCCCAATATCGTTATATTTTATCGTGGAGCTATTCGGAAATTAATTTAATTTCGAACTTGAATGAATGAATTGTATTGGGGGTTATTGCACTGCGACCTGTAGATCTATTGTGCCCCCTCTTATAAAAATGATGAGCTGGCTCATCCTACAGTTCCTCCTCCAAACCTATTGCTTTTAAGAATTTTAGTATTTGGAGCACTTTGAGAGAGGATAGGTTGCTCTCTTCCACCTGGTACTGTCCCAGATGTGTTTTCCTCTGGTGCATGATTGGATAACACTTTCCCAGTATGTGTTCCGGCGTTTCCTCATGCATGTTGCAGAATCTGCAAGTGGCACTGCTTACCACACCCAGTAGGTTAAGGTGTCTTCTAAGTTTGCAGTGTCCTGTTAGAATACATGTTATTACTCTTAGGTTATTCCTACTAAGGTTGATACAGTTTTCGAAGCGTTGCCGGTTGTAGTTGCCCAGTAGCAGTTTCGCCTGTCTCAGCCTAGGGAGTTCATTCCAGTTTTTAGATCTGTTTGCCTCCTCTTCTTCTTTAATTTTGGTCTTGATGACATTTTCACCTATTCCGCAATAGGGTTCAGGCCCTGTTAGGGGGGTTGAAGCGCCTATTTTTGCTAGGGAATCTGCCTTTTCGTTTCCAAGAACACCAACATGCCCAGGTACCCAGTAGAGTGTGACTCTGTTCTGTTTACCTAGTTCATTTAGTCTGCTTATGCACTCCCACACTAGCTTAGAGCTGATGGTGTATGAGTTTAGCGCCTTGAGTGCTGCTTGACTATCTGACATAATGGCAATGTTCTTGTTACGATAATTCCTTTCGAGATTGCGATCCACGCATTTCCCTATGGCGTTTACCTCCGCTTGGAAGATGCTGGTGGACTGCCCCATCGGTATAGAAAGTTTGGTTTTTGGCCCAAAGATTCCTGCACCAGTCCCTTCGCTTGTTCTCGATCCATCAGTGTACCACTTGATGGTATTTGTTTCGAGTGTGTAGTTTGTATCCTCTCCTACCCAGTCTTTCTTGTTACTGAGCTGTGTAAGAAAGTTTTTCTCGAAATTATGTTTTTTGATCATTCCATCTCTTGGGATGTCAATAAGGTTTGTTATTGTGGACCTGTCAATTAGGTCCCTTTCTCTGAGACCAATAATTTTGCCGGTCCCAGTTCCTTCCTTTGAGAACCTGATGATACCTCCCACTCCAGCACTTCTAATAACCTCGTGTAGAGGGGATAAATGGAGGATAACCTCCATAGCTGCGGTAGGGCAGGTTCTCATTGCTCCCGTAATACAGATACATGCGAGCCTTTGGACTTTTTCTAGGGTTTTCCTAGTTGTTGTTAATTCGGTTTTCTTGTGCCATGCAACCGCACCATAGGTAATGATGGGTCTTACCATCATAGTGTACATCCACCTGAGGATGCTCGGTTTGCATCCCCATGACTTACCTGCAATTCTTTTGCAAATCATTAGGGCTTTTGTGGCTTTTCCGACTATATAATTTATGTGTTTGTTCCAGAGGAGTTTACTATCTAGTATAATTCCTAGATATTTTACCTCCCTCTGCGTTTCAATTACTTCACCATTCAAACGGATAGATTTTATATGTGGTAGAAGTCTTTTCCTAGTAAATGGTATGATTGTTGTCTTGGATGGGTTTATTGAAAGCCCTACAGACATACACCATTTACTTGTAATTGTTAGTCCTCTTTGGATAATATCGCAAAGAGTTTCTTCAAACTTACCTACTGCAATGATAGCGATGTCATCGGCAAAGCCAATGCAGTATATACCTTGGGAGGTAAGATTTTCTAACAATTCATCTACAACAAGACTCCACAACAAGGGTGATAGTACACCACCCTGAGGACATCCCCTCGTTGTGATTACTTTTTTTACGTTTTGTCCTGCTTGTGCCTCTGCATTTCTAGTGCCTAACATTTCTTTTATCCATCTGGTTATAGTGATGGGTACGCCTTTTCTAACAAGAGCTTTGCCTACCGCCTCGTGGGACGTGTTATCGAATGCTCCTTCTATGTCTAAAAAAGCAGCTAATGCTGTTTCCTTTACATCTAAGGCTCTTTGGATCTTGTTTGTTAGTTCGAACAGGGCGGTCTCGGTTGATCTGCCCGCCCTATATGCGTGTTGTCGCTGATTGAGAGGCCTACTTATTAATACTTCTGATCTTATGAAGTTGTCAATTACCTTTTCCAAAGTTTTCAGTATAAAGGATGTTAAGCTTATTGGCCTGAAAGACTTTGGATGGGTTGTGTCTTTTTTCCCTATTTTGGGGATGAAGATTACCTTAGCTGTTCTCCATAGACTTGGTATATACCCAAGAGCGATGCTACTCCGAAGAATATTAATGAGATAAGGCATAAGGTATTCTTTTCCCTTCTGCAAAAGAGCTGGGAAGATACCATCTGCACCTGGTGATTTGTAGGGTTGAAAGGTATTAATTGCCCAATCAATCCTTTTACCTGTGCAAATGGTCGTGGCTATTTTCCAGTCCTGTCTGTTTGGTTTGAGAGGTGTTCTCTCTACCAAGTTACCATTTAATGGTAAACTGCCTGGGAAGTGTGTGTTGAGCAGTAGGTTACATCTTTGCTCTTCATTTTCGGTGAACCTACCATCACTATACCGAAGTGCTAATGATGTAATGGTTTTCTCTTTTGCAAGAGCTTTGTGAAGTCTAATTTCGAACTTACTGATAAGATAAATTATTATAATATATTTAATTGTTATTTATTCATCAAGTTTTATTTATTTATGGTTATTATTTTGTTTGTATTTATTTGTTTAAAATTTTTAATTGTTGATTTATTAATTTTTTCATTGAAACATTGTTTTTTGTTTTAATTTTTCGTTTACTTGATTATTTGTTATTTATTTATTACTTTTAATATATTAGTTTTTGTAATACTAAATGTAAGCAACATCTCACGACAGTTTTCTTCTCCCCACTTCTCTTTTCTTATGGACAAATTGCAAAGGTATAGCTGATGAAGATTTCTTTCTCGTAATTTTTTCTTTAAAATATAATAAATATGTGATATAAATTTAACATAATGTTGTAATATTTACAGTAGTAAACAAGTAAGAAACCATCAATCTCTAAAAAATTGTTTTCACTAAACCAATACTTGACCTATAGAGCAAGTAAAAATACTAAAACTGTTGAACAGAAGTTACAAGAAAAACCGGTCACAGTAACGGTCATAGCCATAAAGGGGAAAATTAAAATTAAAATTAAAAAAAAAATCATATAAAAGCCTTTCTAAAAAAACATTAATTTTTTCATTAGTCAGCTAATATCTTCAAAAAAAAAAAACAAAGATGATTATCATTACGCCAGAGGTTGGCAAACTCCATCATCAGTCAGCCTAGGAAGACACAATGCGGATGAATGAATAAATAACTTTGCATCTTCCTTGATGCGTAAAGATGTTTTGAAATTTCCTCTCTGGTAATCAATCCGCAATAAACATTCGACAAATAGTCAGTTGATACAAATGAATGGTAGAAACGAAGAAATGAGGTGAAAGTAGGTATACATACATATATTTCTCTCTTATAAAGTGCAAAACTTCAAATACAAAAATATTAGTTTTAAAAGCCTGCCAGCCAAAGTTAGCTCATCAGACTGGCAAATTGATTTTTTTTTTCTAATGCGCTTGTATTTCTAATTGCCTGTCTAATTTAGTAGCACGTCTATTTCCTGGTTTATTAAATTATTGTTATTGAAATTCATGCTTACGGGTGTAAGAAAAACTTTATTTTATATTATGAGAGTTTCACACATTTTAAACTTATTGAAAACAATTTTAGACACAAGAATGGAAGCATTTCGAATAGGTTCCGGAAGAATCAGTTAAAATATTATTAATAGAGCAGAATGGTGTTTAAATACAAATTGTAAATCTAAGAAGGCTAACGAATGTTCTGAAGTGAAATCAAACTGAAAAGTAACGAAACTTATTTATCACTACCTAAACTTTTCCACCGCAGCAAGAAAATCGGTTCACCCGTTAAGGCTCTACCTTGATGTACATCTGTAAGTTTTATTAAAACCTTGAGACAATTACTTTTTCATAAGGGCAAGTACCAACTTATTGGTTTAAACTTAAAATTTCGATAATGGAGAGGTAAAAAAAAAATAGGTGGTTATCATAATAGCCAAACGTCGATCGTATCGTCGTTCGTTCGTGCGTCCACAGTACATCGAGCGAAAGCCTCGATCTGGAGATGTAAACCAATTTGATAGGATCTGATACACAGTAATCTCATTTGAGGAACAAATTTTTATTCTTCGTTTTGGTTTTTTAGAATAAGTAGCTTACGCTGCACTATTCCGGTCAGATAACACCCGATAGAATGTATGCCGAGATTTTCGCTAAGTTAAACAACTTGACTCAGTTTGGTCACGAGCCTTCTCGAATTCCTGATGTTGCAGGTCGATCCGCACAACACACTAGACTTGTTTCTTACCTCTGACCCTGAAAAATACACTAAGGGCCGTTTTCTTCACTATAGCTCAACTTGAAGCAAACTCTCAAGTTGATCAACTTGAGAGTTGGCTTCAACTCGAGAGTTGAAACGCAAGTTGAAATTTCTTTTTCTTCACAATTTTTTTCTCAACTCCCGAGTTGAAAATCTAAAGTTGATCAACTTCTGATTTGAGAAATATCCCTGGGATATTTGTTAAAATATATACATACAAGCTGTCACTTTCAAAATTAAATTTTAATTTATTCAGTCAATCTAATTGAATTTTTGTGTGATATTTGTGATGAATGATTTTCTTCTCGATCTACATAATAATAAAAATAAGTTGTTACCAATCGCGAACGGATGTTTGTCATGGATGTTGCCGTTTCCACAAAGATACATGGTAAATTTGTGGCAGCTAAATCAGCAAATCTGGGAATTTCTGGAGCAGGTTCTATAATTTTCCATCAATTGTTTTGTAGTGAATAACACCGCAAGCGATGATGATGAGTTTTGCGTCTCTTTTTTGCACCTAATGTTGGAAGCCAACACGGGAAATCTGCTTTTTCAAACGTCATATGAACGCTCAACTCAATTGCGAGTGCCTATCTGCAATTCTTTGTACAAATGCTCATCAGCGTTTGTTACAATGGTGATAAAGTGACCAAATTTACCTATAAAAATCGTCTTTTCGATGGCGAAAAAGCCTCGTACTGCTTCAAGAATTTCCTCGTGCGGCGATATTCACTGCTCGACGAAGTTGAAGTCCAATTTTCTCAAAAATAATTGCTGCGGAAAATTATGACAATATTTTTTTTTTGTGAAAACTCAAGCAAACAAACTTTTGAAGCAAAATGCATGTACGGTATTTTATTAAAAAAAAAACATTGTTTCATGTCAACTCTCAAGTTTGCTCTCTCAACTTCTAGTATTTTCGGAAGTTGAGAAAACCAGAAGTTGATCAACTCGAGAGTTGAGAATCGAAAGTTGAAACTATCAACTTTGAGTGAAGAAAAACAAAATCACAAGTTGAGAATAAAAATCCTAAAGTTGAGGTCAACTTCTAGTGAAGAAAAGAGGCTGGGTGTGACCCACACTGATAACTTCCCATTTGTGGTCTTGAAAACTTTATATTTAGTTTTTTTTAAATAACCAAATTTTCAGCGAAACAAACTTTAGCTGTATCTGTACTGTATCTGTTGTGGTAATTGGTATGATATTTTGTATACATACTTCGATCATAGAGCAGTAGATGGAAGATCGAAGTAGATGTTTTCATAGTGTAATTGTTGTTGCGGTTTTTTCCGGATTAAAAGGCTGTGATCTGCACTGGATATACAATGACTCCTGTTTTAAAAATCGATGATGCTTGTGGCGTACTATGATATTAGGAAATTTGCTTTGTTTTGTTGATGATGAGGATACTTAGTCACTCATTTTATCTTTTTTTTTTACAGAAAATGTGTTTAACTAATTTTAAACTTTTCTATTTAAAATGTTAAATTTCTTGTAATAATTACGAAGGTTGGTAGGTACATATTATATACTGAATTATAGATTCCCGTGTTTTTTTAATATATCTGTGTTCCTTCTGTGTTCCTACACCAAAGAAAACCTTGAGTAGAATTTTAAATCTTTTTCATGGGCAAAAAGATAAAAACATATTGTGACGTTTTCTTCAATTTTACCATAGCTATTATTGGAATTTGAATATGTGGGACTTAGGTACAACTGAACAACCTTATTCATATACGTATGTACAGTACATACATTCTTCTAAAAACTAAGTTGATAATAAAATTATAAAATTATGTATTATATTATAGAAATTACTTTATTATTTCGGTTCAAAACATTTTAATTGAAAAAAAAATTTAAAAACGAAATATTTTTGTTAAAACTGTCAATTCGATACTTGTCAAAATTTAACCATATGTTAATAATTGTATTATGTCAATACCTTCCCGTAAAAATGTACTAAGCGACACTTTTTTCGAAAATGACTTTTTGTTGATGAGGAACTATACTATATGTTAAGGGCCACGTTTTGGCCTGGGTTTCGCCAACCTATTATGCATGAAAAGGAAACTAAACTGTCATGTTTCCTCATTAAAATAATGTTGCCCCCTGAAATTTGTATTATCCGCCAAAAAAATTATGCTAAGCGACATTAATAAAGATCTCATTGTCGTGAGCAACAAAAAATTTTGTTAGATGTCACTTAGTTTAACCAAAATTGTCTTTTAGCACACTATGATTCAACTAGAACTTTCTTCGTTTTTTTCGCTTCCTGAACAATTTTAGAAATGTCGCTTAGTATACATTCTTACGGGAAGGTATCGATGTATAAAACAACATACTTAAGAAGGCACTTTCGCTGTTCATTCCCAAGAAATTCGACTTGAAATACAATTTTAACTAGTTTTCACTAGAATTTTTAATAGTTTTTTATTTAAAAAAAAACTATTAATTCAATATTTGTCAACATTTTACCAATTGTACAAAATTATACTAAGTATAAAATAAAATAAATTAGAAGTCAATATCACTACTAGTTCTCGAGAAATTTGAGTCGAAAAACAATTTTTACCAATTTTCAATAGAGTTTTATATAGTTTTTAATTTTTTGTAAAAAAACTGTAAACTGATTTTTTTTGAAATTTTCACCAGTTGTCAAACACATTATTTTTCGTAAAATAAAATTATTTTGAGTTTCAAATTGTTTTCCGTTCTTAGAATATCTGCGTTATGAAATTTTTTGTTCAGTTTTTTTTATTTAAAAAAATAACGGTATGTTCATTTTTTTCCTACTTTATACCAAATCTGTATGACCTTATAATGAGTACATTAAATTTTATTTTAAATCAATAGCATTATTTTTTCGTGAGATATTTGAAATTAACCAAAATTTTTACTTTTTTTTTAAACCGTTATAGTGAAAAAACTACTCACTGAATTTTAATAAACGCCCTTTCAGCCTCTTTCGAAGTTATTATCTATTAAACAAAATTTATTTGAAGTCGATATCTTTACTCGTTCTTGAGATATCGACGACGAAAAATGGTACGAGAACGTACGGACGTACGAACGTACGCACGTACGAACGTACGAACGTACGTACACACACACACACAGACATCTCTCTAAAAATGATTGATATAGCATCTAGGGACCTTGAAACGTCGAGAAATGTCAAAAATTCCAATTTGACAAATCGGACCGATTACAATAACTCCCTATGGAAAGTTAAAAATGGCCCTAAGTGTATTGTAACATCTAGGTACTTCAGATCATTGTGTCATATGTATTTGCAAATTTCTCATCTCATATCAACAAAACCCAGGTAGAGAAAAGTTTGGCAATACGAGAAAGCTAACTCGGACGGTCTCAACTATTTCTTCGGGAACTTTAACTGGTCATTACGCTTCTTCGATATTGACGTGAAATCCAGTGCAGATATGATTACAAATTCAATTCCTTTCAGAATGCGAAATTGTATCCCGAAGAGAGAAAAATTTATCAAACAGAAAGAGAATTCATGGTTTGATTTGAGATTAGTAAGTTTCCGATGTTATCAAGCCAATCCCACTGAGGAAAACCAGAAGCTAGGAAGACCTGTAATGATCATATTCAAAGAACAAAATTTTTGCATGACCGAAAATTATGGCAAAAAATACTAGAATGTCCCAAAGGTAGTAAAAATGTTTGGTCATTTGTAAAAAAACGTACGAAATAAAAATTCATCTTCGGTTTCTACGCTCATTTTCACGACACTCCTTATGTCAGCTCACAAAGAAAAAGCAAATTTGCTTGCAGCACATTTTGCTGTCTGATAGTGTCATGATTCCTCCTGTAATTGAGAGCGGTTTTGGTTCAAGGGGACAAATCTTTTTTCGCACTCTTGCAGTTGCGAGAGTACTGAAAGATCTCGATATACACAAATCCGCTGGCCCGGATAGTATTCCCCCAAGAGGTGATGTTCTACGCTGGCAAAAACATTACCTAAGCTTTTCCATCTGTCCTACTCTACTGGTCTCTTTCCGAGTGAATGGAAAACAGCATTTATCCAGCATGTCCCTAAGCGGGTCGAGTCCTCCTTCCCCTCTAACTATTGACCAATTGGTCTTACATCCCTTCTTTTTAAGGTCATGGAAACTATCAGCTAAGGAAATATCTTGAAGAACGAAAGTTACTTAATGACCGGCAGTATGGCTTCCGTAGCAATAGGTCCACTGGTTATGTAAAGTAAGATTTTTGAACTTGATATTTCAAAATCATTTGATAGAGTTTTCCATCAAGTCACTTGCATTGAGGCAACAGAAAAGCTCTTAGTCTCGGTATGTGCTTCACAGACCACCTCATGTGGTCAGAGGTTCTTTCTTTAGCCGCACTACTCGAATGCGGAATAATTTACCCGACTCAATATTTCCCTCCCATTGTGATATTCAGACATTCATTTTAGTATAGAGCCCATTCCTTTTAACTTCTCCTATTACACTCCGCTTGAACTGAGTACGCACACAGTTTTTTTAAGGTATGTTGTTCATTTTTTTCAAACTTTGGGCCTTAATGTATCATTTGATGATGCTTAGTGTTTGCTGAGAAAACAAATCAGAAAGAATAATTCAAAAAGTACCGTTATTTTTTCTTTCGCAAAATTTAGCAAAATTTCCCTCCAGGCTAATTTAATGGCTGCAATTAGGGATTCTCTGCCCTCAAACTGATGGCCAGACTCATAAACTTTCGTACCAACCATCCCCATACATTTTCTATAAGGTTCAGGTCGGGAGAGTACGGCGCCCATTAAAGTAATTCCACATTCTGGTCCTATATCCAATTTTGGACAATGCGCGCGGTGTGGATGGGGGCGTTGTCCTGCTGGAAAGTCCAGTTAATGGGCTTTTAAATATTCGCAAATTTAGGAAAATTTCTTTTCAAGATTCCTTTGTGAGTAAATGCAGACATTTTTGACTTTTGAACTTCAAGCTCAACATTCTCATAGTAGTTTACTAAACCCCATACCATAACTCGACCTTCTCGGCTATGATGCCGCGCTAAAAATCGTTCTTTTTTCCTACATTACAACTATTCCTATAATTACAACTATCAGAGCCATGAAATTTGAACTTTTTCTCATCAGAAAAAACGACGTGTTGCCATTCATTTTTCCAACTCATATGGAGTCTAAAAAATTCTAAACGCATACCTTTTCTTTGCTCGTTTAGTGGTGGTTTCTTTTGAAGTTTCAATCATTTTAAATGATTTGCACTGTTTATTACGGAATGTTGAAATGCTTGCAGTTACACCGGCCTTTTGTTTAAATTTTACCGCAGAGTCACACGAATCAGAAACACATCTTAAAATTCCTCTTCGATCAATTGCAGTTGTTGCCGTTTTTTTACTTCCTTTCATGTTTTTTCCCTTATAAACTTTTATTTCTTAGGTGGGAATAAACAACACTAAAACTTGTGTGTATTTTTGGTAGCTTTAGCACGCCCAGTTAGACCTTGTTCTTTTAACAAATCGGTTTTAGCTTTTTCGACACTATTTAAAGCTTTTGATCTACATATTTTTATTTAATTTCAATTAAACGGCTAAATTTCATTTAAAACACTTCAAATTTTGATTAAATGTGTCAATCATCTCAAAATAACAATTAACAATGAAGATAATAACCGATAATGATCCTGTACCTATTCAGTTGACGCAAAAAAATTCTGCATTTTTCCATATGGAACGCTTTGCAAGAGAGCGAGAGAAAAAATAACGGTACTTTTTGAACTATGTTTTAAGTCCCCAGAAAATATTTTTGAAGAGCTGGGTGATGGAGAATTTTACTCCAGGAATGAGTTTGCCAAAGACAACAGTTCAGTTCTTGGTTGAAAACCTGAAAATCCAAGACCGAATTACATGCCACGGGACTCCAATTTCAACAGAACTACAAGTATTAGTTTCATTACACTTCTTTGAGAGAAAAAAAAATTGTAGTTGTCACTTTGACTTCTGACAAATCAAATTATTAGGTCTCTTCCTCAGATTTAGTTTTGTTTGCTTTGTATTTTTTCACGAATTGTCATTGTTTGGACGTGTTCAAATGCACCATTTTTAATGAAAGGCAATTAGTAATTTACTAGATACTAAAACGAAAGAAAAGGTTTAAAATTTTTGAAGAGTTAGTAAATTACTAAAAGTTTAACAAATTGCTAACTAGTAAATTGCTAAGTCCTTAATAATAGGTTGTTTTAAAATTTTGCCTTATTGTCACTTAAAAGAATCAAAAAAGGCAAGGCAATTCTGTTACCACTTTTAAAATCCTTAGTTCTGCTCTTAAAAGATCAAACCTTAAAAGAACTTGCGCACAATTTAAAACGTTTCATGGTTAAGGAATAGATCTGAATATAGTTAACGCAATCGTTAAGTTGTGAGGCCTTGTCGAACTTTTTTATATAATTTAAAACAATGTGAGTTTCACAATGTTACGTATGCAATGTTGAGAAATAGATGGACACTTTTTTACCAGATCCATCTAGATACTCGTAGTTTAGGAGCTAAAACCGTTTTCTCTTTCAAAGGGGTACCAAGATTTTAATCCTTCCATCGGATATTAAATCTTCCAATTCAATCTTAATCAAAAGGTAGGGTCAATATTGGAAGTAAATTTATTTGAGCTATATAGAAGTACGTTACTTATTTTGAGTACGAATAAGATCATTTTAAAATTTGGTAGCACTGGAGCAAATGCTTTTATTTTATATTTATTATTTTTTTCTTTTGTTTTGAATATCATGCTCAACTCATACATAAATCATGAATGAATTGAACTTCACTCCGTCCCTGTTTTTAAATGATTAAATAGTTTTTGACCAAGAAAAAATAATATTATTTCAAAGTCGCCAACCACTTAACTCTGACTTCTTCTTCTCTTTAAATTTGAATCACTTCACTTTTATTGACAGAACATCGAAATATTACTTAGAAGAAGCCATATTTGTAAACTAGGTCATGTTTCACTCATATCACGCACAACGAAAACTCAAGTTTATTTACCTATTTACATTGTTTTAGTGCTCATAGCATAAACTAGCTTCAGCGGCATGATTTTGCGATGGCGGCATACCTATAAGCATTTCAGCCTCAATTAGCCAGAGCCATAGAAAAAGCCGGTATATGTAAACAAGTTATTTCAAACCTTTGTCTTAAAGTTTGTCCGAGTAAAGCAATTTATGATTCATCATATAATCAGACCTTGGGTGAGTGCTCGGACCTAACTCAAGTTGACAGCTTGCACAAAGAAGTAATACAATTAATTTTGATCACAACGGGAACTGGCCATTAAATTACGGTATGTCCCTATATAAGGGTGTCGGTTATTTGTTTTTTTTTTATTTTTTATTTTTTAACAAGAGTCCCTAAATAAAAAGTGTATGTCCTAATAAATAAGAAATTTAAAAAAAAAATTGTTCCGTTGTCATTGTCTCGTGTTTCTACTTCTCATATAATTTATATGGGATTTTTGCACTTTTACCCTTTTTTTTTTTATTTGTCTAAATTCATACATTTTTTTTTAAATATTTTTTCAAATCCCTCTTACCACGGCTAAAAATTGTTTTTTTTTTTATAAAAAAGATATACATATATATTTTGAAAAATGTAATAACAAAATTTATTTAAATACAAAAAATTATGTTATTTAGAATTTTCGATTTTGGAATTTGGGCCTATGAAAGTGATGATTTTGAAATATAAATTAGCAAACACAAATGAATAGTTGATATTGTTTGAAGGAAAAAAAACGCCAACGGTAAATTCAAAAATTCTATATACATTTTTAGGGAAAATTGTGTACTTAGGAATTTCCAATAAAATTTTTCTTTGGTCATAAATTACTGGATTAAGATCTGACTAAAAAAAATATATTTGGAAATTAACCGACACCCTAATCTATGTATAGACACACAAACATCGTATGTTTTATTTTAGTTTGAATGAAACCGAGTTTCAGTTCAGGCCGGTTTTAAAAGTCAAGATTCAAACAAAATTAAATAATGAACAAAAGGAATTTATTCAAGTTGTTTTTGCTCCATTTTGCAATGTCAATGTCTTTGTTAATTATTACATTATCTATATTTGAAATAAAAAAGAATATAGAGGATAAAAAATAATTTTAAATATTTTAAGTATGCTTCTTTATTAAACATTAATCTCTTTTCAAGTTAGCACAAATCGAGAATAGAAGCATGTTCAAATTGATAGAGTTCAAAGCTCAGGGTGAGTTGATGGGACCGCCTCTCCCTAATATTGGTAAAATCCTCTTGAGGAAAGGAACAACCCCTTAGACTTATTTAGTAATCCTTACGAAATAAACGGGCATTAACACCAAACACGGGCATAAACACAAACATCTAAGTGTGAAGCGTAACCAACTGTCATCCCATTAACCTAACCTTACCTTAGGCTCACGGGTTTTTGAGGTGTAGTTCACATATTCACTTATCGTCTATCTCCGCAGTCTATAGATTTTGCTTGATTGGTGAAAGTATTTGCCAAAAATCTAAATAAAATAAAATGCACGTCTACATTGCACTTACTTGATTTTATCTTCAACGAGCCGAAAAAGCTTGAGCCGACAATTTTTTTCGAAAATTTTATATTTAATATTATTCAAAGTTTCAAGAATAGCTTGTACAAAAATTTTGATGAAAATCAGTCCATCCGTTAATGAGAAACTCGATAACCAAAAAAAAAAAACAGTTCTATGGCAGGTACTGTTTGTAAAATTTATTGTTAAAATTTATCTACCGCAAATTTTAAGCATACCTACGATCATAGTTCACAGTTTTTTTTTTTATGTTCGACTTTCACATTAACGGCTTTAAGTTATTTCGATCAAAATATTTGTAAAATTTTTTGAAAAATTATTGTTTGAATTTTTGGAAAAATAAATCAATTTTTTTGTATTCCCTTTTCATTTTCTCTTTAATTAATAATATAATTATGCAATACAATTTTTCATAAATAACAAATACAACATCCCACTTGCTGTCACTGTCGATACAAGCAAAGGTCAAATTCGGCTGCCAATGAATTTTCAATTTTTATTCTAATAACGATTGGAAATGCGGTGGTTGTGTTCCTGGATAATGGTACGAGCTATAGTTTAATGAACCTCGATGGCTGTGTTCGTAGGATAATATTGCGTTTCCTTAAAACATCATATTGAATTCAGTCATTTTGACAGAATTTTTATTAAATGTTTCAGAGAAGGAAAATGCACGCTTGTTCAACAAACCACAAGCGCGTCAAGTTTTAAAAAACACTTTTGCATTTCATAATTTAAAAGATTAATAAAGCTCATGTTTGATCTTTGATTCACGTGCAAGTGTATTACTTACTGAGCAACTCATGTGTTTTGTTTCTGTTTTTTTATATTCCAGCTGAATCAGGTCATTGGATCCAGGATTTGGGCAGAAGAAAGCTAATTAAAACTCGGTATATTTAGAAAGTTCGGTATTATATCTTTTCCAGAAGAAGAAGTTTTATCACGCTCGGTAAGTCCAACTTATATATACCGCTCCAAATAATTTTCAATCCATCTCTAAGAAATGGTGTTTGGGAAATCCTAAGCAACGAACCTCACGTTATTAAATAACTTTTGTATCAATGCGATTGAGAAAAGAAGCCAAGTAGGCTTTATATACGAGGGCGGTCCGATAAGTAACTACTTAGCCTACAAAAGAAAAACACAAATTTTGGAAAAGTGGCAATTTATTTCTCAACATAGTCTTCTTGTAGCTTGATCCAGCGATGCTCCAACTTCTTTAACCCATCCGAAAAATAGGTTTTCTCGAAGTCTCCTCCTTGGCGGCGATGACCTCATACGACTCAAATTTCTGCCCGGCGAGTGATTTTTCCAAGTTTTCAAACAAAAAAAGTCGCACGGGTCCAAATCTGGAGAATACGGTGGATGGGGCAGTAAACTTGGCCAAAAAAATTGACTATTTTTTTTTTTGAAAGATATATCGAGAATATCATTCAGAATGACAAAAAAAAATTTTCGTAAAAGTTTGAGCCCTTAATATCAATTTTAAGAGGGCTATCATCGCTAATTTTGATTTTTAGTCATAATTTCATGTTTTGCGTCAGAACTGACAAAACATTGAAGTAAAAAAAATTCATTTTGACTTACTTTTATATAAAATTAAATTCCCTACAAAAAAGGTCTGATTGAAAATTTTCGTCAGACAAGCCGTTTTTGAGTAATTAAGCTTAATAAATTGTTATTTTTCGTTAGTTACAAAATTCCAAATTAAAAAAGTAAAATCTTATTTTTAATTCTTGTCAATTAGACTAAGAGCGCACAGCAATTTTTGGGTGTGATAACAAAAAATAATTAGCATAATTAGATAGGCCTTTTATAGTTATTTACAAATGTGAAAGTCTTGCATACTCTAGTGGGAGCAATAGTACAAACAGTGCATCAAGTATGCAGTCCTTTCCAAGTCCAAATAATTGTTATAACAACTTTCCCAAAATGTAGAGTTAAGCCCCTTGATTAAAAATATCGAGGTCCAAGACGTTTTACAGATAGCCTTCTGCCTGCCAGACGCGTTAAGAATAGGCTATTTCTTGCACTAAGAAGGCCACTTTCAAAACGTCTTGGACCTCGATATTTGCAATCAGGGCACTTAGCTCTTCGTTTTGAAGTTATGGCAAATTTTGTATCCCAATTTTTTAGACTTTGGAAAGAACTGCATACTATAATGCACTATTGCGCCCACTAAAGTATGCAAGACGTTAGCATTTATAGATAACTATAAAAGGCCTATCTAATTATGCTAACTCTGTTTTGTTATCAATCACACCCAAAAATTGCTGTGGGCTCTCGGTCTAAATGATTTACCGAGTTTTATTATAGACGAATGACAGAAATTTTGCAGATGATTTTAAGATACTCGTATATCGAAAAGTCAATTCACTTCCTGATTGGATGCAACTGCAAAAAGATTTAAACTGCTTATCCAAATGGCGTTTGTTTAATAACCTTGACTTAAATTTCTAAAAATGTTGTGTCATGACATTTACAAGATCTTATAGTCCGATATCCTTTGACTACTGTATTTCGAAGAACGTTCTTCAAAGAGCCTTTATAGTCATACAGATTTTGGAGTTATATTTGATTCCAAACTGGATTTCAGAATGCATATTGATTATATCTTGTCTAGAGGTAATTCTATACTTTTAGATTAGAAATTCTAGCGACTACTGCTGTGTAGTTTTTCTTATTACAAGAGTGTGACGAATAGAATTGAAAGAATTCAGAAAAGATTCACAAAATGTCAACGTTCCGCGTTGATTGATATAAAACCTCTAGAAACTAGATTTCTCTTACAAGAGATAAAATAAATGGTCATATTAAATGTCTTCTTTTATTCGAATTGCTTATAAGATATACACCAACTAATTGTCTTATTCTTATTCTTATTTAACAACATTCGACAAATTACGGAACAAATGAAAAAGTTGCTAAAGATTGTCATTGTCATGAATGTCCTAGAAAATTGTTCAAAAAGAAAATTATGAATACTATTGCAATTGATTAAATTAATTTGTATTATACTATTATTATTAATATTTACTTTGATTTAAAATTGAGTTGCGTCTAAGAAAGTAGTATGTACTTTAAGACTTAGTAAATAAATAAATAAAACTTTATTCTAAGTTTAATGGTGCGTTCATGTTTAACAAATAGATCCTTACATTCTAATGCAAACATTTTCTCCTTTTTCGTTTTCAGACGCCATATTTGATCGAAAACTTTCATTCAATTCATAAAATCTCTTACTTTTGCTCAACACCTTCGCATCCAATTTTGTATACGACTTTCTACAATACTTAATATCGTCACCTCTGTCGATCAATTAATTGTAAATAATAAAATTGTAAGCAAAATTTCTATCAATAAATTTTATTTGCGATAAGAAAACTTTCCACCATCAATAAGTCTGTACACAGATGTTCCTTTCAGAAGTCAAATCATCCCACGATTCCTAGTCTTCTTTTTTACAAAGCACAAAAGATGTCACAATCACGAGCTAGCTAACTTATGGCTTTGGCTTTGAGATGCTCCATCTTGGTCTGCTTAATATATTGGTTTTCCATTCTGTGCATGGTACATGGTACAATAAACTCAGCCAAAAAGCCTTAGCTTTTCCCATGCTAAGGCAAATAAGTGAAATCTTGCATTTGTCAAAATAAAAACTAACAACAAGGCCTAAGCAAATATCCGAAACACAAAACATCATTACCCACTTCTGCCGGTGGGCCATTGATTGAGCACCATGAACTCCAAAAGCTAAAAACTTATTACCGAAAGTCAGTTCGTTTCTTCTTTTCTATTTAGCGGTGTGGTGTGTTCAGCAAAGAAGCAATGTCAAGCACATCATCAGCAAATAAATTCACCTTAAGGTTGCTACTGCATTTCTGCGAATTTAGCCGCACTTCACTTTCCACCGGTATACTGGAAATAACCGACAAACAGATTTGAACACAAAAAAAACCGTCGTCGTTGTCAGTGAAAGCGAATTTAACGACCAGCACGAAACGACACTCGTTTTGATTCGTTTTTTTTTTTTTTTTGTCTTTATTTATTTTTTTTTCTTGTGTGAACTACAAGTTTTTGATGCAATTCAACATTGCAACTTACTTTCCATGGATTTATAAACCAGCCAACCCATCCTCTCGACTTGCAGTCGCCGTTAATGTCAAGGTCTCATTGCAATCGGAGGGAAATGTGCATCCATTGAGCTGAGAAAAAAATGGAAAGTGGGTAAATTGCTCCCACAGCCAGAGAAATTCATGTAAGTATTCATCAGATACATTTGCATAGATTCGATTCCCGCCGAAAGTTGTATACATTGTAAGAAGTCGGATTTCTTGGGAGATGAATGAGTTGAACCAGTTTTAACGATTAGACTTTTAGATGGTTAACCTCGGGAATGCATTACTTTATGTCTTTATGCACATGTTGTTTTACTCCATAAACCAACCACATATCAGACGACACGCACATTTACTTCAGAGATTCTGGGTTAAGTAATGAAGTGAAATGAAATGCAGTGCTTTAAATCGAGTAGGCAGATTCCACTGTTTGATTCAATCAAGTTGAAATACCTGTTCGATTGAAGGTGAAAACATTATAAGTATTGTTTCGATGTGGTTCTTGTTTTTTCTTTTATAAAAAAAAAACTTTACTTGGGATTATAAATACCCTCGTGTTGCTTTAAGTTGATTTTGTTTTAATTTTGGAGCAAAAATATCTTATCAATTATTTTGTATTAACATCCACAACCTTAAAATAAAACTTCGAACATTTTACTAAAATAAACTGCTGTGAACAAATCTACAGTGGTAGACTTCAATCCAAAAGCAAAGGCCATAAAGTCACAACTTGTATGTAAGAAAATTGTTTTGAATGTATCGAAATAAAAAGCAATTTTGCTTCGGGGTAATATTAAAAGATTTAATGAATTAAGATTTAATTAATAATGAATGAAAAGACAACTTTAAATCAACTTGGTTCTTGGGGCAATAAGAGATGCATTTTTTAAACAAGTTCTATAACCAAAAATAAAATAAAATTTATATTCCAAGTGTAATGGTATTTACAAGCCCATAAAATATGCATATAATTAGAGAAAACTGTGAGTTGATTAGAAAAAACCAATTGCTCAAAATGTTACTTGAATTAGTATGATGTTAGCGCTTTTTTAGTATGAAACCTGGTTAAAACAATGATTTTGCAGATTTTAATCGAATATACGGACCTTATTCGGAATTCCCCCCCCCACCAAAATGAACTTTTTTTTTTACGAATCGATAAAAAAGTGTTTGCTGTTGATAAAAAACATCAAATTATGGAGGAGAAACACTTTTTTATGGTAAAAAAGTGAAGTATAAGCGGACCACCCCCAGTACTGTTGGCCCTTATTCGGAATTCCCCCCCACCAAAATGAACTTTTTTTTTAACGAATCGATAAAAGAGTGTTTGCTGTTGATAAAAAACATCACATTATGCAGGAGAAACACTTTCTTATGGTAAAAAAGTGAAGTAAAAGCGGACCACCCACAGTACTATAACTAAAACTACTTTTGTATGGGATATTTGCTTTTTTTGCTTGCTTACGCATTACGGCCGCGTTTAAACAGTGATATATGTATGGGGGGGCATGCTGCCCCCCTGCAACCCCCCTGCTTCGGCACACTATAGGATTTGGGGTAGGTGCGAGGTTGGGTGTATCCAAGGTTTCTTTTGTATTTACAGAATCTGGATTTAAAGAAACTTTGAATTTACCCTATGGCCTATATTAATTTTTTTATACTTCACTTTTTTACCATAAAAAAATGTTTCTCCTCCATAATTGGATGTTTTTATCAACAGCACACTTTTTTTTATCGATTCATTAAAAAAAAAGTGCATTTTGGTGGAATTCCGAATAAGGACCGAATATACATAGCATCATACATTCTTTACCCTTTTTATTAAAATCTTCGAATACCTATTTTATTTCTCTAGTATCGAGCTAACTTCATATGAATCTTTGACATTTTTTTACAAACGTCAAAAAAAAAAAGAACTGTCATTGTTTTAGGTGTGCTCAGAAGCAATTTATTAATAAAATTGCCTTAGTACGAGTACTATACTAATTGCAAAATATTTAAAATTAAGAATGAAAATGTCGCATTATATATAAGTATCTCCTATACATATACAATCGTTAGAAGCCAGAAAAAAAAAAACAGTTAAATGGGCAGGTTTCGTTAATAACAGTATTTATTTGCTTAAGTTAGTGCAGACTAAAAAAAATTTTCTACCACAACGTTAAATCACTCCTTGGGACAAATAAAGTTTTACAAGATGCACTAAAGCATTGTTAAAAAATCGGAAACGTGTACGGTTTGATTAACATGGCACTTTTTCTGATGATATTGTAATTGATCTAAGAATATTCGGTGGTATTTTAATATAAATTGTTATCAAGATTTTGACACAATTGCAGTTCTAAGCTCTACAAAATGTCCACCATCTGAAAACGGTACCATATGTCCTGTCATAGAACAGTCGTGTACGGCCCAGTCGTACGACCCAGTTGTACGACCCAGTCGTGATGCCAAGTTGTACAACCCAGTCGTGCTACCAAGTTGTACGACCTATAAGTACGACCCAGTTGTACGACCCAGTCGCGCGACCCAATCGTACTACCCAGTCGTACGACCTTGTCGTGCAACTCAGTCGTGCGACCTAGTCGTACGACACACACACACACACACACACACGCACATAAACAAAAAAATGAAGGAACATGAATGTCCCCCTTAACAATCACAGACGATTAGCGATCAAGCACTTAATTACTTTAAGATTGGTAGAAGACTTTCCTTTATCAAGCTAATTTTATATCACAATTTATTATTTGGAGTTAAAATTCAAAGTTATATACCGGACAAAAAAAAGATCAACTTGAATTGAGTTGTTGATCAAATATAAGCTATAGAATTGTAAAAAAAAACGACATCGGGATTTAGGAGCTTTTTTCCACATAGCTGGAAGCACTGTGTACGCTATGACATTTGTCAGCTGTATTGACGACTAGCATCAACAGCATCCAAAAACGTCACTTTTGACGTCTGAGCAAATTATCGATAACATATAGATACTCGTAATACTATTTTGGCATCACCATTTTAGATTAACTCTCGAAAATTATCTGGTCTTAGCTAACTCTGTATAGATTTAAGTAATTGTTGCATTTGCATGTAAAGCGCTTAATCCCGATGTCGTTTTTTTTACAATTCTATATGGACTTGCAAAAAAAACACGCCTAATGTTAACCACAACTCGAGCGATGAAATTAAGGAGGGAGAAAAAGGGGGTGTCGATGAAAATTTGATTTGAAAGTTTGGAAATCTTAATTTGGACCTTTCCAAGATGATATCCGTCCGCATTTTCCATGACTCCGCAAGATTTATGGTGATACCTGTCATAGAACAGTCGTGCGACCCAGTCGTGTGACCCAGTCGTGTGACCCAGCCGTACGATCCAGTCGTGCGACCCAGTTGTACGACATAGTCGTGCTACCAAGTTGTTGTATGACCCAGTTGTACAACTCAGTTGTACGACACAGTCGTACTACCCAGTCGTACGACCTAGTTATACGACCCAGTACTGAATCGAGCGACTGGATCGTGCGACCTAGTTACAATCTAATTTATTTCTTACTATATTTCTCAAAAAATTTTCAGAAACGTTGAATGTAACGTTGAAAAACCTTTGAATTTGTAGACCATTTTTAATTAGGAAAAACAACTTTGTGTTCGAACGTCGTCGTCGTGAATGTTGAGTTAGAATTCTAACTGACTTTTTGTATTTCTTCGATCAACGAAGTAAGATATTGTATCTGTTTTTTTGGTGTCTCTTAGCTTTTCCCAGAAAGTTGTATGCGAATAATGCCTTGCCTCTTCGTCAAAATAAGTGTTGCACTTTCTGGGGCATTTTGAACAGTATTTGGGTTGTACACTTTGCGCTTTGACTCTTTTCCAGTGCATTGACACATATGACTTCTTACCCGATTGAAATAAAGCCTTTCGAATATTATTTTTCCACAATTTGGGATCAAGCTTTCGCTTTCTTTCTGGTGTAGCATCGTTCTCTTCACCAACGCTGTTGACTGTATCGACTTCAATATCAACAAAAGCTTAATCAAATCTTAATTATTGATGACATGACAATTAGTTGTTGAATTTGAAGTACACGTGCAGGTCAAACGGTTAAAGCTTATTTCTATAGAAACGTATCTTCATTCAAATTTCTAGAATTTGGGTCATAGGAACGTAACGCCGCATACGTTGGTTTACTTCGAATTATTTTGAAAAAAATGTTGATACGGCAAGTGGTAACTTCTAAGCTACTTCACTAAGAGGTACAAGGAGGAGGAGGTACCCAGTCCAAAATCGTAAAAAATTTACTTACGTTCTTGTGTCACCAGGGCGACGATATACATATATCAATTTTACTAAATGTTATCTTAACGTTGGGCTTACTTATTTTTATTTACTTGACTTTCATTTTAATTTTAATTAATTAATTAATTAAAATAATCCATTTCTCTCTTTCTTTCAGGAACTTCTTTGTACAACTAGAGAAATGCATATCGAAATGAAGAACACCAGAGCTTGAGTTGCCAAAGGCTCGAAACATGGGTCGTTACTGTATTTTTCTCTGACAACTAGGAGAACCTTCTCTTCGCGGACCTACTACTTATCAGTGTTCATAGAATTTTTTAAAACTACAGTAATCAACGTCTCAAAGTCAGAACTAATCTGCTTCAGGAGACCATCACCCAACTGGACGTAGTTAGTCAGTACAAAAATGCAAAAAAAAATAACCCCTAAACTCCCTGACGGATCAACATTGGCAACCAAACGAAGCGTGAAGTACAACCTAAAAATACAATTCGGCGAGCTACTAAGGTTCAATCCTCATGCAAAATACTTTCTTGGAAAAGTCACCTGGGTCTTCCATCATGTCAACCACGATCAAAATCGGTTGTACCGTTTTGAGAATATCAAAAACAAAAAAAAATGATTCTAGGGGGGTACCTACCATTTTCAAGTATTATTTAGCTTAACCTAAATGAATATTTTTAATAAAAAAAAAATCTGTGGAACAGGTTTTGAAGAAAAACAAAATGCACGACTGGGTCGCACGAACTTGCTCCTATGTAATAGACTAAACGAATTTTAAAAACGAATGTTATTAAAGAAAACTGTTCATAAGGATAAAATGATTTTTTTTAATTCTTTAGTAGTAAGAGATAAAACAGAATGCTATGCAAATATGAATTTATGCAAGAACAAAAATTATAAGTCGTTGTAGTGGTTCCTTAAAAAGATAAGCTTTTATGAACAAAATGTTTAAAACATTTTTAAGAAAAAAATTTGGTACGCGAACCTTAAGTTTTTATTATTGTACGAATAAGAGTTAAATTTCCAAGAAAAATATTAAGCCGTTCTTGCCGTTCTTGAGATATCGAATTTTCCAAAAAAAAAAAACGACTTTTTTCCTAAAAATTGGAAAAATATTTTTTTTTTAAGTTTTTAAATGCAATTTTTTTAAAGTTTATAGGAGCTTCTTTATAAAAAAAATTCATTAAAATCCCTTGTGTTGATAATGAGAATTTCAAATTTCGAAAAAATCGTTTTATGGTAGGTACAGTCAGTAATATCTACTCGTAGATTTCAATTTTTTATTATTAAATTATAGATTGTAAAAATTAATCAAAAGAAAAAAAATTTTAGCAAAATTCTCGGAACCGTTTTTTTAACATTTGTATGGAAAGTACCGTTAGTTTTAGATAAAACAATTTTTTTTTTTCTTAAATCTTGTAGATTATGTTAAGAAACTTTTATTTGTCAAGTTTGAAAAAAATCAATCTTGGGGTTTTCGAAATATTGAGTTTCCAAAAAAAAAATTTGATTTTTTTTTTAAATCCAAAAAATAAAAAATTGAAAATTTGAGTATGTAATAATATTTAAACTTTGGAGGAGCTTTAGCATAAAAAAATTATTTAAATCGGCTTTACCGTTTTCGAGAAAATCAAAAACAAAAAAATGAACACATGGGGGCTACCAAAAATAACAATTTTTTGGAAAATTTTTTTTCAACCATTACCTAGTTTTAACTAAATGAAATTTTTCAATTTTTTTCTTAAATTCTGTGGGACATTTTTTGAGAAAAAAAAATATTTATAAAATTTCGAAAAAAAATTATACCGTTATTTTTGGTCTTTAAAAAAAAAACGTGTGGGGGGGGGAAAATTCAAAACCCATATTTACCAAGTTTGAAGAAAATCAGCCGAGCCGTTTAGGCTGTAGTCGAACCGACAGACAGACAGACAAACAGACAGACAGACAGACAGAATTGCGAGACCCACTTTTTTAGTCTTCGCTATCATCGTAATGTCAACTTTGATCAAAATCTCGAGATCGATTTTTTTTACGAATTCATTTATCTTGGCTTATAGTACGAGTACCTATAAGTCGCAAGTAAAAATTAGTCTGAAAAAAAAATCGTTTTAACAATAATGTAAAATTTTAAAATGCTATCTAAAAAGTTTAAAAAAAACTGTCGAGCCGCTTAGGCTGTAGTCAAACAGACAGACAGACAGAATTGCGAGACCCACTTTTTTTGTCTTCTCCATCACCGTTATGTTAAGTCTGATCAAAATCTAGAGTTAATTTTTTTTTTACGAATAATAAGTCCCCTATTACACGATGTCTCACGAGACGAGGCTTACATAAGTGCGAAAAAGAAAGCAGATATGAGGAAATGCGATGCGAAAAAATATTCCCGGTGACTCATGGCCGTAGCTAGGGGAGGGCATTAGGGGTCAATGCCCTACCTTAAAACCTCCAATGCCCTACCTTAAAAAATCAACTATCGTATCGTAATGCCACTGATTCAAAAACTGGTTTTCCAAAACAAGAAAAATCCATTTCCCATATTCAAGCAATGGCGATGTGGCAGAACGAATTAAATAGAGTCTCTACAACTAGCAGTGTTGAAACGTTGATACATCCAAAAGCTTTAGAGAGACATAGGTACTACGTTAGGTCTATTATTGAGGTTATACAATTTGTCAACGAATTAGCTTTGCGTGGAAATTATATTTTGTTTGAATACACCTGAATGAAAGATCCAAATTTGAAACAGTCTCTTACCCATATACACAAATTGTAACATACCGTTCACCAGAATTCGAAATAAAATAATTCAAGCAATGATTATACCAGTACGAAGTTCCATTGTTAAAGATATTAATGAATTGGACCTAAAGTGGTTTACTATAGTTAAAGAAAAATAACCGCGAAAATATTGCAATATAGCAATACGCTACGTTAAAAATGGAATTGTCAATGAGTCGTTGCTGACAGATACTACTACTGAAAATCTTGATGCAGCCAATTTAGCGGAGTTAACGTTAAATAACATTGACCACTCATGTATGTTAAGCCAATTCTATGATGGCGCAAATGTAATGATTGGGAAAGTTTTGGGAGTTGCGACCAGAATAGAAAATAAATTGGGGCGAAAAATTCCTTACGTAAACTGCTTTAACCATCGCTTGCTGGTAATCATTAGGGTTATCTCGGAAATGAATTTCTTTATTTTTTGATCCATGCATCATGTTACATGAATTTTTCAGCATGGAAAAATAGCTGCCTTGTATGGTGAAATAAAATGCACGACTGGATCGCACGAACTTGCTCTTATGTAAAAGTACTTTGGAAATTAAGATACATTTTATAAATATAAAACATGAATTTAAAATGAAATTGCCGTCTGATTTCTAGAAAAGTATGAATTTATGCAAACAAACTTTAAAAAATCGTTTTATTATTAAATAAATAAATTTTTTATATAAGAAATTTCTTTAAAATTTTTCAAGAAAAAAATGTGGGATGCGAATTTTAAGTATTTAATAATATTGATTTTAGGAAATAATTTCAAAAAATAATCGTTCATAGGAAACTTAGATCAGAAATGTATCATCAAATTTTGGAAGAAGCAAAGTCTATGACAAGCGGCGATTCCCAAAATATGACTCATACGCAAAAGAGACAAATCAAAAAATCAAATCGTATGGATGGCTACTTGGTATATGGCCCTTTCTGTTCCTCTGCGAGACAAAATATAGAACCTCAGAACGCTCAGGCATTTAAGTCTGAGTATTTGGAAACGTTGGACATACTTATTGCTAAATTACAAAGGAGATTTTCGGACAACGACGATCTACTAAATTCAGTCGCGAGTATAGATGAGTTGAATGTAGACAAAATGGTACCGTTGAAAAGCTTAAGTAAGTGTGAGAAAACAAAGCTATTTGTAAAATGTACAGTTTCACCAAGCCACTTTGAAGGCTAATCAACGAACCAAAACAGATATATTTATCAGGTCAACAAAACTTTAAAACTTTTAGCGGAAACCCATTTAATTGCTAATTGCTATTTGGTGCAACTGACCATAAGTTACTGCAAGAAAATCAAGTCTTTTTGATTGCTCCTCTTTATATGACAGTTAATAAATACATACTTTTAAATTTATCATAACAAAAATCCTAAGACCCATTTGCTGAAAAGAAACATAAATATTTGTTTTCAACTTCAACGCTTATGTCTCAAAAAAGTTTTTAATGAAGATTAAACTTATAAAACTTTAATTTTCGATTAAGCAAACGGGTCTAAGTTTTTTTTGTTTAGAAAAATGAAATGCGTTAAAACTGATTTTTTAGGTCTTACAATTCCGTCTAAGAAAGAGGCTGCTGTGTTAAAAGCTTTTTTAAGTAACCTCAAGAATAAAAAGGAAAACACAATTGATGTTTTGTACCAGCGAGAGGCGTTCAAAGATACAAGTGAACTATGCAAAGTGGCGACCATAGGATGTAGCACTGCTGTGTGTGAATCTACGTTTTCAATTTTGAGTGCAATCAATAAGCCTCAGAGGCTATCAATGAGTCACCAAAGAAAGGCAGGCATGGTATTTTTGGCCTTTGAATAGAAAAGAACCAAGTCAGTTGATCTGGATGAAGTCCTTCATATTTTTAATTTCTGGCGAATCAAGGAATTTCTCAATGGAGAAAACAGCACCAGTTTTGAAGGACTTGCGAATTTTATCACTGTAGCCTTACCATACCGAAATGAACTAGTGAGAGAATATAACCAGTAAAATTTTAATTTAATTTAATTTAATTTTAAGTTTAATTTAATTTTCTTAAAATGTTCAGCACATTTTGATTTAAAACTAATAATTGTTATAATATTTATGTAAATTCAACTACCCGACAGACGACGTTGGTCAATGTCGTAAGTTTTGCATTTTTAACTTCAAAAGAAACCTAAAATCTTATTTGAAAATGTTAACTTCTAGATATTAAGCTTGATCGAATTAGAAGTACGAAGATCCGAGGAAGCCTTCATGTTAAGAATACCATTTCCCAAAAAATTGAACACGACCGACTCAGTTGGTATTGCCATGTTCAAAGGAGAGATCCTGAGAACCCCGTCAAAAAGGCAATATCATACAACGTTCCAATTCGGAATAAAAAGAAAGGTAGGCCTAAACACTCCTGGTACAAACAAATGCAAAAACACCAGCATTCAGTTGGCCTCAGAAATGGAACAATACAAAACCGGGAGGCTTGCCGCCGACTTCTGAGGTCAACCCGGCGAACCCCACAGGCGGATCACTAGTGTGAAGCAGATACGTGGGAGGGTTATGATCCCCTCGACATCGAGATCATAACAGCGCCGAAGAAAAGGAAGGAAGGAACTTCTAGATATTAAGTTGGAAATAAAAAACATTTTACTACTACTACAAAAGAAAGAAGAATCAAGGAATTCAGTTATTTTAATAAAAGAACTTTGTATTGTTATCTATGTAGGTATACTAAATATAATATTTTAAGAGAAATAATTATATAAACCATGAATGTTTAGCACTTATCTATCACTCCCTCCCGACAATTGAGTACCACCTTTACCAGATCAGATCATATTTTATATCATGTAAAATTTTTACTTCCGCCCTACATGTTATCACTGATGTCCTACCTTAAATTCAACTCTAGCTACGGCCCTGCGGTGAGTACCAGGCTGATTTTTAGTAGTCTCATTTTGACGTTTCTTTTTCACATATTCGTTTTATGCTGTGTTGAGCATTAAAAAAAACGAACAACTGTCAAATTTGAGACATGAGTATATGTCATATGTATATGTCACAAGTTAAAATGTAGGAACTATCATTCAATATTCAAGTCAATAATAAATTAAAACATAGAACAATTTTTTTTTAACTATGGATTCTTACTATCGGCATAACCGATTTAAATCAAATATTTTATACACACTTTTCTTCAAAGTTTAAATAACATTGCATATCGAAACTTAAAAAAAATGTTAATTGTTTGTTTTGGAATTCTAAATTTCAAAAATAAGTCAATTATTTTTTTTTATTTATTTCATTTGTATATAATAAAAACTTAAACTTGAGTACTCAAGTACAGTACTCAAGTCTCGCCTTTTTTATGACACATACCAACATAGCAGAAGTTGTATTAACTATTTTTGTGACTTCAGGTAAATGCAAGGACCTTTGATACAATTCTCAGGTAGTAGGACAAATTCTGTTTCTTGAAATATCCACTATATAACACAATTGCGAAATTGGGTACATTTTCGAGAACCACATATTTTCGTTCGGGAATGCGACTTCAGAGAGTTTCTGCATAGTAACCAACTTTTCGGATGTTAATGAAAATCATCATTCAACTATTGGAAAGTTCGAGAACGATTTCAGAAATTCCGCTGGGTTGCAATTTTTCACTCACTTTTCCAACTTATGATGATGGCTGACTTAAAAGAAAACAAAACTTTAACTATACGCCTATCGAATGGGACAACTCATGTCCCACTAAAACCTCTACATCTTGAAGTTATCTTGTCGCATCCCGTATATATATGTAAGTTGTTGAAAATCATATTTTTAACAAAATCTTTTAGCTTATAATATCCTCTCTCTCGCCATCGATTATTTAAATAAAATTACTATTTACGAGTAATAGCAGTAAGCTTTGGTACTTCTATTACACAATTGCGTTCTAACAAAATTGCTTCTTATTTTTATTAACTAAGTACCGTTTATGACATTTTTTTTAAACAAACGACCATGACCTTTTAAAAGTGAAATTTGGTTATACAAAAAAAAAAACAAAAATATAAAACAAGAAAGCATAAATTTGTCATTATATTTATTTATGGTTAAAATTGAAACTTAATCCGTTAAAATTGACCTCAATCAGAATAAAATCAATACACAATTTTAGGTAAATTCTAAAACCAAAATGTCAAGACCCTCAAAATCCGAAAAAAAAACCAAATCAAATAAAAGAATCGCCGGAACAAAAGTAACAAAATAACAAAGAAAAAGTAAAAGTTACAAGATTAACGATCAACGTTTGTTGTGTTTGTGGAACTCAAATAGAGTAAAAGTCTTCTAGCTGTGCGATTAGAAAATAGATTTTATGTTATTATAGCCTAAAAGGTAGAGTTACAAACAGGAAGAACCATTTTAATATGATTTATTTATTTACTAAATATCAATCTCATCATCTTACAAAAACAGGTAACAGTGAATTCAAAGTGTTTTTTTTTTATTTTAACGAAATGAAAAAAAAAGAACACATAAAATGTTAAAAATTATAAATTTTCATATTCGAATGAAATCGG
Organism: Chrysotoxum bicinctum; assembly: GCA_911387755.1. Lineage (NCBI taxonomy): Eukaryota > Metazoa > Arthropoda > Insecta > Diptera > Syrphidae > Chrysotoxum > Chrysotoxum bicinctum. Next base: position 98,025,811 of record OU426989.1, read on the forward strand.
TTAATGTTTTTATTAATTACAAAGCATGGTTCATAAATTTTAATTCAAAATGTTGTAAGCAGCGTAATGGTACATTATTTTATCTTTGAAATACTTTTCTTTTGTATAAGCAAGTCAATGGAATATGCGTAGGTAGATGGAACATTTTTGGTCCCATTATTTAAGAAAATAATGACCAAGGATGATTGCTTTAATGTTAATGATTTTTTACTCTTTCTATTTTTTACAATTTTATATTGCATTAAAGATTATTAAATAAAAAAAAATAAAAAATAATGACCAATTAACCCCTTAGCTTAAAGACAACACCAAATAGGGAACTTTTGTGTGTGTGATTGAATTTAAATCTCACTGCATAAACAGAAATTTTGCTGATTCAATAACTGTTTGGTGAACAAATAGTGAATCTCTTCAGTTCAAATCATTTTGAAAAATCTTCAACACTCTAGATGAACAAAGGCCGAGTTAACCATGCAGTACTTCTACACAAACTGTTCTCATTCGGAATTCACTCAAACCTTTTGTGCTGGTTAAAATCCTTACTCACTGATAGAATTCAAGTCGTTAAAATTGATAACTGTTACTCAGATAACATTTATGTTTCGTCTGGGGTACCTCAAGGTAGCCATTTGGGTCCCTTATTATTTCTTTTATTTATAAATGATATCCGTGACAAGTTTCTGCATTCGTCATGCCTTTTATTTGCAGACGATCTTAAGTTGTATCGAAAAACTAGATGACCCGGTAAACTTCGTATCACCTTCATATATTTTTGGGAAATGTGGTCAAAACTTAATACAAAATTTTTATCTACATACATTAAATACAACAAAGTTATTCAATTAATCAATTTAAGACTTTCTGATGTACTATATTTTTTGTCTTATTTTGCGGTGCGTAAATATATAAGAAGATAGTTTTCCGACTCGCAAACTCGCAACTTATAATTGCCCATGCGCGAAACAGGGAAACTTCAAGTTGATTCCGTAAACTTTAAAAGACTGGCCTTGTCATCGCAAAGGCCAAACGGACGAAAAAATGGCAAATCCGTTGGAATTATCGGTATACGCGGGATGGAGACACCCTCTCGTTTGTATTTTCCCTTGATGATATTGGCCTCGATGACGTTATTCATTAGGTTTTTTCCAGCCAGTCTCGTACCATTGCACAGTCGAGGTTGATTAATGTTAGGCAGAATAATCAAAACTGATCCTACTTTTAATTGTAAATTCTGAGGTGGTAGTCCAGGCAAATTCAGAGAATTTAAAAACTCTGTGAAAAAGTTGCCTACATCATCCTGGTTTGTAACTGTGTCAACTGATTTATAAGATAACAACTCTCCGGGAAGAAAATTTTGAATTGTTACGTTGAAAACTTCGACATCTTTGCTTATGGTCGCCAATATTGCTCGTTTACTCAGTCAATTATGGTTTCTGAGCCGTTTTTCTATGTCCGTAAAAACACGCCGAATAAGCTACTTTTTTGAATCGACGAAGTGACAAAAATCCTTGAGTAGTATAATTAATCCGGTTGAGGTATCAACTGTGACTACCATTTTCAATATCTAAAAATTGCTTCGAAAACATAATAGCAGTTTGATCTTGTTGCAAAAATACTCGCTTGTGAGTTAATAGGAGTGTACTTACATATTGCCACAAATTAGAGAATTTTAAGCATGCGTTTAGTTCGTCAGCAACAGTTGATCGGGGAATAATTGGAAGAGTCTGACGAAAATCACTTGACAACCGAATCATGGCTCCACCAAAAATGTTTTGGCTGTCACGAAGATCTTTTAACGTTCTGTCCAGTGCCTCGAATGATTTCTTGTACATCGTACATTCATTTCAAACGATCAATTTGCGTATCTGTAGAATCTTCGCCATTGCGCTATTTTTGGCGATGTTGCAAACTGGAGCTTCGTTGATTTGGATGTTTAGTGGAAATTTCAAGGTAGAATGTGCACCTTCCACCTTCTAACAATGTTGCAGCTATTCCAGATGAAGCCAATGCTAGGGCTACTTCATTTTGCGATCTGATCTTTGCCAACAGCCATGAAATTAGAAACGTTTTTCCAGTTTCCCGGGAGCATCAAAGAAGTAAATTCCACTAGATCTACTGTTCACAGCTTCAATCGAAGTATCATACGCAATTCTTTGCTGTTCATTCAATTACGGAACGTTTGAACGAACTGTTTCGGCCAATACTTCAATACCGTATTCTTGTTCTCTTCGCAAGTCATGGTTAAATGTATCGCGCATAGGACGATTGGGTGGTGTTATGCCCAAACACGACAATACTTTATTTACAATCAATAAAAACAAATCTTCTATCATGATCAATGTCTCATTGTAAATTTCTGCAGTAATTTTTAGTGCAAAGACGTCAAATGTTTCACAGCTAGGAACATTTTGTATTGGAAAATTAAATTTTCGTTTTTAGTATTTTTCCGTTACTTATTATGTATGTTTCTCACCGCTTAAACCTTCCCTGAACTTCCACAAATATTTTAAGATTAAAATTATTAAAATCGGTCTAGCCATTCTCAAGTTTTAGCGAGACAAACGAACAGCAATTGATTTTTATATAATATTGTGAATCTAAACCATTCTCAGATCCCCTTGAACACACACAAAAAATTTCATCAAAATCGGTCCAGTCGTTTAAGAGAAGTTCAGTGACATACACACTCACAGAAGAATTATATATATAAAGAAGATAACTACTGTAAACGATTGTTAATTGTTATTTGCTTCATGAAGACATATTAAAGTTATGTGAATGGTGCAGTCAAAATTGTCTTCATTTAAATGTCTCAAAATGTCAAGTCATGTCATGTTACAGACATACTTCACCTATATTGTTCAGTTACGAAATAATTAATGTATCTCTTGAACGTGTTGCGATTAAAAAGGATCTTGGAGTTATCTTAGATATTAAACTAACTTTTCTACCTCACATTGATTACATGGTTAACAAGGCTAATCAAATGCTTGGGTTTATAAACAGAAACACTAGGGAATTTAAAGATCCTTACTCGATTAAAACTATTTTTAATTCTTTAGTTAGATCTGTGTTGGAGTACGCTAGTACGGTTTGGAATCCATTTTATAGTAATTCTTGTGTAAGAATTGAAAAAGTTCAAAAGAAATTCACTAGATATCTTATATATAAATTGAACTGGCGTATTGACATGCCTAACTATAGAACTAGATGTTTACTATTTGATATAAAAACCGACGAACTTGCTTCTCCATAATGTTTATCGGAGATATCTTGACTTATCATATTAAATGTCCCGATTTGCTTAACCTTATAATCTTTCGCGTTCCTCAAAGAAATGTTCGCGACTTCAATATATTACATGAATACTTTCATCGTTCAAATTATGGGCTGAATGAGCCAGTTTCACGTTGCATCAGAGATTCTAATGCTGTTAGTTCTTATATAGATATTTTTATTGATTGTTCAAGAGATACGTTAAAAATGTACATATTAAACATTGTTAGTGAACAACCCGTATAAAAAAAAAAAAACTGTTTTTATGTTATGGATTTATATTGTATATTGTGAATAGGTAATATGTAAAATTAACTAATTTAAATCATTTAGTGTGTTTTTTAGTCTGTAAGAGATTGTATGCTCTGTTTGATGATAAATAAATAAATAAATGTTGTCAGACGCATATTATGTTGAGCAATGAGAATGATACACAGAATCCTTATTCTTCTATTAGGCCAATTCAGAGATTCCGGCAATATCAGGTACTTATGTAGAAATGATGACCACTGGTAATCTAGCCCTGTGGCCCAATCAGCGCTGAAGTGCGAAATTTTGACATCATAACTCGTATGAACCTGCGGATGAAATTTTTATGAAGAATTTTGGACATTTCATTCAGTTTAAAAAAAAAAAAAGAGGACGTATTAAATTTTAATAATGTCTTACTGTGTGTTTGATTTTATACCATCATCCGGAATTCTGATCATTCACTCAACCAGACCAACATATGGTATGCATCCAAAACCATCTACTCTGTGCCAAGCTAAGCAGCTTGTTGACTAGTGCTGAAGCAGTAGCTAGTCCAGTTAAGTAATCCCCGTCCCCCATGCACCAAAAGCCTCCATCAGAGCCTTCAATTCTCCAGGTCGCGGTTTTAAAAATCAAACAAAAGGCACGGCACAGAAGTAACCGAGGTTCGCAATAGAGCCATTTCGTCGCGTGGTGAAAAGAGATCATGTCCTCGATCTTCTTTTCCGAAAGATCGTAAAAGTTCATAAGAGAAGCAAAGTGAAGTCTAAAAATTTTGTTACTAGAAAAACTGAACAATTTTACTGAAGAATCGTGATATTTCTGAACTTGCCTATTAACGATAAATGGTTGTCAAATAATGATGAACATAACGGGTTGCTCAAATACAAGTTTCTTTCTAAAAATGCAATAAAATGAACGAAATTAAATTTTCCCATGTATTATTGCTTTATTAGTAAGAGCATTCCCATTAACTATGGAACACAACGTCATCGAAGCGATAACGAGGCAGATGGTCGTGCGTCTTCAATTTCTGAGTAAATTGGACCTTTTAAGCGAATAATTCGAGATCTTTGTGCAGAATTCTCCTCAGTCTAGTGCGTGTAATGTTGAGCTGTTCAGATTGATTGTTCAGGCGCAAAGCGACTCATTTCGTTCCTTGGAGGCATAATATTGACTTTCTGTCCATATTTCGAGCGGGATACAGCTGTCAGTGTCAAAGTAACCTATGATTAAATAAAAACCACTAGGTGGCCGCTCCTGTATATTGAACACAATTTTCAAACGACACAGTACGAAAATATAAACCCAGTCCTATGAATCTATGTACAGTTGTGTTAAAAAGATAAGAGTGACTGTAGTTGAGTTTGGTGGTCGTCTGACATATTGTCTCAACTCTATTCCACCAAATAGAATGATCTTATTCTCGTCTGTTCACAATATGTTTTGCCATTTTTCTTGGAGGCCAGTTGACATGAGATCTGGCAAAGTATGCGCTACAGGATTTTTTGTCAACATTGGTATAACATATGCATAGCACTGCAAATGTTTGTGCGATTTCAAGCCAATTATTTTGTGTTTTGATTCTAACTTTTCCGTTATAAAACTATTAGAAAAAAAGTTATTTCCAAAAGTTGCCAAATCTACAAAAAAAAAAGGCTAGACAAATTTTGTCAAAGCTCTCCTATTAATTTGGACACAACTGTACCTGTCAAATTGCCTTTTTCGTTAATTTTAATTTATGAAAATAAAAGAATTAGATTTTTCTATTAGGCTATTCAAAGTTTTTGGCAATCTTTGACACAATAAGAAATTCACTAATTGCCTTATCAGTCATACTTTACGTACATGAATTAAAAAATGAAATGTCTTGGTTTTAGTCAATACCAAACATGAACCATCAACTCCCCAACTATATAACGGCACAAACCTCAGTTCAAGCCAGACGTTCTTGTCAAAGATTGAATAGTGAAATTGTATCTTAAAGTATAAACAGATATAGGCGGCCTAAAGCCACAGCAACCGCGGTCTCACAGAACCAGTTCTAAACCATATCTACACTCACACTTTGTTTTGGTCATATTATCATAAGGCTACTCGTAGCCTAAAAATACCCACTGTTTGCTGGGTAAGCCTCTCTATCATGAGAATATTATGGTAATTTATTTTTGCAGTAATGAATGCTTGTCATATAGCTATTAAGTTTGATATTTTCACCTCTATACTGCCAGACGCCATCATACACGTTCGGGTAAATGTGTTGCATGCCTACTAAAAGGTTAATTTAAATGTTGGGTGTCTGCCTGCTAGAGCCGATCATTTACCTGAAATGATATATACGAGTTTTGTCTGTTTTGGGGATTCTCAAACATTATTGATCATTTGAACTTTAGAAAATAAACTTTTAACGCGAACACTTTTGTACAATATTGTGTCTTTGTAAGAAAGAAAGTGAAACTGTTAGCAGTTTGGCAAGAAGGTGAGAGTTAAAATGTTAATTTATGGGTTATTGAATTTTATTGTGTGTTGCTGAAAGCTTGTCGAGATTTCATGCGATACGAAAATTTGAATTCGGATTATAATAACTGTTTGTGAGAATCTAAATGGGGGCTTATTTATTTGAAATTGCTATTTTCGGAAGCCAAATTTGCATTGCGAAATAATTTGTTTTGTAAGTAAATTGAGCAATTTTCTGAAATTTATTCAAGCAGTCATTTCTTGTGGGTAGATGGCTTTATTTCCTTTAGTTCTTTGGAATGTATTTCAATTAAAAGTTCAAGAGACCTCAACTTCAAAGTATATGGTATCAACAATTAAAAGCTCAAGTGACCTCAACTCCAAGGTGCGTTTCGCCCAGGTACGACAGTGGGCTCATCAGTTAGATGCTGCCGTACTTTATTCGTCTTCGCTATCATCGTAATGTCAACTTTGATCAAAATCTCGAGTTCGATTTTTTTTTCCAAATGCAGAACTTGCATTATAGTACCTATATATCGCAAGTAAAAATATGTTGAATTCGCTTTGCTCGCGCGACTAAAATAGAAATAAAATCATTAAAAACTTTACTCTCTTAAATTCGCTTAGGTATTGCGAGTGGAGTGATTGAATTAAATTCAATTAAAAGCTCAAGTGACCTCAACTCCAAGGTGCGTTTCGCCCAGGTACGACAGTGGGCTTATCAGTTAGATGCTGCCGTACCCTTCTAAGACGCAAATATTGGTCGATGTTTACCGACTCTTATAAAATGTACAGCTTTAATAGACTGTGAATTTTATTTTTCTAGGGGAATTTGATTAAATTCAGACACCTAGAATAATAATGTCCGTGGTCAGACTATTAAATCAATGAAGATAGAAAGTAATTTCTGTTTAAGTGGAGTGATTGAATTAAATTCAATTAAAAGATCAAGTGCTCTCAGTCTATTAAAGCTGTAAATTTTATAAGAGTAAAACATCGACCAATATTTGCGTCTTAGAAGGGTACGGCAGCATCTAACTGATAAGCCCACTGTCGTACCTGGGCGAAACGCACCTTGGAGTTGAGGTCACTTGAGCTTTTAATTGAATTTAATTCAATCACTCCACTCGCAATACCTAAGCGAATTTAAGAGAGTAAAGTTTTTAATGATTTTATTTCTATTTTAGTCGCGCGAGCAAAGCGAATTCAACATATTTTTACTTGCGATATATAGGTACTATAATGCAAGTTCTGCATTTGGAAAAAAAAATCGAACTCGAGATTTTGATCAAAGTTGACATTACGATGATAGCGAAGACGAATAAAGTGGGTCCGACAATTCCGTCTGTCTGTCTGTATGTCTGTACCTCTTTCTACAGCCTAAGGCACTGGACTTATTTTCTTCAAACTCGGTACTTAAGGGTCTTCGGTGATTCCCTAGAGGAGAAATTGAAAAATTTTTTTTAGCTCCAAAACTAACAGTACCCCCCATACACCCGTAATGCATAATCTTATTTATCTCGAAAAAGGCTCAAACTATTTTGAAAAAAAATTAGGTGTCATATTATGGACATGGACTACATTTTGATCAAAAAAAAATTTGGGGGGAAATGATATTAACGGTACCTGTCATAGGACGGCTTTTTTTGATTTTCGAATTTCTCATCAATGCCTTTAACGATTTTAACCAACATTTTTATGCAGAAGCTCCTATGCATTTGAAAATATATAATCTATAATTTTTTTCGAAAAAATAGTTTTTGGATTTTTAAGAAAATAATACAATTTTTTTTTTGAAAATTCAATATCTTGAAAACGGATACTCGAATAAATTTTTAAATTACGGTATAAAATGTATTTTATTAAATACTAACAATTTTCATATCAATTTTTTTTATAAAAATGTTAAGGAAAATTTAGTACGCAAAAAACATGTTTCAGTGTGTCTGTATGTCTGTATGAAATTTTTTTCTTAGCTCCGAAACTAACGGTACCCCCATACACCCGTAATGCAAAGTCTTATTTCGAAAACGGTGTGATATTATGGACATGGACTACATTTTGGTGAAACTAAATTTTGGGTCAAAATGTTATTAACGGTAACTGTCACAGAACGGTTTTTTTGATTTCCGACTTTCTCATTAACGGCTCTAACGATTTTAACAAAAAAATTTCAGCAATAGCGCCCTCATTCTTGAAATAATATTGTATTTAAAAATATTCACCAAAAAATAGTTTTTGGGTTTTTTGAAAAAAAAAAAATCCAAAGTTTTTTTTGAAAAATCAATATCCTTAAAACTTGTGAACAATTAAAATCTTTACTACTTAATACTTAAAATTGGCATCCCAAATTTTGTTCTCGATAAATTCATAATTTTCAAACGGCAATTCCATGCATGTGAACATTTTTATCTCATTAAATCCATGTCTTACAGATTATATTAAGAAACTTTTATTTAGCAAGATTGAAAAAAAATCGAGCATGGGGTTTTCGAAATATTGAATATTCATACTTTTGGGGAGCTTTAGCATTAAAAAATAATCAAAATCAGTTGTGCCGTTTTTGAGAAAATCAAAAACAAAAAATAAACATTTTTTTTAAATTTTGTTCAACCATTACCTTTTAACTTTAACTAACTAAAATTTTTGTTTTTTTTTTTTCTTAAATCTGTGGGACAGTTTTTGAGAAAAAAAAAAAAAACTTCTATAAAATTTCGAAAAAAATGTATGGCAGGTACAGCTATTTTTTTTTTTTTTTTAAGAAGAAAAAAAAACGGGTTTCATGAAAATCGGCCGAGTAGCTTAGCTTTAACCCCCTTTTTTCGTCTTCGCTATCATCGTAATGTCAACTTTGATCAAAATCTCCAGTTCGATTTTTTTAACGAATGCATAACTTGCTTTACCAGTCGCAAGTTAAAAATTAATACAAAACGCTTAATCCATCCTTACTTTTGTTATTGATAAAAACAAAATGCTTGTGCAATAGTTGACTGAACTTTATTTAAATAAACCTTATTTCAATCAGTATAAAAATTTTCTCGTTTATTCATCGTGTTAACCTAAATGTTCAATATTGAAATTTACGAATCTGTCAAAGATACGAATACAAAATTGAAAATATCATATTTTTTTTATTTCAAAATTAGGTAAATTAATGTCAGTTTATAATCATGATAACTTTGAAGTTTAGTAAAAAACGCTATTGAAATTTACAAATAAAGAGGACAAATTTAATGTGTGGACTGTACGCTACCTTAGGCACCTTAAGTATGTTGCATTTGAATTGAAGTCCATCTACTTTTGAAAAATAAATATATACATATACACATACATATGTACATATGTAAATATGTACAATGTACATATGTACATATACGTATGTACATACATTCATTTAAAAATGAAAGTCCTTTTCATTGTGGTTAAATCTTATTAAAAAACCTTAGCGGTGATGGAAAACCTTTCTTTCTTTTTTAATTGTAATGAAATAATAATTTTAATAATTAATTATTTGAACAAATTTCTTTCTTTTAAGCCACAGAGTGACCTTTCTCTTTAAGAAGTTAATTTTTTTGTTTTTTTTTTTCTCATTCATTTCGAATTTCCTACCTATGTATGTATTTCTTTAAGTGAACGTTACTGCTAAGTTCTTAAAAGTAATCTACAACCACACAAATTAAAAAGAAGTTCTTCAATTCTACAAAAGAGTCACCTCCTCCTAAAAATTAAAAATATTTGATTGATCTCATTTTTCATAACTACATTCCACATAACCCATTAAATTGATTGGCAAATTCAACCTAAATTTATTATGTAATCGCTGGTTTATTTCAACGTTGGCCTTAAGCAATAAGAATGACTTTTTATTTTCGTCTACTCAAAGAAGAACTATTCTATTTAGGTGAACTGTTTTTTTTTCCTGAAATGACTTTCCATGTTGCTAAATAAAAATCATAAATATAATGTATACGTATAGTGAAGGTACTTATAAATTGTATATCCAATCTTGCTAAGGGGGATTGAAAACTAAATCACAAGTTATCAGCGATTAAAACCTGCAAGCAAACACGCAAAACTATTTATGATCAACACAGTTCCAAGAAGATATTGCAACGTGCAGCATTATGCTTAACCCATATTTTCAGTGCAACAAATTAAAAAAAAAATAAAAATAGGTACCATTCTGCTCTCACACTATTTAGTAGACAGACCTTTTTCTATGTTTTACACTTTTCAGTAAGCAATTTAAATTCAGAGCATTTTCACCATCTCGTTACTTGTAACGGAAAATCTTATTCCAAAAACCGCACTTTAGTCTCCGCACGAAGGAATTTTTCATTTGGCCATTATAATTCGACTCACAGTTTTTTGTTAAGATAGGGAAATGGTGGCAGTTTTGTTATACGTACACATTTTTAAGATTGTTGATATTGGTAGAAATATGTGGACACATTTTTAAAATCATTGTTGATATTGGCAGAACTATGTGGACATGTTTATGTGATTGATAGTTACCTGGAATTAAAAAGAAAAAAGTAATGAGCAAACAAATAGGAAAATTTATAACTAAAATATGATCATTCTTTTACAAAATAATCAATTGAAAATGAGTAATAAAAGTGTGAAAATCAAAAACCTAAGTTTCAACCTAAACCTTAAATAAAATAAGAGCTGTAGGATCAAAGTAAAAATTATCTCAATGAAAATTCCACCTAACAAAAAAGACTGCCACTAGCTCCCTTACCTTTTTACTGTGGTTCATTGCTTCCAGTGTGATAGCTTATCCCTCTCGAAACTGTGATTATAAAGTTTTTTTTCTTGTTTTCTATCTTTAAAGTGCAACAAAATGAACCAGTAGACGAACGAAATAAGACCAATAAAAACAACTTAAATCTAAAGCTCAACCATAGTGAACGTATGAACTTAAGTGCATTTTACGAGTCTTACATAACCAACACAAATCAACTATAGAATTGAACAAAATTAGGATTTGAATTTAGATTTGGGGTCCGAATAAACCACGTCGAAACAATCCACAAAATATAAATGCAACAGCCTCATCGAACAAAAAACAAGAAACAAGCATAAAACAATTGTGTGTGTATGTACAAATGTCGTGATCAGAATGCCTAATTAATTATTGAGTAAAAGATACAGAATACAAAATAAATAAATACAAGGAAATAGAGCAATTTAAGGTGTTGCATTAACATAAAAGGTATTTGGCCGCAACTAAATCAATGATTTTGTCAAGTACAAGTTCTCAAACTACGTATATAGTATTTGAAAACTTTTAAGTCAAGGAACTTTTCACAAAGTCAAGAACTACTAATTTAATTGACAAATATAGAGAGAAAAAAATATCATCACAATTATCACTAACTTGCGAATTATTTTATATTTCTTTTTGCTGCTGAACTACTTTTATCTATTTACTTCGATTAAGTGTTGATTTGTTTTACCGTTAAGCGGATCTATAAAAAATTGTCAGTTGCGTAGTGCTGTAGGACTTTTTTATGAGTTGGTTTTAATAATTGCTGTAATTCAGACAACCATCAATTATTATTTCTTTTGCTCGTAAGGTGTTAACACGAGAAAAATCTCACTAAACAAAAGAACTGACATACAAACTCGTTTAATTCTTTTTTTTTAATAGTATGAACAGAATTAAGAGTTTTTCTATTAAATTGCAGTTTGTGTTAATTGTTTTGAATTTAATTAAACCATTTTACTTGATTAATTGTACTCGTACACTTTAAGATGGGGTTTTTGTTAACGATTTTTGTACGACCAATTATTAGTGGGAGGGTTTTGTTAACACGATTTATTTCCATCCAACCCAGTGGACACTTGCAAAAATCCTCTCCATTCTTCCAAAACAATAAAATGAAATTGATAATATGTTCAAAAAACAACTTAGACCACAAAACATTCTATCATCCAAGCAATTTATTTCGCCAGGAGCATAGCTGCAACACTGCCATTATATATATCTTTGAAGATGTCAGACAAGACATAACGTTCATGTTTTCTCTTGATTTCTCTAAAGCAATCAATATCATGATAATTTGTGCTACAAACTCTCAATATTTTAGGGCCTTTTCAAATCTGCAGTACTTTTACTTTCATTCTATCTCCGCAAAGAAAAACAAATCGATATTGTTGGCAATCAAATATCTTGCTTTCTTCCGACCACTAGTGGAATAACCCAAGGTTGGATTTAAGGGTCCCCGCTTCTCTCGTTACAGATTAGGTTAGGTTAGGTTAGGTTAAAGTGGCTGCTGACCGGAAAAGGACAGCACACTTAGACCAATATTTGGTCCGTTGTGATACCACAAGGATTTCAAAAATCCCCCTTACTCGTTAAACCATTTTGAGCTAATAATGAAGCGTTTGAGACAGTGAATGTCGGAATTATTTAGATCACTAGGATCGTTATAGTAGTAGTCTCCCAAGTGGAGTCTACGTCTTTGCGCTAGGGCAGGACAAGAGCATAGAAGGTGGGGAATTGACTCCTCTTCTTCTTCATCCATGCAGCTTCTGCAAAAGTCATTTGCAGGAACTCCAAGACGAGAAGCATGCCTTCCTATTAGGCAGTGCCCAGTAAGGACACCTATAATGGAGCTAATATGCAATCTACCAATAGAAATTAGTTGTTTTGAGCGTTTAGCATCAAACAATGGCCAAATCAGTTTAGTAGACCGGCAAGTTGAGGTGCTGGTCCACCTGTGGTTGGCTTTCTTTATGGTATCTTGCTTTAGCATAAGTTTACAAGTAGCTAGGGGTATACCGATGTTAGATTTGCTATCCAACAAAGGTAATATTGTTCCGTTTTTTGCAAGTTCGTCAGCTTTACAATTTCCTGGAATGTCTCTATGCCCCGGCACCCATGTAAGGTGAATGTTAAACTGTTTTGACATCTCCACCAGAGATGATCGACAATTTTGGGCTGTTTGTGAGTTAATGGAGACAGAGTCCAGTGACTTTAAGGCAGCTTGACTATCTGAGAAGATACGTATATCGGTTGTCGATATAACGTTTTCTTTTAGCCAAGAGAGGACTTCTTTTATTGCTAAAAGCTCTGCCTGGAACACGCTACAGTGATTGGGAAGACGAAAAGATAGACAAAGATTTAATTTTTCGGAGTATACGCCTCCACCGACCCCGTCATCGGTTTTAGATCCATCTGTATAGAAATGAATTGCTTCGTCTATCAAAAACGACTCATTTTCCCATGAAGACCTGGAAGGGATGGATACTTGAAAATTTTTATCAAATTTTGGATGAGGGGTGGTGTAATCGACGTTACTAGGTAGACTACTGAACGAGTTCAGTATAGTAGAGTGACCAATATCATTATTGATCCACTGCGAGGAGGCTTTAAGTCGAATGGCTGTGTTAGCGGCCGATTGTTTGCTAAAAATATCTAGCGGTATGAGATGAAAAAGAACATCAAGTGCAGCAGAAGGAGTTGAGCGGAGAGTTCCACCCATGATTAAACAGGCTGTTCGTTGGACTTTGCTGAGCTTATCGCGGTTAGTTGCTGTTTCCAGCGCAGTCCACCATACTGTCACTCCATATGTAAGTATCGGTCTAATGACTGAGATGTATAGCCAGTGTGTTATATGAGTTTGTAGACCCCATTTATTACCTACGGCTTTTTTGCAAGAGAAAAGAGCTATGTTGGCTTTGTTGACTCTCTCTTGGATATTGGGCTTCCAGCTTAATTTCTTGTCCAAAATAAGACCCAGATATTTTGCTTTGTCTGAGAATTTAAGCGGTATACCTTTGATGAGGGGAGGGTCTATGTGTGGGATTTTATATTTCCTGGTAAATAGGACAAGTTCAGTTTTGTGGGGGTTGACACCGAGTCCACATTGATCTGCCCAGTTAGTAAGCTTGTTTAGAGCATTTTGTAGGAGTTCCTTCAGAGTATTAGGATGCTTACCAGATATCGCTATCGCAACATCGTCCGCATAGGCAATCACCCTGTGCCCCTCCCCTTCAAGAATCACTAGTAGTTCATTTACGACTAGGTTCCAAAGGAGAGGAGAGAGGACGCCGCCTTGCGGCGTACCCCTACTGACAGTCCTTCGAGTAGTAAAATCGCCCAGTTTTGAATTAATAATCCTGCTTATCAGCATATGATTTATCAAATTACTGATTGACTTATCCACCTTTAGAAATGACAGCGCAGATGTGATTGCGGATGCGTCGACATTGTTAAAAGCTCCTTCTATATCCAGGAAAGCAACTAAGGTGAACTCCTTATGATGAAGGGAGTGTTCGATAGTACGAACCAGCGTATGTAGAGCGGTTTCTACAGATTTCCCTTTGTTATAAGCATGTTGAGCATTGGATAGTAAGGACTTATCAATATTTGCCCTCAAATGGATTTCAATCAGACGTTCAAATGTTTTAAGTAGGAATGATGAAAGGCTAATAGGTCTTAGATCTTTAGGATTAACATGGCTAGGTTTGCCAGCTTTGGGGATGAAAATAACATTTACTTCTCTCCATGACAAAGGAATGTGAGCCAGAGCGATACAACCATTTAAGATGTTTACCAGAATGGGTATCAGAATATCGGAATTTTCCTGTAATTCCGCTGGAATTATTCCATCTGGCCCAGGAGATTTGTATGGATTGAAGCTGTTTATTGCCCATTTTAATTTTTCCTCTGTAATCAGACCTTGTGGAGGAGTTATGCTACTGAGTATGTTGTTAGGATCAGGATCAGTGCTATTAACGTAAGGAGAGCTGTCTGGAAAATGTACATCCAGGAGCAGATTGAGCGATTCTTCGCTTGAGTTTGTCCAGGAACCGTCATTGTTTTTTAGGCAACTTGGCATTACTGGATTTTTGGAGAGGATTTTTCTTAACCTTGATGCCTCTGAGTTGCCTTCTATATTGTTACAGAAAGTTCTCCAGGACATACGCTTGGTTTTCCTCAGTTCTTTTTTATATAACTTGAGGGAGTCTTTATATGAATCCCAATCAGAAGCTTCTCTGGAGGTTTTCGCTCTATTAAAGAGTTTCCTGCATTCTTTTCTTAGTGGATCCAGCCCCGAGTACCACCAGTGTGGTTTCTTTTTACCTCTTATTTGTATAAGAGGGCAGGCAGTTTCCAGAGATTTGTTGAGGGCTGCTGTGAGGTCATTGACTTTAATATCAAGATCCTCAGTGTTGTAGGGTATGCTGTATAACTCAGGCCTGATTGACCTTAATAGAGTTGCCCTATATAGAAGCCAATCTGTTTTCCGATGGTTACGGAAGGAAGGTTGGCTAGGAGGTTCGTCCATTATTTCGAATTGTATGTATCTATGATCAGAGAAAGAATGATCATTTGATACTTTCCAATTCGAGATAGTATGATAAATTTTATCTGAGACAAGAGTTATGTCAAGTACTTCCTGTCTGTTTTTAGTAACAAATGTGGGTTCATTTCCAACGTTACATATTGTTAGGTTAGTGTTCAAAATATAATCGAAAAGAGACTCACCTCTGTCGTTTATATTCGTGCTACCCCACACTGTATGATGGGCGTTAGCATCACTTCCAATAATGAGGTCAGTCTTCTGCCTATCTGCATCAGTGATAAGCCTCCTCAGAGTGTCTCCTGGGAGGGGGCCAAGGTGGTCATGGCCTAGATATGCCGACGCCAGCCAGAAAGTTCCTTTGGCTGTTTCCAGTCTTGCGACGGTTACATCTCGATCACTGAAATTAGGTAGTAAAAATACATTTAGGCTACTTTTAACTAGTATGCAAGATCTGGGTTCACCTTTATCTAATGCATACAGCAAGTAGTAGTTTGGAGTCCTTAGTCCCCGAACGATGGATTTCACAATCCAGGGTTCTTGGATTAGGACGATGTCTTCTCCGCTGCTGGATAGACGAAGAAGCAGGGAGGCCGAGGCCTTGATAGAGTGTTGGAGATTAATCTGAAGAAATCGCAGCATCTTTGCTACAACCCTCCCGATCAACCTCCAACACGGTGACGTTGGAGTCTTCCGATTCCGAGGTTGAGCCCAGAAGAGCGTCCTCACTCAGAAGATCTTCATTGTTGTGGTCATCGATCTCCATGTCGCTGACTGTTTTTATTGTCTCCACTGTTGCCGAAGATGACCTGGATGCCTCTTCCTCTTCCAGTGATGGGAAGGTGATAGATGCACCAGGGTCTGCAGCAGCAGTTTCGACTACGTTGGAGGAAGTGGATGCACCAGTAACATCCGCGTCCTTTTTATACACCTTCAGTGTGATGGTCTCAAACCCAAACCTAATCACACCTTTGGTCTGCGCCAGAGGAGCAAGGGACTCCTTATTTAGTACAATAATTGCACCTCTGTAGGGTCCCTTTTTCTCCTCCAGTTTCGCAACTTTCCAGTTGTGAGTAGGAAGGGATGGGTTCGATTTCGTTACAGATTAAGGATCAATAGATCTTCTGTTGAAAAGTATGCTCATGATGTTCAAGTTCATAAAGGCTGAGATCTTGGATTTATAGAAGACACATTACAATATTATCTACATGTCTTAAGCTCGGTATTCTTATTAAAGCAGACTATCTTTAGTTATGCACAATAATGTCGCTGTTGCCCAAGTTCTACCTATAGAGCTATATTATAAACCCTTTAAGACACGTTTTTCATTGTTTGTACTAGATCGCGAAATATCCTACTTTACGGATTGACTCTTTATACAACAGTACGATCTATCAATCTAGGTCGTGATCATCAAATATAAATGGTTGCACAAGTGTACAAGTGGTCACAAAAATCAACTAAACATTTTTGCCACTATCACACAAACATAGTATCTCATTGACATAATTCCAATATAAAGAGTTTTAAATTGGCGCTAGTAGATTTTGACCGCCTCGCTTGTGGTCGCCATGTTGATTTGGTGATATCTGTGAAATCGGTTGATTATTATTGAGTAACTAATGTGAAATCATCATGGCAAGCTACACGATTAAACAGCACGTGCAAATGATAAGATTTTATTATCAAAATGAATATTTGTTGTGCAAACGTTGCGCGTAGTTGGCCCATTTTACGGTAAACGTGATGGCCCTTTACAGTCGTACGTCAAAGAAACGCAAAATTGACCGAGAACAACGCCGCGGTCTGTTAAAGTTATCAGCAGATCCCGAGGCAGTCCATTCCTTACACTTTTCACAGACCTTAACCTGGCGAATTTTCAACGGGACTTGAACCTACACCCGTACAACAGCCAACTGAACCAGTAGCTCAAAATTCATAACCATAGACAACGCCGCCGTTTGTTAGCTGATTTGGCTTCGGAGCATTTGGAAAAGGAACCTAATTTTGCCCGAAAAATCATCTTTAGCAGAGACGCATTTTTAGATGAATGGCTGTTTTTAAGAGCCAAATTTCCATATATGGGACGATACCAACTCACAAGAGGTTCACAGGATGACAATGCATCCTCAAAAAGTTACCTTTTTGGTATTGATTTCTATACAAAAGGACGGTTTTTAATTCACCATTGTATAATTATGTCGAGATCAGAATCTAATGAGCTTTAGCAGCCTTAGTTCCAAAAAAACCTAAGAGTAAGGTTGCTTGTGAGTCTGAAAACGAAAATAAAAAGCTGAGGATGCTGTCGTCAGTGAAACCATGATGTTGATTAGAAGTCTCAGACAAAAGATCATTGAAGAAAATAAGGAAGAGTTTTGGTGACAAAACAGAGCCTGGCGGCACACCAGAATTAATTTTTTTACTTTGATCAAACTTCAATCTGTCCATAACAACTCGCGAATTGAACAATCATAAAGTTGATTTTTAATCTAACGAAGGAGAGTCTGTTACTGTTGTAGTGTTGTAGTCTGTTACTGTTGTAGTATGAAGTGGGTTATGTTTCGTTGTCGACTATGCAGACAGTATAGATTTTGACGCAATGGACTCATCACACACGATAATTTTAATTACAGCTTAAATCTTGCAATTTCATAGAACACATAGGATTTTAATTCAGAAATGTAAACTTTCTATTTATTCACAAATTAACAATAAGGAGTCTGTTTAAATACCAAATATACAACTTTTATAAAAATAATTCCTCTCTGAATTTTGAGTCTTGCGTGCACTTTGAACACTTTTAACTACCAAACCCGTAAAAATTTTGTATTCATGTCCAAAATGCATTTTTCAATTTTTCACAATGAAAAACGTGTAATCTTAAGTATAGATCTTCGACCCAAGGCAAACGAAGAATTTTCACTAAAATTATAAAATCATAATCTACTCATAAAAAACCTCTTACTCGTTTCCTTTTAGGAATGCATAATATACAGAATACTTACCATGAAAAGTTTCACGCATTTTATTATTAATTATTCAATTTTGTATGCAAACGTATGCAAGTGACGGTCATACTGATATTTTTCTAGCGATAATTTCAAACTTATTAAAAAAAAACATTTAGATATTTAATTATATGTATATGTATTTGCTTAAGACTTAGCATACCCTACCCAGATTTATATAGTTTACTTGCTCTGTAGGACAAGGTAAGCACACATGAAAATGTGCTAACCAATATATACGAATATATCGACCAAAAGAGAAATCAGTTTCTTACCCGCATATTGCTAATTTAAAGATTATATTTATTCTGAAAGATAATAACTGTTTAACAACATAAATATACCCCACAAGCACATTGCTCGTATCATCAAAAAAAAATAATAAAGGCTTCAATAACTTTCACTCTACACGTCTACTGCAAAAATTCACACAAATGACTTGTTTATTAAGCGAATTACTATTCACCCGATGCAACACACCCAGTCATCATTTTTCTGACCCCGAACCTTAAATAAAAATTGTCATTCAAAAGCTGTGATACCCCAATAAATACCCTTTGTTATGGATAACTTGAACCATCCATCACGTAGGAGTAAAAATAAATACTTAAATAAAATAAAATAAAACTCCCAGGTTTATGTATGTATACCTACATCATGGTCGCCGTGGGTAAAAATATAGCCTCACTCACCTAAAAAAAAAAGATTTACATTTGATTGTCCCTAATCAATGATTGGGTACCCACCCAAATTATAATTCCTTAGCCAAAGTCTCACATACTTTTTTTTGCGATAATCTTTAATAAAGAGTGATGAGAAACAGAACAACCCATTTAAAATGCGTAATTATTTTAATACCTGGATTGAACCTTATCAAAACGGACAGCATTTGTTTGAATAAGCATTTATTCAACAGTCTGGGAAGTAACGTTGTATGATGACAATTTTTACTAAATATCAATAAATCTTGAAGATCTTAACATTTATTTTAGATAATTTAAATATAACTAAATCAATGAGAACTACAATTTGAATACATTTAAAAAAAATTGCTTTAGCAAAATCATTAAATTCATCGGTAATTATAGTGTGAGATAAAAAGAATCTACACAAAAATTTAAAATAATGTAGGTATTCCATTGTTTTTGGCGTTACTTTTTGTGGTGATGTACTTCTGGTAAGTATTCAGAAGACTGTGCTTTTCAAAAGTATCAGTATATTGAACGCCCTTCCACCCAAGAAACCTAATATCTTTTTTTGACTGATTCATCGGATGTAGTTATTCACTAAGTTGCATCTTTTTTCGCACCTATTTCAGGTTTCCTTTCCTTTTCTCCCTGGTCCCAGTTAGTAGTTTTCTAAAACTCTCACCCTCAGTTTCACAGTGGAAGTTTTAACTAAGTTCAGTTGAAGCTGAACTGATGGTTAAATTTGAAGTTCAACACGTCCGGTTTCACAGACTTTGATATTGTTTTCTCTTTTTATCTAAATCAAAGAACAAACGAAACAATATAAATTATTTTGTATTATCGAGAATCAAGGAAAGCTTGCTTTGTTTAAGTTGTGACCTGTGACAAGAAAAAAATTAAAAAATTAAAACAAAGTCCTTGTATTTTCTAAAAAGTATTAAAAAGAAAAAACCACGGCATGGTAGTCAATTGCAAACGACTTTATCACTGGATGTGTTGTCACTATTTCGTGAAGTGGTTCTTGAACTGAGGCTTAAATGGTAGAATAGTGTCGTCTAACTTAAAACTATACAGAATGAACTCTGTTAAAGGTTTAAATGACACTAACAAAACAAATTTATTGTTGAACTGAAGTATAAACCAAAAGTCGGGATTAAAGTTCCACTGTGAAACTGGAGGTCAGTAATTTTTCATTTGAGATGATTTTTCAGATTTTTGTAGGAATTTATGTAAAGCTTCTACAAAATATGCTATAAGGCTAAGTTCGGCATAAATAAAGATACCAATGATTTATAATAAATTTGCTCCAATTTAAAAAAAAAAAAAAACTTTTTTCCCTATTTTTACTTGCGACATATAAATATGTACATAGCAAGTTATGCATTCGTAAAAAAATCGAACTCGAGATTTTAGTCAGCAACCCTACTATATATTTCGTTCCGAAAGTGAAAATTTTCGAAAACGTATATTTGGTACTATTTATCTCTAAAGCGGAATGAAATCGACTACTTTCGGAATGGCATTTCCGAAAATGGAAATTTCTTACCTGGTAATACGTTTCCGTATGTCAAAAGCATTCTAATACGGAAAATTTGTTTCTACGAAAATTGTGATAACAAAACTTACAAGGAATGTATTAAAATGTATGTTTTTTTTTAGAAAATCTTAGTTATAATTACAATTTAAGCAATTAAATTTAATTAAAGGGAATCTGCCACCAGAAGGGGACAAGAGGCATTTAAAAACCACGACGCCAAGCAAACATAAAACTCCTCGTCTTTTTTTCACTCATTTTAAAATGTATGTGTATATTTTTACTTGCTACTAGGTACTATAGGGTAAGTTCTGCATTTGGAAAAAAATCGAACTCGAGATTTTGATCAAAGTTGACATTACAATGATAGCGAAGACGAATAAAGTGGGTCCGACAGTTTCGTCTGTCTGTCTGTGTGTCTGTCTGTCTGTCTGTCTGTCTGTCTGTCTGTCTGTCTGTCTGTATGTTTTTACCTCGAACTACAGCCTAAACTACTGAAGGTATTTTCTTCAAACTTGGTACTTAAGGGTCTTCGGTGATTCCCTAGAGGGGAAATTGAAATTTTTTTTTAGCTCTAAAACTAACGGTACCCCCCATACACCCGTAATGCATAATCTTATTTATCTCGAAAACGGCTCTAACGATTTTGATACACAAAATTAAGTGTGATATTATGGACATGGACTATATTTTGGTCTTTAAAAATTTTTGGGGGAAAATTTTATTAGAAGTACCTGTCATAGAACGTTTTTTTTTATTTTCGAATTTCTCATCAACGGCTCTAACAATTTTTACCAAAATTTGTATGCAAAAGCTCCTATGCATTTAAAAATATAAAATCTAAAAAAATGTTCGAAAAAATACACGAATAAAATGTATTTTATTGAGTACTAACAATTCGCGTATCAATTTTTTTTATGAAAATTTTAAGAAAAATTTAGTATACAAAAAACATGTTTCAGTGTGTCTGTATGACTGTACCTCTCCCTACAGCCTAAACCACTAGACCTATGTTCTTCAATCCCGGTAGTTAAGGGTCTTCGGTGATTTGCTAGAGGGGAAATTGAATTTTTTTTTAGCTCCAAAACTAACGGTACCCCCCATACACCCGTAATGCAAAATCTTATTTATCTCAAAAACGGCTCTAACGATTTTGATAAAAAAATTATGTGTGATATTATGGACATGGGCTACATTTTTGTAAAAAAAATTTTTGGGGCAAAATGTGATTAATGGTACCTGTCATAGAACCGTTTTTTTTGATTTTCGACTTTCTCATTAACGGCTATAACGATTTTAACCAAACATTTTCACCAGTAGCCCCCTTAAGTTTAAAATAATAATGTATATAAAAATATTCGAAAGAATATTTTTTGGGTTTTTTGAAAAAATACAATTTATTTTTTGAAAAATTAATATTTGAGCACGTGTGAACGATTATTTTCGTACATTATTTCTTAAAATCTATACTACTAAATACCTAAAATTGGCATCCCAAATTTTGTTCCCGAAAAAGAAATTTGTTATACTCGTAAGTTTAAGAAATTACTTTAATAATAAAACAATTTTTAAACTTTGTTTGCCTAAATTTATACTTTTCCGTAAATCAGAAGGCAATTCCATGCTTTTGAACATTTTTATCTCATTAAATCCATGTTTTATATTTATAAAATATACAGGGTGTCCCACAGTCACCGCCCCAAATGAAAACCATGGATTCCTGAGGTCATTTTAAGTCAAAAAACTTAAGTGGTCATTTTCTCGTTTTCGTCCCGTTTTCGAGTTATAACGGTTTTTATTATTTTTCCCTTAACTGGCTTTATCTTTGCCAAACTACGTCCGATTCGTAAGATTTTTTTTATAACCAATCAAGAATTTATTACAGTTTTAGTTTGTCCAAAGACTTTTTTTTCTGCGGACAACCGTTTCTCCGCAATTTTGCATCAAACCCAATTTTTTCGTTTTTTAAGTAGTTTTTTCACTTTGATATCAATTTATTCAAAAAAACACGTTTATGAGTATTAATTTTTTTCACTTATTATTAAAGCCTAGTTCATTTTCTTAAAAAAAAAATATTTTTTTTCCTTAAAAAGAATACTAAATGTAATTAACAAAAAATAAACAAACTGAGTGAATTAAAAAAAAAATATTTTTTAAATACAAAATTAACTTTTTTTGAGCTATTGTGGTTAAGAAAAGGACAAATAGATAAAGTTAATTAGTAAGACCGTTAACTAATGTAAACAGTAAAGATTTGCATTATGATTTGAAGGTTGTAAATGTCTTTCTCGCGTGAACTAGTGTCCGCGTCCTGTTCTTTCACTTGATACTCCATTTTGGATCTGTTATTCAAGTTGTAGTTTTTTTCAATTATTTGAGAACAATGGATTACACTAATCAAGAATATCTGGAAATGTTATTAATATACGCTGAAATGGGACAACTTTATCTATTTGTCCTTTTCCACACCACAATAGCTCAGAAAAAGTTAATTTTGTATTT
The DNA here is from genome assembly GCA_911387755.1 of Chrysotoxum bicinctum. NCBI lineage: Eukaryota > Metazoa > Arthropoda > Insecta > Diptera > Syrphidae > Chrysotoxum > Chrysotoxum bicinctum. The sequence goes on from OU426989.1 coordinate 98,048,846, forward strand.
AAAAATTATTTTTTTTTTAATTCACTCAGTTTGTTTATTTGTTGTTAATTACATTTAGTATTCTTTTTAAGGAAAAACAAAATATTTTTTTTTAAGAAAATGAACTGGGCTTTAATAATTAATGAAAAAAATTAATACATATTAACGTGTTTTTTTGAAAAAAATGATATCAAAGTGAAGAAAGCAACTTAAAAAACGAAAAAAAATGGGTTTGATGCAAAATTGCGGAGAAACGGTTGCCCGCAGAAAAAAAAGTTCTGAGAAAAACTAAAACTGTAATAAATTCTTGATTGGTTATAAAAAAAATCTTACGAATCGGACGTAGTTTGGCAAAGATAAAGCCAGTTAAGGGAAAAGAGAGCAAAAATCATAAAAACCGTTATAACTCGAAAACGGGACGAAAACGAAAAAATTACCTCATAAGTTTTTCGACTTAAAATGATCTCAGGAATCCATGGTTTTCGTTTGGGGCGGTGACTGTGGGACACCCTGTATATTAAATTCCAAATGTGATTTGTTGTGACATGCCAACGGAATAGTCGTGTCCTATTTGGTGCTGATAGCCTACCAGCCCTAAAATCTTTCAATTTACAGCTAGTTTCAGGATGTTTGGAACTGCTTTTCATCTTAAAGGAGCAGAGAGTTCATCTTGTTTCGCATTTAAAGCGTACAAAAAGGGGTTCTTCTATAGGCGAAAGTTCTGTACAAAACTAAAAGAAAAAATAATATTTAAATATTGAAATGAATCTTTGCCACCAATACAATATTGTACCTTTTATCACACATTTCGATAGTAATTTACCTATCCCGTATAATTTTTCATCCAATCCGTTCCATTTTTTTTTAAATGGAATCCATTTTTTTATTCTATATTAAATTCTTTCTTTAAAAAACACAATTTGTTCTTAACCGCCTTTTTTGTAATTGGTTTTGATTTCTTAATTTGACAGATCTCATGAGAAATAATTCGACACTCGAAAAAAACTAATCCGTAAAATGGAAAAGTATTAAGTACTATTTTTTCTGTTTGAAATGTTTTACAGAGTACAAAATCAAAAGCGGAACGGAAAGCACTTCCGAATAAAATTGACTTTCGGAACGAAATACAGAGTAGGGCCCCAGACTTGACATTACAATGATATGGAAGACGAAAAAATTCTGTCTGTCTGTTGGACAACAGCCTAAACGACTTGGCCGACTTTCTTTAAACTTGGTAGAAGACATTTTTAGTTTTATTCTTTTTTGTAAGACCAAAAATAGTACTTGCCATACGATTTTTATCAAAATCAAAAAAAAAAATTTTTTTTGGATTTTAAAGATAATTTTTCATTTTTTTTTTTTTTTTTTTTTTTTCAAAACTCATTTCGAAAACCCATTTCTCAATTTTTATTTAACTTGACAATTATTCGATATGAAAAAAATGTATTTTACCCAAAAATAATCGTGCCTGCCATACAAATTTTAAAAATGGTTTGTTAAAATCGTATTTTTCTGGAAAACGGTGCCTAGAATTTTGATAAACAAGTTTTTCTTCTGATTGATTCTTACGATCTATAATATTCAATAAAAAAAATTAAATTTAGGTATTACTGACTGTACCTATTACATAATCATCTTTTTCATTTTTGTAATTCTTTATTGAAAAATCTATAAATAACATAGTTTAACGCTGATGAATACTTGTATATGTATAGTTTAATGTTTTTTGCTGAACATGGTTCTGTACTCCGTTATACCCATAAACGCGAATTTCATCAAAAGTTTACTTAATGATTGTAGTTAATAATGCCGGAGACCACTCAGTATAAGATTTGTAACAGCTGATGAAAATATAGCAATTTCAAATATAATAGAGGTATGTTCGTATTTATTTAAATAATAAAACGGAAACGGAACTCCAAAAAAAAAAAAAGACTACCTGTCTAAATATCGACATTCAAGTTTCCTCCTCCGGCTTTCAAATTGTTGTGGCCACAAAATGTTTACACTTTTAAAATGATAATTTTTTTAAATTGGATTTTTCAAACTCAAAGTAAGTTAACATGGCGCACGGAGTCGGCAAATCCTTATAGTCCTCATCTATAGTGTCTATATACATTCAATTCACCAACCAACGCCTGATCTCCAACTATAGATTCAAAGTTAATTTACACATAATAATATTAATAATTTACGCGGAAACTATTGAGTTAGAAGACAGTAAAATGCTCAAATTAAGTCATCAAAGTCATCAACATAAATCGTGGAAATGCCACAACGCATCCGTTGTCGTGGAGGTGTAGATATACTATACGAGTAGATTTTGCGTAGCTTGGAGTTATTAATTATTGTATTGGCCATGAAGTATGCTTCTTGTTTAAAGTGGGTTTTGCTTTTTTATTGTGACTTCGAATTTTAATTAGATGCTTCTTCTTTTTCTGTAAAATTGAAGTGGCCTACGCATATATTTCTTATTGTTGGGTTGCATTTCCGTTGATGATGAGTTGGTTGGGCTTTGTGATTCACTCTTGCCATTATAAAACGTTTATTTTTCTCGCTGGGAAGTTTAATAGCGTAGATCCTAAACAAAACTTAGAGACTTGAAAAATTAAAGCACTATATTTATAACGATAAATATTAAAAAGAGGTAATCTCGCATTCATACTAGACTTTTTTCCATTTAACTTATAACTAACTTCAACTTCAATTTACGACACATTACTGGCTCTAATGTCGGTCATTTTTAGTTAGCCTTTCAAGTATAAAACTATATTATTGCTAAACTCACATTAAATATATTTTTCGTGCAGCACCTCTTGGCGTTATGGTTGGACAGTTTGTTGACACCGGAGCTCTGGTTTCGATTCCCAGATGTTTGTTAAACTTTTTTAGTAGGGGAAATCCTTAAAAAGAATCCTTGTATGTAGAAATCGGCAGACAAATTTAGAGTTGATCTATTCCTACCGTTTAACAACACGCACACAAGAGTGTTTGACAATTGTAAGTCAATAGACTTTGGTGTCAAGATGTGACATCCCACTATTTTTGAAATATGTACTTATAGTATCTCTTATGTAATACTTAGTGTAGTGATTAGACTTGCCAAAGGTCTGTGTTCGAATCCAGTCTAATCCATCTAAAAAAAAAAATTTTATAAACAATTGCTCTTGAAGTCACAATTACTCTTAGGCCCCATCTTTTTGCAGTGATACCAAAATTAATAAGACCTTTTGGGGTCAAAGATAATTCATCACTGAAAAACTACTTCAAGATTTAACTCCGGTATCAGTATTAACTAAACCTGAGTTAACTCAGCACTGAAGAACTGAGCCTTAGACTATCTCTTGCCGTTCGGGTTTCGCAGAAATTTGTAGAAAATTATTGAAAGTTGTGAATCACTAGAACTTAGTTCTCCACAACCTGTCGTGGCACTAATTTTTATAAATGCAACTGCAAAAAAATAGTATTTTCTAGGCTAATTTTTACTTAAAAGACACACATTTATTTTCGAAAATAAAACGTTTTTAAGATATTCCAGTCGCTAAGTGCTATTCGTTCTAGTAGATTGAAGTTCAAGAGTAAGTTTAAGCACATTTAAATTGAATTTTTTATGATAGTTCATATTTTTTTAAGATGATAAGAGCTTTAGTTTATTCATCTTTCAAGAAAACTTATTTTTTCTTAAATTTTCATACGAGTATACGTATGTAATACCAGTAATCTGAGCAGAAAAATGTCTCCTTTTCTTGTTTAGGCAGCATAAGCAATACAATTAAATGTGTGTCACACCCAACCCCATAAAAACTTATCAAATTTCAAGAATCTAAGCACCATTAGCACCTGCCTCTGATAACTTATATTTTCTTGTCTTTTGTCTTACAATCTTGTCGATTTTTCTGATTTCGTTCAGAGAAAAATAAAGTTAAAACAAACGTACCAAAGAATTACAATTAACAAAACACTCCTCTTGAAGATCATCATCGGCGGTAGCGTGATCTTCACCAAAAGAAGTGTTCATTCACCAAGATTGCGTGTTATACACACCTTTCAGTTCTTTTCTCAATAGAACGTGAAAGTGGGACAAACCAGATCCAGACTACCATGCTGAATGCTAGTGCGGTTGCAATGATTAGTTATTGAGGTGTGCTAGCTTAGTTAACATCATTCGAATCAAATTTATGATCCGAGTAGATTAGATTTAGAACAATAAACCGAGCATCATTGATTCAATTCAGCACAAAAGACTGTTAAGGTCATTGTGAGTTTTAATTGAATTCTTTTATCAAACTTTGACAGCCATAATATCAACACCTGATACCACCACCTCGGGGTGTATATGAATATTCCCAACTTTCATTGATTTTTTCTTAATATTGCTAACTTTCTCGAATGATTTCCATAAGGGCCAATTATTCAGTTAGTTTCTTTCACAAATTTGATTGCTTATTGACATAAGCTTCAAGCTAAATTGTAAATTAGTACACAAAAGTACCACAATTTTCACTGTAAATAGCGTTTACAGTATTCACGCCTACATTTGTCTTCATACTTGAAGGCATTTTGCCAAGTGAGATTGAAACCCTCAGAGATCTGATTATAATAGTCCGTAGATAAACAGGGGGTGTTGCTTTGTGTTGTGAAATTATCACCTTTGGTGATTGCGTCCCAAGACATAGCTTTCTTTTTCTTGCTTTATTGTTGCACATCTATATTAGAAAAGACGGTATTGTACTGTACGCAATAAAAACAATACAAAAAATCTACACCTTGAGCTGATTGAGATTAAGATTACCAGAAATGCAGTGCAATTCTTTTTTTTTTGTTGGGGAGAAAAGTGAAATGTCTTGAAGGTAAAGTTTTTGTTTCTTTTATTTTTGCTGCATTTTATGATGATTGTTTTGCATTTCAACCTGCAAAATTCAACGACCTGTAAGGGATTTGTATCGTCGAGTGAAATCATTACACGATAATGTAGGTTGAAATTAATGAATCGAATCGGTTTAGGTGAACTAATTATAGGTTTTTGTTGGACAGATCATCATGGTTCGTTTGACAGGAAAGTGGCTACTTAAGCAAAAAGAAAGTTTACTCGTCGGGTGACTTAATCATCCATATAAACCGTTTTAACTTCTTGGCAGGTTAGACTAATTTCTTAGAGTTTTATAAATCAAATCTATAATTGAATGAATGAATGTTCAAGTGACCTCAGCTCCTAGATGCGTGTCGCCCATGAACGCCAGTGGGCTCATCATTTATGTGATGCTGTAACTTTCTAAAACGATTCTTAAGTTTCATCTACACAATGCCAATTAACATTATTTATTTGTGTATTTAAACTGTTGATGAACATGGTAAATACTTTAACCTGTAGACATTACTGTAGATTTACTTAGTGTTTACGTCAATGCTAACGTTTAGGGGGTAATCTGTTTTGGAAGTAATTTTAGAAAAGTTTTTTGCTACTAGAATTGTTAACAAAGGTCAGCATCAGGATCTTCTCATCTGATAAATTCATTTCACAAAAGAAAAAATAATAATGCATTCCACAAATTAAAATAATAACAATTAGGCCTATTGTGCCACATCAGTTATTCTGTTATAAATTTTCTGTTATGAATCATAAAAGATTTCGAAAACGAAATTTGTTATCAAACAGAAATAAAATCTGTTATCATATGGAGGGCTCACAGCTGAACCGAACCAAGTCAGAAAAAGTGAATTCGAAGATATTAAGAGGTTAGGTAAATAAACTGCCATTAATTACTGAAATACATATTTAACTCATAGTAAAGACATTTGGAAAGTTTATTCACTCAGTTTTCGTTTGACCAAAAATGAAAAACAAGAATTGCAAAATGTACCCAATATTTAAGAAAAATTAAAAAAAAATGTGACTTGGTTCATTATTGCCTCGAAAAATTATGAAAAATTGTCATTAAAGAAAATAAAAATTGATAGAATTTAAAAAAGGAGCAAAAACAAACAATGAATTTATTTCAAAAACTAAACACAAATGTATTACAAAGTAATACAAGCTTATTAAAAAAAAAACATTATTAGTGATGAAATTTCATCATTTTCATCGTCTTCATCACTTTGGGGCTGCTCCTGGTGTTGGCTCCTTGTTAGCTCTTGTTTAATGGGTAGGTTCAATTTTTTAATCTGACGTAACTTTACGACGAGTTGGATAGAGGCTATTTTGTTCAAAATTTCAAAGGGATTGTTGGTTCCCCCTTTCCTTGCCTTATCTAAATAAACTTCATAAAACTCAACTTCTTTATTGAGTGTTTCCTTAAATTTAAAAGAAAAATGTGAATTGCGATCAAATCGAAGCCACCTGATTTTGAGCCATGAAAAATTATGTCCATCAACGGTCAAGGTTATCTCGCTAACGGTTTATTTCGCATTTTTCGCATAAATTTAAATAAAAAAAAAAGTTTAGACCAATTTTTTTCAAAATTGTGAAATAAAGTGCTTAATTGGCCACATACTTATATGTTTATTTGGAATACAGCTGTTGACATTGGATTAATAGGATAAATTCAAAGTTTCTTTAAATCCAGATTTTTTAAATGCATACACCCAACTCCGAAAACTGGAAGGAGGATTTGCGTCCTGCCTGCCGTTGCCAAAATATTAGCGAAAATAGTACTGGAACGCATTTGGGAACATCTAGAAGCCACACTCGATGCCGAACAAGCAGGTTTCCACGATGGATCCTCATGCATTGATCATATCAATACTTTAAGGATCATAATTGAGCAGTGCGGCGAATATCGATCACCACTTCACCTGCTTTCATTGACTTTGAGAAGGCTTTCGATAGGGTCCACAGAGAATTTATTTGGCTTTGCTTTACACAGGAGGGGTATCCCGGATAAATTAATAGCTATTATTAAGGCAACTTGTGATGGATCCAAATGTCCTGTTTTGCACGAATGAAGGCTGTCAGAAGAGTTAGAAGTCCAAAGTGAAGTCAGGCAGGACTGATTTATGTCACCAATATTGTTTCTGTTGGTGATAAACGATGTCCTGCGAGCGGCCTTGACGGGAAACGGAGGGATTCGATGGATTCTGACGTCTAACCTGAAACATCTTGACTATGCGGACGACGTATGCTTGCTATCTCATAGGATCATGGATCTCCACCAAATGACAACAGAGATGGAGAGAGAAGCAGAAATCGTGGGGCTGAAAATCAACTTCGACAAAACAAAGATGATCAGTCTCGGAACCCAGTCAGCTTCTCTCATAAATATTTCTCAACAACCGGTATATGGAGGAATAACTCTGCAGCACTTGGAAAGTAACAGTAGGTGTCACTAAGAAGCTGCAAACGTTGATTAATAAATGTCTACGAAACATCCTTAGGATTTTCTGGCCCAATCATATATCAAACTAAGAGCTCCTCAGGAAAACGGGTCAGGAACCTATTAACTCTATTATACGACGTCAAAAGTGGCAGTGGATCGGACACACGCTCCGAAAAGGCGACAACTGTATTGCGGCGCATGCAATGCAGTGGAATCCGCTCACTAAAGAAGGAAGAAGAGCTGGACGACGAGAAGCTCATGGAGAAGGACAGTCGAGGATTAGTCAGCCCAACTAGGGAAGAGTTGCGACTAATATCCAGGAACCGAACACGATGGCGAGCTGGCGTTGTGGATGCCCAATGCCCCCTATAGGGGTCCCCCACGGACATAAAAGGTCTGAGGACCTAAGTAAGTAAGTAAGTATACACCCAACCTCGCACATACCCCAAATCCTATAGTGTGCCCTAGTAGGGGGGTTTCAGGGAGGCAGCATGCAGAACGAGATGAAAAATACGAAACAAACCATACCCCCACGTCTGTTCGAGGATAAAATTGACGAAAACTGAATAATACTGACTTGGTTCGTTATGCTTCTAAATAAATCGAAAATGAGAGCCACTGACTTGGTTCTTTTACCGTTAACTAAGGAACAAAACAATTTTTGAATTAGGTCATTACAGCCCTAAATAGAGGTCAATTTTGCGGAGATTTTGGCATTAGTTTTGGATTTTTTTTTTATGACTTGGTTCGGTACAGCTGTGAGCCCTCCATATAATCAGCTGTGATTAAGTTAAATATTATATCTGATATAACTAAAACGGGTGACGAACAAACAAGTAACCTTTTGAACACTTTTTGTATCTGTACCATGGAATAAGCTTTCGTCCACAAAAATAAATGTATTTTAATTTTCTTATTTGTTTATATGATATGTATTTTAATATATTTTCTTACATTTGTCTCCTTTTAAGAATATTTTGTTGACGAAATAAAAGATCAACATCCATTTGCTTGATATACCTGTAAAATCTTGGAATCTTTTATGATAAAAGTCACAGAAGTTTTTCTTTTATTCTTTTATGATTTTTAACAGATTTCATAACAGATTTTGGCATGCTGAATACCAAAAATGCGATTCGTAAAAGATTTTATCTGAGTTCGAACGTTTGACAGTTTATAACAGTTTTCTTAGCAGATTTTATGACAGATGCCGAATACCAAAATTATAATTCATAAAAGATTTGTTGACAGCTGAAGCTTTTGTATGGAAATTCATAACAGAATAGAAGAATAAAAGATCTCGCCGAATAGGCCTAAATGCACTGCTGACCAGCGACAAAAAAAAAACTGACAGCTGACAATTGTGTTAATGAACACGTCCAGACTAGAAAATTAAAATTATTTCTCAGTTAACACATCATTGTAGATTTCTATGCATCTATGCATTTGAATTGGGTTAGGTTCGGATCGATTCAACATTAAGTTAACTGACGTAGTTGATTTACAAATAAACAAAATGTAGACGCTGCTTTAAGAATAAGTTGTGAAATGTATAGGAGCTTAAATTATATATATTAAGATTATAAAGGGTTTTCCAATTACCGCGGGTAGATTTTGGCGGCATGTGGTGGGCATGATATTTTGGTGAAATCTGTCAAATATATTGTTTATTATTTAATTACTTATGCGCCAAACCATGAAGGCAAGAAACACGATTGCACTGCAAGTCCAAAAGATAAAACTTTATTCGGCCCTAGCGAGGTACCCGTTCGGAGCGGAAAATTCTCCGATTTTGTACGATTCGGAAGATTTTTGCTTCGAGGTATGCTTCCGAACAGCTGTTCGGAATTTTTCTCCGACATTTTTTTAACGCACCCGACGAACTGCGTTGAAGTGCGATTAAGTGCTATATTTGTGAAATTTCTGACAGCTTAATGCATTTGTTTTTCCGATTTCGTCCCACACAAATTCTTCGAGAACAAATTGCGCAAACGCATTTGTGTATTCTATTATTCTATCCAATGGGATGTCTCCAAGCAATTTGAACCTCCGACCAAGTATGCGTTGCGGTCAATTTTCGCTCCGAACCGAGTATCAAAATAAGTGTTCGTTAGCGCAAGCATTACGCGCGTTGCACCAATTTTACTGTACCTACTCTTAAGCGTTTGATGACCAAATTTCAAACGACTGGTTTGGTAATCAATTAGCCAATATTCGTACGTCAAAGGAACGCAATATCAGTCAAGAACATTGCGGCGGTCCGTGAAAGTATACAGCGAAACCTGAGGCAGTCAATTCCTTGTCATACACAAGAACTGGGCCTTTCGCAAATTTCAACTTGTAAAATTTTTCCCGGAGACTTGAGCCTACACCCGTATAAAATTTAACTTACACAGGTGTTCAAACTTCATGACTATAGCCAACCCCGTTTGTTTGCTGATTTTGCTTCGATTGGAAGCGTTTGGAACAGGACCCTCATTTTGACCGAAAAATCCAAATTTGTATATATAGGCCAACACCAACCCACACGAGGTCTACCAGGTTACAATGCATGCTCAAAAAGTTACCGTTTGGTCTGGTTTTTGGGCCAAGGGCGTCACTGCTCTGTACTTTTTTGAAACAACGTTGGTGGGTCTTCTACTATCAGTTGCGAGCGCTACAGAACGATCATATCATAACCAATCCCTTATGGCCCAAATTGAACAATATGGACCTAGACAACATGTGGTTCTATCAGGACGAGCTTACTTGCCACACAGCGGACGCTACGGTTGACATTCTGTATGAACAATTTGAGGGTAAGTTTTAAATAACACAGGCCGTCGCTCAAATCTAGCCGTATATATGCGAAAAAGTCATTGAAAACTTAAGAAGCCAAGCGTGCTTTACACACAGCTTGTCTTATTTCATTTCAACATCTACCCATCCTTATTGAAAAACCCCTCACAAGCCAAAAAATAAGAAGGGAGACACAAAATATACAAAAGAAGCCGTGACAGTGAAGGAATAAACAATTAAATTACTCACATCACACTTCTTAAGGTTAAAGAAAACTTAAATATAAAACGAGAAATTTGTAACAACACGAATTAGGTTAAAGATAACTTTAGTATCCCTAGATATACATAAATGATGTTTAGTCCGTTGGACAATCATGCAAAACTTCTGGGTTCGATTCGTAAACGCTGCAAAAATGTTTTCCAAGTGTGTACTGTCTCTTGCGGGACATTAGGTCTGCATGTATAAAAGATCATAACTTGAGAACGACTGATTTTTTTGTGGTGTAAATGTCACATGTTTTCATAGCGACAACAATTTTCGCTTTGAATATTGATATTTATTCCGAAAAAAAGAATTGAATTTATGGTTACATTGGTGCATTTTGATGACAAAATAAGTTTAATGGCTAACAACTTTTCCGTTCCCAATGAATCTATTTTTCTTGAAAATGTTATATCAGACTGACTTAATATCATACTCATAGCCTTGGCGGACAGTTAGATCTTATGTCGATTTCCTTTACACATAAGAAATTAATTTCTGTGTGAAGCAGGGACGAAGCGTCCATATATTGAGTGGAATGAGTGCTTCCGTTTAACCATTTGAAAAAATCGTACCTAGCAAGGAAACGAATTCAAAATTCCAAATTGTATTAATATTTTTATTATATTATTTGTATCTATTAATGAATCTTTATTTACTCTGTAAATTACTTTCCAACATCATTATGAAAACATTATCATCTTTTACTAAAATTACTAAAGGAAATCGAGATCTCTCTGGTTATTACAACTTAAAATGCCACACTGCAAACCAACTGAGAATGCTCAACATCACTCCATTATTTATAAATATAATGCTCAATCTCATGAAAGTTCTTGCTAAAATGCTTAACAGCTATGCATTCCTTATTATCGCCTCCATAACTCAATTTCAAAATACCCTTTCACTCCAAGTCAACTGAAAATATACCTACACTACAACATCACTCACCAATATTCACAAAATGCTCAAACAACAATGATTCTCAAACAATAAGAATGCACAACAACTGGGCATTCCATTATTTCGCATACTGAACTTGATCTCAACCCAAAGTCAAAATAATTTTGTCTCGTTTCTTGCCTTTTGCCCAATGTGTGAAGAATGAGTTGAGTGAATGCATTACGAGAATTTTCTACAACAAGATATATTGGTATCCTTCAAACACCCCACACATACTTACACATGGCGACACCAAAATTACAAGCTACAAGGTTAAGATACTAAATTGTAAGCTTTCCTAAGTTTTTAAATCATGAACATCTTGGCTCCCGTTTGTCGTAATGGACTAATTTTTTTTTAATTTGAAGAAAATTAGCAGGACTATAAGACAAAAATCCAAAACTGAAAAATAGTTACCGTGAAATACAGTTTTTTTTCTCAATAACTATGAAAAAAAGGTATTAAAAACAAGAAAAAAACGTTGAAACCAATGGTAACTTTTTATGTTTTGGCTCAAACATATTAAATTAAATGCAAGTTGATAGAAAATATTGTTATTAGCAATACAGTTTTTTCATTTTCACTTTGCAACATAATGGGGCTGAGATATTAATTAAAAAATAAAATCATAAAATGCGTGGGTGCGCTGACTTACCTATGTTCAATAATTTATTACTCGGCTTTCGTTCATCGTAGTGCTGATTTTTTTTTAAATTGTAGGACTTAAACTTAAATAATAAAAAATAAAAATTTCATCGTTAAATGAGCTTTTTTCTTAATAATCACGAAAAAGTGATTTTTAAACAACAAAAAATTATTTCAACTTACTATAACTGTTTTTTCATTTGTTTGAACAAATGTTTTTTTTTTTATAACATAATAGATAATGTTATTAGGAATAAATACATGTTTACTTTTCGTTTGTACGAGATAGTGGAGCTGAGATATTCGCAAATGACCAAAAAATGACACAAAACACATTTTTACCAATAACTTTGGTAAAAAAAGTTGTCATGTGGTGCAAATTTGGTTTTAAGCCTTTCTGATAAGCACCTATCGATCCATGAAAAAAATAGACCATGCCTCTGCGCGCAAGGTCAAATGACGCTTTGACTGGACTAAAACTGTTATTTGATAATTTTACACAATTATTTTATGATAATTTCTTAATTTTAAGCAAAAGTAATTCTAATACAGCAGGACCAATATGTTACAGAATAGTTCCAATTCGTGTATTGTTACTTTGATGTTTTTTTTTTATTAAAAATAATTTTAAGATTTTTCTTTTCAAGCGGGATAGAAAAAGGAAAATTTTCACAGTTAAAGTGGAAAATTACCATACAACTTTATAGTCAATGACTTGAATTAAGTTAAAGAAATGAAATTCAAGTCAATTCATCAAATTCAAATCCTTAGGGCGGTAATTATTGAGCTATTAAAATTGAGAGCCTAATAAGCCTATTCAAATTTATTTCTATTAAAGCCACTTATATACATACATGTATACATTTAATTTTTCGTTGACTTAACCTTTCACTTCTAGAAGTTTACCGGGTAAAATTGATATCACTCTGTTCCATTTTATACATAAATGATAAATCAATATTAAAATACTGCTATCAAAAAGAAAAAATACCTGCTGCATAACTTATGACAGCCCAAGAACGTGCATATAGGTACCTACTCCAGTTTGATATGCAAATTTTATGTAAATTACCTAAGCATGTGCATTCCATATTGTAAAACGGTATGAATATAAAGAGATAATGTATTTCTATATTATTCAAAGATGGAAGTAGGTATGTATGTATGTATACACATGTTTATGTATTATATAGCAGCATGTATATACTCCAATTTTAATTTACGTTTAAATATGAATTTAGTTAAAGTTAATTTGTCTGCGTCCTTGAATCGGTTAGATTACTATACAAAAAATACATAAACAGACACCAGAAAGTAAATACAAAAAAAAATCCAATAAAATAATGTACAACTTTAATGCAGCCAAAGCCCCCGTTAACCAGAACCACACCACATACTCAATACACATGCATTTCATTTCGGACCATCCACCTGCTTCTGGCTCTGGATCTTGAGAATGGGTCCCCTTTGCTTTAATTCAACACATCACGACAAAAGCGTCGCCGTCGTCGCGTCGACTACGATGTGACATGGACATGGCAATGCTGCGCATAATATTTCCAAGTTAGGAACCTTCCCAACACTGTCCACATCCTCTACGGTCGTCCGTCGCCTTCGTCGTATTGTGATGCAGTTGACCAAAACTGTTTTACTTCGCTGATCCCTGGTTGGGCCTATTTGCTATATCAAGTCGGGTAACATCAGCACGATATATAAATATAAAGACCACGACTCACCAGCCACTAGGAACAGAAGAAGCAAAAATGACGTTAGTTTCACTTCTCGACTTATCTATGGTTCTAGTTTGTCTTTATCCATAAAAAGTCACACTTCTCATGAAGTTAAACAATAAAAACCTTAAACTATCTATTTAGGCTATCAACTCATAAAAGCGACAAAGTTTGATTCATAAAGGTATAAGCGGTCGGATTAAACCACAAAGTCTTTCAAAATCGTACATATGACTTGACACAAAATCAAAAAAAAAGATTGTGTGTACTGACGTACGCGCGGTTGAAGTAAAACTTCTTTTTCCTCAAGCAAAGCTTCTGTAAGATTATAACCTACGAACAAACATTTTGTATTCTAAAAACATGTCGCTGTCTTTGACGGATAACGTAACGTTTTGACATGTCACTGACAGCTGCATAGAAATTTTTTTACCCCCAACCCCGGAAAAGAAGTTTTACTTCAAAAAAACATCAAAAAGATATGTTTGTTTGTTTTTTTTTTTTAAAAGGATAGTGGTTTCTGCTTGTTAAATTGGTCGACCACATAATTCACAAACATTTTGTATTTTTAAAACATGTCGCTGTCTTTGACTGATAACGTGACGGTTTGACATGTCACTGACAGCTGCATAGAGAATTTTTTTATTCCCAACGCCGGAAAAGAAGTTTTACTTCAAAAAATTGAATGTGCGCGCCTAGCCTTAAATGAAATCGAGAAGAAAAGTACAAAACTCCCATGCCACTTGACAAGCAAGTTGCCTCGCTTTGTTTGTATTACCCTAGGGCTGCACGTGCAAGTATTGGCAAGCATGTTCTAATCTTGTAATGTACACAAGCATTTCTTAATCCGTACAAACCCGAGCAACTTAGTAGTCACCTGGCATTAATTCAGTATCCAGGCAACTTGGAAAGCAAGTACACTGACAGCGGCACTCTTGTAAAATTAATTATTAAAGTATTTGATTGATTAGTCGGGTGACGTTCAAATTTATAAATACCAAAACAAATGTCGGTGGCGTGTGCGATTAAGCGAATAAATATTATTAAAAAGTATAATTTCAAAACTTTCAGGCAACCTGATGGTCATATGGCATGACGTCTATGACAGCAAGAATACAAATGGTAGTGGATATACCCAACTTTTTGGCCAGTACTTTGTATGCGAGGGTTAGGTATTGGTAAAATTTATTTGGATTGCAATATGCTTGTCAATAATTATTCGTGTTGCATAGCCATTGCGCGTCTGAACCTATAGTTTTATGTTTATCTTTGAATGCAGCCATTTGAAATATGTAAATTCTAAATCGTATCCAACTTCATGTTATAATTACTTTGTATTCTAAAAACATGTCGCTGTCTTTGACGGATCGCGTGACGGTTTGACATGTCACTGACAGCCGCATAGAAATTTTTTTACCCCCAACGCCGGAAAAGAAGTTTTACTTCAATAACAAGTGTTGGGGTTACCATACTCAATTTTTTATAGAAAACTGTGATCTTAATTTAAAATGAACAATGAAAAGATCAAAAATCAATTTTTGTTCCAGCTATTCAATATAAGGCTATTTTGTGGTCTATACTTTACTAAATATTTAATACGAAAATTTCGTCTTAGGTATTCATCAAAGACACTCGCGCTTTTGGAAAATTGTCAGCAAACACGACCACTAGTTCGCACGGAGTAGTCTTTCAACATAATTCCTGGTAGTGTGGCAACTCTAAGAAAACTTAATTTTAAACAAAGTCTCTGTACAAAACTTGTAAAATTGAGCAAGCTTCACAAGGTGCTGCTGCTTCACGTCGTCACCACCAGTCGGTGCCAGAGTAGTGTCAGAGTAACGACTTAACATTAAGAAGGTCTCTGGCATTTAATGTTGGCAACAAGTTAGTTAGTTGTTGCTGGTGGTATTCGATTACATAACCTTCTTGTACCCCGGCCGGCCGGCGCGGCGCGGCTCCGCAAATAGGTTGCAGTAGTAAGAACTGCAACTTGTAGAAACCAATACCACAATTCACTGTTATCGGATAATATTGATCGGCAGGCATTTAAACTAAAAAAAAAAACATCCTACAAGGAACGATAATAAACGGGTTGTTCAAGAACTGGGTGTTCCAATGCGAGCCTTTCCCTTACTCGAGGCTATAATGTTGTTGAGCTTCTTTTTTTTTTTTTGTTTTGTCTTCTTATGGTTCCTTGCTAGTTTAGTTATTGAAATCACTTTAAGAGTGGCAATAAAACGTATTTTGTCTCTTCCTGAAGTAATTCTTATTGAAATAAGTTTTGTTCCAGAGAACTTGAACCTGGACTAAATGTGCGTGTTTTGTTTTAATTTCATTGCTCCCTTATATTGCTTGAATTTCAGAGATTCCTTTTTTAGATAAGAGAGGAAGATATCTTTGAACTCGTCACTAAAGACATCTGCTGGTTTCAGGAATTACGTACATTTTTGTGTTAAATAAAATTTATTCGATGCGGTCTGCCGGAGATCTTAAGTGAATTCATTTTTCAATGGCAATTTGCGTATACTTGAGTGTTTTTGTTGGACTTTGACTTCTAAAGTTGGTAAAGGTAGCCTTCCAAAGATATAGTACAAATACAAACTATGAGTGGAATTAGTCAATCAATAAATCTATCTTTGTGTGATATTGGTAGAACTCACACACTGAGGAAAATCCTGGAAAAGATCAACGAATTTAAAGTCGGAGCCAGCTATCTTTTCAAAGTCGCACATGATAGCATTCAGCATCAGAGTAGCTTTGTGTGATATTGGTAGAACTCGGGATCACAGGAAAACAGATCTACTAAACTGTTCCAAACATGCACAGGATTTTGGCAAGGAGATGTTCTATGATGTGACTTATTCTTTTTCGTTTTGAAATAGATGGGGCAGAAAGAACACGTTAACACAGAAGGCACTTTATTCAACAGCTTTGCCCACCTATTGAGGTGATTTTTTTGAGGTTAGGATTTTCATGCATTAGTATTTGACAGATCACGCGGGATTTCAGACATGGTGTCAAAGAGAAAGATGCTCAGTATGCTTTGACATTTCATCATGAATAGACTTACTAACGAGCAACGCTTGCAAATCATTGAATTTTATTACCAAAATCAGTGTTCGGTTCGAAATGTGTTTCGCGCTTTACGTCCGATTTATGGTCTACATAATCGACCAAGTGAGCAAACAATTAATGCGATTGTGACCAAGTTTCGCACTCAGTTTACTTTATTGGACATTAAACCAACCACACGAATGCGTACAGTGCGTACAGAAGAGAATATTGCGTCTGTTTCTGAGAGTGTTGCTGAAGACCGTGAAATGTCGATTCGTCGCCGTTCGCAGCATCTCAAGGAATGGACCGGTAAGTTGGCCACCAAGATCATGCGATTTGACGCCTTTAGACTATTTTTTGTGGGGCTACGTCAAGTCTAAAGTCTACATAAATAAGCCAGCAACTATTCCAGCTTTGGAAGACAACATTTCCGAAGAAATTCGGGCTATTCCGGCCGAAATGCTCGAAAAAGTTACCCAAAATTGGACTTTCCGAATGGACCACCTAAGACGCAGCCGCGGTCAACATTCAAATGAAATTATCTTCAAAAAGTAAATGTCATGGACCAATCTAACGTTTCAAATAAAGAATCGATGAGATTTTGCAAATTTTATGCGTTTTTTTTTTTAAAAAAGTTCTCAAGCTCTTAAAAAATCACCCTTTAGTACAAATACAAACTATGAGTGGAATTAGTCAATCAATAAATCTAGCTTTGTGTGATATTGGTAGAATTCACACACTGAGGAAAATCCTGGAAAAGATCAACGAATTTAAAGTCGGAGCCAGCTATCTTTTCAAAGTCGCACATGATAGCATTCAGCATCAGAGTAGCTTTGTGTGATATTGGTAGAACTCGGGATCACAGGAAAACAGATCTACTAAGCTATTCCAAACATGCACAGGATTTTGGCAAGGAAATGTTCTTTGATGTGACTTATTCTTTCTCGTTTTGAAATAGATGGGGCAGAAAGAACACGTTAACACAGAAGGCACTTTATTCAACAGCTTTGCCCACCTATTGAGGTATGTGATATCGTCAATGTTGAATGTTACCAGAGTTATATAGATAATAGAGTTCGGGTGATTGAAGATCAACAACGAAACAACAACATCGAAGAAGTTGATTAGTTCATCTACCTCGGAGTTAATATTAACTTCACGAACGACTCCTTAATGGAGATCAAACGAAGAATGACTCTGGAAACGCGTTGATAATTCGGTTTGGTGAAAAAAAAAATTAATTCAAAAATCATCACTCGTAAGACGAAGTGTACTTTTATCCTGCTTTACGGCAGCAAGTGTTGGACTACTCGTATATGCAGAAAAATTCTTCGACGGATATATAATGCTGTGTGCGAGAAGGGTAAATGGGGGAGAAAAAACAACACTGAACTCTATAAGATGTACTAAGAGTTTAATGTAATCATTGATCCAGCGAAGGGACGACTATGCTCTATCCAAGAGAGTTTTCGATTGCCAGGCCCCAGGTTCGAAGCGATAAGAAAAAACGTACCTCCAGTTTAAAGATCAAACCATCGCAAATGCCAGAAGGCTTGGCCTAAATGACTAAAAGCAGCGTGCTCGGGAATGTAGTTCATGTACCTACTTACGAACATACGAGTATCGCAATTAAAAATTTTTAATTTCTCAAACAATATTAGTTCTATTGTATTTCAATAAGAACCAGTCCCTAATGGAAAATGCTTATTATCAATGAAGTTTCCCTAACAATTTTTTAATTTGCTTGCATAATTTCATATATTTTAAACATTTTTCTTGAACAAAATCCATGTTTTTATAGCTACATTTTTGAAATTCCAAACTACTTGAACATAAGAGCAAGTTACGTGCAACCTAGTCAAGAGTTTTGTTTTTTAAATTGTCGACTTGCTATCTCGTCGCTAATTAGCAATGACACTTGCACAGAATTAAAAATCTAAAACTAGAAGAAGTGTCTGAAAGTCCTGCCTATAAGAGAGACAAAAATCAACGGCTAAATTTTGGGTATAGTCCCCAATTTCTCTATATTTTCAGTCAGCTGGAAAATTTTACGCGGGATAATAAGTTAGAGAAATAATAATTCAACAAGCTATAACTGTAAAAAGTGCAAATTCATCACAAACCCAAAATCTTATTTTAGTAAACTGAAAAATGTAAAATTTAGATTAAGGGGATGGTCTACATTTGTATACATTTATTTTACATCCAATTCGTATTTGATGTAGACATTCAATTTGCTTGGAAGAAGAATAATATATTTCTCTTTTTAAGAACCCTCTTCTTTTTAAGCTGTTACAGCTAGGGCCTATTGGCTTGCAGCTCTCAATCATTTCTTGTCCATTTTACTATCTGGCAGGAATACAGGAATGAATCCGAATGGCTAAAATTATAGGCACTATTTCTCAACATGACATATAACTGTAAAGAGGTTATCAGTTTGAGAAAGTTAAGCTTCCGATGTTACAAAACAAACGCTACTGAGGAAAATGAAATCCGGAAAAGTACTTACACGATCAAAATCTACGTCAGAAAATACTACAACGTCCTAAAGGTAGTAAAAACTTTTAGTCTTTTGTAAAAGTTAAAAAAAAACTCTTCTAAGTCATCGGTTCCAACACTCGTTCACAATAACACTCCTTTTGTCAGCTCGCAAGAAAAAGCATATCTACTTGTAAGGCAGTCTGCTGCAAATTCGACTTTGCCGCATAGTGTTATAACTCTTCCTGCACTTGAGAACGTTAACGGTTCTATGAAAAAAATCTTCTTCAAAGATCTTTAAATACATAAATCCGCAGATTGTATACCGCCTTTAATTCTGAAAAGGTGTTCTTCTAAGCTGGGAAAATCATTGCGTAAGCTTTTCCATCTGTCCTACTCTTCGGGGGCTCTTTTCGAGTAGATGGAAAACGGCATTTGTATAGCCAGTTCCTAAAAAAAGGGGAATCTTCTTCTCCCTCCATTTACCGACCAATTGCACTAACGTCCATTCTTCCCAGGGTCAAGGAAACGCTGATCAACAATCAGCTCAAGAAATATCGCGAAGAACTAAAGCTCTTAAATGATCGGCAGTACAGCTTTAGTAGTGATAGATCCACTGTTGATATGATGGCATATCTCACCGAAAAGTTGAACAAATCTTTACATCATTTTGGTAAAACAAAGGTTATTGCACTTGATATTTCTAAAGCATTTGATAGAATTTGGCCTGAAGCTCTTTTATCAAAAATGCGTGCACTTTGTACAGAAGAGTTTCTTCTTCGTTGGATTAGTAATTACCTTTCTTAGTGCTGGTTTGCCCCAAGGATCCGTTTTATCACCCACACTCTTCCTTACTTACATTAATTATCTTTTGTCTGAGACTTCTAATCCCCTTCATTGTTTCTCTGATGACAGCAGCTTTTCGTTTCCATACTCACAACCCGGCTCTTCGGCTATGGAACTGATTAGATTCCGATCATGACAGCATTTAACAATAGGGCTGTCTTCTGTCGATCAAGCAAAATATACCACCCTTGCCATTATCCATGAATGGCACTTGCATCAAGGAAACTGAAAAGCATTTCATATTCGGTATGTCTGTTAATGAACATCTATTATGAAATTATCATATATTCGTCGGAGCCAAAAGGCAGCGAAATCATTAGATCTTCTCAAAAGATGCAAAAAATGTTTGTCCCTCTTGATCTGGCTACCATCTATAAGGCAGACATCCTGTCCATGAGAGTTTAACTCTCATATCTGCGATCATTTACTCATTTTAACCTGTTGGATATAATTCAAAATAGAGCCCTTAAACTTAAAGTAGACAAATCCAATACGGAAACTTTTGTTTCTCTTGAACACCGTTGTAACGTCTCTTGTCTTTCATTGTTTTATCGATTATTCTATCAACAATTTTCAATTGAATTAGCCAATTGCATTCCTCCCCTCAAACAATTCCGCTGTAATACTCGTTTGGCTGGGAAAGCTCATCAGCTTACACTTGAGCCTAACTTCGGACGTACTATCAAATATAGAGGTTCTTTCGTTAGCCGCCAGAGTGTGGAATACTGGAATACCACAATAATTTTAAAATCTACCAGAGCGTTAAATCAAATAAAAAGTCTGTACTTGGAATAGACACTGAAGATATTATTATTGAGATTTCCTACAATTACAAAAAGTCAAGATGGATCTTCTTCGAACAAAAGCACTTTCTTACAACCACAGAAAAACACTCCGATTGCAAATTTATCAATTCAATTGTTACATTAAAATAGTTCCGTATTTTTGTTTTTTTTTTATTCTTGACCACAATTCCCCAGATGCACAGCTGAAAATCTTTTCAATCGAGAGAGGATATTTGATCGATTCATAAAGATTTTCTACCTTTACCATCTGCTCCTATAGTCAAGTTTGATTTCCTACAGATAACTCCAACCTTAACTTGTTTGTGGTCATGAAGTGGTTAAGTCAGGAAATGATTCAAGTGCCAAATATTATATTTCAGATAAACACACATAAACGTACGCCACACTACAATTGATGCATTTTTGACGAGAAAGTTAGTAAGAATTGAATAGATTTATAGTCATAGACATAATTTTGGGTTAGGCCTCACCCTTTAGACCTTTCAGGTCTAGAACACTACGAACATACCCAAACCTGGATTTGTATGTTTGATTTCTTTATTATAAGAAAATACTTGTAACACACATACCGATACGTGAGGGACATGTCGTATTTATGTTTGCTCAAAGTGAAACTGTCAATGAAATCATGAATAAATTAACATATGCATGGCGCATGTTCTTTGACATATAATATGATCATTAAATTCCATATGACATCAAGACAGAAAATAATAATTATTCAAATGGATTATTTAAAATAAAAATCTTACTTTCGATTTTGGCTTTATTTTTGTCAATACTCAAATGGTATTATAATCTTATTGTCCCAATTCTTTTGTTCTTTTATTTTTTTTTTTGTCTTTGTTTACTTGGTGTTTTTAAACGAAGACCTTTCTGACAGTTTTATGCCTTTAGCTATTTAATGTCTTAATGGGAGATTCTCCCATAATTCTCTTGTATTTTTTTTTTTTTTTTGTATACCATTTTTGGTAACAGAAACTTTAGTTAACGTTAAAGTTGTGTAGTTAAGCTCTACACTATAGCATGCAAACATGGCACCAATTTAATTTGATTTTCCACGCGTTTAAACAATGCATACTTAGTTAAAAAATACTGGTTGTATCTACGTATGTACCTATATGTAAATTTTAAGAATCAAGGACGGAGAAAATTGCAGACTTGTGGCATAGATGGTGATGGTAAAGTTATTAAGTGTGCGAACGCTTCTGGCGAAGTTGTAGAATGAGAATGAGAATTTAACATAGTCAGGTGGAACAAGAAAATTTTGGTTATTCATAATGTGGTTTTTTACGTTAATGAACTCAGAAATATTTTTGAATTTTATAAAAATTGTTTCTTCTTTCAAGTAAAATCTTGTCAAATAATAAGATAATTATACTCAATAAGAAAATTGTTCTGTTTTATTATTTTGATCATTTCATGAATCATTATTATTTTTCTTGCATTTCGTTGGGCGCCACTTTAAAGTTATTAAGAATAAACAACCTATTTTTTTATACATATTCTGTATAGTTTTATTCATCAAAACCCACAATGAATTTACCCTTTTCTACTTTGACTAAGTTAATACGTTTGTTTCAAATTTGAATCTTTTATAAAAAATTAAATTTTAATTTAAAAAAGAATCTGGTGGATTCGTTTAAAATAGGGAAAATGGACCACTGCGTATTAACTTTTTTCTTGACAAACAATACGTAACTTAGGACCTTGCCGCATCTTAAGGGGTTTTAAATTAGCGCAGGTAGACCACTATGTCATATTGACATACTACTATCAATAGAATGAAAACTTTTATCTCTAACAGAACAAAAGGAGTAAGTTCTTAAGAGAATTTTTTGTACGACTACAGTTGTAAAGTGGTTATCAGGTTAAGAGAATTAAAATTCCGATGCTACAAACCACAAATACATGAGATGCTCCTACTTGAAGGAGAAAGTTCTTGGATGGCCAACATCCACGGCAAAAAAATACTACAATGTTGTAAGGGTATTAACAACTTTTCATCTTTTATAAGAAATATTAAAACCACTTCTAAGCCATCGGTTCCAACACTCGTTCACAATAACACTCATAACCTTTATAGCCAAACCACAATCTCGCGTTTGGTCGGTCGGCCTTTGACATTTTGAATAAAAACAATAGACTCTTATGAGGCAATCTGAAATGTTACCTCCGGCGTTGCGACCGCGTTATATCGTAATATCGTAAACGTCAGACCAACGCCAGGCCAAAGCAAAAGTAGATCTATTTTCTATTCGGTCGGGCGTTTGACAGTCCATTATCTGCCGTATTTTGTATTTGTTTTGAAAGTTGAAAATTGAAGTGAAATAAGAAGTAAGTAATTGAAGTTCTTTTTTTATAAATAATTAAATCTAAAAAAGTGTGGTTCTGTTTTTAATTAAATAATAATATTATAAGGGTGGGAAATAATCTACACCTAGGAGAAATTGGTTTTCTCCAAGAATGCTTTTCTAGTTCTGGCTCGATAAAAGTTCTCAACAAATCGAATGTCGCCGGTTTCATTCGGGTTATTTTAAAAAAATGTTCTGGATCATGCTTTTGCATTGCATCATAATTAAGAGCAAAGAATCCATCAGTGTCTCTGCTTAAATTGAGCTCCCGAACCCATCGCTGCCTTTCTACTCTTTTTTCGTCGTTTTTAAATGCCTCATACCCAGCATAGCTCAAAACACCGAACAAGGAAAAGTCAAGGAGGTCATAAAGATCATCCATGTCGGCCATATCCATCTCTTGTTTAAGAAAATAGCTTTACAAATTAACTATTTTAAATGCCCAAAATTTAAAATACGCAATATTATATACCTTGTAAATTAATAAACAGTAACAAAATTCATTGGAATATAACAATTAAGTAGGTACCTATCAAAGATGTCATGGAAATGTCAGTCAACGCTCGAGGTTTGAAGCTATATTTCGTTTTACAAATGCTACGGTCGCGATTTTTGACACACAAAATCGTATATACGATCAAACGCCCATTTAACGCCGGACCGACGAACGCGAGATTGTGATTTGGCCATTAATAACATTTTGTCACAGCTCCCAAGGAAAAAGCAAATCTGCTTGCCAGATAGTATTATCTTTGTATATAAAACTTATAGTACTATCAAGAAGACGAAAGATTGTGGCTAGGGACTGCAATTTCTATATTTGCCTTTGCTAAATTTAATAATATTGTTGTGAACAGAGCTTTATACTACTACAGCGCCATCTGTTGGAAAATTGCATATCTAATTTATGGAAGAAACAAAAAGCTCTTTTCCAATGTCAAATGTATTTCCTCTTATTCCAACCACCTAGAAAATTCCAAGACGGGAAGCTTCGCGAGTATATAAGGGAGTATATAAGGGAGTGTTCGCGGTGAGCACGACACAGTTTATTTTTGATTACGGAAGTGTGCAAAACTCTGCTTATCGGATTGTGGAAAGTGTAAAACAAGTGTGATTTTAATTTGAATAAAGTATTTGAGTTGATTATAAATTGAGATATATTGTTGGGATTTGGAAAGTAAAATAAAGAAGAAATACTAGAAAGAGTAATAAGTTTTATTTAACGAACCTAGTAAAAAATATAACAATATAATATTCTCTTTTTTACTACTTGTTTTGTATGTTATGCTACTCTCCACTGTAAAAGCGTGCGCTAATTACTGTGCCACCACCAGGCTACAGGCTAGCGTCCGCAATACAAAATCACGCTCCATGATAGAACAATAGGTTATATATACAAAGGTATTATGACTCCTATACTTGAGAGTGTAAGTGGTTCTATGAGACAAATCTTCTTTCACACTCGTATTGTCGCAGGAGTCCTTAAAGGCCTTGACATACACAAATCCGCTGGTCCAGATTGTATATTCATTTTAGTTCTGAAGAGGTGTTTTTCTACACTGACACAACCATTGCGTACGCTTTGGAAAACGGCATTTGTCCAGCCGGTTTCTAAAAAAGGCAAATTGTATTCCCCCTCCAGTTACAGACCAATTGCACTAACGTCCTTTCTTCCCAAGGTCATGGAAACAATGATCAACAAACAGCTCATGAAATATCTTGAAAATCGAAAGCTTTTTAATGCTCTGGTAGTACGGCTTTCATAGCAATAGACCCACTGGTGTCCCACCGAAAAGTGGAACCCATCTTTACATTATTTTAGTAAATTATAGGTTATTGCACTTGATATTTCTAAAGCATTTGATACAGAAAATTAATAAATTTGGTATCGATGGTTCTTCCTTTCGTTGGATTGGAAATTACTTTTCTGGCCGTTCAATTTGAGCTGTTTTGGACGGTTTTAAATCTAATAAGCAAATAATAAATAATGGTGTGCCGCAAGGCTCTGTTTTGTCAGCGACACTCTTCCCTATATGTTCATAAATGATTTTTTGCCTGCAACTTCTTATCCACTTCATTGCTTCGCTGATGACAACAGCCTCAGCTTTGCATATCTCTTTCCAGACTCACAACCCTGCTCTTCGACTGTGCAACTGAAACGGCAGCGTATGCTAAGCTAATTAGACATCTCGGCAGCATTATTCAATAGGAAACTAAAAACCCTGTGGAATTTAATGCTTCAAAAACACAAAACTATCTTCTGTCGACCAAATGAAATATAACACTCTTGCCATTAATAATTTTCATAGTCGGTATGTGTATTAACGATCATCTCTTGTGGAATGATCATATATTCGACGTAGCCAAAAACGCAGCGAAATATTTCGGTTTTCTTAAAATATGCAAGACATTTTTCCTCCTTCTGACCTGGCTACCATCTATAAGGCATATATCCGCCCAAAACTTGAGTATAGCTATCATTTTTGAATTGTTCTCCCCATTACTTATTTGAACCTATTGGATAGAATCCAGAACAGAACCATAAAACTCATAGGAGATAGATTAATTGCGGAAACTTTTGTCTCCCTTAAGAACCGTCTAAACGTTTCCTGGTCTTTCATTGTTTTATCGCATTTTCAACAATGCTCAAATGAAATAGCCAGTTGCATTCCTCTTCTCTAACAATTCCACCGTAATAAATCTTCTAGCAATAAAAGCACATAAATTTACCCTTGAGCCTAACTTCAGACGATGTTCTTTCTTAAGTCGCACTACTAGAATGTGGAATACTCTGTCCTTCTCTATTTTTCCGCCTTTATTGTGATGTACAAGCTTTCAAAACTAATGGGCATCGACATCTCCTATTAAATTTCCTCCACTATTATAAAAAAAAAAGTTCAACATCGGAAGGACCAGATTTGTTTGAATTTCGACTTATACGAATTTTAAAAAACTTTTAAATTATGACCATAATGGCTCTAGGCGCAAGTAGGAGAATAAGAAGAATATTTACTTAAGAACTATGATTGGCAAGCATTTCGCGTTAAAGAAGAATTTAAGTTCATCTGTTTCATCTCAGAAATATGATGATTTTCATACATAAATAGCTACTTACCTACATACGCATCTACAAAAGTATGGATCTAACTATATGTTTGTCAATAATCTCATTTGATCGCGTTTTATAATTGTTCAACAAATGCTTATTTTTTTTGCGTTTGTCTAAAACATTTGCATTTTTTTAACTTAAGCTAAAAATTAAAATAAATGAAAACATTTCGAAGCGTTTGTTGCCAACTAAAGAAAAAAATGTGGCTTTGTTTATTTTTGCTTTATAAAATCAATGAACCCAGACATTGAGTTGAGATACATACTACATATGTACATATGCAGATAGTTGAAATGAAAATATTCACCCGCTCACTCAAAACTTTAAGATAAAATGAAAAACCATGTTGACATTGAGTACCAGATTGCAAGACAACTTTCATAACATATACACTACGTGTATCGGTAATAATATTTATATAATTTACGTGCATAGTAACATACGAACATATGTACATACATTATTTCAATTTGGTTAGGTTTTTCAAGGTCTTACTGAATTTAGATCAGTCTAAGCTCACAAGTGCACTGAATGTACCATGTTATGTATTTACTTAGTATCTTGATGTCGTAAATTTTGTTTCCAAACGGTTAATGTTTATGTTTATTTTTACTGTCAATTTTGATATTGCGATCGATTTAATAAGTTAAAAGAACAACAAGGCTTGGAAGAAGTTGAAAGTATTTTTATATTTTTGTTTTGAAATCAAACAAATTTTGAAAGATAATAATAATGATGGAAGAACCAAGAATTGCTCCTACGATTTCGATAAAATTTTACACATTAACCATGCAATGGTTAGGTTAAATCATTTCATCTAAGTTGCATTTATGTCAAGTAAAAACGATGAATTGGATTAGGTAATTTCAAGAATAGAAAAAGTCTATAGATAAAATTTCCAAAATTATTTGAAAACTCAAAATTTTACTGAGTCATCTAAACTTTATTATGGTTTTATTGTCGTCAGCTTCTCTGTTTCACAAAAAATGAATCCTTATGTATGGCTAAAAATGTCTACCCTGAGAATATCAATATGTTCAACCTTGGACTTGGTAAAACAAATTAGCAGGGAAAGTGATTTAATCCAAAGATTCATATGATATTGAAGAGTTTAGCTCAAAATTTTTGAGCCACAACAAGAAAAAAATTAAGAAAAAACCAATAACTCTGCCAATCGTAGAGATGCTCTTTAATAGTTGTCTAAAAATTGTTCCATATTTCTGTTATACCATATAGAGACCATTTTGAGTTGTATTTAATTTATATTCAAAGTGGGAAAATTTCCCCATGTAAAACCAAAAGATCTCAGAGCTATTAGTCTATCATCATACCTCCTCAAAATTTTTGACCGACTGTTTGATATCCATTTAAGAACCAGCAGTGACAATAGTCTTCTGTCTACGGCTTACCACGCATACAGTAAAGAAAAATCAATGGAAACAGCTCTTTATACACTGGAAAGAACCATCGAATAATCCCTCTATCATAAAGAGTTGGGTTTCTTGATATAGAGGGCACTTTTTACACTGCAATCGCGTCTGCACTGTCACTGAGACATTGTAGAAGGTTCGCTTGGATAATTAATCGGGCGGGTTTTCTGCAAGAAGATCTGTCAGTAGGCTTGATTCTGTCTCTACCAGCTCAATAACGGCTCTCAACCGCCGATCGACTCTGTTGGAGATGGCGCAGCAGTTTAACAATCAAGTCTGCTGGGTGCCGGGTCACAGGGACATTTCAGGAAATTATAAAGCCGACGAACTCGCTAAAGGTGGAACAATGATACCTTTAAAGCCAGATAAGGCAAATATAGGTATTCCCATCGCTACGTATAAACTTATGCTAAACCAAGATGATATACAGAGAACAAACCTTAGGTGAAACAACATCACCACCTGCTTGGTGAGAAAACAGAGTTGGCCAAGGATGGATCTGAATAGGTCCAAATTTTTAAAATCTTTACGTTAATCGCACATAGGACACTGTTTCATAGACAAGTACGCAAAGTGGCTTCGAGTTTATTTTAATGATTTATGTAGAAGCTGCAAGGATGAAGAAGAGGAAGAATTGATTTCTTACCTTATCTGTATATGTCCTGCTTTATCCAAAAGACGTAAACTCTATTTGGGTGATTTGTTTTTAAAATGACCTTAGTGATCTGGCAGATATAGATAATAGGCAATCTCGCTCGTTGCATAAGGAGCTCCAATTGGTTTAACGATTAGGGAGAAAGTCATCAAGATTCAATGTGGTATCACAGTGAACGAACTCATAGTCTAAGTGCGTCGGAACTACTGTTGCCTTCCGCGTCAACCTAATCCAACGAATAATCTGTTCCTCTGCCAACTGCCCATGATAATCGTATTACAGTTTCTTTCTTTGACAATTTTTAAAATTTTTTAACATTTAATTATAAAATAGTAGGAATTTACCTTTATATTTGCTTTTTTTTTTTTTAAATGTTTTAAAAATTTTGTAAGATTTATTTATTTTGTTTGCAACAATTTATAATTTTTGTTATTGCGTAAGCTAATATTTTCTCAAGAAATCTACCAGAGGAGTTCTTTAAGTCATTTAAAAAATGAATTTTATTGTTATGAAAATTTTTATCTGGTAACATTTATTTTTAGTCTTTTACATAAGAGCAAGCTCGTGCGATCCAGTCTAAATCTTATAAGATATTTTTTCTCAAAAACTCTTGACAGATTAAAAAAGAAAGAACAATAAATTTCATAAAGTAAAATTTACGGAACAACTGCATTGATCAATTTTGTATGCTACCTAAAAAGTTAGAATGGTATTGTAAATTTAATTTTTTTTTTGATAACACAATTTTTTGAATCTTGACAATTAACAGTTTTTTATTACTATCTACAAAATATAAAAAAAAATTGTATTTCATCTAAAAATAAAATTTTCCACAATACAAATGTCAAAGAATGGTTTTCGAAAATTGTATTTTTCTCGAAAATGCCACCTAAAATTTAGATGAAATTTTATTCTTTGGCTTAATTTTTCCGATCTTTAATTCAATAAAAAAATGTTTTAAAAATATAACATATATAGATATTATGTATATTATTTATATTTTTATATTATTATAAATTATTATTTTTTTTTTCAAAAACCAATGATTTTTAATTTTTGTTCTTGCATAATTTCATGTTTGCTAAAGAAAATATATGGCATGCTGTTTTTAGCTCAAACTACAAGACTTTAAAAAATTATTTGTATCCTTCTAAATATTTATTTTTTAAATTACAAATCTCTTAAATATAAGAGCAGGGTCGTGCAATCCAGTCGTTCATTTATTAACGAATTCAGAAAAAAATTTCAAAGCTATAGTTTGCGATATTTTAAATAATTTAGGAAGCTACAAACAATTTGTTTGTGTATAACTGAATACATGGTCTAAAGTTCTAAGATTATAGATATACCGGATTATGATATTAAAAGCTACTGTAATGTTTCTCTTTGTAATAGGGCTATGAACAATGGGAAGACATTGATGAAAACACTTAACAATAATGGCCCAAGAATTGATCTTTGAGGTACACCAGACGATAGCTCAAAAAAATTAGATTTCGTTTCTTTTACAATAACTGATTGTTTTCTGCAACTGAGGTTTGTATATCAATATCTTCTGACTAACTGTATCAAATGTTTCGAGAAATCCTTAATCTAAGTCCTTATCTATAAATCTATACTGATGTTTACTTAAGAGGTTATTGCCCTACAGAAAACTAGCTATTAGCTTGTGCAAAAGTTTTCAAGTACTTTGGATAGAAATGGGAGAACAGAAACTAGTGTAAGCATATTTTATTACTTTGACACATTTCCAAAGGTACTGCTTAAAATAATAGAATTGAAAACATGCGTAAGAATTAAAAAGATGTACTAACATCGGTAATAAAAGAAATTCCCGCAGTTGTAATTAATTTCCTGAATTAATATTTTTTTATGATTTCACATTTGTTCAAGAAATCAGACGACATTCTTTCAGCTAAGCTCAAAATATCTAGGTAATCGTTTTATTTATTAAAAATTATTTTTCTTTGTCAAATCATCAAAAACAACCTGTGGGGTAAGTTTGGAAAATCCCGAAAAGCACATATGTCTTTATTCTTCTTAAAGCCATTTTTAAGCATTTTACTTCAAACTTAGCTAATTTTTATGAAATTATTTCAAAATATGCAAAACCAGCAGAATTTAATTACCTACTAGTTAAATCTTTTCTTTTTAATTAATAAAAAAAAGTAGAAACGTGACAGACAATGGTGTTAGATAAACCTTACATTTCTCCCATTCTCACATGTGTACCCTTTTCCATATAACAAATTTCACATTCAACTCATCCATAAAAATTCAGAAGTATCTCATTAAGATTCAAGATAATTGCCTAATTAACTTTTATATCACTTTCTCAAAACACAGAACAAAAACACCTTCTCTTTCAACAAACGAAGAAAAGATTCACCCAATAAAATACCCAAAATGAATGGAATCAGTGAATACCATTGTGGAGTCAAAATAAAACAAAAAAAAATCAAAACAAAAAATAATGCCCATTCATAAAAATTTACTAACCTTATTATTACTGCAATAGTAAATATCCGACATTTCGCTGCGTGTTAAACAATTTTGAATCCAAAAAGAAAATTATTTGTTTGTAAAGGAAAAAAGAAATGTCTTCGTTGACAAAAAAAAATAACTAAAATATCTTTACGGCTACGCGTTCCACTTAAAATAAGTACAAAACTTCTTGACGTAAATTAACTTTTTTATTAGGGAGATTAAGCTTAAATTTCACTTAACGAGTATTAACACTCTTGTGTAATGATTTTCCACTTCTTTTGGTAATTAAATTTGTTTAACTCATGGGGAAAGGCCCTACTTTTGAAAATCACGTTTAAAACCATGCGCAAAAAATATATAATTGACTCGTCATTCTGTGTTGAGCCTGAGTTACGGAAATTACATGCGATTAAGTTACCAAAAATAAACTTTACTATTGTTGAAATACAATCATCATTGTCACGCTAGCTTACACGAACGTATCTTTAAGTTAAAATGATTTTCTCTGCGCAACTAATTCGTTTTCATCAGTGTCACAAGGAACCGGACTTCTTTGACACTCAATAAACCCAAGACTCACACGTAACAAACGCAATGCAACTTTCGATTTGAGTCAAGTTCTGCTTTCTTCGCATTTCACTAAACAAACGATAAAATATGGTATCTGAATCTGCGTCTACCACCAAACGAAGTTCCAATTGAACTGTCTTACCAAAGATACTTGAATACTTTTCCAAGTCTAGCTTGGCTAAAAACTAAAAACAAGAGAGTCTGACTTGTTTGCCATCTGTAAGTTTCGCCAGATCAGACCTCTTCTTGGGCTTCAGAACATGTCTTTCTTTTGGCTGGGGAAATGTCTCGACATCGAACATGTTGGCTTAGATACTTTTGAGAATATAAACACAACTTCAGCCTAACGAAGTGGAGAATGGAGATTAGAAAAAATTTAAACTTCTTTCCGATTCTTCTAGGTTCGTTGCGTGTAAGTTTTCCTTCTAATCGGATTGTTGGATACATCAAAAGTTGTAGGTAGCATCTTTATAATCATGTTACTTACACGTCAAGTAGTAATCTGGTAATGGACTTTAGTTAGAGGGGGAGTGTTTAGTTCATTGGGCTTTACTTTGAGCAGATGACTCTTCTTTATGTACTTATTCACTTTTTGTGATTCTTAAAATGGAATAAAGTGATGGGATTCAATGGAAGAAGTAATTCCATTACTGGTCAATGGTTTTTTGCTACTTTTTCTTTCTTGTGTCTGTTTTTCTGTTATGGTTTTGGTTTTTTTATTTTTACAGACAAATCAGGTGCGGTTGTGATATTTTGTTTAGAAAGGAGGAGGGAAAAAAACACACAATAGAAGCTTTTTACTTGCGATATAGGTACTATAGGGCAAGTTCTGCATTTGGAAAAAAAATCGAACTCGAGATTTTGATCAAAGTTGACATTACGATGATAGCGAAGACGAAAAAAGTGGGTCCGACAATTCCGTCTGTCTGTCTGTATGTCTGTATGTCTGTATGTCTGTATGTCTGTACCTCGAACTACAGCCTAAACTATCAGACGTATTTTCTTCAAACTTGGTAGTTAAGGGTCTTCGGTGATTCCCTAGAGGAGAAATTGAAATTTTTTTTTTAGCTCCAAAACTAAGGGTACCCCCCATACACCCGTAATGCAAAATCTTATTTATCTCGAAAACGGCTCTAACGATTTCGATAAAAAAATTAAGTGTGATATTATGGACATAGACTATATTTTGGCGAAAAAAAAATTTGGGGGAAAATGTTATTAGGGGTACCTGTCATATAACGTTTTTTTTTATTTTCGAATTTCTCACCAACGGCTATAACGATTTTAACCAAAATTTTTATGCAGGAGCTGCTTTGCATTCTAAAAAATATAAACTAAAAATTTTTTCGACAAAATAGTTTTTGGATTTTTAAAAAAATAATACAATTTTTTTTTTGAAAATTCAATATCTTGAAAACCGATACACGACTAAATTTTTAAATTACGTTTTAAAATGTATTTTATTAAATACTAACAATTTGCATATCAATTTTTTTTATAAAAATTTTAAGGAAAATTTAGTACACAAAAAACATGTTTCAGTGTGTCTGTATGTCTGTACCTCTCACTACAGCCTAAACCCTTGGACCTATTTCTTTCAATCTCGGTAGTTAAGGGTCTTCGGTGATTCCCTAGAGGAGAAATTGAAATTTTTTTTTAGCTCCAAAACTAAGGGTACCCCCCATACACCCGTAATGCAAAATCTTATTTATCTCGAAAACGGCTCTAACGATTTTGATAAAAAAAATTAAGTGTGATATTATGGACATGGACTAAATTTTGGTCAAAAAAAATTTTGGGGCAAAATGTTATTAGGGGTACCTGCCATAGACCCGTTTTTTTGATTTTCGACTTTCTCATTAACGGCCCTAAGGATTTTAACCCAAAATTTTTAGCAGGAGTCCCCTTAAGTTTAAAATAATATTATATATAAAAATATTCGAAAAAATATTTATTGGGTTTTAAAAAAAAAAAAAATTTTTTTTAAATCAATATCTTCAAAACCTATGAACGATTATTTTTTGAAATTATTTCCTAAAACCAATATTATTAAATACTTAAAATTCGCATCCCACATTTTTTTTTTGAAAAATTTTAGAGAAATTTCTTATATAAAAAATTTATTTAATAATAAAACGATTTTTTAAGGTTTATTTGCATAAATTCATACTTTTCCGGAAACCAGACGGCAATTTTATGCATTTGAACATTATTATCTCATTAAATCCATGTTTTATATTTATAAAATGTATTTTAAATTCCAAAGTACTTTTACATAAGAGCAAGTTCGTGCGATCCAGTCGTGCATTTTATTTTTAATGAACTACGAACCAACAATTTCACAATCAAAAACCACTTTCCTTTGTTGTAAAAAAAAGACAATAAAGTATGTATATGTTTTTTATTATTTTATTTATTAAAACATTAAACATTTAATCCTACACAACCCTGATTCATAAAACTCATTTTTTTCTAGAAACGATAAGTGAGAAATACAATTCCATAATGGCTTAGCGGAAATCATCAACTTTATTTTGATTATATAACCAATTTTTAAATTCATTATTATCTTAATCAACAATTAGCTGTTATTTTGGCTTGTACAAAATGTTTGTACCTTTATGAGTTAGAATCTTAAAAAGGCTTTGCTTGAAGAAAAAGAAATTTTACTTCTAGCGCGCGTATGTCAGTACACACAATCTTTTTACTTGCGACTTATAGGTACTATAAGGCAAGTTATGCATTCGTAAAAAAAATCGAACTCGAGATTTTGATCAAAGTTGACATTACGATGATAGCGAAGACCAAAAAAGTGGGTCTCGCAATTCTGTCTGTCTGTCGGTTCGATTACAGCCTAAACGACTCGGCCAATTTTCTTCAAACTTGGTAGATATTGGTTTTAATTTTTTCCCCCCACACGTTTTTTTCTTTTTTTTTTTTAAGACCAAAAATAACCTGCCATACGATTTTTTTTCAAAATTTTATAAATATTTTTTTCTTAACATAATCTACAAGATTTGAAAAAAAAAAATGTTGTTTTATCTAAAACTAACGGTACCTTCCATACAAATTTTAAAAAATGGTTTTCGAAAATCGTATTTTTCTCGAAAACGGTTCCGAGAATTGTAAAAAATAAATAAAAGAAAAGAAATTGCATTTTAAAACTTTAAAAAAATATTTTTTCAATTTTTAGAAAAAAAAGTCATTTTTTCTTGTAAAATTCGATATCTCAAGAACGGCTTAATATTTTTTTTGGAAATTAGACTTTTATTCGTACAATAATAAAAACTTAAGATTGGCGTACTAAAATTTTTTCTTAAAAATGTTTTAAAAATTTTGTACACAAAAGCTTATTTTTTTAAGGAACCACTACAACGACTTTAAATTTTTGTTCTTGCATAAATTCATATTTGCATTGCATACTGTTTTTATCTTTTACTACTAAAAGAATTTAAAAAAAATAATTTTATCCTTATGAGCAGTTTTCTTTAATAACATCCGTTTTTAAAATTCCTATTCTATTACATGGGAGCAAGTTCTTGGGACCCATTGGTGCATTTTATTTTTAAATATTATCATAGTTCTCCACAAATTTACCAACCACAAACTAAAATTAAAGCGCTAATGATTAATTTTTTTCTTGGTTGGATATAGTTCATATTGGATTTTTGTAAAAGAATCAATGTAAAATGCATTTAACAAAAATTGCTACAAAAAAGAACAAGTTTGTAAAAAATGGTTGTTTTTTACTAAAACCTCTAGAATGCCTTAAAAAAAAAACAATTGTTCTAATTCAATTAAATAGAATTGACTCAAGAAGTTAAGTTTTTTGATTTAAATCTTAAAAGGCGATTCAAATAATGCTCGCGAAATCGAGCTCTATTTTTTAAAATGTCATGGAACTTGGATACAAAATATTGCACACCATTAATACAAACAGTATTTCTATAATGATCCTCCTGAAACTAATCGGAGAAGACTACAAAAACCATTCTAAGCTGCTTACAGGACCAAAAAACGAAGATCAGAGGATATCTTCATTTCAAAATCCAGCGAAGAGCTAAAATTTGAGCAAAACTAACTGGAAGGTTTTCTGGTGAGGTGATGGATCAAGATAAAAAAAAATGTTGATCTTCAAGAAAAAAAATATAATTTATAAAGATCGGTAGTTAATGTGTTCCTATATAACAACCAAAAATGTTAAATATTTGATTTACTAAGAGTGGACAACCAATTTTAATACCTAGACAAATGTGTATAAAAACCTCCCACAAATTTTGAGTTCAGGGTTCTTCACGCAGCTATTCCTCAGTTCATATGATTCGGTAATATACTCGAATACACCTTCTAAAAGTTGACCTCCTATTTTCTTTTCAGGAGAATTTATAATGAAGAGGACAGTTTCCAAAGAGGACAGACGGCAGGATCGATTGTTTTTCTCAAAAGTAGATCTCTGTTCTGTTTCGGTCTCTGAAGATTCAGATCCGGAAGGTCGTTGGATTATTCTTTCTATAAGTTAGTGTCATTTCCATACGTTCTTTTATATAGTATCCATAATAGGTTTTTATTATTCTACTTGAGAAAATACATAATATTTAAAATACTTAATCTAATTCCAGCTTTCTAAAACTACCCTCTATACCAAAGTCATTCAGTAGGCTAATACTTTTTTCTTTTCGAAGTTTTTCATTAGTTCCAAGGAGTGCATCATTTTCGAAATATTCAACATGATCAAGAAGAATTTTTTCCCACTCTTGTAGAAATTCTTCTTTGGATCCATTTGCCCCACCATATTCAGCAGACATACATTCTTGAGGTATGTATTTATATAAATCACTTTCTTTCTCGTGTACAAAAATCTAAAAAAAATATTAATTATATATTAATAAAGACAAATTCAGCAACAAAAATCATTTTCTCAAACTCACTTCAAATGCACTTTTTGATGTTGAGACAAAACTTCTTGCTAATTGTACAATACTTTGAAGCTCCTTTTTCATGTTTATTATGTGAATATGTTTGATTCGAAGCGGTATGCATTGCTCTTGGTAAATGTACGTTTTTCTCAAAACTGCTGGGTCCAAATACAAAGCTTGTTGAAGTGAACAATTTTTTAAATCGAAAATTAATTCCACACCACTAATACTAACCAAATCGTCCTTGAAAGCTAATATTTCAAATAACATAAATCGGACCTTCATAACATCTTTTAAACTGTGTTTCTTTGGGTCAAATTTGGAGAAATGTGAGATAATCAGTCTTGGACCATTGTTTGGTAATGGATTCGGTGGAATGGTGATTAATCTGAAACAAAAGTTCAGACAACCCAAGAAAAATAGAAGTAATGAAAGTATAACTCACCCGCATTTCAGAATTTCCAAAGCAGTTATATCGACTGATCGATTTTTGAAAAGATCAGGGTAGGTAGACTTGCAAGTTAGGAAAGAATCGACTCTCTTTTTACTTTCCTCTAAGCTAAAATTACAACGTCGTAGAAATGTTACCAGAAATTGGTCATCATTTCGAGAAATCAAGTGATTTTCTTTAACTATCCAACAACGAAGAGCATTGATGTCACTTTGTAGACGATCATAGTTTTCGTCAAGGTCTTCTTGCGCCTTTTTAGCTAGATCAGGGCTTAGTTTTCTGATATTCATGTTTGCACTGATGACACACTCCAACTAGTACTGACTAGCAGTGCAAATATAGCTATCAAGAGAGATCAATAGATTAATTTATTAATTCTGCATACTTAATTCATACACTAGGTGCCTCCTACGTAACAATGTTAGGTAAACAAAAAAAAAACACTGCATACAAACGTTATCTACATATAAACTTTAAAACTTAAATAGTATACAAAATACGAATAAACTATTTATGTACAAAAACAAAATTGTAATCGATAAAAATATCTATCCGAACACATTGAATTACCTTCTATATCTCACGAAGCTTATTTACATTTAATAGAAGCCCATTAATTAAAAAAGATCAAAGCTTAAAATTGCATGCAATTGGCAAACTTTCAGTGATAACTGGGAAAAAGCTTACGAAGTATCTACATACTTGTAAGGTTTTCAACAATGATTCTCAAACTGTTTTGTATCAATCAACTTACTGGCTGAACACAATAGAGACGGAGCTGCAGTTGGAATAGATATATGTAAAAAGATTGTATATACAAAAATTCAATATTTGGAACGCAAGGCAGCTGCAAACGGAGACTGCAAGAGGTAGACGATTCAAAATCCAACTAGTCAAACCAATCGGTTCATGTTAACATAATGTTTAAGTGGGCTTAAAGCTCTATTCAATTTCTCATTATGCGCGAAACAGATTAAACCAGCAACAGCACCAGCATCGTCAACAGCAAACAGCACGCTGACCAGCAAACATTTCTCAAACACATTGCCACCAGCAACGTCATTTCATCTGCTTGACATTTCATATCGAAAAAAAGTTTTTCATTGTGGTGCCCACTGAATATTGCAGTGGAAAAGTTGACAACACTGCACCAGCAACAGCAAATTTAGCACTTTGGCCTAACGACGCTGTTGGCGTTGCTGTTGCTGTTGTTATGTGTGTTGAACAATTGAAATACATTGGGTCTAAATTAATGGCGGCCGCTGTTGCTGTTGACCTTGCTGTTGCTGGTTCAATCTGTTCCGCGCCTTATATTTAGTGACTTACTTTCAACTATTCCTTTTTGCGGGCCGAAGGATAATATGAAAAGCACTTTTCATGAAAAGAGAGCCTATGATTTTTTTTGTTTTTAGATGGCAGCAATGAGAATCGAACCGAGAGCAAAGGTTTTTCTTTTAAAGCCTGACAAAAATCCTGAAACTTTCATTAAATCCCAATCTTTTTTCTGAAAATTCAATATTTTAAAAACTGGTAAGCTATTTCTTGCAAATATTTCAAAGAAGAGTTCCTGACTATAAAATTTTAGAAATATTTTTATAAACAGCAAATAAGTATTTATTTTTTTAAATGCCTTTGAATCCTTTTTGTTTTTTTTTTTATTCATAAATTGGTAATTTTCGTAAAATAATTATTGGAGGTGCATACCTGTACAAGTTTGTAAAAAAAACAAATTTTAATAAAAGAAAGGCCTAAAACAGAAGTAGTATTACATAGAACGGGGATTGGTCCCAATGTAACGACATTGAGTTTTTGAAGCATGCTTACACAGTTATCGATTCTCCTTTTGTAATAAATGTGTCACCCCTTCTCATATGGCTACAATTTTTAAAGCGCTTATACGTCTTAAACTCGAGTATAACTCACATCTTTGGGCAGGTGCTGCTAAAAATTCTCTTCATTGACTGGATAGAATGTAGAACAGAGTGTTAAAATTGATAGGGAACAGAACTATCATGGAATCATTTCCATCTATTGAAAAACGTTGAAATCTTTCATTTCTTTCCTTGTTTTCTTTCGCAAGCAGTGCTCTACTCGAAGTATTCACTTGCATCCCTCCGCTCAATTTGCTCTCCCGTGACACCCGTTAAATACAGATATTCATATTTTAGTCGCACAACTCGATTTTAAAATAGTTTACGCTACACTGTTTAAACTTGCCATTTCAAGTTGAAAATTTTCAAAACCCCTTATTTTCCCCCCCGTTCGTGCTGTGGTTAACAATAACCCTTGAGCACAGTAGTAAGAAAAAGATTTAGAAAAAATGTAAGTATATTCAAATATTTTCCAAGTTGGTTTATTTGCTTAATCGTTAGTCTCCAAGAACCTTAAATTAATTCTTGTATTAACATCATATTTTAATATAGAATATCGGCTTGGTGTTTTTTCTATCTTATCTTAGATATTTAAATTGCATTTCACTGCGATAAAAACGAATTAAATAAATGAATTTTAGGTGAGAAAATATATAATAAAATTAAAAAATAATTTTAAAAAAGTACGTATACGTCACAGTGTACCATTATTACACAGAGTCACCTTCTTGATAATTGATTATTATTATTATTATTATTTTGAACAAAAATATTTTAAAATTCCATCAAATACATTTTAAGGTATTTTTTATACTCAATGTGATGTGTTCAATTGAAAAGACATACATATACAATTTTACATAGTTCCATTGTTTTAGTTTTATTTTAACCATTATGAAAATTTCTTAGAACAAACATTTTCAAAATATTTCACCCATTGGTTTAACAGTGATTTCATGAATCTGAAATAAATTAGAGTTTCTTTTAATATTTTCACACAGTTAATTAAAATTTTATATAAACCTGCACATTAGGTGGAGTCCTTAATGCATACAAAACAGCATCTGCAATATTTTCTGGATTGAGTCTAGCCATATCTTTTACAAAAAAATGTATCTCTTCTGGAAATATATTTGTGTTTACTGCACCAGGACAGATCCCCTTAAAAAAAATATTATTTAGAAGAAAAGAAAACAATAAGATCAATTTCGTTAAAGCAACACTTACTGTTATTTTCACTT
This sequence comes from Chrysotoxum bicinctum, assembly GCA_911387755.1. Taxonomy (NCBI): domain Eukaryota; kingdom Metazoa; phylum Arthropoda; class Insecta; order Diptera; family Syrphidae; genus Chrysotoxum; species Chrysotoxum bicinctum. Next base: position 98,088,765 of record OU426989.1, read on the forward strand.
TAGATTTGTGTAGTTGGAATTCCTGTCTATATGTCTCCGTCATGGCAGTTATGGCGAATTTCGTCGATGGATATATATTGAATGACGGCAGGACATCAATAAAATTTAAAACTTGCTGTCCAGCTATACTATTAATTATCAGAATGTGTCCCTCGTCTCCGCGAGCCTTAATCCGATTGAATACTTCCCGAGTGCACCAAAGTACACCCATTACATTTGTGTCGATGACTTCACGTATTTTTTGAGTGTTACCGGGTGTAACAAGTTCCGTTTCTCGTGTGATTCCAGCATTATTGAGTAATACACTTGCTCCACCCAGATGCTTCTCAGTCCAATCGATAGCATCAATTACCTGATCCTCCTTGGAGACATCACATTTCCTTGGGATCAAATTTGACTGGAGATTTATCGGAAGACTTTCCTTCAGTTCTTTAAGTTTTTGTTCTCTTCTAGCTAAGGCCACAACTCTCAAACCAGCTCCAACTAATGCCTTAGCACATGCTGCTCCAATACCTCCACTGGCCCCAGTCACTATAGCCAACTTATTCTGCCACCTTTCCATTTTAGTGTTCGAATGAAAAATGAAACTGATAGGTAAATAATCGCATTCCAATGGTAACTGATGGCGTTGCTGCCAATTAGCAACCCCTACTAATGTCGAGGAATTTTTAATTGGATTATTCAATTACCTATAAGACTTCACTAGGCTTCGCTTTGGTTTCAAATAATATAATCATTTAATATGGAACGTTGGCAGAAGAAAGTCGCCGTTGTGACCGGTGCTAGTGCTGGAATTGGTGCTGCTTGTGCCAAGGCCCTTACAGCAGCAGGTTTGACTGTTGTCGGTTTGGCTAGAAGGGATGAACGGGTGCGAAAACTTATCGAAAATCTTCCTGGAGCAGTGCAAGGAAATCTACACGCCATTAAGTGCGATTTAACGAAAGAAGATGAAGTGATGAAGGCTTTTGAATGGACAGAGAAGAATTTCGGAGGTGTTGATGTCTTGGTGAATAATGCTGGAGTAATTGAAACAACTCAACTTAGCAAACGTAACAATACGAAAGAAATTCGACAAACAATTGAAACAAATCTTATGGGCGTAGTGTATTGTACGAGAGAAGCATTTAATTCTATGTTGGATAGGAATGTCGAAGGTCACATTGTAATTGTGAATAGTGTGGCGGGACATCAAGTTCCTAATCTGGGACCTGATTTACCATCTCTGAATGTTTATCCAGCGACAAAATTTGCCCTTAGAGCTATGACAGAAATTTATCGACAAGAATTTCTGAAAAATAAGTCTAAGGTTCGGATAACGGTAGGTTCTGGATTTTATTGAAATATTAAATTTAATTTAAGATTTTATTTTAAGAGCATAAGCCCTGGTATTGTGAATACAGACATTCTTCCGACAGAGATTCAAACCGTTGTCAAGCAATTTATGCCAATGCTCAGTTCTGAAGATGTCGCCGATGCAGTTTTGTATGCAATTTCTACTCCAGATAATGTTCAGGTATAGCGAAGCTAATTTTAATATTATGTATTTGCTTTTCCATTTATGCACATTAAAATATCTACAATTTTATGTACTCGTATGTCTAGCTGGGTATTATGTTAAGTCATAAAATTCTCCATTAATCAAAATCTGAAATGCTTTTGTGTTTGAGCCTATAAAGCATCTTGAAATCCCTAAAACAATCGGCCTATTAAAAAATGTTTCTACCCCTACCCTAAAATGTTTTTGAATACCATGATAGAAGAGAAATATTGAGCCAGATAAAACATTCCACATTCATGTAGTGCGGCGGAAAAGAGAATATCTGAATTTAACAGTACGTCAGCGCGAGTATTAAGGTTAAGTAATTGTTTAAGGGGAGGAACTGGCAACTCGCTATTTCACTAAAATACTGTTTATAAAAACGTTAGAATAATGAAAGACAAAAAACATTTCGATGGGGCTGGAGAGATTCAAAAGTTTCTGATAAAGTTCTATCACTTATCACTTGAGACTTAAGTGAGTTATTGGAGCAACTAACAAAATATTTAAATTGAATTCGAGTTTGGCCTTATGGACAGCAGGCGGATTTGTAGGGGTGAAGAATATCTTCTAACGTTGAAGGAAATCTAAGAACTTAGCAGCGTTTTTGGCGACGTTGAATTTTTAAACATTCCACACAACGTGGTCTGTGATACACATACCGAGAACTGAGAGCTCTTAGGTTTCCTCATTGTAAGTGCTGCACATGGATAGCGGCATTCGGAGTAGGTTCCGCCTTAACGGCAGGAGACAGCATTGAGTTTTTGAAGCGATTTATGATTCCAAATTTGACAATGCTATCGAGGTCAGAATTTAATGAGGTTTTCATACGCTGACGTTATAAATCCACATCTGAAGGATAAGGAAGTGAACCTTGTAATGAATAAAAGAAGTGGAGAGTACTGTCTTCAGAAAAACAATCTCAGAAGTTTCAGACAAAAGTTCATTGATGAAAAAAGACTTAAAATTATTCAATACAACTTATATTGAACAGTTTAAAAGGTAATTTCTAATCCAATTCTTGAGCTGATAATTTATCAGTGTTTTCATGACCTTAGAAACAAGTGACATTAGGGCAATATATCGGTAGTGAGTAAGGCAGCGAATTTGATATCAAGATCTTTCAGTACTCTTGCAACTGTACGAATGCGTAAGAAGATTTGTCCCTTAAGATTGTTTACACTCTCAATTGCAGGAGGAATGATGACACTATCTTGCAGAAGACGAAGTGGTATTTCGTAAAGTTTTTACAAATGCCCAAACATTTGTACTACCTTTGGAATATTGTAGTGTGTTTTGTCTTAATTTTTGGTCATACAAAAATTTGGTTCTTTGAAGATGATCGTTATAGGTCTTTCTAACTTGTTTGAACTTATTCCCGGTTTCCTTAGTAGGGTTGCCCTTATAATATCGGAAACTTACTTCTCTGACTCTAATAACCTCATTACAGCATGAATCAAACCATGAATTCTCTTTCTAGACCGAGAGCCCACAGCAATTTTTGGGTGTGATTGATTACAAAAAATAATTAGCATAATTAGATAGGCCTTTAGTAGTTATATACAAATGTGAACGTCTTGCATTCTCTAGTGGGAGCTATTGTGCATATAAGTGCATCATATATGCAGTTCTTTCCAAGTCTAAATAATTGTGATAACAACTTTGCCAAAATGTAGAGTTAAGCCCCCTGATTGAAAGTATTGAGGTCTAAGACGTTTTGCAGACAGCCTTCTGTCTGTTTGATGTACTCTTATGCACTATTGCTCCCATTTGGTCAGGAATACGAGTAGGCTCGTGATCGAGTTAAGTCAAGTTGCTTAACTCAGAAAAATCTCGACATATCTTCCTTCGGTTGTTGTCTGACCAGGACAGCGTAGCAACAACTATTTTACTATTTTACTATACGGAAAATGAGAAACAATTCTTTGGATAGAGTCGGAAAGCGCAGCAAATTCTTTAGAAGTCGAGTTACTATCCAAACTTGGTCTGCGATAAATAAAGCATATGAATGATGCGCTTATGGACTGTGAATTTAAATCACATGAAATTAAAGTTTGTATTTAAACCATGAAGTAAAAGCTGCTAACCAACATGTATGGCGGAGCCATGACCAGGAAAAAAAAACAAAGGTTACTTTGTTACTAATGTTTTGGCCCACTTCTTTAACAAAAGTGTACTTTGTGTAGTTTTTCCAGATCCCCTAAATGGCGACACTGTCTTGTCGCTTTTCAAAAAGCACCTAAATATTATTTACTAAACTATAGACTAAAACTACCCATAGCGTTTTTATTAGTTTTTTCAAATAACTTGTTTATAGAGGGCAATAATAAGGTTATTTGAAAAAGTAATAGATAACGCTTTGGATAGTATTTCAAATAAAACAAAGTTTTTCAATGATATTCCCGTCGCAGTCTTCACAATACAAATATTATTGCAACTTTATTTGTTGATATTTTAAAAGCCTTCCATATTGTACACCAAAAAATATTGTTACATACGAGTAACATGGAAAAGGCGGGTTTTATATTTGAGTTCTTGAAATCATATTTAATATGAAATTTGATGATACAAAGCGTAATGCAAGAGCAATAAATTTGGGTGTTCCAAAGGGTTCTGTATAAGGTCCTATTCTTTTTTTGATATAGTTTATTTAGTTTTCTCTTCAAAAGTGAATTGACAGCTTTTGAAAATGTGGGTGGGTTTTAGTTTTAGTGCAAAAAGATGTCTTAATATTATATGTATAGGGTTTTCCAATAAGAGGTGTTATTTTGATATTCAAAGAAAAATGGCATTTTTGCAGATAAATGATCGGATGTTTATTTCATTATAAAGAGGAAGGTATGCCGTTAATAATGGAACACAACATCAGCCAAATGGCCGCCAAGACCACGCTTACAGGACCATATCCTTTTCATGAAATTTTCCATAACCAAATCGCAAAGTGGCCTTATGTCCTCGATAGCCTCACGAATTTCATCTTTGAGGTCTTGAATCGACGCTGGGCTGGGATCTTGTGATTTAACACCTTGCGACTTCTTCCTTTGGGGCCACGTGAAAGATAAGGTCTACGCCAACAGCCCAGCGTCGATTCAAGACCTCAAAGATGAAATTCGTGAGGCTATCGAGGACATAGGGCAGCCACTTTGCGATTTGGTTATGGAAAATTTCATGAAAAGGATATGGTCCTGTAAGCGTGGTCTTGGCGGCCAATTGGCTGATGTTGTGTTCCATTATTAACGGCATACCTTCCTCTTTATAATTAAATAAACATCCGATCATTTATCTCCAAAAATGCCATTTTTCTTTGAATATCAAAATAACACCTCTTATTGGAAAACCCTATACATGTAATATGAATTGAGATCTAATCTTTTTTAGAACCTGGGGTGGAATCGGCCAAGGTGATAGTTGATTGTGATTGTCATTTTGCGATCGCTCTCTCTATATTTTTTTATTGATATAATGGAGATAGCTATAGTCAAAATGACAATCACAATCAACTATCACCTTAGCCGATTCCACCCCGGTACTCTAAGCATTCAAACAACTAAACTATTCTTGTGTCACAAATTTTTGTTCTGTCACCTTCTCCACTTCAGCTAGACGCAGCGAAAGATGTTTTTGACTAGAAGTTGTGAATGAATTCAAGTATTTCGGCCTTAATCTTATTGACTGTCAAATGAGTTTCTATAATCACACGGAAATTCAAAGACTTTAAGATTTTTGTATACTTTAACGAACGTTTGATCAGTTCAACTTCTTATCAAAGTTTATTTATAATATTTTATTTTATTTATTTTAATCAAAACTTCAATATGGAATTTTTATTTGGCAGGAACATACTACAGTAAAATCCAATTTCCTTTAGTAATAGGTTATTAAGAAAATCTGTCGTAAGCCACGCCTTTACCCTAGTTTTGCACTTTTTAATTAATTGTAAATTTTTCCAATTAAAATCCTGTACTGCTTCAAGGTTCTTAATGACTTCCTTGTAAGATCAGAAAATCTTTATTTCAGAATAATTGAGAATTATAATAACTGTTTTCCGTAGAACCATATTTCGTATGTCTTATGATGAAGTTTCATGTCGATTATTTAAAAAACTCCAACGCTATTGCAGATTTCTAACATCACCTTCTTTATTTAAAAATATGTAATACAATGCTGAATTTATAGTTATTCCTTATTTTTTTTTTATAAAATTGTTAACTTAAATAAAATGTTTCTCATGTCTTACTTATATAAATGATTCATAAATTAACATTCTTTTATACGCATATTCTTTCAATATTTTTAATATTTTTGTAATTAATTAATGATTCACCCTAACCAAATATCGTTAAAATTATGTTAACTTTATTTATCAATTTGAGATTATAAAAATACTTTCGTCACTTATATTTCTTTATCTTTTAATGAAAATTAAATTGAAAATATTTGTATCTGGATTTTAAGAAACAAATAATAAACTTAATAAAAACATTATATTTTAAATTTAAAACATTAAGTACTGATAACTTGAATTGTAAAGTTTCCCATTTTTTTATTTTTTCATTTGAAATTATAATATGTATTATCATTTATTTTTAGGTTCACAACATAATTATCAAGCCGATGGGTGAGAAATTCTAACGAAAGACACGACATGAAGAACCAGCTAAAAACAATATTTACCAATGGGTTTCAGGATTATCTCGTGAACCTGCATTAATTAATGTATAAATTAAATTAATTTCAAACACAAAATACTGTTATTTCTTTTACCTGAACATGTGGTGGTGCTGCTAGAGCATATAGAACGGCACTCGATACATCTTTAGCAGCCAACATTGGCATACTGGCTCGTATCATTTCAGTTAGATGATCTGGAAAAATCTCAGTATCCACTGCTCCTGGGCTTACACTCTGATGATTAACAGCAATTAATACTTTAATTTTTCTACGCAAAATCTTCTTACCGTTATCCGAACTTTTGTACCATGCCTAATGAATTCCTGTCTGTATACCTCAGTCATGGAAGTAAGTGCATATTTTGTAGCTGGATAAATATTCAAAGATGGTAATTCTGGTATATTTGGAGTATTATGTCCAGCAGTGCTATTTATAAGTAAGACATGGCCATCGCTACCTCTATCTTTCATCGACCTAAAAGCTTCTCTTGTACAGAAAATTACTCCCAAGACATTAGTATCTAGAGTCATCTTTATGTCTGATGTGTTGTCGGGTTTCACCAATTCCGTTGGTTTCACAATTCCAGCATTATTAACAAGGACATCTACACCACCCAAATTACTTTCCACAAACGCAAAAGCAGCCTGAACTTGTGCCTCGTCTCTAACATCACAACATTTGATATGAAATCGCGACCTTTCTTCAGGTGGTATACTGTTACGAATATCCTTCAACCGATCTTCACGAAGATCCAATGCAACAACAATCATTTCTTCACGATGAAGGTCTCTGGCGATTGCTGCACCAATTCCAGAACTTGCTCCTGTAACAACAGCGACTTTGCCTTGCCAACGATTCATTTTTAACTGTGCTGTACACAGAAAATATTTCCACTTAATCGACAGTGGATGTTTTAATTTTCAACTGATTATAAAATTTATATTACACTCTATATACGAAGCCATTTAATTTGAAGCAGGTTTGGGTCTCAAGTAATAATATAATTTTTTGACCTTAAATTAAAGTTCATATCACACTCCGATTTATTTATTCTTTATGAAGCCTGAAGTTCTATAGATTTACTCAATCGGATCTTTAAGAAGTTCTATAGATTTACTTAATCGGATCTTTAAGAAACAGAAGAAATTTTTTTATTATTTGGTGACATCCAACGGCTAACCGATAAACAAATTTTCCATAATCTTCGATACAGTTCATAGTAGTTGTTCTTCAGCTCTGTAAATGATTCATCTTTATGTTTGTTTTAATGTTTGCAAGTTCCAAAAATATGTCAGTTAAAAATGTTCTTCGGTTCTTCCATTTTCAACGACTGGTTTCTGAAATAAATTAGTCCCTTATCTTTGTAGATCGGACGTATTGCCAAGAGGTGTTATTGTTATGTATGTATATTCTTTTGATTTAGCATATTGGTTAGTGCATTGGACTGTCATTCAGAAGGTCTTGGGTTCGATTCTGAGCCACTGCAAAAAAAAAATCAGGGGTGTATTACATTACGTCTTGTGAGTAATTGAATAATCCTCCAAGAGTATGGGCGTTTTCCTAAATGCAGTGTTGCAGCGCATCGTAGATTTTGATGCCCTCGCAACGTTTATTTTCACTCTCAAATTCAAAGTTTACTTTTACAATTCATTAAAAAAACTCTAAAATTTAGAATTCGTATTCAATAACGTTATTTTATCGAAACAAGCGAATAAAAAAAAGCATCAAAATTCACGATGCGTTGCAACACTGCATTTCGGAAAACGCCCTATTTCTTGTCATGAAGAGTGCTGCTCCTTAGCCGTTGGGAATTGGCAGAAAATTATAGATCCCCTCAATTTCGGTAAATCGCACTAGAAATGGTTGGGATGTGTAAGCTCTCTATGAGCTGTCATGGGCTCTAATTTATCTTATTTTTAAAGATTTGAAACACATTTCACACCTTGCGTTACATCAAAGATATCTCTTTCAAACTATGATCATTATTAAAATAATAATTTACTAAAATCTTAAAAGCAAGATTTGCAAAGAAAAAAACACATGCAAAGCAGATATTAAAACAGAATACGCAAATGCAAGTGATCATAATTTTAATTGCACAAATGCTTCTGCATTTTCACAAGAAAATAGCATCGACTGCATTTTGGGAAACTCTGCATCTCACGAATTTTTATAATTCCATTTTGGAACTATTATTTGCTTAGAATGATTTGCGCAGTAGGTATATAAGCGTTTATGAATTTGTCCATTGCTTTTCAGATCGTAGTTAAGTTCAGGATGGATCAATCTTTTAAAAGAGGATGTTATCGAAACCATGTTTTCATTACGCTGTGTCCAAAAAGGATATCATCCGCAAAAATGATTTTTTAGCCAGAATCTAGATCTACGGCAAACATTTCCTGCGCTTAATAAGCGAACTTAAAGCAGTGTCTAGGGTGGGTTCATCCGGACTAAACGGCAAACCTTACTGAATATTTTAATAGAGTTGGATGTCATTTGACAGCTGCTGAAAAAATAAAATGCACGACTGGATCGCACGAAAATATAAAACATAATGAGATAAAAATGTTCAAAAGCATAAAATTGCCGTCTGATTTCTAGAAAAGTATGAATTTATGCAAACGAACTTAAAAAAACCCTTTTATTATTAAAAACATTTTTTATATAAGACATTTTTTTTTTAAATTTAAGAAAAAAATTGGGGATGCAAATTTTAAGTATTTAGTACTTTATATTTTAGAAAATAATTTCAAAAACATCATTCACACGTTTTAAAAATATTGATTTTTCAAAAAAAAAATGTTGACTTTCTTTTCAAAAAAAAAAAACAAAAAATACTTTTTCGAATATTTTTATATATGTACAATATTATTTTAAACTTAAGGGTGCTCCTGCTAAAAAATTTTGATTAAAATCGTTAGAGCCGTTAATAAGATAGTCGAAAATCAACAAAACTGTACACGTACAGTTAATAACATTTTTTCCTAAAAATTTTTTTGACCAAAATGTAGTCCATGCTCATAATAGCATACTTATTTTTTTTTTTATCAAAATCCTTAGACCCTTTTTCGAGATAAATAAGATTTTGCATTACGGTACTGTTCGTTTTGGAGCTAAAAAAAAGTCCAATTTCCCCTTTAGGGAATCACCAAAGACCCTTACGGACATACAGACGGAATTGCCGGACCCACTTTTTTCGTCTTTGCTATCATCGTAATGTCAACTTTGATCAAAATCTCGAGTAATTTTGTATCCAAATGCAGAACTTACCCTATAGTACCTATATCGCAAGTAAAAACCATGAACCATAAAATCAAGTAATTACGTATGTCCTTCATTTTATTTAACATTATTATTTATATTTTATTAGTTTAAACTAAACTACAATTAACTTTGTTCTATTTTAAACAATATAAAACATCTAATTTACCTATTAAAAATATCTGTAGTTTCAAATCTATAAACTTTTACTGCTTTTTGTACAAATTTTATTAATTTTGTGTATATAATTAATACATATTAGTTTAATTATATCAATATTAATTGAAATTTCCCATTGAAAACATAACTTTCAAGAACAAAACAATCCCATGAAAAAAAAACTATTAAAAAAAAAACTTTCATATTTTTATTATCAGCTAGATTCAGGATAATCTTGTTGATCTGGAATATTTTCAAATTATCAATTAAATAATTTCCAACAGTTACAAATCTTATTTTAACCTGAGCATGTTGTGGTGCTGCTAGAGCATATATAACGGTACTTGATACATCATTAGCAGCAAAAATTGGCATGATCTGGAAAAATCTCGTATGTACTGCACCTGGATGATTAAAAATGATTAATATTTTAATTTTTCTATACAAAATCTTCTTACCATAATGCGGTACTATGTCTCCTAAATTCCTGTCTGTATATATATATATATATATATAGGTATATTTTGTATTACGAAACGAGCGGCAAGTCAACGATACTGAGGAATACGATAGTCACGACAAAGAGCGATTAAGTAAGACGAAAAAGGCGTACAAAATTAATTAATTTTGTATTAATTAATTTTCACTCAAAAATGTATTATTTATATTTTTACTTACATTCTTGAAGCTCCATCCATCTTCACACCGGCAGACACAATTTTATTTTCACAGCTAAACGAAAACGAAAGTTAAACGATAGGTATATGTCAGTCGTTAGAACTAACGAGTATCGTTAAAACTAAACGATTCTCGTTAAACATAATCGCATTTCAACGATAACGAAGTAATTTCAACGATAATCGTTTTACAAAATAGGGCCCCTGGGTCATTGAAGTAAGTGCATGTTTTGTAGCTGGATAAATGTTCAAAGATGGTAAATGGGGGAAGTTTGGATTTTAATGCCCAGCAGTACTATTAACATGTACAATCTCCTCCTCTACCTTTCCCCGGCCTAAAAGCTTCTCTTGTACAGAAAACTACTCCCAAGACATTAGTATCTAGAGTCAAATTTGTGTCCACTGTGTTTTCTGCATTAACCAGTTGCGTGGGTTAAATAATTCATCAACGACTCCTAATTCACTTTTCACAAATGCAAAAGCGGCCTTAACTTGTTGCTCATCTCTGATAACACAACCTTTGAAATCGCGACCTTTCTTCAGGAGGTAGACTATTACGAATATCTTCCAAACGATTTTTGCGACGAGCCAATGTAACAAAAATCATCTTTTCATAATGTAGGCCTCTCGCTATTGCCTCGCCAATTCCAGAACTTGCAACAGTACCTACAGCGACTTTGCGTTGCCAACTTCAAACTATGCTGAATTTATAAATTTTTTCTAGCGGAGTTAGGTAAGAGTATACATTTAAAAAGTAATTCTATTCAACTCATTATGATGTTTTTAGTTTTTGGTTGTACTTGTCAAGAAGCGGATGCATGTAAGTTTGGCTGAATATAACGGTGTATGTTGTTGAAAATAGCATAAAGTGCTACAATTCAAAGTTGTAGTAAGGAGAAGTGTATGCTGTAGCAGAAATTGAGCAAACTTTAACTTCTCCTACAAATGCAGCTACATTTCATGTTACAGATAGAGTGCAGGTGGTTCAGGGTATAATAAACTTCTTATCTTATTTTGATAAAAAGTCATATTTTTGTCTTTAATAAAGATTATATTTTTTCCCATCTGTAACTGTAACCAGCTATACAACTTATATCCAGGTATACGGGATAATCAAACAATTTAATTATAAGCCCTTATATTCTATGTAAGATATACTCATTTTTGTTCGCCACTAGTAAGGATAAATTAGATCCACTAGAATTGCTATATATGATACAGGGTTAGAAAAAATGTTAATAAAAATAAAGACAATGAGGAATGTACATTATGTATGAAGGCTTATCTATGTTTTATTCGTTAAATGCAAACAAAAATAATGAATTTAAAAAAAATCCCATAATTATTTAAAAATTAAATACATTTTTCAGAATTTCTCTCCAACAGGCTTCAGAATTATTTCGTGAATCTGAAAAATATTTTTTTTTAAACAACATTCAGTTAAACACCAATATCGTAAGTTTTTCTTACCTGCACATGTGGAGGTGCAGCTAGTGCAAACAATACGGCATTTGATACATCTTCCGAAGATAGTAATGGCATTGTTGCTCGAATAAGGTCAATCAAATGATCTGGAAATATTTCTGTATCAACTGCTCCCGGACTAATGCTCTAAAAGAAGTTTTACTTTTAATGTTTGTGTTAATAATAATGTAGATAGTATATGCAAACATATGTCAAATAAAATAAACTATTGCGTTCGATAAGGCAATGCCATTTATGGGCCTGCCTAACGAACGTACCAAAACGTTCGTTAGGTACATAAATAGCAGGCAACTTATTGCAAAATAACATCATCATCATCATCAAGTTCAGAACATTAACCGACGCCACGACATTATGCAGACTAAACAATGTTAGCTATCAAATTTAAACAAAATCTACCCAGCCGTTTAGAATGAACAACTTTTTTCTTTTTCCCTATCATCTAATGTCAAGTTTGATCTCTAGTTCGATTTTTTTTACGAATGCATAAGTTTTCATATAGGACCTATATATACATATATATGTATATATCGCTGATAAAAATTATATATATGTACATACAGTACATGTTATAAGGCACCGATTAACAAAGCTTCAATTATTTAAAATATATTCCCAAGTGACATACACTTTCAAATAAAATATTTAAACTTTGAATAAAAATGTATTGTTAATTCACATACCGTAACACGAATTTTTGTACCATGTCTATTAAATTCTTGTCTGTAAGTCTCAACCATAGATGTGACTGCATGCTTTGAAGCTGGATAGATATTGAAAGATGGCATCTCATCTCCCAAGTTAGGTGTTTTATGACCTGCAATGCTATTTATTATCACAACATGTCCATCAACTCCTCTTGCCTTCATGGAATTGAATGCCTCCCTAGTACAAAAGACCACTCCCAATATATTCGTATCCAAAGTTGATTTAATTTCAGCTGTGTTGTTGGGCTGAACCAATTCAGTTGTCTTCACAACACCAGCATTATTCACAAGCACATCTACTCCTCCAAATTCTCCTTTGATAAATTCAAAAACCATTTTGACTTGCTCCTCATCGGTGACATCACAGCGCATTATATGAAATCGCGAACGTTTTTCTATAGGTAAACTTGAACGAATATCCTCCAATCGATCTTTGCGACGTGCCAACGCTACAACCATCATTCCTTCACGATGAAGGTCTCTGGCTATTGCCTCGCCAATTCCTGAACTTGCACCAGTAACTACAGCGACTTTGCCTTGCCAACGATCCATTGCAAACTGTGCAGTGCTGATAATTTTTTCTAGCAGAGTTAAGTGAATATTCATCTGAAGTGAAAGTTTTTCTATGCAACTGGTTAGGATAATCGTAGTATTGGAAATCGAGCTTTGCAATCTGTGGGCATAAATGAATGAAACTTATATTAATATTATATTATGTGAGTGTGATGCAATAATATTTGAAAACTGATACCTTACCAGTTAGAGGTTTTACGGTTGTTATGAACCATCACAATCAAAGGTAATTTAATGCCGAGATATTAATATACTTATATACCTATATGTATATATAAATCAGAGAAATCAATGATTCCAATTCAACATTATTATATACATACACTATTTATGAGAGTAATCGAGTTGTACATTAGAAATTAATCCTTTTATAAGATCGTACAAATTAGTTAAGGAAATTGAAGGTACTTTAAGATAATTAAATTTGATCAACCATCATTCCACCATATTAACTAGGTACTTTTTTTGTTCCCTTATGTTTCCTGCAAAATTAAATTTACGAATACAGTTGCAAAAATTGATGCTCTTTGGAATCTGATGCTTTATTTTGAAGCTAAGCGACGATCTTAATTGAAAAATGTTCGGTGTTTTTGGACTGACAGTAGAAAATCTCATACAAATTGTCCCTACGAACGGATTTGGTTAAAGCTTTTTTCGGGATTCGTAGCAGTCTCCGATTACGATGAAATTTATTTAAAGCTATGAGATGAATATTGTGATCGTGAGCCATCTCAACTCGATACCACAATTTTCCAGAACTCTAACTCACACTCGAAATGTGTCGTCCTTCCATATTCGTTTCAGCAATACAACCTCTTCTTATCTGTTAATTTCTTTGAGAATTTTATTACTTACTTACTATTTTAATCCTTCAGTACCTCCGAGTTTCGAATTTCCGCAATACATATATGTATTTACATAAATGTACTATAAGGCATTGTCCAACAAAATATATTTCTTCCATATTTCAGAATAGATAACAACAAAATCGAATAGATTCATTTTGTACATTCAAAGTTTATTTTATGTAGGTATGTATGTATATCTCAATTTATTGATTTCTTAGGTATAAAAAAAATAAATTAACTATTTTTTCGCTTGGCAAAGCTCTTCTGAACAACTTTTTTTTTTGAATAAATAAGGAAGAAGGGGTTTTGTACATAAATTAATAAACTTTGTCTAACCCATCATTCCTTTGCTGCGTTTAAAGGCCGCACCAGCCTTACGATTGTGATTGGCTCGACTGGATTTGTGTACATCTTTTTTGTGGCGATTTATAAGGACTTCTTTGGTTTGACCTTTTCCTTTAGCTTCACCCACAACATCTCGCGGCACATGTGGTGTTGGTGGCGCTTTAACTGAGCTATGACCAAACTTTGCTGCTCGTTTCGCTTCATATCTTGCACGGATATCTTCAGGGTTTTCACAGAAATTCATTTGTTTATCGTAATTATTCTTCGTTGTATAATTAGGCTGTTGTTGTTCTTCTTCTCCTGATTCCTCAGCTTCCTCTTCATCACTCCTGTCTTCGATTTCAGCAAGTGTTGCTTTCATTTGCTGCGACCGCACAACACGAGATTCACTCTCCAAAACTGCATCATAGCTGTCATCATATTCATCATCGTACTCATTTCCTTCTTCCACCAATGTGTATTCTTGATACCGATGTCTAATTGCATTCAGTTCCTTCTTATCGTCGAGCATTTCGCTCAAGCTTTGTGGGGCATTTGGAAAACCTTTATCTATTTTTATAATGCAGTCGGGATTATCTTGAGTCATAACGTCGTACTTGTCACCATCGAAAATATTGTATCGCTTGATGCCAGTTTGTTGATAGAGAATGTCTTGTGGATCTATTGGAATATATACCTCACTTTTGTCTGCATGTATTAGATCTGGTGGGAGATTTTCTTCAAGTATAGCTGCTATCGCTTCTTCAGAGTTTTCGTATCGACTCAAAACACGTCGCACAAAACCATCACCCAGATGTGGAAGAACATCCAAAACGCTTGTCACTTCCAAATCTATATCTCTGGTCTTTTGTTCATTATTTGTTTTGTTGGCAGTGGTTTCAAATAGTCTGACTGATTTACTTGTGGATGGCTTATCAGCGTCGTAGTCTATTGATGCTGCAGCTGCTCCTTCTGGTTGTGGACGTAATGGCATATTAGATTTTGATGAGCCTTTCAGAAAGAAAGTCTTTAAAATTTTGTTCTTATTCATAATTGTATTTAAGCAGCTCACCTGGCTTTGTTTTAGGATTTTCCAGACTTAGCTTTGCTATATTTCCAATGGTTCCTAAAGCTTCTGAGTCAGCCTCGTCCTTATAACCTTTGGCTACAAAATCTGTTTTGAATTCATCTCTTTAAAACGAAAATAAGTTAAGGATATTTTAACTTTTAGTGCGATTTCTAGCTATTGCAAAGCACAAACTAACAATTTGAGAAGAAGTAATAGTGAAATATGTATCTAGATCTCGACAATTAAAATCAAAAGGTGACCATAAAAATTGAAAGCAAGTTAAGCATATATTTAAATGATTATTTTAGAGTGAAGCTCTAATGGAGATTTTGCAGTTTCACATTCAAATATCTCAAAAACCTATTGAACAATTCTGAGATCGAATTCGTCGACCTAAATCGTTTTTTGAAAAACCTGAATTCACCCTGGTGAGTAAATTCTGTGTTTTTTGAAACCTGGGATAGCCCTGATGTTTGTAGAGCCCCCGGTTTAAAAGTAATAATCAAATCTCGATGGAAAATATTTTCCAAAATAAAAAAAGGCCAGTAGGTTCTGACATTATACTAAATAGAAAATTAGTTATGTTACAACACAGAAATGAAAATAATTTTTTCAAAGGATACAAATCTTTGCAAGCTTGTTTCAATATATCCACATCTAGTTCAATTGGATATTCTCGCTGATAATCAATAACAAAACCCCGATCGCACAGACACTCAGTCATGATTGCAACGAATTGTTCTGATGGCAACAAACTGTTCTCTCTAAAAAGAAAAAGAATATTCCTTATCAGTTTGTCAGTTATTTATTCGAATAATAATACTTACGGATCTTGCATAACAGTTTCAATATGCAGATATACAATACTCCGAAAAGCCTTTATAAGTTGCACTCTTGCTTCATTGATCCATTTCAAGCTCAGAGCATTGGAATTAATAATGTAAATATTTTTGTAGAGATATGGAATAGTGTTGTCGTAGAAGTGTGTTAATCTGAAAGAATGATACAATAGTTGGAGAGATAAGCGAATAAATGCGAGGGACTACCTCTGTGCTAAATTTATGTCGCAGCAAATTTTTCGAGCATCTGGAAAGATCTCAAGAAGAATGCTTAATGTGAACACAGAATCAAGTGTGAACAGCACTAAGTCATCGTATGGTGTGTCTAGATTTTCATTACACCCGCCTTCTTCACCGATTGCACCTTCGTTATCTGCCTGTTGCTGGATAGTTTCAAAGGTAGCAATAAAGTACTGCAGAGCAATTGTAAGGTCGTGTTTGTACTTTGGTTCGATTCGAAAGACATTGTCGAAGATCTTTTTTAAAATATTTGAATTTGAATCACCGAGGGCGGTTATAAGATCGAAGAGCATCGGTATGGAGATGAGAAAATTGGAATAGATAAGAGATTTAAGCCGATCCTTGGAAATCCATTCTTCATCACTTTCTTTATTGGTGATGATGCGGCAGATGACACGAACAACGGCAGTTAGAATATCCGAATACAGGATGAGAACACGTTTGCCTGTGGGTAGAGACGACATGTCTATGTAGAAAGGGGTTGCATTTTTGAGAAATGAAAGTACCGCATTCATAGCGGCCTCCTGATGGATCATATATGACCAAAACCTGAAATTAAGTTCATAACTAGTCTATAGGAATCAAAGAAATAATGCGATTTTACTCATAGTGCTTCAATTCGAGTAGAAACAACATGTCTTTAAGAAACCAATCTGCTTCATATATCCACTCGTCCAAATCGGCATCGGTTTTAAGTTTACCTCCCGACAAAACGAGTGGAAGGTAAGTGGTAAAGACATTTCGGGTAGCCCATCGTTTGTGCTAAGGACGTACATACATTTATTAATTCACAGAATACTTAAATTAACTAGGGATTCTTCTTACCAAAGCAGGAACTTTAATATTGACTCCATCCTCATCCACGAGTAGGGTGAGTTCCTCCAGTGGTCTTTTCTCTGGATTCTAATTAAATTAAGGCGATTTTGTATTATATTTCAAAAGTACATTTTTTCTTAGTTACCGAAAATATCACATTGGAATTCGTTTTTGGCATTTTCTCGAGGTTTATTCGCGTTTTAAAAAATTTCACCACCCGCTCCGGGAAAACACACAAAAATTAATTGACAAATTTTGCAGTTATGGCCAAATTTAATACAGACAGCTGAGCTGACTGTCAAACCAGAGATTACTATTAATGGACGCGTTCAGTTTTCTATACAAAGCTTTCTGGAGAGCTTCTAGCTAATACCACGTTTTCACTGATTACGTTTTCACCTTATTTGCCCTAAATCTTCAGCAAATCCCGTCGACAAAATTTGTCCCAGGAAAAAAAATGTATGGGAGACAAAATTTTTCCCGATCTGCGTACTAGGTTAATCGAGTTGCTCTATGTGCGCGGCGTGTCATATAAATCCATATGTTTCATTTTAGCAACTAAACGGTTGCGAAACTAAAAATTGAATGTGCGCATGCGAATGTGATAACTCCGGATTTCCATGAATTCACCCTAAGGCTAGCCGCGCACTAGCAATTTTTAGTTGCGAAACTGCTTGGTTCGAGCAACTAAAAAGTTTGTGTTTTGACACAAACCAAACGATTGCCTAAAATAAGTTCGCCATTTTATTGAACATATAAGCCTAGTACGCAGATCGGGAAAAATTTTGTCTCCCATACATTTTTTTCCTGGGACAAATTTTGTCTCGGATATTTTTCCGAGCAGTACGCAGTTCGCGTGCAAAATTCATACTATTGTGAATTGCTCTACAAAATGTCTCCACTAAATTTTGCTAGGAAAAAGAATGATACAAGCATTACTTTGCGGGACAAATTTTGACAGCCACCGTATTTCCGAAAGTAATTTTTGTCAATTCTGATTTTATGTAAAAGGTGCTGATGCTTCTCTTGAAAGCATCGAGAGGAGATTCCAAAAAGGTATGAACGACTTTTGTAAGACAACCCGTTCCAGAGATACGCTACAAAACACATTAAATTAGATTTTATCTCTCCAAATTCAAACTTTTGCGCGAGATTTGAAAATGTTTTGTAGAGATTAAAATTGTAGAGATAAAATTTGTCTTGTCTCGATCTGCGTACTAGGCTATAATTATCTGCAAATTCACGGACATTCAACCAAACATTTCATCTGTTTTCTATAAGTAACCAAACAGTTTCGCAACTAAAAATTGCTAGTGCGCGGCTAGCCTAAAACTGCTTTAAATCTCGAAAATTTACCATACACATATATTTTATAAATCTAGTAGATTAGAAGTAAATCTCTTCATTGAATCAATTGTTTTATTGTTCGAACTGACTTATATCCATTTCGTGCTAAATTATTTCCATGATTTCTCATCGTTTGGCACAAATGAAACTTTCTTTCACTCGCTTCCACTTTATATGAAAAAACGAAGAACCATTAATATTTTCCTGCAACATAAAGAAGAGCTTACGAAAACAAAACTGAATAATTTAATTAAATTTTATATCTTTTTAAGGCTAGGCGCGCACATTCAATTTTTAGTTGCGCAACTGCTCTATCGCAAAATTCATACTATTGTGATTTGCTCTTCAAAATGTCTCCACTAAATTTTGCCAGGAAAAGGAATGATACAAGCATTATTTGCGGGACAAATTTTGACAGCCACCGTATTTCCTAAAGTGATTTTTGTCAATTCTG
Source organism: Chrysotoxum bicinctum (assembly GCA_911387755.1). Classification (NCBI taxonomy): domain Eukaryota; kingdom Metazoa; phylum Arthropoda; class Insecta; order Diptera; family Syrphidae; genus Chrysotoxum; species Chrysotoxum bicinctum. The sequence goes on from OU426989.1 coordinate 98,107,772, forward strand.
ATTTTATGTAAAAGGTGCTGATGCTTGTCTTGAGATCATCAAGAGGAGATTCCAAAAAGGTAGTTTAGTTAGTTAAGTGCTTTACACATGAGACACGAACTGCGAACTGCGAATTGCGAATGGTCGCGAATTTTGACATTTCTTTCACATGAGTAATTTTTTTGGTCGCCGAACAGTGCGAATTGTCAACAAAACAAAACCAAAAGTAAACAAATTAAAGTAAAATGAGTGCTAAGAAAAAATATTTAAAGAAAAGGTGGTTTTTATGCAGTTTCATTTGTTACCAATTATATTATTTTAAATTATTTTACCCTTTTTTCCATAGATTCACTCATTTTTTTTTTAATTTTCCGTATAGCAACACAACACAGTAGAGATGTTATACATTTGAGGTTAGGTTCGAACGAATTTTTTAGTCGCCGGTTTGTGGAATGCGTTCACTAGTTGTGGATTGCGAATTTACATTTGACAGTTCGCAGAAGATACGTTGTTGGTCGCGTAAAAAATATTAAAATACAAAATATTTCAATTTATAGTTATTTTATGCAGTGTTTTCCTTTTAAATCGTTGATTCGATCATTAATTCACTTCGTCGTAAAGTTAAAACAAAACAAAAATTGATATTAGCTGTGAAAATTGCTTAAAAAGATTTATTCGCATTCGCAGTTCGCAGCTCATGTGTATAGCACTTTAGACATTTATTTATTTATTCATTACATATTTAGGATATTTACATAATAATTAAAGAAATAACAAGAGAATAAAAATAATAGTTATCATTCATTAACGTGTATAGTTAAGCCTAGTACGCAGATGGAGACAAGACAAATTTTATCTCTACAATTTTAATCTCTACAAAACTTTTCCAAATCTCGCGCAAAAAGTTTGAAGTTGGAGAGATAAAATCTAATTTACAGCCCGATTCTCCCCAAAGTCAGTGATGCCTCACAAGTCACAAGAAGAGGTGAAAATGATTTTGTGACTTTTTCGAATTCTGCCGCTCAGTCACAACTTGTGAGAGTCACAAAAACAATCGAAACTGTGATCTCCTTCAGAGCAGGTCACAACTCATAAATTTTCAAAGTTTCTTGGATTGACATTCAGTAACAACATTTTCTAGATTTGTGAATAATTGTGAGAACACGAAAATGGAAGTGGACTTTGTTTCGTAGTGATCTTTCCCACAAAAAAGAAAAGTAATATTATTACATAAACAAAAATTTCTTTAAGAAACTAATCGTATCAAGAAGTTTACAGCGTCGACGGCTAGCCGCGCACTGGCAATTTTTAGTTGCGAAACTGCTTGGTTCGAGCAACTAAAAAGTTGGTGTTTTGACACAAACTAAACGATTGCCTAAAATAAGTTCGCCATTTTATTGAACATATAATTATCTGCAAACTCACGGACATTCAACCAAACAGTTCATCTGTTTTCTATAAGTAACCAAACAGTTTCGCAACTAAAAATTGCTAGTGCGGGGCTAGCCTAAGAGATACAAAGGATCCATTCGCTCTCCAAAACAATACATTTATAAAGTTTTTTCACCTTCCGAAAACTTTATGCAGTTTTCTTCTGAAAATGTTATATTTACATATTATTTAATCATTTTATTGTTTAAAAATTATGTTACCTTGCATTTTGTAATTTCTTCGTTTAGAATAATCAGCTGTTCAAATAATGACACTTAAAAATCTTACCATGCTGTGGTGAGTTTTGTTGTGAGTTTTCTTGTGATGATTAGGGGGAGAATACCAAAATGTTATCGAATCACAACAATCCTCACAAGGAATAGTCACAAGAGCTTGTGACTTGTGACTCCTCACAAGGGGGAGAATCGGGCTGTTAATGTGTTTTTTAGGATATCTCTGCAACGGGTTGTCTTACAAAAGTCGTTCATACCTTTTTGGAATCTCCTCTCGATGCTTTCAAGAGAAGCATCAGCACCTTTTACATAAAATCAGAATTGACAAAAATCACTTTCGGAAATACGGTGGCTGTCAAAATTTGTCCCGTAAAATAATGCTCGTCATTCTTTTTCCTGGCAAAATTTAGTGGAGACATTTTGAAGAGCAATTCACAATAGTATGAATTTTGTGATAGAACAGTTGCGCAACTAAAAATTGAATGTGCGCGCCTAGCCTAATACTACGTTTTCACCAAGAGTAAATCCGCTAGAGATTTAAAATAAATCTTGAAGTATTTTCACCAAAGAAACTGATATTTATTTGACGTTTTCACTCTGTCTTGTCATTCAATTGTCAATTTGGACAAGAGAAAAAAAAATGCAATTGGATAGTAAACACGAAAAAAACAAATATTTCTATTTTGTGTTGATTGTCAATGCAGAAAGTGGGTTTACATAGGTGCGTTCTACAAAATAAGGTTTGTTTGTTTTGCAAATCTGCTGATTGCGAGAAGATTTCAAGGAGATTTATTTTAATTCTTCATTTGAGGTGATTTATATTTGTATGGTAAATCAACGAGATTTAAAGGAGATTTATGGTAAATTCACTTAAATCCCGGATTTACCTTTGGTGAAAATGTAGTATAATACGCTATTCACACCAAATCAAAATCTAGATTTCGAGCAAAATTCTCAAAATCTCATCCAAATCTACTAGATTTCCCATACATTTTCAGATTTCCAAATCTACTAGATTACGACAAAATCTCCTCAAAATCTACTTTCAAACACAAGATTGTCAAAGCAAACAAACCTTTAGAAATGTTCTGCTTTGTCAGCAAATTGTCAGCAAGAGAAGAGGTAGATAAAAAGCAGATAATGGAGTCGAGTCTCGAGTGACTATTTGAAATTTGAATTGTGTGGTGAGAAGGAGAGAAGATAAATTATATCCGAGAAAGTAGGATAAATGGACAGAAACGTCAAATGAAATCCTGGTTCTGTTCAGTGTGAACGCTTCGATGAGATTTCGTAATCTTGTTGCTGAAATCCGAGATTTTAATTCGGTGTGAAAAGCCTATAAGGAACAAGCAAAATGTTTATATTTTTTTTATAAATTTTCTACAACTTTTCATAAAAAATATTCGCAGCAAACAAATCTAAAATCTCGCCAAACTCAAATGACAGCTGACAGAAATTTTATCTGTCATGAGGGTGTTTTTGTTGACATCATTTTTAGCTGTTTTTACAAAAGTTTTTGTTGTTTCTCTACTAAAAGTTAAATATTTTTATTAATTAGTTTCCTCCTCCTTTCTCCTATTTAATAAAAATTAACCTCCTGAAGGTTTGAATGCAAAGAAAAGTTATGTCTAATCCATTTGATGATGATAATGGAGAAATTCTTGAGGGCTTTCTTTGTCCCATTTGTCGTGAAGATCTTCGATCCCTAGAGTTCCTCACCGACCATGTTGAAAATTTCCACGCCGAAGAACAAGATGCCCTTAAATCAATTTTCAAAGACATCTTCAGCAAAGCTAAGCGTAAAATAAAATCGAACTTTGATGATTCTATTGATCTGGCAAGAAGTTTAGACCGTGATGTTCGGATCACCAGCAGCAATACAACAACCCGTGGAAATGTTTTCAATTATATGGTCCAAAACTTGGGAGCTGAACGTTCACACTTTTCATATTTCATCTCAGTTAGGTCTGTTATCTTGCAAACATTTTCGCAGACCAGGAAATGGCTCAAGATTTCTATTTTATAGGAATCCCAGATTAGAGCGTTATGCCAGTGAAACAAATAAATTGATAATCCGACTTCATAAATTACTCAAAGATATGCCGGCTGAGCCAGTGCAAAGAAAGCAGCACGAACAAAATGTACCACAAAGCACAAATTTTACGAAAAAGCATTTCATGAAAAAATAATCTCTTTCAGATAGTTCCATGGCTGGATGGAAGTTCAGTTAAACTCTGTCCCAATTGTGCCAAGAGCTTTCACATCGCTCGACGACAACATCATTGCCGACTATGTGGCAGCATTATGTGCAATGATTGTTCAAAGTTCCTGCCTCTTGATGATGCATGTAAGTTTTGCTTCTTTTTCTCTGTGCAAATTCTGATTTCATTTGCTTTCAGTGGAACTTGCCAGTTTGACAATGTCAAGGACCGACCCGATTCCAAAGTCCAAAGACGAACGTCTAAATAGCATTCGGATCTGTGATCACTGTCTGTGGTTGTTGGAGACGCGCAAAGAAATGCACGATAGCCGTACTTGCCGTCCCCCGACCTCTGTTATTTACGACGAAATCCAACAACTGAAGAAGAATATCCTACCTGACATCGAAATGTATCTTAAGATCATTGATAGTTTGTACTCGGGTGATTCGATTTTCACACTTGCCGATGCGAGTGCATTGCGTGGTAAAATTGGACAAGTCGCTGAAATAGTGGATCTAAAGAGCAAGAAGATACTAATGCAACCGTGTCAGGAGGGTACGCGAGAAGAGGCTATGAAGAAGTCCATTCGAATGTCGTGTGTCCAATTTATAAAAGAGAAAATGTTATCTATTCCTCCGTTACCAGGAGAAGCTGAAATAAAAAAAATTCAAGACAAAAAGAGAATGGAAACCGAACAGAGGATAGAAACCGAACGTAGATTGGCATTGGAGGCTTATGAAAAATATGGCTTAGCAGAAGGTAGTGATGGTGCCGGTAGCGGTGAATCATATGCATCAGGGGTGAGTATCTTATAGTTAAAAATGTTTTGTTATTCCATAGAATTACAGACTAGTATGCACCTACACAGTCTTGTAAAATATATTGAGAAAAACAAGCTGACAGAAATTGAACTCAAAACTTTTTATTAGTTTTCGGTACTATCTATAGTGCTAGTATTGTAAAAGAAAGACCTTTCCTCTTAAAATTAATTTTAAATGTTTTCAATCCTCTCTTTCATCTTCGGGAATCCTTGAGCCTAGTTTAATCAAGCAGATCAAGTGAGAATATCTAAAATATATGTATGTGGCTGGAAAATTTTGAATTTTGTTGACCAGTGTAATTTTATTTAAATTTACAAATTTAACAGACCCGTTAAAATTCTAAATTGTCAAATTCGAATAGGCGATCCGTATTTTCCCCCTTTTCGATTTTATCGAATACCAAAAATTGAAATATTCTACATCTATCAGACCTATTTAATACAAAACTCACTGCCGTTGCTACCCCTAAGTTTGATGAAAAAACAACTATTATGGAAAAAACTTATCTAACGACTTATCTATTCTAACAACACTCATAAAAAATCCTTTATACTATTGTACATTTTGATTGAACAAAAATGTTATTTAAGCCCCGATTTGCTAACCGATATAACGAAGCTATAGATAAATTAACCTAAAAACCCTGGAAGTATTTATTTCGTACCTAATAATTTCGCATCGTATCTGGTATATGATAGTGTATTTCAGCTGTTTTCTAAGTTTGCATGTCTGTTGAGCCCAGCAGTACATACGAGTAATTAAAACATGTTTTCTTTTTTGTTACTCAACACTATGGCTCCGTGCCGTTTTTTGAGTTTTGGTTCAAAGTATTTAAATGTATAGCGAACCTGAAAGTATGCGGCTTTATAAAAAGAAAAAGTGAAAATATATTAATGAGCTAAGCAAATACGTTTCAATTGAAACATTTTCATTAAAATTCCATGTACTAAAATAGAGAATCTGTGGTGTTAAAAATAGTTCAAGCTAATTTTGTAATGAGAAAAAGTTTTTTAAGATTTCTCTTATTCGGCTTATTTGGTGTTAATAATTTATTAATGAAAGACTTTCATTAGTTTTCTCGACGTTTCGACTGAGCTTTCAGTCTTCTTCAGGGGCACTTTATTAAGCATGAAAAATATAAAACAAGGTAGAAAAACATATACAAACAAAGTTTTAAATTTTTTTGGGATTGAACTTACAGTTTATAAGAAAATAATCAAATTTAATATTGAAAATTAAAAAAGAATATTGTTTGAATTTGGTTCTTTTTTGAGCACTTCTTTATTAGAAGTTATGTCAACTATTGAAAGAAAATACATATATGTAAAAGAAGGAAAGAATATATAAAAGAAAATGATAAAATTATTTAAGAAGAGACTAAGGAACAATACACTGACGATATGCTTTGTGTATCCTGCTTCCTGCTTCCTGTTCATGTTATTTTTATTGTTCAAAATGTGTAGCGTTTCCAAAGTGTATCTCTTAGATGTGTGTTTCTCGACTTTCTATGCTGTGACTGGCAAATAAGCCGAATAAGAGAAATCTTAAAAAACTTTTTTCTAATTATAACGAATTGGTCAAAAAACTTCTAATAATAAAACATGTCCAAGGGTTCACATTAACTTGATATTGCTTAGGGATTTGATGAGTTTATTTATTTATTCAAATCTACAAGAAATTCGGGTTAAAATTAATGATATAATGCTTAAAATTAATGATAATGACTGAGTTATTTATACAATACAATTTAAAAAATAAATATAATCAAAACACTAGCTTTAAAGGAATCTCTTGAACAACATAAGTAAATATAATGGCAAACTTCATATAAATATTGTTTATAGCAATACGTCTTGATTCTAGAGTTAGAAGCAAAAAGCTAAGCAAAACAAAATATAAATTTTGTGAAACTTCTTTAGACTTTTTCAATTGAGTTAGAATATGTATGATTCCATATAACATCAGCGTATTTAAGTAAAGACCTGACAAGGGATGTGTAAAGTAATAACAAGCAAGAGTCACAAAAATCAACGCAATTCCGCTTTATGAAGCCAACAAATGAATTTGCTATACTCACAATGTAGTTTGTATGACTTAAAAAAATTTTAATCAAAAACATGCAATAGAACTTAAAGAGTGTTATTGATGATAACTTTTTGAGACCTGCCAGTGAGGTAAGATGAAATCCAACTAAGGAACTTAGAATGAAAACTAAATGTTGTATATAAATAATTATTAATAAAATTTTCTAAATCAAACGGCATTCTAATTTTCTCAAAAAAAGACTAATAAGTTCTTTAACATTTTTTTCTTAGTTTTTTTCTTTTTGTCTATAACGATTCAAAAATATTTGTTCAAGAAAACAGGTCTCATTCTTTTTCTTAAGCCCAAAACATAATTTCAGTTTTTTGATAATTTAAAAATTGTGTTTCATGCTTTTAAATGCTTTCCCCTAATAACATCCATATTTAAATTTTAACACAATTCTTTAAATTCTAAGCCTTTTTAACATAAGATGATCCGATTCAATTCAGGCGTAGATTTTATTTTATCTATATATATGTAATTTATAGCACACTCTTCTCTATTTCGTGATAGAATTGTAAGGCGTACTGAAGATGTAGACTGACATTGCAGTTGTTGACAGATCGTTAAATTCCTTTGACCAACGTTTTTTTTTTAAATACTAGCAGAGAGCTCGCTTTATTTAATGCGAATTCATGTTTTCGGTGAAACTAAATAAGAGCTCAACTGAACACCCAAGTCCATTAAGCTCAAAACACGACAAAGTTTGTACTACGAAATAGAGTAATCCAAAGTTCTTATATTAAAGAGACTTAGAATTTAAAAAAAATATCCTATACAGTGTCCCTTAATTCGTGGATAATATTTTAGGTCGTGATTCTAGGGTATATTTTAAGAAAAATATATAATATAATATAGTTTATTGTAAAGGCCTATGTGGATCTCTATAACGCATTTTCTATAGGAAATGTATCTATTTATTTATTTATCTAACAAGTACACCAGACTTTCATAGACAATGATATCTCGAATATATAAACTTTATCTAAAATATATAAAAACATTTTAATTTAAAATATTTACAACGCATTTAAAATCCTAGGAAATCTATTAACTCTTCAAATTGATTGTACCGTACTGCGGCATTTTCTATTGGATTATTTGCACCATAATTAGTAGTGTCTAACTACATGTATACAAAAAATCGCGATTGACGAAAAAATTCCGTGGGAACAAAAAATTCCGAGGGAAATAAAATTTCCAGGGAGTTTCCCGATAGGCCCCAATGACAATAAATATGAATTGTCAATGTGTCCACACAGAGAATCACTTGCAAACATGACGAAATAGTAATCTCTTCTCTTATAAAGATGTTTTAAATCAATGAGGTGACATCTGATGTAATCAGCAGGCATATCAGACTGCGAATAAATTTTCCTTAAAGCATAATTAGTAAACTTGTTTTGAAGAGCCACATGCTCCTTCGGGCCTGGTGGAGGGATGATTATCGTAGGTTTCAATACAAGGGGTCACAACCCCTAGGGTATCACAACGGGTCTACATTGATCTAAGTGTGACGGTAACAAGATCAACTGTCGGCCCACTAACCCAACCTAACTTAACCGATTTGCTCCTATTGATCAAGAAAGCCCAAAATGCTTTAGAGTTGCTCATTATTTTAGATTCTAAGTAAAAGATATGCTGACGAAAAATATCAGTTCTAGGTTTATTGCAAGTTTTAGTCGTTAGGAAATATTAACAATAATTTGTCTTTCAAGAATGCCCGATAATATAGTAATTAAATCGTGACAAATAGACTTCACACAGAATTGTCACGCGTAACTTGGTACAATCGATTGTAGTCGATACAATCGAGTATAGGCAGTTACTTATTTGATTTAATCGAATCGAAAACGATCGACTGATCCTGATAATGAACTGCCTATTATCGGTTGTATCGACTAAACTCGATTGCATGCTTAAGATAAGATAAATACTATCAATTATAATTTTGAAATGTCTGACTAATACTCATTTAAAATTAACATTACACATAAATAATTATTATGTATCTTAATGTTATACCGTGGACACGAATTCTGGAAGTGTGTAGTGTATGTACACAAGTTTCTCAAGCATTAGTAAATAAACCCTTTGCTATTTTCGTTGTGAACAAACGAAAGACAACACTTATATTTTTGAATATAAAAATTATGAACAATCTAATATCTAAAATAATTATTTAAAAATGTTTCCCTTTGGGGAAGTTGGCGCTATTTATATATTCTTTTCTTCATATTTCATTAGTCGGCTCTCCGTACCTTGGACAATTGGAGTGCTTATCAAATATCAACATCTGGCGCAGCCAGCAATGATCCACTGGTTGAACAAATCAACATTATCAAGGGTTATATCAAACAAGCACGAACTGCTATGCGTTTCGATGAAGTTGCCACTCTGGAACTAAATCTACGTGAATTACAAAGAGAATTCTATATGCAACATCAAGGATCGAACACTACCACCACCACCAGCATAACCCCAGAATAAGGATTACAATTGTAATACAAATATATAGGTGTAAATTTTTTATTGCATTCACCCTATAAATTAAATCAATACAAAATTTAATATAATATATTACTAGTGTAAATGTAGAAAAAAAGCTTTGTGCATATTATGTATACAACAAAATACATTATAGTACAGCTTAAGCAACCAGTAGTTTTTTTTTTTGTGCTTTTAGTAAACTAACAAAATGCGCAATTTGAGCTTAGAGTAGTAAAGATGTACATAGATTTTGTATTTCTATAAAGTTGTGCGTTTATGGATTTAATTAAAGAAAATACATGAGGATCCACTCTATGCCTTAATTCCAATTGATTCGACAAGTGCATTGACTTTGTCAACGTATTCCTTTTGGGCGTCATCCGATGATTTGCCCTTCAATTTATTCCATGCCTCCCACTTGGCCTTGCCTTTAAAGTCCAAGAAACCCGGCTTATCTGTTGATTCGAAATGACAGAACAAATAGAATAACTCACTAAGTCAACAGAGATAACCTATGAAAGTGAGCTGTTTTCTATTCTTACCGGTATTACAATCACCAACAGTTGCTTGCTTGTATAGGCCGTACAATTCCAGAAGGTCATTATCGGCTGGTGTGGTTTTCAAGTTTTTGACATCTTCGGCTGCTTTGTCGAATTGCTAAATGGAAAAAAATCATCCAATGACTCATTTTTGAGTCAGCTTTTTAAAAAATTAGGTACTCACCTCCTTGGTGCACATGATTCTAGATTGATTTAAAGTGTTTTATCAAGATTGAAGGAAACTCTGTAAACGTACGATTACGATTAGTAGGTAATTTTATTAAATCTGCTGGAGTAAATTGTGTATGTATGCATTGCTTTTGGGTATGAATAAATAGGATAAGATATTTTTTGTTATAATTGTGTTTAGGTGATTTAATAAAGTTAAATTAATATAAAAACTTTGGAAGAAAAATTATAAGATGATTTGAGGTGGGGTTGGGAGCTGCTAAGAAAAACGCACCTTGCTACTTAGGTACTTCGAACTTTGAAGTTAAATTAAAAATTACTGGGAGCTTCTGAACGTGAATTGAATATTGAATGTGGGAAAAAAATGAAAATTGCCGGTTGTCGATTATATCTGTGTCGTTCTTTTTGTACTACGTTACTTATATCTAATCTACAACTTTACATGCAGAGTTAAGAACAGGTTGAGTCCAAATGTAGTTAAGGGCTATTCATGATACATCGTTAATTTTCCGACGTGGTAAAATTGTACAGTTTCCGACACGACACACGTTTCAAGAACGTGCTTGCTTAAACCTAGTACCTTTGAGTATATATAATATGGAGGGCTCGTTTATATTATATATTATATATTAAAAGTTTTTGGCAGGATTGATTGCCTTGCTGGAAGATACTAAGTTAGAACAAAAGAATAGCATACAAATTAACAAACAAAAAAACATTTTATTATTCAATATTTTTGTATCATTAAACCACCAAATAAACACGCAGATCGAGACAAGACAAATTTTATCTCTACAATTTTAATCTCTACAAAGCTTTTCCAAATCTCGCGCAAAGACTTGAAGTTGGAGAGATGAAATCTAATTTAATGTGTTTTTTAGTGTATCTTTGGAACGGGTTGTCTTACAAAAGTCGTTCATACCTTTTTGGAATCTCCTCTTGATGATCTGAAGACAAGCATCAGCACCTTTTACATAAAATCAGAATTGACAAAAATCACTTTCGGAAATACGGTGGCTGTCAAAATTTGTCCCGCAAATAATGCTTGTATCATTCCTTTTCCTGGCAAAATTTAGTGGAGACATTTTGTAGAGCAATTCACAATAATATGAATTTTGCGCGCGAATTGCGTACTGCTCGGAAAAATATCCGAGACAAAATTTGTCCCAGGAAAAAAAATGTATGGGAGACAAAATTTTTCCCGATCTGCGTACTAGGCTTAAGTTATTAAAATATTTTTTTTGTTCAGTTTGTCAACAGACTGTTTTTTTTTCTTCCATCAAACTGTCAGATTCATTGGAAATGGAAAAGTGAATCCGTTCAATAAGCCTAGTACGCAGATCGAGACAAGACAAATTTTATCTCTAAAATTTTAATCTCTACAAAACTTTTCCAAATCTCGCGCAAAAGTTTGAAGTTGGAGAGATGAAATATAATCAAAAATCACTTTCGGAAACACGGTGGCTGTCAAAATTTGTCCCGCAAAATAATGCTTGTATCATTCTTTTTCCTGGCAAAATTTAGTGGAGACATTTTGTAGAGCATTTCACAATAGTATGAATTTTGCGCGCGAACTGCGTACTGCTCGGAAAAATATCCGAGACAAAATTTGTCCCAGGAAAAAAAATATATGGGAGACAAAATTTTTCCCGATCTGCGTACTAGGCTATACAGTAGATTTCAAGTAGATTTATTTGAAATCTTGAATCGAGATGATTAATTTTTGTATGGTAAATCTAGTGATTTCAAGGAGATTTCAAGTAGATTTGAGTAAATCTCAGATTATCGTTCAGTGGAGACGCAGTATTAAGTCTAGATCGCGCTAAATTGTATCTCCCATACAAAATTCTCTCCAAAATTTAGCCAAGCTAAAATTATCAAGCATTTTAGCCGAGAGGTACGCTGCTCCAGGTAAAAAAAATCAAAATTTCTCTTCGAACTGTACATAACTTATCTGTCAAAATTTAGCGCACGAAATAATTGTCTGGCACATTTATTCTCGAGCTAAATTTCAATTTGAAATGGAATAATAGGGGTATTCATGTAAGCACGGAAAACCCTCGTAAACCTCGTAAACCAGATAATTTTATCTCCGCAGAAACGAGCTGTCAAAATTTGTATGGGAAAAAGTTTCTGCAAATCGCATAAAATTAAGGGTATTCATGTAACGAGATAATTTTCCGCTTTGTAGAAAGATATAACTTTCCGCAGCATGTTTTCATGAACACCCCCTAAGAAATACTTGCGTAAATGTGGGAAATATTTTGTGAAATGTCAAATTAAAAGTCAGAATCCATACTTCTTTAGTTTACGAGGTTTATTTCTGCACTTTCCGCAGCAAATTTGTGAGATAATTTTATGCGATTTGCAGAAACTTTTTCCCATACAAATTTTGACAGCTCGTTTCTGCGGAGATAAAATTATCTGGTTTACGAGGTTTACGAGGGTTTTCCGCGCTTACATGAATACCCCTATTATCTCACAAATTTGCTGCGGAAAGTGCAGAAATAAACCTCGTAAACTAAAGATATATGGATTCTGACTTTTAATTTGACATTTCACAAAATATTTCCCACATTTACGCAAGTATTTCTTAGGGGGTGTTCATGAAAACATGTTGCGGAAAGTTATATTTTTCTACAAAGCGGAAAATTATCTCGTTACATGAATACCCTTAATATGTATTTGAATAATATTTAGAAGAATATTTGGTGACGGGAATCTTACAAGATTTTCGACAACAAAAATCACTCATAATTCATAATTCTCATTCGTTCTCATTTATAATTCTTAAAAAATCATACTTTAAAACAAATTCTTTTAAATCCTTGAAAATAATTCATTTAGAGAACAGCTGTTTTCTGTGACATATTCTCCACAAAGTTCTTATGTCAAAATTTAGCTTGGATTGTATATAGCTGATGTTTGGAGAAAAATGTGGAAGATAAAATTTAGAGAGATCTGCGTACTTGGCTTTAAGCTGAATCGATCTGATCTAGGTCTCCACGGAATCGAATCCGGATTCAATTTGAGTTCAATTCTCCTTGTAAACGGGGTATATAATGGAGTATCTTTGGTCCCAAAGTTTTGCAAATTAATCTGTCATGTTTGTTTATGTCGTGTAAGATGTATTGAAGTTTGAAGATTGTAAGTACAACTTTCAATGCTTCAGTGTTCAGTCGGAATACAATTCAACGCGAAAGGGATAATTCAATTTTTTTTACTGAAGAAGACGGCAATATTTAGTGTTAAAACGCCTTTAATTTTCCGGTAAACAGTTATTTCTTTTTATTTGATCCATTTGGATTAGCAGCGAGAAAAAACTAGATTCTTTATTGTTCAAAAATGATTTAAATACACTTTTTTTATTTCAGCTTAACCGACAAGTTTCCTAACAAATGAATACCGAACAGGAATACACAAGAGAAGAATTAGCACAGATGCTAATCGACAGTGCTAACAGATTATGTTTGTAGTTACTAAAACTAATTATTGCAATTTTAATACGATCAAAATATTCTTACAGGGAGACAATTCAAGGCGGCTGGGAATAAGCTTCTCACCGACTGGGGTGGATATGATTTGATTGACAAAACCGCCCGACTTGCTGCCAAGTATCCGTTCATTGCATTGACTGTTATGTTAGGATTTCTTGTCATTTTCCTTCCATTTATGATTCTCATGGCTTTCGGATTATCGACCATGGCCATTACATTTACAGGATTCATGCTTCTAGAAGGTAGTAATTAATAGTTGTTTTTGCATTTCAATTGTTTGCCAAACTTATTTCCTCCTCCAGGAACTCTACTTACAATAGCATCAATTCTCCTGTTTGGTTGTCTAGGAGCTATTCTTTTGGTTTTCTTGTTCTTCGGTATTCTTACGTTGGCCGGATATTTTGGGTTTGTTCATATCTACGACTTGTACAACAAATCTAACGATCGCTGTGCTATAAGACAGTTTTTACGACGTGAACGTACACAAACTGAATCGTCTCAGTGAAAAACGCCAAATCATGCGACATACCTACATAATATCTCTAATAACATCACCCATGTCTTCATCGCTTTTTAGTGAAGGACTCATAAATTAAAAGTAATTTATTTTATTTTATAATTTGATTGTAAATTTTCTCATTAAGGCTAACCAAGAATTGCTTTTATATTCACATTTCTTTTAAGCTCTGCTAAATACAATTCGAATTTTTAACAAAAAAGTAAGTTAAGAAAAACTCCTGCAGTTTTCTTAAAGTTATTTTTTTCTTCTCGATACAAAATAAATTAGCAATAACCCAGGGCACTCCTTGCTCAACAAAATCTAATTTTTGGCACTCCCTACTCATTCGTTCCATCCATGTCCCTCAGTTTCCTTTGAGATCTGCGTTTCTTTGCTAGTGTCCAAGTTTAATTCCTGTTTCAATAACGAGGTATGTTTCAGTTGAGGACTTTTTTTTTTTTTTTTTTTTTTTTTTTATAATCTACTCACGCTCAAGGGATTATGATTACCCTTTAAATGTTTCAACACAGCGTGGGCGTGAAATTACGGAAGAGAAAGAAGGATAGGAAAGATGTGTGGCACGATGTTCTGAGACTGAAGGTGGTTGTCTCAAATTTTTTATCTCCAGGGAAGGCGGCTGAACTAAAGCGGAGAATTGCCGTGTCTTATTTCTATGTCCCTTATAATTCGCATTATTTTATTCGTTTTTCATCCTTGTTTGGCGAGGACTCTTGTGTCTTCCCTCTTAGAAGTCTCGTTTGTCGGGCCTCCTTGATTAAAAATTATGGTTACCAGATGAGTAAAAGTATAAATTGCTACAAAAATCCTATTTCAATTTCGTAAACATAGTTTTTCATGAATGTTTACAAATCTCATAGAGCTTAATTTGTTAATTGTGGTGTCGAGTAAAGAATTTATCAAAGGGGACGGTAGTGCCAGGCCAAGTCCTACACCCTTTTTACAGGAACAAACTCAGGCGATTTTTGACCCCTCCCTATCTTCAGTTCCAATGAAGTCAGAAACTTAAAATTCCAAATATTTGCTAAGCTATTCAGGCACAGGTGCCTCACCAAATTGCAATTTTCTAGCATAAGCGGTTCCTGAGATATAAGGCCTCAAAAATCACAAAAACCGTAACTGACTGACTGACTGACAGATCATCAAAATTATGGAGCACTTCTCAACATCGTAGAATCTTGTAATTTTGCACAACGGTAGGTCTTGTCATGCAAGCAGAGGAAAAAATCGAAAATTCGAAGTTTTCCATTCAGGGGGCGTGGTATCCGCCCACTTTCTCCCAATTGGTGTTGCTTAAATGGAGCACTTACGACTGCTGTAAAAAGATGAAATTTGGTGAACCGGTAGGGCTTGAATTGCATATGAAGGACCAAAAATAAAAATTGAGGTTTTCCATTCAAGGGGCGTGGTATCCGCCCACTTTCTCCAATTTGGTTTTAAACCTTCATGAAGAACTTGGCGTATTTTTAGATCTCAGTACTTTTCACAGCTGACTTGTTACACAAAGGTTTTTGGATAGAAGAACTTGGCTCTTTTTTTAACATTTATGTTTTTGGTCTGATTCCATTTACACGAGTCTAATATAATCTCTTTCACAAAAGCAGAAGAAAATCTCTGCGACACAAAGTGGTAGGCCGTGATCGGAGTTGTAGGGATTTTGATACAGCACATTGCAACAGATTAATATGGTTCTACGCTTTTGAAATACACTTCCACCAATATAATTTGAGATAAATCGATTAAAAAATAAAATGCAAGCAAGCCATCCAGTCTTGCTCTTTTGTTTCAAAGCATCATGGCTGTTATAAGAGTAAATTATTAAAAATCATCAAATTCATCTTTTAAATTGTTAAAACAACTCTTTTAATAGTTTGGGGTAAATCGGATCTGTCGATAATGAGAAAATTAAAATCAAAATTAAAACAAAAACAAAAAAGGTAGATAATATTAAAAAAGTCTTAATTTAAGTACCAAAAAGAAAATCTTGTTTTCAAAGCACTAAATAGAATTAAAAAAATATATGTGTACCTTTATATTTGTATCGAACGGAAGCTCATATATCGAGCAAAAAGCTATATGAGCTTTGGTTCGATGTTCGAGACTTGTTTTGGTGAATTTCCCTTCTGTGAAAGAGGAAAATTCACCCTAGAGTAGTTAGTTGAAATGTAGCAAGCGAAGCGATAAGTTGAATAAAGCGGAGATAGATAGTGGTTTTTCTGGCATTAAGCCTTTTCCACTCTAAAATGGTGCGTTTTATTTATTATTTAATATTGGCTATATTTCTTCTCCTGAGCTCGAAACATTTGGTCAATCGAGCCAAATTTGAAAAGCGACCGGATAAATTAAATGAATTAATAGAGAAAGTGCGGTTTTCTTAGAATATTATTTCTATGTATATAAATTCCGCGAAGTGATGTGTGTGAAAGAGTGAAAGATTGCATTATAATCCAATTATATGCAAAAGAAACAATAAGCGAAGCGTTGATGTGCCACATATCAAGTATGTGCACACAAAATTTTCAAGCACACTTAAAAAAGTGCTGCGCAAATGTGAGAGACGCCACATATCAAGTATGTGCGCACAAAATTTTCAAGCACACTTAAAAAAGTGCTGCGCAAATGTGAAAGACGCCAAAAGTCACGTAGGCACGAGCAAATTTCAAACGGAAAAATAAATTTGGCTATGGGCATACGGTCACGTACGCCAAGAGATAGACATAGGAATTGCATATAAGAATTCCCCTACGAGAACGGTAAGTCAAATTATATATTTTTTCCTTAGCGAAAGAGCAGCGAGCAGAGCAGCGAAAAAACGAAATAAAAAACAATCAACCACCATATTACACATAAAAGTTCCCCTATGAGAATGGTAAGTTGAATTACACATCTTTTTCTTCCTACGTGAATGAATGAATGAGCGGCGACGCAGCGCAGCGAAAGAACAAGAACAAATAAAATAATCAACCACCACGACACACATGCAGAGATAGACATGTCCAAACAGGCAAACTCCACACACAACCCCATAAACGAGAAAGAACACAATGTACATAAGACCAACGGGCATGTGCAGATGCCTACATGGCGAGACTAAGCGATAGATACACAAATAACAATTGGTATGCGCAGCGACGGGGGATGAAAATTCTCCACTTCCATTCATTCAGTGTGTGACATCCAAACAGTAAAGAACAAAATAAGTATTGTGTCGTGGTTGATTAAATCGAGCTAAACCGAGATAAGAAAAAAGTATTATTTAAAATAAAATATTATTTCAGTTTAAATTCGTGAAAGGTAATTTAGAGACAGAGTTTATTGATTGAAATCGAGAGAGGTAAAAGCGTAATTGAGAAAGGTAATTGATTTGAAACGTTATAATAAATACAGTCCACTCGCCGACCAGTTGTGCTATCAGTGTTATTGTTATGTGAAGCGAAGAGAATTCGGTTGTGATAGAAGAAGGAGTCTATGTACTGCCTCGAAAAAATTAATAAGAGATAGAATAGAATTCTCATATATGTTGTGAAATGTTGTGGAAAATATAAATGTTGTGAAGCGTTGTGAAAGATTAATATAGAATTTGATATTTGTGAAAGATCGATATAGAATTTGATATTTGTGAAAGATTGACATAGAATTTGATATTTGTGAAAGATTGATATAGAATTTAATATTTGTGAAAGATTGATTCAGAGCTTGATATTTGTGAAAGGTTTTTGTGTGAGAGATAGGAGGAAGATGAAAAAAAAAAAACAAACAGAATTAGTTTTGTTTTTCTTCTTGACCGGAGACAGGACAGAGAAAATATTTTGGTGATCGGTAGTATTGTTTTTTCTTGTGTTTGTGTGTTTGTGTACATCAGAGCAGCTAATAATGCATGAATGGCATCTCGTTGATTGTATGACAGAGACAGTTAAGAGCTAGGGAATTTTTTGTGATTTTTTTTTTAAATTCAATTTTGTGAGAAAGGGAAAAATGAATGAGATAGAAAACACAACATATTCACGAGCAGCGAAAAAGCAAAACTCAAAGCATGTAATGCGAGTTATTTGCGAGATAGAAAACAACATATTCATGAGCAGCGAAAAAGCAAAACTCAAAGCATGTAATGCGAGTTATTTGCGAGAGAGAGAGAGAAAGGGCAAAATTCAAAGCATGTAATGCGAGTTATTTGCGAGATAGAGAGAGAGGGCAAGACTCAAAGCATATAATGCGAGTTCTTTGCGTGACAGAGAGATAGAGCTTGCAAGCGGAAAGATACAAATAACGTTGAATACAATAACACTGAATACAAAATAGCACAGCACAACAAATTAATTATTTATTTATCTATATTTTTTATATTTTTGTGCTTGAATTGAGTCCAGTAGAGCGTAGTATAAATTTTCATTTTCTCAGGACATGGCATGGACGGACGCGCTGGTTATAGAGAGCGAATCTGTGCCGATGGTCTGAGTATTATGTTCCGATCTGGCCGATCTCCTCTGAAGATTCTCTTGGTTAACGAAGATGAGTCGAAGGGGAAGTATTCGCCGGACGGTTCATATAATTGCATGTGAAAATAATTAGATTAAGGATTCTTCTTGCACACATATTTTCTTTATTTTTTCAGCGATTTGAAATTTTGAAATTTGAAATAACGAAAATTTTATTTCCTTATTCAAATAGAGATAGAATCGAGAAAGGAACTGAGATAGAACCGAGAAAGGAACTGAGATAGAACCGAGAAAGGAACTGAGATAGAACCGAGAAAGGAACTGAGACAGAACCGAGAGACCAGAGATAGAATCAAGAGATAGAATCAAGACCAGAGATAGAATCAGAGATAGAATCAAGAGATAGAATCGAGACCGAACGGGGATAGAGCAAAGAGAAAGAATGCAGTCACCAAGCGCTGATGATCTGGAGTATCGCTTCCAGGCAGCGATAAACTCCATCCATAGGATGATTGCCTTTTGCAAATCAAGCAAGGCAAAGGACTATCCCGTGGAGGGATTGAGCGTGAGACTGGAGGGGCTCCGCGACTCATGGAGCGAAGTCAAAGAGGTGGAGCGATTGTTGGCCGGACGTGAGGGCACCAGCACGATGGCCTTAATTGAGCGACGAGTCGCAGAGAAGCGCCCAGACCATCGACTTCTGCAATGGCTCTGATGGAAAAGGGGAGGTCAGTCAGACCTCTAAGAGAAAGAACTAGAGACAATGTGAAAGGTTGCACTGTGTGTGCATCGACTGCTCATCCGATATGGGGATGCCCTGATTTCTTATCACTTAGCCTATTAGGCAGAGGCAACTTTGTGCGAGAGAGCAAGCTTTGCCAGAATTGCCTTAAAGTTGGCCACATCGCAAGGGACTGTTTCCAAGGCCCATGTGCCCGATGCCCTGGCAAGCAGTTGCACAATAGCGTGCTATGCCCGATGAGAGAGATGCGAAAGGTTGAAACTGTTCATCGAGTCCATGAGCAGCCGAGAAAGAGGATCATAACCAAGAGAGCGAATGAGAAGCGAAAGGAAGATTGACCAGCAAAGAGGCGAAGACTGGATAGCGGCAAAAGAACAGTGGCAGAGACAGATTCAAACAGCAGACGAGAGATAGACCCCAAAAACAGACGAGAGATAGACCCCAAAATCAAACGAGAGATAGATTTTAAAAAACAAGCGAGAGACAGGTTCAAAATATAAACAAGAGATAGATAATAGAGAAAGGTTATATGAGACAGACGAGACATCAAGCAAGGTGTCTTATGACAATTTTAAAAGAAATAAAAAAGAAATTAAAGTTTATTCAGAGAGTTTTACTGATAGAGAAAAGAGAGAGTTTACCTTATTGCCTACAGTGCAAGTGATGATCACTGTAGAAGAGAAAGACAGTGGCCCAGTGCGGGCACTGATTGATACCGGTGCTCAACCAAATCTGGTGAGTCACCACTTAGCTGAGAGATTGCAACTGAGAAAGATGCAAGCCACGAGAAAGATCGTAGGGATCAATGGTCAGCCTTTCCATATTAAGTATTGGAGTAAGATCAAGGTAAGACCATGGTTCTCCTCGAGCATCGCAATTGAGCAAGAATTCTTGATTCTACCGAAAGGAGGTCCATTACCTCCAATGCTGTTAGGCAGCGGTTTGAGATATTGTGAAGCGAAAGAGATAGACGGGTTGCCATTGGCGGACCCGGAACTTTGGAAAGATGGTCCAGCAGACTTGTTGCTTGGATGTAAATTTGTGGTAGAGATGTTTGGATCCATGATGACTCGACAGCCATCTGGATTCTTCTCGATAAATACTACTTTTGGAAGAGTAATGCTTGGGCAGAGACAAGGCTCATTACAAGTGAAAGATGATAATGCATATGTGGTTTGTTTGGACAACAAACAAATGCATGAAGCGCTCAAACGATTATGGGCTCTAGACGAGGTTAGTCTACCAGCCGTGAGATCGAAAGAGGAGGAATTAGTTGAAAGAAACTTTGTCAATACGTATAGACGTGACAAAGAAGGAAGATTTATTGTCACCATTCCTTTGAGAGAAGCGTGGAGAGAGATAGGCACTACCGAACTTATAGCGAGAAGGCGGTTTTTCGCCTTAGAGAAAAAACTAGAGAGAGATCCAGATTTGAGAGAGAAGTATGTTGACTTCATGAGAGAGTACGAGAGCAAAGGACATATGACACCAGTCGTTGGTGCGTCACGAGCGAGAATTGTATATCATATACCACATCACTGTGTCACGAAAAAATTCAGAGTGGTGTTTGATGCGAGTTGCAAAACAACCATGGGCGTCTCACTTAATGAAGTGCAGATGGTTGGAGAAAAGTTGCAGAAAGATCTGCATGAAATTCTGATGCGCTTCCGAAGGCACAGAATTGCGATTAGTGCGGACATCAAGATGATGTTCCGTATGGTAAAAATTGCGAAAGAACAATGGGATTTGCAGCGAATATACTGGAGAGAGAGCCCTCAAGAGCGATTGAGAGAGTATTGGCTAACCGTAGTTACCTACGGTATGGCTTCATCAGCCCACAATGCGGTGAGAGCACTTATCCAATGTGCGAAAGATTCAGAGACAGACTTTCCGACAGCGTCGAAGATTATTCGAGAAGACTTTTATATGGATGACTGCACTACGGGTGCGGACTCAGAGATAGAAGCAATCAGATTATCAAAAGAGATAGATCACATCCTTAAGGGTGCTGGGTTTGAGCTGCGAAAATGGAATTCAAATTCCAAAGCACTTATGGAAGACATGAGCTACGATAAAAGAGATTCAGTAATATTTAGAGAAGACGAAGGAACTTCAATATTGGGTTTGAAGTGGCTACTTGCGAAAGATCAATTTACCTTTGAGGTGAAATCACCTATAACAGAGAGCACGATTACGAAGAGAAAGATAGTCAGCTGTGTGGCTCAGCTTTATGACCCCAATGGCTATATATCACCTGTGACTATTTTGGGAAAGATTCTCATCCAAGATGTTTGGCGATCCAAAGCAGATTGGGATGATGAACTAGCGAAAGATATTCTGGATAGATGGAAAGAGCTATGGAGAGAGATAACTTGCTTAGAGCAATTTAGAATCGAGAGATGGATAGGCTCATCCCCTGGTATACCAATAGAGATACATGGGTTTTCAGACGCATCTGAAAAAGCCTACGGTGCAGTGATCTATGTCAGATCAGAACACCCAAATGGGGAAATCTGGTCTACGCTACTACAAGCGAAAACGAGAGTAGCACCTTTGAAGACGGTGACGATACCGAGACTTGAGCTAGCTGCTGCAGAGCTGCTAGGGAGATTGGTTGAGAATGTGAAAGAGACCATGGAATGGCGAGAGATTAAATATACACTTTGGACAGACTCAGTGGTAGTGCTACACTGGATAAACAAGCAACCTTGCGAATTGAAAACGTTTGTGGCAAATAGAGTTGCATCAATACAAACGAACACAGAGATAGATAGATGGAGACATGTTGGAACAAAAGAAAACCCTGCTGATCTATTAAGCAGAGGAATGAGAGCATCGGAACTGGTGAAGAGCGAATTATGGCTACATGGGCCACAATGGCTAAGTCAACCCCATTCGCAATGGAAATCTGAGAAGTTTGTGCCAAACGTTTCAGATGGGGGGAGGGACGAGATGAAAGTTATGACTGTCATCAGCATTGATGAAGCATTGTCCATAACTACGAGAAAGACGAGAGAGAGGGTGCTGGTACATGAGTACGTCAGCACATTAGAGAAAGCAATAAATGTGATAGGCTATGTATTCCGTTTCACGGAAGCAGTTAAGAGAAAGGGATTGGATGGCAAGAGAAAGGGACGTGGAGAGCTGAGGAGGCGATCCGTGCGTCAGAAGAGAAAGATTGAGAATAGGCCAATCCAATTAACATCTGAAGAGAAAGAAAAAGCGATAGAATATCTGTTACGGACAGAACAGCAGAGATATTTTGCGAAAGAGATTGCTTCGCTTAAAAGCAAGAGCAATCTACCAGAGAGAAGCAGCATTGAATCGCTGAAACCTATAATGGATAGAAGAGAGATTCTGAGAGTAGGAGGACGGTTGGAAAGATCAGAGCTAGAATATGGAAAGAAGCATCCAGCCATTGTACCAAATGGCTCTCGGCTGGCATGGCTTATTATAGACAGTGCTCATAGAGCAACGAAGCATGGAGCCGTCCAGGTGATGATGCATCACATAAGAGAAAGATTCTGGATAACGAAATTGAGAAGCGAGTCGAGAAGATATTTACACAAATGCTTAGTTTGTGTGCGACATAACCATCGGTTTGAAACACAGCTGATGGCTGATTTGCCGAGAGAGAGAGTGACACCTGGGAAAGCGTTTCTTCATTCTGGCGTAGATTACGCAGGACCATTCGTGGTGAAGATGATAGATAAAGCTGGAGAACGAATGACTACACAGAAATGTTGGATTTCTGTGTTCGTGTGCCTGAAGACCAGAGCAGTGCATATAGATTTGGTGTCGAGCTTGTCATCGATTGCCTTTATTGCGTGCTACGAAAGATTTATTGCCCGGAGGGGCAGATGCGAGAGAATATATAGCGACAATGGCACAGCCTTTGTTGGAGCAGCGAAAGAATTGCAAAAAGCGAAAGAGAGCTGGCATAGGAAGGAATCATTAGACTTCCTAGCAGCTAAAGGGACAGAATGGAGATTTATGACACCAGCAGCGCCACATCAGGGCGGCATTTATGAGGCTGCCGTCAAATCGATGAAATTCCATTTGGCAAGAGTGATAGGAGCGAAAATACTGACATACGAGCAACTTTTAACGCTGACCGCCGGTATCGAGGCGATCCTGAACTCGAGACCGCTTCAAGCGATTAGTGATGATCCTAATGACCTGCAGGCGCTAACGCCGGGACATTTTCTGGTAGGGGAGCCGTTAGTACTCCCGCTGCCGTTTGTGACTGGAGAGATATCCGACACTCATGGTGCGAGACTATGGAAAGAGAGAAAGGTAATGCTCACGCATTTTTGGAATAGATGGAGAGAAGAGTACTTGGTGACTCTACTTGAGAGAAAGAAATGGAGAAGAGAGAAGCATGGGCTTCAGATAGGACAACTATGTATTATAAAGAGCGAGAATTTCCCACCGTCGGCATGGGCGTTGGGAAGAATCAAGAGACTGATCAAAGGGAAAGATGGACTGGTGCGAAGCGTGGAAGTACAGACTGCGACCAATCAGCTGACGAGGCCGGTGCAGAAAATTTGTATCCTTCCGAATGGAGAATGAAATTGAGAATTGTTTTTTTTGTTATGTTAAATAATTATTTATTTTATTTATGAGAAAGAAAAAGTAAAATGTAATAGGGTGGAAAACCGTAGGTTTTCGCCGGGACTGTATCGAACGGAAGCTCATATATCGAGCAAAAAGCTATATGAGCTTTGGTTCGATGTTCGAGACTTGTTTTGGTGAATTTCCCTTCTGTGAAAGAGGAAAATTCACCCTAGAGTAGTTAGTTGAAATGTAGCAAGCGAAGCGATAAGTTGAATAAAGCGGAGATAGATAGTGGTTTTTCTGGCATTAAGCCTTTTCCACTCTAAAATGGTGCGTTTTATTTATTATTTAATATTGGCTATATTTCTTCTCCTGAGCTCGAAACAATATTGGAGCCCCTGCCCAAATATGGGAATTCTACTCTGGTTTCGGACGAATAAAGGATTTACTATTACAGCCAGATCTGAAGGGGTGAATCATTTCTTGCATGGTTGGAGAAATTTTAACATTTAGAAGCGTTTTTGGCGACGTCGAGTATGTTATCAATAAAGAAGATGGTCTGTAATGTACATACCAAGAAAGAGCTGAGATATTCAATCAACAAATTGATAATCAACTATCACCTTACGCGATTCCACCCCTGATAAACTAAGAAATATCAATTTTGACTTATAATTTGATTATTTCCCACATTTACGAAAGTATTTTTAGGGGGTGACCATGCAAACATGTTGCGGAAAATTATATCTTTCTACAAAGCGGAAAATTATCTCGTTACATGAATACCCTTATTATATTTTGGCCGATATTTTATGCAGAGTTTAACAAAACCTCAGTGAAAATTCTGGATTTCAAAGAAATTTCAATGAAATTTTGATACACTAATTTGAAATCTCAACATCAGATGATTTCGGGTTGGTGGGAACATATTATAAGGCTAGTCGCGCACTGGCAACTGTGATTGAAATCAAATAGTTTAATCACCAGTTGAAAGAGAACCGCGCATTGGCAACTCGTTACTCACGCTCACGCTCTTTTTCTCTCTTGCTCTTATAGAAAACAGCTCAACTGTTGCGAAGGCAATCGTTTAGTTTGTGTCAAAACACAAACTTTTTAGTTGCTCGAATCGAGTTCTTCTAAGTGCGCGGTGTCCCATATAAGCCCATATGTTTTTTTTAGCAACTTAACAGTTGCGAAACTAAAAATTGAATGTGCGCGCCTGGCCTAAGAATAATCGCCTATTTTTTTATAAATTTTTTGATTTGATAGCTCAGATATTTTAAAGTTTCCATACAAACAATCGACAACAAAGTAATAATTCGTGCCCGGTAATACAGTTTTATGGGGACTTGAATTAAATCCCAACTTATTAGGCTTGCAAGGAAAACCACTTTCTATTTAGCCAGTTTATAATTCTTAGCACATAACTATTTTTCTCCCTCACTTGAAGAAACAGTAAAAATAAATTTCAAAACGACTTCTCGTGAAGAAGTAGATTTATATCTATAAAACAAACTATAGTTCTAATTCAGCTATCATATACAGTGAACATTGGAAAACGTGAACTAATTAAAACCGAGGGTGTTCATGTTTTTGAGATTGTTCATGTTTTGGAATGTAACATTTTATGATTAAAATAGTATTCCTACCGTATTGTCTTACTACTCCTCTTAAAATAAAACATATTTTCTTTCATTTTATCTTCTTTTTGCTTGCAGTAGTATAGATTTATGAATATTTCTATATTTTTACACATACTGGTACCTACGGGTTCATACTGGTACCTACGGGTTATTAAAAAAATTGATTAGATTTCATTTTTAAATTAGAACGTTTTACAAATAAAAGTTTTATTAAACAAACAAAATTTTTAATTTTTGTCTGTTCTTTTTTTTCCAACATTTTAATAACTATAATTTCTCTCAGGCGTTTACATATGTCGCTTTGGTCAAAACCTTCATCTGAACACCATTCCAACGCCTTTTTAAATATTTCATATTACGCAATGTCAAATTTATGGGGCCCCCGAAGTTTTAAAAAATTAATTCAGTGCATTTTTATGTAGAAATGTTGAAAAAATGTCTGTTCACGTTTTAGAGCTTTTCCATTTGTTCACGTTTTAGAGCAGTCAATGTAAAAATTACGGTGTTCACGTTTTGGGATAGTTCACGTTTTGGGGGGTTTACGTTTTCCAATGTTCACTGTAATCACAAAATACTATTTTTACATGAAAGAGATTGTTAATCTTTGTTGCATTTCTTTTTTAGCTTCCTCTCGATTGCATGGATTCCTTGAAACATATTATTATTTGCCGCGTTTTTTTGGAAAAGTTATCCGTAGTACAGTAGGATTTTATATGAAAAACAAATACAACATCCGCAGCAGGATCACTGCCGATACTCGAATAAACGTCAAATCTCTATCCGCAGCAGTATTTCACTTCTCTTTTTATCGGCAGTGATCCTACTGCCGATGTTGTTATTCATATAAAATCCTACTGTACTACGGATAACTTTTCCAAAAAAACACGGCTATTATTTACTAACTCGTTTTAGCGACGGAGTAAAGTTACTTCGACTTTACAACGGCTCTAATCCTGAAAACCTTATTTATTATGAAAATGCACGAGGAATGGCGGTGGAATAAGATTAAACTAATTCATAGGAGGTTTAAGGCCGTTTTAGTATCTAAATGTCATTTTGAGATGAAGATGATGAAATTTACAAAGAGGAGTGTAAGCATTTTTTTTTCGTTTGTTACTAAGACAAAAAGGATAGATATTTTGCATTAATAAATTATTTATATTTTCCAAACGCTCTAACAGTTGTACCGTATTGGGAACGCAATATGGTTGGTACATTCATTTAATGGATTTGAACTTTATACAATCCAATTTTAAATGTATCCAATTTCCAATATGCATACAATGATAACAAAATGAATAATAATTGAAATCAGCTGGGGTTTGCTTAGACTGCTTTTACACGAAAGCGATTTTTAATCTTTGATTCCCTTTTGACTTCCTTTCGATTGCATGAATGCTTTTAAACACAGCGATTTTTAATGAATAACTTTTCTTCTATTGAAAAGGAGTCATCTCTCCACACTCTTTACTCTAGTGAGTAGATCGAAGTTCACTGAGCGAACGCCAAATAGAAATGAAACATACCTAACAAGTAAAGAAAACCACAAAGAAGAAAGAACGATAACTCTGCAATTTTTCCAACCCCAGCAATTTTTGTGTACCCCCGCCACCACACATGTCTCTCTCCTACGGGCTTAAAAATCGCAAGGTAATATTGCTTCGTTTAAAAGCAGTCTTACGTGTATAATAACCAGAGTTTTAGATTGGTGACTTTTTTCCCAGTACATTTGACATAAGGAAGGCGTAGCTAATACGGTTAAGAAAATATATTATAAACCCGAAGTAAGTGCTTCGGCTTGGTTTAACTATTCCGAGGTTGAACCCAGTATTAGTGAAAAATAATAAATAAGGCTGATTGATTTTTAAGAAAAGTTAACTTTGTTCAAGCAAAAAGGAGTCATTAGTCTTTTCACCGCACTATTTACTATACGTAGATAATTCTGCAAATTTACAAACATCAGCAAATTCGTCTACCCCCGCCACCACATACGTCTCTCGACAACGTGCTTAAAAATCGCAGGGTTATATTGCATCGTTTAAAAGCAGTCTAATTTTAGCTCTTCCTGGCAGTACTATATGAATTTGACATCCCTGTACAAAATCAAACATTCATTTATCGCTGACAAAACTAAATACAAAAAATGGCCGCCGCTGAATATGTTCATCCATTGTGTACATGTTCATCCACCAAACGAAAGTTGTGTAAATTTTTGTGTAAAGTAAGTTCAAAAGCAAAAGCAAGCAAAGTGAATTTTCATCTGCAAGTGAATAGTTGTGTGGGGAATTTTTCATTCCACCATATTGTGTGTCTCGAATAAATTTTTTCTTCAGTGAAAAATCAATTTTTTTAACTAAAGAAGTGCGTTTATTTAATTGTAGTGTGCATAAAAACATTAATTAACTATTTGTGAACGGTAAGTGAATGAAATAATTGTGAAAATTTCATTAAAAAACACTGAAAAATCGTATTGAACTAAATATTCTGGGGGTGTGGTATCTCATCAATTCATCACAAGTGCAATGGCTGGCTCTGGATCGGCCTAGCGCGTACCTTGCATACAATTTTTTTTTTTTTTATTGCGGGTGTAGGTACATGGAATTAATTTTTTTTCTTTCGAGATTCTTGGATTTTTCTTATGTTACGAATAAAATGAAGAAAATTGCTATAGGTCCGTGAAATAGGTTTTGTTTCTACGAAAATTGTCTTGATTAAATAGAAATTATTGTTTAGAATTTAGTTTGAGTGTCGAGGAAAGTCCGGAAATGCCAACTTTTTGTGTTTGTTACGATACGATTGCTGATTTTTTGTATTCTACTGTGGTGCTTCTCTTGTTGACCTCTTTATCTTTTCTTGAAAATGGTTTTGAAAGTTTTGTATGGCTGTCTTTTCAACTGCATAATTATGCATGTTTTTTCCTTTTTAATTTGTCTACCATGTCACGGTTTGGTTTTTTCCTTTTATTATTTTGTCACGGGGTAGTTTCATAGTTCTTTTTTTTTTTTCTTACAATAGATCCATTGTAGTTGGCTGGCAAACTTCTTGGAAAGACCGTGACTAATTTACGAAGTATGCTTACCTTACTGCGGGAGGTTGGAATAGTAGAGTGCCTGCTTGGCTGCCTGAACCCGGCTAAAAAGAAGGCAGAAAAATGTCTTGCCTTTACAATTACAATTACAACACAACACCAAACGGTGTAGTGTAACTTGAGTCCCTCTGAAAATTGAGTGAGTCTGGGATAAAAGTAAGGAATTAAATTGATGGAAAAGTAGTATACCTGCGCCTTTGTCTTGATTGAATATTGAACAGAATTTTACTGCAATAGGTACCTACCTACATAGTACTTTGTTGAGGAAAAATAAGGACAAGTTTATGAGTACTTATGTGTTAGTAAAATTTTGTAAATTAGAACTTTAAACGTGAACAGTTTTGAGCGTATTTAATTTTTGTACATAGCATTTGGACTTAATACAGTTAACAAAAGTCTCTTAATTGGTGAGACAATAACTGATGATATTTTAAAGAGAACTTTATGCATATATCCCATGTTTCAATTGATTGCCTCGGAAAATTTTGCTTAAATTGTATCTCCTGAATGTGGGAACAATATGTATCAATTGAATTATAAGCACTTTTTTATGTAAAGGCCTTGTGTGCCGTTTTTGTATAACTCTGCGCTCACTAAAAAGATTGTTAACCGCAGTTCGAGCGTTTTAGAAAAGTTGGAAAGGTCTTAAAAGGAGATATCGAGAGATATGTACATTGGTTTTGAAAGTTGGGTAAAGCATTCCACATTCGTGTAGTGCGGCTAAAGTAAGAATCTCTGGATTTAACCGTACGTGCAAAGTTGGATTCAAGGTGGACAATCCCTGAAGCACGACTATTACAGTTGAATTGTTAAAAGGCAAGAATGCAACTGGCTGAGCTAAAATAATGAAAGAAACATTGCGGCCTTGATCGCAAGTTAAAGACAAGACTAGGAAACTTTAAAAATGTCAATTCAATTTATATACTTTAAAATGTATTTCTGGATTAATAATAAGCAATTTGTAGGGTCCTCTGAATGACATTTATCTTCTTTTTACAAGAGATTAAATACTTAGGGATTTAACTCTTAGGAAGCAACCTAACTTGTCGGTACAGTAAAAAATGCCAACAAGTTCGTTATGTTCAACCTAAACGCTTATGTTCTACTTTTTCCTCTACGTAAACTGCCACATAAGAGCTTATGATGAACGAACTACTAAAGTTTCGTTCCAGCAAATGTCCCTAAGGCATCTCTTTCCGGTAAGATATACCGAACATTTTTGGCAATGAAATTAAATGACACATCTTACCCTAATTACTTAAATATCACACTGTGTGATCTCAGAATAAACAAAAGTTAATAGAATCAATTGAAAGCTTTTTCTGACCTCTAGTCCAAACGCGTTTCGCCCAGGTATGACAGTTGGGCTTATATATAGAAACTGGCGTACCTGGGCGAAACGCAATTGTACTAGAGGTCACAAAAAGCTTTCGATTGATTTGTTCAATATAGTCCACAAAAACTATACAATTTTTATTTTTTCCTTTTTACTTCTTTTTACATCGACCGGACCAGGGGCTTTATTTTCTAGATGTCTGAATTTGACCAAATTTCCCTAGAAAAATATAATTTACATTGCGTTCATCCTGTAAATTTTATTTGTGTTGATAATCATCGACTAAAACATTGCGTCTTAGAAGGGTACGGCAGCATCTAACTTCTGAGCCCAACTGTCGTACCTGGGCGAAACGCATTTAATAAAATCATTTTTACAGCATTTACCAGTTTAACTAATGTCTATTTCCTTTAAACATTTTAAAATCAATTTCTGTGTGAAGATTGTGATCCCTCGCCAGATCTTGGGTTCCTTCACACTAAAAAACGATTTTTCTTTTACAGGGATCAAAATATTCAAATCCTTATTTGAAGAAAGATTTACACGTAGATGAAACACGTACTTGCACACACACCAAACAAAAACTTTCGATCTAGGATCGACATAATATTTAGAACATTATATTTCATTAAAAATACCTATTCGATATAATATTAATATTTTGTTGGGAAACATGATGAATGTTTTGGATCGTTATAGTGCTGGAGTGCATAACTTATGGGCATGTTTGCAAGTGAAAAAGGCTCCATGACATTTTCCAAGATGCCTATATAAACGTGTTGGCCTATTCGACCGTTTATTCTTACTAATTGGCCAACACCATGCCATGAGAACGCATCCAAAACCATAATGTTTCCTACAGTCTTGAGAGTGTATTTTGTGTCCAATTCCTTTTTCTGAGGGCGTCTAACGTAGACTTCACCGTTTGACCCAAACAAGTTGAATTTAGATTCATCACTCCAAAGTATTTTTTCCAAAATCCCAATGCTGCGTAAAGTTTAGCGAACGCCAAATGCCTCTGGATATTCTTTATTGAAAAGTCAACACCTTATAACTCTAGCGGATAGTTCTTGGCCCAATTGGGGCGAAACAACCTCTTTTATTTTAGCAGAAGTAAAAAAAGTATCGGCTTTGCTAATTGGGCATAATAATCCGTTTTTTTTGGGGTCGTTTTTCGATCTTTTGGTTTTCTTTTTGGGGTTTCAAAGCAACCAGTCTTTTTAAAGACTTGAATTGCACCAAATACCATCTTTTTAAAACAAATAAATCTTTTATATTGTCGATACCCTACGCCAGGCGTCACCAATTAGTTTCGCTCGGGGTCCGTTTTAAGAAATGAAATGGCCATCGCGGTCCGTACATTTTATAGAAAAAAAATATTTACTAAACAAGTGTATAAATACGGAAATAACAAAGGTATTTTTTACATATCAATGAGAAAAATAACAGTTTTTGTTGAGGACTATCTGTCTGAGATGTTTATCAGTAAGTCGAGATCGAAATTTATTCTTAATGAAGTTCATCTTCGAAAATGCTGCTTCATAAATATATGTTGAGCCAAACAAAGTAAGCAGTTTCAAAGCTAATTTTTGTAATTCTGGATATTTATTACCACACACAAATTTTATCCACAACTCTTCACTTGAAACTTCCGCATTTTTATTTCTTAAAACTGTGTTTTCTTGGAAATCGACCATTTCCATTTGCAGAGTAGCTTTATCACTCCCGAAAACAATTGCAGCTTTATTACTCCATTCACCATCAGGATGCAGAGAGTAAATGCTGCTGAGGATTTCTACAACATTCTCAATTTTCTTAAGATCTGCGAACCTTTTTTGAAACTCCGATTTAAGATCCGTGCTGAACGTCTTGTATCGGACGAGGTCAATCTCGTTGCCGCTGCTGATTATGATATTTTAAATTGGGAAAGTGTAAGCATTAATTATCAAGTTCATTAATAAAGAGATCGAGTTTTCGCGATTGAGTTTGCAACAAAGCACTGATTGATGAATAATACAGTGGTAGGAAATGAAATTTTCATTATATCTTGCATCGCTACTCTACAGGTGAACTAGTCCTTTTTTACTCTTAACCATTGCTGGCGCACCGTCAGTAGTTACCGATGAAAGCTTTTCAAGTCTAACTCATCTTTATCAAAATAATTCATCACTGCTTTGATCATGTCTTCTCCATTGGTTCTTCCAAATGGAGGCAAAAGAACTCGAAAAGAAAATTAAACATCGCTGCCGCGTAAAAGCAGTCATGATATTTATAAGAAATCAGTAAGTGAAATTAAGGAGTAAATAATTTTTCATTTAAATTTTTTATTTACACTTTATCCATAAAAATATGCAAAATCAGAAAATTGTATGTATACGCGGATTTTTTTGTGCGTGGACAAAACTCATTTAAACTGATTACAAGTAAACTAGAGTAATACTACGTTTTCACCAAAGTTAAATCCGGGATTTAAGTGGATTTACCATAAATCTCCTTTAAATCTCGTAGATTTACCATACAAATATAAATCACCTCAAATGAAGATTTAAAATAAATCTCCTTGAAATCTTCTCACAATCAGAAGATTTGCAAAACAAACAAACCTTATTTTGTAGAACGCACCTATGAACGCACCTTTCTTCATTGAGAATCAACAGAAAATAGAAATATCTGTTTTTTTCCTGTTTACTATCCAATTGCAATTTTTTTTTCTCTTGTCCAAACTGACAATTGAATGACAAGACAGAGTAAAAACGTCAAATAAATCTCAGTTTCTTGGTGAAAACACTTCAAGATTTATTTTAAATCTCTAGCGGATTTACTCTTGGGGAAAACGTACGAGTTCGGAGCACAGCGATGCCCTAAATGCAATGTCTTCATCGAACATGCCTATTATTGACAAAATGACAACTGATGTCAACGGACCTGCTGGAGATGAAAAATAAAATTTCAGCTACTTTTTGTGTTGCGTCCGGTGAATGCGTTTCCTATGGGTCGCTTTCGTTTCTCATAAGAACGTGTGTAATTAATCGAGTTGCCGCAACGCATGCGACGGATTCTATGAGTCGGTCCATTTTCGAATTGACGTCAACAAAGATAATGGGAGGGATACATTTTAAATACATTACTTTGCTGTGTTCTTGCGGTCCGCACAAAATGGGTCGGCGGCGGCGGTCCGGATGCGGACCTACCCTACGCAAACCGTTTGAGCAAACAAATGCCTTTTGTTGTTGCAAACTGTTTGAGTAGTGTGTAGCGATGTTGAGTGTTTGCGCAAACGGTTTGAATAAATTCAAAAATTTTTGAATTTTCCGTGCCTGCACAAACATTTTTGAGTGGTGTGTGTTGAATTTTGCTCTAACAGATGCCAATTTTCATGAAGTAAAGATGAATAAACAAGACGAACGAATTTTTTGGACGGAATTTATCAATTGTATAAAAGTTTACCGGTGTTGTGATGCGTTAAAAGCAACGATTATTGTAATCGGGTACTAAAAGCAAACGCATATGAAGTGCTAGTTGAAAAACTAAATGTAAATGTCCAAAAATAGATATTTTGTACCACTCTTTACACCAATTTTTTTTTTTTTTTAATAGCCAAGGCAATAATTAAAGCTGCACATGCTGAATCGCTCATTGCTCCGTAGGTCTGATTGAGATGAAAAACGTCACGCAACTAATATCTCTCAAACGTTTGTGTAGTGTGGCGAAACTATGTTTGCTCAAACACGCGTTTGAAAAAACGTGTTTGCGTAGTGTATGGGCCCTATTAGCGATGAAATCGGTGGAATCATTTTTGTTTTGATAATACCGTACTATGCTTCCGGGGTCGCACATTATTAATATTAATATGTATTATAAAAATAATCAAAAGTGAAAACAATCAACACGTATAGATAATAAAACTCTTTTATTCTAAAAAAGAATACAGGCAGACGGCAGTTTTTTTGCCATATCCTTATTTTTAAGAATACAAATTGTCAAATTTTATGATGAGTTATAAAAGTATAATACTAAGAAATGTAATAAGAACGAGTGGAAGTGTTTATTTGTAATGTTTGGAAGGAAGTTGCATCGGACTGCGGAATAGAACTTGTAATTCGGGCAAATGAACAACTTTGTTATCTAAGAGAAAAACTTATTTGTATGGGGTTCTATTCCAGAAAATTTGCCCTTGTTCAAGGATGGATTTTTAATTATTACATTTTGTCCGATCAATTGTCTGATCTATAATTTCCCATAGATTCTATGGTTTTCAGTTTTCGTTTAACAAATCCTTCACAACATTAGCGGTATGTTTAGGATCGTTGAATAATATTTTGTAGAATCTCCCTGTACATGAAATTATTCGGGCCAATACCCTCTCCTTAGCTGGAAAAACTGGATTTAAGCGTTTGCCTTTTGGTCTCCGTACCGTACGTAATCCGTCAGGTCCCTTGACATTGAAATTGTATTCATCCGAAAAGAAAAGCGATTTCTATTTTTCCACATTCCAGTTCAAGTGTGCCCTGGTGAACTCCAGTCTCGCGCGTAAGTTTTTCCGAGAAGTAGATGGCTCGATAAGATCAAAAGAGGTCTTTATTTTGATAAGTCTTATGATTCTTTTACCTTCACGATGGGTAGTTTTTTCGTGTTTTTATAGACGTGATAGTGAAATCACTACGACTATTATTCCACGTGTCCAAGGGAGAATAGTAAGGCAGGTTTAAAAGTAGATAGGGAAAATGCCATTTTGTTAGGTCATCGTTGAAATTTCTGGGCTATGTTGTTGACAGAAAAGGTCTTCTCATGGACCCAGAAAAGATAGAAAGTATGTTAGAGATTCCATCGCCAAAGAACGTTAAAAAAGTTAGGAGTTTTATCGGTACGGTATCCTGGTATAGGCGATTTATACCAAACTTTGCGAGTCTAGTGAAACCGTTGACCGATCTTTTAAATAAGAATAGAAAGTTTAATTGGAGTAGGGAATGTAAGGATAGCTTTAGAAAAGCTAAAGAATGTTTAGTTGTCGCACCCATTCTGATTTCTGACATGTCCGGATTTTTCGAAGCCATTTGTCGTTCAGACGGATGCTTCTGATTTTGACCGATCTTTTAAATAAGAATAGAAAGTTTAATTGGAGTAGGGAATGTAAGGATAGCTTTAGAAAAGCTAAAGAATGTTTAGTTGTCGCACCCATTCTGATTTCTGACATGTCCGGATTTTTCGAAGCCATTTGTCGTTCAGACGGATGCTTCTGATTTTGGGATTGGGGTAGTTTTAACTCAGGATTTTGAGGAGGGACAGACAGTGGTTTGCTACTGGAGCAGATCACTAAATAGAAATGAGAGCAACTATTCGACCACATAAAAGGAGTGCTTAGCTGTTCTGTGGGCGATAGAGAAATTGCGGCCATATTTGGAAGGGATGAGATTTAAGGTTATTACCCATCACCACCCAGCGGGTAGGCTGGCTTGATGGGCTGCACGTATGCAGCACTTCGAGTTCGAAATTGTACACACCAAAGATAAGGATTATGTGGACCAGATATGCTTTCGAGAAGCGTACCGGTCCTATTCGGACCGATCCATGGATAGGGAAAATGATAGAAGAAGTGTAAAAGAAACCAATTTTTCCATATTCGAAAGAAAGATAGGAACAAAATTTTAGAGAAAATTCATGACCATCCGTTAGCAGGGCATACGGGGGTGAAGAAAACGTTTGCTCGGATAGGAGAAAAATATTACTCAGGGGTTGGTTCTTGCTCTCTTTTCATGCATCTATGACTCGACAAACAAACAGCTCGTGC
The DNA here is from genome assembly GCA_911387755.1 of Chrysotoxum bicinctum. Classification (NCBI taxonomy): domain Eukaryota; kingdom Metazoa; phylum Arthropoda; class Insecta; order Diptera; family Syrphidae; genus Chrysotoxum; species Chrysotoxum bicinctum. The sequence continues at coordinate 98,143,344 of OU426989.1, forward strand.
CAGGAAAGGTGATGCAAATGGAATAAGGATGTGGATGTGGTATATTTGGAAAACTAAAACTGAGTACTAATCTAGATACCAGTGCCCCTGTCCGAGAGAAAGATTGAACCTTTGAAACATGATTGTTTTGTGATAAATGAATGTAATCATAACCTTTACTTAATTCTTATTTGCTAAACCTTATATCTAATAGAATATATGTAACTATTTCTAAACGAAGCTTAAACTACTGGTCACTTCCACATACTTGCCCAATGCCTCGCTCAGACCTTGTTTCGCCAAGTCATGAATAACCTTGACAGATGACATCGTCAAGATTTAGCCTGCCCATACTTGTATCTTAAGATACAACCTTTGTCGCCTCCATGCCTGTGTTTTTTGCCTCTGCTTACTATCGTCCGTTACAGAGTAAACATTCTTACGGTCCCATCCCTAGTCAAATCGTTCATAAAGTCCTCTCATGTCAGACCCCCATGACTTCACCTTGCATCATATAGGTGACCTTGGCACAATCTCACACACCATCGCAGCTATGTTTAGCAATCCATCGGGGACAACAAAAAATTCAGCACTTATTTATATAAATAAATGAAAAATTATTTATAGAAGTTTGGACCATTGGCCGACTACGATAAAACAAAACAGGATGAACAACATCATGGAGTTATCGTTCAAAATTCGGCGCCGCGACATTGCCATGAAACGCTTCATTATGTTACTAGTTGTTTGTAAGTCGCCTGTTAAATATAACACATGTATTTATAACAAACATATTATGTAGCTTCCAATTTTTTGGGTTTAATTAAAAACCGGATCTTAAAAGTCCCTACATTATATTCGATTTTCAAACTAAAATTATTTTTATAATTTATTTGCATTAACAGATTTATTTATCGGCATAAAACTAGTGCCATTATTGTAGAGGACTAAATTTTTGCATCTTGAAGAGAGTAAATAAATTGACGGCAGTCTATTTTTTTCGCGTAAAATACCAAATCAAATTCCGAATTTCTTTTGAATAAATTTCTAGACAATTTTAAATTCTTAAAGGATTTTAAAATGTGTAAAAACATATATGGCAGTTTGTATCTAACATTTGAGGCATTTCTTCATTTCAAACGTAATCTTAAATGTTAACGGTGCAATGAGCACTGACAATTATTTTAAACTTATATTTTGAGTTCTAATGCATATTTTTATATCTTGTATTTATTATTACTTTTCAAGTATAAATTAAAAACATTTTGCAGGGTATGAATAGAGGTTCAGTTTTCAGTAAATTAATCTCTTTGTTTTAAACCACACCTCAATGATAAAATCAATTTTTTATTTCATTAAACAACTTTATTTTGATGAATAAATCTTGAAAAAATATTTTCTTTTATATTTCTTTTCAGGTGTGGTGTGAAACGCCTAAATCACCATGAGTTATTTGCCTCCCCAAAATCGAACCAGTAAGTACATACATACAGTCATACTCAACAACTGCTGCATGCTTTTTAATTTAACCTAAAATATACACTCAATCCTATCCGACGAGGACGACGTAGTGTACATTCTCTTTGTGTTAAGAATTTTTCTCATCGTTGCATAATTAATTGATTCCTCTTTCTTTATTTTATCATGAAAATCCATTTGGTTTTTTAAAATACAAAAAAATCTCACCCAATTGGTGTTTCAAGAGTTCTAACTTGAAGCTAAAGCCTTGTAAAAAAATTATCCGAGAAAAATGATGCAAATTTGGGTCTCTTGAGCAATTGCACACGCCTCAGTGTATCCCGGCCATGCCGTCGTTCCCTGGGCTTTATTTTTCACATTTATGTGCCTGTGCATGGAATCTATGTGCTTTCTAACACAAAAAGGCAAAAATTATGCCAACTTGTGAAAATGTTCCCGCCATAAAAGATTAAGCCCCATTCTATTCGTTCTTTTTTTCAATCATGTACTCATTCTAGGAAAAATGGGCGAACAAACGGACGGATGGGAAAAAATCCTTTTGGCTGAATAAACTTGCTGCAGAAAATGAATAAAAAAAGAGAAAAATTGTGAAAAAAATAAAACAAAGTAAAGCCCCTAAAACAAAAAAAATTAAACTGCTTGTGCTGTAATAGAAACTAAGTGCTATGTATGTAGCTTACACTGCAGTCGTGCACTTGGTTGAATTAATTCATCTAACACTGTCGCGTCTCGTCACAGTCCTTGTCGTCATCGTCATCATAATATTTCTGTTGTTTTTTTTTTTATTTTTTTTCTGCACCCCTTATCCTTCTCTCTCGGCGTTTGTGCATTATTCCTTACGATACGATAGCCGAGTTAGTGCATTGAGCAAAGCTGAAGAGAGTTCCTCTGAGAACACCACCAGCAACAACCCATGGGGGAGGTTATGAGAATCTCCACCTACTTTTCCCGCTTCCCATTAATTCTGTCGTCGCATGTGTCAAAGGGATTTTGATTGTCAACAGGGATTTTTCTGCTTTCTATAAATTCGAAAAAAAAAGTAAAAAAAAATGTGAAAAATTGGGTGGCGAGGAGGTGGAAAAAGTTTACGTAAGTTGAGTCCTTCGGCTGCGCCTTTCTGTTGCGTTCCGCAGTGTTTACAGAAATATATAAATCCGAAGTGGAATGAATATTTCCCATCACCTTTAGGTACATTTATATTCCATTTATGTGTATTATGAGAAAGAAATCTCTATGTACATTCGCAATGCTTGCATAATGCATTGCTTGCGGTATTTTTGCGTCATTTCAAATTTACATTTGATTGGTCTTTTTGTTGTTATTGTTGGTTGAAAGCATTATTTGTGTTGTATTTTCACATCCAGATGAGTTTACTACATACAATTTTATATAATGGATATTATCCTCATGTGAACCAAATATGCTTACAAGATGTCGGCTAATTGTTTCAAACCAAATAATTGAAATAAATGCAGAAGACACCTGTAGAGGACTTGGTGGTATCTTTCAACTGCTCTTCAATACAAAAAAATGAAAAGATACTTAAAACAAATTAAATTAAAAAAACTATTCTGTGCATAGAGGTATCAAGTCCAATAAATTTAATAAAAAAACACGTATTTTTAACAATTCATTATCAGTTTTTTGCTACGCCAATTTTAGTATTCATTTTGTGACCAATAGGTATAATGTTTTAATAAAAAATAAGAAAATAAAAATGTTAAAAACAATATGAAATTACAAAAAAATTGGAGGCAAACACGTCGTAGAGAACTTGAATCAAGAGATAACAACTATCAACAGTCCTTGTGTACGTGTTATCGGCAGGAATGGAGAGGACCTACAATTTTCCGCCGAATTCGAACGTCGAAGGTAAGAACGACTTTTAAATGAGACAGGAATTTACGATTCTTCACAAGAGGTTATACCCTCGAAAACCATGTTTTTTTTATATTTGGCATTCAACGGGTAGGGAACCAAAATAATATTGCGATAAATTCTTATACATTTGTAGACCACTTAATTTTGAGAATTGTTTGTTTTAAAAGATTTTTAAGTTGGTCATTATTAAAATGAAGAAAATTTGTAAAAAAAAAGTTGTTGAACGTTTAATTTTTGTGGTCAGTCATTGCATGAAATATCAAACATTTTAAATTTTTCATAAACTTGGTGCTTAACATTCAAAAATGTAAAAAAATCGAAGTGAATTAAAAAAAAAGATCGAAAGTTGTCACTTTTAGACTTGGATTAAACAGAGATGGTGGGAGGGTTGAGAAATTGCGGGTCCAAAACACCAAAGACAACAGCACAAAACATAGACAAGCCAGTAAGTGAATGGACTGAACGCAAGACTTTTAAAAGAATTTGATTAATCGCGAAAGAGAAACCTACTTTCAGCGAAAAATTTTAAAGCCGGGCTATCTTTTGCTAAAAGTCACAAAAACTGGGTATTTTTCGTGGAGTTGTCATATGTATTAAGGAATAATTTACCAATATTTTGCAACAAGTGGCTACAAGAAGTCTGAAATTACTTTTCAACAAGATGGGGACCCTAAACACACCTCTAAAATTGTCGAGGAATGGCTCGGAAATTAGGAATTTCAGACGATAACATGGCCAGCGCAAAACCTTGATTCAATCCAACTGTGAAGCGACGCATCTCTCCAACGCTGATAACCTTTGGGATGGAATTGTACTAGAATGGAGTCACCGAGCAATTTCTTCATAATTTAGTAGAAAGTATGCCAAGGCGTTGTTTAAAAATAATAAAAAACAAAGGATTATGAACTAAGTATTGAAACACAAAATTTATTCCGAAACGTGCAACAGCAAGCCCAGAAATTTATTGAGTATTTTTTTCTTGAAAAATTTAATATTTTATTGAAGAAAACAAATGTTAGTTTAATACACAAAATTAACAAAAAAAATAAAAGATTTCCTCTCTCTTTACAACGTTAAGTTTAAATCAAATTTACAAACGAGTTAACACATTTGTCCATGTTTATAAGATATTGAATAATTTATCGGACCTTTACTCGTAACTGCCAAGTACTAATTGAATGAATGAATTAATATTGGGGTTCAACTACACTTCTGCCTTTTGTGCCCCCATCTAAAGCTGGATGAGATTACTCATCTTGCAGCTCTACCTCTAAACTTGTTTCTTTGACAAATAAAGTATTTGCAGTATTTTCGCTCTCCGTTATCTGGCGCAGTCCCAGATACATAGTATGTATGACCTTGGTGCACAAGTGCAACACGTCTATCTTATATGTGGTCAGCAGGCACGAGGCGTGACTTTTTCGATAGCGGAAGCACTGAACATAAAACCAAAAATGAAAGACCTTTGAGATCCAACCTTTTAAATTCCACTTAATTATAATACACATAAAATAATATACATAAATAATATATTACAGTAAAGTCTAATTAAAAAAAAAGAGCTTGATGCCTTGCGCAAAGATTTATCCTTTTTCTTTTAAGGCAAAATTATCTAAGTACGATTTGATGAGAACTAAGCTACGAGTAGATAACCTTTCTTGTCCACATTTATTTCTAAAAAAAATATTTAATTCTCTTAAAACATGAATATGATCTCTCTACAGGTGCCATTATTACGGGATATTAAAAATCTTAAGATTCCTTGAAGTTTTTTTTGATTTAAAATTCTCATAATTGAAAATAACCTTTAGTTATATTTCTGCAGCCACTTTAACCTAACCTAACCTATATTTCTGCTGGAATGTCAAGAAACCTCAGATATGAATATTAGAAATACTACTTTTGGCCACTTTTTTTTATAATAACAAAAAATAAACAGAAAACAGGTGGACTGTATTTATTGCCACGAAAATAATTAAAGAACTACCACCTTTTAAATTCATATTATTTGTTTGTTTTCTGATAGTTATGAATTGCACCTAAATTTGCACACATTTTATTAAAATAAAACTTTTCTACCCCTTTTGTCCATGAAATTAAACTCATTATGAAATTAAACTCAGAGACAATAAGCAACTCAATAGATCCATCTTTGTTTTTCTATCTATCTCTTGAAGGAAATTCTCGTAATGCATTCACTCAACTCATTCTTCACACATTGGGCAAAAGGCAAGAAACGAGACAAAATTATTTTGACTTTGGGTTGAGATCTAAGTTATGTATACGAAATAATGGAATGCCCAGCTTTTGTGCATTCTATTATATTGTTTGAGATTCATTGTTGTTTGAGCATTTTGAGTGATGTTGTATAGGTATATTTTCAGTTGACTTGGAGTGGAAGGGTATTTTGAAATTGAGTTAAGAAGGCGATAATAAGGAATACATAGCTGTTAAGCATTTTAGCAAGAACTTTCATGAGATTGAGCATTATAAATAATGAAGTGATGTTGGGCATTCTCAGTTGGTTTGCATTTTAAGTTGTAATAACCAGAGAGATCTTGATTTCTTTAGCAATTTTAGTAAAAGATGATAATGTTGTCATAATGATGTTGGAATGTAATTTACAGAGTAAATGATGATTCATTAATAGATACAAATATTATAATAAAAATATTAATACAATTTGGAATTTTGAATTTAATTTCTTGCTAGGTAGGTACGATTTTTTCAAATGGTTCAACGGAAGCACTCATTCCACTCAATATATGGACGCTTCGTCCCTGGTGGTCAGGTGTTACTTCATAAACATTGCAGAATCTACATGTGGCACTGCTCACCAGGTCAAGAATACCGAGGTGCCTTCTCAGTTTGTAGTGACTGTGATTATTCCGTGAAATACCCGTTATATTGTTCATACTTGAGCTGATAAAAACTGTAAACTTAACTGAAAAGAAAATATTGAAGTAGCATTTTACACTTACTTGCAGTAGAAATGTTAGTAAGAAATGGGGACCTAACTCCAAAACCATTCATTGGATGTACAAAGACATAACAAGGCCTGCTTTTCGTGTTTATTCTGGTGGCCAGCCGTAGTGATTAAGATATTCAAACAGACTACCTTACACCCTACATAATTTGTATCCAAAGTCTAACAGCTATTCCAAGAAGAGAATTTTGGAAAGAAAACGTGACCACAAATATAAATCAGCGATTTTATCAGCTTCGAACTGTTCCTAACGTCTTCCAGGCGACGGATATTGCCATCTGTGAGGCCATAAAATATTTTGTTGTATGTAAACTGCTCAGTAGAAATATTTATATCTTCATACAAAGTCAAGCGGCAACTAAAGCCATATGATTGGAAACAGAGCTATCATGGATTCATTCCCATCTCTTGAACACCGTCGGAATGTTTCATGTATTTCCCTGTTTTATCGCTTCTTTCACAAGCAACGCTCACTCGAAGTAGCCAGTTGCATTCCTCCCCTTTATCAATTCATCCGCGATACCCGATTCGCTAGGAATGCTTATCAGTTCACCCTTGAGCCTAACTTTGGTCGTACCGTCAAATATAGAGATTCGTTTTTTAGTCGCACAACACGATTATGGAATAACTTACCCGGCACAGTTTTCCCTTGCCATTTCAATTTGCAAACATTCAAAACCAATGTTCATCGACACCTCCTTTCTCTCCCCTCCTAATTTTTCCCTCACCCGTGCTGTGTTTAAAACATTATAAAGGTCTCGTAACATACTTGAGCGCGAGTGAATTATAAAAAAAAAAAAAAAAAAAAATATGATAAGTCGACCTGAACTAAAAACCGTTCGACCAATGGGTCCCACCAAACCGTTATATCTACGTGAATGAAATGACATACGAACTGGGCAAAAAACGGGATATTTCTTGATTCTGGACAAACCTAACTAATGGCATTTGCACATTTGTCCAAGAACAGAACAATATTTATTACAGTTTCCTTACATGAGTAGAATGGGGATAAGCATCAGCACATCTGATTTTGCAGAGTGTGACAGCATGAAGAGGTCCCATCGAGTTTCAAATTTTAATCTAATTTGAGAATACAATGATAGACAGCATGACAAAAGTTGGTTTGCCGATTAGGTTGGCGTTTATTTTTGATAAGTTTGAATATCTTTTATCCGCATTCCTAAAGTAATCCATGTAATTAAAAAATATGTAAAATTTTATTGTTGTCCAGCACTTTAAAGTAAAATAAAAATTTTTTTTAGGCTCTCTACGAGCCGTTGGCCTCTTAATTTTTTAAATCTCAATTCGCTCTTGATAATTTTGTAACAATTGAAATTCCACCTACGAATTTAAATTAAAATAAGTTTGTTTACCTGAATGTATGCTCTTTAAGCACGGAAGCTTGTAAAATCATCCAACAACTCCCAAAAGTTTAAAAATATTTACTATCCAAAGTACAACATCCGGTACAGTACTCTTACGCACTGCATTGAAGTATCGTGTTCACATGAAAGCAAAATGCACTCACTCATGAAGTATTCACCGACATTAACATACGATTCCAAAAAAAAAACATCTCCAATGCGGTTACAAAATTATTTCAAACTGCATTACTTTCATTTACGAGTATAGGTATACATGCAGGCATATGTTCAGAGAAACTCAAAAGTATATAAAACTGTAATTATTGTAATGCGTCTGATAAAAAAAGAGAACACCTAACCTCTTCATCCACATACAATAGCGGTAGCTTTGCACTTTTAATGGAACCCATCTATAGAAGAGTAATATTCTCAAGTGGTACGATTCACAGTCGAATACATTTTCTACTCTACAACCTCTCATCGATTTATTGCTGCCGTGTTCCTTTTATTATTTTTTGTTTGTATTCTTATATTATTATCGTCTTGTATTATATACATACTTTCCTTTAATGATGTTTTTTCGTCTTTCAGTGCCGCATAATCAATACAATCCACCGGACTTACCTATGGTATCGTCTAAGGAGCAAACGCTTATGTGGCAACAAAACTCCTATTTGAGTGATTCAGGTATCCATTCGGGTGCAGTCACGCAAGTGCCCTCATTGAGTGGCAAGGAAGATGAAGAAATGGAAGGTGACCCATTGATGTTTGATCTGGACCAGGGTTTTCCTCAGAACTTCACTCAAGATCAAGTTGACGATATGAATCAGCAATTAAGCCAGACACGTTCTCAGCGTGTGCGAGCAGCAATGTTCCCTGAGACACTTGAGGAAGGTATTGAGATTCCATCGACACAGTTCGATCCGCAACAACCCACAGCTGTTCAGCGTTTATCTGAACCGTCGCAAATGCTTAAACATGCCGTGGTTAATCTAATTAATTATCAGGATGACGCTGAACTTGCTACCCGAGCAATTCCCGAACTCATCAAATTGTTGAATGATGAAGATCAAGTTGTTGTCTCGCAGGCAGCTATGATGGTGCATCAGTTATCGAAGAAGGAAGCTTCTCGTCATGCCATCATGAACAGTCCTCAAATGGTGGCTGCTCTGGTTCGCGCCATTTCGAACAGCAACGATCTGGAGACAACAAAGGGAGCAGTAGGAACCCTACACAATTTGTCACACCATCGACAAGGTCTATTGGCCATTTTCAAGAGCGGCGGCATTCCAGCATTGGTTAAGTTGCTCTCTTCGCCTGTTGAATCTGTTCTCTTTTATGCCATTACCACTTTGCACAATTTGCTTCTGCACCAGGACGGCTCAAAAATGGCCGTACGTCTGGCTGGAGGTCTCCAGAAGATGGTCACCCTGTTGCAGCGTAACAATGTGAAATTCTTAGCCATTGTCACTGATTGCTTGCAAATTCTGGCTTATGGCAATCAAGAGAGCAAGTTGATAATTTTGGCTTCCGGTGGACCCAACGAGTTGGTTCGGATAATGCGTTCGTATGACTACGAGAAGCTCTTGTGGACAACATCACGAGTGTTGAAGGTATTGTCTGTCTGCTCAAGCAATAAACCAGCTATCGTTGATGCTGGTGGCATGCAAGCTCTGGCCATGCATTTGGGCAATCCATCACAGCGTTTGGTGCAGAATTGTCTCTGGACTCTACGAAATTTGTCCGACGCAGCAACCAAAGTTGAGGGGCTTGAGGCGCTTCTGCAGAGCTTGGTCCAAGTTTTGGCTTCCACAGACGTTAATGTTGTTACTTGCGCAGCTGGCATTCTCTCCAACTTGACTTGCAACAACCAACGTAACAAGGCAACAGTGTGCCAAGTAGGTGGAGTAGATGCACTTGTTCGTACTATCATCAATGCAGGTGACCGTGAAGAAATTACCGAACCTGCGGTATGTGCTCTACGTCATTTGACTTCGCGCCACGTTGACTCCGAGCTAGCACAGAATGCAGTTCGTTTGAATTATGGATTATCAGTTATTGTCAAGCTGTTACATCCACCATCCCGTTGGCCTCTGATTAAGGCAGTTATTGGTTTAATTCGTAACCTGGCACTTTGTCCAGCAAACCATGCACCATTGCGTGAGCACGGTGCCATACACCACTTGGTAAGGCTCCTAATGAGGGCCTTCCAAGACACAGAAAGGGTAAATATATAAATGTTATTGTTAAATTGAAAAATCGTATTATGTATGTATATTGTTTTACTTTTTGTTTTTGCAGCAACGTTCTTCAGTTGCAAGCACAGGTTCACAGCAGCCGAGTGCATATGCTGATGGTGTACGCATGGAGGAGATTGTTGAAGGCACTGTTGGTGCATTACATATTCTCGCTAGAGAATCACATAATAGAGCACTTATTCGCCAGCAGGCAGTTATTCCGATCTTTGTTCGCTTGTTATTCAACGAAATTGAAAATATTCAGGTGAGTTATGATAGTAGAAAAGAAAACCCTTCTTAAAACATTTGTTATTATTTCTGTTTGACATCAATAGCGCGTTGCCGCTGGAGTACTTTGTGAGTTGGCTGCTGATAAAGAAGGAGCTGAGATAATCGAGCAAGAAGGTGCCACTGGACCCTTAACCGATTTATTGCATTCAAGAAATGAAGGTGTAGCCACATACGCTGCAGCCGTTCTATTCCGCATGAGCGAAGACAAGCCACAAGATTACAAGAAACGTTTGTCTATTGAGCTAACAAACTCTCTTCTAAGGGAAGATAACAACATATGGGGTAATGCTGATCTCGGAATGGGACCAGACTTACAGGTATATTAATTGTTGTTTCAATTAAAAGAACAAACCTACACTTACTAAAAAGTAGTATAGAAAAATATATACAAATAGAAATGTAGGAAACTAACCTCTCCTCGTCGCTAGAATCTTCTATTTTGGTTTGTTTACTCCCTGTAAACACATAAGCAAACATTGATTATAAGAAGATGTGTGCCTGTACTAGTATAAATATTTAATTAGGAGTTTTTTTATAGGAAGGTTTATTTTTTTATCTCCATTTTTAGTTCGTACAATAGCAAGTGCACACCAACCACAATAAAAACACGTTTTGTATTTCTTAAATATAAAAAAAATTATTTGGTGGCACTTATCGTGGCTAACAGGGTATATAATATTCAAAAGCCTAAAATTGACAAATGTAATTTCGAATAAGTCCTTAAAATATTAATTGTGTAGTTACTATGGTTATATGCAGTTAGGTAAATTGATCAGTGAGAGAAAACGCTTAAGGGCATACCTGTACCTAAATGGCCGGAGAATGTAATAATTAAATTCGAGTACAGAAATTTTAAAATAAATTGAGACAAAATCTGAATAATAACAGCACTATTGTGTTTGCAACAACATCAACATCAAGAACACAACTTAAGTGTTTGATATCTCATTATTCTTGTGTATGGTTCGTTTTGCTTTTGCCTATATTAAAATTGAGCATGGGAAAACAGCGTTGCTGCTGACCATATATTGGTTGGAATGTTTCAAAAATTTTGAGAAAGAATACAGGGACTTGGGCCACAGTTCAGAGAGTGTTCTCTTTAATAAACGAAATATGGTCCACGGATAAAAGCCAGTTAAGCATTTCAACTTTTGAAAGACTTTGTGTAAGTAGGATATAAAATGAAATTTTCATGCCGTAAGTTCTACAAGATTCTCTTGAAGGGTTATCCAAAAATGCTTAAAGAATTATTGTCGGATCGAAAATATTCATTCAAAAAGCACGATAATTCAATCTTTTAACAATTTTTTTACCTACACAAATATTATATAATGTATTAAATTAAACTAGGATTTAAAAGAACATAATTTCTTTGTCTGTTAAAATCGACTTGGTCGCCCCAGGTCGTCTCTGATTCTAATTATAAATGAAGAACTATCAAGAAACTCGGGACAGAAAAAAGGATTGTGAGGTGCTCGAAGGCATTACCCCTCTTGCCAGCTAATGAGATAAAAAACAATTAAATTTAAGCGCAAGCAATTTCAGAAAAATATTAAGAAGAAACAATCTAAAAAAAGTTCCACTATTAACAAAAAAAACACATACTCAAAAGAATTTAGGCACTGAGTGTCGATTTTCTAATCGATGATTAACTTTTTTGATTATCGATCATCGATTACTCTATTTCATATTATGAATGTCAATTGTGATCGAAACTTTTCGATTTCTCAGTCGTTTCGTTTCGATTGTCATTTTCTGATCGACGCGTAAGGAACAAAATTAAATTTTCTTTCAATTAATTAGTTATTTTATAAAAAATGACATTCAAATATTTATTTTATACAGGTCAAATGTGATACAAAAAAAATGGTACATCGCGAAGGGGGTTTGTGCTAAAAGCAAAGCAAAGCAAACATGGTTCCAGAGGTGTGTCTATGTTCTTTTTCTGACCATTTAAACATTTACTTCGGCATTTTCGGTATATGTGTCACTATCGCTAAATCATCAATTCAATTAAAAAAGGAAAACCAGAAAACCAAATAATGATTTTAAAAGCTTACACATCATGAAAACCAATCGAGAAGTTTCGATTCGATTGAAAATCGAAAATATATTATGGGTGGTAACCCTGGTTCCGTGAATATATACAAGGCCCATATATTCAATAAATGGTGGAATATTTACGTTGATATCCTTCAGTCTACCCTACGTAGACGTATCAGCCAATAAGATGCGTCTTTCAAAGAGGCAATGACACCAATCACACCAACAAACAAATATTTCTATTTCGAATTGGTCTCCCCAATCACCTAAACTTTACTCAATTGAAAACTTTTCGGCCGATATTAAAACAGTTGTAGCAGCTTTAAAACTCACCATTAATAATTGCGGGGGAAATATATCCTATTTGAGATATATCAGGCTTTGGTAGATGCCATAAAGCCAATATGTAAACCCGTAATAAGCAAATTGTTCCTGCTATTTTTTTGAGTGGCAAATCTTTACCTGGAAGTCAATTTTTTTTTCTTTTTATTTGTTTGATAAAAAAAAACCTTTTCTTATTATTTCATAGATTAAAAATAATGTCGCTCAACAATTATAAGTATTTTATATCGATTAATAAGCGTATCAGATTTATAAATATGACAAGCTATACTACGTTCTGTAGTGTGTCACCTAGTATTGTATTGAGAATACTAGTTCGTTTTTTAAAATGAAACTTGGATCGCTTCTTCATATATTATAAGACTGTAATATTCTCCTATTTCAAATTACATTGGAATACTCGTATTTATACTAGTTATTGTGTTTGACCGTATGTTTTAAGTTGCTTAAAAACACGATAATTACATTTGTCAAGGCCTAATATGTGTACAACCAAGAAAAAGTTTTTCACAGTAGTCACATCTTTTGATAGTTAAACTAAATAACTAGCAAATAAGTTTTGTTTATAATATCTTTGTTTAAATATTTTTATTTGTTTATCATTTTTTATTTATGTTTTTTTTTTTCTTTTTATTTTATTTTTATGTTGGAAACAAAATTTTCTCCACGATTTTTAAAAACTACCACAAATTATATATAAATATATACAAACAAAATTCCCTTCTCTCTGCACCTGTATTATTCGGGCTTTGAATTTAAATTCACAACAACAACAAATCATAAAATGCAAAACACAAAATAAATATAATAACTAATTCGTTATTGTTGTTGACGGGAAAAACTATCACTTCTACTGACTAATTCAATAAAAATACATAAAATAGGATATGCTTGGACCAGAACAAGCATATGAGGGCTTGTATGGGCAAGGCCCTCCGAGCGTACACAGCTCACATGGAGGTCGAGCATTTCAACAAGGTACGTAAAAAAGAAAAGAGTTGCATGTCATCTCACTAGTTTGAATATTAATCATTTAATTTACATACATTAAAAAAAAAAAAACTAAACTGAAATTTTTCGAAACAAAATCATTTACAAAAAGATTAAAAACATTTTCACATAATAACCAGTATTCTCTAACCATTAACATATTTTTACTAATATAATAAAATAAATAAAACAATGCACATAAGGAAATATAATTAAGTTACCACACACACAATGCACTATTGTTTTTGAGAAAATATAACTAAACATTTTTTAGACAAAAAAAAAACAAAGTACTAAACGTAAGTTGATCTAAAAACTCAAATCAAAACTCTACTGCACATTCTAAATCAAAATGCAGTTAAAACAAAGTTTAGCGTTTATTTTAATATTTCATCCCCCACTTTATAATCACCCTCTCCACAATTAGTAATAATTATATATGCTCACACGTTTATGTCGGATATTTTTGTAAAGAATTGACATTGAGTTTAATAATGAATGTTGTCAGCATAATAATATAGTAAATAAATATTTCCCTTTTATTTATTTTATATCAAAAACACTTCGTCGAAATTTCTCACAAAAGAATTACCTGTTATTATTATTGGCGACGACACAGTGAACAACTACGATGAATATTATTATCGTTTGGTTGAATAGCACACTATACAAACAAAATAGATAAAAACACAATTCGAAAACTTATACAACTAACTTCAGAGAGAGAGAGAAACAAGATTTAAAAATAACGAAAATCTCTCGGTGGGCTGAAAAATAAAATGTCTTTCTCTGACAGGTATTCAAAAAAGTATAAACAAATACGAGTATCTCGAAAACACTTAACACGAAAATGCACACATATAATTTAAAGATTCAACATTGATTGCATATTTGTGTAGAATTGGGTAGGTTTGAAACAATAAAAGTTGGAAGACTAAATATGGGAAATTGGAACACTAAAGAAGGTTTATTTAAGTATTTTTCTCAAACAATGAGTTCATTTTGTAAACAAATGTTTCATGCTTCTCTATTTGTCATATAAAATTAATTTTATTTATTTTTTACTGAATGCTGTTCACAGTTCAAGATGAAAGCATTTAACCAGTACAGCTCTTGGATGTTAAACGAATATTAATATGAAATTAAACCGATTTTATGTCGTAATACCATCCTTAACATTCGACTTTATTTTACAATTCTTGGCATTCTAGCTTTAATTTTTTGTAATGTAATGTATTCCAAAACGCCGATTCCAATGAAGGGCAATGATTCCAGACCCTTCTATCCAGCTCATCCCACAATAACTCCATAAAGTTTATATCCGGTGATTGCACCGGACATGTGATGAATTGTTAGATTTCTTCGTCGTCTCTCTGTTTGAAGTAATCCTGGAAAAGTCAGGTACAGTTTTTAAGCTCATTGACTTTTTGAAATACGAATCCTTGGCCAATCAATCTTAGTTCAGTGCTCAAAGTTAACTTCTTATACGCCTATTTCTTCATTTTTCTAACAACACGAGGCAAATCTTCCACAAAGAGAAGCATCCCCAGACCATCACAGAACCACCTTCATGCTTGATGCTATGAACCATACAGTCGGGTGGCATCTAATGTTTAGCGCTGCGTCGAACGAAAATCCTCCATTTTGTGCCAAATACCTCCAATTTGGATTCATCTCTCTATAAAACTGTTAAAATCTTCTTGCGTTCAGTCTCTAACAGTTTCACCTTTTTTTAGGCCGAATAAGAGGTTTTTTGAAAGCATCTCGTCCAAATAGACCAGCATCTCTTAAGCTCCGTTTCAACGTTGTCAAGGACAGCGGTTTAGTTCGCGTTGTATTTATTTCAACACGCATTTCTGGTGCTTTTTTCGTTTGTTATTCGCAAATCCTCGTCTATAGTTGTAGACCGTCCTGACCGTGGTTTAGAAGTCCTGACACTTCAAACGTAGTCCTTCGATATCCTTAACTACAAAGCAACTTGCCGCTGTGATTTGCGTTCTTTATTAAGAGTAACGATTGCACAACGTTTTTCAATTGTGGTTTTTATATAAAAGACTTGCAATCCAGGTCTATAATTTCTCGGTTTAGAAATCCAAAACATAATAAGTGCTTAATCAACAAATACACCCAAATACTTCTCTATAATCCATATAATCGCTTTTCCACATGTATAAACAAAACCCCCTTTTGGATTAAAAAGTCCAATTTTTACCATCTTAACCTGTTGCGTATTGTTGAGATAAAAAAAAAAACCAAATCTTTAATTCATAAAATCAACCTCCAGGCATGAATGAAGTCAATTGACTACGTCGGACTCAAACTTTTGGTCTGCAGAATAGATGTTGCTCAATCTACGCTCCACTCTGCTTTAACACTAAGTAATCCACAAGAGAGCCTTGAAAGGTCTCAACCTTCGACTCGGCTGCGTCAACTAGGCCAATATTTCTGGAGCCCGCGACGACTTGGTCTTTAAATCGGAGGTTCAGCCTTCCTTGTCGCCTCACATTTGGGGTCTGGGATTATAAGAAGTGGCTGGAATATTATTGTCCATTTGCTTGATGTGGTTGAATTAAACTGACTTGTTTTGGCGTTATGGATTACATCCACATCTTAATACTATAGATTTCGCGGTTGAATATTCTCATCAAAGAATTTTTATTTCGAAAAGGCCCAGTATCTGCTCCCCCTTTCTGCTTATTTTCCATCATTCGGCAACGAAAAGCAGGACTGTCAGTATAAGGTTCTTGTAGAGCTTGCACTTTGTCTTACGCGTGAGGAGTGGTTTCCTTATCTGGAATGGTTTGTTTATTACGATAATTTTTGGCTGCCTCTTTAATGATATTGCTATAAAATGATTGTTGAGATTTGTTGGTGTTGGATCCACCAAAGCGGAATGCTTTTCGCATAGGTGCTCTCTGTAGACTCTGGCTGATATGCCATCCAAGACAGGTTTTCAGTAGGGACAGGCAGGTGATCACTTATCGGCTTCAAGTCAATAGCTTTGTTTCTTTACCGATTTCCCATGACGAGGATCCTAATACGTGAATCCCAACTATAATGAATGTCTCAATTTTTTTCTTTTCATAATACATTGATCATATCCATCGTATCTTCTGAATTGCTGTCTTTTATTCCATAAAAAGGTTCAAAATCTTGTAGAACTAAGAGAGCTTCTAGTTGAACGGGATTAATTAAAAAGTCCAAATTTTATTTTGCAAGAGTTTAAGCTAACCCAGAGAAGGAAACAACCCATTAACTACGAACTTTTATAAACAGAAATAATTTATCTATTCAGGTTATTAATGTTTCCCAAAAGAAAATCTGGAAAATGGAAACTAAAGTACCGCAATTTGATTGCTTAAAAATTGTTAAAATTGTATGAATTTGTGGTAGAAAATGATTATTTTTATGATTGAAAATTTGTGTCTCCTTGGTTCTCTTCGTTGAAACATTTTTAGGGAGCAAACCGAGACAAAATGTAAAATATTTGAGAATGAAGCCAATTTTCCTGGAAAAACAAATCAATATACCAAAAAAAATAAACTTAATTGTTCCAATTTCCATTGATTTCCGTTTAAAATACATGACACAAACACAATGCACAGTACGAAGCTAGTTCCACCCCCTTTAATATATATTTTTATAAAGTAGCTCACCCCTCCAGTTAAAAAAAAATGGAGATTACCCTCTGTATTATTAAAAATCGTTGAAATTGTCATTATCATTACGTTAACATTATTAATTCATCTTAATTAATTTTGTTTACTTTTATGTTCATTGCAATGTTGATTTTATTCTTTTTTTAAGTATAATTTTTGTATTAAAATCATATCAATTTCTATCAAGCGTAGGTGATTTTTTATTTATTATGCTTTACTCTCGCAGAATCATCATATCAACGACCCTTTTCATCATTCAAAACAAAAAAAAATAACCCATTTATTGAAGTAGATACAAATATGTCACAAAGTCATTTAGCTGAGTTTATTTTCTTTGTTTTGTTATTAAAAAAAATAATAAATAAAATTCTTCCAGTCTAATCTGCAACCAAAACGAACGAATTTAACTAATAAATACGTTTTTATCTTCTTTTTTCTGTCTCTCCATTGGATTTTTCGTTTTAATTTGTTTTCCGATTATAATTATAGCTAAGCCAGCCTAACATATATCATCACTAAAACATAATTCAAAAGTTTGTTCAACTGATTAAATAAATTTTTGGACACAAAAATAAACAGAAAACCGAATTTTTAGTAATATTAAAACAACAATTTAAATTAAAAAAAAGAAAAGAAAAATTATAAAAAAAATATATATAATTTTAATTTTGTGTAGGAGATAAAAGCAAACAATAATATTATCGTCTTTAAGATAATATGTAATTGATGAAAACAGTATTTATCTTAGCTTAAGAAAAAAATGTAACAAAAAAAAAAAAAAACAGCACTTACGAAACATGAACTTCACCGATCTTCTCCTTCTCGACTTCTATCATTTTGAAAAGAATGACAAGCAAAGCAAAACGGCGTACAATAGGTGATTACCAACAAAATCTATTTATCTTGTACAAAATTTGTTATATTCTTAGATATAATTTTATTTTGTTTTGCTTAGATCATCATGATTTTCAGATTTATATTTTTCAAGCTAGATTTATTTTTAAATTTTTTATTATTTTTATTTATCCTTTACGGATCATTATTTTATTTATAAAGTCAGTAAATATTTATTTTTTTTTTATTTATTTTACCTCCCAATTGTTGATTGTGTAAAAGTGTTACGTTATATTGTGTTTTTTTTATTATTTGTAGATTGAAAAATGAACAAACTTGCATGTATGGTTTATAGTAAGCTTTTTACACGCATCTTGCATGGTTTTAGTCTGTGTTTATTTCAAAAACTATTTTTTTAGAAATTTATTTGTTTTTGTTATATAACTATGCTAAGCAGTTACAAGCGTTAACTCATGCACAAAACAGAAATACTTTGATGATAAACTATTTTGAAGAAATGCAAATATTGATTTTTATAATCCTGACTACAAAAAATCCGTTGCAAAAATGTTTGTAAGGTAGAAGAGCAAAATTTTGGAAAATGAGGCGGACGTTGTTTAGACGAGTCACAATCGGTAATTTGAAATAGTCAGCCATTTCAGAGTCCGTCCCTTATAGCAATGTTTCGTTGCCCTTGGAATACTTATTAATTCAAATCATACCTACTCGTAAGTCTCGAATATGCGAAAAAGAAATGCACAAAGAAACTATTCGGAATCAGCAAAACCAAAAATAATTGTTTCCTTGCCTTCGACTTTATTATTGAATTAATTTTTCTTAAAGCAATAACGGTTTTAAAAATTCAATTTTATTTGCTCGAAAAAGGCGTACGATTCCATGATACTCAAGTAAATCGAAAAATGTCGAAAAAAAATATTAAGCTTTCACGTAACGCTGTTTTTGTTATTAATTTAATATTTTTTACAAAATGTTTTTAATGAAGCTTACATTTTTACTTTACTCGTAAGAATTGTTCGAACTGCTCCTTTTCATTCGGCGCTAGTGTAATACAATTTTTTACTAATTCGGAATTTTGCGGCAATAATATTTATACGACGCGAGATATGATTCCTTTTTTCGGGGTTTTTGGTACGAATTTATTACCCATGGGCTGTAATTTCTTGTAGTATATCGTTATAATTTTTTGGATTAGAAATTACCTTCTTAATCTTTCAATACATGTTGTGTTGGACTGTTTCAAGTCTGGTCTTCTCAAAATAAATGCTGATGTTCCGTTTTGTCTCCGACCCTCTTCCTCATTTTTATGAATGATCTCTTGTCTGAAACTTCTTATCCACTTCAATGTTTTACCGATCACTCTACTCTGAGCTTCTCATACTCGTTCTTAAATGTATGATTAGCTCATTAAACTCCGATCTTTACAGTATTGTTAAATGGGGTATGCAAAATCGTGTAGAGTTTAATGCTTCAAAAACTCAATGCTGTCTATTGTCGTTGAAGCAAAATCTACCCGAATGTAAACCGAAAAGCTCTCAGTACTTGGTATGTGTGTCAACGACGATCTTCGTTGGAATAACCATATTTTCGAGACCGCCAAAAATTTGGGATTTCTATATCGATGTAAGAAATTTTGTATCCCTTCTGATCTGGCTACCATTTATAAAGCTTTTATACGTCCAAAACTGGAGTACAACTCACATCTTTGGACAGGTGTAGCACAAACTTAAAAACTGATAGCAAACAGAGCTATCATGGATTCATTCCCACCTCTTGAACACCGTCGCAATAGCTCATCTAGAGGCAGTACTTAGTGTGACTTACAACCCTCACACATTCATGTGTGCATGTTGTCAGTGGGAATTGAAAGGACCTACAACTTCCTGCTGAGTCCGAACGGTTAAGATGAGAAGAACTTTTTAATGGCAAGATATGTATACTTTTGAATTGTCTGTCCGATTTTATAAATATTAAGTCACATTTTATGGAAAGTGGGACCATTTGATTTTGGTATCAAAATAATCACTGATTTTGCCTTTTAAAATCTCTTGAAAGTCCACTTTTATTGTCCACTGATTGAAATCAGTTTGGTTTTTCATTTGAAAAACAATCTATCTATTGTTCGATTCTCTTTCTATTCTCATAATGTTAGTTTTGCTTTCAATTATTACCTCTAACCTGAAATACTAAGAGTTGTTTGTTGTCATTCACTGATACCAATTTTTCATTTTTCAATGATTGTTATGAGTGACTTATCCAAAATAGTAAAATCAGCATTTAACGGATTTGATTCAATGATGCATTTCAATGAAAGTTGTAACTAGCGACTTACTCGAGATTCTGATTGACATTGTCTGACAAAAGTTCTGCATTTTAATTGAACGCACCTATTTATTACGACAAAAAGTTAAATCAAACACTTCATCACATTTTCCCTGAAACATTTAGGTGGAATATGCTGGGGTTCGATGTATGTATTTACGATTACATAGAGGGTTTTATTTTAAGATATTAAGATAATTTGCTCCACCGTAGTTAACATGCGACACCGCCAAACAATGTTTATGTAAAAAAAAATCACCTACAAAATCTGCCAACAGATGAGAATATATCCAATTGCAAGCAGCTTTATAATACCATATACTCGTACATAAATAGGTTTTTCAAAAAAAAATTTCTTGAATCTTTTTCTATTACCTCTTAATTTCCAAAACATTCTTATGATATCTCTTCTGCCAGGTCCTTCAAATACAAATAACTAAGGAACAAATAAATAACAAATAACTTAGGAACAAAATCATAAAAAAAAAAAACAAAATGAAAGGACTTTCGATCATGGCTGATTTGCCCCAAAGTGTTTACTTTTGGTATAAATGTTGAATTATTTTATCATCGATTACCCTTGGCCTTCATATCAATATTATGTCTAGTCTTTTCTACTACTGATAATAAGAGACTAAGGACAATGCTTATTAAAACGATTAATTTACTATGAAAGAAAAGATGCATGTTTATTTTTTAAACTCAAATATTTTTATTTTATTTTTTCAACTAAATGGATGTAAAGTTTTTCCAACTTATACAAACTTGCGTTGCTCATGTGTGTGTACATTATTTTGTTTCTTAATTTTATGAATGATATTAATTTACATAAGTATTTTATGCAAAGGTCTTAATTTGTTTTTATAAATAGTTATGCGATCTATTTTGTTTTGATTGCAAAAAAAAAAATAAATATTTCATTAAACTCGTAAATCAAAGAAATTCGTTCTCAAGTCGGAGATGACGATGGAGTAATAACCATAAGTTCATTACACTGTAAATGTAACTACCAAAACGCTTTGTTAAAAAAAGAAATAAACACATATCCTGCCCAAGGCTATCAGGGATTTTTAAATTTATGAGTATCATTCATCTACGCCTCTTCTTCATGTGAACGAAAACTGTTGAGTACTTGTTTTGAGAAACAAAAAATTAATTGCAAAAAAAAACAACTGTAAATAAAATATTTCTGTTCTTTTTCTGACTCCTTTTTCTTTTCTTCTTCTCTCTGTGTATGAAAATTTAATTACAACAGGATATGATACTCTACCAATAGATTCGATGCAAGGCCTGGAGATAAGCAGCCCAGTCGGAGCAACACCTGGTGGTGCACCCACCTCTCCCTATTCAATGGACATGGACGTTGGTGAGATTGGAGCTGGAGAGTTGAACTTTGATTTGGACGCTATGCCAACTCCACCAAATGACAACAACAATTTGGCTGCTTGGTACGACACTGATTGTTGAATTTAAAAATTTAAAACAAAAAACAGACAGAATCATTAAAATTATAAAATGCAAAAAAAAAAAAAAAAAAAAACATTTATATATTTCATATTTTAATCATTATTATACATTATGTTTTAGATGTATTCAAATTTTTATCTAAAGATTTTTTTTCTTTTGTTCTATTTTATAAGAAAATTGATACGAAACTTATATTAACACACGCAATCTTGAATAAAACAAAATATTTTTTTTTGTCAATTAGTATTAAAAATTTGTTTTTCTTTGATATTTTGCTTTTATGAAAACCCTAGCAGCAGTTTGAATCAAGTTTAAGTTTCCCTATACAAGTGGTAATCTAATGGCGGGGAATATTTTAAGTACCTGGACATATTTGTTTTTGATTGAGGAGTTTGTATTTTTAAAGAATGAAAACAAAAACCTTTGTCTGATAAGAAATTAAAATTGTTTTTAGTTCCCCATTGATGGACATCTTATTTAGATTACTTTAGATATACAGTGGTGGCCATAGAATTAGAAACAAGAATTTTGTAACAATATTAAATTGCATAACTTTTTTTTAGGAAATTCTTTGAGGTTGGTTAATGGTTCTTTTAATGGACCATGACATATAGTACACTTTTGAATATTGTATAAAAAATAAAAGCGTGACACTAACAGTAGAAAATTAATAACATTTATTTAACTCAAATCGCACCTGGTCATACAATTAGAAACGCAAAGAAAAAATTGGTATTTCATAAAAATTGATTGATGAAAAATTAATATTTTGTCGGGAATCCCTTATTTTTTGTCACTGCCGCTAATCTTGCCTGCATACTTTCTACCAAGGCGCGGCATCTTGATGGGGGTATACTCTCCCAGACCTCCTTAATATTTTGAAAAAGTTTTTGGGTTCTTGGACTTTAGCCTTCTCTCCACGTCTGCCCACAAGTTCTCGATAGGATTCAAGTCTGGACTTTGGGCGGACCAATCCAAAACATTAGTTTTTGTATCAACAAACCACTGCTTAACAATCCGTGCTGTATGCTTTGGATCGTTATCGTGCTGGAAAACATAACTAATGGGCATGTGGGCAAATGAATAAGGCTCCATGACATTTTCCAAGATGCCTTTACATATAAATATGTTGGTCCATTCGACCATTTATTCTTACTAATGGGCCAACTTCATGCCACGAGAACGCACCCCAAACCATTATGTTTCCTCCTCCATGCTTAACGGTCTTTAAAGTATATTTAGGATCCAATTCCTTCTTCTGAGGGCGTCTAACATACACTTTACCATCTGACCCGAACAAGTTAAATTTGGATTCGTCACTCCAAAGTATATTTTTCCAGAATCCCATGGTTTTATTTGCGTGAAGCTTAGCAAACGTCAAACGCCTCTTCAAATACTTTTTGGAAACATGTGGTTTTTTCCTGGCAATACATCCACGTAGCCCATGTTCTAAGAGTCGACGCCTTATGGTTCTAGCTGATAGCTCTTGACCCAATTGGGGTGAAACAACCTCTTTTATTTTTGCGGAAGACAAAAAAGGATCGGCTTTGCTAATTCGACATATCAATCTATCTTCTTTTGGTGTGGATTTTCGGTCTTTTGGTTTTCTTTTTGGGGTTTCAAAGCTGCCAGTCTTTTTATAGACTTGAATTGCACCAAATACCATCTTTTTCGAGCAACTAAATCTTTTCGCTATGGAATCCATTGACTCGTTTTCGTTTTGATAGCACTGCACTATGAGCCTCCGGAATTCTGGACTACAAGACTTATTTTTGCCCATTTTTGTCGCTGTATTTGTAATTAATTAATATTAATATTACAAAAATAATCAAAAAAAAAACTGAAAACAATCAACTCACATTGATAATAATTCTCTTTTTTTTTAATTTATACTAATTCTTCTGTCGTTTCTAATTTTGTGTCCAGCAAAAATGTCGACTATCATTGAATTTTCTAAAATAACGGTGTTTTATAGACTGTTCGCGTTCATGGAAACTCATATTCAGAAAATACATGTCAGCTGTCAAAGAACAACGGCACAAGCCAAGCACACTGGTGCTTACAAAAAATATTATCATTGCTAAAGTGCGTTTAGAATTGTTGTTTCTAATTATATGACCACCACTGTAGCTTAGAGTTCAGGGTGGGCCACAATTTCAAACTGACTGCCTCGATTTACTCATAACTCATTGGTTAAAGTCGCTCTGCATCGAATATAACCCGAAGAATCTTAATCTCAAAGCAAGTGATGCAGGCATGCGATTTTTCTCCTTGGTCTCCCTGATTTTTACTACTTGAATGTGTACTGGTGCCTAAGAAGCATTGACATCAATTTTCATTCTGCGAGGTAATATTGGAGCCCAACTATGTAAATTTATCGTGAGCTTGACATGTTGTCCGAGTTGCCAAGGTAGCCCGAAGAGATTATTGTTCTACCTATCTAACTATCAAATTCAAATTATTTCTAGTAAAACTACGTTTTCATTCAGTAATAAATTTCGAAGACAACTGAAACTTGGAGAACCCAGACGCCAAAATTTTGTTTTTTGATGTAATTATTGTTTCGACATTATGAATCCTTTATCTTGAGCCACATTTGAGTCTTTTTTTAGTCTTCAAAAATAACACTATCTAATTTGTTGCAAACTACTCGACTGTCGGAATTATTTTCTACTTATGCGTGAAATTTTGTTTGCTTTAGCTTAAGTAAGGGACAGCAGCGAAATTTGTAGATCATTTTTCACCAGCGAACGAGTTTGACAGGGATGCCAATATAAAACGTGGTCTAAATAGTTCCGTCTCTAGGAGCTATACAGCCCTATCACGAATTCCATCTTAATCGGAAACTTTTACGAATCCCGAAAAAAGCTATAACCAAATCCGTTCGTAACGACAATTTGTATGAGATTTTCCACTACGATGGAATTTGTGATAGGTTTTTTCGGGATTTGTAACAAGTTTCCGATTACGATGGAATTCGTGATAGGGCTGATTAAAGGAGAGTTTAAAGTCTACAAAGATCTTAAATGTATGCGTATTTAATGTAATATATACATATAATCACCCCAATTACCTATGTCGTCTCGTTTTTTCGATGTCTCTCGTTTTCTCTGTCGTCTCGTTTTTTAAATGGCATTCCATAACTTCTTCGACGCGATGATTTTGTAACAGATTTAAAAACGATGAAAAAGTAACAAACATCTGTCAAATTCAAAGGAAAGTCTGCATCAGTGTTGGGACTTCGCAGAAGCTAAAGAGTGGTAGAAAGGTTGTCAAAAAACTGGTAGAAAAGTGGTAGAAATTAAAAGCCATTTTTATGTAGCAAATCGTATATTGAAAATAAATTTATTGAAAATAATTCAAATACAAAAATAAAAGAAATAATATTTCGGTTCTTTATGTTTCAAAGATCACATTATTATCTGGAAGAAGTGAAATCTGAGTTGCAAAAAGTGGTAGAATTAGATTTTTAGGTGGTAGGTTTTCATGAACAGCAAAAAGTGGTAGAAATACCACTTAAGTGGTAGAAGTCCCAACACTGGTCTACATACAATATTATTGCTCGATGTTCAATTAATGAACAAATGCAGTTTTTTTTTAATTATTAGAAAATAAATAAGTAAATAAAATGATAAGTGTTGAAATGTATTACATTTATTAGTTTCTTTTCTTTCCATCCCATGTTTATATATTACAAGTGTTTCCTCTTGGATCTTAAGATGTGTTGTGTCTCTCCTAGCAGTGTGCTCCTTTAATTTGTATGACTTATATTCCTCTTTTCTTCCTTTGTTTATACTTTCATTGATACAATTTAAGGTTATTTCTTGGAGTACACACTGCTTCTTCGAAAGCGTAGCTCTTTTTTGTTTAATAGCGAAAGCTTGCCGTTATAGAATAAGCGATTCAAAACTTTTGCCAAGCATCTCCATCTCTTACTGGAGGACGTTTTTTGTATCCCCTTCAAAAAAAAACCCTAACTGCTCGTCTTCTTCCTCAAATCTACGAGCGTCTGGAATTGGTTTTTATTTGTTAATTACAACATTTAAGTATATAGTATAGTACAACAATTTTAGACAAATATGTACTTGTTTTATTTATCGTAAAAAAATTCGATAAAATAAATTATTTAACAAGAATACTTGCAGTTTTGCGACCTTCTATGTCTCTGTCGTGTGTAAATTTCTGAACGAGAGATATCGTGGTTTTTTTTCTTAGTCGTCGTATTTTTTCGTCTTACAGAATGCAGAAAGAAAGTGTTCAACGACGTTTGACATTTACAGACGACAACAAAACGAGTGACAAAAGTTGAAAACGACTTATAGAATGCAGATCGTGTCAGGTCGTATATTTCGCTGTCGTTTACGACATCGGTAATCGGGGTGAATATACGCAATATTCTGAATACTGATTCCTCTGTAGTTTAACAATTGCGATATATTCCCACTATTTTGATTATCGATTGTCTGTCGATAAATGGAAATTACCGTCTTTTCGTCCAAATTGAACGGATTGTTCTCTATTACAAGGGATAGTTCAATGTCTTCGCTGTTTAACAGTCTGTAAGAGCGTTCTTTTTAGATCATGGTCTATTGTTTAAATCCAGCATTCCCCATTCTCATACTCAAACGCATGTTTCAAATATAAAATAAATAATTAAAATCAAAAGGTGTCCAAATTATTTCTAACTCAGCTTATCACCGTTTTCTGCATTGGTCAATTTGTGTTTCTAATAAATGTGAATATTCTAACCCCATTTTATATGCAGGATCGATTTGAAATAATAATTTCGACGCAGGACCCGTATTGCGTACTACTAAAGTGATGGCTTGATTAATCGATTGACATGTCTATGGCCAAATTCCTAAACGCAAGATTTGCAAAGCAAAACACTTGCAAAGCAGATATAGAAAATCAGAATACGCATATTATGTAAGAGAATTGCGCAAGAAATGTTTGACATTTGCACAAATGCCTCTGCATTTGCGCAAGAAAGTAACATCGATTGCATTGTGGGACACTCTGCTTAGCAGAGATTTTTGTATTTGCATTTTGGAACTGTTTGCTTAGCAGAATTTGCGCAAGATATGCGTTTAGGAATTTGCCCTATCTTTCCCTTTAGATTTGATCGGTTATCGTCAAAACGATAATCAAAATTCGACAATCAGCTATCTTGTGTACCTACTATATGACCCGACACATGAGTTGGACTACAAATTTTGATTTAATTTAAAATGAATCAATCTATTTATTACACAACCACGATAACTTACTAATCGTAACTATCAAAACAAATAGATACATTTACACACATGTAAATATGTAGTCAAACTTTCGACTTGACTATCCTCAATGAAAGTCATTGAGCCAGACGAAACTCATTTCATCTCAATACTCAATCTCACTATTTAAATGAGGAGATTAAAGACGCAAACAGAGATAGTTAGATTTTACATTTTGTGGTCACAATATGGTGGGATTCCAGAATTTAATGATTTCGCTAGTTTAATCTTGTTGAAACTGTTCTTAAGTTACATGCCGTATTTAGAAGAATATTAAAAATTTAAATTTTTTCATACTCAATAGATTGAATGGCGCCCGATATGTGTCCTTTATTACAGGTTAAATAATAAGTCTTGAATTATTTGAATATTAACTTTTTTAGTTTGTTATAATTTGACTTACATTAACATTTACGAAAAATATAAATATGTTTAGTAAAATATAAAAAATCCCCCTCTTATTTTATATTTAAGTTCACAAAAAAAAAAACACAACACTTAACTCGAGATTACAGGGTAAATTTAATATAAGTCTTAAGAATTACAAAACTTAAGGGATGAAAGAAGCAGAATTATTATTTATATTTTTTTTTTGTCCGGCATAAATTTAATGTGTGTTTAAAACAACAACATAAAAATCATATGTATATCTTTTAAAAATTAAAATTGTTTAACTTCAGCAATGCACTATATTTAAAACTAATGTTAAACAACACAAACAAACAAAATAATAAGCAAATACGAAACAATGTCTCATATAGCGAGAGATTTACTTTATATCTATGTACTCTATAGCAAAATACTTTATAAGTGTTAAATTTTGAATGGTTCATTAAAGTAAAAAAAAACTTAAAATAACAACAAATAAATATAAAAAAAAATGTTTTTAGAAAACAAAATAACCATTTTCACCAACCCAGAAAACACATAAAATCATGTTTTTCACAAACAATTTTAATTTTTATCATAACTTATATGCAAATTCATAATTTGTATTGCATTTTAATTAATAATTTAAAGAAAACAAAATTATAAACGGCATGAGAATGAACACTTAAAAGTTAAATAGGTACTTTTTATGTACATTATGCAATTTTGTGTCGAAAGATGAATTTTTGTACAAGAAGACGAAACAAAAAATTAAACGAATGCTAGCAAAATAATAACAAAAAAATTACTTGTTAACATTCAATAATAAAACAAAGTTATAATACAAACGTAATAGCATATTGTGCTATTTTTAAATATGTATTTGTTAAGAAGCCGAAGAAAAACTTTTTCCAATTTACACACAAAAAAAAACTATTATCTACAAAAGAGGAAACTATACATAATTTCAATAAAGGAAAACGTTTACCAAATATTTGTACGTGTTTTAGATTGTTTTTGGTTTCTTAATTTTTAAAATATTATGAATATGAATAGATTTCTGAAGCATAGTGGTTTAAGAACTGCAACGTTTATTATAATTAAGTCGGTATTGTTTGATGGAGTACAACATGGATTTGAGAAACTAAACTCAAGAATTTTCTTCCTGATGAGATTTAAAGAACATACAATACTAGCGATTCGCCCCGGCTCCGTACGGGAAGCACTAATCTGCGTATAGCCAGATGACTTTTGGTGGTCATGTGACGAAGTTTATGCGGATATCTTTAAGTACAGTGCCACGTTAAGCTCAAGAAATAATTTGTATTGAAGGCAAATGGGAAATTATATTTCTTTTATTAATTCATCTTGCAGCCAGCGGATAGACAAGGTTTTATGTCTTTTATTTGGAGTAAGAACATATACATTTTTCAGGTTGTCAATTCGGAAGCAAGCCACAACAAACAAGTGGCCGAGTGAAAAACATGAATTTTCCAAATTAAAGACGAACAGTAATCAACGCTGTAATACTAGTCTAGCAGAGAATGCTCATCAACTTACTCTTGGGCCTTACTTCGGCCGTACTGTCAAATATAGAGGTCCTTTCTTATGCCGCACTACTATAATGTGGAATACTTTGTTCCTCTCGATTTCCCCCCTCATTTTAATGTACAAGCTTTCAAGACCTATGTGCATCGACATCTTTTAAATCCTCTCTGCTTTACCTAAACGCACGCACTGTGTTTCACCGTTACATTATC
This sequence comes from Chrysotoxum bicinctum, assembly GCA_911387755.1. NCBI lineage: Eukaryota > Metazoa > Arthropoda > Insecta > Diptera > Syrphidae > Chrysotoxum > Chrysotoxum bicinctum. The sequence continues at coordinate 98,172,647 of OU426989.1, forward strand.
TGGATAGTCATACTCCATTATGTGCAAATTATAAAAAAATATGGCCTTGCGGTTTATGGATGCTAATATCAAAAGCAATTGATTGAGTAAATTGAATTCGAATGTTTAATCGTTGGAAATCATGGGTATTCGTGGAATTAGTGCGTGTTTGCCTTTGAATTTGTTACCGATTATCTTTTGGTGAAAACGTAGTAACAAAATAGATTTGTAATTGTCTAAAGCGAAGTATCCAAGACTCTAAAAGTCAGCCACTATCGGTTTTCGTTCATCATTCCGATTTCACTACTAAGTTTTGGTAGATAAAATATTAAAACTATTTATTATAATAGATTCTTCCATAATTTAGTAATACGTACTAGTACTCAGTTCAAGTGAAAATGAAAATTTCATATAAAAGTGACTGCTGGTTCACTGGCATGAAATCCGCAACGAGAGGTGAGTACTAAAATGTGGATTGGAAAAACAAATATATTTTAGAACTTCTTCCACGCTATAATTTTCATTTCTCAATGTACAACCATCAGGAAAAAGTTTAAGGCAACGTGGAAAACTATGACATTTGTCAGTTGATTTGAATATTTTGTTTCAAAACAAAAAATTGAAAATTTATAAACAGAAAGAACGAATCAGTTTAAAAATAATTGTCATTTTTTTTTTCATTCAAAGTGAGTATCAAAAATTCACGTGGAAAAGTTTATTCTATTTTCATTTTTATTCTTCGCGTGTAATTTGGAACGTATTTATTTTTCATTTCACGCTAGGTGAGTACTAGGCTTTACAAAAAAATATCATCAATTATTCCGTTTGATTAAGGAAACTAAGATTTCTTAGCTGAACTTAAAATGATGTGCCTTTGCATTGCAAACGATTCTGAATATATCAATTTCAATGCATGTAATTTATATCAGAAGTTCAAATTCTTACACCAGTATGAAAATTAACTTGCCTTTTTACCGAGACCCACAATCTTTCCGTCAAAGTTCGACGTTCGGTGAAAACTAAAAAAAATCTATCGCTTTCTCAAGTTCAACTCTCATCACCACAGAAGGAACGATTTCTACCCGATTGATATTTACTCAAAACAAAATTTGTGTATGAACGCCACCGCATCCATGCCAGCTGGGTCAGGCACCACGGCCTCAGGCAGCCCCGCGCTTGTTCGACAATGTTTACGTTATTCAAGCATCCCTGAAGAATATTAGGTTTCCAAAAATATTAAACCTGTTCGTTATTTTGCATCAGAATACCCCCCACAGCCAGTTTGACATTTTTTCACTTTTAGAAAAAAAGTCAGATCTTTGAGCTACTTACTGTGTAATTTAAATAGGTACTTATTGAACCGAACCCTTGTATTTGTACAGTGATCCACAAAAGTCTGCGTACAACGAAGATATTTTTAAAAAATTGCTGTAATTCACAAATGTAAAGTGAAATATTTTCAAAAAAGGTATTTTTCACTACAAGAAATTTACCATGTTTTTATTTTCAACCAAAAAAATAAAAAAAAAATATTTGTATCACAAAAAATTAATAAAAACAAAATTAACCTCTGAAATTCTTCCACAAAAGTCTGCGTACAGGTGAATATTTCTTGCATTACACACTGTTTAAGTATCGGTAAATTTGTGTTTGCATAATATGATTGTTTGTTTATTTTTAATCGTTCTAAACGCGTATTGCAAATAATTGTCTTTTTTTTTTTTGATTATTAATCTTTAAGTTAAACAAAAAAAGTCGTATGGTGAAATCTCAAAAATAACCTCAAGACCTCGGTCAACGATACAGAGAACGGTAGATCGCTTTAGAAACGCAGGACAGATTAAATCTAAGACAGGATCCGGCCGACCTTCGAAGCTCTCCGAAAGGGATAAGCGTGTGATCAAGCGAATGGTGGAGCAAGATCACTTTATAACGACTAAGACGACAAGCACACGGCTTGAAATATATAAGAACAATACAGTGCATCCAGAAACGGTAAGAAGAGCTATTGCTCAAGAGGGGTTTAAGTCACGCACACCCAGGAAAAAACCATTGGTCAGTAAAATAAACAGAAAAAAAACGGCTAGCATTTGTAAAAGAGTATATTAACAAGCCTCCGGACTTCTGGCGTAAGGTTATATTCTCCAACGAATCAAAATACAACATTTTTTTGGTTCTGACGGTCGTTTGAGGGTGTGGCGACGACCAAACGATGCTCTTAATCCTAGATGCACAATTAAGACTGTCAAGCACGGTGGTGGAGGTGTTATGGTTTGGGGCTGTATGGCGTCTTCAGGAGTCGGTAAGCTGGAAGTAATAGAAGGAACAATGGATCAATATGTATACATCGATATCCTTAAAAGAAATTTAAAAACAAGTGCTCAAATTCTGGTTATATCCAATGACTATTACTTCCAGCAAGATAATGACCCCAAATACACCGCCCATAATACACGCATATGGCTGGCATATAACACTCCCCACCTGCTACAAACTCCACCACAGAGTCCAGATATTAACCCTATCGAGTATGAATTTGAAAAAAAGATCTGAACCCACGATATCCGCAAAAAGACGCAGTTAAAAGAAGCCTTGATGCTTGAATGGAGTAAGATCAATAGTTCTTATACAGAAAAACTATTAGGGTCAATGCAAAACCGTTTAAAAAAAAAGTTATAAGGCTAAAAGTGTATCCGACCAAAAATCAACAGCGAAAGTAATGAAAAAAAATAATTATTTGTCTATATTAATTAACTTTTTTCAATTTCTGTTACAGCTGTACGCAAACTTTTGTGTATGAATTTCAGAGGTTTATTTTGTTGTTATTAATTTCTTCTTGTTACGAATAATTTTTTTAATTTTTTTTTGTTGAAAATAAAAACTTTGTACATTTCTTTATTAAAAAATATTTTTTTTTTGAAACAAATCACTTTAAATTTGTGAAATAGGTATGTACAAATGTAAAAGCTATTTTCTTTAATAAAAATATAGGTATACGTAGGTACCTATTAGATTTTCTTAAAGAAATAGTTTTATACCTATGTACCTACACAATTATATTAATTGCAAAAAAAAAAAAAACAATTTCCACTACCTAACCACCTACTGCATCTAATGTAGTCATTTAACCTAGTTGATTGCAATTATTATTTTTGTTCTTCAAAATTACACCAATTATTATACTTTTGAATAACAAAAATAATAATAATTGCAATCAACATAGATAAGTTACCTAATATATTAAGATAAAGTACCTGTAGATATGTATACTTAAATTCAAAAAAGCCTAATCCTATCAAGAATCAAATTTCAAAATTATTCCTACTTAAATCTATTCAAATAGGTACCTATGTGTTCATACAAATACAATGCAACGTTGTAATTTGGTTAGATAATATCGAAATTGATCAACGTTGCTTTGTTGCGTATGAAATAGACAAAACAAAACAAATATTCTTGACAAAAAAATATAACAACAGAAGATCCCTCAAAAGGAAAATGCTACAAAACAAATTTGATTTTCTCATTCTCGTCTTTCTCATTGCCAGAGCTGATAAAATTTTCTCGCTCTATCCTCAATTACCACCCCCCCAAATCAAGTCACCACGTCAATTTTTTCCGTCGACAGCGCCCTCAGTAGAATGTATTCCCCAACTTTATTTTCTGTTGCATGAAAGTACTATAGATTATAATATACAATGGCTTTTCTCTCTTGAGCTTATAGCAAATTGCTGAACTATTTAGTGGAATGTCCGCTCATGTGCATATAATTATATGTAACACAAAATAGCGAACTTGTTTTAGGCAATCGTTTAGTTTGTGTCAACACACAAACTTTTTACTTGCTCGAATCGAGTTGCTCTATGTGCGCGGCTTGTCATATAACCCCATATGTCTTATTTTAGCAACCAAACAGTTGCGAAACTAAAAATTGAATTTGCGCGCCTAACCTTAAATAAATGAAAGATTTACTAGTCACAAAATGTCTTCGTCTAAAAATTTTTTGGAAAATAATCGGTAGGATGTATTACCAACGTAACGTAAACAATAAATTAGATTGGCTTCACTTCTTATTAAGTTCGTTACGTGGCCGGCTGGCAGGCCACAAAAGAAATAACAAATGGCCGATTCATTTTTTGACATTTATCATTATCACTTCGTTCTGATTTTTGTGTTTCTTCTGGTGTGGAGAAAATTGTCTTCTGAATGAAGCATATAACTCAAAAACCCCAAGGAAAATAGACTTAGAAAAAACTATTTTATTTTTTGGTTTTTCGCTAATCTTTCGCATCGAAGTAAAAACAAAAAACTATCCAAGAACCAAATCCAATAATTTTTATAGTTAAATTTGCTGCCCTCACTGATCTAAAAAAAAAAACAATTTACCAGCAAATGTGCAGAATTCGTGAAATATTGTGATAAAAAAAACAAGAAGAAAATCTATTGCCAGGGAAAGTTGGGAAAAAGCCCCGAAGTGCTGTAGTGCGTTAGTTTTCTTTTATCCAAAAAATGGCTCTAAAAAAGGTGAAAGGAAACTTCGAACGAATGTTTGATAAAAATCTAACAGACCTAGTAAGAGGAATCCGGAATAACAAAGATAATGAGGTAATTGAAGAAAATATCTTGTATTTTATGGATGCGCTGCTCAACAATATGCCACGGGAGTCTTTTTCATGTGATCCTTTACGAAGGTGACTTTTTTGCACTAAAAATCAATAGTTTACATTGATGCATCTTTCGAAGCTCTTTTAGGCACTTATTATGGAAGTATCTACTCTTCTCTAAATATAGCCCTTCACAAACTAATTGGTAGCTCCCCAGCTGCCATTGTTGTATGCCTTATGGGCGGAATTCCGCTTTCTCTGTTCATAACATAAATGACACCACCCCCATCAAACATTGCAATTTTTAAAAATATAATATATTACATTTGGATTTTTTCTTTTTGTTTTTCTCAGGCCAAGTATATCGCACAGTGCATAGAGGAGATCAAACAGGAGCTACGCCAAGACAATATCAATGTTAAGTGCAATGCCGTCGCAAAACTCACCTATGTAAGTATAGAAATGGTCGACTTGTAGTACAGAGCCATATGTAACACCTTTTTTTTAAAATCCAAGATAATTAAGCAAAGTGGTTATAAAAATAAATTCTTCTACTTTGTTCACTTTGGATGGTAAAAATATTTTTTTTTAATTTAGTAAGAGGAATTTCTAAAATAAACGCATACTTTGGAGCTTACTTAAGAGTAAGACTTGCGGAAGAGTTTGATCTATCTATTGTAGAATATTTACTTCTGCATACTCCAAGGGTTCCAAGGGTAAAGGCTTTTTTAAATTTCGTATAAAAATATACTGGAACATGAAAACTGATTCCAATGAAAAACGACAGACTTGTAATTGAACTTTCACTATACATAAGTATTTTCCATAGTATTGCGCGAAAATGGGTCGTCTGTATGCAATTGTTATACTATTGTTTATAGTAAAAAAATGTAAAAATTTTAAAAAGATTATAAGTTTTTTTTAATATTCTTCAATATAAAGTAACAGAATTTTGCTTTAAATTCTTCTGTTAGTTTTCAAAAAATTTTGTTGCCATTCTAAGCATTTTATTTAAAAATATTGGGGGCTATCGTGAACAAAATTTCCCTCGGAATTTTACCCATCTTCGAAAATTGGAAAGGTCAATACTTCTGCACTGTTCATTGTAAGCTGGCGACTGGCCTTTTTAAATGAGAGCCAAAGTCACTATGAAACTCAATTCCCAATATCAATAAATTCCATGGGAAACTTTCGACATTATTCGAGATGACAATTTTGGAAGTTGGGAACAATTCCCAGGGAAATCTTATTCACGATAGGCCCAATTGGCTTACCCCCGATCCATTATATGGTTTTTTCTTGATTTTGCTATGCCTATTTTGGCGCTTTCCCTTTGAAATAATTATGTACAAGTACGTATTTAAATCTCATAGCTTGTTTACATCTTACTGGTTGAATTCAAAGTATTTATCCATTGTTTGATTTATAATTGCGTATCATAAGCAACTACATAACGTATTATGATGTTTTATTAATTATTTTTCTTGTAGATACTTAATGTATGTACGTAGTATGTACTCTTATCACAATATATTTTTTAAACTTGCCATAGAATTTCTTATCAATGTGACCTAGTCACCAAGTGACTAATAATGTCAAATTTCTAAACTATAAAAATCAATGAAAATGATATATGTACTTGATTCTAAAAAAATATAACAAGTTAGTGTCTTATCATTTTTTAAGGGTATTAACGTTGGCTTAAAATATACCTCCTATCAAACATTTTTTAAACTTTTCACGAGAGATAAACTGTATATTCCCTCTGGTGTAGAACTATCTATTTTGAAGTTATATCATGACCTGAAAATGTATGTTCAGGGGATTTTCTCTTGTGAGGAAGTGATCAATCCAACAAGAGAATTTTTATTCATGAAAAAGTGCATCTCATCTCAGGCTTTAGGATTAACGATACATACACTAATAGTTGAGAGTTGTAAGATACGCCATTGTTCTCAACGAGCTTTTTATGGCGATATGAGATATTGCGCAACTGTATTTAAAGAAGAAATTAATAAGCTTAATGCTTGGAGGTATTCGTTCTTAAAAAAAAAACAATTACTGCACATTATTACGAACAGTTTTTATAAACATTATTAAAATTATTTTTAACCATCACAGATTCTATCACATTTAAATGTTCCAAATTGTAAAACTTATTTGTTTCCGCTCACTTTCATTTTAATTAAATATAACCCAATGTAAAAATATAAATTTATTTCTTTCTGTAATCCTTTTGACGTGAGATTGATGGATGTCACCCTGTATTTAAGTTTGAACTTAACCATGTATTGCGATTAAATTTTTAAAGAAATTCACTCAGTCCTTCATTGGTTTATAATAATAAAATATAAAAATTGGTTTTCGGAAGTCCTCTTAACTCAGTTAGTAAGGTTGAGTTAGGTTAATGGGCTAACAGTTGATCTTGTTACCATCAAACTTAGATCACTGCAGATCCTGATAACCTGGATTGATAACCCTGGGATTGTATTGAATCCTATGACAATCATTTGCCATTCAAGCCTGTTAATGTCAGAATTTCGGAGGGTACTTAAAGTCATTGAAGAAATGTCTGTTTTCAAATATTCACCTGGTTGAGTATAAGAAGAGGTAAAGGCGAGATCCTTTCCTTTGCCCACACTTGAGAAATCATCCCTCCACCAGACCCGGCATGTGGCTCGTTGCAATGTCTGGTAGATGAATTTGATAGGTCAGTGGTTGGTGTACATGTCCGTTTGTTTTGTCAGGATTGCTGAATAAGTCGAAGGGGCTGTCCCTTTCCTCAAGAGGATTATACCAATCTTAGGAAGAAGTGGCCACATCAACTCACTGAATGCTCGTGTTCACCGCAGGAGTGGCAATCGATTGTTTAGAGGCGAGGTGCCCATTTACTGTTCGTTGCTACTCCTGCAAGAAACACATGCATCTTTTAGTCGTTATCGTTCGTTCTATAATTGTCGTCCGTGGCCCTTTTTATGTCTGTGGGTTGAGGCGATTTCCAATCTCTTGGTCGGCTGGTTAATATTTATAAAGTTATGTAACAACATAAAATTATTGTCACCTTTGGTGAATGAGTTTTAATAAAGAATTTGGAATTATGGAAAACTTATTCGTATTGTTTTGCTTAAAAGTATTTACAATGCTTTATACAATTTTTACCAAAAACAAAGTAGAACCGATTTATCAAACAAAATTCCAATGTCTTGTTCATTTGTGTTTAAATAACTAATAAGAGCTGTAACTTGCTCCCATACATACATTATTTCTTTAGAATCTTCTAAAGAAACTTAGTTTATCACATTCAGGGATGATAAATAATATACGTTTATTTATTTATTTTCAGATTCAAATGCTTGGGTATGATATATCATGGGCAGGCTTTAACATCATTGAAGTTATGAGTTCCTCTAGATTTACATGTAAGAGAATTGGTTATCTGGCGGCAAGTCAAAGTTTTCATCCGGATAGTGAGGTAAGTTAGGAAAACAATATAATTGCAAATAGTCATTGAATTAATTAATCAATATAATTTATTAGCTCCTTATGCTTACAACCAACATGATACGCAAGGATTTGAATTCTCAAAATCAGTATGACGCTGGTGTCGCTTTAAGTAGTTTAAGCTGTTTTATTTCGCCTGACTTATCAAGGGATTTAGCCAATGATATAATGACTTTGGTTTGCATATATAGAAAATCATGTACAATTTTTGAATAAAATGTATCAACTAATTGATTTTTTAGATGAGTTCAACGAAACCCTATCTACGAATGAAAGCCGTCCTTATGATGTATAAAGTTTTTTTACGCTATCCCGAAGCTCTGCGACCAGCATTTCCAAAACTTAAAGAGAAACTAGAAGATCCTGATCCAGGTATGGAATAACTCACGAGTAATCTCAGTTTTTCTTGAATTTTTTTAAATTGTTGCAGGTGTGCAATCGGCCGCAGTAAACGTTATATGTGAACTAGCCCGTAAAAATCCGAAAAACTATCTTCCACTTGCACCAATATTTTTTAAACTCATGACGACATCCACAAATAATTGGATGCTTATTAAAATTATAAAGTTGGTAAGTTTAAACAGTCTGCATTTTATTTTCCATTTAACTTAAAATCTCACGAATTCATAATCTTTATCTTACTATTCTCAATATTGAGAAAATCTGTACACTCTTTTCGTTGTAATCCTGACATTTCTTTCTTTATTTTTTCTTCTTCTTTTATCTTTCTTTCCTTTCTTTATACTTTTCCCTCTCCTATCAACCTTTATTGTTTTAATGCAAATGAAATTATGTAACCTTATACCAAAAATATTCAAACGGAAAAATATATAAACAGTTTGCCAGTTTAACTGCCATCGAACCGGCGCTGGGAAGAAAACTAACGCAACCCTTGATCGAAATTATTTCCAGGTTTATTATCTATCTTATTTAAATAATTTTTAAACATTAAACAAATTTTTTTTATCCATTTCAATTTTTTTCAATCCTCTTTAATATTTTTTATAAATTTGTGTTTATCACCTTTTTTTAAATTTGAACACATTTTTTACCAAAGAGAAATAATTCGAGCAAAATTGTTAAGTTTTCTATATTTTTATTTATTATATTATAATTTGATTGAAAAATTTTTATTTAATTTTCATAACAATTAGAGCTTCCTGAATTTTGTTAGCAAATATTTTTTTTTTGTTTTACTCACTTAGTCTGTGGAAGTAAGCGAATGATTTATGTTAGCATTGAAATTTACATATATTGAAGAAATGGACAGGAGCCGCTCGGAAATGAGTCCTTCGCTCACGCTCCTATATTGATAGCTGTGTCCGTTTCTGTTTTTGCTTACGCACACAAGTGTTGATTTATAAAATATAAAGCCATATTTCTTATGAAACAATGTATAAGACACGATTTTACCAACTTAGATAGAGTAGTATTCGTTATGTATCAACTTGTACGCAATCGGATCTTAAGCAGCCAGCTCTATCGCGAAATAATAATTATATAATTAAATATATAATTTTTTAACCTTTAAATCCTTTAACCTGTAATATACATACGTACATATGTTTGTACTATATGTAGATACCGTAGGGCAAATCTTTGCATTTGAAAAAAAATGGAACGCAAGATGATGATGATCAAACTTGTCATTACGATTATGAAAACATGAACAAAGTGGGTCCCGCAATTTCGTCTTTAAGTCTGTACCTCTTCAAACTTGGTACTTAATGTCTTTGGTGATTCCCTAAAGCAGAAATTAAATTTTGTTTAGCTCCAAAACTAACTGTAGCTACCATGCAGCCGTTATGAAAAATCTTAATTATCTTGAAAATTGTATCTTGTGGGTTTTTGTGTGATAACCATACGATCCAGGGATCCAGTACAATGGAAAACAGCACAAAAAAGTTGTTTTACTAAACAAAATACACTTTGAATACTTAAAAAAAGAAAAATGTCAACGCAGTGTACTCCTGAGACTTTTTAAAAATGTGCTTTTTGCGGTAAAGCTTAGTGTACACGATTGGAAGATCTTACAATATTGTCAGATCTTACAATGCCTGACAATTAATTAATTAAGTTGTGTGTACACGGTTGGTAGCAAATATACCAATCTCTTACAATTTCAGAAGTTGGCTGACAATTTATTTTCAGATAGCTGCCTAAATACCTACCAATTAATTGTAAGAGATTGGTAGATTGTCTACTAATTGTGTACACACATAACTAATTGCCAGTTCTTGTTGGTTATGGAAACTGCTTCATTTGATCCTTGGCTGCAAATTGTCTGACAATGAAAAAATTGTATGATGCTAAAAAACGTACATCTTATTATTTTTTCATTGTCAGACAACGATAAAAATCCTTACAATTTACCGTCTTACAATTAGTTGTAAGAAATCTGACAATCATGTGTACGTTAGCTGACAACCGTGTAATCTTAAAATTAATTGTTAGAAAATGATCTAACAATTAATTGTCAGACAATTTTCTGACAATTAATTCTAAGACTACACGGTTGTAAGACATTGTAAGCATGTTTTTCACTGAAAGATTTGACAATATTGTAGGATCTACCAATCGTGTACACTAAGCTTAAGATTATTCATTTACATTTTTCTAGCTTTTATTCAATGCTGCTAATATAATCTTATTCGAATGCTTCCACAACTTTAAAACAATTGTGTTTTCTTATACGATACAGCACCTTGAAGTTGAAGTTCACCAATCACACCACCAAATTATATAAATTGATTTAGAGAGGTTATAAAAACAGGTTTTTTTTTTCGTTTTAAAATAGTAGGGGTCCTAATAACAATTTTCTAAAATGTATAAACCTTCACAAATTATATATATTTCCGTCTATCTATCTTTCATATACATTCCACAAAAACAAAATGTGTAACAATTTATGATTTTATTTTGCTTGTTTCTTTTTCTCTTGCATTTGCAGTTTGGCGCTTTAACTCCTTTAGAACCCCGGCTAGGAAAGAAATTAATAGAACCTCTCACAAATCTAATCCATAGGCAAGTTTTGTGAATTCTCATACTTTTTTAGTTTGTTTTTTTTTTTTATAATTTCGATTTTTCTTTTAAATTGTAAAAGTGTTGTAAAGATTTGAGTTATTTTTTTTTTTTAATTGTAATTAATTAATTGTGTGTGTTATTATTTTAAGCGCTCAATGTAGATGTGATTTTCATTATTTTATTCTAACCGCTTTTTGTTATAAGCTTGTTCTAAGAAGAAAATAAATGTTCTGTTACTTGTGTTCCTTTAGTACGTCGGCGATGAGTCTACTTTATGAATGTATAAATACGGTGATCGCTGTTTTAATAAGTATTAGCAGCGGTATGCCAAATCATAGTGCCTCAATACAATTGTGTGTCCAAAAACTACGCATCCTAATCGAAGATTCTGATCAAAATTGTAAGTATATACTCTTCACATACGGTTTGAAGTTTTAATGTTTGGTTTGTTTTTGCTTAGTGAAATACTTGGGACTGCTAGCGATGTCGAAGATCCTAAAGACACATCCAAAGAGTGTTCAGTCGCATAAGGATTTGATTTTGGCATGCTTGGACGATAAAGATGAGTCAATTAGATTGCGAGCCTTGGATCTTTTGTATGGCATGGTCTCAAAAAAGAATCTCATGGAAATTGTAAAAAGGCTTCTTGGGCATATGGAACGAGCAGAAGGCTCAGTGTATCGAGATGAACTACTCTTTAAGGTGATAGAGATTTGTTCGCAGAGTTCGTACCTTTATGTGACGAACTTTGAATGGTATCTTACGGTTTTGGTGGAGTTAATCACACTGGAAGCCGGTTCAAAGCATGGTAAGAAGAATTTTTGTTTTATTGTTTTTGTTCCTTTTTTTAATATTTTTAACATATATTTTCTTCCGCAGGGGGTCTTATTGCTGAACAGCTTTTAGACGTGGCCATTCGTGTGCCAGTAGTTAGACAGTTTGCAGTTAATGAAATGAGTAGTCTTCTAGATACATTTGCAGTTTCATCGCAAAGCGATTCAATGTATGAAGTGCTGTATGCTGCCTCATTCATTGTTGGTGAATTTTCAAGGTGAATTTCAGAATAATCATAATTTATAGGCATATTGGAAACTTTTCGTCATTTTTCATATACACCCATGTTCTGTATTCCGAGTGAAAGTGAATTGAAAACGAATTTCAATTTCATTTAAAATGAAAAGGCATGTTCTACATTCCGAGTGAATTCAATTCACTCCGAATTTATTTGTGAAATGTCATAATCAGCTGAAAGACAATTTGCATCATTTATTAAAACATTGTTTCTTGTGCATAACGAAAATAGATTCACTATTATTATTAATAAGTGGTAGAAGGGACGAAAATCAATGATAGAGAGTTTGTGGAAAAGTTTTACGTAGTAAAGCCATAATTTTAGATCTTCCAGAAGCAGCGTAAGTAAAAAATGGGGAATGAATTAACATATGGTCATATTTGAATTGTTTGTAGTTTCAAAAGAAGCTTCAGACTAAGCGAAGACACATTTGTTTACATTTTTGAAATAAATCCCTTAATAAAATCGACTTCAATTCCCTTAACACAAAATTTCTTCCTTCTTATTTCATAAATTGCAACAAAACTTTTTCTTGTCGGGAACTCTTTTGTATTTTCTTCTAAACAACAATTTATCAATCAATCAAATCAAAATTTCAAATCTTTATTTACACGTTTATCAATTTCACCAAATAAAACTAAGTGAATTGAATTCACCGTAAAACGCTATGTATTCGAAATGTAGAACACGAATTTTCATCTCCGAAAACTCAATTCACAAACTTCATTTCGGGTGGAATTCAGAACACCAACATTTCACATTCGGAATGAATAAATCACAAAAGTCATTTTATGCGGGTGATAAAATCAATATTTATGGAGATAATCGGCCCCAGCGAGGTATCCGTTCGGAGCGGAAAATTGTCCGAAACGCATTCTTTGTCGGAGGTTCAAATTGCTTTTGATGTATTCTATCGGAAAGAATAATCGGCCCTATCGAGGTATCCCTTCGGAGCGGAAAATTCTCCGATTTTGTACGATTGGGAGGATTTTTGCTTCGAGGTATTCTTCCGAACAGCTGTTCGGAATTTTTCTCCGCCATTATTTTAACGCACCCGGCGAACTGCGTTGAAGTGCAATCAAGTGCTTTATTTGTGAAATTACTGACAGCTTAATACAATTGTTTTTCCGATTTCGTCTGTTCGGAAGAATACCTCGAAGCAAAAATCCAATCCAATAAAAATGGAAAATTATTTAAAAAAAATCACAAAAAGAAATTAGAAGTCTCATTTTTATTGCATCCTTTCGCGAAACGAAATAATCATGCTTATTTTGACATTCTCATGAATAGTCTATTCCTTAGAATGATTCTATTCCTTCGAATGAACTTTCTTAATTTTGAGATTCTAACGAATAACATTCATTTGCGAAAGATAGCATAAAATGAACTTCAAATAAGATTCATTTTCATTGTCAGCTGTTTGACATTTACTATATTTTTTTTTGAATTAGTATGACCATTTTACATTTTTTTTGTTTCTAAACATTTTATAGATGTTGGATAAAGAATCAAGAAACAAAATAAATAATATACTTTTTCATTATAAAGTAAAGTTTAACCATAAAGAACTACATATTCATTACATTTTTTGTGTCAACTCAGCTGTTTTGAAACTATTCTTTAAAAAAAATAAGTTGTTCATGACGCGTTCTAAATTTTTATTTTTTTTGCATACACTTAGTCACACTAAAATATCAAAAACAAAAGAGAAGTGTTTGTGAAATGTCTAAACCAAACAAAAGAGAAGTGTTTGTGAAATGTCTAAACCAAAAAGTGAAATCTTTGTTTATTTGCAATTGTTTTGTTTATTGTTTAATAATTTAATTTTCTTTGATAAAAACAAAATAATAAATAAAAAATATGGCATTTGTGTTGTTTATAAATGAAGATGGTGTTTATTTAATTTCTCCGTGGTTTCCTTCCAAAATCTTTCCGTATCAACGCGGGTGCTAAAAAAACCCTTTGCTACCTCCGTGTTTTTTTTTTCATTATTTTGATTAACTTTTCCTTTTTTTCGCGGTTTGTCCAGTTGGAATGCGACCTTTAAACATAAAACAATAAAAAAATTAATAAAAGTAATTTATATTCCATGAAATAATTAAAAACTTACATGTTTTGTTGCTTACTCGACAGAAAAATTCAAACGACACAAAAATGACATTTAATTCTATTCTTTCGAATGTCAAAATTGAATTAGCTTTCGCAAATGAATGAACTTTCTATGGATTGGGTGAACTTTCGATTTCTTCGATTAACATTCTAATCGCCGAGTCTCAAAATTAAGTTTCAACGAATTCGACTCATTTTCGAACGAAAGAGAATGTCAAAATAAGCACCAATTTTTCCACCGGAAAATTAATCTGTTATCGTAAATTTCCCTCAAATAAAAGTACTTTGAAATGAAATGAAAAACTTGTTCATGATATCTATCAATTAATTTCAAAGTAAACTTTCGAGAGACTTTCCCAGGGGAATTTACGTATTAGATTTTGAAAATACTAACTTGAACTATAAGAGCAAGTATATACAACCTATTTGTAAATATTATTTTTTTAACGTTAGCTAGAAAATAAAACATAAATTGTGTTGTTCGAAAAGACGGTTTTATTTACAAATTTTGTTTTGTAAATCTAGCATAGTTTTTGCTAAAACAGAACCTATTGACTTTTAATAAAAATTCTAGTAGAAATGTTGGACTGTCACGCTATTCAAAATATTTTGCAGACCTCTTGCGAGAAAGTGACAAATCTTTCAAGAGTAAATCTTGTCATATCACCCATTTATATTCAAAGTACTCTTTAGTATTCTTCCATTCCTACCAACATGCACATCTAAATGGTGGAGAGCTACAACCTGCTTTTCCAAAAGTTATTACGCAACACTTTATTTTGTAGAAGTATACTCAGGAAATAAATAAAATCGGCCAAGGAGATGTAAAACTATGGGCAAATGTCAAGACTCAAAAACTATACTAAACATTGCACACCTTTTATCATCTTCTTCTTCTTCTTCCTTTTCTTCGGCGCTGTTATGATCTCGATGTCGAGGGGATCATAACTCTCCCAAGTATCTGCTTCACACTAGTGATCCGCCTGTGGGGTTCGCCGGGTTGACCTCAGAAATCGGCGGCAAGCCTCCCGGTTTTGTATTGTTCCATTTCTGAGGCCAACTGAATGCTGGTGTTTTTGCATTTGTTTGTACCAGGAGTGTTTAGGCCTACCTTTCTTTTTATTCCGAATTGGAACGTTGTATGATATTGCCTTTTTGACGGGGTTCTCAGGATCTCTCCTTTGAACATGGCAATACCAACTGAGTCGGTCGTGTTCAATTTTTTGGGAAATGGTATTCTTAACATGAAGGCTTCCTCGGATCTTCGTACTTCTAATTCGATCAAGCTTTGTAAGTCCTGCTGTCATACGAAGCATCTTCATCTCAGCTGCCGTTAGCTTACTCTCATACTTTTTGTACATTGTCCAACATTGTGAACCGTATGTGAGTGCTGGACGCACAACTGAAGTGTAGAGCTTTCCTTTCAGCTTAGGGGGCATTTTTCGGTCACAGAAGATAGCAGAATTTTCCCGCCACTTCATCCACCCTACGCTTACGCGATGATTGATATCGTCATCACAAGTAGCTTCGTTATTTATCATAGACCCCAGATATTTAAACTTTTCACACTTGGGAAGCACTACTCCATTCAAATAAATGTCTGGAATAGGCCTGTGTGGATCAGAAAATGGGCAGCATAGGTATTCTGTCTTTTTCGCGCTTATGCGGTACCCACTTCCTTCTAGAACATCCACCCATACGTCAAGTGCTCGTTGTAGGGATATCGGGTCTTCACTTATGATGGCTCCATCGTCAGCAAAGAATAACTGATGCACTTTTGGATCTGTCACTTTGCCTTCAAGCAGGTAATCAAGAACTGTAATAAAGAGCAGGGGACTCAAGACACTTCCCTGGTGTACACCTACTGTGATTTCGAATTCTTCGGTGACTCCAGCTGCGCATCTTACTTTAGTAACTGCTCCATCATACATGTCCATAATTATCCGCACATAGGTTTCTGGAACTCCTCGTTGCCTGAGGGCCACCCATATTAGATCTCGTGGTTGCCGATCGAATGCTTTTTCAAAATCAACCAATACGACATGCAAATCCTCCAAAGAATCCCGATGTTTTTCCATAATTATTCTTATACTCTGGATTGCATCCGTGGTTGACTTACCCCCGACAAACCCGCAATGGTCATCAGATAGCCTAATTATTTTTCGCAGTCGGCTACCCAAGACTCGCTCAACGATCTTCATGGTGTGTGACATCAGCTTAATCGAACGGTAATTATCACAGCTTCGAGTATCACCCTTTCCTTTATAAATTGGAAGAAGGTAACTTTCCCTCCATTGATTAGGCATGTGATCACCTCGTATAAGTTTGGAGACAAGAATCATGAGCCATCTAAACCCGATGTCTCTCATCTTTTTCCAAAACTCTGAGGGTATTTCGTCTGGGCCAACAGCTTTTCCCTTTTTGGAGTATTTTACCGCCTCAATAACTTCTTCGACTGTGACGTCGGATACTTCGCTTAAGTTAGGTGAAGCTATTGGAAAGTATAGCCTTGGAAATTGTTCGTTTAGAAGTCCGTCACAGTACTGTCGCCACCTGTGAAGAATTTCGTTGTCTTCCACAAGTAGTTGGCCTTGAGCATTGTTAATGAACTTTGGCGAACAAATCTCCTGGGCATTTCTTCTTCTTTGAGCGGCTATTTTGAAGATAGTTGCGCCCTTATTCGTGTTTTGCCGTAGCTCTTGAATAGCACCAGCTGTCGGGGTAGAAATTTCATCCAGCTCCCGATACAGGTTTTCTGTATTCTTTGCTTGAATTTGGGCGCACTTCTTCTTCGCTTCTTTCTTGCAGTTTCTATATTCCACTTCGAGGCGTGACTTTTGCTCTGTATCATTAGAGGGGCACTTCGACCAAGCCTTGAAAGCCATTTTCTTTTTACTTATAACTGATTTAGCTTCATCATTCCACCACCATGTTTCTTTGCCTTGTTGGTTGTGTCCTTTTGAAACCCCTAACAGTGTTTTGGCTTTTTCTTTGCAAGTTCTCTGTAGGAGATCCCACATACTTTGTGCTGTACTCTCTTCATTTCGAACTATATCAGTGTTGTTATACAGAAAGTTTTGCATATTCGAAATAAAAGCTTCGCCTTTTTCCTTATCCAGATTATACCATTTGATCTTCCCAAAAGTTTTTGTATGTTTGTTGTCGTTCACTGTCTCCATAAAAAATTCTGTCAGTAGGAGACACACCTTTTATCATATCATGTTTAAAAGAATGAATAGTTTAATATGTCTTTTATTATTATTATTTTTCATACAGTGAACTCAATGATGCAGAAAGTACACTAAATATTTTGTTGCGACCACGACAAGTGCCAGGCCACATAAAGGGAGTTTTTGTGCAAAATGTAATCAAAATATTCACGAGACTGGTTACAACTTACTTGGAAAACCAAGACGTTAATGGAATTGTTAGAGTAAGCTCTTTAAAAAAAATTAAACAATGTTTCGTTTAATTAATTAAATCTGTCTTTATTTTCAAGCTTTGTGATCATGTTCTTGTCAAACTTCAAGAATTTTCCAGTTCAAATGATATTGAAGTTCAAGAACGTGCAAACTCCGCATGCGTTCTTATAAGAATGCTGCGTTCCCAATTCGAAAAGACACATCCATCCAGCAAAAGTAACACAAATCACAATCACACTACGACCAGCACCAGCACTACCAAGGAAATTATAAGTGGTCTCGAAACAGTCCCCGATGATTGTGTGGACGATAATAATTTAACGAAAAGACCTGTAGTTCCTATCATTCCCACATTAGCTATTGAAATCGTTCAAGAAATGGCATTATTATTTGCTGGTGAATTAATTCCAGTGGCACCAAAAGCACAACGGAAAGTTCCCCTTCCTGATGGCCTTGATTTGGATGAATGGATAAATCCACCTTCCGAAAAGGAAAGTAGTTCATCGAGTGATGAAGAGAAAGAGGAACTTTTTGCGGCAATTACTAAAAATCATGATGGTGAAACTAGTAAGCGGCGTAAAAGTGATGATTTGACTCCCGAACAGCTTGAAAAATACCGACAGCAGCGGCTTTTAGAACAAAGTAATAATCCGCATTATTTAAAATCCAATGATAACAAGAAGACGGAATTAAATAGTCCGAACAATGATCAGGATGCTTATGTTAATATTGATGAAATTCCAATTACCGAATTGTCACTAGAAATTCCTTTGCAAGTGCTTTGTAAGTTTGGGAAAAAAAAAACTATTTTTAAAAAGTATTTGTATTATTTTTTTTTAATTTAATTCTAGCTATTAAACGTTCTGATAGGTACTTAGAAGAAGAGAACAAACCTATCAAGGAAAAGAAAAAACATAAAAAGTCCAAAAAAAGCAAAAAATCGAAAAATAAAGTTGCCTACACTACTTCGGAATCGGAAGATGGTAAACTTTGTTTTTAATCAATTTAACTCTAATTTATAATTATGTTTTTCTCGAAATAGACACAAAACCTATGCCTTTGGTTAACAAAACATTAGACATGCCAGAGGGTGTTGCTCTTTCTGACAGTGAAGACAAAGATAAATTTGATCCCGATGATCCTCATCGAGCTTTAGACATTGATCTTGATATGTAAATCAAACAAATTTAAAGTAAAACAAATGCAAATATTCTAATTTACATATATCTTTACTTTAGTCCCGACTTGGAGAAACCTCGTAAATCAAAAAAACCCGCACTTGAAAACCACTCAACTTCAAATGAAAATTTGGAATCATCAAAAAAATCAAAAGCAAAGAAATCAAAAGAATCCTCCAAAACCATCTTCATTCCATGTTCGACCCCCACCGGTGCGACCAAAAAGGAAAAGAAAAAAGATAAAGAACACAGGGAACATAAGTCGAAATCTAAAAGTAAAGAGAACGAAGAAGAAGGCCCAAATCTCATTGGCACCCCAGTCAAAATAAAGAAAGAAAAATCAAAACCATCCTCTTCCAATAAAGATGAATCCAGTGAAAAAAAGAAAGAGAAAAAGGAAAAGCATCACCATCGCCATCACCATAAAGAAAAGAAAGAAGAGCCTCTGTTATTAGGTGATTTTGAAGAACCGTCAACGCCTAACAAAAAAGAAACATCCTAAAAAAACACCAGATCCAACAGTTTGGCGTTTACAATAACTGCTAAGCAATTAAAGTCCCCCTCAAATCTTCTTAGGTTAAACCAAAAGAAATTGAACGAGGAAATGCGTCATGTTACAAATCGAGCTATGTATCATTTAATGTAATAGCATCTTGTTTCGTAGGTAAAACTAATTTTTTTATAATTACAATTTTATTTTATGTATTTGTTTTTGTTGTTGTTTTGTTTTGAATATTAAGCACACTAAGAAAAAAATTAACATAAGAGACAACAACAAATTGTTATTATAATTCATAAATCATCATTTGATTAAATAAAACATTTTTAAATATCTCAAATAAAATATAAATTAATAAGCGATGTATTTTTATCATTTGTTACTCGCTTGTTACGAGATTGATTATAAGCTTGACCGAAAAAAATTAAATGCAGACTAGCTTAAACAACAAATGAACAACCACATCTATAAAAAAATAAATATTACTTAGTAACTGTAAATTAATTACTTAAAAAATGCAACTTATAAAGATAGAAATTATATATATAAATATATTATTACTCTTATATACATACAATATATATATATATTTGCATATTAATATGCTCCATTATTCCAACAAGAAAGAAAACGAATAAAAAGAAGAGAGATAATCGTGTTAAACTTTTTTAATAAAATTTTTCAATTATTCATATCAATTTAAGGAAAATAGCTGACATTAAAATGGAAAATCAAACAGAATTATTTGCACATTTCGTTTAAAAAACATATCATATGGAGGCTCACAACTGTACCAAACCAAGTCACTTTAAAGAAATCCAAAACTAACGCCAGGATTTCCTCAAAATTGACCTCTATTTAGAGCTGTAATGAACTACATTGTTCATTTAGAGCTACATAGTTCTATTCAGAGCTGTAATAAACTATACATAGTTCATTACAGCTCTAAATAGAGGTCAATTTTGCGGAAATTTTGGCGTCGGTTTTGGATTTTTTTTTAAAATGACTTGGTTTGGTACAGCTGTGAGCCCTCCATATGGGTGTGAAACGCACTTTGGAGTTTAAGTCATTTGAACTTTTAATTGAATTACATATATCATTTAAAGGTTGACGGTTTACAAAATGGTGGTCACCCAATGGCACGGTTATAAAAATATCGCCACCCTAAGACATTGTTTGGTAGTTAGAGGTCGAAAATCTGTGGAAAAATCATTGAAGTCACTTTGGACGACCATACCACGCAGGCCGTTTTGGCTCATATACGAGTAGGTATAGAACAGACCTATCGTTTGATGTATATTTTGATGGGGTTGGTGAACTTTGAAAAAATAATGATTTTTGTAGACAGGTGGTTAGTCCATGATTGGCACATCCATGGGAAGATCTGCCACTCTTTGAGTGAAATCTATAGATCTTTTAAAAACAAAGCTTCTCGTGAGCTTAAAAATACTTCCGATCAACTATAAGGTGATTTATTCAGTCTATTTAAGAGGCCTAAAAGAAAACTCATTTTACCTGCCTTCAAGTTGTTAAAAGAAGTTCCAACCATGAACATGACCTTTATTTGCACTATTTTTGTGACGGGTTTCGGTTCGGTAGTATATTCTCTGGCATATGAGGTTTTAAAAATTTCCCTTCAATTTCGCAATGTTAAACATGGACTTTCGATTCTATTGAAATTGAAAAGTAATTTCAATTCACTTTCGATCGAAATGCATAACATGGGCGGTAACTTGATATAAAAGTAAAAAAAAAAAACAACCACATAATTTTTTCAAGGTATTCTAAAATATGGGCGTTTTATTTAAGATAATTTTGTTTCTCTATTTTTTTTTTTTTGATATTTTTAAACATTTGTTTTGTTTATTTAGTTTAAAAATAGAACAGTGCTTTAGCGTGGTTTTAAAAAAATAATTTAATTTGATCTAAACGTAAGCTTTTAAAGATTATATTAGTTTGGTTTTAAGAACAATACACGCGTTAACAGTAAGTGCTACAAGAAGAGAAAAATACTTTTATTTAGATATTCGATTTTATCCATGGAATTTAGAGAATTTCGCAACAGGAAACATAAAGAAGATTCCCGCTGCTCGGCACAATCAATGGTGGAAGATGGCACTTTGTGCTAATATCACCATTGTAATGGCAAAAAATGGCACGATGACATTTTGTGATCTCACTGCGGTTTTGACTAAAATAATACACCAAATCGTTTGTTGAGGGCGGGGGTCAGTTGATGCTGTAGCGACTCTTTCCAAACACACTGCTCACACGCATACTTTCAAATGTGAGGGGTTTATTAAGACGTTGATCTCGTTTTTTGTAATACTCATTGAAATCCAAGCGAATGCCAAACAACTGCAGGTTGTGATCGTTATTCGAATTTAACTCGAGTAAAAACTGACGAACGATTACTTCGTAGTCAAATCCGATTTTTTCGAGGTTCTTGTGACAGCTGTTGAGATTTTGTTCAAATATTTTGTGATCTTCATCCCGCTGGAGCTGCTGTTCGGCGTCAACTCCAAATTTGCCAACTTTTTCAGATTCACGAATGGCTTCTTCGAAGTCTTTTGTGGCTTTCAACTCTTTGAAACAAATTTCAAAAAACCTATCTTGCCATATTTCTAGACGAGTGATTCCGAGGTAGACTTCTTCCATTAAGGACGATAGGGCTTCCGATTTTGTGTCAAGGAAGGCACCACTTTTAATGGTCGTTAAAAATTCGTCATGTGCATGAAGTATGTCATCTAGGGTTTTGGCTTGTTGAATTTTTTCCTGAAATTCAGCCCAAGAACACTCGATTACCTCGAAAAGGATGTAATACTGCATTTGGTGAATAAAGTGTATCATCTCGGAAGTAAATAAATGCAAGCGATACATGATTGGATTGAGTTGAGTCTTTAATGTCCGGAGAGGCTGAAAATAAAAGATTTTGTTTATTCAAACAACTGGACAAATATAAAATCATCAATGTGTTTAAAATTCTTGATTTTTGAGTTAATTTATGAATTTTTTTTACAAAAGAACCAATTCTTCGTTTAGATTTAACGTGATAATAATAAGAATAAGTAAACAATTAGACTTTTTCGAATCAAATTTATAATCTTATCTGAGCCAAGATTATGACAAGTCAAAATTTTGTTGTAATCCACAACTTTTTACATCGTTTAACCGCTCGAACTCCTTCGTAATATAAAATATTTTCAACTCATATTCTATTTTAAAGTTTTTTCAAACTTGGTACTTATGTGTTCGGTATGATTCACAAGAAATGATTTTGTTTTAGATCTAAAACTAACGGTACCCGTCAAACCGCTGTTATGAAAGATCTTATTTATCTCAAAAATTGCTCTTACGAATTTGATAAACAAAATTATGTGTACTATTGTAGGCGATGTTATCATGATAAAATTATTTTACATTTATTTTCATAAACAGTGCTCTAGTGCATTAGCCAGTTCTATTCCTCCCCTCAAACAATTAAACCGCAATACCCGTATTTCTAGTTATGCTCATCAGTTTATCCTAGAGTCCAATTTCAGAGTTATTGTAAAGTACAGATTCTTTTTTTAGAAGCACTTCACGAATTTGGAATGCTTTATCCGGCTCAATATTTCCAACTCATTGCAATGTGCAGACATTCAAAACCAATGTGCATCGGTATCTCCTTTCGTATACCATCTACTTTTCTAATGTTTAATGTAACCCTTGAGAGCGCGTATAATACAAAAAAAAACTTTTATACAGGAGCTTGTTTGAATTTTAAATATTATTGTTGGTAAACATTTTTGAAAAAACAAAAACTAAAATTAAATGGCGCAAAATTTTAAACAGCCCATTATTAAGGTATTAGTACTACTAAACAATTTGCTAACTTTGAAGTAGTTTACTAACTCATTCTTTATTTTAACCATTTTCTAACTAGTATCGTACTAAAGCAATTTTTTTTCATAAATTGCTTCTGAACACATCTAAAATAATGACAGTTCATGCAAACAACTAATGTCGTTTTGTCGAAAGTGTTCACTTGGGAAAAAATGACAGTTCTGATTCTGAAAAGAAGAGAAATTTGCTTCTGGATTTGAAATCAGAATCGTAACCAGAAGCACTCACACATTCATATACTTAAACGTCAAACGCAACAGCTGTTATTTTTTGTATCCCAATTGTGCGAAGTGTATCTTTCAACAAACATTATACTCTTGATTTCCATTTTTGTTCACATTTGATGTTTCCATATGTATACAATCACAAACAACTTCAGAATCATCAGAATCAAAAAAAAGTGTTCAGTTGGGATTCCGGATTGCCAAATAAAAACGACATAAGTAAACAGACCTTTTTTGACGTTTGTAAATGTCACATTGTCATATGAAGTTACGATACTAAACAAATAAAATAGGTATTCGATGGTTTTAACTTTAATAAAAGGCTAGAGAAAGTACAATGCTGTATTTGATCAAAATTTGCAAAATCGTTGTTTTAACCTAGTTTCATACTAAAACAGCCTTAACATCGTACTATATAGAATGTATATGTGAACAATTTTCGTATCAAGATATGTATTTTGATTTTATAAGTCTACAATGAATATAATTCAACGATTTTCAAACCTCACTTGATCTGTATCTCCTAAGCAACACAATTTATGCAAAATTAGTATTTAAAGTTCGTTTATTTAATTTAAAAACAATTTTAACAAGAGGTACACAATTATTTAACTTTAAGTTGTGCCAGAGTCAACATATACATAACATCGTACTAACTCAACTAAAATTTTGCGCCAAAGTATAAAATTTTGCGCCATTCATTTTCAAAATTCTAAGTCTTTTTAATATAATAAGAGCATTTTTGTGCGACCCAGTCGTTCATTTTATTTATTTGAACTTTTATTTAAAGTACTAGTACGGTCTAGAATGCCAAAAAAACACGATTTTTGGGAATTTTTTTCTCAGAAACCTAATAATAACATAATTTTTTTTTTAAATAATGAATACATGCGTGAAGAGTACAAAAAAAAAAATTGTTTGTCGAATTTTGGCCGAATTATAGAGGGCGTCAACGTCGACTCATCAAAAAACACACACATTATGTTATTATCTTATAAAGTTTTCGAGAAAAAAATTCCCAAAAAATCATGCTTTTTTTTGCGATTTCTAGACCGTACTATAGTACCTTAACTTTCGATTTATAGTGGAGCTGCCGCTGGCACCATTTGTCTTTCTGAAAACAATTAAACAAAATGTATGAAAATGACATCGAAATAGCTCTAAGTGACTAACCAATTTTTTTGTTTAGTCTATAAATTTTGGTTTTGACAATGGAAGAGCGTCTTATAGAATTACTAACAAATCCATTTTTGTACGACAAAGAGAGCAATTCGTATAAGAACATTGACGCATTTCACGTTCATTTTTATCAAATATTTCACGAGTTCATATCCTTCTTCTCTTGCTTCCCGCGATCACATAGACAACATTGCAGTATGATAAAAATGTCATCATCGCCACACACATGTTGTTGCATATAATTGTACGGCAAAATCATTTCGCACTTGCAACTACTTCAACTATTTTGTTTATTTGTTTTTATGCTGTCAAAAGGGCTGTTCACGTTGTAATCTATTTCACATGACTTTTGATGTCGAAGTTTTCGTTGCTGTTAAAAGTTGCTGTTTCTCGTCACTCGCATGTAATTGAAAAAGACAGACAGTTCACCTGCCCATCTGTTAATAAACGCACGCAGACGCACATACAAACTCATATATTAAAGAAGTCAGTTGTTCGTGATGATTTCTACCAATCAAATCCTACCGTAAGCCGCGTAAAGTAACTTCGTTTCAAAAAATAATTAATAGGAAAATAACATAATAGTTTCTTAAATATTCCAAGAACTCAAATCCAAAAAAAAAAAAAAAAAAATGGATTGAAAATATTTACAAAATATTAACTTCCGAATTTAGCTTTGAGATTTAGTCAAATCTCTATCCGCAGCAGGATTTCACTTCTCCTTTTATCGGCAGTGATCCTACTGCGGATGTTGTATTTGTTATTCATATAAAATCCTACTGTACCACGGATAACTTTTCCAAAAAAACGCGGCTAAAGTTTATATGCCAAAACAAATGACACGTCAAACAAACCCGGGAGCGGGAGACAAAAAAATAATCCTCAATTCAACAGTTTTTTCACAAAAAACCTCAACAGTCACCACTAGCTGGTCATCTGTTACTCCGGTTACATGAGTAGATTGGGAGATCGGATCCGAATTGTGATTGCGATCCATAGATTTGACCACGGTGGATCGAAAGATTGAATTCAAATGGAATCGAAGTGACAGTATTGTTTTTAGGCCGGTATTCACCGAGCGCTCATAACTTAAGAAGCTCATAAACGTATTCACCAAGCAATATTAGTGAAGATCTACGAGCGCTCTTAAAAGTTAGGAGTGGTCGCGACCACTCCTAACTTACGAGCGCTCTCTTCGAAAATTTGTTCGCTTGTGCGTGTGCCACGCACGCATTTGACTCGAATCCATGTGAGCAATGCCAAGTAGAAGAGTATCCATTTGCTGTCAAGACTAACATTACACAACATTTCACAGTTTGGGTATGCCTGAACAAGAGAGACTGGCTCTCATTTTCGAACTTCGAAAAACACTTGCGAGTGGTTGGTGAATACCGCACAGAAATTTCAAGTTAAGAGCCTCGTAAAGTTAAGAGCCGTTTAGGAGCGCTCGGTGAATACGAACCTTAGTGTGCATTGCATGGAAATCCAGAGGTGGAATCGCGTAAGATGATAGTAGGTGTGTTTTTTTGCAAGTCCATATAGAATTGTAAAAAAAACGACATCGGGATTTAGGAGCTTTTTTTCCACATAGCTGGAAGCACTGTGTACGCTATGACATTTGTCAGCTTATTGACGACTAGCATCAACCAATCCAAAAACTTCACTTTTGACGTCTCTGAGCAAATTATCGATAACATATAGATAATACTATTTTGGCATCACCATTTTTATCGGGTCTTAGATTAACTCTCGATAATTATCTGGTCTTAGCTAACTCTGTATAGATTTAAGTAGTTGTTGCATTTGCATGTAAAGCGCTTAGTCCCGATGTCGTTTTTTTTTTTTACAATTCTATATGGACTTGCAAAAAAAACACACCTAGTTTTGTTGATTGTCGTTTTTGATTATCAACTTTCGGGTGTTTTGTGTAAGGTAATCACAAAAAATTGTTGGTTTTTTGGCATCACTCACAATTCTTTCAAGAATGAAATGTCATTTTTGCTCTCTGTTCAATTTGTTTTCGATGGGTTGGTTTGGAGTGTCCGAGAGTGCAGACGTGTTTCTGCGTCTGCACTCTCCAAAAAATAAAATTAACATAATTCTTGTAAAAACGTGTTACGGTTTAAATTAATTTTTTTTCCGTTTTTAATGTCTTTTTTGACTAAATTTTATTCGCTTTTACTAAAAGCGAACTTTCTAAACATCCTAAATTAAACTCAACGCCGGATGGTGCTGTGATTACAACGAAAAAACTGGATCACTTTTTTAACACAAAGTGCCCATTAGTTCTCCCCAGCGAGATAAGAAAAAGTAGAACCTCAAAATGAGGCATTAACCTAACAAGTGGATTAAGCAACAGTGTTAAACACTACACAAAAACCGACGATGCCGATACATGGCTCACTACCAGCAGGAAGCGAACCTGCACATTAATAAAAATCCGCAACTGCAGTTCTGCGGGCAACAGTCCGCCGAACAACAATCGATGACGCCATGTGGCTAATTCCCAGCAGGAAGCGAACCTGCACATAAATAAAAATCCGCAACTGCAGTTCTGCGGGCAACAGTCCGCCGAACAACAATCGATGACGCCGACATATGGCTAATTCCTAGCAGGAAGCGAACCTGCACATTAAAAAAAAAAAAAAAAATCCGCAAATGCAATTCTGCGGGCAACAGTCGG
This sequence comes from Chrysotoxum bicinctum, assembly GCA_911387755.1. NCBI lineage: Eukaryota > Metazoa > Arthropoda > Insecta > Diptera > Syrphidae > Chrysotoxum > Chrysotoxum bicinctum. Next base: position 98,200,006 of record OU426989.1, read on the forward strand.
CCGAACAACAACTAAATCTCACTTGGGTCTGGAACTGAGGATCTCACGGCGATAGCCAACAACTGGGGCTTACAAAACCACCACCAAACACAACAAGTAACGGATTTGATTCCAGTGTTAAACAACTCCTAATAATCGTATATTTATATTATATATGTATAAGTATAGAGCCATCGCTCTCAACTTATTATCTCTGTCATGTGATATTAGTGTAACCGTAATCTTCTCACTCATTCTAAATGTATAAATATAAGCAGTATAGAGCTATCGCTCATATCTGACTATCTTTTTTTACTCTATCACTCCTCTAGTGAACTAATTGCATATTCAAACATAAAGAGCGTTCTCGCTCTCATTTTCAAAAAAAAAAAAAGACAAGAAATATCAACATTATGATTATGTTAAAAAAAAAGATGTTGCGCACTGCGCGTTTTTAGTTTTTAGTTCTTTAGTTTTTAAGTTAGTATTAGTTTATTAAATTGTAAATATGTATATAGTCAACGAAACTTCCGTTTCACGCAAATGTATAACGCTCTTGAGCACGAGCAGAACAAAACTATAATATTATATAAAAATTGACATGCCACGAGGCTTAACCTTAAATAAAGTAATTGTTAAAGAAGGCCATACGTTACAGCCACTTTTGTACCTATGTTAAAGTTAGAATAAGATGAAACGACTTTGTAATTGATACTTAAAGACTCAATAAACATTCATTCATTCATTCATTCAATTTGTTTTCTTTTGGAATTTGTTTTGTAATTTCATCTTTGCAAAGTTTTGGATATTTTTATCGAAATATGTAAGTATATTATATCTATGAAATAATTGTTTCGAGTGTCCTTTTAAATAATTTTGTTTTTTTCGAAGGTCTCATGCAACAAAGAAACAAATTGCTATGCTTTCAACATTCATGCAAGAACATCCCGAGCTGGCAAAATCCTTTAATGGTACCTCAAGCACTGGACAGACAACCCAAAGGCAACAATGAGAATAATTAGCTAAACATTAAACTTCACTTATTTTTTTATTTGTTTCACAAAATATACTTTAATTTTAATAAGAAACAGCCGTGTTTTTTGGAAAAGTTATCCGTAGTACAGTAGGATTTTATATGAATAACAAATACAACATCCGCAGTAGGATCACTGCCGATAAAAGGAGAAGTGAAATCCTGCTGCGGATAAAGATCTGACGTTTATTCGAGTATCGGCAGTGATCCCACTGCGGATGTTGTATTTATTTTTCAAATAAAATCCTACTGTACTACGGATAACTTTACCAAAAAAATACAGCTACTTTTTTAATTTTAACTTTTATTTTTTTAAGGAGTTGAAACCAACAATGCAAAATGTCAATTGAAAATGACAAAAAAGTATGAAAACGACACCTATATACATAGCTGTCAATTAAAATTATCGCAAAAAAGTGATAGTCGTTTTAATTTTAGATAGTTCTTGTATAATTCAGAATCTTGTTCCTTGTATGTATGATCCTCTTTTATGTGTCGAGTCATTGCACAAATGAAATTAAATAAGTTTGAAAAACATACAAAATTAAAATGAATCGCACAGCACAGGGCCTGTAATTATAATGTAAATATAATTGAACCGCTGAGAAGAAAAAGGAAAATATTCCACAAAAATGGGAAATTGAAGTAATGATGCAAAAGCGTAGCTATTTTTATAGCGCACATTTTAAGCCTAAAAACGAAAAAATTCCGTGTAAACCTACTTTTTAAATGCGATTATAAAATATCATTGAGTGTAAAAAGGAAAAGATTCCAGGAATATTTTCCTTTCCTTTTTGGGGTAAAATGTTATAAACGGTACCTGTCATAGAACCGTTTTTTGATTTTTTGCCTTTCTCATCAACGGCTTCCCTTAAGTTTAAAATAATATTGTATATAAAAATATTCGAAAAAATTTGTTTTGGAATAAAAAATAAAAAATTCCAAGTTTTTTTTGAAAAACCAATATCTTAAAAACGTGTGAACGATTATTTTTTGAAACTATTTCTAACATCTATACCACTAAATACTTAAAATTTGGCACCCCAAATTTTGTTCTCGAAAAATTTTAAGAAAATTTGTTATATAAAAAATTACTTTAATATTAAAAGGATTAATCAGACGGCAATTCCATACATTTGAACATTTTTAACTCATTAAATCCATGTTTTATATTTATAAAATGTATTTTAAATTCCAAAGTACTTTAACATAAAAGCGAGTTCGTGCGATCCAGTCGTGTATTTTATTTCTGTTTATTTTTATTCCCTTGAATTATTATTAAAATATTGTTTTAGTTTTCATTTTGCAGAATTATTTAATATTAAAGAAATAAAATGTTTTGAACCCATTATTTATATTGTTTGAATAAAAAAACTTAATTTAAAATAATTTATTTGATTTTTTTTTTCAATTAGTGGAAAAAGGAAAACATTCCACTCACTTTAACAGGAATTATTAAGCCAGAGCTTAAAGTTTTTAATTTCAATTGTTTTGTATGTTACTCTTCTTTACTAGCTTTACATTTTTGTCCTTCAGAATGTTTTGAAGAATAACTTTCAGTTTCAGAAATAAACAGTTTTCTTCGATTTCCCAATAACTATGATTAGTGGAATGTTTTCCTTTTTCTTCTCAGCGGTTCAGTTACAAATGCACCTACATTAATAATTTGACTTCGATCCAGCTCTCGAAGCTTAATACATCGAATCGAATCCGGATTCAATTTGAGTTCAATTTCCCTTGTAAACAGGGTATGTCATAATCATATAAATGTTTCACTACAATGCAAGTGCGCAAGACTGAACGAATCCGAAGATGACTTACAACTTTCTACCGGCCATTTGTAGTTTTAATTTCTTATCAAACATCAAAGTTATAGTTAATCCAGGTGCCTTTGCTGACGCATTAAACGTCTCTGGATTCTCAACAGAGTACTTCTGAATAAAAAATTTCTACAAAAATTACTATAAAACCATTGAAAACAATCGGTGCAATGGCTCTCAGTAGTGACGCTATATTCCAAAAAATAATCGATGGAATTAAAGAGAATGAAGCTAAAGCCAAATCGGTAAATGGTGTTTTTCTATTCAGAATCACCAAAGATGGAAAAGTTACAAAAGAGTGGAGTAAGTAGTTTTGCTTTGTTTCAATTAGAATAACCAGTAACTAGATTGAAATGTATTTCTACTGTCTCTAGCTTTGGATTGTAAAACTGCCAAGGTATACGAGGGGCCAGCAAAAGGAACGAAAGTAGATACAACTCTGACAGTTTCCGATGAAGACTTAGTTGATATTGCTTTGGGAAAACTAAATTCACAAGCTGCATTTTTGAAAGGCAAACTAAAGGTTGCAGGGAACATTATGCTTACACAGAAACTCGTTCCTCTGCTTAAGACAGACTCTAAGTTGTAAATGTTGTCTTACGTCAGTCACAAATTAATCGTTAAGTGGAAAGTGGGTTACTTTATCTGTTTGTTTATATTAATTTAGCATGGATATGAAATAGAATTGAATTTATTCGCAAGAATGTTAAAAATATTATTTTAAAACCAAAAATGTATCTTATCTTAATTGCAAGTGAGATTAAAATTTAATCTCTCACAACCCCTTGTTTCTAAAATCATGCTGTATGTACACATTCGCATTAGTTTATTTATTTATAATTCAAAGGTAAAGTGAATGTAAAACATTTTGAGCTGACCAAAGGTCAATTTTTATGGTCAAGTACATGCAATTATTTTGCCTGTATACGAATTACAAAAAGTTCTATGGAATATATTAAATGCAACGTTTTTTAAAAATAATTATTGTGTTCAGAGTTTTACTAAATTCGCCTATTGCCTACTATGCTAGTATTAAATTCTGGTTTTGTTTATTAATTTGCATTTTGGTCTCACATTTTTTCTTTAATTAAAAAATATAGGTATACTAATTTGTTGTCCATTTAATTTGGTTTGTGAGGACGGGGAGCAGCTTGGACTTTGAACACTTGCCAATAGAAAATATTTTACAACAGAGATCGTACAGAAATGAATAAGGTGTTATGATTTTTGTAAAAAAAATTCTATTTAGTTACTACAAAAAAAAAATAGTTAAGGAATGCAAAATATAAAAAGTAGTCGAATGGGAAATGAAACTGAGTACTAGATTTGTAGAAAGAAAAATTTTTGCCTGAATTACATATGTAATGTATGATTCGAATCGTTTGGGTGGATTATTTGCTTTATTTATTGGTGGTATTGTTAATTAAGAACTATTCCAGATAAGGAGAATAATTTGGCTCAGGATTGTTCGGTCATGACAGAAGTTTAAGTGCATTGTTATTATTACTGTTTAACATAAAAAATACAATTAATTGCTCAGCTTATAAGGTTAATAAGGCAAGACGTACAAAAAGGGTTTTTAAAAATAGGATAAATTGAAATAGGGTCATAATGAGTTCAATATTTTGTCTGTAATCAACAAATAGATGTACAAGTTTAGATACATATGATTAATTAATTAAATGCTTAAACATTTAGAATTATGTACGTTTCTAGAAAAGAATCTGATGTTTTTTTTTCATATGTTACTTGAACGCTCTTAAAGCGTGTTTTTTAGCAGTCAAAATAAATGCAGTTGTGACCAGCTTATAATATTAATGTATTCTTTTTTAAGATAAATATTTAAAGTATTTTAATTTCAAGTTTTAAGGTAAGCTTAGTATTTACAAATTTATACAAATTTACAGTGTATGAGCCGTAGCAAACAGTGCAATGCGGAGAAATGTCGGATCATTGGCTAACTTTGAAGAAAAAACTACGGACATTCAAAACGCACTTTAAATCTTTGCAAAAATGATTTATAATGTGAAGAATTATCAAGAAAATCCCAAAGCATCACAGAAAAAAGGTCTTGTCCCCGAAGTAGGTAAGGAGGATTGTGAAGTCCTCCCAAGGCTTAATACCACTTTGCAGCTATTGAGACAAAAAAAAAAAAACAATTAAATTTAAACGCATGTGCAGAAACTTTCAGAAAATTATTAAGACAAAATAATCTAAACGCCAGAAGCGAAAGTAAAGTTCCTTTTTTGACAACAAAAAACACATACCAAAAGAATTCTGTTTGTTAAGACTCTTTATATTTTATAGACGGATAAAAGCAAAATTGTCTTCTATGGTTGATATGGTTCCCGTGAATATATGCAACGCTCACCAAATGCAGTATACGCGAAAACTGAAATATTTAAATTTCTTCGAAATTACAATTTTGTAAACACGAATTTACTTATTTAATCAATAATGGGGCCTATCGGGAATCTCCCTGGAAATTTTATTTCCCTCGGAATTTTTTGTTCCCACGGAATTTTTTTCGTCAATCGTGAATCTCCCTCGAATTTTTTCCCCTTCAATAAAAAGAAGTACCGTACATCTGTTGTCGAAAAACACCTTTGAGTTAGGTATATGTAGTTTTAAGGCTTCCAATAACATTAAAATCCATCAGAAATGGAAGAAAATCACGTTAACCATAAATTACGCGGGAATATTTCGAACTTATTCACGATCGCGATTTTTCGAAAATGGGAACTCTTCCCAGGGGAATTTTATTCACGATAGCCCCCAATAATGTTAATGTACGTACATATGTATGTATATGTGAATTTATAATGAATTGTAAAATGCTTATATTAGGTAAGGAAAAATGCTCAAAAAGATCTTGTAAAAGACTCCCAAATCAAAGGGCACGGTAGTGCCCATCCATGTTTTGGCACTACACCCTTTTTACAGGAACAAACTAAGGCGATTTTCGACCCCTCCCTATCTTCAGTACCAATGAAGTCAGAAACTTAAAATTCCGAATATTTGCTAAGCTAGTCAGGCACAGGCGCCTCACCAAAATTCAATTTTATAGCATAAGCGGTTCCTAAAATATAAGGCCTCACAAATCACAAAAACCTTAACTGACTAGTCAGTCAGTCAGACAGATCATCAGGGGGCGTGGTATCCGCCCACTTTCTCCGAATTGCCGAATTGGTGTTGGATGAATGCAGCACTTCCGACTGCTGAAAAACGATGAAATTTGGTAAAACGGTAGGGCTTAAATTGCATACAAAGAAAAAAATATAAAAATTGAGGTTTTCCATTCAGGGGCGTAGTATCCGCCCCTCAGAACTGATGTAAATTATATGCATATGACACACTTCCAATTGCAGTAGAACAATGAAATTTGGTAGAACGGTAGGGCTCAAATTGCATATAAAGGACCAAAAATAAAAATTGAGGTTTTCCATTTGGGGGGCGTGGTATCGGCCCATTTTCTGAGAAAATGTTTAATTTATATGGAGCATTTCCGATTGTTGTAGAATGATAAAATTTGGTAGAGCGGTATAGCTTAATGTACATTCAAAGCGATGTGATGTGAACTATAATCAAACCACTAATTAGGCTATTAATTGGTGGGCTAACTTCATTTAAATAAAGGAGTTAAAATTGCAACAAAAACATCATCGCATTCTCAACAATCATTGCTTTTTTATGACTTTGAGCGGATGTGGGTACTAGTATTTATAATTAAGGTAGGTATGTTAGTGTTAAGTATCTTGCCAGGACAAGAAGAAACCATTGAAGGGCAAATCAAAACAACCAATAACAAAAAGAAAATATACCAAAAGAAATAGGAAGCTATATACTAAGTTCATTTTAGTAGGCAGAGTCCACCCTTCTATCTTTCCGTATCTTTCGAGATTTTGAGACGGCAAAATATTAAAATCTTTGCAAAAAGGAGTGAGATCAGACCAAAAACATAAATGTTAATAAAAGAGCCAAGTTCTTCTATACAAAAACCTTTGTGTAACAAGTCAGCCGTGAAAAGTACTGAGATCTAACTTACTTTTTGAAGGTTTAATACCGAATATTTAAAGTAGAATAATATTGAAACAGCTACAATGTAATAGAGAAATTTTATTATTTAATGATTACAGACTAAAATTTGATGGGCTTACTTGGCAAGTTTTTTATACCCAATTCAAAAGGTTTTAAAACTTGAAAGTTGGAAAAAAAAAACTTAAGAACTATTTAATGAAAGTACCAGCATAGTTTATTTCTCATTTATAAATACATACATTTGCTTGGGCGACAGATAATAAGAACCAGACCCAGTGACTCACACAATAATCAAACATTCCTGCTTCCGAGTTCGAACAGCTAACATGAGAACCACTTTTCATAAAAAGAGATACTCTTGAAGAATTTGTCACTTCCTCGCAGGAGGCAGAATTTTTGTTTGTTTATATATGGCCGCCGCACAGTGGGGCAAAATGGCGAAAAGATGGCATTAAATCAACCAACAGGTCTAGAAACTTGAAATTTGGCACAAATACTACTGATACCAATGTTAATACATGGCCAAAGTTTCTAATGGCCACGCCCATTTCTAGGGTTACCACCCATACAAATTTCATTAGTTTACGAAACTACTCAAAAACGTCTCAAACGATTTAAATGAAACTCTGCGTGTATTGCATCCTTCGTGATTGTAATACAACTAAATTTATAAAAAAAAAATAAAAAAAAAATTATGGGGTTACCATTTCGAGATGTTTTGTGTTACTAATTTTCGTTTGCTAAACTTAGTATCCTTTCTTCAATAGAAATAAATTGTTTGCTTTTCAACTACATGTACACTTTTAAAAATTCAGTTTTAATAGGTCTACAATATCTATTTGAGCTTGGACGTGAATTTTTGTATATTATTTTAACAGAAACTAAGCGAAGTGGAACAAGGCAAGTAAGAAAAACAGTCGATTCTACCTGGTTCAATTCATAAAATGCTTGCTTATTTGAATAGTGACCAAAACTCCTATCAAAGTCCAATTTAGAGTACAAGCATACATTTATCAATTCTTAGTGAAGTGAATTAATCTCGTTTTTTTTGGAGAATAATTAAGCCTTTAACTGTTAAGTTTAACAAACTTTGTAAACTTGTACTCACAGAAGTTTTCGAAACAAAGATATATGTTCAGGATCGGGATAGCAATTTTTTTAACACTACTGAACTATTTTATACGAAGGAAATACAAGAAGCTTTTGATCTGATAATTTCATATTGAAATTTAGATAAGCCTGCTTCGAAAATTAACGCAAAATCTTCTTCACCATTCATCGAAGTAGTTTAAATGGACTCTCTTAAAGCTTTCCTACACTGTTTGACTTTTCTAGGACTTTGGGGTACTTCGTGAATTAGTTTTGCAGCTACCGACTGCCAACATGTTCTCAAACTAATTTCAGATGCATATGCTAATTCAGAAAGAATGTATGTCATTTCAAAATTTACCCAAGTATTGAGTTTGCCTTACAATTTCTTCCTTTAAAAACTCCATCTGGCTATTAAATCCTTGGCAACTTGACTTCTTCTTTATATTAAAAAGATCTTGCCTGGTTATTGGTAGTATTTTTGATTTTGTTGGGCGTAAGAAATGTCAAAAATACAATAATATTGACGAAAAATATCTTTTTCTAGAAAGTGACGTCACCAACAAAAATGTACACAACACACAGGGGAGCAGATTGGAGCAAGAAAATTTTGCACATTCTGAAAGGAGAATGTACACTTAACAAAATGACATATAAAACTTATTGGCACCTTACGGCGAACACAACTAAACGTCTAAGGATTTCAGAGAAATGCAAAAAAACAAGCAATTTTTTAACTTTTTTTTATATTCAACTACGAATTAAAATAAAAAGAATTTATTTTTTATAAAAAGAAAAAACAGACAAAAATGCTCCTGAGCTTACTGATTCTATTGCAATTTAATTTAATTTGATACACGCAATAAATAATAAACTGTACACAATTTACTTAACCAACTCGAAATGACAAAAAGAGGTCTGCGCTCGACTCAAAACGTGAACTTTCTCTTCATTTGAGACGATCTGCAGAAGATTACGTGATTCAAATAAACTTTTTCTCTCTCATTTCTAATTCTCTATCATATTTGGAAGAGAAATAGAACGGTTATTTAAGACAAAGCTCAACTTCATAATTTGATTAAATGCCAGCTTTTTTACGTTTTGCCCCATTGTGCGCCGCTTAGAATCGACCCAAGGGGTTATGAATACCCTTATAATGTCAAAAACAGTGCGAGCAATTAGGATAAGATGAGAAAGGAGATACCGATGCAAATTGGTTTTAAATGTCTGCACATTGCAATGAGTGGGAAATATTGAGCGTTGCAAAGATTCCACATTCGTGTAGTCCACATACGTCCGAAAATTCTACTCAATGGTAAACTGATGAGCATTCCTAGAAGTACGGGTATTACGTTTGAATTGTTTGTGGGGAGGAATGCAACTGGCTATTTCACTAGAGCACTGTTTATGAAAATAGCGATAAAATAATGAAAGACATGAAACATTGCGGCGGCGGTGCTCGAGAGATACAAATGTTTCAGTTAGACAACGGTAGCCTATCACATTTTTATAGCTCTCTTTTGAATTCTGTCCAAGAGTCTCAAGTGGGATTTTGGAGCACCTGCCTAAATATGGTAATTGCACTCGAGCTTTGGAAGAATAAGCGCTATACAACCAGATCACATGGGGAAAAAAACTTCTTGCATCGGCGGAGAAAACCTACCGGAGAAGAAACCTGATGTGCACTTACCATTACACTAAGGAGTACTTAGTATAAAAGGTACTATCAAATATGATACTAATTTTTTTTGTATTGTATTTTTAAAAATTATTTATTTATTTGATATTGATGGTCACAAAAATAGGCGAACTTTTCAAATACTGTAAAAAAGAGAATCACACCATTTCTTTGTTTGTCAAGCTTATATTTAGTTCGTCGACTACGACTTTTTTCAGAATAGCTTGGAATTTTATTGTCAGACTATCGACCAACATTTTACACCTTCTCCGTAAGATGAATTCTCACTATTTTTTCTTTTATTTGACACAAATTTCGCCGTAATCTAACTATGGCATTGAAGTCGGAACATGTGCTAGCCAGCACCAAATATAATTTTTTTATTCAATTCAATTTTTGTATTCTCATCCATAGAAATACAAATCAGTTGTATAAGCTTGAACGAAAACGCTTCCATCCTGTTTTGGGAAACGTAATGTTAAGGTTTGTAAAGATATACATCCTGCCTTCGCGTGGCAGTCACCTTGCCGCGGTGCGGAGGCTTAAGTTTCAAAGATTCATCTGACCTACAGGTTTGGAAAGTCCCAATCCGGTAGTGATTTTGAGGAGTTACGAACTAAGAACTGCCCCCCATAATCCAGGGTGTTACGTGAACCGTGCCTATTGGATGGTTTGCAGCCAGGGGGTATACCGGCTGTATTCTAACGGAACCTCTTCGACACCAGGTCGAATCGAAGAGTAACCATGACCTTACCATATCATGCGGAGCTCTGATATGGCGGACCTACCTTTCTCTAGCTACTCGTGGGAACAAAATCTAAAATGCCAAAAAACAAAAAACAAAAAAATAACACAAACCACATTAAATTTAACATTCCGCGGGATGTCACCGCGAATGAATATGCGGATCGCATGGAGTCTAACCTCCGTGGAGACGAGTCGAGACCGAACATCAGTCACTTCTTCAAGAGAAAGCCTCATGGGCAAGTGCAAAACCGGGCAGCTCAAGGAGAATCGTCTACAACGAGTCAGGGGAAAATGCCACCCAGGCGAGTTACAGATGATACTCCTGGCACATCTGAAGCTAGCATGAGGAGATTACCTCCCAAGCCGGTGAAGGATGCTGTCAAAGCAATCAGTGATGGGAAAATGGCACCATCAAAAGCTGTCTCTGAGTCTACCAGAATGATGCACCGGGAAAAAGAAAGTGGCCAAAGCAGAAAAAAGAACGGCACACTTCCGAAAATGGGCGAGCCAGGTGGCCGGGATGACCCAAATAGGAAGGGACTCAGCGGTGCAGGTGCAAGATGGTACCTCCGGTTCCTCGCCGAGGGCATGTCCCCGCAGGATGCCCGGAAGAAAGTAGACCAGAGAAAGGCGGATGCAAATAAAGAACCTGCACAACGCCTAGAACAGGGTAAGAGGAAGAGCCACCTTATAACTCCTCCCCTAAGGCAAGATGTCAAAAAAGCCAGAACGTCGCACAGTGTGTTATTTTGCAAATCTAGCGGAACTTTATTCAAAATCTGAAAGTTGTCACAATGAAAATATTTTGGTGTGACATGATAGGTAGAACCCTAGACCATAGCATCCTAAAAAAAAATATGGAAAACGTTATGTAGGTACAGTACAGTGACACCACAAACAGGCGTTAAATATGAGGAAACAAATATTAAAAATCACTTGTAAATCATAGGTCGAATTGATCATATTGGTTTAAAGCAATTAGTAGTGCTAGCCCCCAAAATACTTTTGTTTATTATTTTTGTGTTATCTGCGAATTGTTTAAGGTAAGAAATAAATTTCTATGAGCCTATAAGATGGTAGAAATCCGTTTTGCTTAAAAGCCTTCGGCTTGGTGTTTTTTATTTTGTTTTGTGACTTTGTGAAGACTTTTAAAAATGTATATTCATGTATACGGCGAGATATTTTGTGTCACTCTTCTTCAATGTTTTCTTTGTCGAAATCCATTTACAGTTTTTGCTTTTGAGTGCCGCCCCCATACAACTTTTCTTTTTCTTGTTAGGCATACAGTAAAATGAAAATTAGTGAAATTTCTTAAATATGGAAAAGCGCAAAGAAAGAAGAGCGAAATAAACGTAATTTCAATCATATAATGGTAAGCTTTGGTCTTGTGGACGTAGCTAAACCCCTCAGAGTACTGATTACTTTTGTAAGCTTGCTGAGTTGCAGAATCCATGAAAGATGGAAACGAAGTAATTGGGATGGAAAAATATACAAGATGGATTATGCAAGACGGTTGGATGATAAAATTGAATTGCCTGTTCAAATTTATGACCTTGTTCCAACAACAAGCTCGAAATCAAATCCTGGACGGCCTTCAAAGCAATTCGAGGAATGTACACCCAAAGTGCAAAAACGGAAAATTAGAGAATTAAATTGGCCAGCGAAATTGCTCGATGTATTATCGAGTAAATATGAAATTGATCCGGTCAAGTTTGAAAGTTATGCAAATGAAACCAAAAATATTTATCTACAACATTATGCCTGGTACTGTATGCCTCCAAGCACACATAAGTTTTTCATACACTCAAAAGTGATCATTCAAGCTTGTATACTGCCACTTGGGTAGTTGTTCAAAGAGGCGCAAGAAGCGAGCAATAAGGAATACAGACGATTCCGGGAGCATTACCGCCGAAAGTCTTCCAGAAAATATACGAACAGAGATATTTACTAAAGAGATTTTTACTTTGCTCGGATCCATATCTATCGAGTCGTAGTACAGTGCATAATATAAAAGAAAAATCACTTTTTCAAGAAAGTATAGCTCTTATGAAGAAACCCGCAGAAGATCCAGGTGGTAGCAGTTCTAGTGAAGACTATGATGATGATGCCAACTAGCTACACAATATTCATTTATGAACATAAACATTGAATTCAAAAAAAAAAAACTGAAAAATATTTAAATAACAAATATTTTTAAAAGTTAATTTTTTTTTTGTTAATATCGTAAATATATTTGTTTGGAGGTTTTTAAGGTTTAAAAGAGATGAGCCTCTAGATTTTTACAAAAATTTTGGTGAATGTTTGGACAGAATCGATTCATTAGTCTTTGAGTTATAAACATTTGAACCCAAGGTGAGAACACACAAAGAGTGAAGTAGAGTTTTGTTCCATTTATCCAATTATAAACTGCTTACTGAATTAAAATTACTAAATAGAACGTCATAAATAACACTATGCAACAGGTAAATACCAAAAAAAAATTATTTACGTGCGACAGGAATAAAGTTCCGCTAGATGTGCAAAATAACACACTGTGCGTCGCCAGCAACCATAGCGGGAACAAGCACCGCTAAAATCGGAGCCGACGTACAACAGCTCTCGTACGCGAGCGCGGCCAGTACATTGAGGATTGCGGTTCTGCCAAAGGAGTACCCTCAGGTCTCCCTCAGTGCTGACGAATTGTCAGTATTGGAGGATGCCATTATTGAGGAAGTCTCCCTTGGTTGGACGCATAAACTGAAATTTAATGGCGTGCACTTCAGGGCGGGACTGTTGTTAGTCGACTGCGCTGGGCAAGAGACGGCAGATTGGCTCAAGGAAAAAGCCTCCAAGCTGAGTACTTGGAAGGGCAGCGAATTGATGGCATGTATGGGCGATGACATCCCCAAAATGCAAAACATCACGCTGTTTCTGCCAAGAAGCACCGGGCAAGACGACAAAAAATCGCTCGCGCTCATCCAGGCCCAGAATGAGGGAATGATCGTAAATGCATGGAAGATCCTGTCGAGCAAGGTCGAGGGCAAAGGACAGCTTCTGGTAATCAGCATTGACGGTCAGTCAGCGGAGGCCATAAGTAAGGCAGGGCATCAACTGCATTACAAATTCGGGAAGATCCCCGTTACTGGCCTACGTAAAAACAGCAAGACGAGCTGTATTGAAGTAGCAGGTAGAGGAGCCAACACCATCCCTACCACGTCCGAATCCAGTTTGCCTGCCAACACCCCCCTCCCCCCCTCAATAGCTCCCACCACATCAACAACCACAACCCAACCCCAATCCAGTTTGCCTACCAACGCCCCTCTCCCCCCCTCGTTAGCTCCCACCACACCCACAACCACAACCCAACCCCAATCCAGTTTGCCCACCAACACCCCCCTTCCCACCTTATTAGCGTCCACCACAACCACAACCCTACCCTCCCAAACCTCCCAACCCATCCAAACCTCCCAACCCGTCCAATCCTCCCAACCTTTACAAATCCATTTACCTTCCTATACTCCAAAACCCACCCAGACCCCTGAACAAACACACACCAAAGCAGTCATCCAAAGCCAGGCAGGAACACTGGCTACAAACGAAGCAAGTCGGATGAGCGAAGAGATGGAGGGCATTGACCTCTCTCCTAGCCCATTCGATTTGAACGAGTTGCTTCCAATGGACGAGGAGGATGATCTGCTTGCAGATGAAGGGGCATTTGCCCCTACCCAATAAAATTAAAATGTCTGGACGCGGGATCAGAACCAGGCTAGCTCAGGCGAATATCCACCACGCTAAGGCAGCATCAGCTGTCATAGCAAGAAAATTCACAGCGGATAACCTAGGGCTAGTTCTGATCCAAGAACCCTGGATTTACGGGGGCCAAGTTAGGGGCCTAACATGTAAGGACTCTAAGTTAATATGGGATACGAGGATTGACTCGCCCAGAGCATGCATAAAGATAAGAAATAACATAAATTTTATATGTCTTTCAGAATTTATGACGCGGGACTTGGTACCAATACAAGCCCAAATCGACATCGAGGGCAACCTCCGCACGATGGTTGTAGCATCAGCCTACTTCGCCGGTGACGACGCCAACATACCACCAGTCGAAGTCAAGAAGCTAGTGGACTACTGCAACAGCAAAGGACTACCACTGATGGTTGGATGTGACGCAAACGCCCACCATACAATGTGGGGTAGTACCGATACTAATCAAAGGGGTGAGTACCTTTTAGACTTTATTATCGAGAAAAATCTAGATATATTTAACGTAGGGAACACACCTACATTTGTAACTAGAGTAAGGAAGGAAGTTCTGGACTTAAAGTTTGGAACCCCGAACTTAAGTCGATTAGTTAGAGACTGGAGAGTCTCCAACGAACCTTCTATGTCTGATCATAGAATTATAGTGTTTACTTTAGAAAACCTGTTGACAGAGAACACCTCTGGCAGGAACCCTAAGAAAACAAACTGGAACCTGTACAAAACTGTCCTAAAGACTAGTCTTGAACGTATAGGTCCACAAGAAACGACAAACAGTAACCTTGAGTTAGAACACTTAGTTAATGAATTTAGCGGGGCTATAAATGAGGCTTACGAACTCAGTTGTCCCCTTAAACCCATTAAAAGGCAGAAGGATGCTCCATGGTGGAACAATAATCTGTCAAAACTAAGATCCAAGGTAAGAAAGCTCTTCAATAAAGCAAAGAGTACTGGAGAGTGGCATAACTACTCTGCAGAGTTGACCAAATATAACGGAGAAATAAGGAGAGCTAAGAGAAATAGTTTTGCTAATTTCTGTGAGGGCATTTCGTCGACACCTGCAGCAGCAAGATTACACAAGGCTCTAGCCAAAGATAACACATTAACCTCTTTGGCACTTCGTTACGCCGATGGTAGCTTCACTGAAAACGAGGAGCAAAGGTCAACCCTACTGCTAAATACTCATTTTCCAGGCAGCTTACCAATGGTAGGAAATATGATAGAGAGAATACCTCTAAGGCCTAACCGGGAAGACTGGAAGATAGCTTCGACTATCTGTTCAGGCAATAGGATTGAATGGGCGTTAAGTACCTTTCAACCTTTCAAATCACCGGGCGTAGATGGCATCTTTCCTGCGCTCTTGCAGAAAGGTAAAGAGGAACTGATGCCCTATCTTATTAGACTGCTTCGAAGTAGTATTGCACTTGGGTACATACCAAGTCTATGGAGAAGAGCAAAGGTAATTTTCATCCCCAAAGTGGGGAAAAAAGATACCACACATCCTAAGTCATTCAGGCCAATAAGCCTAACATCCTTCTTACTGAAAACTTTGGAAAATGTAATTGATAACTTCATTAGATCGGAAGTATTAGTAAACATGCCCCTAAATCACCGTCAGCATGCTTACAGAGCGGGTAGATCCACAGAAACCGCTCTGTACGAACTAACTAATATAATACAGAGAGCTTTAGATACTAAAGAAACGGCATTATGCGCCTTCCTTGATATTGAGGGGGCCTTTGACAACACCTCTCACGAAGCAGTTCATTTGGCTCTAGAAAGGAAGAGAGTTCCTAGCACTATAGTCAGATGGATAAATAATATGCTTAGTACAAGAACGGCGGAAGCATACGCAGGACTAAACGTCCAGAAAGTCATCACAACAAGAGGCTGTCCGCAGGGAGGGGTATTATCACCCTTGCTGTGGAGTCTTGTAGTTGATGAGTTACTAGAAAATCTAACCTTCCAAGGGATTCGATGTATTGGCTTTGCTGATGACATCGTTATAACGGCACTGGGGAAGTACGAAGAAACTCTTTGTGATATAGTCCAGAGAGGGCTGTCTATAACTAGGAAATGGTGTATATCTGTGGGACTTAACATCAACCCTACCAAAACAACGATAGTACCATTTACCAGTAAAAGACTTTTACCTCGCATGAAACCCATTCGGTTGGCGGGAGATGTAATCCACACCCAGAGGGAGGTCAAATATTTAGGAGTTACACTAGATAGCAAACTACTCTGGAACAAGCATGTCGAAATAACTGTCGGGAAAGCCACAAAGGCCCTTATGATATGCAAGAGACTTGCAGGTAAATCATGGGGCTGCAAACCAAACATCATAAGATGGATGTACACCATGATGGTAAGACCCATCATTACCTATGGGGCGATTGCATGGCATAAAAGAACCGAACTAAACACAACTAGGAAATCACTAGACAAATTGCAAAGGCTTGCATGTATATGCATAACAGGAGCAATGAGAACTTGCCCTACAGCAGCGATGGAAACCATCCTTCATCTGACGCCACTACACGTGGTCATTGAAAATGCTGCTAAGGGAGCCATAATGAGATTTGCCAAGGAGGGTACTGGGACGGGTAAAATTATTGGAAACAGGGAAAAAGATTCGATAATCCGGTCCTCAGTAACAAACCTCATTGACATCCCAAGAGATGGTATGATCAAAAGATATAACTTCGAGAAACATTTCAAAACGGAGTTAAGTTGCAAAAAAGACTGGCTAGGCGAAACAATAAACTATAGTCTTAAAGAAAATACCATCAAATGGTACACTGATGGATCGAGGACGGCTGAAGGGACTGGTGCTGGAGTTTTTGGGCCTAGAACTAAACTCTCCTTACCGATGGGACAGTCCACTAGCATATTCCAGGCAGAAGTAAATGCCATAGGCATATGTGCTGGAAGAAACCTCGATAGGAAATACAAAAACCAAAACATTGCCATCATGTCAGACAATCAGGCTGCACTAAAAGCACTAAGCTCCTACGCCATCAGCTCCAAACTTGTTTGGGAAAGCGTGACTAAGCTTAATAAACTGGGCAAGAATAACACTGTCACGCTTCATTTTGTACCAGGCCACGTTGGTGTCCAGGGCAACGAAGTGGCAGACTCCTTAGCAAAAATAGGTGCATCGACACCCCTTACAGGGCCAGAGCACTACTGCGGAATAGGAGAAAACGTGATCAAAAACAAAATCAAAACAGAAGAGGAGACAAAAAGATCAAAGATCTGGAAAGAACTCCCTAAGCTAAGACAGGCAAAACTCCTACTCGGGGACTACAACCGAGAGCGTTTCCTAACCTGCATTAGCTTAAGTAGGAACAACCTAAGGAAAATTACAGGGATTCTCACAGGCCACTGTAGGTTGAGAAGACACCTCAACATCCTTGGACTGGTGAACAGCGCGACTTGCAGATTTTGCAACACTCACGAAGAGACACCTGACCACATACTGGGGAAATGTGATGCACTCATGCATCAAAGGCACAGGTATCTGGGCAAGCACCACATAAAAGAGAGTGAATTATCATCCCTTAAAATACTCCAAATACTTCGATTCCTCAGGGGGGCAGATTTGGAGGAAGAACTGTAATAATGAGCCAACCTCATCCAGTTCTTGATGGGGGACACAATAGATCTTTAGGTCGCAGTGCTTTTTATACCCCAATTATTCATTCATTCATATACATCCTGCCTGGAAATCCACCATGGTGGATTTAAGTTATATGTTTGTTGGCTGGTGGCGATAAATAAATATTTTACCATCTACTCGTAGTGTAATTGCGGTTTACTTATCTCCATCGTTACACACTTATCACAAGAAGTAGGCTATAAAATGATATAACTGAGGGGGAACAGAATACTGCGAGTTATAATGGAACTGTTGTAACAGTCGCTGTCAGTAGCATGTCTAAGAGAAAACTTAACTACAAAAATAAGGGTGTGTCTTTTTACAATTTTTTTCCAACTTCGCTGTCCATAGGTGTATGAACTAGAATTTTGTTGCTCCTCTATAAAATATTATCAGTTGTTGTAAAGTTGTTAATGCATATGGATAGATGCAGCGGCTTATTGACAAAAAAGTGAATTTAATAATAATAATACAATAATTTTATAACTTGAGTTCAAATTATTTTGTGCCTCTGATATAATTGTTAGATCGGTTAAAAATAACTTGTCCTTATGGATACGGGATTGTTCATTGGCAAACAGTCTTTTTTGTTCCCCGTTCCTTTACAAACTACGGTAGATCCGATCCTATTTCAATCCAGTTCTGAGTTTAATTCGATTTATCAAAATATTGACTTGTGTCTTAGCAGAGATGTTTTTTAAAATTACTGTTTTGAGTTTAGTGTCATAGCATATATTTGTATTCATGTAAGATTAATTTTTCTGATTATTTCTAAGAAATGTTAAGTTAAGTAAAATTTCTGTAAATATACTAGGTATGTGAATATGGTTTAGTAAATATGGTCATTATAGATGATGAAATAAATAAATGTTCGCCTTTTAGGTCTGCGATCTGATACCAGCCTATTTCACATAAAATGTACATATCATTAAAGGGGTTATGGCAAAGTGCTTCTCATCTTAGCCGTTCGGATTCAACAGAAAATTGTTGGTTTTCTACTTTCCTTTAGACTACTAACACGCACACATGAATAGCTGAAAGGGTGTATCTTAAGACCCTGGTTCTCACAAACTGTAGTTCCGTAGAATATTTAACTGTTTTTAACTGTTGTATCCATCGTTTTTATCTTCAAAATCTTATATCCGTATAAACATACAGAATTGCGTGATTGATTATAATCTAAAGTTCGATTATTCAGGAATAGAAAACGTGGTCTATAGCATCTCATGTTAAATTTCGCTTGTGTAATAAATAACAATTTGTTTTATTAAAAAAAATTCACTCACCTTAGCATTACACATTTGATCCTTCCAGATTTTCGAGGACAGCAAAAATTCGATATGTTTCATGCGCCAAAGAGGTTTAAACAGAATTTGATAATTTTCCATTGATGGATCTAACATTGTAGCCAATGGCCCACGAACTGTGTATTGCAGAGAAAGAATATCCCAACCTGTATCACCATCATACGGATGCAATAATCTCACATCCAGATGATTGAGAATCTCCGGATCATCGTATTGTGCATTTGTGTTTCGAATGGCCGCGTCCAAAATCGATGACAAATCATAAGAATATAATTCTTTTGCGGGTTTATCTAACTCAGATCTAAAAAATATTTTCCAATTAATTTCGAATTTAAATTTAATAAAAAATTTATTAAACTTACTTTAGATTTTCCATAAGAATTCCAATAAAGTCGCCTTGACCCAAAAGCAAATACCTTCTCATTGCTTGTAGATGCTCCAGTAGCTTGTGCGGTCCCATTACAATGTCCAACACCCTCTTGGATGTATTCAAATACACCGAATCAATTGTCGAATGAAGTTTAGTATCAGCCACTTTGGAAAATATATTTTCCGCTGGAAAATAAAATATAAATCAAAGAGTGCAAGGCAAGAATAAGAAAGACCTACCATTTAATTCAAAGCATTGCCTTAATTCCTCCCGTCCCTTGACTGGCGCTTTATCCTCACAAATTTCGCGTAAAAAGTTAATACTTTTTCCGGTGATGAGAATTTTATTTGCCATATCAGTTGAAATAAAATCCGGAAGCATTGAAGTACGAACTCTGTATTTGTCATGCCATAGTCGATCAGGACTTACTTCAGATAGACATTCAATGAAAAATTCACCATGTGGATCGCAAATTTCTCCCTCAAGCAACCAACGAGATAGCATCTGTTGCAGAGGGCCACAAATAGCAAGTAGCATTTCCTTAACAACCGATTTCACCATTGGATCTCCGTTGCTTAAGAAGCTATGAACTATGGAAGCCAATGCACCGCCCTTTTTCTCCTGACAAGCTTCGGCAATTGTGGCAAGCCATTGTAGGCGCTGCAACGGATCTACCGCCCAAACCAGGATCTTCATTAATGTGACTTTCTCGACGGGTGCCAATGCTGTCATCCATTCTTGTCTCTCTGTTTTTCTTTGTTTATTTAACTGTAAGAAATACGTTTAAGTACATCTACATTTGGTAAAATTCTATGAAAATTTATATACCTGTTCCTGTAACATAGCAACCATTCCATAGTATTTTGTTAACTCCGTCTTTAGAGCAGAAATAAATCCTTGCCCCATCAGACCTAAGGCACAGAGACCACTCTTTGTGTCTGTATAAGATTGCACCTGATCATGATAGTAACTAGAATAAAAAAGAATTAACAATCTTCTTTTGACATATTCTATATTGATTCACTAGTACCCTAATTCAGATAGTCGCAGAAGCATGCCGGCCTGCACCACATTCAGTTTTCTAGCTTTTGTATCCAATTTAAATGCTCCCGATATCACGTCCTTTTTCAGATACTTTCCCTGTATTCCAGTAAAAGCATATATCACATTCTGAACAATATCATCGTTTAAATCATTTTGAGCTTCACGTAGGGCTTGTTTATTTGAATGTGTATCTTTACTACCAGTGTCGCTGCTATCGGATTGTAATTGGTGATTGTGTGGAGTTCGAATATTGGAGATCTTAAGGTTGCTATCGACGGGAGGACTATACACTGAGGAGGCCTGAACAAAGGAAAAACACAATTAAGAAGAAATTGTTGTTTTTTTAAGCTCTTCATTCTTAAATGATAATGAGATAAGAGTTTTAGCAAAAGTAATTGATACTTTATCAATGGCAAATATTTGAAACTAAAAAAATAACTTCTATTTTGGTTTATTTAGAGTTAAACAAGTACATAGTTGAGACTAGAATTGGCAAGAGACTGGCTAGTTTAAAAAAAAAACAATTTCCCAAATTCATGGCCAAAACTACAAAAATAAATTTACGATTTGTTGTTTTATTTTTTAATGCCAAGTTGTTTACAAATAACATGAGCTTTGAACCTAATTGAGCATGCGATGCAAATTGTAACTGTTTAATCAGTAGATGCTGTTAAAGTGGAAACTTTAAATTAAATTTTGTTTGTGTGATAAGTATGTAGGTTTGCTTTGTTTTTTATTTAATTTAAGATGAATTCTATTGCTAGTGATATGTAAAATAATGACACTTTTTCGCACTTTAAGTCCAAAGTAAATTTTCAAGCTTTTTAAGATAATGTTTTTGAGCAGTAAAAACAAAAACAAAATTTTCTTTAATAATGTAAAAGTTAAGTTGATTTGCATTGTTTTGTAATGAAAATAGTGTTAAAAGTTAGGAAAATGTTTCATTTATAGGAAACAATAATGAAACATTGCGGCTTTTTGCGACTTTTTTAAAATACTGGCTTTAAAAGGTGTTAAGGACGCTGATTTTTTTTATTAGATTTTTTTTCTTGACACAGTTTAATTTTTCTTGCAAGAAATCAGTTTTCTGAAGTTTTTAGAAGCTGTACGTCAAGTGACATTACAGAAAAAAATTATTTTTTTTGTAGAAAAGGTTAAAAACGAGACCAATATTGAAATTTCAGAGCAAACAAAGAAAAATTTAACTGACTTTGCTTATGAACATAGAAAAAGATGGCTGAGCCCCAGAAGAAATAACACCACCTTCCTAAAACAAAATACAAATTGGTTACAATATGAAATTTCGTTTCTATGACGAGTCCATTTTAAAATTATATTGTGGGAAAATCCTCATCCATCATCCAAATGGTTCTGTAAACCAATTCGTCCAAGAAACAACAAATATCTCTTTTAAATGAATGTTTAATAAATCATATTACCGGAAGTATTTCAGTAAAGCATAAAATCCTTCTTACAATGATAGACGGTAAGGTCTGTAATGCCATAACTGAAACCTGTTCAACTCAAAGGTATTATCTTTGTGGTCTAACATCAAAAGATTTCAATTGAAATTCATTTGGTTTGGGTTATCCTTGTTTTTTGAATGTTTAATCCATGTCTCCTACAGCGGACCGTGGCAAGCTCGTGGTGAAGAAAACAAGAGAAAGTCGAAGAAAACAAGAAAAGGATTCAAGAAGCATTAAGAAAGACGAATGGGACTGTTAGTCGAGAAACCAAAACCAGGTTATGGTAGTACGAAAGATGGCAATACTGCCCCTCAATTTTTCCATGACTCTGTTACTTCTTCTGATATATAACAAACATAAATGAAAACATCATATATTAATTTAGGGTTGTTTTGTTAACAATATCCAGTGGATATACCCAATACAAATCGGTATTGATACCGCAAATATGTTTGTGCAACTGTTCCCATGGTATAATATGCCCACAACTGTAAAAAAAAATGAATAAACAGCCCTGAAATTATAGCTGAAGCTATTCTTCCGATTGGACAGTTCGGCGAAGAAGCCCAGGAATCACGGAACAAAGATATAAAGCGTTTTCGAAAAAGTTTCTCAAGAAAATTTTCGAGGCAGCAAAATATGAAAGATGTGTTTCACGGGAAATGTATTTTCATCCGAAGTACTTCAGTTTCTTATATTACCAGAAATCGAGCAAGCAGACTTATTTTTGGTGTTTCGTCTCCAGTTGCGCGGTTTTTGACAAAAAAATGTTTGATAAAAATAAAAATAAATTATTAAAATAAATATATGTATATGTATTTCTTTTATCTTGTTTTATTTAAAAAAATTTTATATTCATACAACTTTAATTAATTTAAATTTACGACGCGTTTCGGAATAAATTCTATCCTCAAATAAAGCAGACTTAGTTGCAGTTTCATAAGTCATTGAATGATGTACATTATGTATATACATGTTTATCTATGCATATTATTGTTATCAATACCTACTTATTTATTTATTTATAATAACGACAGGTCAATTGTTTTTTTTTTTAAATATGTTAAGTGTATAAATATTGTATTGTAAAAATGTCAAATGATGGGAGAAACCCTATATCGTATAGTTAAAAAAAACACCTTTTTCTCATTTTTTTAATGAATTTTCGTGTAAATTGATTTGAAATGGTGAATTTTTTGAAAACTATCTTATTTAAGTATAATCATAAATTGAAGAAACACAAAAAATAATTTTGTCCATGTTTTTTGGGAAAATTTACCTATGTGCGACGTACCCTTCACTACTTCTTATATTAATGAGTACCAATTCTACCTATCTATGTACGTAAGTACCTAAGATGAGCATCAGCTTCAAAGTGTCTATTCAGTCCCTGGCCATATTATTAGATGCACTGTAGATTTTAAGCAAAATCAAAAGCAGTTTCTGTTTTGAATATTTGAATGCAGTAAATTTGTCCTTTTTCTATAACTTTTTTTTTATAATTAGCGCACACTCTACCTAACCTTAATATGCCAGAGAAACAGTGTCAGCATTAAGAAAAAAAGCGAGGGGTTAGAAAGGAGGTGTCGGTGTACATTGGTTTTGAATTCTTGAACATTGCAATGACTGGGAAAGACAGAACGTGGTATGGAATTCCACATTCGCGTAGTACGGCTGAAGAACGAATCTCTGTACTTCACAGTACGGCCGCTCAAGGGTAAACTGATGGGCAGTCCTAGAAGTGCGAGTATTATGGTTGAATTGTTTAAGTGGAGGAATGCAGCAGGCTATTTCACTAGAGCATAGTCCGTTAAAATAACTGTAAAAAAGGGTGAGGCAAGAAACACTACGACGATGTTGGATGTTGGAGTTATTGTCACCAATCATTTTAAAAGCTCTTCTTTGAATACGGTCCAAGAGACTTAAGTAAGTTACCCATAGATGGGAAGTTTTGGACGTACATTATGTTTTATAGATTGTAGCCAGATCACTGGGAGAGAAAAATTTCTTGCACCGTTTCAGAAAACCCAAAATCTTGCGGCATTTTTGGCAACATCGCGTATGTGATCGTTCCACAAGAGGTGGTTCGTGATGCACATACCGAAAGTATCGAGATGTTCAGTTTCATTGATGCAAGTGCCACTCATAGATAGTGGCTTTAACGATATAAGACAGCATTGGGTTTTCGAAGCATTAAATTCGACGAGGTTTCTTATTCCCCATTGTACAATGCTGTTTAGGTCGTAATTTAATGAGCTTGTCATATTTTTTCGTTGCAGTTCCACATCTGAACGAGAAGGATGTGAGTCTGAAAACGAATATGAGAAGCTGAGAGTACTATCGTCAGCGAAACAATTAATTGGATTAGACGTTGTAGACAGGAGATCATTTATAAAAATGAGGAAGAGAGTTATAAATTATACATAATTTGGACATAGATGAAAATAACAGAATTCTAATATTTAGTTAAGCTTTTTCCTGCCGCAGAATTTTGACAATTTAAGACTGAACTGCTTCCTTTGCGGATTATGATTCCACACATGAATTATTTTTTTCCAAGAGTTGCTTTATGGTTGTGATCAACTCTTAATTAACTTTCCTCATCATCAGTTACCACACATTTTCAATAGGGTTCAAGTCAGTGCTATTAGACAGCCAAGCCAACAAGGAGATATTTAGGCCTATTCGGCGATCTTTTATTCTTCTATTCTGTTATTCTGTTATGAATTTCCATACAAGAGTTTGAGCTGTCAACAAATCTTTTATGAATTATAATTTTGGTATTCGGCATGCTAAAATCTGTTATGAAATCTGTTAAAAATCATAAAAGAATAAAAGACAAACTTCTGTGACTTTTATCATAAAAGATTTCAATAAGTACACAGGTGCATCAAGTAAAAAATGTCTTCTAACTTGGCTGATTTATTTCAGTAGTATATAGAATTTGTATTATAAAAACCTTCATATAGTAAAAAATGAATATTTATCTTTTATTTCGTCAACGGAATGTTCTTAAAAGAAGACAAATGAAAGAAAATATATTAAAACACATATCATATATATGTATATATACCTATAAACATATAAGCAGAGTATGGCCATGGTATTCCCAGAAACATATGAGGTAAAATCGTATTCCATGGTATGGATACCAATAGTGTGTAAGGGTTTACTTTTTTGTTCGTCATCCATTTTAATTATGTCAGATGAAATATTTTAGATAATAGGTTCGTTCGTTGAACTTTACCCAGGGTTGACCCAGGTTTTCTTTACAACCTTCAGAGTTGTCAACAAAAACTGGGGTTTTCGGTTTTCAAAAAACACCCAAGGGCTTTCAACTGTTTTGTTGACAACTAAAAACAAGACAAAATAATTTTGTGATCTGATGAAACTTTAAATTTGTTATAAATTAGTTTCAAAAATGAACGAAAACAATTTCGCGTTGTTGCTGAATGTTTCATCCGATGAGTACAACAAACATTTAATTGCAAATACAAGCAATAACATGCAACATGCGAATCGCCAAACGACATAAAAGAAATACATATGAAATCTCATATGACTTTTGACAGTTTGAGTGTTCCAGAACTCGCCCCAGCAAAATACCAAGATCTACTTCATGGCGAGTTCAGGGCGACCCCAAGTCTCAAAAAACACAGAATTTGCTCACCAGGGTGACTTCAGGTTTTTCAAAAAACGATTTAGGGCGAGCCCAGAGTGACTTCAGGGCTCAACGAACAAACCTAATCACAGCTGATTATGATAACAGATTTAGTTGAGTTTCATAACAGATCTCGTTTTCCAAGTGGCATAACAGACTTTTATTAAAGTTCGAACCTTTGAATACCAATCATAAAAGATCTTTTAAGGTGGAAATCTTTTATGATTCATAACAGAAAATCTATAGCAGAATAACAGATGTGGCAGAATAGGCCTAATTAGCTTTTTGTAAATACATTTTTACATGACAGGGTTGCATAAAAACAAAAGATTCACCTTTCGGAATTCTGACCTGGGTCAACATTCTTTATGACTTCTTTATACCGGTCCTATTGCATTATTCCTTAGACCATCTTCAGACGTCAAAAATATATGCATATAGCCTAGTACAATCCTTGAATTTCGAAAAAAAATGCATAGTGCGTCTAACAATATGGCCAGGGTCTGTATACATATTTTCGGAAAAACATAATTTTCGTTTCCAGACTCACAAGCCTGCTCCTCGGCTATAGAAATGAACCGGCAGCGTATGCTAAGCTCATTAAATTCTAATCAGAATTTAATACATACTTCAAAACAGAAAGCCGTCTTCTGTCGATAAAGCAAAATATACCACCCTCGCCATTATTAACGAATAGCACTGGTTTTAAAGAAACCGAAAAGCTTTCTATTGTCGGTATTATGTTTCTGACCATCTCTTATATGACGGTCATGTATTCTTTTCTTTAAAGGTGCTAGAAATTTTGTTCCCCCTCTAATCTGGCTAACATCTATAAAGCATACATCCGCCCAAAACTTGAGTATAGCTCTCATATCTGAGCTGTTGCTCCCATTATAACCTGTTGGATCTAATCCAGAACAAAGCCATAAAATGTATAGGAGACAGATTATTTAAGGAAACATTTCTCCTTTTTCCTCCTTTTTTCCCAAAACCTCGCAATGTATTACATCATAAAATTATAAAAAGAAAATCTTAAAAATAACGTAACTTACCTTTTGATTTGCAAACGTATGCATAGCTCCTCTTCCGATTGTCACACCAGGGTTAAAATGATGCGACTTCTGCATCATACTTGATCGAATCGAGTTCAAGGCTGAACTTCCTCCCGGCCCGCTACTATCCTGATTATTAGTGATGGCATTATTGAAACCATTTGTCGACAAAGCTAACATATTATTCTGCGAATCGGCCATGAAGTACAAAAAAGTTAACAAAGCACTTCTTTGTCTTTGATCTGTTTGCTATAATAAAAAAGGATACAAAATTAATTTCAAGCAAATTAAGGAACAAAGTAAGGAAATCAAAAAACTCACACTGGTTTTCAATTGTTCATAGAGATTTAAAAATAATGTTGCACTACTCTGTGAACCGCTGGTATTAGTCAAATGGCTTGAAATCTTCGAGACCAGCGAAGTCTCATTGTATGGCAAAGATCCGCCCAAGCCAGTAGGACAGTTCGATATGTATTGTGTTACATTTCCCAGTACTTGCCCTAAAATAGAAAATACACAATCAAGTTAATTATTATACATTCAAACATGGGGAACCAACAAAAATAATTCATAAAAAGTTGAAGTGCCCATCGAAGGCGACTTCGGCTCAGCAATCGTTGCAGCCAAATGCTTGTAATTTTCTTGTTTCCACCAGGATTTAAGCAAATGACACAACAGTAAATCGACAAATAATGAAGCTTGTAATGGAAATTATGATTTTTTTGAAGTTTTACATTAAAATTACTTTAATAGTTCTTTAAAAACAAAAAACCTACTGTGATTGTTGGGGCAAACATTTTTGCAAAGTTTCTCCAGCAAATCGTAGATGTCCTTGTAGTTTGCACGGTTCGTCATGATGACAATTTGTTGCCTTAATTAGCTCTTTATTGAAACTTTTTCTTGCAGCAATTAACTTGCTTATAAAATAAACACAATAAAAAAAAAACAATATAAAAAGAAAAAAAAACAATCTTTTTGCAAAATTTCGAGACAAATAGAAGTGAATGGAAACAGATTTACATATTTGAAAATATTCAAGAAAGTGTTTGGACTAGGATTTGATTTGTTTAAAATTTGGGTTAAATTTATTTTTAATTATAATACATGGAAATAAAACTATGAAAACAATGAGAATTATTACGGGGCGCGCAGTTTTCTGTTAGTTGGTTTTTTTTTTGTGTCTGCTGCAAGATATTTGAAAACAAACTTTTTTGACAACGACTGATGGCATTTGGGGGAAAATAGGGGATGTTATATTATTTTCGATAACGATTTTTTTTTATTATCGGCTGTCGAAGTTAGGTCACAATAAGCGAGTTAAGTATTTTTTTTTTAAATAAATTTTTTTATTTGAAATCGCGGAAACCATACTTCGTTTCACGTTCTCTTATGGTTCTCTTAGCGAAGACTCTTTTTATAGGAACCCACGGTTATTGTTTTTAGCGAAAACATACTTTATTCAAACTTTTATTTAACTTTTTGGTAGCATACTAATCCAGAACAACACTTATCACGTGTGGTGTCGCTACCGATCTCATATGCAAATAACCATACCATTGACTTACTATATATGGACTGCTAGTAGCCAACTTCACGATGGTTCCACTTTTAAGCTTTCTTCCTAGTGACAATGCGCGATCAAAAGATGTCACTTTAAAAAAGGAACTAATTTTTGACAATTCAACCCCAGCGGTTGTTGACAATTCAAAATGAACTGTCATTATTGTTTTTAAATTTTGCAATTGCAATCAATTTTCACATTTAATAAAATTAAATGGTAAGTTTTTGCCTTTTTGGTTCTTGTATTAAACAAAATAAATTTAATATTAATTTGTATCCCTTTATTTATACAGTTATACAATAGAAGCTAAGCCATAAGCGCACAATCATCGTTATTCGTAAAATTATCCAGGAGATCCTTGAGGCCCATGCAGAAAAAAAATGTGAATCTCAATCTAATGAAATCCCGCCTGTCTTTCATCATGCTGCTGTTCCGCAGGACGTTAAAAAGATTCTCTTACCCAAGTTGAGGGCAATGCCGATTCGAACTGGGAGTGGTGTAGGTTTCGGATCTCATGCCTGCGAAAAATTTCTAATGATATTCTCTTAGATTACTGTGGTAGCTATAATGTGCAAACCCTTGCAAACAACTCGGACACTCGATGGACGTTGATGTGTTTGCCAGAGGATTATCGGGATTACTTCACTAGAAATCTGCATGACGCTCTGTCGGCCATGCCAGCCAAGTGTTGCTTATAGGATGTGAAGTGCTCGGAAAATTCACACACCAATAAATGTATTTGGCATAACCATTGAGAGACATCCCGAATACTATTTGAAGAGGCATCTCTCCGACATGCTGTCTTATGACTGCACTCGTCTTGCAATCGGTGTATGAAAATGTGACCTTCGATACGAATCGTGGACATACTGTGAGAGCGGTTTTCAACTTGGAAAAGATTCTGGCTACAAGATTATGTTCAGGAACCTTTGCGTGAGTAGAATTGAGCTTCGAATTATCCAAGTGCATGTGCTTGTGGTAGTAATTGGAAGAAGCTAACCCCGAGCAATTCAAAGAACTCAAAAGGTATAGAATTGAGGAGTTTTTATAAGTGCAAAAATTTTTAAATAAAATAATAAGAAAAGAAAAGGTATTTTTATTTTCTAAGATTCTTGGCCTTGGTGTGTGCAAACCATGTTTTACAACTCTGTTGATTCCTTGTCTTATAATCTATGTGCTTCCTTAGATGCTGAACAAAATAATAAGCATGTAAATTAGAACCGTTCGTATGATAAATTTATGTTATTTGTCTTTGTACCTGATGGTTCACTAACATGGTTCATTTGGACCCAAGTTCGGGCTTATCTAAATGGATTTTTTCACATAAAAATAAAATAAAACCAAAAGAAAATTCTTGGTTCGATAAAAGCTATAAATAAACTATCAGGTTGAGAGAAGTAAGTTTCCGTTCTTACAAAGCCATACCAACTGAGGAAAATCAAAAAAAGCATAAACAAGTTAGAAACCATTGAAACGCTGTTATTAAAAGAACCAAATTCTTCCATGATCATAAATCAAGGCAAAAAATTATGCAATGTCCCAAAGGCAGTAGAAATTACTGGTCATTTGTCAAGAACGTAGAAAATCTTCGGTTCCAAAGCTCATCGATAAGGCAAATATACTTGCACATCATTTTGCTTCTAATCATTCATTCGATGGGACAGTTTTATTTCCGCACACGTACAGTTGCAAGAGGTCATGAATAATGATATAAACAAATCCGCTGGTCCTGATGGTATACCCCTGAAGAATTCTTCATCGCTGGCAAAACCATTGCGTAACTGTTCTGGATTGTTCCCTAGAAGATGGAGAACAGCATTTGTCCAGCCTGTTTCTAAAAAAGGCGACGCGTCCTCGCTCTCCTATCAACTAATTGCACTTACGTTCCTTCCTTACAAGGTCATGGAATCGCTGATAAAGCTCACGAAATATCGAAAGCTTCTTAATGACCGGCAATGCGGCTTTTGCAGCCGCATGTTTTATTTGACAATATCAAGTCTGATTTTTACAAAATAAATGGTGGTGTTTCCTAGAGCTCCGTTTTGTCTCCGGTTCTTTTCCTATTTTTATACATGATCTCTTGTCTGAATCTTCTAATTCACTTCATTGTTTTGCAGAAGAATCTACCCTCAGCTTCTCATACTCGTTCTCAAATTCACGTCCCCTTCGGAAGTGGATTAGCTTGATTAAATTCTGATCTTTACAGCATTGTTAAATACACAATCGTGTAGAGTTAAATGCTTCAAAAACTCAATGCTGACTTTTATCGTTGAAGCAAAATGTACCCCTGATGCCATTGTCTTTGAATAGTACTTGCATCGAAGACATGTGTAAGAGGCATAGGGGTTTAAGTTGATATAAAGGATTTTATTCGATAAAATCGAGAATTACCAGTTTCTTATAAAATCGAAAAAAAAAATCAACTAAGCCAAATTAGTAACTCCCATTCTCGATCGTATCAAGTTACGTTCTAGAAATACTGGATTCTAACCAAGTTCTCTGCTCCGGCTTGATAGGCTATGCACTAGTCATGATGCCAAGGAGTAATGCATGGTCCCAAATTGCACTTCGCTTAATTAACGACTCAATGTAAATGAATTTGTTGTTCAACTGATTCAATAAATAAATTTTATTTCTGAGTTACAACGATTTGAATTTAGTATTTTCCATTTGTTGACCAAATTTAATTTATACAGGTAATGTTTGACTACTTTACATTGAAAGCAAAATACTTTCGAAAAATGTGTTCATACTAACCTTTTCTCGACTGTAATTTTGTTTAATAACTTCATTTTATAACCAAAATGATACTCGTTTGAATGACAATCTTCACTAATAAAAAAAGACATTTTTCCACATGTTGTTGTATTTCTAGTAGTATGCCTTGGTATAATTTTTTTCTGCTGGACAGTCATGCAGAAGCTCTGGCCTTCATTTCCAGCCGATGCAAAAATGTTTTTTTAGGTATCTTTTTTCCAAGGTATCTTTTGTCATAAAAGTACTTCTCATTTTAGCGGTTGAGACTCGGCCCAAAATATTAAGCCCTCTTAATTCGTCCTAACACCTACTCATGAATGGTGGAGAATTGTAAGTCACTAGTTTTGAGTTCTCTTCTAATTTATTTATTGTATTAAAGATTCATTAATCTCGAGTGGTTATTAAGAAAGTTAATATTTAAATTTTAATTCTGAAAAGGTTTGTTTTATTGAAAATATATGCATTTTGGAACCTTAAATCATCAGTTTTACCTATTTAAATCCATTAAAATCCGTTGGCCCAACAAAACTCTTTGAAAATTAAAAAGGTATAACTTTTTAACGTTTACAAGCAGCAATTTGGATCTCTACTTCAAAATGAACATTTTGCTCTGAGTTCCATTAATTGCCTTAGAAATAAAATGCACGACTGGATCGCACGAACTTGCTCTTATGTAAAAGTACTTTGGAATTTAAGATACATTTTATAAATATAAAACATGGATTTAATGAGATAATATTGCTCAACTGCATAAAATTGCCGTCTGGTTTCCGGAAAAGTATGAATTTATGGAAATAAATCTTAAAAAATCGTTTTATTATTAAATAAATTTTTTATATAAGAAATTTCTCTAAAATTTTTAAAGAAAAAACTGTGGGATGCGGATCTTAAGTATTTAATAATATTGGTTTTAGGAAATAATTTCAAAAAATAATCGTTCATAGGTTTTGAAGATATTGATTTAAATTTTTTTTTTTTTTTAAACCCAATAAATATTTTTTCGAATATTTTTATATACAATATTACTTTAAACTTAAGTGGACTCCTGCTAAAAATTTTGGGATAAAATCCTTAGAGCCGTTAATGAGAAAGTCGAAAATTAAAAAAACGGGTCTATGGCAGGTACCCCTAATAACATTTCCCCCCAAATTTTTTGTTCACCAAAATATAGTCCATGTCCATAATATCACACTTAATTTTTTTTATCAAAATCGTTAGAGCCGTTTTCGAGATAAATAAGATTTTGCATTACGGGTGTATGGGGGGTACCCTTAGTTTTGGAGCTAAACAAAAAATTTCAATTTTTCCTCTAGGGAATCACCGAAGACCCTTAACTACCGAGTTTGAAGAAAATACCTCCGGTAGTTTAGGCTGTAGTTCGAGGTACAGACATACAGACAGACAGACGGAATTGTCGGACCCACTTTTTTCGTCTTCGCTATCATCGTAATGTCAACTTTGATCAAAATCTCGAGTTCAATTTTTTTTCCAAATGCAGAACTTGCCCTATAGTACCTATATCGCAAGTAAAAAATTAAGTCGAGAATATTTTACATATGAATTTATTTAAAAAAGAAAAAATAATTTAATATAAAAAAAAGGTTATCCTTAATGCATAAGAATTTCCGTCTGGACCAGTCGGTTATTTGTATCGCCGGGCATTCTGTATGGAACAGTTGCCATGTTTGTTAGTGCCTTTGACTTTTCTCGAAAATGTGCCAATTGCTATATAATAAAAAACACAAAATAAGATTCATTTGAGTTAAATATATTTAAACAGAATTCAAATAATTACCCTGTCTCTTCCACTGTCGATGAAACCACCTCCTTCCTTTCCGCGAATACTCTTATACTGACTATAAAGAATGTCCATAGTTGCCATTTTGCCAAGAAAATATCTGGATATACTTTACAGATCGTCGGCCCAGAATTACAAGGTTCTAACAGCCATTTTTACGAAAAATGAGTTATGGATGTCGTTGGATTCGTATTTTTAAGCGCTTTCGAATGAATTCATGGATATGCACCTTAATTCACCCTATAAAGCGTAAAACGCAAAAAACAAAGGTTCTAAAAACCAAAATGAAGTTAATTTAAGAATTACAACGTTCTATGTAGCAAAATTGGCGGATAGAACTTTATAATTCTCTCTTTGACCAATAAAAAAATTACACA
The DNA here is from genome assembly GCA_911387755.1 of Chrysotoxum bicinctum. Taxonomy (NCBI): domain Eukaryota; kingdom Metazoa; phylum Arthropoda; class Insecta; order Diptera; family Syrphidae; genus Chrysotoxum; species Chrysotoxum bicinctum. Next base: position 98,233,188 of record OU426989.1, read on the forward strand.
TCTTCTTATTGACATAGAACCTTGTATTCCTTAATTTTGTACATAGAACCTTATAATTCTTATCGGATTGCCGAAAACGCAACAAAGTTCTATGTTGATCAATTTACCTTTGGTTTTTTCTTCGTGTTTTTGATATTGTTTACAAAAAGCTTGTGAAAAACTAGCAACAAGCAGTATCTCAAACCAAGTCTAACAATTTCAGAAATGTTTCATATGTATTAAGAGAACACAGGATCTGACAAAACTGTTAAATTTAATGCATATCGACAAGTGATTGATCACAGTGCGAGCGTTTAGGAAAGTGGGAGGGGATTTAAAAGGAGATACCGATGCACATTGGTTTTGAATGTCTGAATATCACAATGGGAAGGAAATATAGAGTCGGGTAAGGCATTCCACATTCGTGTAGTGCGGCTAAAGAATGAATCTCTGAATTTAACAGTACGTCCGAAGTTGGGCTCAAGGGTAAACTGATGAGCATTTCCCGAAGCGCGAGTGTTACGGTTAAATTGTTTAAGGGGAGGAATGCAACTGGCTATTTCACTAGAACAATGTTTGTAAAAATAACGGTAATATAATGAAAGACAAGAAACATTGCGACGGTGCTCGAGAGATTCAATTGTTTCTGTTTTAGTCCTATCACCTATCAATTGTAAAGCTCTTTTTTGGATTCTATCCAAAAGACTCAAGTGGGTTATTGGAGCACCTGCCCAAATATGGGAATTATACTCGAGTTTAGGACGAATATAGGCTTTATAGATTACAGCCAGATCAGAAAGGGTAAAAAATTTCTTGCATCGTCGAAGGAAACCTAAACACTTAGCAGCGTTTTTGGCAACGTCGAATATGTGGTCATTCCACACAAGGTCGTCTGTGATGCACATACCGAGAACTGAGATTTGTTCGGTTTCCTCAATGCAAGGGTCACTTATGGATAGCGGCATGGGGGTGGATTCCGCTTTAGCGACAGGAGACAGCATTGAGTTTTTGAAGCATTAAATCTATGCGAGGAGCATAAAATGGCAGTTGAAAACACCACTGTATCTGATGAGCTGGTTTTGAAATATAATGCGCATTTTCAGGAAAAGGAAGAGGCATACAAGCAAATACAAGTTGACAGAGAAAATACAGTTCCAGTTTTGTGCTTTGACATGCAAAATGTACTTACCTGTCCAAAAGCTGATGTAAGCTCATTTTTTTACCACTCAAAGTTAAATGTGTATAACTTTACAGGACATTTTTCGCTTAATAATAACGTCTATTGCTGCTTGTGTGATGAAAGCACAATGGGAAGAACAGGAAATGATATTGCTAGTGCTTTGCTGAAGATTCTAAACCGTGTTATGTCAAAACCGGAACTTGTTGGTAAACTTCATATTAATTGATTTTCATAAGCATCAGCCAGACATCCAACATATACATTTTAAATTCTCTACTCCAGGACATTCTACAATTTAGGAAATAGGTAATACCCATAGCTGCATTCAACGCGTCTTACGAATCGCGATTTTCATTTACCCTTGTCATTCAAAAAATAAAATCTTACAGTTTTGCAAATGCAACCGTTAGATTTAAAAAATAGCTGCATTCAACGCGTCTTACGAATCGCGATTTTCATTTACCCTTGTCATTCAAAAAACAAAATCTTACAGTTTTGCAAATGCAACCGTTAGATTTTAAAAATGTGTACGAGTGTTGTAAGATTTTAAATATTAAATTAATACCATTTTCGAAAGTTGTCCAACATCAACTTACACAAAACCTTACCGAGGTGTTTTTTAAGACTTCCCATCTTGAAAAATCTCTTAAAAGTGTAGACTTAGTGTTCAAAAACCTTAAGAAATAAGAATATGTGGTCTTTTCAATGGCCAAATTTAAAAGAGGTACAATTAAAAAATGACCTTGCAACAAGAAAAATCAAACCATTTAAAGCAATGCTTAAATACATGCCTGCAATTTATTGATAAAGAAATTTCGAAAATATAATGAAAACAAGAACAAATATCCAATATGATTAATTAAAATTCTTGTTGGTTTAATTAATTTATAATATTCTATAATTTTCTTAAATGTATTCACATATTTACTTGAACTGTAAAATATATATAAAATATACTATGAAAATTAAAATTTTAGTTTGTTTAATCAAATTACTATTTATTTTCTTATTTATTTAAATGTTGTACCTTTAATTCATTCAATCAATAATTAAAATATTAGTTTTATTATTTTTATTATTTATTCTCATTATTTTCTTATTTACGTTAAAGAACTGTTAAATTATATAGTGTACTAGGTGCTACATGCATTAAAAATACTATATAATATTTTCCTATAATAAAAATGTAAAAATCAGATTATTGTATTATATTTAGATACTCTATTTTGCTGCTTTTATACTATGAATACCATAGTTTTTTTCAACGACTAAACTAAATGTTAGAAATCTTCATATGATTAAATAACAATTACAAGGTTCTATGTGGTACATAGAACCTTCACCGAAATTTGAACTACATGGAATTGGCTCATAGAACTTTGTGCAAAAAATTTAATTTGCAATTAAAAGGAAATTCCTCAACACATAAACAAATAAATTATATTTTTATTAGTTATTATCAATAATCTATCGTTTGTTATCATTCGAATGTAAATCAATAGCCATTTAATACGAAATCTGAGCATCAAAAACTTAAAAGTTGAATAACTCGAAATGGGGGTCGGTCGACATAGAACCCTGTAATTCTCAGCCGACGAGATTTCACCGCCAATACGTTTGAAATTGTTAATAGCATCCTCAAGGTCATTCATTGACATCGGAACAAGTTTTGTATTGGCTAAGACTTCTAGAGCCAAATGATATTTTTTTCTCATAATAAAAATCAAAGAATTGCACAAGTTCGTTCAGTAGATTGAAAGTGGCAATTTGAGGTTCGCATTCAATTTTGTTGCCTACAGATTATTTTTTTATTAAAAAGACTTTTGTATTACTGTATTTGATATTGTTGAGATCATCTAACCTCTGAGCCTGTCACTGAAATCACTAGCCAAGACCTGCAATCGCTCTCTGAGAGATCCCTTCTTTGACTTTTGATAAACCGCTGGCGACAGGAGTATAGAAATATAACGGAGTGCTTGATCTTGCATCTGATTTTGGTTAAAAAATTAAATCTTTTTTTTTTTCAACTTCACTTACCCCAGCAATATCAAACATCTTGATAGCGTCTTCAAACATTCCTTTCTTGACCAAGGCTTCAGCAACCATACCAGCTGCTGTTCGGGTATCGAAATCAACACAATCAAACTGTTGAAAAAGACCTCTGCAATACCATATTAGATTCAAATTTCTCTTGAACTTTCAGAGGATTTTTTTTGTAAACCTACCCAACAAGAATACCATTAGCTTGCATTTTACCAAAAATAAGATCATAATTTCGACATTCTGTTGCCAAATCACTGACACACACGAGGAATAAATTACGTCGTTCGGGATCTTTGAGATTCCGCAGGAAGAAGAAGTATTGTAAGGCTTCAGCGGGGTCAGTTATTTCTTTTTCACAAACAACATAACCAGTCGAGTGATGTTTAATCTTCGCATTGGTACTGGATCATCAATATCGACAGATACTGAAAGTTTTACTATTTGTTTACATCTGCTTTTTTTCTATTCTCACAAAGGTTCTTGAACATAATCTTGTAGCCAGAATCTTTTCCAAGTTGAAAACCGCTCTCACAGTATGTCCACGATTCGTATCGAAGGTCACATTTTCATACACCGATTGCAAGACGAGTGCAGTCATAAGACAGCATGTCGGAGAGATGCCTCTTCAAATAGTATTCGGGATGTCTCTCAATGGTTATGCCAATACATTTATTGGTGTGTGATTTCTCCGAGCACTTCACATCCTATAAGCAACACTTGGCTGGCATGGCCGACAGAGCGTCATGCAGATTTCTAGTGAAGTAATCCCGATAATCCTCTGACAAACACATCAACGTCCATCGAGTGTCCGAGTTGTTTGCAAGGGTTTGCACATTATAGCTACCACAGTAATCTAAGAGAATATCATTAGAAATTTTTCGCAGGCATGAGATCCGAAACCTACACCACTCCCAGTTCGAATCGGCATTGCTCTCAACTTGGGTAAGAGAATCTTTTTAACGTCCTGCGGAACAGCAGCATGATGAAAGACAGGCGGGATTTCATTAGATTGAGATTCACATTTTTTTTCTGCATGGGCCTCAAGGATCTCCTGGATAATTTTACGAATAACGATGATTGTGCGCTTATGGCTTAGCTTCTATTGTATAACTATATAAATAAAGGGATACAAATTAATATTAAATTTATTTTGTTTAATGCAAGAACCAAAAACTTACCATTTAATTTTATTAAATGTGAAAATTGATTGCAATTGCAAAATTTAAAAACAATAATGACAGTTCATTTTGAATTGTCAACAACCGCTGGGGTTGAATTGTCAAAAATTAGTTCCTTTTTTTAAGTGACATCTTTTGATCGCGCATTTTCGTTTGAGAGAACCTTAAAAGTGGAACCACTTTTTTTGAGGATTTGTATGAAGAAAATTAGCGACTAGCAGTCCATATATAGTAAGTCAATGAACCATACATTCATGAGATATGAAGTGGGTATATATGTATTGATTCCGATTACGTAACACCAATGCTGTGTCGCAGACATTTTATTCTGTATATTTATGTATTCTTTGAAAGTGAAACTGCTCTATTCCATTAGGAGTGTGAACAAAATTATGAATGACCAAGATGTACTTTCTTTTTGTGTCGATAGATAGATTTGACTTGTAACAACATCATAACGACGTAAATTTATTTTGTTTTGATAACTCGGCGTTTTTAATGTACAAACAAAACTGCCATCTTTGAAAAATCTCATTTCAACACAAAAATGTCGTCTTTAAGGTCTGTTTCTGTTGAAAAATGGAGACTCCGCTGGCGGAAACAGAATAGGGGTATTCATGTAAACGCGGAAAACCCTCGTAAACCTCGTAAACCAGATAATTTTATCTCCGCAGAAACGAGCTGTCAAAATTTGTATGGGAAAAAGTTTCTGCAAATCGCATAAAATTATCTCACAAATTTGCTGCGGAAAGTGCAGAAATAAACCTCGTAAACTAAAGATATATGGATTCTGACTTTTAATTTGACATTTCACAGAATATTTCCCACATTTACGCAAGTATTTCTTAGGGGGTGTTCATGAAAACATGTTGCGGAAAGTTATATTTTTCTACAAAGCGGAAAATTATCTCGTTACATGAATACCCTTAATATATAATGCGATTATAAAACAGAATGCATGGATTTGTATTCATGTAAGAAATCTGCTATAAGGTATTTTAAGCGCCGCTATTAATGCAGACAATTAGAGGCCTATTCTTCCACATCTGTTATTCTGATACAAATTTTCTGTTATGAATCATAAAAGATTTCCGCCTTAAAAGATATTTCATAATTGGTATACATTTATAAAGTAATTTCTTCGTTTTGAATAAGCTGTTCAAATAATGACACTTAAAAATCTCACCTTGCTGTGGTCGAGTTTCGTAGTGAGTTTTCTTGTGACAATTAGGGGGAGAATACCAAAATAGCCGTGTTTTTTTGGAAAAGTTATCCGTAGTACAGTAGGATTTTATATGAATAACAAATACAACATCCTCACAAGGAATAGTCACAAGAGCTTGTGACTTGTGACTCCTCACAAGGGGGAGAATCGGACTGTAAGAAGGAAATTGATTAGTAAAAGTCCTCTCTCGAGCAACTAAAGTGTACCTTAGTTGAGCGAATAGACTCATATACGAAACACAAACTAACATGTTATGTCCCATTATTAACCATTTCTTGTCATAAGACACCTTTAAGAAAATAAATGGCTGGAATAAATATAACCAATGTTTGCACCAGCAGAAACAAATCTAAGTAACCTGCTTATTGTCAACTGGCATATATGGAAGTTCTGAAGCCAGTAGACGAGAAGTTGAGAAGCAACTTGCCGTAGCTGTACCTGAAAAATTATTAAGGGCGGTATTCACCGAAGGCTCATAAACGGCTCTTAAGTTTAAGAGGCTCATAAATTGGAAATTATTTGTGCTATTCACCAACCAATGGTCGCGTTCGGGTACGTATCCAAAGGTATCTGGATTTGTTGGTGTTGTTGTAATCCCATAGGAAAAAACAACTGATTAACGAAACAGCTGATGTCAAGTAGAAATCTAAAGCTATCCAAAAATTTTTGGTATACTTAACTATCCAAGGGGAATTTTGAAGAACAGCTGACATTTCAGCTGATTTATTTTCTTTTGTGTCGAGTACAGGGTTGGCCGAACTATAACTTTTTAACATTTGTTGCGTCTAGTACTAATTTACTAATTGAGAAAAGTAAAGTTGTTGCATTAAAGATCTCATTTGCATCCTACTGCAAAGCTTTTATTCTTTGAACTTCAGATTGTTTCTTGATATAGGAGGTATTAAACTCAAATTCTTTTAGGGTTTTCCTAGAAATATGAAATGATCTTAACTCTCAAACATGATTTGTTATGGGATTATATGGACATATTATTTAGAACTGAGTTTTCAGAAAAGGATTGTTTTAAGACTACGTATAAGCTTATATAATCTTATTGCAAGAAGAGAAAATAGTTTAGCTATAAGATTTAAGTAGTTGTAAGCTGCAAAAGTGTTTACCTCTTAAAATAAAAATGTTATGAAACCCAGTTCAGTTTCATAACAAGATATTAATCATTGACTTACTACATTGACTTACTATATATGGACTGCTAGTCGCTTATTTTCTTCATACAAATCCTCAAAAAAAGTGGTTCCACTTTTAAGGTTCTCTCTAACGAAAATGCGCGATCAAAAGATGTCACTTAAAAAAAGGAACTAATTTTTGACAATTCAACCCAGCGGTGACTGGGTTGTCAATATTTTTTTTAAATTTTGGAATTGCAATAAATTTGAAAATTTAATCAGATTAAGTGGTAAGTTTTTGTTCTTGCATTAAACAAAATAAATTTAACTTTAATTTGTATTTTAGCATCTCCTCCGCCACCACCCGTTCCGACAGCTTCAGCAGCGGCATTATCGATAGTAATAGATGGCCATCGAATGGGCAGCAATGGGCGATTTGTGAATCATTCTTGTTCACCTAATTGTGAAATGCAAAAATGGTCTGTAAATGGCCTGTCGCGAATGGCTTTGTTTGCTGCACGGAATATTGAAGCTGGTGAAGAGATAAGCTACGATTATAACTTTTCGCTATTCAATCCATCCGAGGGTCAAGAATGTCGCTGCAATATTTCACAATGTCGTGGGGTTATTGGAGGAAAATCTCAGCGAATTAAACCTCTTTTAGAATCATCAAAACCGGTTGATAACTCTGCAGGACAGGCTGACGGAAGGCGAAATGGACGCCAGAGAAAGAGGCAGGGATCAGCACTTAAAGATGTTATACGTCTTCAATCCAAGGATATTGTAATGACTCAAATGTTACAGCAGTTGTCGGAAAAAGACAAGCGTTTGATTGGGTTGCAGAGAATCTTCTTAATTAGGAATTTTGAAAAGGTAAGTACAAATCATTTTCATTGTGTATCTATAAAGACGTTAATATTTATGTCATTGAAGGTTCGTCGGATTAAGTCAAAGGGATCAACATCTGATGTGAGGAAGCCAGAACAAATTGGAACAGTTGCTCTTCAAAGAAGACCTTCGACACCTTCTTCTATTGCTGTGCAAATATCAGCTTTGCGATCACCGAGAAGTATTCAAACTCGTGGCTTAGCACATGCTGTTCAGGATCGTGAGGTTGAAAAAATGGCCAAAATTGCAGTTGTTTTCAGGGATATATGTTCAGCATTAGAGGAAATTAAGGGTATGTATCTGTACAGTTGATTATTAACGCCCTGATTCATTGTTTATTTTTCTTCTTTTAGCCTTAGACATGATCTCATCATTACGTATCCATGAAATAGCTCTAACGCTGAACCATTATAAACTAGATGAAACTACAGATTCCACGTTAGTCTTTTCGAACATTTTGTTCCATCTCGCCCACACAAATGTTAGATCCTGTGGACGAAGAACAAGAACAAAATTCCGAGTCATGGTCGGTCCGACCGAATATATTGCAATTTGATTCTCCTATGAGATTTGTAGTGAAAAACGACTCAAGAGGAAATTATTTGAGATCTCTTGCAACTACGATTTATTCAGATTTAACCCGAATAAAGCGTATGTAGACACAGGCAAGGAAATGGAAGTAGAGGTATTGAGTCAAAGTGAGAAGCCGGGAATGTTACCCAATGATCAGATTTTGGGTGAGTTTAAAAGCTTATATATATAAAAAAAATAAGATTAATTTTACTTATTTCTTTTTTTTGTTCCGTCAGGTCTACACTCAAGACGAAAGAGTTTCCATCCCAGTTAAAGTTAACAAGAATTACTTCCCATGGAATCGCAGACAGAATCCGTGTATACTTATGCTCTTTTCGAATAAATGTTTCGTGTTTCAATTTTACTTACATACATATATAGATAAAGATTTACATTTTTTGTGTGTTTAAAGAAATAAAGTTATTAGACAAAGCGATAGGCCTATAAAATGGTTCTTTTAACTAAAAAATAATATGTCAAATTGCTAAACGCAAAGAATTCAAGAAGGGATATTATCAACATAAAGTCACTCCATAAAAACAACTCCGGACAAATGCAAATGCAGATTTCACCCGGTATGACAACTGTTTTGGGAAAACATCAACTCCGGTTGTTACACAAGGTGCAATGGTGTCCTGACCGCATGTACTTCAATTGTTTAAATAATTCAATAGCAAAGTCACTTCTATAATATTTATGAATAGTAAATGGTCCTCAAATATAAATCTAATAAATCTTTCATCAATTCTACAAACAAAAAAAGAACACAAGAAATTAAACAAAACTCACATACATAATCATATATACTATATTTGTTTTTTAAATAAAAAGCACATCATTAAATTGTTTGTTTATACTCGTAATTGAAATTAAAAATTAATAATAAATGTTGTTTGTTGTATACAATATATAAAGGATTCTGAATTTTTAACATTATCATTAATAAATACAAAAAACATACTTCCTATAACTCATTAGAAACAAAAATGATTAAATTTTAAGAATATAAGACACTTTTTTTGTTACACCGTTCAAGCTCTCTATAATATTCTCCACAAATAAGTTCTTCTAATTTAACAACTTTGTTTTCTTTTTTTTTTTAATTTATAGTTAAATGTGTTGTTTTAAGTGGAACTCTATAAATATAAAGTGATATAGTAGTGTACAATAATAGTAATAATATTTAGTTTACATTGGAGAAGTTTAAATAGGAGGAGAGAACAATATAAAAACATAACGCAATTGGCAAAAAGAAAAATCAAATTAAATATAATATAATAAAACTCTTTTGGTATTTACAGTGGAAAAATACGCGATGCCTTCTCTAAGCTACTCGGTGAATACAACATTTGATAGGCTAGTGCTCGCTGTATTTGCAAACACTAATCCTTTTTGAGGCGTGCCTGCAGAAAGCAGTAGAGAATGCCAGCTTGAGCCATCACATCGGCTGTACTAGAAGCAAGCATGTCTTTTTGTTTGATTTGTGTTTGACCAGGTCGCAGAAGAGTTGGACCAAACACCATCGCTAAATTGTGTAGAGACATTTTATTATCTGCCTCTTGTCGATTTACTCTATGTGAAAAGAAAAAAATAATTATACATCCATAAACTGTTTATTCGATTGTCAATCTCCTTACTTAATTAAATGATCAAGAATGTCATTAATGGAAGCTCTATTGGCTAGCGGGAGTTTTTCAAATATCGACAAGAGCTCTTTTATGCGGTCTGTTTCATTGTTGTTGCTAATTGATTGAATGTTGTTAGTTCAGGATACAGCAAGTCGGTAAATAGAGCTTCGGGGAGTTCTCGTAAATACGATTTCAGAATTCCTGTCACCGAGTGAATGTCAACGTCTTTCAACATTTGTTCAGCCTCATATGCATCTGTAAAAAAGTAATTATCATTTACAATATGAAGCTTCAAACTAAAAGTTGTGATTTACTTGCTTCGAAAGACTTCTTCAGTTTGGCTAGATCTGACGCTGACCCACTGACTCTATAAATTCCCACCTCTGTCGTGGTATGTCTTTCTACTTCACGAACACATGCGCTTATGATAAACGGAATGTCGCGTTTTTCACGTCTAAAATAATAAATTTATTCATAATTTATTTCACAAAATCATATTTAATCAGCTCACTTTAGAATTTGACTCATTTTTGCACCAAATAAAGCCCCTGGCTTGGATGTCGGTACTCTTCTCAATGTAACTTCGCCGGGGACAAATCTTAAGGATGTGTTCAACGTGATTGTATCACTTAATTTTATCACTTTATTCGTTGGTGCCTCTTGCAGCCATGAATGACTCAACTGCGTAATGGTTATAAGAAAAATAAGTAAGAACAATGCTGGAAAATATATTTTATATTATGTGTACCTTTAAAATATATTTCGCCCTCAGTAAGGGGATGTCACGGGCCTCGTACAGCAAAATTCGTACATTCTGACTGCCCTCCAGTTCTAATACAAAGCTCTCATTCCACAGTGGACTTGTACTTCGGCACACCATTTTTGTTGTTGCCTTGCGGAAGTAATGCCCATAGGAATCAACTTCAATACAAATATACAAATCCGCCGGGTGTTCAAGACCCGTCAGTCCTCTCCTTGCACAGTCATATGAAGATCTCCTACCAAGAGACTCTCGTGTTTGTTGTAACGCAACAAATAGGAACCCATCTCAGCCTTCATGCCTTTTCGCATAGCCAGAATGTATTCGTGGACATCTAATGTATTGATTGCATTTGCTACGGGAATATTGCACAGTTGCTAAGAAATCAAAGAGTTAAAAAGATGTTCAGGTGCTTCAGGTGTCTAAAAAAAAAATTAAGAAATTAACGACCGTATTCTCTAGAAAACATCAACCTATACTCACAGTCTGACCATTCTCTTGGGGGAATTGGGAATCTTGAAGTTTGCTACTTGCAGGAAGTAGCGATAGTCGTCAAAGATCGACGATTTTTTTGTCTTCGTTTCCTTTTCGACTATGTTTTTGAGGGCTTCGGCGATTTTCTTGATGTTCTCGCTGTTGACAATTGCTTTGAACTGGTGCTCGTCGTAAAGAATCGGATCAAAACGGAATTTGGTGCCAGCTTTTGATTTCTTCTCTTTCTGGGGTTTGCCTTTGGTCGCCAGTTTTTGCTTTCTGAAGGCAGTCGTTGCTTTTTTCTTATCGTGCAATGCCTCTTTGGGCTTTCTGAATTGGTATATTCATGGCTCAGCCAGCACAAAAAGTTCCAGGAAGACGAAGAGAAAGTGGTGACATGTAAAACAAATTAAAATTAAATTTTTTTTTAATGCAAGAAAAGAACCAAAAACTTACCTTTTAATTTGATTAAATGTGCAAATTGATTGCAATTGCAAAATTGAAAAAAAAATAATGACAGTTCATTTTGAATTGTCAACAAGCGCTGGGGTTGAATTGTCAAAAATTAGTTCCTTTTTTTAAGTGACATCTTTTGATCGCGCATTTTCACTAGGAAGAAAGCTTAAAAGTGGAACCATCGTGAAGTTGGCTACTAGCAGTCCATATCTAGTAAGTCATTGACTTACTAGATATGGACTGCTAGTAGCCAACTTCACGATGGTTCCACTTTTAAGCTTTCTTCCTAGTGAAAATGCGCGATCAAAAGATGTCACTTAAAAAAAGGAACTAATTTTTGACAATTCAACCCCAGCGCTTGTTGACAATTCAAAATGAACTGTCATTATTTTTTTTTCAATTTTGCAATTGCAATCAATTTGCACATTTAATCAAATTAAAAGGTAAGTTTTTGGTTCTTTTCTTGCATTAAAAAAAAATTTAATTTTAATTTGTTTTACATGTCACCACTTTCTCTTCGTCTTCCTGGAACTTTTTGTGCTGGCTGAGCCATGAATATACCAATTCAGAAAGCCCAAAGAGGCATTGCACGATAAGAAAAAAGCAACGACTGCCTTCAGAAAGCAAAAACTGGCGACCAAAGGCAAACCCCAGAAAGAGAAGAAATCAAAAGCTGGCACCAAATTCCGTTTTGATCCGATTCTTTACGACGAGCACCAGTTCAAAGCAATTGTCAACAGCGAGAACATCAAGAAAATCGCCGAAGCCCTCAAAAACATAGTCGAAAAGGAAACGAAGACAAAAAAATCGTCGATCTTTGACGACTATCGCTACTTCCTGCAAGTAGCAAACTTCAAGATTCCCAATTCCCCCAAGAGAATGGTCAGACTGTGAGTATAGGTTGATGTTTTCTAGAGAATACGGTCGTTAATTTCTTAATTTTTTTTTTAGACACCTGAAGCACCTGAACATCTTTTTAACTCTTTGATTTCTTAGCAACTGTGCAATATTCCCGTAGCAAATGCAATCAATACATTAGATGTCCACGAATACATTCTGGCTATGCGAAAAGGCATGAAGGCTGAGATGGGTTCCTATTTGTTGCGTTACAACAAACACGAGAGTCTCTTGGTAGGAGATCTTCATATGACTGTGCAAGGAGAGGACTGACGGGTCTTGAACACCCGGCGGATTTGTATATTTGTATTGAAGTTGATTCCTATGGGCATTACTTCCGCAAGGCAACAACAAAAATGGTGTGCCGAAGTACAAGTCCACTGTGGAATGAGAGCTTTGTATTAGAACTGGAGGGCAGTCAGAATGTACGAATTTTGCTGTACGAGGCCCGTGACATCCCCTTACTGAGGGCGAAATATATTTTAAAGGTACACATAATATAAAATATATTTTCCAGCATTGTTCTTACTTATTTTTCTTATAACCATTACGCAGTTGAGTCATTCATGGCTGCAAGAGGCACCAACGAATAAAGTGATAAAATTAAGTGATACAATCACGTTGAACACATCCTTAAGATTTGTCCCCGGCGAAGTTACATTGAGAAGAGTACCGACATCCAAGCCAGGGGCTTTATTTGGTGCAAAAATGAGTCAAATTCTAAAGTGAGCTGATTAAATATGATTTTGTGAAATAAATTATGAATAAATTTATTATTTTAGACGTGAAAAACGCGACATTCCGTTTATCATAAGCGCATGTGTTCGTGAAGTAGAAAGACATACCACGACAGAGGTGGGAATTTATAGAGTCAGTGGGTCAGCGTCAGATCTAGCCAAACTGAAGAAGTCTTTCGAAGCAAGTAAATCACAACTTTTAGTTTGAAGCTTCATATTGTAAATGATAATTACTTTTTTACAGATGCATATGAGGCTGAACAAATGTTGAAAGACGTTGACATTCACTCGGTGACAGGAATTCTGAAATCGTATTTACGAGAACTCCCCGAAGCTCTATTTACCAACTTGCTGTATCCTGAACTAACAACATTCAATCAATTAGCAACAACAATGAAACAGACCGCATAAAAGAGCTCTTGTCGATATTTGAAAAACTCCCGCTAGCCAATAGAGCTTCCATTAATGACATTCTTGATCATTTAATTAAGTAAGGAGATTGACAATCGAATAAACAGTTTATGGATGTATAATTATTTTTTTCTTTTCACATAGAGTAAATCGACAAGAGGCAGATAATAAAATGTCTCTACACAATTTAGCGATGGTGTTTGGTCCAACTCTTCTGCGACCTGGTCAAACACAAATCAAACAAAAAGACATGCTTGCTTCTAGTACAGCCGATGTGATGGCTCAAGCTGGCATTCTCTACTGCTTTCTGCAGGCACGCCTCAAAAAGGATTAGTGTTTGCAAATACAGCGAGCACTAGCCTATCAAATGTTGTATTCACCGAGTAGCTTAGAGAAGGCATCGCGTATTTTTCCACTGTAAATACCAAAAGAGTTTTATTATATTATATTTAATTTGATTTTTCTTTTTGCCAATTGCGTTATGTTTTTATATTGTTCTCTCCTCCTATTTAAACTTCTCCAATGTAAACTAAATATTATTACTATTATTGTACACTACTATATCACTTTATATTTATAGAGTTCCACTTAAAACAACACATTTAACTATAAATTAAAAAAAAAAAGAAAACAAAGTTGTTAAATTAGAAGAACTTATTTGTGGAGAATATTATAGAGAGCTTGAACGGTGTAACAAAAAAAGTGTCTTATATTCTTAAAATTTAATCATTTTTGTTTCTAATGAGTTATAGGAAGTATGTTTTTTGTATTTATTAATGATAATGTTAAAAATTCAGAATCCTTTATATATTGTATACAACAAACAACATTTATTATTAATTTTTAATTTCAATTACGAGTATAAACAAACAATTTAATGATGTGCTTTTTATTTAAAAAACAAATATAGTATATATGATTATGTATGTGAGTTTTGTTTAATTTCTTGTGTTCTTTTTTTGTTTGTAGAATTGATGAAAGATTTATTAGATTTATATTTGAGGACCATTTACTATTCATAAATATTATAGAAGTGACTTTGCTATTGAATTATTTAAACAATTGAAGTACATGCGGTCAGGACACCATTGCACCTTGTGTAACAACCGGAGTTGATGTTTTCCCAAAACAGTTGTCATACCGGGTGAAATCTGCATTTGCATTTGTCCGGAGTTGTTTTTATGGAGTGACTTTATGTTGATAATATCCCTTCTTGAATTCTTTGCGTTTAGCAATTTGACATATTATTTTTTAGTTAAAAGAACCATTTTATAGGCCTATCGCTTTGTCTAATAACTTTATTTCTTTAAACACACAAAAAATGTAAATCTTTATCTATATATGTATGTAAGTAAAATTGAAACACGAAACATTTATTCGAAAAGAGCATAAGTATACACGGATTCTGTCTGCGATTCCATGGGAAGTAATTCTTGTTAACTTTAACTGGGATGGAAACTCTTTCGTCTTGAGTGTAGACCTGACGGAACAAAAAAAAGAAATAAGTAAAATTAATCTTATTTTTTTTATATATATAAGCTTTTAAACTCACCCAAAATCTGATCATTGGGTAACATTCCCGGCTTCTCACTTTGACTCAATACCTCTACTTCCATTTCCTTGCCTGTGTCTACATACGCTTTATTCGGGTTAAATCTGAATAAATCGTAGTTGCAAGAGATCTCAAATAATTTCCTCTTGAGTCGTTTTTCACTACAAATCTCATAGGAGAATCAAATTGCAATATATTCGGTCGGACCGACCATGACTCGGAATTTTGTTCTTGTTCTTCGTCCACAGGATCTAACATTTGTGTGGGCGAGATGGAACAAAATGTTCGAAAAGACTAACGTGGAATCTGTAGTTTCATCTAGTTTATAATGGTTCAGCGTTAGAGCTATTTCATGGATACGTAATGATGAGATCATGTCTAAGGCTAAAAGAAGAAAAATAAACAATGAATCAGGGCGTTAATAATCAACTGTACAGATACATACCCTTAATTTCCTCTAATGCTGAACATATATCCCTGAAAACAACTGCAATTTTGGCCATTTTTTCAACCTCACGATCCTGAACAGCATGTGCTAAGCCACGAGTTTGAATACTTCTCGGTGATCGCAAAGCTGATATTTGCACAGCAATAGAAGAAGGTGTCGAAGGTCTTCTTTGAAGAGCAACTGTTCCAATTTGTTCTGGCTTCCTCACATCAGATGTTGATCCCTTTGACTTAATCCGACGAACCTTCAATGACATAAATATTAACGTCTTTATAGATACACAATGAAAATGATTTGTACTTACCTTTTCAAAATTCCTAATTAAGAAGATTCTCTGCAACCCAATCAAACGCTTGTCTTTTTCCGACAACTGCTGTAACATTTGAGTCATTACAATATCCTTGGATTGAAGACGTATAACATCTTTAAGTGCTGATCCCTGCCTCTTTCTCTGGCGTCCATTTCGCCTTCCGTCAGCCTGTCCTGCAGAGTTATCAACCGGTTTTGATGATTCTAAAAGAGGTTTAATTCGCTGAGATTTTCCTCCAATAACCCCACGACATTGTGAAATATTGCAGCGACATTCTTGACCCTCGGATGGATTGAATAGCGAAAAGTTATAATCGTAGCTTATCTCTTCACCAGCTTCAATATTCCGTGCAGCAAACAAAGCCATTCGCGACAGGCCATTTACAGACCATTTTTGCATTTCACAATTAGGTGAACAAGAATGATTCACAAATCGCCCATTGCTGCCCATTCGATGGCCATCTATTACTATCGATAATGCCGCTGCTGAAGCTGTCGGAACGGGTGGTGGCGGAGGAGATGCTAAAATACAAATTAAAGTTAAATTTATTTTGTTTAATGCAAGAACAAAAACTTACCACTTAATCTGATTAAATTTTCAAATTTATTGCAATTCCAAAATTTAAAAAAAATATTGACAACCCAGTCACCGCTGGGTTGAATTGTCAAAAATTAGTTCCTTTTTTTAAGTGACATCTTTTGATCGCGCATTTTCGTTAGAGAGAACCTTAAAAGTGGAACCACTTTTTTTGAGGATTTGTATGAAGAAAATAAGCGACTAGCAGTCCATATATAGTAAGTCAATGATATTTACCCCTTACACACGCCACATCGATCAACCTAATCGACAAAGCACTTCGCTTTTGTATGGGCATTTACACGCCAATACACCGACGTAGAAGTACATGCCCAAATCAGCTGTTAAATGGTAGAGTTGTGAAATTTAAAATGAAAAGTGAAAATGACCGATAAATATTTGAATTTTAATACTCCAGAACCACTTTTTTGTGTTGATCAGAGCTTTATTGAACTGTTGCTTAAGGAGATTGAATTTTACTCTTGCTTTTTCAGGCGATTTGTAAATTTTAACAACTAAAACCGAATAACATCATACAAAACTGTGTCGACAAACTAGTTCGGTCCTTTTTACACGCCATGTCGGCATACTACTTCGATTTCCAGAGTTCGCACTGCTATGTCGACACACATTCATTTCACACGACCCAAAAACCTTATCGACAATATGCTTCGATGAAGTAGACCGTGGTGTGTGTTAGGGGTAATTAATACTTAGGTATAACAATGGGATATAAGAGAGTTGTATGGGAGTTTTTTTTTGTCAGATTTCAAGATTTTAGCTCTGGACAGTATGTTAGTTGGACTTATTCATAAACAAAATAAACAGTTTCAAGTTTAAATTTAATTGCCAGTTATTGGTTTTCATTATTTTTAAAAAGTTTTTTGGTAATATTTATATGTATGTACGTACCTTGAAACGACAGCGTCTGCTCACCAAACGCGAACAAGCACTAAAAGAATTCGTAGCTTAACTCTGTCGGCTTAAAGCTCACCGCTAATTAAAATAACAAAACAAAAAGCTTGTTGGCGTCAGATAATTTGTGGTTAAAAAATCTGCCCTTTTCAATTTACCTTTCCTCATTGCAGGATTAAATTATCAAAAAATTTAACTAAAAACTTAATAGAGACATTGTAAGTTGTATATATTTATAAGGGCTATACCATATTATATTTTAAAAAAAAATTCATAGGATTTGTAATCCAGTATCAGCCGTATTAATAAAAACACACAATTTTCTCGTTAACACACGTTTTTTCCAACACACGGATAATGAAATTATACCTTTGATAAATTAAAATATTAATAAAACTATCGTTTCTTTATTTTATGCATTCACTGAATAACAAGGAAAAATTGGCAGCCCTTCCTTCAATTCTACTAAATATTCTAGTACTTGTTTCGTTATTGAAAGCCAGCATGTCATCTCAGACATACAAAATAATTTTTGTTGTCAAACAAATTCTAAACGGTTATTTAATTTTTGTGTGAAAGTTCAAATTAATTTGTAAAAAAATAGATATGCGAGAAAAGAAAAAAAATAACTGGAAATTGGAGTTCTGGCGACAAGGTTAGTCAACAAAATAACGTATGGCAGGCATTACTTGGATACTTAGTGGAATTTGTATTACTAAATAAAATATTTCTGTCAAATTTGACGAGCAAGTTGAAGATATCCGCTCGTTAATCACCAAAATCGGTGAGATAAATTATCATCTCATTGTCAAACGTCATTTAAGACTAACACACATTTATTATTAAGAATTATAAGTTAAAATACGTGTTTAAATTGTTTCGCTCGTATTTTGTGCTTATTAATAGGGCTGTATATGTATAATATTATTTGTTTGCTTTGCGGATTAGCAAATGGTCTCTTGCTGCAACTAACTCGTCGCAATACACCTTGGACAATAAATTCAGCATTAAAAAATATCTTTAAATCATGTATTCATAATCCAAATCCTTTAATTATGCCAAAGAAAATTGTTTGTCTCCAAAAATAAACTTCCCATCTATCATGTATAGTTCCTACAATTTCTCATCCTTATGGTAAATGAAACATTTTCAGTTTTTGTACAAACCTTCATAAGATTAAGATCATAAATGTGCAAAATTGTTTGGTTTCCATTATTCTATTTTTTTATGAATTAACTACGTATGTAGCAGACGTAACAAATTGTAGTAAATTAGGCATGTAGTTGATTCGGCCAACCCTGGTCGATTCACGTCGTTTTTTGACTTTGACAGTAAATGGTACCTATCCGGTTTTGGTCGTTCGCCAAAGTATCGGATACTAAAGTATCTTAGATACCCTATCGGACTACGAGGTGAACGCGACCAATCATAAGTATTTTTCGAAGTTCGAAAATGAGAGCCACTCTCTCTCAACCAGGCATGTTCAAACTGTGAATTCAAACTTTTTTCAAACAAAATTTTGACAGCCGAGAAGTCAAATGTGAAATATAAAGTCATAAAAACAAAACGCATCAACTTTGAACTCTCATCTCATCTTTAAAAAACAAAAAACGAAATCCTTTTCTGCACACCAAACTTTTCATTTATTTTATACTCCAACCAAAACTTCCATTTAAATTCTTAAATAATGGCTATTGCCTCCATTCAAACTAATTGGATACCCGATAGGAAACAATTGTAAATTGCAATTCAAAATAAACCATCGGATTCGTTTCAGTCTTCATCTGCTCCAGTCCCAGCTCCAGGCCTCTCACAGAACCCATCGAAATTAAGAAGGTCGTCAGCGACTGGCTTATGGATCACCAACGTGCTTCTTTTCATCCGTCCAGACTCTCCTACGTTGCAAGTTTGTTGATTGCTCCAGATCTCAAACAATGAAGAAAATCCAGTGAAATCATGTAAAATTGATTAATAAAATTGCGTTGATATTTTTAATTGTTGATGTTTTTTTTTTTAATTTATGATTGAAGTTTTTTCAATATAAATTATGTCGATTTCCTTTACTCACTAGGGATTTCGATCCCTTGTCAAATTTTTTCTTTTGGTGTGCGTATTTCGTATACATGTAAATCGCTCTTCAAATAGTCCCCTATTACACGATGTCTCACGAGACGAGGCTCACGTAAGTGCGAAAAAGAAACCAGATATGAGGAAATGAGATGCAAAAAAGTTTTCCCGGTGAGTACCGGGCTGGATTTTTAGTAGTCTCATTTTGACGTTTCTTTTTCTCAAATTCGTTTTATGTTGTGTTGTGCATTAAAAAATACGAACAACAGTCAAATTTGAGACATGAGTTTCATGAGACATGAGTCAACGTGTAATAGCTTTTGCCTCACGGGATACAAATTTAAAAGGAAAGTCAAAAATGAGACATGTCTCATGAGGCAACGTGTAATAGGGGACATACGGATTCGAGGGATTTGATCTCTATCAAAAAAAATCGATTTTTTTGGTGTAAAGAAACGTGAAATCTGTCGAGAGATCGAAATCTTCACACAGAAATTGATTTCTCATGTGTAAAGTAAACAAATCAAATTGCGACAGTGACAATTTAAAAAAAGTCAGTTTGTTTCGAATGTTTTCGAACAAGTTTTCGGAGAGAGCTCTCGTAAGTTATGAGTGATCAGGAGCACTCATAACTTTTACGAGCGCTCATAAATATTCAATATTATTGCTTGGTGAATGGATTTGTGAGCCTCTTAAATTATGAGCGTTCGGTGAATACCACCCTAATTGAAATATTTTATTATTCTTCTGACTTTCACATTCAGACATACAAGTGTTTTTTTTATCGGTAGTGTGCATGAATTTTTAAGCAAAATCGGGAAATAAATATACATAAAAAGCAAAATATCAAAACTTGCAGGCAAATACACAAGAAGGAATTTGATTCGCACTGTATATACCCAACCTGCATGCGAGTACTTGCCTACGTTATGGCCTAGAGGTTAGATATATTTAATGAAAATGGAATATATACGGATGAATTCGTTTAAATTCATATATCTAAAACATAGTAGAATTGGATTTCAGATATTATTAAACCAAATAGATATTTGAACAGATTATATACATGTTAAATGCCAAATTACATCCTCATACCAATTCCTGGGCTCTGCTTACCAAGTGGGATCGAATTGGAGCTGTTGGGTTTGTAAAAGAATTTAAAAGGGAGTTTTATGATTTGGATCTATTCATGGTGTTTTTTGGTCCCTTTCCTTCTCAAGATTGTGATTTTTCCTAGCTCCGTGAAGATGGTTTTGTGGGTAAATTTGGTGGAAGGAGCGTACCTTTTCACTTGATCTATAAAACCACCGTCATGACGTGCCGAAGTTGAAAGACACAATGGCCCTTAGTAATAGACATTCATAGAATCGGTTTTAAAGTCACTTTTTGTTAGATGTAGAAAAGTTGCTTTTAAAATTTGGTAGTAACAGATCAAATTTACAAAAGTCTTATTTATACCAATAATTGTGACTCATTTTCATAATTTCGTTATTGTGAAGTGATACACAAACAGATTTCTATTAACCAGATTCGAAAAGTTCTATTGTGATTCTATCATTTTAAATTTAACTTATACTGCTTTTAAACGAAGCAATATTACCTTGCGATTTTTAAGCCCGTAGGAGAGAGACGTATGTGGTGACGGGGTTACACAAGGGAGAAGATGACTCCAAAAGAGAAACTAAGATTAAAAATCGCTTTCGTGTAAAAGCAGTATTAGTTATAGGAAAGCAGCTTTTAAGTATTTATAATTGAAATTTGTTTTATTTCTACGAATGTTTGGTTAAAATCGAACTTAGGCTAGATTCGGATCTATTACTCAGGGCCAATCTAAGTAGAGCCTTAGTACGATTCGAAGGCGTCCATTTGTTAATTGTCTCTGAACACTCTCATGCTGCCAAAATTTCACCCAAAAACTCAACGAAATAACATGCGAAGTCAACGAAGAATCCCTATTAAAAACAAACATGGCTGACGACCGCCATCCATTTTTAATTTCTAATCGAAAAATGAAATGTGATCTGGACGGAACGGTAGCAAAGGGCGTTCGCCTGCGAATTGCCACGAAGTTACTTTTTTATGATAAAAAAATCATTTTTTTTGCATTAATTTCGAGTGTTTCAAAGCCGGTTTTACTGTGATAATATTCGTTGAAAGTAAGTTTATTTGTTCTGATTAAGAGATTCTAAATAAAGTACTTAAATCGCATAGAAAATTGAGCGATTATGCAATGTTCAGAAAAGTAATGGTTTTTTCCGACCGGCTTCTAGATTTGACTGAGAGAGAAAAGATAAAAACTGCACGATGGACACGTCATCGGCGGTTAAGTCAAAATTTTTAACGAATCTGGAGAAACAGGAGCATCTTATCAAGTTGGCCATTCTCCTGACTGCGGCTGTTCTCTGTAAGTTGTATAAACCACGTGGATTCTAAAAGGGTTCAATTGACTATAATTTGACTGTAATTTGTAGCATTTGCCACCAGACTGTTCTCGGTTTTGCGTTTCGAAAGCGTTATTCATGAATTTGATCCGTATTTCAATTATCGCACCACGCGGTTTCTGGCCGAACAGGGCTTTTACAATTTCCACAATTGGTTCGATGACCGAGCATGGTACCCCCTGGGGCGTATCATTGGCGGCACGATCTACCCCGGCTTGATGGTCACATCGGCTGCTCTGTACCGCATGATGTGGCTACTGAACATCACTGTGGATATTCGAAATGTGTGCGTCTTTCTTGCGCCATTTTTCTCGTCGCTCACGACTATAGTCACATATCTGTTGACCAAGGAGATTCATGTAAGTTTATTTTTCTGTTTCATTTTTTACATTCTAATAACTATTGCTTTGTTATTTCTAGAGCACTGGAGCTGGTCTGGTAGCTGCAGCAATGATCTCAATAGTTCCTGGCTATATATCTCGCTCCGTGGCTGGTTCCTACGACAATGAAGGCATTGCAATTTTCTGTATGCTCCTCACGTACTATCTTTGGATTAAGGCTGTGAAATCTGGTGCTATCTTCTGGTCGGCTATGACGGCTTTGGCTTATTTTTATATGGTGTCTTCATGGGGTGGCTATGTGTTCCTTATCAATCTGATTCCTCTGCATGTTCTTGCGCTGATGACGACAGGACGATTCTCCCACAGGATTTATGTTGCATACAGCACTTTGTATTGCGTTGGAACCATACTGTCCATGCAGATCTCTTTTGTTGGCTTCCAGCCCATCCAGAGCTCGGAACACATGCTGGTAAGTCCCTGATGTTTAAATGCCACCATACAATAATTGTTCATGATGAGAATATTTATTATAATTCTTGATAGGAAGAGTATGACACATAATGAGTACTACACACTTCTGATAAATCGTTAAACATAAATCCGCAATTTCTGTGCTAGTTAACTTTTTACTTAAAAATGTTCTCTTTTTCCTTTGCATCGCAGGCCTTAGGAGTATTTGGACTTTGCCAGATTCATGCATTCGTTGATTACATTCGATCGAGGATGTCAAGAGAACACTTTGAGGTTCTGTTTAAGGCATTGATATCGTCGGTGCTGACAATTGTTATTGTTGTTGGGACACTACTCACAGTGACGGGAAAGGTGTCACCTTGGACAGGGCGTTTCTATTCGCTGTTGGATCCTTCGTATGCCAAGAATCACATTCCTATTATTGCATCGGTGTCAGAACATCAACCGACATCATGGTCGTCATTCTATTTCGATTTACAGGTAAGGATTTGTAAAGAATTTGTATGGTGATTGATTGATTAATGTTATGTAAACCGAGTGCCTTTACTTGCATTTTTGTATATCGTACTTCATTTTTATTGCGATGTAATAATTGAAATACATTTTAGCAACGGTTTTATGTAGGAGATTGGGTCAGAAAGAATTTTTTCCTAAAACAATAGATCTAATAAGCTTTATATATAACTGTGTTGTAAGCTTAATTTTAAATTAATTTTAATCTGGAGATAACTAGTTGATAACTCTATTCATTGGTGATTTAACTTCGGTTTAACTAACGATGTTTTGACGTAACTAAGTTTGCTAAAATAGCAATTTGAAAGGTCCGATCCATTAGTTTCTCGACATACATTTTGAACATACATTCTTTGAAAACAGCAAATTGTAAAAGGCAAAACTAAACTAAGACGTTCATTATGTATAACGAATCCTAATTAAAATCTTGCGAATCGATAGATTCTTATAAAGAACTTCGATTCGCTTAAATTAACGCTCCAAATGTCGAAACCTTAGCGAATTTGTTTAGCTCAAAGTGTGAAATCCAATCGAATCATATTATTTATGTCGATTTCCTTTATACACTAGGGATTTCGATCCCGGATCGAAATTTTTTTTCTTTAGTGTGCATGTTCCATTCCTATTCAATTATAGTTTCAAGATTTTGATCCCTGTCAAAGAATGATCGTTTATTTTGGTGTGAAGGAACGCAATCTGGCGAGGGATCAAAATCTTCACAGAAATTAATTTCTTATGTGTAAAGAAAATCTACATTAGTGATAACGCTAGCGAATTGAAAATTGAAATAGCTTTCTATCAACTGTTATTGATTATTTTAACAAACGAAAAAGGAAGTAGAAAATAAATTGTGTTACATTAAGAATGGAAAATAATAATTTAATATTTCAAGAATAATGTGAATCCGTTTCAGAAGCTTGTAATTGAAAGTACCCTTTTAAAACTTAGGGTATATGAGCGTTTAGGCCAACAAAAAAAAGGATTATTGGGAACAATTGGCAATATGTAACTGAATTTTCCGTTTTCCGTCAAAAGAAAAGACTGGCTTATAGTTTTTTTTAGTTACAATTTTATAAGCTTATGCCCCTATTATGGATTACAACAACTCAACTTAGGTCAGTTGTCCTCAACACAACTCAACTCTTAGGCTAGCCGCGCACTAGCAACTTTTAGTTGCCAAACTGTTTGGTTACTTATAGAAAACAGATGAACTGTTTGGTTAAATGTCCGTGAATTTGCAGATAATTATATGTTCAATAAAATGGCGAACTTATTTTAGGCAATCGTTTAGTTTGTGTCCAAACACAAACTTTTTTAGTTGCTCGAACCGAGCAGTTTCGCAACTAAAAGTTGCTAGTGCGCGGCTAGCCTTAGGCAACCAAACAAATTTTTCGTATTATGCAAGTCAACTAAAATCAGTTGTAATGAAAAAATACGTTGCCGTCTTTTAGGAGTCGATTTGCTGTCAAAACCAGCTGCTCAACATGAAATACATACAAAAGCAAGAATAAGAAATTGTATGATGGAATGTTCTCTCGATTTGTTTTTCGGTGATTTGGAAGATGAAAATTTCCTTAATGTAGCCAAAATAAAAAAGAATATCCGTATATTTAATAAACTTATTATATATGTACACTTCTATTCCTAAAGTAGGCATTTTTTTGATTCGAAATAGTTTTCCTAAAACAACCAACGTTCCTCAGCGATTCCACCAATTGTTAAACTTGCTACAGTGAAACAGTGAAAAATAAATAAATGCTCAGCTAACATAGAGCAACAAGTCGTTCAAATTGTGATGGCCATGTAGTTTTCAAACTAAAATACACTCATTACATTCTATTTTTATTAAAATTGTTGTTTAACTTACTGTTTTGTGTCCATATTTTTTATCCGAATGCATATTTTTTCATTAAAATTTTCTACACAACTGCTTCGAACCAGTTGTCTGATTTTGACGCTTATTACAACCGAAGCACAACTCAACTTACTTACATGATACGAAGAGACAACTGAAAAGTCGGCCATTTTGTTAGTTGTCTGCTAATGGACAACTGATGGTGCTTTGACAGTCAACTGGTTGTGATCGATAATACCAATTTTAAGAATTACAACTAAACTATAGTTGAGTTGTCTTCCATTATAGGGGGGTTAATTTTTTTTGGTTGGGCTATAAGCTAAAGCTTAAGCAGAAACTTTTGCCACGTCGTGGCATTGAATTAATCGTATCAGACTATCGTTTTTTTTCCATTCATCTTCAATAGCCCTTTACATTAACAAATTGGCACATAAATGTTCTCAGAGATTCAAATCGGAACCGCAGGTAGGTCAGTCTAATAACGATATGTTTCGGGTATAAAGAAACTATTTTTGTAAACTTGGAAACGTGAATAGCTGCGTTATCGTGTTCAAATATAAATTGCCTACCGAATATTTCATTTGCAAGATCTACTAAAACATTGTCCAAGAGTTCTGCATATTTTTGACTATTCATTTTGGAATAAATTAAACAAAAAGGTGACTTTCCAATCAGTTTTGCTTAAAGTACACCAAACCATTAAGGTTTTTTTCGTCAGAAAATACCACTTCGTCCCAGAATTGAAACTTTTCAGCGAAAGTCAATCTGTTCGCTTTGTGACGTGTTGTAAATGTCGGTTTTGGCATTTGTTAAACGTATTCAATGGTATTATCTGTCGTTAAAATTTGTTGCACTCGCCCTGTTGATACATTTCGCACCAAAATGTTTACAATATTAGAAGAACTTATCGATCTATTTGCAAGTCGTTTAATTTCTCAAATATCCCTAAGTGTTAACGTTGGTTTTCTACCTGGAATTCGCTTCACTCCATAATTTTCCCTGAGATTAATGAAACTTGCTTTTAGAGTTTTACTTTTTTGTGGACTTGCCTTGTTGTTTCCCTCTTTTTTCCATAAAAACTGCCACACGCCTTTTCTCCACATGAAAAATTTTGTGATTTGGTTATTATAAATTGTCGGAAAGACATGCTCATACAGTGGGTTACAGCAACAGCTTAATTGATCCAACCACTTTAAAAACAATAAAATTGCTGTACCGTCAAATTCAAAAAAAGATACCGACAAAATTAAAATTACATGTTGGAACTTGAGGTGTAATTTATAAGTAGTATACCACTTTAAAAGTTCATCGGATACATGTAACCAGAGATACGGCATATTAACAAAAACTATAGTAAAATTCAAGACAACAGCTTATTTCATCTACTTAAAATAAAAGCATTTATTCACCCTTATTCCGATAGTCGTTTTGCTAAAACGCCAGTAAAACGACAAGGCTCTAGAAACGAAAATTGGAATTTTATTGAAACGACTATCGTTATAATGGTTAGAAAAGTGAAGAACATAGAGAACTCTGCCCTTTTCGTATTATTTAACACCAAAATGTGGTCTCTGGAGCCTTCTCGTTTTAAAGGCGTTTTATTAAAACGACTATCGGAATAAGGGTGATTAAAATAATAAATTAAAATTGTGTGGCAGCCCTTGTTGTCTGTCACCGCCTTTAGCCGCTTTGGTATGAAATCCACCAATTTTCAGGTAATTTCTGTGATGATCTTACCCCACTCAAAAGAACCTTTTTTTAGATCATTTCGGTTGGTTTTTGTTATATTTGTGTCCAGCAGGGCCCCAGATTTTCAATAACATTAATATCAGGTGACTGTGCTGGTGGTGTCATTAAATGGACACAGGTCCATATCAGCCAGGACTGCACAATTCCATCCTTGTGCTTAGGATCGTTATCCTAATAAAATTAAAAATTGTCTTGTAACTCCAACTTTACCGCGTTTTGCAGCAAATTTTTCTCAAAATCTTTAAGAACATGGTTTAAAACCCAATGGTCCATTCCATAATCCCTTCAGCAAATTCCAAATTACCAATACCTGTAGCAGACATGCAGGCCTAAACCATGTACATATAACGCCGCCATGCTTTACTGTAGGCTTGTCATTTTCTTCTTTAAGTTCCGTACTAAGCTTTCGCCACACGTAAGTCATTCCATCTGATCTAAGACTCGTCCGAGAAAATGACGGTGTTCTTAAAGTCCGAGACCTTGAAAACATGTTCTTTAGCAAAGGCAAGACGAATTTGTTGATTTTTTTCTTCTGTTAAAATGCTTTTTTCGAGCTACTCGACCATGAAGATCATGATTGTGAAGCACGCGGCTAAAAATCACAAATATAACTCGAAGGCTCTTAAAAATTGAGCTTTTTATTTATGATACCACCCAATTATCCGTATTTCATACTTACACTACAGTTTATTGACATATTATCCATATAAACATCATTTACTCAAAAATTCACACTACAATATTTAAGTTAAATATGCATAAAGGAAAGAAACATTCCAGATCGTTATCGATTGCACTATATATTTCTTCAATCACTTTAGTAGCAATGGTTGAAAATCAATGTCCAGACCTCCGACGCACGTGACACTTCAATGCATTGACAATTACACCAAAGCGTAATATTAGGAGAGAATATACTGCGAATAAAATTCGTCGTTATAGGAGTGTGAATTAAATTTATTCATCGGCTAGCTATTAACATTAACCATTCAACTCATTTTAATCAATCTGATGACAATGTTTTACAAACAAGAGTGCGAGTTAATGTCCATAATTGTTGAGTTGAAATGCATCGCCATGTCCTCTTCATTTATCACTATGATTTTTAACACTTTGATCGCTGATACCAGAGCCACTCAAATGAGTGTAAAAAATCCCAAAAATTCTAACCTCAACTTTTGCTATATTTAATTTCAGATTCTAGTATTCCTCTTCCCCGCTGGATTGTATTT
The DNA here is from genome assembly GCA_911387755.1 of Chrysotoxum bicinctum. Lineage (NCBI taxonomy): Eukaryota > Metazoa > Arthropoda > Insecta > Diptera > Syrphidae > Chrysotoxum > Chrysotoxum bicinctum. Next base: position 98,261,211 of record OU426989.1, read on the forward strand.
CTGTTTCTCCAAATTGACCGACTCAAATATTTTCATCATTCTCTATGGCGTAACGAGTATTTATTTTGCTGTAAGTTCAATCAATTTTCTTAAAATGTTGTATGGTATTTTTAAATGGATTGTCTGTTTGCAGGGTGTAATGGTTCGTTTGATGTTAGTTTTGGCTCCTGTGATGTGTGTTCTCTCCGGAATTGCCATATCGCATTTGTTAACAAAATACATCAAATGTGTTGATTCTGGAGCCAGTAAACCAGTGGAACATAACAAACGACATCAAAAAAAGCTAGAACAGCAGACAGCTGTTAAGAAAGAAGTAGCCATTGGATTTGTGGCCATCATAACGATGATGTTGATCACGTACACATTCCATTGCACATGGGTGACATCAGAGGCATACAGTTCGCCAAGCATTGTCCTTTCAGCTAGATCTCACGATGGCGGTAGAATTATTTTTGATGATTTCCGAGAGGCATACTATTGGCTGCAAATGAACACGCCAGAGGTTAGTATATATACATAGATAGTCGTCTTTTCGATGGAATTTCTGTTTTGTAAGTGATGATAATATTTTTAATTCTTGATAGGAAGAGTATAAGTGAACGAGATTCACGATGATTATAAATGATTCTGAAATTTAAGTTGTAAAATAAGAGATTATATTCATTGTTCTTGTTATTGAGACTTATTTATTTTTTTATTTTATAGGACGCTCGCATAATGTCGTGGTGGGATTATGGCTATCAAATAACAGCAATGGCCAATCGCACTATACTCGTGGACAACAACACGTGGAACAACACTCATATATCTCGAGTTGGTCAGGCGATGGCTTCATCGGAGGAGAAGGCCTACGAGATCATGCGAGAACTGGATGTAGACTATGTGTTGGTTATATTTGGAGGACTGACAGGCTACTCTTCAGATGATATAAATAAGTTCCTTTGGATGGTCCGCATCGGGGGCAGTACTGATCGAGGTGCACACATCAAAGAAAAAGACTACTATGCTGCAAATGGGGAGTTCCGGGTTGATAAAGAAGGCTCACCCACATTGCTGAATTGTCTCATGTACAAAATGTGCTACTATAGGTTTGGTCAGGTTTATACGGAGGGTGGAAAGCCTGCTGGCTATGATCGAGTGCGAGCCGCTGAAATCGGCAATAAAGACTTCGAATTGGACGTCTTGGAGGAGGCGTATACCACAGAACATTGGCTGGTAAGGATTTACAAAGTAAAGGATCTACGAAACCGTGGAGTCTAATTAATCTAGTCCGCCCGAGCCACCTCTACTCAATCACCACTCTATATACTTCACACAAAATAATTATTTTATTTAACATTTTTTATGTATTTAATCTACACTTTATAGTATTCATAGTTTTTTTATAACTGAAATGAAGAAGAAGTCTCGACATATTTAAATTATATCTTTTACTCTATATCGCATACTTTATGCTTCTAAGCCATTCTCAGAAAACGTTCCAAGAACCGAACTTAAAAAGATAATCTACTTATAATTTTCTAAACTATTTTTTTTACTATTTTAAAATACCTAGTGCTTTGTTTTGTTAGTTTTTTTTTTATAAATAAAATACAAGCAAACAGATATGTAAGGTTTTCTTGTGTACTAAACAAATATGTATGTCATTTGGACATAAGTGAAAATAAAAAGTATTAAAAAAGACAATTAAAAACCATACAAATGAGTTATCATTTTCGAAAGATACAAAACGCGCTGAAGAGGGTTAGTAAATTTGTTGCACAATTATCAATAAATAAATAAAGTATACAAAATTAATGATTTATTTTGTATCGATTACAATTCCATTTCGAATGAAAGCGATATGTAGAACCTGGGCCCGTATCGCGTAAGAGTAAAATGATCATAGATTAATTGATTGTCGTTTTGACTCTCTCTCTCTCTCTCTATTTCTTTATTGATATGATAGAGACAGCTATAGTCAAAATGGTAATAAAAAAAATTGAAAGCTATCACCTTAGCCGTTTCCTCTCCTGGCTGAAAGAAGCATCGAGGAAAATCGTGATGCCGCTGGTCAACTGATGTGTTAACAATTAAAAAATAAACATGATAGCCCTATCGAGGTATTCGTTCGGAAGAAGTTCCGAAACCATAGTCAGTTCCGATTGGAACTTAGATTTCGTTCGAGATATCCACTTCATAACAAACAAAAATGAAGCATTTATTCTATTCCATTTTTCTTAAAATAATCCGCAACTATTTTCTGTCGGAGAATTTTCGAAGAAATTTAACGCACAACTGTCAAAAATTCTTTGCTGAATGTACTTAATCGCAATGCGTTGATGAGCGTCACATTTTATAGGAAGATTTTCCGATATGTCAATCGGACAGCGTACCTCGGTAGAAAATTCTCCGATTTCGAACAAATCGGAAAATAATTTTCTCCGAACGGATACCTCGATAGGGCTGAATGTACATATTTAATAATGATTAAGTCCCTTATTGTGAGTGTCGTTCAACATAATCAACCCGACAATATTCCAAAGCATCGACAAATTCATGCTTATTTTGGGATTCGAACGAATAGCTAATTCGATAGAATAGATATTTTCGTTCGAATGAACTGGGGCCCTATTTTGTATTACGAACGATTAAGTAAAACGAAAAAGGCGTACAAAGGATGATGCTAAGCTTAACCGAAAAAAAACATTTTTTTTGAAGCGCAACCAACTTCTCGACTATTAGGAATGTCAACAATTGACATAAATAAATGAAAAAAATTATGGTGCTTATTTTGACATTCTCTTTCGTTGGAAAGTGAGTCGAATTCGTTGAAACTTAATTTTGAGACTCGGCGATTAGAATGTTAATCGAACAAATCGAAAGTTCACCCAATCCATAGAAAGTTCATTCATTTGCGAAAGCTAATTCAATTTTGACATTCGTTTGAATTTTTCTGTCGAGTAAACAACAAAACTTGTAAGTTTTTAATTATTTCATGGAAAATAAATTACTTTTATTATTTGTTTTGTTGTTTTATGTTAAAAGGTAGCATTCCAACTGGACAAACCGCGAACGAAAGCAAAAGTTAATTAAAATAATGGAAGAAAACCCGGAGGTAGCAAAGGGATTTTTTTTACCACCCGCGTTGATACGGAAAGAAAGAAAGCATCCACTATCCTTCTCCTCTGCACTTCTTCAACACCATCTTAATTTATAAACAACACAAATGCCATATTTTTATTTATTATTTTATGTTTTTATCCAAGAAATTTAAATTATTAAACAATAAACAAAACAATTACAAATAAACAAAGATTTCACCCTTTGGTTTTGACATTTCACAAACACTTCTCTTTTGTTTTTGATATTTTAGTGTGACCAAGTGTATACGAAAAAAAATAAAAATTTAGAACGCGTCATGAACAACTTATTTTTTTTTAAGAATAGTTTCAAAACAGCTGAGTTGACACAAAAAATGTAATAAATATGTAGTTCTTTATAGTTAAACTTTACTTTATAATTAAAAAGTGTATTATTTATTTTGTTTCTTGATTATTTATTCAACATCTATAAAATGTTTAGAAACAAAAAAAATGTAAAACGGTCATACTAATTCAAATAGAAATATAGTAAATGTCAAACAGTTGACAATGAAAATGAATCTTTTTTGAAGTTCATTTTATGCTATCTTTCGCAAATGAATGTTATTCGTTCGAATCTCAAAATTAAGAAAGTTCATTCGAAGGAATAGAATCATTCTAACGAATAGACTATTCATGAGAATGTCAAAATAAGCATGTATAAATCAAGAAACGATAAAACGAAAGTTAAACGATAGGTATATGGCAGTCGTCAGAACTAACGAGTATCGTTAAAATTAAACGACCGGTAAAGTTTAAATTTGAAAAACATCAATAAAAACTGACATTTTAAAATTTGGGAGCACAGGAAAACAGTAGTACCCCTTGGTCCCCTTGGCATAATGGTTAGTGCGTTGGACTGTCATGCGGAAGGTCTCGAGTTCGATTCTCAGCCGCTGCAAGAAGGTGTACTGCTTCTTGCGAGGAATTGACAAATTCTCCAAGAGTATCTCTTGTCATGGAAAGTGCTGCTCATTAGCCGTTCGGAATCGGTAGAAAATTGTAGGTCCCCTCCGTTCCTAGTTACACGCACACAGGAATGGTTGAGAGTTGTAAGTCACTAGGTCTTGGTTCACTCCGAGCTGTTGCACCACCAGATTTATTTTATTTTTTTAGAAAACAGTATGGTAAGTTTATTGATATCAAAAAGAAGTAAAATAACGGTACAACTTTCCTGTATAATAAAATACTTGATTTATGTTCAAATTTTTATGTAACCTAAATTGTGTTCCAAATTAATAAACAAAAACGTATTTAGAAGGCAACTTCAAACCCTATTTAATTTACACATTTCTGGTCACACTTGAATTTTAAATTATCGTTTGTAAATAAAATTGTTGTTTATTGATAAATTCAAGCGAGACGTTAAAAATCAAAATGGCATTTGTTTTATTTGTGAAAAGAGAAGACGGTGAGGAGCAGTTGTAGATATAGGTGAAGGATAATGGATGCATCATATAAATTTGATGCATCCATTACCACTAACATTATACTAAACTTATGTACATATATGTTTTATGAATCTATTCGCCAGAAAAAATTGAACGAGAATGAAATGACATTTCTTTCGACCGATTCGAAAGATAAATGAAATTTCCATTGATAAAGTGAACTTTCTAATCGTACGAATGTCAAAATACAAATTACTCGAATTCGACATACTTTCTATTGAAATCGAATGTCAAAATAAGGCTGAAAGTAAACTTTCTAATCGTAAGAATCTCAAAATACAAATTACTCGAATTCGACATACTTTCCAGTGAAATCGAATGTCAAAATAGGGCTGATTTTCTTTTTGGTTAAGTGTATTCTTGGAACACATCTATCGCAAAGTTTCTGATATTGTAAATTGTAAAGTTTCCTACACGTTAAGTAAACGTCTTAAAACTGCTTGTTTTAGGTAGTAAATCAATCACCTGCTTATTTAACGTCAAACAGCGACGAGTATGGCTCAGATGACGGGCGTTTACTTTGCTTATTTCCTTCAATGTTAAAAAAAAATTAAGATATTTTTTCCAACTTTATTCTCATTTTAAATTATTAGTCACTTAACAAATTATGCAATATAATAGACGTAATTGTACCGCTACAAAGAGTTTACAATGTTTACCATTGTAGTTTACTATACGAATTCGTGCCGAAGAGCTTACGATTTGTTGGACAAGATTTTCCATATATACAGTGATCTACAAAAATTTGCGTACAGATAAAATATCGAAAAAAAGAGGCATTGCTCACAAGCGGTATGTGATAAATTTTCTTTGCAAGTATATTTCAATATATCAATGTTCAAATAATCATTTAGTTCAACATTTTTATTTTTATTTAAACAAACGACAAAACAAAAAAGTTGATAAATTCGTTCTAAAAAAGTTTGTGTGTAACTGATTCTTTCATTCTTTCGGACTACGTGGATGCTTGTTCGAGTTGGACAACGAGCGAGCTATTAAGCGTATGGTGAAACAAAATAGTTCACAACTGCTAGGACGATCAGGGCCAGCATCGCGGAAGACTAAAGCGATCGCTCAACTAATTGATTGTCGTTTTGACTATAGCTGTCATTTTCATATCAATAAAGAAAGATAGTGAGAGCGATTGTGAAAACGACAATCAATTATTCAACGATCGCTTTGGTATTACTCGATAAGGGTCCAGGGGTGGAATCGCGTAAGGTGATCGTTGATTATCAATTTGTTGATTGTCGTTTTGACCATCGCTCTCTCTATAATTGTTAATTGATATTGTTGTGAACAGAGCTTTATACTACTACAGCGCCATCTGTTGGAAAACTGCATATCTAATTTATGGAAGAAACAAAAAGCTCTTTTCCAATGTCAAATGTATTTCCCCTTATTCCAATCATCTAGAACATTCCAAGACGAGAAGCTGCGCGAATTTTCGAGAACAACTAACATGAGTATATAAGGGAGTGCTCGCGGTGAGCACGACACAGTTGATTTTTGATTACGGAAGTGTGCAAAACTCTGCTTATTGGATTGTGTAAAACAAGTGTGATTTTAATTTGAATAAAGTATTTGAGTTGGTTATAAATAAAGATTTACTGTTTTGAATTGGAAAGTGTGAATAAAGAAGAGATACTAAAAAGAGTAATAAGTTTTATTTAACGAACCTTGGAAAAATATTACAATATGATAGAGGCAGCTATAGTCAAAAACGACAATCAACGAATTGATAGTCAACTATCACCTTACGCGATTCCACCCCAGGTCTAAACTCGAAATTCATCATCACAGACACTAAAGTGCACCACAGTTCGAAATGGATTTAAGTCGTGCACACTCAGAAAAAAACTATTACTGAACAAAATTAGCAAGCAGAAGCTGACTTAGGCTAGGACCGCACTTACGATTTTTCGTCGAGGCGATTAAAAAGTCGTAGTCGCTAGAAATTATTGTCATGCACGCACTTGCGATTTTTTGCCGCGCGATTATTTAATCGCGAAAAATAAAACACACTACTTTTTATGTGAGTGCACGCATTTGATACAAATAAGTAGCGACAGAAAAATCGCTTGAAAAAATAGAACTTGTTTCATTTTTATAATCGCTACGATTTTTAAGTCGCATGTGCGTGCATTCGCATTTAAGTCCATGTGTCTTACTTTTTGCGACTAAAAAATCGTGGATTAAAAATCGCAAGTGCGTGCATGCCAATTTCTCTTTGCGACTACGATTTTTAAGTCGCAGTAATTTGAATCGCAAGTGTGGGCATATCCATTTGAGTACATGTGTTTCATTTAAGTTTACGATAATCGCATCGCAAGAAAAATGAAACAAATTGCGACTTTTAAATCGTCATGATTTGTTGGTAGCAAGTGCGTTCATTCTCATTTAAATTCATGTGTTCTATTTTTGCGACTAAAAATTCGAGCGATTGAAATCGCAAGTGCGGTCCTAGCCTTATGGCGCTTACAAGTGCCGAGATGCTGGGTATTTCCAACTTATAGTACTTCCAGCAAAATAATTATCTCATATAACGCGCGTATATGGATTTTATGAAATAACTCATACCTGCTACGAGCTCCACCACAAAGCACACATCAACCCTATACAAAATAGAATACCCGTGGCATGCTTTTGAAAGAGATACATATGTACATCAGCAGGACCAGTGGACTTGATTTTATCTTCGATGTGTTAGTTATCGGGCTGTCATAATATATGAGCCTTCGAACCCAAGATGATGTTGAATCATTTACGTTCTTGACAAATGACCAGAGATTTCTACTGCCTTTGGGATATGGAGGATTTCCTTAAGATCTGTTTATGTAAGAATTTTGTTCTTTTTATATAACAGCGTTGCATTTTTTCTGATTTGTTTGTGCATTTTCTAAATTTTTCTCTGTTAGGTTGGGTTGGCTTTGTAAGAGCAGAAACTTACTTCTCTCAACGTAATCACCCTTATTCCGGTAGTCGTTTTAATAAAACGCCTTTAAAACGAGGAGGCTCCAGAGACAACATTTTGGTGTTTAAATAAAACGAAAAGGGCAGTGTTCTCTATGTTCTTCACTTTTCTAAGCATTATAACGATAGTCGTTTCAATAAAATTCCAATTTGCGTTTCAAGAGCCTTGTCGTTTTACTGGCGTTTTAGTAAAACAACTATCGCAATAAGGGTGAATAACTTCCTTACAGCTTCTATTCAACCAGGTGGGTCATTCCGTAACTTTCAAAACGATAATCGTCAAAACGATTATCATTAACGTTATCGTCAATAATTTGCTTCACGTAACTTTATCACTATCGTCTCGTCAATCGTTTTTTGTATAAGATCGTTCAGTTAATTTCAGATACTCTTATACTGTGACTGAAATGTCAAAATGAAATTTATGAAAGACAATGCTTGTTCGATAACTTGAAAATGTAAAACCATTGCTTTATTTCGGACTTTTCATTTTCGCTAGAAAGATTCCATTTAATCCACAGGGGACATAACTTGGCTTCCAAGATATTTTTCGTTTCCGAAACTATTTTGGATAATGTGCTTTGTGCAAGAGCGAGTCCAAAATCGTTGCCTGTCAACCATTGGTACCCTCCGCCACCCAAAGTCTCAATAGTTACAGCAAATCATAATATTGATGGTATATACATATGTACATATGTAGAACGGCAACCATCCGGCAAGTTTATTGTTTGAAGTATCATTAAAAAGGCTTCTTTTGAAATTCGAAAACGTTGAACAAAACTATAATGGTTTAAATTATTTTACAACAATAAGTAAGAAAGATTACTTACATATGTACATATTTATGTATTGTATGTGAAAAAATATACTTACATATGGGTTGAAAGAGATAGAGGGTCTGATTCATCTCTTAATTGTCTTCGTAACCGTATTAATTGTTTTATTTTTGAATTTTCATTTTCACTATGTACATAGCAAAACTAAATTGCGACGAAACATTTTGACTTCAGTTTGATTAAATACTCGTAGTAATAGAAATTAATGACAGACGATACCTATTTAGCTATCGTGCAAACGATATCGTTTTGACGATATCACTTTGGCGATTATCGTCTTACGTGAAGTGAGACTATCGTCAGAACGATATCACTTTGACGATTATCGTCTTACGTGAAGTGAGACTATCGTCAAAACGATATCGTCCGACGATAATCGTTTTACGGAATGACCCCCCAGGTCTTTTCTTTAAATCTTATACTTTTTTCTATAAGGAATAAAAGCACACATCCCAAGAGAAACCACTTCGGCACTGGCATCAGCGTCATTATCGAGTATTTCCTCCAATTAAAGATTCGAAAGAAGTTATTAATACCTACCCAGTTGGCTTTCTGGTATTGCCAAATATGTTTTTGTATTTGTGTTCAGTTAAATAAAATCTATAAACTTATAATTGAAATTGATCTCTGTATCAATCGATGCGATGTATCTAAGGACTTAGTGCTTTACCTGCAAAGCTATTACTTGAATTTCCAGGGATAAAACTTTAATTAACAAAACGTTTATACATTAATGAAAGTCCTATATTTTTTTAATTAAATAGGTACTATTCAAAAATATAAATTGATAAATTCGTTTAAATAAAAAATGCATTCCGAAGTGATTTTAGTCTTATTAATCCGTTATAGAACATCCATAGATGTATTCGTCCCATTGGTAGCCTTTATTTGTTCTTGTGAAATGAAATTTAATACATCCAGCTTAGTTACGATTCCTTTCAATACTTCCTTGCCATCGATTTTGTCTACAACCAAAACAGAAGTTTCAATTTCTAGCACTCGTGCAACTTTGCCCAAGATTGCACTTGATGTTACAATTATTGGTTTCTTGTTTAATGCCTTAATAGCTGGATCTGTATTTTGTCGGTTCATGCTAACTATTTGGTTTATGAGGGTTTCTTGATTGACGACACCCAAGATTGATCTTAAAAATGCAACAAATTTTGAAAAAAAAAAATCAACCACATTAAGTTATTTTCTTACCCATTGTCCTTATGTACAAGCGAAACTTGCTGAATGTTATGCTTCTTCAATACTGTAATAGTTTCCCGAATTGTAGCTGATGAATCAATCGTCACTGGGCTTACAAGTTCGAGGGCTGAGAGTGTATGGTTCCACCACCAATGCTCGTGTTCGTTTACGACTTCTTTGAATCCTTTAGCTTCCATCCAATTGTCAGAGACAAATTTTGTCATGTAGTTACGAATACTATCGGGAAGAATAACAACACAACGTTGACCCTCTTTAAGAGTTCGGGCAGCCTTGAGTGCTCCAGCTAGAGCTGTGCCACTGCTTCCACCACTTAGAATACCTTCTTCTTTGTTAAGTCGTCGTGCCATTTGGAAACTCTCTTTATCTACCGACTTCACCCATTGGTCTACTACTGAATGATCCAGAACTGTTGGAATGAAGTCATATCCAATTCCTTCAACTTCATACGTCTGAACATCAGACACGTTCAAATTTTCCGGTCGTGCTAGAATAGATCCATAAGGATCCACCCCTACAATTTGGCATGAGGGTAGTTTTTCCTTGATTTTACGTCCGATTCCAGCAATAGTTCCTCCAGTCCCTGACCCACAAACAACCATATCGACTTGGTTGTCAAGTTGCCAGAGAATTTCAGCAGCAGTTCCATCGTAATGAGCTAAGGGATTTCCAGGGTTTCGATATTGATCCAATACAATGGAGTTCTTGATTTCCTTTTGCAGGCGCTGAGAAACGCAGATTAGACCTTCAGGTGAGTCAAAGGGTGCTTCGGTGGGAGTACGAATAATTTTGGCTCCCAGTATACGCAAGGCGTAAACTTTTTCATTGGACATTTTCTCAGGCATCACTATGATGCATTTGTAGCCCTTAACGGCGCAAGCCATCGCAAGACCAATACCAGTATTTCCTGAAGTGGGTTCGATCACAGTGTAGCCAGGTTTTAGAAGACCCTTTTCTTCGGCTTCCTGAACCATTCGGTAGCCTATGCGATCCTTAACTGAACCACCAGGGTTGAGGAATTCACATTTGACATCTAGGAATAAAAAAAACTTGTTTATTGAGATGGATTTTTTTAAAAGCTAAGATAAGTTTAGCTTACACATTTCACACTTGATGCCCTCTGCTTGGGGAATATGATTTAATTTTACCAATGGTGTACATCCTATGACACTAAGGATATCAGGTGTGATCTTTGTGCGGTGGGCACTGAAATAAAAATATAAAACATAATAATTATTTAAAGTTGAATTGAGCAACTGAATCAATAATAAAAATATAATTAGTACGTATACGCCCGAGCGAACAAATAAAATTTAAGGAGTTTAAGAAATGTGTAGTTTATTTCTAGAACTATGAATGATAAATCTTTCAATTTCAATTTATTTTGCATTCATTTCACTTAAATCTAATTAACAAATATATAATTATATAATAAAATGATGGAAAAAGAATACAATAAAATCAATCTATAACTATAAAGTTAGTCAGCCTTATTTTGAGATTCGAACGAATAGCTAATTCGATAGAATAGATACTTTCATTCGAATGAACTATTCATATTTTGACATTCGAACGAAAAATGTTCATTGTCGAATGATTGCATAAAATGAACCTCAATTAAATTCATTTTCGAAATCAGCTGTTTGAAATTTACTGACATTTCTATCTGATTTAGTATGACCAAGCTGTTTTTTTTTTGATAATTTTTATTTCAAAAAAAAATATGGTCTAAAAATAAAACTTTATTATTTAAGCAAAATAAAGTAAAGATAAGTGATGCTAACGGCCCGGTAAGGTTTGAATTTGAATACATCAATAAAAACTGACATTTTCAAATTTTGGAGCATTTAGAAAACAGTATGGTAAGTTTATTGATATCAAAAAGATGTTAAATAAGGGTAAAACTTCCCTGAATAATAAAATACTTGATTTATGTTTTAATTTTCATGTAAACTAATTTTGTTTTCCCAATTGATAAACAAAAAAAGAAGGCAACTTCAAAGCCACATAATTTACACAAATCTGGTCACACTTGAATTTTGAACTACCATTTGTAAATTGTTTCATGAAAATAATTGATAAATTGAAGACGTTAAAAAATCAAAATGGCATTTGTTTTATGTATGAAAAGAGAAAACGGTGAGGAGCAGTTGTATAGGAGAAGGATAATGGATGCATCACATCCATTTTATGCATCCAATACTACTAACATTATACTAAACTTACATGTTTCATGAATCTATTCGCCTGAAAAAATTGAACGAGAATGAAATGACATTTCTTTCGAACGATTCGAAAGTGAAAATTTGCTTAGTTTTCGAAAGATAAATGAACTTTCCATTGATAAGGTAAACTTTCGAATCGTTCGAATCTCAAAATACAAATTATTCGAATTCGACATACTTTCTAATGAAATCGAATGTCAAAATAAGGCTGATTATACAGCCAGCTCAATTTTAACCTCAACTGTAAAAACTACTTCCATGACTCTCTAACTTACGATGAAATATCCATGATTTTCAAAGCAAGGTGTGAGCTCCTTTCCCTAAATGGTACCCCGTATAATGGAAGCTTTAATCAATTTTGTACGCTCTGCAATCTGAAATCGAAAGAAGATTGCTTTCACATTATCAGTATATGCCCCATATTCAGACCGCAAAGGCTAATATTCTCTGGAAAAGAAACTCTATCGATGCAGGAAACTATACAACTTCTAAATGAGTGCGACTGGAAAACCCTAAGCAGTTTTTTAAAAACAGTTTATAAGTATAGGATGTTATTAATATCAGAATATTTTTGAGTCTTTAATATTTATTTTATGTATTGAAAATTTAATTTAATTAACAAAATACATGTATGTATAAACATTTGCTAACCAGGCTGACGGCTTAGCCATAGCTCTTAAATTCATATATTGTAATCTAAATTCAATATCGAAATGTAAATAAATGAATCACTTACTTACTTACTTACTTACTTACAATCACAAGCAAGATCACTACATTACCAGGTACGGTCGTAAATGTGTAAAACCTAATTTTTATAACCCGTAAAAACAAAATAATTTTAAATTGCATATGTCTCATCTGTAACCAGTTGTTGCGGGAGGTGTTGTATAAGTAAGATTGGCTGATGTATACTATCTCTCTCTCTCTCTCTTTATGAATAATAATTATGTATTTTAAATTATCAGCCTTATTTTGAGATTCGAACGAATAGCTAATTCGATAGAATACATACTTTCATTCGAATGAACTATCCATATTTTGATATTCGAACGAAAAATGTTCATTGTCGAATGATTGCATAAAATGAACCTCAATTAAATTCATTTTCGAAATCAGCTGTTTGAAATTTACTGACATTTCTATCTGATTTAGTATGACCAAGCTGTTTTTTTTGATAATTTTTATTTAAAAAAAAATATGGTTTAAAAAAAAAACTTTATTATTTAAGAAAAAGAAAGTAAAGATAAGTGATGCTAACGGACCGGTAAAGTTTGAATTTGAATACATCAATAAAAACTGACATTTTCAAATTTTGGAGCATTTAGAAAACAGTATGGTAAGTTTATTGATATCAAAAAGAAGTTAAATAAGGGTAAAACTTCCCTGAATAATAAAATAAGTAATTTATGTTTTAATTTTCATGTAAACTAATTTTGTTTTCCAAATTGATAAACAAAAAAAGAAGGCAACTTCAAAGCCACTTAATTTACACAAATCTGGTCACACTTGAATTTTGAACTACCATTTGTAAATTGTTTTATGAAAATAATTGATAAATTGAAGACGTTAAAAAATCAAAATGGCATTTGTTTTATGTATGAAAAGAGAAAACGGTGAGGAGCAGTTGTATAGGAGAAGGATAATGGATGCATCACATCCATTTTATGCATCCAATACTACTAACATTATACTAAACTTACATGTTTCATGAATCTATTCGCCTGAAAAAATTGAACGAGAATGAAATGACATTTCTTTCGAACGATTCGAAAGTGAAAATTTGCTTAGTTTTCGAAAGATAAATGAACTTTCCATTGATAAGGTGAACTTTCGAATCGTTCGAATCTCAAAATACAAATTATTCGAATTCGACATACTTTCTAATGAAATCGAATGTCAAAATAAGGCTGAGTGTTGATTGATCTAACATATAATAATAATCTTTTCCAATTAACATAGAAAAATCTAACGGTTACTCGGTTACCTCTCTAACAATGCATAAATACATATAAAAGGTGGCGCGAAATTAATCATGCAGTTTTTTTTCGAATTACTTTTTTACTAAATAAAACAAAATGATTTTGAGTAATGGAAATCTTTATTTGGACCTTTATAATTATTTCTGTTAAGTGAAAAAGATGATATCCGTCAAGTGGCTGCTCCATTTATTAGGCTTAATAAAAACTAATTACACTGCGTTACACGATTTTGGTACCCTTTTAACTGTTGGCTGAAATGAATAGGTAATGAGTCATATATTAAATGTCCCAAACATACTCGTATGTGGTATCCATCACGTCTAGTTTTTGAGGTACATGCCAAGTATGATTTCTACTACCTTCACCTTAGGCGTTACCGTTATAGTTCCCATTTTACAATGTATTGCACTCTTTTATTATTTTGTATTGTTTATTAATCGTGTCCATTCGATAACGTTGATATCTTGTACATATTTATTTGAAAAATCCAATATAAATACTGGACTAAGTGGTCGTCGCAATTGCTTAAATGCACCAAATAAGTTTTGTTACGTTTGCGGACAGTATATATATAGCTTTATGGCTTGAACCTAGTAATCATTTATTGATTGCTACTTCTGCATGACTGACATACGAGGTTTTACTAAAAAAATCAAGCACAACATCAAGTATCCTGACGTTCCTTCAATGCCGAAACCAGTACCTGCTCCTTTATATCCCTCCAATAATGAAATTGAGATTTCAGAAGAACCAGATTTGCTAAATATTGTGGAATATAATGACGGAAGCAGCGAAGTTCCTGAGGTTTTACCTTCAACAAGTTCTCTTGGCCAACCACATCTAGTAAATCAAAATAAATTGAATGATTTGGTACGAGACTTAGGTTTATCAATTAGACTGAATTACTAGGATCTAGATTGAAAGAGTAGAATTTATTGGCTTCTAACAGAAATGTATCTGTGCAACGAAAACGTAATAGAAAAATGGCTTCATTTTATTCAAATTTTGAAAACATATGTTACTGTAACGATATAGAAACTTTGATGAGTGAGTTGAACATTCCTTACAAAACACAAGACTGGCTATTATTTATTGATGGTTCAAAAACAAGTGTGAAGGTGGTATTGCTGCACAATGGTAACAAGTATGCGTCAGTACCAATAGCATATTCAACTGTTTTAAAAGAAACATAAAAATTTCATATTTCAATATTGAATTTAATAGAATACAAAGATTACAGCTGGAAAGTATGCGCTGATCTTAAAGTTATAGCTATTTTGCTCGGACTACAGGGTGGATTTACCAAATACTGTTGTTTTCTTTGTAGAAAAGCACTATGCTATAAAAGTATGGCCAGAAAGGACAGAGCTTATTTGCGGAAAATCTAATGTGAAAAATATACCATTAATTGATCCTAACAATGTCATTTTACCACCACTCCACATTAAACTTGGTTTGATAAAAAATGATGTCAAGGCTATGGATAAAGAGAGAGATGGCTTCTTATATTTAAAAACAGTTTTTTAAAAGTTAAGTGATGCCAAACTGAAAGAAGGAATTTTGTGGGACCACAAATACGCACATTTATTAAAGACCCACATTTTGGAAAAAAGCTTAGTAATAAGAAACTTGATGCCTGGTCATCACTGAAAGCAATCATGAAAGGGTTTTTAGGGAACCACAAGGCCAAAATTGTGGAAGAGCTATGGTATAGTTAACGACATGTTAAAAGCATAGGAAAACCTTGGTTGCAGAATGTCATTAAAAATTCACTTTCTTCAATCTAATTTTTCTTTTTTTCCGTCTAATCTTGGTGCGGTGAGTGATGAGGGGTGCCACCAGGATATAAAGAAACTTGAAGAACGATTTCAAGGCCGATGGGACACAACTCGTTTAAAACGAGAAGAATATTCAAAGCACAAAAGAAAAAGTTAAAGTTACACGATATTTTGTATTAAAATTTTATAATATAATTTTTTTGAGTTTTTGTTACTTAAATAATAAAATAAAACTTGATAAATGTAAAAGTTTCTGGTTGATTTTATCAGATTTCTTTAAAATACGTTTTGGCCTTTTAATTTTTTATATAATTTGGCACAGTCTTACGGAAGAAAAATGAGACGTGATGAAAAGAAAATTTTTATGTAAGTTTAATAAATGATAGGTATAAATAAGAAAACATGACATTTCAAAGCGTGTAATTATTAATAGTAAGAATAAAAAGTAGAGGTCCTAAGTAGCTGCCTTGTGGCACCTCGGGGTAGCTAAGAAATCATCAGAAAAGGTAGATCTGTATCGAACTTAGTAATAACGGTTTTTAGGTAAGAAGAAATCCATCTTAAGTAGATAGGGTCAGGTCCAAGGGTAGATAGTTTGAATAGAAAAATGAGTTGAAACAATTTCGACTTCTTTTTCGTTCTCTAAGGCTGAGAGGTTAAAGGATAGAAATTCAACGAGGTTATTCGTTGTGAATCTACCTTTGACAAAGCTGTTTTGTCTGGGGGAAATGAGATACTTTGAACTAAAATTTAAAATTTCATATAAAATGCTTTCAAATATTTTGAGAATATGTGAAAGTTTAGCAATTGGTCGATAGTTTGTAACTTCATACTTTGGGCCCTTTTTGTGTATTGGGGTTATGAAAGACATCTTCCATAACTAAAGAAGTTCTCCTTGAGATAGGGATAATCCAAAGATTTTTGAGAAGGAAAGAGAAAGAGTAAAAGAGTATTTGTTGAGATATACATGGGTGATTCTACAAACGATGGAATTTTCGGTGGCCCAAGAAATATTTTAAAATCCGTTCAATTATTTAATCTGATTTTTTTTTATAAAATTAAATCTTGTTGATATCTACCTGGCCTAACAATATTATTAGGTTGACCTTATTTTATCTTGCTCAAAAAATTCTTCAAAGTGTCTGATTCTCAGTCCCCTGACGTGTCCCCAGTGTGTTTTCGCAAAGAAAAATTATTACCGTTCTCTTATTTCAGGTCTCATACTTAGATGAATTGCACCAAAGTTACGGAAAATAACACATCTTTGCTACGAAATAGATAAATATTTTTTAGTAATTCATTTTATTACAAAAAAAACTTAATTAAACTTTCGCCCCCGCTTTTTGTATCAGTCCCCTGGCATATTGAAACAGTCGAAAAAATCAATAACTACGATATCGATCGAATTTCCAGCACTGGCAATTTGAAGTACTAAATCTCCTTACAATAAAATTGTGGTGCAAATCGATTCTGTTTTGTATGTTAGTATTGTGAAAAAGACATTTGTGCAAGAAGCCGTGGATTGTCCCTTTAGATTATCAGTCCTCTAGTGAGGTTTTACAAAACAAATTTGTATGTAAGAACGAATATTTGTTAGAAGTATAGCATAGGTTTAATAAAACTGTAATACTCGTATTATATATATATTTTTATTTTTTAAAGTAAAACCTTAATACCTTTTTTGCGCAAAAACCATGAAAAACCTCAGTCCCCTGGTTAATAAATGAGCAAATGATATTTTATTCAGAAACCTGCGAAATTTTTAGTTATATTGAACTTCGAACTTCATTGCGAAATATTTTTAAGATTTTTAAAAAGAATATAATTTATTTTAAATTGATTCTTAGAAAAAAAAATATTTAATTATAATATATTATATTTTCTTAATAAAATGCTAAATAATATTTATTTACCATGAATTTTTATGTTTATGAAGAATAATTAAATTTTATTTCTATATTTCAATGTGTACCCAAGAGAAAATAAGAAAAAAAAAATTAAAGATTTATTCAGTTCCCTTACAAAAAACTCAGTACCCTGGCCGCTTTCAACAACGCAAAGGGACGTTCTAATGATCATCTAGAAAAACTCTTACGACTTTTGGAATCCAAAAATGTCGTGCCGAAATTTGTATCATTTTATTCCATTGTTTGTAGAATCACCCAGATACGAGTATGTCGGGAATTGCATCTGGGACGGGAATATACTCATCATTGAGTTGATTTAGCTTATTTTCGATGAGAAATAGGTCAATGGTATGTGATAAAAATGGACCGAGGGAGAAATTTGGAAAAAAATAAAATAAAAAATAAAAATAATTACAGTCACGTATTAAGTAGGCCTCGGTAAAAGATTGTTTGAGAGAAAAGAGAATTAGGGCAACCAACGGACGGACTAAAGTATGGTGATTTTCAAGTATTAAGTACTTCTTACTTGTGTTTTTTGTGTACAGGTATTTATAAATGTAGAATAGATTAGTAATCTAAACTGTGTATAAAATTCTTCTCCCTTGTTTGTAGAATCACCCACACGACTAAAGGCTAAACTCTGACTAAATGTATTTTTATTTGTTTACAATATGCTACACTTTCCTATGTCGAATTTATGAACAAGCTTTCCTGTTTGTATGTTTCTTTGTGTATTTGGCAAACATTTTGCAATTGATTTAAAACTTACTTCCTGATGACATCGACACCTGATTAATTTAAAACGTAGCTCAAAAATCCACATGACAACACGTTTTATTTTTAAAAAGATACTCTAAAGTCAATTACAAAATTCATAGTAGGTAAACTGTTTTTTTTTTTTTAATATGTTACATGTTTTAAATGAATTAAAAAATATAAATTAATTTCTAATGAACTTATGTATTTAAAACGAACAAAATAGAGCCGATGTTATATAATTTTAACTGTTATTGAGAAAATTCACGCAACATTTACTATAAAATTGTTAGTGACTTATAGATGACCTATTCATGCATCAATTATTTTTTTCTTTAAAATGTTAAGGGCAGTTTTATTAATCCCATTTTGATAATGTTAAAGTCAACCGAAGAGGCTTTTAGGTTGAAAAGTTTACACACACGGTTAAGAAAACTTATGTATGCCATAGTTGGTTCTATGAAAATCTACCCGCAGAAGTTCAAATCTATGCAGTTGTGAGATAATTTATGCCAATATTGGCTAACAAATCAAGGGCATTAATTTGACTACTAATAAGTTGTTAAAGAAAGATTAAATAAAAAATAAGAGATGGAACTCGCCCAATTCCTGTCTTATAACCAGAAAACTATGGCCTAGTTTTGGCAAACAGAAGTGCGACATTATTATCCAACTGAGTAAAAAGTCGCTTTCTCTTCTTATGGGCATCACCACCGGTCACAACCAACTAGGTTACCACCAGAAAAAGATGAAACTCAGTATGGACGACTCATGCAGAGAATGCGGTGACGAGGAGATACATGAGGATAATCCTCACTACCTGTGTCACTGGTTACTGCCCTGCGCTATATCATCTGAAAAACAGGCGCCTATGGAGACACTTCTTCAATCATTTGGAAGCACCTGACATTGCAAGCAAAAACATACATATGTATTAAAATTTATTAACAATACAAAATGGCTTGAAACCAACCTCCGACGATTTCTTAAGTGGGGGTAAAGGACCACGCCCTTAAAAGGAGTTTACCTCTCCTCAACCAGGTGATTATGTGACTTAGAAGTACCCTCCGAATTTTAGGCTATGGCTGGCTGAAACTCATCAACACCATTAATGGGCTTGGTTGACATAGAATTATCATAGGTTTCAATACATGGGAGTCACAATTCCTAGGATCGAAGGATCTACATTCTACATTGATCTAAATGTGACGGCAACAAGATCAACTGTCAGCCAATAAACCTAACCTAACTTAAGAAAGATTAGAACATTATTAACACTTTAATATAAGGTTTGCACATACAGAAGCTGGATCCGATTTTTTTATGGTGGAAGTAGAGAAGACCGTTCAAAGGAAAGCGAGTGAATTATTCACGTTGAATTTATTTAATACGACTTTTGTGAATTTAATGGAAGTGAGTCTATATTTGTGATATGTGTTCAATAAGTGGTCGTACATAACATTTGTATAAGGAAAGTATCACAAAGTGAGCTTTACCAAACGTTTAAAAATTAAATTATATTTATATGCTCCGCAAATTCTAAATGAGAGCTACCAATGGGAGTACATAGTTTTTGTTGGGAAATGAAGTATTCAAATGTATTTGCAATTCATCTTACTAACTCATTAATTGTTTGACATTTAACGAGATTGTGAATTTTTTCCTCATCAAAAAGTATAAGTTTACTATATATCTCAAGATTAACCTGCGGGAGAATATGGTGATGGTTATCTTTAATGGTCCTTATACTTATCAGCCATCATATAAGAATCTCACCAAAACTAGAATACATGATACAACATGGTTTATAGAGAAACTGAATAAAATAGGTCCCAGATGACTTTCCTGAGGTACTCCTAATATGAACAGTGAATTTGTTTGAAAGATAACTTCGGAATTGTACTTGAACCTTAGAGGTTTACTTTGAATATATTAAGACTTCTTTAACGGAGTAAAAATTATTGTAGCGCGTCTATCTGTTTCTGTCGGAGTCGATACATATCAGTACAAAGTACGTGTTAACTCGGTCTTCTAGAATGGTATCATACAGTTTACTAGAGGAGATAAGATTTTCATTTTTAAGAAGATTATTTGATTTCAAAATTTTCGTCATCTTTAAGTAGAATTTATCTAACCAAAAGTGATTTTGAACTGGGATGTTAGTGAATTGTTAATTTAAGAACATTAATAACAAATAATAAATATTACTTACATTTCCCTATGTGAGTGTGGAGATTTCTCAGTAGTTCCCAAATGCCAAGTGCACTTTGATGGTAATCCAGGATTAATGAAATCTTTTGGCGTTTCGTAGGACTTATTTCCAGGCATTTTAAGAACTGTATTTTAAATCTATAAAAATTAAATATATACAATACTTCACTACAATAATTATTTATAATAAATACGAGTAATAATGGACAATTGCATTCAAAATTAAGCTTATTGTGCAACTTACTTTCTGTTATCGTAACTGAAAAAAATAAACGTCTTAACAAACATATGCAAATAAGGGGAATGCTAATCAAGTTTGCTGAAAGCTATCTCTCATGCTAATTCAAGCTAAAAACTGACACAAAGCATTCGTATAGGCCTCACAAGAAGATCGCACTTATCAGTGATTTAATGTGACCATAAAAAATACAAAATCTAAACCACTAACGTCCTCCAAAAATTTACAAAAATAAAAAAAGAAAACACAACTGCGGTTAGATAGGAATAACATCATTTGGCACTACCTTCTTCTACGTCAAAAATGGCCTTCAGCTATATTTTCAGCTGTTTCAAAGAAATGAGCTTCATTTAAATGATATTGTTGTCATGAATTTTTGATAGCAAAGTTTTTGGTAAAATCAGGTAAATGATAATAAAAATGAAATAAAATTTAAATATTTATTGTAGATATAATGTTTACCAGTGAAATACAAAATATTTTTCAAACACATGTACATGCGTAAATAAAAGTTTGAAAAATATTTACAAAGATTTAATTTCAAAATTTTATATTATATAGATAGTACTATTTTGGGTTCTTAATTAAGTAGTAATAAATTAAGTACCCTACGTACTACTTGACATCTATTGCGCGAGCGATGGTCGCTGCATCGGACGACCAAATGTTAAACTGAAGTAATCCTGTTGTGTATAATAAGTGTAGCAAACGCTGGCGTTTCAGTTGCACGGTTGAAGAACAGAGTTGAGAATCCGGAAACGAATAAAAAAAGCGAGGCTGTATTCAGCGAAACAGTGAAGTGGTTTGGAAGTTGCACATAAGAGATATTTTGTATGGATAAGGAAGAGTGTCGTAGACAAACTGGAGCCTTGGGGTACATCAAATCTTTTTTAACAACTCGTGTAAGACAGTAAGAAAAAGTATTACAAACAAATGCACTATTTTTTGATTAAAGAGCTTCTTGCCAAACTCTTTCAAATGCTTTTGAAATATCAAGAGACACAAAGGTCTCAAAAGTGATATAAGGATTGGTTCTATTTTCGTTGAGCTATGCCATCAGATCAAGAGCTCACCTATTACGAAAGTTTTCATGACATTATAAAGAAGAGACTTTGGCATGGAAAGAACACAAATTGTCCCAAAAGGAGTGAAATTTGGAAAGTTGAATTTGCAGCTAACTCGGCTACATTTTATTATTGGAACCGATGACGTAGAAGAGTTTCTAATACTTTTCACAAATGTCAAAAAGTTTTAACTACTTTTGGGATATTTTAGAATTAATACAGGTTATTAACGCCTAAATACAGGAATTAACATAGGTTATTTTGACACTGACAACTGTTTCCCGCTCGATACTTGAAAGAAAGTCAGTATCATACCACCGCGGAACGAAATAAGTCACTTTACGCTTTCCGAATTTTGTTTTGAAAATTTGAATACACAATACTATGCAAACTTTTTGGGAGCTATAGCATAAGAAAAAAAACGTTCAAAATCGGTTGAACTGATTTTGAGAAATCAAAAAAAAAAAAAAATGGTTCCAAGGAGGTACATACCATTAGGCCCCAGTTATACATAGCTTACATTGAAATGCATCATTGTAACAAAACAGTGGAATGCTGACTTCATTTTTTCGACAAGCCAGTAATAGTAATCATTGAAAAATTGGTTTCAGTAAATGATCCCGTCAGTGACTGATAACAACCAATTCTAGGTAGTTGACGTTAGAGTTGGTCACTGAAATCAAAACTGACTTTTGAGAATAGAAAGAGAATCGAACACATTCAGTGGAACGATTGTGTTCCAAGTTAAAGAAACATAAATCATTTGTTCATTGAAATTTATTTCTATCAGTAAAATAATAAAAGTGGATTTAAAAGAAAGTTTAAATCAGAATTTTGTATTTAAAAAAAAGTTCTACTACTCATTTAGGCAAGGTCATTAAATATGGAGGATCGAGCATGTTTTTTATTTAATGTTCTTGATCCCATACGTCGATTTGAAGGTATCATGGATCAGTATGTTTATGTTAAGATCATGAAAGAGATAATGGGTCTTTCAGCAAAACATTCTAGTAATCTTTTGCGAAGTAGTTGTTCCGAGCAAAAACAGTTAATGTGATGGAATGGCCCTCACAGTCTCCAGACAACCCCATTAAGAACATGGCACCATTTAACACAAATATTTTGCTCATTGCTAACCAACTTTTTGGGAAGCTACAGAAGAATCGTGGAGTTCGATAACCGTAGAAAGGTATGCAAATTGTATCAATTCCATGAAACGTTGTTGTGCTGCTGTTTTTTCCACCAAGGGGCATGTAACTAAATATATTAGTTGAAGTTTCAAATACGCAACTATTTTTTATGATATAAATTTTCCAATAACTTTGCGTTTTTGTGATATTTTTTTTAGTCGGTGTTTTTGGAACAGACCTTAGGGAAATTTGGAATTATCAATTCAAGTACTAAATTTTAAAATCTTCTTTTTTTCTAGAAATTAGAAGCTTAAAAATATTAATTTGAAAAAAATCATGAGCATTTTATACTACAAGGTGTTCTACTATTATATTGACCAAAGTTGCATGTGCCTTAGTTTGACCTTGTTCACTAGATCCCTAATTATTAAATTTTATTTCACAGATAACTGACGTTAATTATTAATTAAAAAAAAAAATAATACATAATGTAAGTAACTTCCGTGTTAACAAATAGAATAGGTACTCAAAAATGTATGACGCAAACTATTTTTTTTTTAATCATTAGATTACAAGATGATAGAAAAATAAAATTCACCACTTGGTCGAAACAACCTGCTCTTAATATTCAAAGGTATAAATTGATTTGAAAAAAAAATTTAGTTTTATTAGTACGATGTTAAAGTTGTTTTAGTATGTGAAACTAGATTAATATGATGATTTTGCAAATTTTAATCGAATATATCATTATATCTGTAGCTTTTTAGTAAAGTTAAAATCATAGAATGCCTATTTTGTTTTTTTAGTGTCGTACTAACTTCAAATGACTCTTTGACATTTACAAACGTCAAAAAAGACCTGTTTACTTAGTTTTTGCATGAACTGTCATCACTTTAGGTGTGTTCAGAAACAATTTATTAAAAACCATAGCCTTAGCACGATACTAGTTAAAAATATTTAAAATTAAGAAAGAGTTAGTAATCTACTTTAAAGTGAGCAAATTTTAAAGTAGTATCATACTAATATCTTAATTCTAGGCTTTTTTAAATTTTGCGACAATATTTTTAATAAAAAAATTAATTAGAAGAACCTCCTTACAAAATTTGAAATATGCACAATAGTGCAAATATTTGTTTAATAACCAAAAGTCTGGAACGCACTTTTGTTACAAACACTTCGAACAGAACAGATTTATGAACTCTGAAACCGTTGAAATTATTTTTAAGAAAAATTTCGTTATTTAAGGTTATCAACTAGAAGTTAATCTATCTATGTATATCTTTTTGCACTGAAACTCAATATACAGCTTATAAACAGCCGCATGCTATTTCATAAAACCTCTTATGAATAGGGTTAGAATAGATTCAAACCTAGACTTTTGTACACGAAACCAATGCTAATAGAGACCAATTCTTTAAGAGGAACAGTACAAATCACAATTAAAAGTCATTGAAAACTATCTGTTAAACACATAGTCATCACGTTTAAAATCTAATAGATTTGTGTCTGGAACTGGAATTTAAAAAAAATTGGGCTTTTTTTAACAAAATTGATACATATGTATTTGAATTTTATTACAAATTTCGTAAATATCATTTATCAATTAATTGTTAATAATTTTCAAGGAATGATGATAAATATGAAAACAAAACCTCGTGTTGACTGCGAATGACAGATACGAGAGAGTAAAAATAAATACAAACATATGTACAAAGAAACCTATGAAAACAGCCGGTAGATCCACGAGTTTTCTTTTTGCGTTCGTCAACCTACAAACTACTTATTGAGATGAGATTTAAAAATAAAAAAAAAAAATAATGAGAGATGCTTACGTAGAGATAGATAAACTTTGATGTTAAAAGTGCAGAGTAAAAAAAAACCTAGTATAACGTGTTCGGGTACATAAACCTGAATCCACACAGGTCAGGTATATGTACCTACTATATCCGAATAATTGAGGTTTCATATATCAAAGGATACTAAGAAATTCTTTTGCAAAAAGGACTTCTACTTATTTGAACAGAAGAAAGTTCAGGTAAAATTTACAGATGCGTCTAACTTCAACTCACCACAATTAACTTATAATAAACTAAAAATAATTTATACTTTTAGCAAGTATTAGTTTCTATTTAATGCACTTAAACAATTTACAACACCAAGTACTCTGGTAGCAAGTACAACACTGCACACGAGGACGGTAAGTCGAATGTACTCTCTCAACTGAGGAAATATTGTATAGGAGAACTATAACGAGTCATAAAACTCTCGTCATGGTATCACATTAAGTTACCTTTTGAGTGTAACAAAATTGAGGTTGCGGTTGAGAATAATGCGAGATTTTGTTAGTACTACTTCAAGGGAAAACTCACTCGTTTCTACTCTTTGTTTTCTAGACTAGATTTCTAACTGAAATTTAAGTCTATGACGAAGAGAGTTCTTAAAGGAGGAAAAGAAGAGATTTTGAAAAAAAATATGAAAAGAAAAATCATAGTTTGGAAGGTAGTGTTGTGAAATTTTGTATGCACACACAATCATCTAAATTCTAAAAGCACGATAGAACAAATACAAATTCTGGCACTAAACCTTTTTAACAGAATCAAACACAGCCGATTTTCAACAGCCCCTAAAAAAGTCAGAAATTTCAAATTTTAATTTTTACTTCTTAGTGTTAGTGATTTTTGAGATGTAGAACTATGGAAACCATTAAAAAACCTAACTGACTGAGTTACTCACAAATCATTAAAATTATAAAGAACTCTCGATTCTGTAGAACCTTATAATTTCATACAACTACAGGTCTTGTTGGAAATGCAAAGGAACAAATCGATAGAATTGATATTTATTCTGATTTTCGTAGTTATCTTAGTCCTGTAGGGCTTGCGGTATGCAAGGAAATACCTCAAAAATTTGGAATTATCCATTCATGGGCGTGACATTCACCCACAGTCTCAGATTTGTTATCAATTATAATATCGAGTATATTTTCGAAGAATAACAAAATTTAATAGGATGTTAGGGTATAGTGCATTCATCTACTTTAACCTGATTCCAAACATAATTTAAAAAAATACCCAATTTCTGTAAAAAAAACAAAATTTTTTTAGTACAATTTAGACATGAAAGAGATTTAAGAGTTCGCCAAGTTCTAAGTTAATGAAGGTTTGGTATCAAATATTTTAAGTAGATTTACATAGTGACAACTCTTTGGTAGTTTTACTTGTTAAGTTTAATTATTTTTTACTCAATTACTCACAATTTAAAATGTTTTGAAAAACTTGGCCATAGTGAACTTACAAATTTCTTCTCACAATTTAAAATTGTCATGACATAACCTAGATTTCCAATTATTCTTGAATAAAAACTTAGACAATTTTTCAGAGCGCATAAATAATGTCCTACTGGCTTTTTTGCGATTTTTAATTAAATTAAAAAAAAAACTGAAACACAGTGTTATTGCAATTGTTTTTCAATTATTAATCAAAATTGTTCGTGTGGTTTCTGAGCAAACGTGTGAAACAAAACGGAATTTCCTTTCTATATAAGTTAAGACAAAAATTCTAATAATCTTAATATACGAGTATAAAACAAAGTCGGGTATGTTCGAACACTTATAACTCGAGAACGGCTGGACCGATTTGTTGTATTTTTCTCCGTTCCGAATAGCAGAATAACTATAAAATTATTAGAATGGACGAAAAAATAAAATAAAAGAAAAAACATTTTCCCATACAAAATGTTACAGTTCATCCAAAGAATGATGAATAGTTTCTATTTGCGGTAGCGGTTGTTGCCGGTAAATGTTCGTGGGCCAACATCATAAATCACTACGAATTGTTAATGGTATAGTGTATCCAAAATTTCGAGCAGAATGTCAATAGCTCAATTTGCTTGATAACGTTACTTATTGGGACACGACAATCGTTGAAGCAATTATTTCTGCATCTCCAAGTCTGAAACGCACATTAATTGCTATCGTCATTTCTACATGCTTTTCCATCTGATCAACGTGAAATGTAGAACAAATACAAAGATAATATGCCCGAAGACATTTTACGTCGAATTCGTGTCAGTTCAAAAAATCCTGATCCTGAGTCGAATGAGGGGGTGCATAGCCAGACTTTGCTCTTGGTCGAAGATATGTGTTGTCGCATGTGCTGCAGTTTTTTAGTCAGGTTGGGAATGCCAGCGCCAGATTGTGGAGTGAATGACGCATTTAATATAGCATTGACCCGTGAATATGATCGATATGAATTAGACCAATCAGTTCAAATGAATGCAACACTGTTGAACCCAAAACAGAAGGTAGTCTACGATACATTAATTAATACGATTGATGATGGAAATGGTGGCTTATGGTGGATGCCACTGATGGAACAAGAAAGACATTCCTTAAGTCATTGATTTTGGCCACTATTCGTGCGAGATCCGAAATTGCGGTACCAGTTGCTTCTACTGGAATAGCGGCTACGTTGTTAGAAGGATGCCGTACGGCTCACTTAGCGATGAAATTGCCATTAAATCTTCAAACTACTGAACAACCGACATGTAACATTGCAAAACACTACAATGGCAAAAGTTTTTGTAGCCTCAAAAATCATCATTGGAAGCTCTTGATCGAACCTTAAAAGATCTGCCCAAAAACTCGAGAATTTTTGGTGGTCCAAAGATTTTACTATCTGGCGATTTCTGCCAAACAATGCCAATCATTCCAAGATCGACTGCTTTCGATAAAATAAACGCTTGGCTCAAATCACAAGATCTGTGAAAAAACTTCAGCTGGCAGTAAATATGAGAGTTGCATTGTTGAACGACCCATCTGCTGAAGATTTCTCCAAACAATTGTTGACTATCGGTAATGGCCATGTTCCTGTCGACGAATCGAGCGGATTCATTTTATTTCCTCGAAATTTTTGCAATTTCGTCTCATCAAAAGACGAGCTCATCAGCAAAGTATCCCCGAACATCATTGATAACCACAAAAATAGTAAATGGTTAAGCGAGGGAGCAATTTTGGCTGCTAAGAACAAAGACATGAATGACTTAAACTTTATAATTCAGAATCAAACTCTGCATTCATTCAAATCTATTGACTGTCTAAGAAACGAAGGTGAAGCCACTAATTATCCAACTGAATTTTTAAACTCCTTGGATATTCCTGGTTTACCACCTCACAGTTTTCAACTGAAGGCGGGCTTGGTATTCGTCATGCTACGAAATCTAAACAAACCAAAACTATGCAATGGAACGCGTTTGGTGATAAGAAAACTGATGAGTAATATGATTCACGCAACTAAACTGAAAGAAAAATTTAAAGAGTTACTCCTAGTTCTCCGAGGATTCCAATGATACCAACGGATATGCCCTTTGAGTTTAAACGAATTCAGTTCCCGCTTCGTCTTGCCTTCGCCATGACTATTAAGAAATCACAAGGCCAATCCTTGATTGTTTATGGGCTTAACTAGGGAAAATCCATAGTTTTTTCATGGTTTTGTACGTTGCATTTTCACATGTCTGCAAATCATTCGCTCTATTTGTTCTTGCGCCTGATAAAAAAAAAAAAAAAAAAAAAAAACAAAAAAAAAAAAAAAAACAAAAAATGTCATATATCACAAGGAGCTTCAATGCACAGAATTAAACTAAGTGCATCCCATGCTGCACAATGTGTACATATTTTAATCATGTCTTGCGGACACGCGATTGATGTACTTAATTTTTGTTCTTTTTTATTTCTTTTTCTGTTATTTTCTTAATAAATAAGTGAACTTAATATCTATTTTGTGTTCTTTGTATTGTTTTCATAAAATCATAAATTAAGTTCAGCTAATCTGTAACACGGCATTCATTGACTGTTAGGCGGTACAAAGTTCACCGGCTCAGCTAGTATATAATATTAATAGCTTTTTTAAACTGTAAATAGTTTTTATTATGGCCTTGGTTTCTGGAGCCGTGCGTCGTCTGCCAGAAAAATTGTAATATTTCCTCCCTCGAGGGGAACAAATTTAAACAATGCTCATATTCCCTTAGAGAAAGTGAAATAATGCAAAATTAGTATTATTGCAAATAAACAAAATTTAGATTTGGCGAATATTTTCAGACAAATTTAATAATTGTGTTAAATAATCTTAAGGCACAGCTTAGATGGTGGTCTGCTACCGCTTCCACAATACGCAATTAACAGGAGCAAATTTCAAAAGTTTGTCCTGTTTCACTTTGTCAAAGAGAAATAATGATAAAGTCTTTTTATGATTCAAAACTTATATGCAAAATTTTCCGGATAAAACTATATTTTTATTTAATAATTAATATGAAACAAATGGTATATTAATAATTATTATTAATAAAAATCTCAGTAGGATTATCATCGTTAATACTATAAAAAAACTCTTACGTGAAGGTTATGAATCATTAAATAGGACATAGATGTATACATACTGCGCGCTCTGGTTTCTATAGACTTCCATTAACATACGTCGATTTCCCGAACATTCAAGAATTGCTCATTTTGATTTTAAAAAAATCTCAAGACTGAAAATTTTTGACATACCACTTTTTTCAGGATTAGCATCTCTTAAAATTCATATCATAACTAAATAAAATGCATGACTGGATCACACATCTTGCTCTTTTTACTTTGGAATTTAAAAATTCTTGATAAATATAAAAACATTGATTTAGTTATATAAAAATGTTAAAAATGTATACCTCTTAATTCTATAAGAGTATGAATTTATGCAAACAAAGTTTAAAAATGGTTTTATTATTAAATTAATTTTTTATATAGAAAATTTCTTTAAAATCTTTCGTAGACAAATTTGAAAAGTCAATTTTAAGTATTTAATTATATGCATTTTACAAATAAAAATAAAAATACTAAATACTAAATATTGATTTTTCTATTTTTTTTTTTCAAACTCAAAAAATATTTTTTCGAAAATTTGTATACCTATACAATATTTTTAAAATGTTAAAATGAAAGTCGAAAATAGAAAAAAAAGTTTTATGACAGGTACCGCTAGTAAAATTTGTTGTTAATTTTTTTTGACCAAAATGTAGTCCATGCCCATAATAGCACACTTAATTTTTGTTTATATCGCAAGTAAAAATTATTGTAAGACTTTTTGATTCATTGATTGTGGTAAGTGCAACCCCAACAAAACAGATTTTAATGTTACACTGAAAATAAATTCCTAGGTAATATTGATAAAAATGTTTTGTTGACATTCAACAAAACAATTTTATCGTTTTGATTAAATTTTTGTCAATACGAAAGAATGATTTTGTTGATTTCACAAAATTTTTATTTATGATTTTTTGTCAGTTTAACAAAATATGCACTACAAATAATATTGTCAGTTTAACAAACCAAGTTTTGTTAATATAACAAAATAAAACAGAGAATTTTGTCACATCGACAAACTTTTTTGTGATGTTAACAAAATGTTTGTTGTATCTACAAAAAATCTGTTTTGTAAATGTTTGTCAATATCACAAAGTTTTTGTTAGTTTTTTTGTCAATTTAATAAAAAATGAAGACGTTTTTGTTAAAATGACAAATATTTTGTTTTGGGGTTGAGTTATTTTGTAATATTGATAAAATAATACTATCAGATAGATAAAACTATTTTGTAAGGAAAATAAATAATTCTGCGCGTATATTTTTTTTATCATGACATTTCTTTTGTGTATGATATAGTGCACATTTGGTTTTTGTCAAAAAATCGATGTAAGATTAACTGAACTTAACAAAAATTGCGTATTGTCCATACATAGGGACGAAACGCCAATTTTTGTGGACTTAAATCCAAAAAAAATAAAATATTTTGACAAAAATAATTTTGTGGATTCAACAAAAGAAATTTGTAAAATTGACAAAATATTTTGTTGAATTGACAAAATATTTTGTTAATTTAACAAAATATAACAAAAAAGTTTAATTTAACAAAAAAATTTTGTTAATCCCATAATAATAAAAAAAAAACAAATTTTTATCATTAACAAAAATTTGTTAATACAACAAAAGAATTGTTAATATGACAAATTAATTTTGTAAATTGTACGAAATTTTGTCATATTGACAAAATATTTTTGTTATTTCAACAAATTAATCTGTTAGCATAACAAAATAATTTCGTGGATACAACAAAATATTTTCTGTTACTTCAACAAAATTCTATAATTTTTTTCAATTTGATAAAACTTTTTGTTGGACGTATATTGACAAAATTTTTGTCAAATCAATCTACATTTGAATCATATACCTAGATTTTATTTTCAGTGTACTTTTTGTAACAACTTGGAAACCGATTATTTCTCTCTTTTGTTTTCTCTTAAGAGTGTTTACAAAGAGAATTAAAAACCATCAAGACTATTTTTTCGATGAAAAAATAATATTATTGAAAGTACCTGTCATACCTACATATTGTGTGGAATGTGTAGGTAAACTCTTGTGTCTGTATTCCGTTAAATGTTATGAGTTTAATGCATACAAAATATTTTTTTCTTTTTTTAAACATAAGTAGAATAATCATAAGCCCCTATATGTATAAAAATAAAGATTCTAAAACAATCATAAGTTTGTGTAATCAGTCACTTGGGTGGTTGATATGGTCTTATCTATAACGTTCAGAAATTGTTGTAAAAAATAAACACATTTCATTTCCCTTTCCCTGCTGCTGCTAATGATCGAGATGTTGGCTGTTGGGTCGATTTTAAACGAAATTTCGATTTCAGTTTCAGTTAGCTACTATCTCTCTTAACCGACGGACTTGTGTGTTTTTTTTTACGCAATTGCTACTTGTTAGACAGTATTTACAAAACCGGAATTATTTCTGGGTAAAATTTCATTTTGTTCGTAAAAAATATCTCTAAAATGGCATCTTTTGCTTTGAGAAGAAGTGCATCAGTACTTAAGAACTACATTCCTATATCGTTGAAAAGTTTTAAGAGTGTAAGTAAAAAAAAAGATTTAAATTATTTGAACTGC
This sequence comes from Chrysotoxum bicinctum, assembly GCA_911387755.1. Classification (NCBI taxonomy): domain Eukaryota; kingdom Metazoa; phylum Arthropoda; class Insecta; order Diptera; family Syrphidae; genus Chrysotoxum; species Chrysotoxum bicinctum. The sequence goes on from OU426989.1 coordinate 98,293,076, forward strand.
TAAACTCGAAACATACTCGAAATATATGTACATAGGAGATCTATACATACATATGTATGTGTGTACACAGTGCTATTACATAATTTTGTTTACGTGTGATAAGAATATAAGAGTTGCGATCTCTTAAAGTTTTTGGTCGAATGCAATTCACAACTTCCAAACAATTCAATATTATTTGTTATTTTAAGTGAATGGAAGATGCAAGTGTTGCTGTTTATGTTAATGTGTTTAATACGTGTTTATTAGTGATCAATCTTATTCAACATGTTGAGTAGAACTGCAACGTGTTAACGTACATCGGCATCGATGGATGCATTTTATTTAGTCGACTTAGTATAATGTTAAACTGTTTTAATAGGAATTTTGCAAATTTTTATTAAGCTTAGCGTCATACTTTCTCTAAAATGTTATTAAAGTTAAAATAGTTAAAATAGCTTTTTTATTTGTTTACTATCGTACTAACTTCACATGACTCTTTGACATTTACAAACGTCAGAAAAGGTCTGTTTATTTTGGCGCAAAATTTAAAACAGCTTAGTATTAGCACGATACTATTAAGAAAAAGGTTTAAAATTAAGAAAGAGTTAGTAAACTACTTTAAAGTTAGCAAATTATTAAGCAGTATCATACTAATACATTAACATTAGGCTGTTTTAAATTTTAAGAAGGTTTATCAGTTATTGTTGGGGGATCCCTTTAATAATAGTTCAAAAATGGGACGGAGATAAATATGAAATGATCTCTTGTTTAAAAAGAGGATTTGTGGCAATGTTATGCTTTTTAATCAATGTACATATGTATGTATTTTGTTTAGTTACTGTGCACATTTGCGAATGCTCCACTTTAGGACATCAATGAAAAACCAATGTGGTGTTAACTTACTGTTGGTAGCATTTAAATGTTAATTTCTAGACAAATATGTACCATTTCTTAAACTCAACAAATGACACTTATTAGAGTAGTAATAAAGATAGTGTTAAGATCTGATCAATTGTTAGAATATAACACAACTGTGGACATGGAAAGAAAACATTGTATTTAAAAACCGTTCAAAAACCTCTCTGTAACAATTTTGAATTATTTTTCGAAATTATAATTTATGAAAAATAAAATGCACAACTAATACGTATTTGTGTATGTATTTTATTTAAAAGTACTTTGCAGCTTAAAAATTGGTTATAAATATAAAAACTAAATTAGAGAATTGTTCAAATGCATAGAATCGTCTAAATCTTAGAAAAGTATGAATTTATGAAAATACAAATAAAAAAAATTATTAATAAATGAATTTTTCATATAAAAAATTTGCTTAAAAATTTTCTTAAAAATACTTGGTATACCAATCTTAAGCAAAATAATAAAAAATTTATGAAATAATTTCAAAAACCATTTTTTTTGTTTTTGATTTTCTCAAAAAACGGTACAACCGATTTTGTAAATTTTTTTATACTAAAATATTCAAAAAGTTTTGATAGATTGTGTCTTCAAATTTTCAATTTTTTTCTTGTACCTATTTTTAAAAAAAGTTTCCATTTTTTTTTTAACTCAATATTTCGAAAAACCGATGTTCAATTTTCTTAAAACTTAGCAGTTAAAAGTTTATTAATACAATCTACAAAATGTGAGAAAAAATTTGTATTTTATGTAAAAATAACGGTACACAAATGTTAAAAAATGGTTTTCGATAATCGTATTTTTCTCGAAAACGGCTCAAAAATTTTGATAATTATTTTTTTTCTTTTTATTTATTTTAACGATCTATAAGCTCAATATTTTTTTTAATTTAGCTATTACTGAATTTTTCTACCATGTTTTTGAATTTTGAATTTGTCTTTATCTGCATTATTATAAAAGTTTGAAAAAAAAATGCATTTTAAAACTTGGACTTAAAAAAAAGATTCAATTAAAAACGGGTAGTTATTACTTGTGATTGTGCACTATAGGGCAAGTTCTGCATTTAAAAAAAAAATCGAACTCAAGATTTTGATCAAAGTTGACATTACGATGATAGCGAAGACGAAAAAGCGGGTCCAGCAATTCCGTCTGTCTGACTGTATATATGTATGTCTGTATACTGTATGTCTGTACCTCGATCTACAGCCTAAACTACTTTTCAAACTCGGTTTCAGTGATTTCCTAGAGGGGAAATTGAATTTTTTTTAACTCAACAACTAACGGTACCCCCCATAAGCCTATTATGCAAAATTTAATTTATCTCAAAAACAGCTCTAACGATTTTAATAAAAAAAAATTAAGTGTGATATTATGGGCTGGGCATGCATTATACGTCGGTCAAAAAAAAAAATTTAGGGAAAAATTGTATTAATGGTACCTGTCATAGAACCTTTTTTTAATTTTCGACTTTCTCATTAACGGCTCTAACAATTTTAACTAAAATTCTTAAACAGGAGCCCCCTAAAGTTTAAAATAATATTGCATATACAAATATTCGCAAAAATATTTTTTGGGATTTAAAAAAAACCAATATCTTCAAAACGTGTAAACGATTATTTTTTGAAATTATTTCCTAAAATCTGTACTACTAAATACTTAAAACTGGGATCCCAAATTATATTCTTGAAAAATTTTAAAGAAATTTCTTATTTAAGAAATTACTTTAATAATAAAACGATTTTTAAGGTTTGTTGGCATAGATTCATACTTTTCTGGAAATCAGACGGCAATTTCATGCATTTGAACATTTTTATCTCATTAAATCCATTTTTTATATTTATAAAACAGTCGTGCTTTTTATTTTTTTTTTTTTTTGAAATTCAAATTTTGTTCTTACAAAAATATAAACTTAAACTTTTCTTAAAAATGTTTTGAAATTTCATATATAAAAGCAAGTTTTTTTATAAACCGCATCAACGATGTAAAATTTTTGTTCTTGCGTTAAATTTAATTTGCTTAAGAATACACATGGCATTCTGGTTTCATTTATAACTACTTAAAGAGTTAAAAAAATGAATCTTTATATAAGCATAAAGAACAGTTTTCTCTAAAAACATTTATTTTTTTAAATTCTTAGTCTATCACTTAAGTTCGTACGACCCAGGCACGCATTTTATTTTATTTTTTCAAAATCGTTATAAATAAATAATATTTTCATAACGACTGTATGGCAGGTACCGTTAGTTTTGAAGCTAAACAAAAATTTCAATTTTTCCTCAGGGAATCATCGAAGAACAGACACACAGACGGAATTGCAGGACCCACTTTTTCTGTGTTCTCTATAATCGTAATGTCAACAAATGCAAAATTTGCCCTATATTGCAAGTAAAAGTTAATGTTCGCAATTTAGATTTTTATTGAAAAAAAAAAATCAATTTCAATTTCAATTTCAATTTCAATTTCAAAAAGTTAATTCAATTCCAAACTTATAAACAGTTTCCCGGAAAAAAATTCTAATTCGGGAACAAAACTGATCGCTCATTTTTCTATGCCATTTTTAAATGGAAAACTGCTACTGTCAAGCTTGTTCCTAAAAAAGGCCACTCTTTCTCCCCGTCCTCCTACCGACCAGTAAATTGATCACTAATCAATCATCAGCTCAAGAAATATCTTCAAGTTCGAAAGCTTCGTAATGACCGTCAATACGGCTTTCGCAGCAATCTTTTCAATAGTGATCGGATGGCATATCTCACTGATGAGTGGAACAGATATTTAAATCGTTTTGGAGAAAGTAAGATAGAAGTAAGTAGAGTTTGGAACCAAGCTTTCTGTATTGGACGATTTCAAACCTGATATCCGTATTTATAAAATAAATGCAGGTGTACCCCAAAGCTCTATTTTGTCTCTTACTCTCTTGCTCTCTTCCTCATGTTTAAAAATGATCTCTTCACTGAAACTTCTTATCCACTTCATTATTTTGCCGATGGCACTACCGTCGTTCTTAATTCACGTTTTCAAATTCACGTCCAATTCCTTTCTTCGGGAGTGGAATTGCAATGGTATCGTATATGATAAGCTCATTAAACTCCAATTTTTAGAGGATTGTTAAATGGGGTATAAAAAGTCGTGTGGAGCTTAACACTTCGAAAACTCAATGCTGTCTATTGTCCTTGAAGCGAAATATACCCCTTATTCCATTGTCTTTGAATGGCATCGAAGAAGCTCTCAGTACTCGTTATGTGTCTCAACGAAGATTGTCGCACAGTGGGTCCCTTCATACTAAGCAGTGCTCAAAATTCAAAATCTTGTTTAAAATGCTAAGAACTGTTATAAATAGATACTAACTGCTGTTGAAAATGAAAATATTATTAATAATGAATATAGTTCTGACTATAGTAAATATTTTCAAGGTTATTGATAGATTTATTTTAAGAAAACAATTGGTCTTGAGTAACATATTTATGACTTCAGGATAAAACATTTTTCGGTGAATGACTGTCGTTGTGATGTTATCAAGGGATTGACAGAAATAAATAACCTATTTATAACATCCCACATGTTATCCTTCTTTTTTTTTGTGATGGCTTCCCGCTGAATTGTTGCCGATATATGAAAATCTCTATTTCTCACCTCCTGGTCTTCTTCGCTTAACTGGCTAATTGGAAGTAGGGCATGAGTCATTATTTCACTTTCATTGATAAGGATTTGGTGCAGACTTGTGGTCATGGGATACCAAGGACAGAGCTTCACGTAAAGTCGAGCTGTTTCTAGGAAAAAACACATACATTTTTCCGCTTGTATCTAAAAACCGATCTTATATTAAGCAAAAAATTAACAAAAAATTCGATATGAGTCACTAAAAAGCTTATATTTTAAGTTCTATCAGTCGGATGGTCAACATTCAGGTATGTAAGCTTAGGTTTAATTACAGAGCATCAAATTGCATATTTCAATTTTATATTTATATAAGTGGTTATATTCCTGGAACAAAGATAGGAAAAATAGATAGTTTTTAACTTCACCCTTACCCCCTACACAAGGCTGAGAAAAAAACCTGCCGGAATTTTCGGATTTGATATCATGATAAACATACCTATAAACCCACATACTCATATTTTAGCTAAACATCCACTACCAATTTTTTTTGTCGGCCTTTATATTATTTATTTATTGAACCGCGAACTCAAACAGTGATATTTCGAATTAACGCACCTAACTTTTACTTATGGCTTCGGATTTTTAACAACAAATATTTCTTCTTTCATGCTGTATACTTAGATTTAAAAGTTCTCTGCGCCAGTTAAAAAAAAATCATTTTAAAAATTTCATTGCCCGTGAGTAAAACCTTCATCTATTTATGTATTTTATACACTAAGAAACACCTTTCAAACGAAAATAAAAATGTTTTTGCAATCTATATGCCTTCTTGAACAAACAACATATTTTTAATTTTTTTTTTTGTTTAACGAAGTTAACTTTTAAAATTAAAATAAAACTGCACAAAACTAAAACTTGCGCATGTCTAATAAAAATCAATGACAAAGAGTCAACTTGAATGTACCGTAACTTGACCATTAGACAGAGAAGAAAGATAATACCTACAAATGACATGTGTTATAATTATGTATATTAATTATGCATTTTTATTTTTTTTAAAGACAAAAATTAAAAACTGTATTTTGAGCACTGATGTGTATGGAGAGGACCCACTGTGCGTCGTTGTAATGACTATATTTATGATTTTTAGTATCGATGTAAGAAATTTGTTACCCCTTCTGATATGGCTACAATTTATAAGGCATTTACACGTCTAAGACTCGTGTATAACTCACATCTTTGGGCAGGTGCAGCCCAAATTACGCTTCATTTATTGGATAGAAACCAGAACAGAGCGTTAAAATTGATAGACAACAGAGCTATCATGGATTCATTCCCATCTCTTGAACGTTGTCGGATTGTTTCATGTATTTCCTTGGTTTATCGCTTCTTTCACAGGCAATGCTTACTCGAAGTAGCCAGTTGCATTCCTCCCATTAATCAGTTCACCGGTGATACATCATTGTTTTGGAAATTCATGGGATCAAAGACCAATTTTATCAGGAACGTATTCCAAAACATTGCTTAAAATTGCAAATTGAAAGAACGTATTGGTTGCGAAAAAAAAAACATTCATCTCGATGAATTTAATTTCAAGATTTAAAGTGATTTTGTTCAAGAATCAATGACGGAAAAATCGGTGGATTCCGTTATTTTGCCAAGATGATTTCATTAAGTATCCAACCGAGATTTTAAACTTATTAGAATTGTTCGGAATTCCACCTGAAAATCGTTAAATAAAAGTCGATTTGGAAATCATAATGTCTAAAAAATATCAACCAAGGATTTTTTGTAACAAAGCCGGGAAACTTTGCGTTGAAAAAATTAATGAATGACGACGTCATGGAAGCAAACACTCTTGGACTACACAGAACCTTAGACTCATAGGCCACTTTCTTGGACTTCTCGGTCATGGTAGAGCTCGATTTGATTAAAACGTCGAAATTCGCTTAAACCAGTTAATGCACCATACCTATACCAAGCAAGAATGTAGGAGAATATATTGTTGCAATTTTTCTTCCCCTAATTTTAGAGAATAATTGGCAGAAAATATAGGCTTTATAAAAATCATGAAAGTTTGATTGTATTTAATCTAGCCAATATACGAGTATTAAGCTTGAAACTTAGCTTAACCTTGTTTAGCATAAATTAGAATATTTTTAACCGTAACCGTAACCGTTAACAATATTTATGTTTTTATATGTACATATATTTATTAAAATTTCATAAAAAATATTTTCGCTATACATATGTAGATACCTAGCAATCAAATGCGTTTGTTCCATGTATCCCCATGTCTGGAGAAGGTTATCTCATTTAATCTAAGTGATATTGGTGAAGGGATCCGGGAAGTTGTTGTCAAAGAATGGTAAGTTTTTTTTTTTTTTTGTTTTTTAAAGTAAGAAAAATATGATTTCTAATAAAGTTTCATTTAAGGTTTGTTAAAGTTGGAGATACTATTGAACAGTTTCAAAATATTTGCGAAGTACAATCCGACAAAGCATCTGTGACAATCACAAGTCGCTACGATGGTAGGATCACAAAACTGTATCACAAGGTCGATGAAATTGCCTTGGTTGGAAATCCTCTAGTAGACTTTGAAATTGAAGATGAAGAAGGTGAATCTAGTGATTCATCTGACAGTGACAATGAAGATAATGTTAAAGTCAATGACTTAAAATCCGAAAACAAAGTTCAATCTGATAGTGTTCATAGAACGATTACTTTGGCTACACCAGCTGTTCGTAGAATCTCAAAAGAATATCAAGTTGATTTGACAAAAGTTCCTGGCACTGGTCGAGATGGTCGTGTTTTAAAAGGCGATGTAATGGAGTACCTGGGGCAGGTACCTTCTGGAACTAATATTCCCCATGCGACACTAGTTAATCAAAAGACTGAATCAACTTCTAAGCTTACCCCTGCCAATCGTACAGAACCTTTAAAAGGTGTTCGAAAAGCTATGTTGAAGTCAATGTCTGAATCACTGGTGAGTTATATTTCATTTTGAAGATTTTCTTATTAATAAAATGTGATTGTTCTAGAAAATTCCTCATTTTGCATACAGTGATGAAATTGACATGACAAAGCTAGTTGAGTTCCGGGATCAATTAAAAAATGTTGCAGCAGAGCATGGAGTTCCGAAGCTAACTTTCATGCCATTTTGCATAAAGGCAGCTTCGATTGCACTCAACAAATTTCCAATCCTTAATAGCTCTTTAGATGTTGATAATGAAGCTGTGATCTATAAGGGTGCCCATAACATAAGTGTTGCCATTGACACACCATCGGGATTAGTTGTGCCAAATATCAAAAATTGTCAATCGAAATCTATTCTAGAAATTGCTAAGGATTTGAATGCCTTAGTCCAGAAAGGTCGAACAGGAACACTTAGACCAGAAGACTTCCTTGAAGGAACCTTTTCGCTATCAAACATTGGAGTCGTAAGTTAAAGGCTTTAAATTTAAAGTCGTTTGTTTGTAGTATTTGGTTTTTATTCTCAGATAGGTGGAACTTACACCCATCCGTGTATTATGGCACCACAGGTATCAATAGGTGCAATGGGCCGAACTAAACCTCTACCTCGGTTCAATGAAAAAGGTGAAATTGTCAAGGCTTACATTATGAATGTGAGTTGGACGGCAGATCATCGTGTTATTGACGGAGTAACAATGGCAAGTTTTTCAAATGTTTGGAAGGAACATCTGGAGAATCCAGCGTTATTTTTAGTTACAAATTGATTTAAAAAAAAAAAACTATATCTGTGGAGGTTTAGAACTCTTTACAACGCATAGGCTGTACAATTGCATTTATTACATGATTAAGGATTATGTATTCTTTTTTTTAATTTTATACGAACAATACTAGAGATATTTAGGTAGTGAAGGTATGTAAAATATCTTGTTTTAAATAAAAAATATTGGTCTGGAAATACAAAACCAAACAAATTTATTTTAGCGATTGGAGTTATAGTCACATTAACTCTGAGATTAAATACAGTAATGCTTAGAGAAAAAAAAACATATTGTCAAATCTGTCAGTAAAAACCTGCTTACAATATGTTACAACAGTGTAGTCTTACAGTTAATTGTCAAAAAATTTATCTGTCGTTTAATTGTTAGATCATATTGTCTGACATTTAATTGTAAGAAATCTGACAATCGTGTGTACGCTAGCTGACAAACGTGTAATCTTGCAATTAATTGTCAGAAAATGTATCTGAAAATTAATTGCAAGACGGCAAATTGTAAGGTATTTGTGGTTTGTAACATACCAGAAATAGTCCTGCTTTCTCCTAAAGGCGTAGATTTCAATTTCAGCCTCTAATTGTTTTCTTTCCTTTGAACTTTTTGCCTATTCTTACTGAATAAATCAGAGTGGTTGACAATTTTTTTTGCATATTTGGAGGAAACCTAAGCATTTAGCAGAGTTTTTGACAACTTCCAATATGTGGTAATTCCATAAAAGGTAGTTTGAGATACACATACCGAGAACTACACGGTTTTTGTTTCTCCATTGAACAATGCTGTCAAGATCAGAATTTAATGCGCTTAGAAGAAAAACAAGGAGAAAAATCTTAAATCGAATATGAGAAGCTGAGAGTCAGCAGAACAATTTAATGATTTAGAAGTTTCAGACAAAAGATCATTGATGAATATCAGAGAGAGAGAGTCGGAGACAAAACGGAGCCCTGTGGCACATCACCACTTATTTTTTGATACTTGTATTGATAGGTTTGAAAGGTAATTTGTAATCCAACGAAGAAGAGACTCATCGATACCAAATACATACATTTTCGATAAGAGAGTCTGATGCCAAGGCTTTTGAAATAGCAGGTGCAATAAAATTACTTTCTACAAAACGATGTGAAGAATTGTGCCACTTACTATTACTACGTTTGTATGAGGTATGGAAGCGAGCTTGAAGGTCCAAACCTAATCCAACTCGTTCTTTCGATACTGTATGTAAACGAAGTAACTGTTCATTGAGATATACTCGTACCATCCGATCCCTTGTAGACATATTGCTACGAAAGCCATACTCCCGGTTATCAAGAAGCTTCAATATTATGAAGGTATGGTAGATATATATGAGGAAATCCAGCGTACCTTAAGATTTTCGTTTAAAAAAAAAAGAATTCAAATCATTAGCACACCAAAACAGTTGATGTTTTTATAAACAAAGTAACGTCAGAAATGTAAATCAAGCCGCGTTCCTATAATTCATCAATGCATCAAAAATTAATTGATAAAAATACAGTGAACATTGGAAAACGTGAACTAATTAAAACCGAGGGTGTTCATGTTTTTGAGATTGTTCATGTTTTGGAATGTAACAGTTTATGATTAAAATAGTATTCCTACCGTATTGTCGTACTACTCCTCTTAAAATAAAACATATTTTCTTTCATTTTATCTTTTTTTTTGCTTGCAGTATTATAGATTAGTGAATATTTTTACGTTTTTACACATACTGGTACTTACGGGTTCATACTGGTACCTACGGGTTATTAAAAAAATTTATCAGATTTCATTTTTAAACTGAGTACTTAAATGCACCATATCCAAAAAAAATGTTCCCCAGAAAACGAATTATAAGGTTTAAAAAATAATTTCTTTACTTTTTTCTTGAGAAATATAATGTTTGAATTTTTATATACATTTTTTGAAAATAAAGTAAGTAAGTAAGTAAGTAAGTAAGTAATTCATTTATTTTCAATTGTTATTTCACAAAATTTACAATCTAATGAATAAAAAAGCTATGGCTTTGCCGTCAGCCTGGTTAGCAATTATGTATTTAAAAAATTATATCAAGAAAAGATAAATATATTTAAACTTAAATATCAAACATATTCCGTAATTAAAAGCATTCTATACTTAAAAATAGTTTTTAAAAAATTACTTAAAATCTTCCAATCACACTCGTTTAAAATTTGAAGTGTTTCTTGCAAAGTTAACACATTTTTACCAAAAAACGCTAGTCTTTGTTGCTTGAATATTGGGCATATGCTCAGAAAGTGGAAACAGTCCTCTTTTGATTTAAGGTTGCATAGCGTACAAAACTGATTGAAGCTCCCGTTGTAAGGTGTACCATTTAAGTTGAAAAGTTCGCATCTTGCCTTGAAAATGAAAGAAATTTCTTTGTAGCTAAGTTCATCATGAAAGTAGTTTTTTTGGTTGAGATTATAGTTGAGCTTGGAATATACAATTCTACTTTCAGATTTTCGAGCCTTATCAATAAATGATTCTCTTAGATAAGTATCATTTTTCTGTATTATTCTATAAAGTTGATTTTTCAAGCTGTGCAAGTTGTTGGGATCAATAAATATCTCTGTTGGAATTTAAAGACAAGAAGTCAAAAACTGTAATGGTTATTTTTTTAAAAATAAAAGTATGAAAAAAGTCAGAAATGGATATAGGACCCTCTTCCATACGAATGCGAAATCGATGAAAACCAAATTTAAAATTTCCTATGGATATAGGACTTTTGTGCACTGAAAGGAGGTAATTCAATGTAAGCAAGAAGAACCAAAAAATTCACAAACACTGGCATTATTTATTTTTTATAATTTTATTTTTATTGATAAGAACATAAAACAAAAAATATTATAAATTTAGTGGGTATACCTTACTAAATCTCATATTGGACTGTTTCTAAGTCAACAAAATAATTAAGAATATGCTTAAGTATTTTAATACTAAAGTGTGAAAAATACTTAAAACTAACTTTGGTCCTTAAAATTTTCCAGAAAAAGAGGTCTTTTTTAATTCGGAATAGCTTATAAAAATTCGTCAATATTTCATTGTATTAAGTATTATTTATTTTCAAAAGTTTTTTTAAATTAAAATTTTTTTTTAGCTTTTTTGATTTTATCCACTTAAGTATTAAAAACAAAAAAAAAATGCTTAAATTAAATCGTTAAAAATATCTACAAGACTGCATTTAATGCACCCATCTCTATTTACCCCATGGTTAATTGTTTTTCAACTTTAATGATGTCTTTTTTCTTTACCATCGTCAAAGCGAAAACTTACTTTTGCGTTATTGAAATAACCTCCGATAGAAACCTGGACCACCGACAGGTGCACAAAAAAATAAAAAAGTAGTTTATTTCAAAAACCGAACCTACATATCCTTACGTATTTTGACGCCCTTAATTTGAATTTCAAGTTAGAATTGGTCCACCACCCTCCAGTTATTTTCAAATCGTAAAAAACTTACGATAAGTTCATCGACCATTTTTTTTTCAATTTAGTGTTTAAAATTATAAAATAATAAAATAAAAGTCCGAGAAACGTACATGAAATAAGTTTTTATCAATTTTCGTTTAAACATTAACTTTCGTTTTCGTTTCTTTGTTTTTTTAATATAGAATATGCACAAAAAATTTTATTACGATATTTATAAATGCATCAAAAAGTTATGAAAAGAAAAGTGTAACGATCTAATTTTCAAAAAGAGCGAGGGACGTGTTTTTCTTAGTTCACCATTTCAATATTGTTAGTGGCACACCCAAATATCAACATAGATTATAGTTACTTAGTAAATTAACTACGATAATTATTTCAATTTTAAGGTGGATCAAACATTGCATCAAAAAGTTATAAAGTTTTGAAATAAAAAAACATTGAAAGGGACAAATTAAATTATTAAATTTCGTTGTTTTCACGTAAAATAGCTGTATATTCAAAATTAAAACATTTTGTGTTGAAATATACATATAGATCATCTTTATATTTAAGTCCTATTTATAAAATTACACCAATAACAACTATTTTAATGAACTATATTTTTATATCTGCTATAGTGACATAAAATCCTAAAGTACGCTGGTTTTCCTCATATATAGTACTCGTATTATGAATTAAAATTTTATATTTGATCTTGAATAACTATTTGTCTTAATGAAGTTCTGCATATTCGTTATGCTGAATTGAAGTTCTGTTGAAATTATTTATGAACATATCTAAATTGAATATGTACATAGACAATGTTTATTTCACATGAAAATATAAACATGGACAAAACGAGTGAACCCAAACCACTTCTCTCATTTATCGAACTGAAGCCCACAAATAAGCAAATCAACAATTACATATGTATAGGTATATAAATATTCTTTGTTGACAGTCAACTTTTTCAAACACTATTCATTACTATTTTCATATTGGATTCTTGTTTCATAGGACAGAAATTCTCATTCTATTCTTTATTTATTTATATTTACATATTTGAAAAATCTATTAAACTGCTGTAATATCTGCAACTTCTTTGTTTCCACACTTTTTGTATTTAGACCTTACATTTTAATGGCGGCAGCAATTTAAGAATCGTGCTTTATTATCCCTTTTGCTTTAGGTTCATTTTTTTCTATAAAAAGGTTTCAATAAAAAATTTACCAACATAAATTGAAGAAGTTTGTTTGCATTAATAATTATTATTTTTAAAGGTCCTCAAAAGCGTTTAACTCCCCAAGTATCTATTACCTCACAAAACCTGAAGAAACCTGTTGATCAACTTACTCGAATACCTCTTTCCGGTGCAGATGGAAAATAGAAACCAAATTGAAATTCCAACCTTTCTCAACCACACTATTCTCTCTATTTGGTAGATCTTCTCGTATGTCAAATAAACTTTTTTTTTGTTTAATTTCTGAAATTTTAATGAAGGTCTTAATTACATACTATATTTCCAAACCGCATTGTCTTCTTCCTATTATCAGAATGATAATATTTTCTCTTATCACTGTCGTACACCTTTGATAAAGTCCTTCAAAAAGCTCACAGACAAGAGAACTTCACCTCACACCTGTCAGTGTCAAAATTGTTCACCACAGCGTATATAGTATAAAGTAATAGCCTTATCAATCACCTTGCAATTATTTCACCATGGAAAAGCTTCGAAGTGACATAAATCCAGAAAATAATATTATACGATTTTCATGGCTACGAATTTTCCAACTGGGAACATTTTTATCAGTTATTGGTAAGCTCTAGAGTAGACAAGTTCGGAAAACTCTCTACATACACACAACCAAGAAGAGTGCAAAAGGAAAAGTGAAAAAAGCAATTAAGAAAAAAAAAGAAAGAGATTGTCCCCTAATATGTATGTGGAAACTTATTAAGAAGTGCCAATTTGCTTTGAAGTGATGAATCTAATTGATTTTCTTTCAAATCTCCTTATCCTGTGGAAAAAAGTGTATTTCGTAGTGGAGAAAAATTGAATTTTCCAACTCAATAATCGCAAAGGAAGCACCAAATATCAATACTAACCGTAAAAATGCCTTGGTAAGCGCCATTTTGATGGATTTTTTAAACGATTTTTCATTGCAACGTATATTTCAAGGATTTTCAAATAATCGAAAGTTTGCTTGATTATGTATTGCCTTCGGGACACCACCTAAAAAATTGGATCAAATAAAGAAAATTTGAACATATTCTCAATATTTCAATGAAAGTTTGTGTGTATACCAAAAAAAAAACATAACCCCAGTGGGCCAACAGAAATTAGATTTTGCATTGTCTTCTTCGTCGTGGTGGTTTTTAACGATTTTTCCAATGACCTTGTTGCGTATAACAGTACTCGTACTAGAAAAAAAACTAAAATACTTATACACATACTCTACAATTTGGACGATTGTATATAATAGAGGAATGTGTATAACTGTATTGTATATGCACGCGACTACGACGATGATACAGTAAAAAAAGTTTTAACTGATGCCAGTACGGATTGTAGGTATTTCTTTTTTTCAAGGCAGGTAAAGGGGGTTCCTAAGAAAAAGGGTGGCAAGATTCTTCTTTTTATTTTGTTAACTTTTGACTGTGGTGAGAAACAAAAACAGCACCTAAAGTGTGTGATTCTGGCTGGTGGCAGTGGCAGTAGGTAGGTTTAGGGTTGCCAGATTAATGAAGGTAGACTTTAAATTTAAATTGAAAATTTAAGATTTCTATTGACCTTCATAACAGTTTACCCAATGTAAATTTTATATGTATGTGTGTTGAGTTTGGCAAGGTTTTACCCGAATCTTAATTGTTTCGCCTTGCTAAAGTGTCCTTGATTGCTTAGTGTGTACCTATTCTTTAAGAGAGTTCTTCAAAATGTTTGCAGGTATCTATAGGTTTGTTTTTTATTGTTTATTCAATTTGGTTTAGTAGGTGAATAAAATTTCCTAATTTTTATTTTTTTGCATACTTAAATTTTCAACTTTTTTCCTTATATTGTAACAAAAGCCTTCTATCAGATTGTTTTTATTCTTCGCAACATATTCAAAAATTAAAGTTAAAAATTAAGTTTTATTTAAAAGACGCGTTTTAAGAAAATTCAGTTTATAATTTAATAATAAAAGTTGCTTTATGGGAGTCTTCGGTATTCCATACGGTTTGTATGGAAAAATTATATACCTACATACATACATACTTTAAAATTTATAATTCAATAATAAAAAGTCTCAAAATCACATAATATTTTATTTAGAAATAAATAAATACTAAAGATGTTTTATCATTTATCAGAAGCATTTAAAAGTTACAACTATAGGTTTGTTCGTTGAGCCCTGAAGTCATCCTGGGGTCGCCCTAAATCGTTTTTGAAAAACCTGAATTCACCCTGGTGAGTAAACTCTGTGTTTTTTGAGATTTGGAGTCGCCCTGAAATTGCCTTAAAGTAGATCTATGTATTTTCCTGTTGCGAATTCAGCTAACGACCAAACTGTCAAAAGTCACATGAGATTTTAATATTTCTTATGTTGTCGTTTGTCGATTCGCGTTTTGCATGTTATTGTCTATGTTTGCAATTAAAATTCAAAAACAAAAACAAAAATCCAAATCCAAATTCAATTGTTTCTGTTCATTTCAAACCTAATTTATAGCAAATTTGAAGTTTAATCAGAGCACAGTATTATTTGTGTCTTGCTTTCAACTGTCAAATTGACAACCCTTGGATGTTTTTTGAAAATCGAAAACCCCGTTTTTTTTTATAACTCTCAGGGTTGGCAGAAAAAACCTGGGTCAACCCTGGGTAAGTTTAACTATCAAATTTTATGTATTCATCTTCAAACTAACAAATTTGAAATTTTGGCAAACATTACATTAAATTTAAACTCCACTTTTTGTTCCAACTTAGTTTTAACAATTAATTGGGGTTCACAGTTTCGTTTAAATCTTGAACCAAGTTCATTCTGTAGTTTAGGTTTAACGAGAACCAATTGACTTTTGGTCGTCACCATGAAAACACAACCGACAGAATGTTATTAACTATATCCTTTTTTTTGCACAATTATTGATTAATTGAAATTCGTCTTTATTTTTTTTTTTATTTCTTTTATTTCAACGGTTCTTGGAAACAAAACAAACTTCTTGTCTCGCGAGTTCTTAAGACAAATTTTGGAAAAGCCGTATAAAATCTACGTACTGCTTACATTACGTCACATATATATCACATAGCAACTACATACGTAATAAACTGTCAACTCTTATTCATACAATTTAATTAAACTACGTTCAATTGAACTTAAGTTCGGATTCAAATGTGAAACTGGACGAGTTGAACTTAAAATTTGAACTAAAGTTCAGGTTCCTTGGGGTTGAATTCAAAGATTTTCCGAGCTAAATTATTAGTATCCATTCGCTCTAAATGAGGCTGTACAGTTCCTTGCTGTATCTTTTTTTCGACTTCCATCTATGCCGAGCAGGCCAAAATAAAATGCACGACTGGATCGCACGAACTTGCTCTTATGTAAAAGTACTTTGGAATTTAAGATACATTTTATACATATAAAACATGAATTTAAAATGAAATTGCCGTCTGATTTCTAGAAAAGTATGAATTTATGCAAACAAACTTTAAAAAATCGTTTTATTATTAAATAAATAAATTTTTTAAATAAGAAATTTCTTTAAAATTTTTCAAGAAAAAAATGTGGGATGCGAATTTTAAGTATTTAATTATATTGATTTTTGGAAATAATTTCAAAAAATTATCGGTTATAGGTTTTGAAGATATTGATTTTTCAAAAAAAAATTTTTTTCAAAAAAACCCAACAAATAATTTTTCGAATATTTTTATATACAATATTATTTTAAACTTAGGGGGACTCCTGCTGAAAATTTTTGGTTAAAATCGTTAGAGCCGTTAATGAGAAAGTCGAAAATCAAAAAAACGGTTCTATGACAGGTACCGTTAATAACATTTTGCCCCAAATTTTTTTTTACCAAAACGTAGTCCATGTCCATAAAATCACACCTAATTTTTTTTTATCAAAATCGTTAGAGCCGTTTTCGAGATAAATAAAATTTTGCATTACGAGTGTATCGGGGGTACCGTTAGTTTTAGAGCTAAAAAAAAAATTTCAATTTCCCCTCTAGGGAATCACCGAAGACCAATAACTACCGAGTTTGAAGAAAATAGGTCCAGTGGCTTAGGCTCTAGATCGAGGTACAGACATACAGACAGACAGACAGACAGACAGACGGAATTGCCGGACCCACTTTATTCGTCTTCGCTATCATCGTAATGTCAACTTTGATCAAAATCTCGAGTTCGATTTTTTTTCCAAATGCAGAACTTGCCCTATAGTACCTATATCGCAAGTAAAAAGATGATGCCAAAGCTAGACATTGCTATCTCGTCTCTATTGATGGTCTGGAAATTAATGAAAATGTGATGGGTATCGAATTGACATTCCTCATTTTCCAAAATCTACAGTGGAAATTTATGGAACTCCCAAGAAGTAAGGGGAAATTGTCACTCTTTGATAACGTTGAAAATTAATGCCTTATTTGCCCACGTACATGCTGCAATTCAATTAAATTTAAAAAAAAATTTTTTTTGTTGATTCTTCTTCGCGGGTTCTCATAATTTTTAACTTCGCATAGGGAGTTATTGTAATCGGTCCGATTTGTCAAATTGGAATTTTTGACATTTCTCGACGTTTCAAGGTCCCTAGAGGCTATATCAATCATTTTTAGAGAGATGTCTGTGTGTGTGTGTGTACGTACGTTCGTACGTTTGTACGTTCTGGTACCATTTTTCGTCGTCGATATCTCAAAAACGAGTAAAGATATCGACTTCAAATAAATTTTGTTTAATAGATAATAACTTCGAAAGAGCCTGAAAGGGCGTTTATTAAAACGGTTTAAAAAAAAAGTAAAAATTTTGGTTAGTTTCAAATATCTCACGAAAAAATAATGCTATTGATTTCAAATAAAATTTAAAGTACTCATTATAAGGTCATACAGATTTGGTATGAATTTGGAAAAAAATGAACATACCTTAGTATAATTTTGTACAATTGGTAAAATGTTGACAAATATTGAATTAATATAAGTTTTTTTTTTTAAACAAATGGGAAGTTATCAGTGTGGGTCGCACCAAGCCTCTTTTTTATTTTTTGTTTTATATGTCAAAACCTCTGAAAATTCTTTTCATTTCGTGCTTAAGGCTACAACAATTTTCTGTAAGGGTGAACGTTTTCGAAGTTATTCGTTTGGTGTTTTTTTAAGCCATTAAAACAAACTTGTCGGATTTTCATCATGATTGGAATAACTGAAACTAAATTGATTGATCTATAGGGCTCGATACGGTGAAATGGTGATCTGAAATAGCTTGGTGTTTGAAAAAGTCTAGATCCACTTAGTGCTTTCAGTTTCATGCGTGCATATTTTCGTTTAAAAATCTCTCTAAATGATAAATTAAATATTCATTCTTCTTCCAAATTTACTTTAAACACACACACTATTAAAACTATTAGATAAATAAACTTTCAAAAGTAACTCGACGAAAAAGCCCTGATATCGGGTTATTCAATAAGGACTTAAAATTTTTTTAAAATATAAAACAGAATCCATTTCAGATATGTCAAAAATTGTATTATTGGTTGGAAGTACATTCAAAACATCCAAATACACATGTATGCATGTATGGAATTTGAAGCATTGGGTACTTTTGTAGGGGAAAATTCGTTGAACCTGGTTTTTGATGACTCAATCACACATTTCATCAAAAATGGCCGCTAACTCTTATTCAATATTGGATCTGAGCTGCTTTTCCGATTAGGAATTATTGTAATAAATTTTAATTATTTGTAAATGTTTTTCATTCGTTAACTTCACCATTATGAAAATGTTGTTTTTATTGAATGTTCAGACAGTTCGGTCATTGGTTTAAGGGTGAGTTCACAGAAAAAGGTCAAAGTTTTCAAGTCCTATTTAGAAATTTTTTATAATATGCGTTTTGAACACTTTAAACCGTTGAACACTGAAAAGCAAAACTTCAAAAACTTCAATCCAAACAGCCAATCAAGGACTTTTGGAGTATTGGGATTGTAAATTCGGCAATCCAAAAATTTAATTCAATTTAAGTTTTATGTTTTATGTTTTGCTTTCATTTGTTGAGCTTTTTTTAAAGGACACCCCACAAGAAAGCTCTTTTGTTATTACTTACTTACATAAGGTGGCGTTATAGTCGGGTCGGGAGTAAGTCAGCAGCGTCAGCAGCTTCTTCGAGCTTTTGAAAGATTGTGCTTTTGTTTTGTCATGATAGTTTTGCACTATTCTTTTAAGAACGATATTAAGAAAAACGTATGACAGCGTATCACCTTGTTAAACTTTTTGCTTTGAAGAGTTCTTTGCCCGCCTTGATTGAGCAACCAGGATTCTTCATCTTTTCTTAAATGCTTCTGTAGTTGGCGAAGTCCAGAAAGCCCCATTTCTTGAGGATCGAGCAAATAATGCTGAGGTTCAATTTATGGATAATTGTTTCTTACGACCATATATTGCAGATGAGCTCATGTACATTCATAATCAAGTGACCGCTTATCGCTTTAAAGAGCTCAGCACCAAGGTCGTTGGACTGTCATGCAGAAGGTCTTGGGTTCGGTTCTCAGCCGCTGGAAAAAAAATTGTGAGGGGTGCACAGCCTCTTGCGAGGAATTAACAATTCCTACAAGTGTATGTCTTGTCATTAAAAGTGCTACTCATAAGCCGTTCGGAATCGACAGAAAATTGTAAGTCTCCACCATTCCTTGGAAAGAAGTTTTTGCTGAAATGAAACACACACTGCGCCTTCTGTACCATACAAATGTGTGGGAAAAAAGTTAGTGAGACTACGGTGCGCACAGATGAGAATGTGGCTGCTGTAACCGAGAGTGTGAGAGCTTGACGAGAATTCTACACAAAGATCTCGTATGATTCATTTGGAGTTACCGTATACACTACTTCGATGCCAGCCCAGCCAGCCACTTGAAAGATGTTATGTTCTATAAATAATTAATGGGAATATTTGCTCTTACTAATAAAACCATAATACATGGACAAAATTAATTTTGTTCATTTTCTTGCATTTTTAAAAAGAAACTTGTATTTTGCCCACCCTGTACTTAGATTATGAAGAACATAGACTGATTTTCGAAGTCTTTTGCTTATATGTTATCACTATTATCTCTATATCACTGTTAATAGTTGATTTTCTTTTTTGTCATCTGATCCATATTTTCATGTCTTAAGGCTATTTTAAAGTAGCAAAGTATGAGTTGCAAAAGATATTTCTTACTAAGATTTTCATTGAGTACTTTGTTATTTTTTATTTCAATAAAAGTATTTGAGTTTGCAAATTTAGGATAAAATTACCGTCACGTCAATGAAAAAAGGCGAATTGGCCTTTTTCATTTTTCTAAAGAATCCTTTTTGAGTTCATTTAAATTGCAGGCCATGAATAAAATAAAATAAATAAGAAAATTCTTTAATTCACTCCCGGCAGCTCTGTCTTGACTTTTTTTGTGAATCAATTTTTTTTCATTTTTTCGTCCTCTGTACCTTTTGATTTCCCCTCACTTTCCTCACTTCATTAACAAAACGAAAGAAATCAAAAGTAGCTTTTTTTGTTGCTCTGAAAAATACATATTTCCCTATCCAAGAATGGAATCCTCCGACTCTGTGATAAGCTAATAGGCAAAGAAAGCGACACCAAACCACAAACGACAAATACTCTATTGCTGTTGTGTTCCTGCAGGGCTTACACACATATAAAGGACAATGTCCTGAAGTGAGGATGACTCTGTGGATCTTTTCCTGAAATCAGTCTTTTGTGACAAGAATAATATTAATGCATGTAGCTGAGAAACTCAATTAACAAAAGGCGTACATATTTACATATACATATATATGTATGTAGGTATAATATAAATGTAAGCTTGGGTTTGGATCGTTTACGATTGGGGTAGTAAATGGGAAAAATTGCTTCATCACTTTATCCTTCGCTATATTATGTGTCCTGAATAAGCTTTTTTTGGCAGCAGGAAGATTTATTTATAGACAATTTTGATAAGATTTGTCCTAATCGTTGGTTGGGAGAAGAGTTGTATAATGAGAGTTGATGAAAATGGGACGTGAAAAGAATATAAATTTATCCAAGGTAAAAAAACTTTCATTGTTACAAAATGCCATAGGGAAGAAAATATAACCTTCAACTCAATAAGTTTTTATTACATAAAACTACAACTTTCGAATTAAATTATACACACATACATACATACATACATAAAACAATTATTATATGGCTGCAATGGAAATGCATTTTTCTTGTTTTTCTTGTTTTTTTTTTTTTTTTTTTTTTTTCAATGACGATCAGAGCTGTTGTTTCAGCATTCAGAAGGGAGTAGGTACTTAAAGGGGTTGAAAGGTAGTGTCCTACATTTGATTGTATGTCGTTTTTCATTGCCAACTATATAATCTCTGCTTTGTATCATCGAGTAAAAGAATGCTCTTTGAAAAATAAAGCCTGCGGATTTCTTGTAGTATTGGACATATATCTAAAAAGTGGTACACATCTTCAATTTTATACCGGTTGCACAAACTACATATCGGGCGTAGCTGAGCTCAATGGGGCCTATAATTTAAATTGACCATGTGTTTCGTTAAAATAAATGAGTGTGGTTTAATACTTTGTATAAAGCCTAGTTGATGACGTTTAAGCACTATTGAAACTTTACAGATAAAGGGAGTCGTCCATTTTTGCTATACATGTGTAGAATATGTCCTGCAATTTGAACAAGGCTGTATTGTTGAGCTCGAGAATTAAACAATGTTAATTAGCTTACTCGTTCCATTCTTTAAACGGTCATATTTGTGGCAAAAGAATTAGCTCCACATAAGATTAATTGCAGTTTTGGCTGCAGCACATTTTTCTTTAAAATGTGAGCGGAGATTAAAGTTGTAGGTCATTAAGAATCCTAAGTACGCATACTCACTAACTATCTCAAACGATTGATCCTCTAAAAAACAAAAAACTTTGGATCGATGTCCCCCTGTATTTGCTTGGAAGCTGCAAGTTACCGTTTTTAAAAATGGCGCAAGTTCATGCTTTTGAAATCGTTCTTGGGAATTTTCTACTTCAAGAAGTCTATTAAAAAATAAATGAATATGATTCAAAAAGCTAGGTGTTGAGTTCTTATAAAATTCAACAGGAATACCATCAATCCCTGCCGACTTATCACTTTTCATTGATTTTAGGGTTACTTGTAACTCGCTTATTACAATTCTACCCTCCAGTTCAGGAATAAGAATATCAGTAAGAGCATATGGGAACATTAAATGAGTTTTCGAAGGATTCAAGAGTTATTTAAAATGGTCGGCGAGTTTAAACTGAAATAGTTGATGCTGATATCAAAAGGTACAGTAGTGCTCAGCCGAGTTCTGGCACTACACCCTTTTTACGCGAACAAACTCAGGCGATTTTTGACCCCTCCCTAATTCCAGTACCAATGAAGTCAGAAACTTAAAATTCCGAATATTTGCTAAGCTAGTCAGGCACAGGCGCGCGCCTCACCAAATTTACAGCATAAGCAGTTCCTGAGATATAAGGCTTCAAAAATCACAAAAACCGTAACTGACTGGCTGACAGATCAGAACGGTAGGTCTTGTCATGCAAGCAGCCCCCATTCGTGGGGCGTGGTATCCGCCCACTTTCTCCGAATCGGTGTTGGTTGAATGGAGCACTTCCGACTGCTGTAAAACGATGAAATTGGTGGTAGGGCTTAAATTGCATACAAAGAAAAAAATATAAAATTTGAGGTTTTCCATTCAGGGGCGTGGTATCTACCCACTTCCTCAGAACTGATGTAAATTATATGGCACACTTCCGATTGCAGTAGAACAATGAAATTTGGTATAACGGTAGCGCTCAAATTACATATAAAGGACCAAAAATAAAAATTGAGGTTTTTTATTCAGGGGGCGTGTTATCCGCCTACTTTCTCCGAATTAGTTTTGATTGAATGGAGCACTTCCGACAATTTGATTGGCAAGTTTTTTTTTTGTGCCCATTTCGTAAAGTTTTAAAAACTTGACCAGTGAACCCATCAAATTTTAGTCAGTAATCATTAAATAATAAAATTTCTCTATAACATTATAGATGTTTCAATATATAGATGTTTCAATATTATTATTACTTTAAATATTCGTTATTAAACCTTCATGAAGTAAGAACTTGGCGTATACTTTTCGATCTCTGTACTTTTCACGGCTGATTTGTTACACAAAGATTTTTGTATAGAAGAACTTGGCTCTTTTTTTAACATTTATGTTTTTGGTCTGATATATTCTTACAGCCTTCTAGTATTCTCACTTTTGACCAGAATATTCATGAGTATTTACAAGATGACAGACTACTAGGTACAAACATAAAAGATTGATTTTGAGTACAAAGATTTTTAAAAGCTTTATTAGCTTCTAAGTAAAACGTTTTAAAAACATTGAATTGTTTTTTCTTAAAAGGTTGAGATATGAAAAATTTTTTTTACGGAGTTTCATACATTCCCAGTCAAACCACTCAGCGACAGCGACACAACGAGTTTATTAGCAGAATTCTTTGGACGGATGAATCTCAATTTACAAGAGATGGTATCATAAATTTTCACAATCTTCACACATGGGCGGAGGAAAATCCACACACAAGGAGACATAAATCATTACAACACAGATTTAGCGCCAATATTTGGACAGGCGTAATTGGAAACAAATAAATCGGCCCCTTTAAACTACCCACCAGGCTGACTTCTAGAAACTATCTGGAGTTTTTGCGCAATGATTTAACAGAACTATTGGAAGACATTCAACTAAGGGGATTAATTTCATCACATTTCCAACAGTACGGTTATCGATGGATAGTAAGAAGTTTACCGTTTCACTGGCCTGCAAGATCTCCTGACCTTATACATATTATTGTATATTTTTGTATGGTAAAGAATGAAAGAACTTGTTTATTCAACCGAAATAGCAAATTTAGGTGAATTAGAAGACCGTATTTTCGAAGCATCATCAAAAGTGAAGCAGCTGATATCATCAATAAATATTCGCAGAGAAATCCAAAAACAGGCTCTAGTATGCATACAAAAGCAAGGCTTTACCAAATTACACAAAATCTATGGGTTTTTTCCGCAAACTTGTCATTGAGTTTTATATGTTTTATTGTTATATTTATCAGACAAACACATAAATGTTTAAAAAGAGCCAAGTTCTTCTATACAAAAACCTTTGTGTAACAAGTCAGCCGTGAAAAGTACTGAGATCTAAAAGTACGCCAAGTTCTTACTTCATGAAGGTTTAATACCAAATATTTAAAGTAGAATAATATTGAAACAACTACAATGTAATAGAAAAATTTTATTGTTTAATGATTACTGACTAAAATTTGAGTCAGTTAGGGTTTTTGTGATTTTTGATGCCTTATATCTCAGGAAAAGCTTATGCTAGAAAATTGAAATTTAGTGAGGCGCCTGTGCCTGACTAGCTTAGCAAATATTTTAAGTTTCTGTCTTCATTGGTACTGCAGATAGGGAGAAATCAAAAATCGCCTGAGTTTGTTCCTGTAAAAAGGGTGTAGTACCAGGACTTGGCTGGGAACTACTCAGCCCTTTAAGGTTATGTTAATTACGCATTTTATGGACAAAATTGAGCTCAAAGTCAAAAAATTAGCATGGGCTGGAATAATGAAACATTCTAGAAACTGGATATCTAAAGATACAAAGGCTGGTACTTCTTCTAGGGTACACCAAAGTAAGCCTTTTCTTAAATCCCCGATATATGATACAAGGATTGGAAACAGGCCCTTACTGCAGAACGATTTTTTTCTTGGAATATTTTGCTTGTGTTCTTTAAGATAATATTATATTGTAATATAAGGAGTCTATGTTTTAATTTCTGACCTGCAAGCTTTTACAGAGTAGCCGCTATACGATGAATATACCTATGTTGGATGAAAAACTTTAGCGTCCACATTCGTTAAACATGCTGTCAAAAATCATTTTTCATTAGAATAATGACCATGGTGGACGAAATCAAAGCATAGATACAATTTTAGATTTTAGACCGTTCACATTATGAAAATTAAGCCAATCAAACGCTTGTCAAACATATTCAAGAATGTGAGCGCTCCTAATGTTGCAAGAAAATATGATACTTCCGCTTGACTCTTAGAGCCTGATAATACGATTTTTTATTTGTTCGTTTCATCATTCGTCTTTTTGACAGTTTGCGTGAGAGGTGTAGAAACGTAGCAACGCTTCTTCACCCCACACGAAATATGTCAAAAGGACGAAAGACAAAACAACTGAAAAACGAATTGTGTAATCATGCTCGTGACGCCATTTTTGTGCTATAGGCTGTGTTCCTTCGTTGTGTTTGAAGTTTTTGTACTTTATCTCACTCTCTTTCAGATATTTATAAACGGACTGACATCATTCCCATCTTTCAATGGAAATTGTCAATGTAAATATAAGTGGAAAGAACTAAATTTTCATTGCAAATGTCAACCGATTGCCCTAAAAATGCATTATCTCGAGCAAAAAATAGATTAGATTACATAAGATTTATAGATTTTATTTTTATTTATTTTTATTATTAAAGAGCATGGCTTTTCTGCTTTTCTGAGCAGAAAATACTCGTAAAAACCATCACTTTTCGAATTAATAATCAATGTCAACTGCAATTTTCCGGAGCATAAAATAAAATGCAATTATTCATCATCAACGCTTAGGAGATTTTTTTGTTTTGTTTTATTAACATATACATATAACTATCTTAAAGCTAGACAAAAATTCATAAAAAGAAACCTACTTATCCAATAAATTACAACTAACATATTGGCCCGAATGCGAGAGATCTAAGCCAGTAAGGGGATTTCCTTAAGACATTGATTCAACCGGCAATTAAATTTGACGCCAGTTGTTTCGTCTTTCGTCTTTTTGACATATTGGGTGAGAGGTAAAGAAATGTTGGGGGAATGAAGATATTTAGTTCGGATTATAAATGGAAAGTACTAAAATCGAGATTTCAATCCATTGACATAAAGAGGTGTTTCAAAGTTTCCTATGTAAAGATTAAATTCTCGGGATAAGACGATAAGAGTATCATTTAAAGACAAGAACTTGTATACTATAAAATTATATATAGTCCATAAGAGGTTTATTCCAATGCCTTCGAAAACTTAAGCTATTCTATGATTTATTAGAATACCACTATTAAATCATTTGCCTTATCTATTTCAACCTTGCCAATGTCGCTTGGATGCAATGTCGTGACTCAAATAAATTGTATGTTACCAACTGGTAACCTTAGATCCAACGACTCTAAACTAATTGATGATTTAACATGACATGGACTTCTTCAATTAAACGATATTTTAAATATCAATGAAACACTGCTGGATGTTTACTACCATTGACGACGAAATTACAATACAAACATTCAACGAGCCTTTAGTGCCTGAAAATAACCATAACACATTACTTTTTACTGATCCGTTCACTTTTTAAAAACTTCAATAATTTTGATAATAAAATGTGTGACAACTTTTACCTACTCTTTTAATGTTATAAAAAATGATTTTTCAAAACTAAATTCATTGTTGTCACAAGTTGATTGGTCTCGTTTGATTTGATTTTGTGCCAGTTTGGTACGATAGTGAAATCAAAAGTCTAAGAAATCGAAGAAACAAGTTATGGTGTACTTTTAAACTATATCCAACAGAACCCAATTTTAAAAATTATTGTGAATCGAGGGCTATTTTCAATAGAATATCTTGTTTAAGGTATCTTAATTACATTCAAAAGAAATCTGAAAATTAATCCAAAGTTTTTTTGGAATTTTATTAACAGTAAAAGAAAATCTTGTCCTTAACCGTCTGTTCTCACGTTAAATGACATTTCAAGGTATCTTAATTACATTCAGAAGGTGCAGAAGAAATCTGAAAATTAATCCAAAGTTTTTTTGGAATTTTATTAACAGTAAAAGAAAATCTTGTCCTTAACCGTCTGTTCTCACGTTAAATGACATTTCAAGTCATGTCCCAGGGGTTATAACTCAACTTTTCTCTGACTTCTTTCAAAGTGCCTTCAACTGTGATACTTTAAACTGTGATACCTTTAACTGTGATTCCTCACTCTGTGATAAATCTAAGGAAATGTCTCAAAACTTTGTCTATTTGAAATCTTTTACTTACTTGACTGATATGAACAACATTTTACGAGTAAATGTATATCTTACGTTGACGATAGTTGTATACCAGGTCCTGATGGGGTGCCCTATGATATTTTGAAAAACTGTTTACGTCACTTGTTGCCTTTGTCTATTCTTTTTAATTTTTTAATGTCTTCATATTCATTCCCAACTATTTTGAAAAGTTCTTTTATAATCCCTCTACATAAATGAATGATGATTCCTAAACTTTTTGAGGCTATTATTTGTGAAGCGTTATGTTTTTATGTTAAATCATTTATTGTTCCCAATCGGCATGGTTGTATAAAATGTCGCTTTACTGTTACTTTTGTATAGATTTGGCTGAAAACTATATTGATTCATTTAAAACAATAAAAAAGTAGATTGTGTATTTACTGATTTCAATAAAGCCTTTGACAAGCTGTCACATTGTGTTTTACTTTTAGAATTAAGAAAATTAGGATTTAGCGAATACTTTGTAAGGTGGCTTCAATCTTATTTATTCGATAGAACTTATTCGGTGCTATCTAACGTTTGCGAATCGAATAAGTTTAAAATCTATTCAGGAATCCCACAGGGTAGTCATTTAGGCCCTGTCCTTTTGATTTTATTTATACCATCTATGTTAAAATCATCTAAGTGCCTCATTTACGCCGATGACGATGTGACAATTTTCAAAACTATTTCAAATACTCGTGATTGTGAAGAATTACAATGTGATCTTAATTCGTTTTTCGACTATTGCACTAGCAATTATTTGTTTCTTAATATCGATAAACGTAAGACTATGTGTTTTACAGGTTAGTTTTTTTTTTATTTCGTTCAATTACTTGTTTAATGATATACCATTACAATATCTCGTTAAACCGTTATATCTTTTCTTGATGTCACATTTAATGAATCGCAAACTCGAATTCATTCAACATACGAGTATTAGCTAACTCCATTTTAAATAAAGCTAATTCAATTCTTGGTTGGATAAAAATATAGTCGAAACAATTTTCTGACCCTTTCGTGACAAAGCAGCTCTTTATATTTTTTGTTCGACCCATTCTAGAATACGCTTGTCAGGTTTGGTCACCTCGCACAGTGCGTTGGGTAGTGGAAAAAAATCGAAAAAAAAAAATGTTTAATTTCTTGTTTCCAAATAAGCCAAATTGAAGCTAACAATCCCGAGAATATTATCCAAAAGGTTTTTTATGCTAAAGCTAAGCCACCAGCTATAAGCGCAGCTCTGAATGTCACCTTAACGGCTAACTCAAAATAAGAGAAAACTATAGAGAGAAGCAATATGCGTCGCGCTCAAGATTAATAAAGAATAACAAATCGAGTTTTAATTTTTTCATGATCTCTGATAAGTGCAGTTTTTCTCACGTTTTTTTTTTATTTCGCTAACTGCAGGTTGTAGGGTCTTAAATCAAGGTTAAAATCAAGGTTATTATTACGTAGAGAGTGCTTTATTTGAATAGACCTATTTTTCGCGTGTCATTACTTGTTGCAAAAAAATATTTTTGGAAATAAAGACAAGATTGAGTTCTTTTAAAAAAAGTAAGATTCATCTGCCTTTACCTGCCTTTTTCCTTAATACAACCTATTATTTTGATGCATTTTTAACAAAATGTATTCAAATAGAGAGAGATTTCTGAGGTATAGTTGTCTGCTTCATCAATCAAAGTTCCAAATATTTTGAAGTTTGTGTTAAAAAAATTTAATGTAAAAGGTACTTTGGAGCCTGAAGATGACATTAAATTAAAAGGTCACCTTTCTTCCCTCTGCTCAAACATTAATAAACGCTGGAAAAAGAGCAAAAGGACGAAAAGTATTTTTTTGGAAAAAAACAAAGACTGGCTTGACCAACCACATATTTTTCCCGTGAACATTGAGTGTCTTCAGAATATGTCCAAAAATCAGGCTTCGGAAAATAAACGTGGCAGATAAAAAAAAATGTTTGAAGCGTGTTGCAGCAAAACAAATAGGCAAAAAGTTGATGATTTGATAAGATCAAGGTCCTTGGAAGAATTAAGGTATGTAAAACATTTAACAGAGCTAAATTCAACAACTTCTGCTTATCGAGATCAAGAAAAAAAGAGTTTGACGCCTAGAGAAGACCTGTCATTATATTTTGATCTCGATTTAACAGAAAGAAGTTATGAAGTTTTGCGAAAAACTGTTAACGCAATGCACAAGGACTGTTTTCCGAGCGTCTACGCATTAAGACAAGCAAAAATAGGAATTCTTCCAAAATGTACAGCCACGGAAACATCAACAGAAGTCGATTTTCAAGACTTAGTGGAAAAAACTGCGCGAAGTATCTTTAAAAAAGTAAGTATTTATAAGGACACACACGCCAAAATGGGGCTTCGATGGTAGTGGCAATCATAGCGCGTATAAAATTAAGTTTGACAATCCTGAAAACACGGACGAGTATTTGTCCCATTAAGGTTTATTGATATTGATTAAGGTGAATTCCTTTGGAAAAATGATCGGCCAGGTTCTATTTTGAATTGTAGACCCGTTGAATTTTTATTCAGAAAAGAATGTTCTCAGCTCGTGAAAGAAGAGGAGATTGCCATGCAAAACAAAATCTCTGATCTTAATAACTATGCTGGAATTATAAATAGCTATAATATTACGATATCTTTTGAATTTCATCTAACCATGGTTGATGGGAGCGTATGCAATGTTTTAACTGAAACCAATTCGGCGTCAAAATGTTTCATCTACGGTGCTCTTCCAAGCCCGCGCTTTCTTTTTTGAACCCTCAAAAAGTTCAGAAATAACAAAAATTGACCAAACTTTGATTGGAAATTTATCCATTATCTTACGAGTGATCTGGAAAAGTTTAAAATTTTAATATGCGAAACGAAAAATATTTATTTAGATTTGTATGCATGGTATTATATGCCCATCACACTGCATAAATTATTTTTTCATAGGATTGAAATTATGAAAAGTTTTGAAATACCAATAGGTCAAATGTCCGAAGAAGCTCTAGAAGGCTTACACAAAACTTTTCGTCGAACAAGGCTTGACCACGCAAGAAAGTCTTCAAGGTCAAACAATTGTAAAGACGTTATGAACTATTTACTTTTGATGTCGGACCCATTCATTTCTTCTCAGAGACAAATTAAACGTAAAGAAAAGAAATATGATGCTGAAATAAAAAAATATTTAGTTTGTGATGAACATTTATCCTCGAAGAAAGTTAAGTATTTATATTTTTTTAGTGTTTAAGGATTCCGTTTAAAAATATATATTCATATTAAATGAAAAAAGCACTTTAAACATGTTTTTTAATTTTTTTCCTCGGTGCTCATATATTCGCAATTGTTTATTTTTCGGTTTTTCCTTTTGTTATTACTTTTTTTGAATAATTATTTTTGTCAACAATAAAAACATCCATTATATTTTGCAAGATCTTTTATGCGATATATTCTGTGGTCGTTGTGCTTTGAAAAAATGTATACTTTCCTACAAACCTTGAAAATATTACAACTTTTGTATATCGTATGTTTGGCTTCTAACTAATCATTTTACAATTGTGGGCACGGCAGTGGGTGGATTTTTGTTCAAATAATTTTTTTTATCACACACATTAATTTTGTACATTTTTTCACTATCATCATACGAAAAATTAAAAAAAAATCAATTTTATAGCAAAAGTGGACGTGTCAGTGGGCGGAATTTGCGCTATTTTAACTCATAATATCTTCACTGACCAGAATATTAATAATTGAAATCACTATCGTACTAGAAGTTTTCTTGTAACCAATTTAGTACCAAAAATGGGCGTGGCAGGGGGCGTCAAAATTCCTCAAATTGAGTAAAATCCTCTATTTATTACATTTAGCAACCAATTTTTGATCACAGTTATCTTACTTTTAAGAAATAGATTTTTTTCCACTACCTGCAAACAATCGACGCACTGTGCCTCGTAACGAATGCGATACGAAAAGACTAGAACAAATGCAAAAACGATTCACTAGGTTTCCGCTCAGACTAGGGTGGGATAATCCTTATAATCTTCCACCTTATAACAACAGACTAAGACTTATTGATATACCAAGTCTCGAGAACAGACGTTCCTATTTATGTTTTGTTTTCATTGTAAAATTAACGAACGATAACATAGACAGTATACTAAGACACCCATATTAATAAAGATGGTTTAGTGGAGGTTTATCGTTAAGTCCTGGACTAAGTGCGAAATTTCATTAATAAAACAAATTTTCTGTTAAGTGACGTTTACTTATTATGATTAAGTTAAACCACCGAAGTAGGTGGTTTAGCGAAGGAATAAGAAATAGAAATGTCCACAGTCAGACACAAGCAATTGACAATCAATTTAGGTAGCCACAGAATATAAAAAAGAGATTGCTTACTTTTGTAGAAGATTTTCTTAAAAGGATTTTTGATAAACGTCATTTTACTATTCCGGGAACATTTTGTTTTTATTAATGTAAATATTTAAGCCATGGCTTAACTCCTATTCCATGGTTTAGCAAAACCATGGAATATAGGTGGAAAAAGCGTTTTTTATTAATACGGCTGAGAGAGTATACTTATTTCAAACTGTCGTATACAAATTATGCAAAATTTTCTCCTTTAAATAAAATGTTTAAACTATTTAATTTTTACAATTATAAATACAATAATTTGTTTGATAAAACGATAATTAATTCATGTAAATTTAAATCAACATTTTTCCTTTCAATTATTTAAAATCTTAAAAAACAGCTTTGTAAGAATTTTTTTGTAAGACTAGCAATTTAGTTATGTTAATAATAAATAATAAATAAATAAGTAAGTAAGTAAGCAATATTCCCAATGTAAACAGAGTCTTAAATGCAATCTTCCATAAGGTAAGTTGCTACACGGAACGTTTAACCGTAACGAGCTACATGGAACGTGTTACCATAACGGGCTACACGGAACGCATACGTTAGACCCACATTTTTATTTTACCCTACTGGCGGTATTGATGTTTATACATCAAAAATAAATACCTCCTGTATGTCGTTTGGAATGTCAGATGCCTAAAACCCTGAAAATCGTTCACGGTCGAAATTCGAAAACTGCTATATAAGCTTCGTATAAGGTTGTTCTATAATGATAGAAACAACCAATTTCATCCCAATGAAATATTAAATTTTCGTAAGAATCAACTAAAAAATCAAAAGTACTGAACTTCAATTATTTTCAAAATAAATAGTCTAGATCCGTTTAATTTTTTCACCCAATAAGATATCGGCGCTTTTTTTATGTGATGTAGTTTTCAACATTTTTGTTAAAATTTATAAGGGCTTAATATTTTGTATTTCAATTAATACTGTTATAATAAATACTAAAAAAAAAGTAAATTTTAAGATTCTCACCTGGTTGACTATTTATAACACATACATACATAGCTAATTGGTACATAGTGAACCGATTTTGTTCATAGATTGTTTTGAGCACATGTTATGATTCAAGGAATACTGCCCATGACAGCCCTGACGAACATTTCTATTACATGTTTAAGGACGCTGTCGTCATTAAGAAAATGTGTCAATACAAAGGTCATGCAAATTCTAAAATATTTAAATACTAATTCGAACTAAAAATAAAAAAAATGATTTAATCCAACACCCACTTGACAAAGAAATGTGCCAATCATTGCCATATGTCATGCGACAAGGATATTTTTCTGGCGAATTAAATGAAATTTAAAAATGTCTCCTTTGTGTGGTTTACGGTTTTTAAATTGAATTCTTTGTTTTCATCTTCGTTTTTAATAGTTGGATTTTGAAATTCCTTTTGGTGCTGGCGCCATATTGCAAAATGATGTCAGTATCAGAAGTAGAATCAGAACTGAACTGTGGGTGTACGAGTATGTATCATGATTGTTAATTAAAAAAAAAATGATCACAATTATATTTGATTAGAAAATTCCTTTTTTTTTGTATATATAAATAGGAAAAGAGAATTCCATTTTAAATATATCAAGAATATTTTTTGTATTTAAATCTATTTTGAGGATATACGAGGAGAAAGAGATTATGATTAAATCCTATTTTTACATTAGGAAAGAAAATTGAATTTGTTATCGAAAAAAAATCTTCTCCGTTCTTAGGCCTTCGACAGTAAATTTTTCCACGAATATAAGGTACTTACGAGTATGTATGTATTAAAGGCTTATTGATGACTTAAAGTATGAACAAAAATACAACTTGGATTGTATATAGAAATCTTGAAATAGAAACATGTTGGAAAATGAAAATGATTGTTTCCCAACCGCTTTTACCAAGGATATAAGAGACTGACTCCCCATAGCAATAACTTTAAGACTTTATAAGTATATTGTTTTTTTTTTATTACGTATGCGCATTAAAGGGGTGTACTCTACTCTTAATATGATTAACACAGTGTTATCCTTAATGAAATAGGAAAAAATTTAATAGGAGGTATCGATGCACTTTAGTTTTGAAGTTCTAAATATTGAAAGTGGAGGGAAAAACAGAGTACGGCAAGGCACTCCACATTAGTGTGGTATGGCAAATGAATCAAACTCTGTACTTGACAGAATGTCCGAAATTGGCTTCAAGGGTAATCTGATGGGAATTCTGGCTAATTCACTAGAACATTATTTCTGACTATTTCACTGCAACATTATTTGTAAAAATAACGATATAGAATCATAATAGACATGAAATGTTACTTCGTCGATGCTCAAGAGATGTTAAGGTTTCCGTTATATGAAGAAGAAGGAAAAACGAAAAATATAAAAAATGTATAATTTTTGTTTTCGTTATAGTTCTAGCACCTATTATTTTTATAGCCCTATTTTGAATTCTATCCAAAACACTTACATAAGTGTGTTATAGGTGCACATGATCCACACAGGCCTATTCCAGACATTTATTTGAATGGAGTAGTGCTTCCCAAGTGTGAAAAGTTTAAATATCTGGGGTTTATGATAAATAACGAAGCTACTTGTGATGACGATATCAATCATCGCGTAAGCGTAGGGTGGATGAAGTGACGGGAAAATTCTGCTATCTTCTGTGACCGAAAAATGCCCCCTAAACTGAAAGGAAAGCTCTACACTTCAGTTGTGCGTCCAGCACTCACATACGGTTCACAATGTTGGACAATGTACACAAAGTATGAGAGTAAGCTAACGGCAGCTGAGATGAAGATGCTTCGTATGACAGCAGGAGTTACAAAGCTTGATCGAATTAGAAGTACGAAGATCCGAGGAAGCCTTCATGTTAAGAATACCATTTCCCAAAAAATTGAACACGACCGACTCAGTTGGTATTGCCATGTTCAAAGGAGAGATCCTGAGATCCCCGTCAAAAAGGCAATATCATACAACATTACAATTCGGAATAAAAAGAAAGGTAGGCCTAAACACTCCTGGTACAAACAAATGCAAAAACACCAGCACTCAGTTGGCCTCAGAAATGGAACAATACAAAACCGGGAGGCGTGCCGCCGATTTCTGAGGTCAACCCGGCGAACCCCACAGGCGGATCACTAGTGTGAAGCAGATACGTGGGAGAGTTATGATCCCCTCGACATCGAGATCATAACAGCGCCGAAGCAAAGGAAGAAGAAGAAGGTGCACATGCCCATGTATGGAAGTTGTACTCAAGCTTTGGACGAATGAAGGCTTTATAGATTCCATCCAGATCAGAGAGAGTGGAAAATGTCTTCCATCTTTGGCGGAAACCTAAGCATTTAGCAGAGTTTTTGGCATCGTCGAATATGTGGTCATTCCATAAAAGGTGATTTGAGATATACATTCCAAGAACTGAAAGATTTTCTGATTCTTCTATGCAAGTACGGCTCATGGATAGCGGAATAGGGGGTATGTTTTATCAGCATTGAAGTTTTGAAGCCTTGAATTCTATGCGGTTTTTAATTCCCCATTGGGCAATGCTGTTAAGATCAGAATTCAATGGGCTTATCATTCTGGGCTGCCATTGAAGTTCAACATCCGAAGAACAAGTATTTGCATCTAAATTCAAAATAATTTAATGGATTGCCAGTTTCAGATATGAATATCAGAAAGAGAGTCGGAGACAAAACGAAGCCTTGAGGTACACCAGCATTTATTTTATGAAGTTCAGACTTGAAACCGTCCAATACAACATCTTTTGAACGATCCAGAAGATAATCTTATTCAAAGAATACGGATTTTGTTTATACCAAACGCACCCATTTTCGTTAAGAGAGCTTATTACCAAGCCCTTTCAAATATCATACAAATATCAAGTGTACTATTCTTACTAATCGAAATTCAATTTTTGTTTTTAAGAAAATATGAGAGGCAAAAGACAATATTTTACTTGATTGGTTCACTGGTTAGAAATAAATATTCTGAGTCGGAAAGTGATAATGAAAATCAGAGACTAACAAAAGACCAACAAAGAAAGAATTAATTTTGAAATGGAGTTCCATTTGCTTATTAAAAAATGTCGTCGGCCAATACAAGCTTAAGATTAATTTCAAGAAATGGGAATGAATCCATGATAGTTCTGTTTTCTGTTAGTTTTAACGCTCTGTTCTGAATTCAATCCAAAAAGTGGAGAGAAGTTTGTGCTGCACCTGCCCAAAGGTGTGAGTTTTTGACGTCTTATAAATAGTAGCCAGATCAGAAGAACCATTAAATACATAAAGAATCATTTGACTAGATCGGAGATACAGCCTATTCAGCCAAAGAAAAAGCCATTTTAATGTGTTCATACTTTACCGTCAATAATGTATAATTCTTATAGTGAACTAATTTTATATAATCTTCACATCTTGGGCATTCAGCCTTGGACAATCAATCAACAACAAGTTCGTCACTCATTTATTTATACCTGAATAAGTAATTCTCTCCAATAAAAACGTGCTCCAGAAAACTTTTGTCGCCTTCATAAAATATTAAAATGACAGTTTACCATTAACCATGTCACTGTGTCAAAGTGAGTTTCTTATTGTTTTTCCTGCTGTCGTATTCAATTTTGCTTAAGGAAACAAAGAATATTTAGTTTTTTCGTGAAACAAAATCAACAATATATTCTTTCGTTTGCAATTTCTTAATACCCTTGAGGTTTTTCCTTGAATATTTCCAAAAAACAAAAACAAAAGAAATACACGAGGAGGTGATTCTTGTCATGAAATGTCACTTTTGCAGGTGTTAAGGTTTTGATTATACTTTTGTTATGCTGGCTAATTGTGTCAGATTGTATATCTCTATTATGTGACATTCAATTTTTTATTTCTTTTCTGTTTTGTTTGTACTCATAGGTACACAGGCCAATGTTGGTAAATAAGATTTAAGGTGTTGTATGTACCACCAAGATTGACAAAAGTATACTAATATAGCTATTTTGCTCGCTGGTTCTCTCATTGGATAGCTTCAAAATATTTACATAATAATTATCAATATTAGTTTGATAGATTTTTCTAGAAGCTTGTGCAATAAGTCCATCTGTTACAACTTACCGTTGGTTGCAGTTAGATATTTGCCTGTCCTCTTCGTCAATGTCTCGAAACACACCTTACTGTGACCTTGATATTATTCGATAAATTAAGCGTACGAGATAAGCGAATAAATAGTCTTAACAACCACCTGACTGCCTAGTGCCTGTGAGAAAAACTGTATTACAGATCGGTTTTAGGACTTGCTTTAGTATTTTACATTCCTGATTGGAAACTTAAAAACGATTGAGAAGCCGAAAATTCAAAAAAGAATTCAGCTTTTCATATTTTCGGCTATTAGCAATAAAGTTGTGTTGAAGTCTCTCGTCACGTAGAAAAATACACAATACTACTCGTACAATAAAAATGGAATTGAAAATTAATTATGGTATAACAAAAAGCTAATCTTTAAAGTAAGTCCACTTAAATTCTCTGAATTTTCTTATTAATAAACGACGAATATTGCCAATTAAGCACTTGTACATCTCTTAACTTGTAATTCTTATTAATAAATGTGTGATATTTTATTTCTGACATGTGTATGTATGCGGGCGAATAACTTAAGATCGCCAAATTCGGTGTTCAAGAAACGAATACCTACATTACGCATTCATCTGACAAATACTAAGAGGTTTTTCAATAAGACCGGATAGATGTTGAAATAGAATAAAACACTCTGTGTATGAGGTATTACTTCCTTACTTACTTACTTAAGGTGGCTACAATCCGGGTGGTCCAGGGCCTCAACCAACAGGCTTGTCCAGCTAGCTCGGTCCCTAGCCCGCTGTCTCCAGTTTCACAAGTCCTCTCCAACCAGGGTTGCGAATTTTTGAATTAAAAAAACCATAAATCATAAGTCTGTAGATGATTTGTGATTAAAAAAAATCTAATTCATAAGTTAGTTAGTGAATTATGATTTAAAAAAAACTTTAATTCATAAGCTACTAAGAATTAAAAAAAAATTAATTCACAAGCTACTAGGTGACTTATGAATTAAAAAAAATAAATTCACTACCTATAAGTGACTTATGAATTAAAAAAAAATTAGTTCACTACCTATAAGTGACTTATGAATTAAAAAAAATTTAAGTCATGAGCAAGTTAGTGACTTATGAATTAAAAAAAAATAAAAATAATAAGTGACTTATGAATTAAAAAAAAAATTAATTCATAAGCTAGTTGGTAAATTAAGCTTGTTTTGACTACATAATTATTTAATTATTAACGAAACTAGATTTCAAGCTTTTGTGTGTCATAAAATTATCATGCTAGCTTATAAATTTTGCAATTAATAATTTTTTAATCAGAATTTATCCATTAGCTTATGAATTAAATTTTTTTTAATTCATAAGTCACTAGGTAACTTTTGAATTAATTTTTTTTTTAATTCTTAAGTCACTTACTTGCTCATGACTTAAATTTTTTTAATTCGTAAGTCACTTGGTAGTTTGGGAATTATTTTTTTTAATTCATAAGCCACTTACTTTCTCATGACTTAAATTTTTTTAATTCATAAGTCACTAAGAAGCTTATGATTTAAATTTTTTTAATTCACAAGTCAAAAACTGACTTATGAGTTAAATTTTTTTAATTCATAAGTCAGTAACTACATAGCTGCTGAATTACATTTTTCTTAATTCATAAGTAACCCACTAGCTTGTGAATTAAAGCCAAGCTTAAGCTAAAAAGTGACTTAAGCTTTTGCAACCCTGTCTCCAACTTGTGTGTTCCACCTGGGCCAAGGTCTTCCTCCCCTTCGGGATTAAATTCGAAGACTTTCCGGGCCAGACCATTTGGGTCCATTCGCTCTACATGACCCAGCCATCTCAGTCGTTGGATTTTAATTCATTTGACTAGGCCGGTTTCACTGTACTGCGCATACAGTTCATGGTTATATCTTGTTCTCCACACCCCATCTATGGAGACGGGACCAAAGATCAAACGGAGATTTTCCTCTCGAAACATTCTAAAGTGCTCTCATCCACATTCGACAAAGTCCATGAATCTGCACCAAACATAAGGACCGGAATGATAAGAGTCTATGGTGGGACACTTTAGTTGCAACACATACATCCATGACGTGTTTTTTATTTCTCATCCCCAGATATCTTAAGTCACTCCAAAATAGAATATTGTTGCTTCAGGTCGACTTATCATCCATTATCTTAAATTTAAAATTCTAATTTGATGTATTTCCTTGTTCAATAAGAATTTTATTATCAATCAGCTAATGGAAGGTTTTCTAAAAAAAACTTAAATATATTCCGTTCAATATGTCTCTGAGGTTTACTTTTACTTGCTCTCAAGCGTTTTCCATTACCATTATTTCATAGCATCCAAAAGTGATGTTGCATCTTTTTTTTTATTTTATCCTCCAGATAACAAATATTACGTCTAAGGCGCGCCGCACAGTGGGGCCATTTGTATGGGAGAGCGGAAAAAAGTTTATAAAAACCAAACCACTAAACCGATTTGGATGACATTTTTCAGGAATGAAAGTAATTTTGGAAAGAAAAAACCACAAATAATTTCCAACCACTGCCACGCTCACTAGCAAAAAAATCGTCAAACTGATAAAAATCCAGGTTTTGGGTCAAGTAAAGTTTTAAGATGGTGCTTTTTTTGAAAGAAGTTTGTTGGTTTTGCTTTACTTTTTTGTAATGGGTACAGTGCGATAAAATCGGAACAACCTAACTGATTTAAATAAAATTTTCACATTTTATAAAGGATAGCTTAAGAAATGACAATCAAATATTTTCACCCACTGACACGCCCACACAATAGTTTATCTAGATTCCAAAGTTGGTGAATTACATTTTAAGTAATTAGAAAAATATATTTTCGCCAAAAAAATAAAATGTTATACTTATTTTCAGAGAACACTTTTTATGTTATGTGTTCAATACTGAAACTTGCATTAAATAATGCACAAACTTCAAACAAAGTACAAAATGTTTAAGATATTTTTTTCGATTTTGAAAAAGAGGTTTTCGAAAGAACGAGTACGTTACGCAATAGTACCATGTGTATATATAAAAAAAAAGAAAAAAATAATAGTTAAATTTATATTAATGATAATTCTAAGTCATTTGAAAATGTTTATAAGTTAACCCAAGTTCACTTAATTCTCACTGAATTGACATTTAACTCTGTTTATTCAATATTGTTATCATATATTGCTGGCTTTAAGTTATTATTGTAAGTTTTTCTTAATTACTAAATAAAGATTATACAAATACAAATAAAATACAAATATTCGTTTCTAGGAAGCAGAAGTGAATAAAATTTATTTTTTTGCTAGATTTCGTAACATTAAATCGGCTACACTGTGCGGACTTGCAGACATTTGCAGCTTAACTTTGTTTGAATATAAGCTTTGAAGGGATGTCTACAACTTTCCATATCTGCCGAATGAATCTTATATTGTGCTATCGTTACTCCCATACAATTTTAAATATTTTGACTTTGGGCCCCAAATCTTTAGTGTACCCTTATTCTCTGGCATGAAATTATTATATTTATATTTTTATAGTTAATCGAAATCAGCATTTTCGGAAAATCGAATTTTTCTCGGTTTGGTCCCACTGTCGCCGCTGGCACTGCCATCACCACAATCCTGCTGTTTACTTCAAAGGTCCAACAAAAAGTCATGCATCATTAATCCTGGAACCTGGAGAATAAAATTGGAAAATTTAAATTTTTTAAATTAAAATTTCAGGACAAGTTTGATTGGGAGTGACAGTCTGTGATGTTGACGTAGTCATCCGATCCGATTGAAAAATGGACAAAGGAATGTTTTTATAGTTTTTTCTGAACATGCCAAATTTTAAAAAGAAAAAAACAGAAAAAGATACTTTTTCAGAATGAAGTGTACGTTTGCCAATTATGACGGGCGATTTAAATCGTTTGTTTGAGTGACACAAATATTTCTGGTTCAAAAATAAGGTAGGTCTCTACCTACATACATATTATGTACTTCTATGAGAATTCAATTCACAAAAACTGACCCTATGTATGTAAATAATTTCAACACTTTCGTTGTATAGCTATATAATTTAAGTTTTCACTGACTTTCATTTTATTTTTTGTTGTATTTTAATAAAAACGTGTGTACGATTTTTTGATAATGTTACTCAGAAGTCAGAAGTCTTTTTTCATTAGAAGCATGCATGTTTTTGAAATACGGTGAATCCACTCTTATAAATGTTTCATATCGTTATAAATTCAATGAATAATAAAAAGTTTCAGCATTTTGAACAAATGTATAGGGTTATTCACGTTCTGGTCTAACAGGTCTAGTGCAAGTATAAGGTTTTATTTTTGGTTGCTAGAACATGAGTGCACTTTTTGTAATATGTTGCAACACTGAAGCAAATGTGAAATAACATTTTTTATTTCCATTTCTTTATAATTACAAATAAAAACCCAATATTTTCAACATCTGGTGTTCCACAAGGAAGCCAACTCGGCCCTCTTATTTTCATTTTAACAATCAATGATGTTGACTGCGTCACCAAAGACTCCTCTATTTCTGTATATGCCGATAGTAGGAAAATATACACATGGTATCTCCTTCCCTATTGACCTTCTTCAGCTCGATTAAGACAGATGTTCTACCTGGTGCAAGAAAAAATTTCTTAAACTCAACGTTACGTTAACGTTATAACGTACTTTCTTTGTGGTTCAGTCTCCATGTTGTTTTAATAACTTTGATTTTAAAGAATTAAAATATAAATTTAAAAATGTTTTTATTTTTTATTTTATTTATTTCAATTTAAACTTTATTCACAACATATATTTCTTTTTATTTTTATTTATTAAGCGACGCGTTTCGGATTTGCATCCATCATCGGGCTTTTTTCGTTGACTTTATCAACAAAACAATAAAAACATTTTTAAATTTATATTTTAATTCTTTAAAATCAAAGTTATAACGTACATATACTCGAAAACGTTCCCCACTGCTACTCGTACATATTTTATCAATAACGACCCGGTTATACAAGTTGATTAGTTGCGTGATCTAGGAGTTTTATGCGATAAGGAACTGAACTCCAGATCCCATATCACAAGTTCTATAAATATAGCCAACTCCGCACTCGGTTTCGTTAAGCGATGATCTAAAAAAATTTCTAATTCCTTTGTCACTTAATCCCTTTACCTCACATTAGTTAGCCAATTTTTAGAATATGCTAGCAAGGCTCTATATGCTTTTCAGTCATATCGAATTGAAGGCGTTCAACTTAGATTCCTTCGTTTTGCATTTCTCGGTAACCTAGACCTGATATGTTTAATCTCTAACCCTATGATGATCACCTAAAGCTTATATTCTTGCAACCTTTTGATAACCGCAGAAAAGTGGTCGAAATTTTTTGTATTCATTAACTTTCAGGTGGCAATATCGACTGCCCTGCGCTTCTTCAAAGAATTTTACCTTACACCAACCCTATAGAAGGCTTAGATCGATGTCACTCTTTGAACTGAAC
This sequence comes from Chrysotoxum bicinctum, assembly GCA_911387755.1. Classification (NCBI taxonomy): domain Eukaryota; kingdom Metazoa; phylum Arthropoda; class Insecta; order Diptera; family Syrphidae; genus Chrysotoxum; species Chrysotoxum bicinctum. The sequence continues at coordinate 98,334,993 of OU426989.1, forward strand.
TTTTACCGTACTATGGATGTGATGTGCATGCATGATCGCATACTTCGTCCTGCTAATAGTATGATAAACTCTTTTGACATCTACTCCGTAAAAAATTCTCTCAAAATCTCTTTCTACACAAATTTTTAACCCCAAGGCCAACTTATGTTAGCAGTTTTAAGCTTTCTTCTAAACTTAGTTTTAGATTATTTTCAAAACTTATACGTAAGTTATTCTTAAGTTCTCTTGCTAGCATTAAGCTTATAAAGTTAAACACATTTTTGGGACGGGAGGTTACTAAATAAAATAAAAAAGCAGAAACGAATAACAGCTGACAGTACGAAACGACCTTTGGTAAGCTGTCAAACAAAATTACAAATTTTACTCCATTGTACGAGTATTTTTCTGTAGCAAATGGGGTTTAGTAAAAGTGCAAAAGTCTTGAAGATTTTAATAATACAAGTTTAGTTACACCAGATCTTGAAAACCTTTGTGTTTCACAATAATCTGACACAACTCTAATATAACATAAACAGATGCTTAAGGCTTGGTTCAAGAGGAGTGGCGCTAGTTGGTTTAAAGAGATATTTATAACTTATATTACAATAGAAATGTTGGTTTTCTATTATTAATAATTTAATATTAAAACTCCTTATTTCAAACAAAATGGAGAGTTTTGTTCCCTTTAAAGTGTAGTATTAAAGAGACTGAATATATTCAATGGCTCTTCCGCATAGATCCTGCTGAATTTGAGGGATGATCTGGGTTATGATCACTTTAAGGGCAAACGGTCCATTGTGATTTATCCTCATAGACTTGCGACTTCAAGAGCTCTCACAAGAAAAAAGTTATCGGGTAAAAATCACATGACTTTAGAGGGCAACTCACGTCACCTCTACGAGAGATAATCTTACACTCAAATATTTCATGCAGAATGTCAATCGTGGCGTGCTCTGTGGCAGGTAGCGCGCAACCTTTGCACTAACGAACACTCATTTTGATAATAAAGTTTTATCATTTGGATTTTCTTTTCAATTGTGTTACTTGGTATTTGACATCAGTAACTGAAAAATAAACAACAGATTTGACAGGTGTCGCTAAAACAACATGGCCGCCGCAGGCCGCCATCTTCACACGCCAATTGAAAAACTCTAATATGTACCTAGATATGTTCTGCAAGCTTTACTTTTTAGTATTTATGAGCGCTCATAAGATTGTACAAATTCTAGGAAAATCCCAGATCTATTTGAAATAGATACCGTAAAAGAGGTTTCTTCGTTTATGTGCAAATTGGATCAAATTATAATTCGTATTATTAAAACTAAATGAAAGAGTTAAAATACAGACAACAAAGCATAGCATACACATGTTATTTATAAGAGTGAAAAAAAGTTCACAACAATTAAATATGCTTCAGCTTAGTATTTATAGTGTTGGCTCATATATCTATGTGTCTGGAATCTGGAGGAATCTTTGTGTAACTTGAAACAAAAGATAAATACGAGCTTCTCTATGTCAATGAATTTATCCTGTGGCAAAGTGCAAAGAAAATACAAATAAGAAATTTACTCCGTCCTGGCACGTCCTTCATACACATTAAACGGGTAAGATATATGTATATGTACGTTGACCTTAGGTTAAATCTTCGATGTAACTGAAGGATTGCTTACCTCTCCTAAATATGCACGCCCATACTACAAATCAGTTTATACATAAATTCGAAATATGTAAATAAAGTCTCGTATTTAAATTGGTTATTTTTTCATATTTACATTTGTCATACCTATACAAATATTTAGTCTTTTACCTCGAACTTTCAGTCAATAAAATAAATTCACTCAGGTTCAATGTTTGACCATGGTTAAAAAAGAAACTTGCACTACGTTTATTTATTTTATCAAATAGATAGGAGAAGTGGGGGTATAACCACACGTGGGGGCAAAACCGTTTCTATACTACGTTGTATGAGAAAAAAACTCAATGGCAATTCTTTAAATGCAATTAAGTGACTAATAGAATGATACATCATGTTTGCCAAAACTCGTATAATGTAACCTGTTGAATACCAATAATAGTTAATATGTTTTGACACCTATTGCCTTAGGCTAGGCGCGCACATTCAATTTTTAGTTGCACAACTGTTTGGTTGAATGTCCGCACAGGTGCATATAATTATATGTTACACAATATAGCGAACAAAACACAAACTTTTTAGTTGCTCGAAACAAGCAGTTGCGAAACTAAAAATTGAATGTGAGCGCCTAACCTTACGTTATTTTTTGCTTAAATTCTCAGGATCAGGACATGATTCATTCATTTTTCTCAAGGACTTTATTCATTCATTAATCCGTTCTGAAATTTAGTTTAGTTAAGTTTATTTATTCCATTGATAAGTTATACACATTTAGATATGTACAATATCTATGAATTGCCGCTCGGGTGTGTAAATCAAGAGCAATACTTTTAGTTTAGTTTGATTTCAAATATGTGTGTACATATATTATTTTAAGTTAAGAAATAGGAACTTCAATGTAATTCAATAAATAAATAAAATGATTGACGATTATCGGGTTATTATGATTGAGTGCGCAAAAGTAAAAAGTAAAGTGAATGTACGTTGGTTTGTGATGACGTTTTGTATGTCAACTTTTAACGATGACGTTTAATGTGTTATCTTGGGGTCTGCTCACATTACAGGGTGTAAGGCATTATATGTACATACCATATTGTGGACTGTTAAGAGTGTTTTATCTATTTTATGTGCGGAAAACTGTAATTTATAGTATAGGTACTGGAGGTTGATGCGTCTGATTTATGTTGAAGAGAAGATGAAGTTCTCGATGCTTAAAGATATGTTTAAAATGCACATTGTATAAGGTAGCAGCAAAGTCTGATTTGTGGTCACACCTTTGAAGATAAATGAATCTAATTGTGTTGTTGAATACAACTATTATTTTTCGTCTACTTTTAGAATCACAATCGCATTTAATTTCACATCCATATTGTAAGAAGAAGAATAACCAGAATTTAAGCCAACGTCTTTCGAGTTTCTATTTTTATTGGAGTTAAGTATTTAGATTCTCGAAGAACTCGAAGGGCTTCGTAGAATTTAGCAACAGTAGAATGAATGTGATTCTGCCAGGATATGAACCTTTTAAAAATGATTCCAAGAATTCTAGCTGTTTCCAAAAAAATCAATAGTTATATTATCAAGCTTTAAATTAGATCTAGTGAATTTTTAGAATTAACCAAACATTGGGTTTTCGAAGGTTTTGAAAACAGGCCATTTTGCTGGGACAAAATATGCGGATACTTTGAAGATCATGTATTTTGTATTTGTATTTTATTCAAAATGAAGCTATATTTTAAGATTTACATCTTGTTTACAATAAAGCTTTGAATTGGACATACAATAAATGGCATTAACTTACGACTAAAAACAATTTAACACTTTACTGCGAATCAATTAACTGAAAGTTAAAAAAAATAGAATAAAGCCAAACACTTACATATAATTAAATATATTTACAAGTAAATTAAAGTAAAAGAAAGACAAAGCAACAACAGAAAACAAGATCAGATATACGAGACTTAGACTTCGAATAATGAGCGAAGACCTTTTTATTGGAAATATCTAAATCATCTGCGTTGAGAGAAAGCAAGAATTTTTGTTTCCCTGTTGTTTAAAGTCGAAACAAAATACGATTTTGTTTGATTATGCAGAAAAATAAAAATTAAATTTAAGACACGGTCTTTACGGTATATGACTTTATTGAGAATTAGTTAAAGTATATTTTTAGAGCCGGAAATAAGACTAATATGAAAGTGTTGACACTTCATTTAATTCTATTTACAAAGTCAAAACATAGAATAAGTTACAGGATGATTCAGTTTCAAAGAAATAAAACAAAGAAATAAAATAAAAGAAATAATGGCTAAGTATTTGAAACGACATTATGGTATTTAAGACACAACAATCTGTATCTCGAACATGGTGCGGGAAAGAATTCCATAACTGAGATGCATTGACAAAGAACTGTCACTGTAAAGTAAGTCATGTAAAACAGGGGATTATAATTGAATCGGCCATTTCAAAAACCTCTTAAGTCACATTTTTTTCCAAAATGCTTTTTTTGCTGAAAATGGTTCCTTAAAGGGAGATGCGTATTTAATGTTTAAGAATCACGTAAGTCTGTACATTCCTTCCCCTTCAAATAATATCGTGGGAAAGACGTTCATTGCATAAACAACATTAGTCAGTGACTTAAGAGGTTTTTGCATGCACTACCAAAATGGCCGGAGTAGTTTGATATTTAAATTTGCTTTGCTCTGATTGGTTCAACAATATTCAAATCTTCAATTTGATAACAACCGTCATCAATGTCAAATTTGCGTTTTTCATACAACTATTTTCTGCGAAAAGTAATTTTAGCTTTAAAAATGTCTTCAAGCTTCAAGTGAAACAGAGAGTGATGGTGCGCCGAAAAAGAAGAGAACGTGTAATACCTTAATGAAATGTTATAACAAATTTATAAAATTGAAAGACAAGACATAAACTAATTTATCTAAGAGATTTGAAAAACCGAGGAACTGTTGATATCAGGTTGCAGAAGAGTAGAATCATATGTCGAAGTAAGATCATTGAGTTTGATATTTCTAAGGCATTTAATGGATTTTGCCATCAAGCCATTATATCGAAAATACGTGAGTTTGGTATCAATGAAGCCCTTATTCGTTGGATTAGAAATTTTCTACTGGATTGTTCAATACATTTTGTTTTGGATGATTTCAAATCGGATCTTCACAAAATAAATGCTGGGGTCCTCAAGGGCTCCGTTTAGTCTAGGACTCTCTTTCTCATTTTTATGAATGATCTCTGAAACTGAATGATCTTTTGCACTTCATTGTCTATCTCAGCTTTTCATACTCATCCGTCTCGTCCATCTCATTAGAAATTTAGAAAATATAGTCATAGAGCTAAAAACTGAAGATGTTTTGGAATTCATGAAATGGTGGCCAAATTTGTACAAAAAAACATGTTTGTCAACACTGAATCTTATAGAAAAAGTCCAACAAAAACAGAAAAAAGCACCTTCGACATACATGAGCTTTAAGTATGCTTCACATATTAAAGGTACTATTATAGGAATATATTGATGGATTGATTAAACATTCATTCTTATTAATAAAGAAAGTTACAACTTCTGTTTCACTTCTATCAGCCAAGGCTTATGTTTTAAAAGTGCCCATCAATAAGGAAGATAATCAATCTATGTACCTTAAAGATATTAAAACATGACAAAACGTTGTTCTTAAGTGTAATGTTCAATAAAAAGCTATACAAAATATGATTACTACGATTTTTTTGGTTAAATTATATACTACTTACCCCAGTCCTTGTTAAAACAACTTAAGTCAAGAACAGTTTTTTAGGTTTTTTTCATTATTTTTATTAATAAACTGTAATTTTTTTTCGCTTTTTAATTTTTTTACCACTAAAATACTTAATTAAGCATAAAAAAGTAGTTTAAAACTCATTTGTTTGTGCTGGAAACAGTTTTTATTGATTCCTGAAAAATTCTAATTGAATGACTTATGAGGTTTTTGAAATGACCGATTCAATTTGATCAGATCAGATATATACCCCACAGCTATGACAGTGAGTGTTGTGAGGAATGCCTAGCTTCGCTGCATGCTCTTCTATTGGCCAGTGTCCGGTACAGGTAGCTACGGTTCTGGCTATGTCTTGCCTGGGTCTGCATATCAGATCAAGTATAGTCATTACCAATATTACATTTTTTCACCCCCTTCTTTAAAACAAATGTACTCATACATTGCTCATCTGAAAAACTTATTATTGCACCATAAATTAGTTTTAGAAAATGTTTGTGTTTTGTTTTCAACATACGACTTTGGCGAAACCAAAACTGAATTCTTTATAAAACAGCAGTTTCCACTACCAGACACAATGCCTACAGCTTACTAATGGAATATGGATTATCAGCACTCATATCTTACAATCTAATATATCTAAAGTTTCATTTTTAAGACTTGTGCACAATTGTCCAAGTACTAGAAAAACGATTGAAATGTAGTGGTAGAGACTCCAGTTTTTTCATCATGACAATATTTGCGGTCATGACCTCTCCTACTTCTCCCGATTAATGTAAGATTGTTTCTAATGTGAAATGTCGGTTGCTATGCCATCATCAAATTAAAAATTATTTTATTGGCACTGCGTTAGAATTATTTTGTATCATTGGCACATCAAGTTATTCTGAATTGTTTTTAGAAATGAAAAAAACTAAAAGAAATGGGTGATAAATCATCATTGGATTATGCCGTTACAAAGAAGAAAGACTCAGAAACAAAAATGCCCATACCAGATCAGAGAAATTAGGAACAAGTGTCTGAAAATAAAATCAAAAATGAAATCATAGAATTTGCAAAGGATTGTGAGTATTGCTCGTTATGTGAGTCACTAGGGAGAAAGAACTTCTGCCTACCAATATCAGAAACCAATTTAAATCTGCAGAAACTTTATTGAAGTTATATTGATAAATGTAGAACGCGAGCGTATCGGAATCCCGCTTTTCAAAAATCCCGAAAAAAAAGTTTTAAAATCCTGCTTTTTAAAATCCCGTCTTCTAAAATCCCGCTTGTTCAAAATCCCGATCTATTATAATCCCGCTTTTTAAAATCACGTAGCTAAAACTTATTGATTTTATGTTGGCTATTTTCCAGATCCTTTAAATGCTAGAGAAACTTTGCATACACCCAATCTCGCACCTACCCCAAATCCTATAGTGTGCCCAAGCAAGGAGGTTGCAGACACCCTTAGACACCTCACTGGAATATATGTAAGAGACGGGATTTTAAAAAGCGGGATTTAAAAAAAAGCGGAATTTTAAAAAAGCGGGATTATAAGAAACAGGATTATAAAAAACGGGATTATAAAAACGGGATTTAAAAAAACGGGATTATAAAAAGCGGGATATCGTACCCAACCCATGTAGAACAGCTGGTAAATCTCCTATCAAAAAAAACATTTCTACAAGACACCTACAATTTTCATTTTTACGTCTCTAAAAAAGACACACAAGAAAATAATTCCGAAATGAATATGATATTGCCAATTTCGGCAGATCAAGTCAAAACAGAGCGAACATCAGGGATTAGCTGAAAGGGCCAGATCACTTCCGACTCCCCTTATATTTATAAACGGGTGAAGTGTATTATCTCACAGTTTTACACTTTGATTTTTGGTATGAAACAACTGTAGTCAGGGAGTCACAAGAAGTTATATAATTTTTATACTACAATACTGTCTACGATATACATTCAGTGACCTTTGTACAAGATAAGGCCGTCATGTCATTGGAATATGTTTTTCTTTATGACGTACATACATGGTACATGGAAATTACTGTTTTTTATCATGTAACGGCTACTCTTTTCTGCCAATCGACTTCTTAGATATTTCTAACATAAATAAAAACAGTTGATATACACTCCACTAGAATGGATGTACTTAAAACCAAGTTGTAGAAAGGGAAAACCATCCATTGTTACGGACTTGGTTGGGAAATCAATCGATTTTACAGGATTAGAGAAAATGATGAAAAAAAGGTCAAAGTGGTAAAAAGAATCGAATCCTAATTTTAAAATGAGAAAAATAAAGCTTTGTAAAGGAAATACTAAAATCTGTTTTAATGTCGACTACTCCGATGATTACGACTTTTTATACATACATAGATTCTGACGAAGTTGGAAAAATAGACCTTTTTTTTAAATACAATAAAGTCTTTCACTCAATAATCACAAAATGTCACTTGGATCTACTCTGTTCTTAGTGATTCTCAAAATTTATTTTACAATTTTTACTTTATGAAAAAAGTGTATCATTTGTTCATCGAACTTTGGGATATTCAATTTTTAACTTCCCATAGGGAGTTATTATAATCGGTCCGATTTGTCAAATTGGAATTTTTGACTTTTCTCGACGTTTCAAGGTCCCTAGAGGCTATATCAATCATTTTTAGAGAGATGTCTGTGTGTGTGTGTACGTACGTTCGTACGTTCGTACGTTCTGGTACCATTTTTCGTCGTCGATGTCTCAAGAACGAGTAAAGATATCGACTTCAAATAAATTTTGTTTAATAGATAATAACTTCGAAAGAGGCTGAAAGGGCGTTTATTAAAATTCAGTAAGTAGTTTTTTTACTATAACGGTTTAAAAAAAAAAGTAAAAATTTTGATTAGTTACAAATATCTCACGAAAAAATAATGCTATTGATTTAAAATAAAATTTAATGTACTCATTATTAGGTCATACAGATTTGGTATGAATTTGGAAAAAAATGAACATACCGTTATTTTTTTAAATAAAAAAAACTGAAAAAAAAAATTTCATAACCCAGATATTCTAAGAACGGAAAACAATTTGAAACTCAAAATAATTTTATTTTACGAAAAATAATGTGTTTGACAACTGGTGAAAATTTAAAAAAAAATCAGTTTACAGTTTTTTTTACAAAAAATAAAAAACTATATAAAATTCTATTGAAAATTGGTAAAAATTGTTTTTCGACTCAGATTTCTCGAGAACTAGTGGTGATATTGACTTCTAATTTAACTTATTTTATACATAGTATAATTTTGTACAATTGGTAAAGTGTTGTCAAATATTGAATTAATAGTTTTTTTTTTTAAACAAATGGGAAGTTATCAGTGTGGGTCGCACCCAGCCTCTTTTTCGTTTATTTATTTATTCTTCCCAGTAGAAGCTTACTTCTTGGAAAAATGTCTTGCATGCAAATATACACATATATGTATGTATGTAATGTACTGTAATATAGTATATGGTCTTGCGATTCTTAGTTCGAATTTGACATCCCTGTTTCATACACATACTTCAAACCGAGCTGCCACAACTTTGACGATGATGATGATATTATATTTTTGAAAAGGAAGGCGAAGCAATGGAAATTTACTGTGACGATTTCACATTTTATTGATTGTCATGTCTGAAAATTTCATCAAAATCTGCACTCCCATACCTCAGGCCATACCTCAAAAAATTTAAATTTTAAATCAACCCACAAACATTCAATCAAAAGTTATGAAGCTTAAATAAGTTTTATTTTTTTAATATTTTATCTGAACAAATAAAATATTTTCGTGAGTTGATAAAATAAAGAAGAAATACTTCTGCCCAAAAGTTTGACATTTAAATTTTAACCCAAGCAAACCAACCATGTCTTCAAGATTTCTTGATATCAATTTATGCAATAAAATAATGAATGTTACAAACAAGACCACTTTGTTTTTTCTTTCCAAAGTCGAAAACCAAATCCCCTGAAGGTCATGCATTTTTGTTTTTCTCTGGAAAGTTGCTCCTTCAATCTTCTTTCAAGGGATCTTATAAAAGTTGTATTTCAAGTGTTTTGAAACGACAAAACAAAACTTTTGAATAATTATATTTATTTTCATGATATCAAAGTTGTACCGCAAAGAAGAAACATTATCTTTCTTAGAAGCTAGAGGCGCAGATAAAAAAATAAATAAACATAATGTATTCCCTTACCAAAAAACACACCTCTAGGTGCCACCTCAAAAATTTTAACAATAACAAGACATCATATATTTATGTACATCCTAATATTTTTTCTATGTATCTTTTCAGATTGCAACACATAAAATAAAGCCCAACAACTACAAGGAAACGCTTGCGTCCTATTTTTAAGGTAGAAGAAGCTTGAAACCGGAGAGAGGATATACACAATATGGCAGAACAACAAAAACTGTCGCTTTGTCCTCGTTTGGTGGATTATCTGGCCATTGTTGGAGCCCGAACTAGTCCGCCAACTAGGACAATCGCTGGCAATAAAACACCCCCCGTTCAGGTTGGTTAAACAACCCTCGTTTATTTGTTCAAAAAATACAGGTTGGGTTTTTGTTTGTATGTTAATGTTTATTTTATATATTCCATAGATGCCGGAGTTGTTGAGGCGGTATCCACCTTCGGATCATGCCGACTTCCCACTTCCTCTGGACATGGTGTTCTTTTGTCAGCCTGAAGGATGTACAAGTGTTGGTCCCCGAAGAACTGGTTCGGCGGTAAGGGATGCTACATCATTTGTGTTTGCCCTAACCGACAAGGATTCAGGCAAAACGCGCTACGGTATCTGTGTGAACTTCTATCGTCCTGTGGATAAACATGTTCCTGCTAGTGCGGCAGCACCTATGGCAGCACGTGGAGGTCGTCGCAGTTCGGCCTTTCGTCGAGAATCATGGCGTAAGAGCATGGAACGAAGTTCGGATTCAGCCTTTAGCAGGCAAGTTATTTTGATTCACTTAATTCCAGTTTTTCAGTGCGAGATTGTTTGATTTTTGGAGTTAGACCTGAATAAGCCGGAGATTAATATTTTAAACTCGCTCTAAAAAAATGGACTACAAAATATTTCAAGTTATAGAAATAAGAAATTGTTATGTGTCACAAGGATTCATGTTTCTTTAATCAAAGCATCCCGTTATGAATTGCGTTATAATACAAGGTTGAAAGTCGGGGTCCCATAAAAATGGGCACAAATATCACTCATTATTATCAAGAATCATGATGCCTTCAATTATTTACATGAATTCTAATTCAGTTAGTTCCACAAATGTTAAAATCAAATTGGCATTCGACGCAATTTGTAAGACATGAGGCTGCATTTTCCGAAAGGGATATTAATTATGGCTCAACTTGTACAAGGATCTTCATGAAAAGGCTTAATAAAAAGCCTTGATATAATTACTTATAAAAGTGGAAGCATGACGTAAAATTATAAATACCACACTTACCAGCTATGCACCTATAGCTACACTTAACACTATTAAAGCCTTCGAGAAGTAATCTGGCGTTGTTAAATTATGGACCCTTAGATGTAAAATGGAGTAAGGCAAATTATTCCACATTCGAGCAGTCCGGTTAAAGAAGGAAAAGCTATATTTGACAATATGTCTGAAGTTAGGCTAAAAGGAAAACAGATGAGCTAAACGTGTTTTGCGGTGTAATTGTTTGAAAAAAAGAAATGTAATTGGCAATTTTATTTTTACACTGTTGATAGAAAAAGTGAAAAACAATGAAACAATGACAGAAAGAACACGTTACGAAGGAAAACAAATGTTTCTGCGATTAATTCGTCTGCTATTAGTATAAGGGCTTTGTTTAGGACTCTATCCAGTAGATTTGAATGAGTGAAAGGGGCTTAGATATTAAATTTTCAGTATAAATTTTGGGCGAAAGCCCAATGTCTTATGGATGGGCCAAATACAAGTTTCTTTATAAAATTGCAATGAAATGAACAAAATTAAATTTTGTCCATGTATTACGACTTTATTAGTAAGAGCAAACATTCCCATTAATTATATAATACACAACTTCGTTCAAGTGGCTGCCTCGACTGGCTTCGCAGTAGCGAATTCTGTCACTCTAATTTTCCAAGACCTTTGCTGATGGTTTCGGGCTGTAGCTCACGGATTGCTTGGACGATATTGGCCTTAAGTGCTTGAATTATTTCCCAATTGTTGGCATAACACCGGTCCTCCACAGTTCGTCACAAAAAAAATTCCAAAGAGGTCAAATCGCAGCTCAAAGCGGCCAATTGACATCGCTGATAAGATGTCTTCAATTTTAAGTAAAGTCGGTTAACATGACTCTGTAACGCCCACCGTTGACCGAAACGTTGTTCCCAGCTTCATTTTCGGAGAAAAATGGTCCAATGATGCCATCACTCCACAATCCGCACCAAACCGTCACTCTCTGTGAATACATTGGCTTCTGGACACTAAAGTAAGGGTCTTCCGGGACTCAGATGCGGCAATTTTGTTTATTGTGTGTTAACGTAACCTCCGAGATGAAAATGCGCTTTATAAAATCTTTATCCTATTCAATCTGCTCTAATGCTCAAATTGCGAAGCGATAACGAAGCAGAGTCAATTGGACCTTGTAAGCGAATAATCCGAGATCTTTGTGCAAAATTCTCCTCAGGCTAGTGCGTGAAATGTTGAGCTGTTGAGGTCGATGGTGAGTTCATGTTCGTGAATTGAGTCTCACACTCTCGATTACATCCACATTACCAGTCTCACTAACTTTTTGCACGAACTTGCGTACAGCATGCCCAATAGGTGCTTCATTTCGGCCAAAACTTCTTTTCAAAAAACGCACTGTTTGGACTAGACAGCACTCACTTTGGAAATAAGTTTTCAATATTTCTCAACGTAATTCAAGCGTAAAGCGACTCATTTCGTTCCGCGGATGTATGATACTGACTTTCTGCCAAGATTTCGGGTGGGAAACAGCTGTCAGTGTCAAAATAACCTATGATTTAAAAAAAAAACACTAGATGGCCCACACTTTAAATGGAAACCAAATTGCACGCAATTCCGATGAAAGAGTTTCGTGTGAAAGAGAGTAATTAGCTTTGTCCAAAATAATACAAGAATTGATTTCACTTTTCTGTAACTGCTACGAAAGTCGTAAATTTATGCCGATAGCTAATGAACTTTGTTGTTCAAGTTTTGTCTTATGTTAATTGTTTGTCAGCGTTTTCATGGACTTAAAAAGAAGAAAGCTTACTGCAATTGGACTGCAAAAACGGCATTGGACAACTTCTGTTCCTCACCTCCTCGGGAAAAATTCCGAAGATAAGAACTTCATTTAATGGTTTCGCAAGTGTAGACGTTTTGCTGAGGTTAACGTGTTGTGTTGTCTTTACCGATCTTGATGGATCAGCGTGCCCTAGAGTTGTTTTATTCTGTTCCGTAATGGTCTTTTTGATATATTCTGCCATATGTGGCCTTTAAATCAATAAGTTGATGGGTGTCGATTTGAAGTTCCTTGGAATTTTCCAAGCTCTCTTGTGTTGTAGTGAATATTTGGTGGGCGGGGGACTTTCCTGGTCCTAAGGCTACACTGATATGAGGGTTGTTTACGAGCAGCTTTTGGCATTCACATAAAGTACGGAAATGTTTGTTGAGCCCCGGTCAATCAGTGGTGAGATTTTGTTCATCTGATTTCTTACCATTTTCTTTTTCAAAGAAATTCATACTCCTTATCAACCCCTGCTGCTTCGAATGGCAAGATATATTGAATTCGTCCAGATCAATTATTGTTAGGAATTGTTGGCTGAGATGTAAAACCTGGAGCTATTATGTAACAAAGAGATAGAGTAACAGTTTTGCCATATGAAGATATTAAAAAAATGTGTTGTTATTTTTTGTTTCAGTTACATTTTTCTCAATTTCTCATTGGCTAACTTTTACGGTATTTTAACTACTTCTAGCGACTATAGAAGTAATGTAGCACCAAGTGATTCAGACCGTGAAGTACCTAGCCGAAGGGATTCTGATCCACCGCACCATCAACAGCTACACCCCATCCAGCAACCACCGAAGCTGGGTTTGATAGCTCCAAGTGCCGATTCAGAATCTGGAGGAAGTCATACACCCTCGCCGAGGGCTTCAAGGAAACGCACAAAAGTCCGCAACCAGTCGCTGACGTCGCTTTGCATAATTTCACATCATCCATTCTTTACTACATTTCGGGAATGTTTATTCATTCTCAAGAAACTCATCGATGCCTGCAACGAGTCCTCCAGTCCGAAAAGAGTGGGCGCTTCAAATAAGGTTAACAGGTAAGTTTTTGATGATATTCGAAGCTCGAAAATAAGTTATCATGTCCCTTTCTACATAGGGACAATGTTTGGACAGTTCTAACCGGCAATGCGACAGATGCTACACCCTCAATAGTTATTCATGATGTAAAGGAAATCGAGACTTGGATCTTGAGACTACTTTCCACGCCTGTACCAGTTCCCGGTTCAACTAGGGTTGAGGTGAGTTCAAATTATGCACCTCTTTATATGCATTAGCACGAAAAAACATCTTGCATACTCGTTGTGACAGGTGGAAGTGCTATCACCCACGGTACATGAACCTTTACTCTTTGCCCTGCCCGACCATACGAGATTTTCGTTGGTGGATTTCCCGTTGCATCTGCCATTGGAGCTGCTTGGCGTTGAGACGTGCCTGAAAGTGCTGACCTTGATTATACTCGAAAATAAAGTGCTATTTCAGTCGCGCGACTACAATGCCCTCTCCATGTCGGTTATGGCATTCGTGACAATGCTCTATCCGTTGGAGTACATGTTTCCGGTGATACCGTTGTTGCCCACCTGTATGAGCTGTGCGGAACAATTGCTCCTGGCACCGACTCCCTTTGTCATTGGAGTGCCTGCTACGTTCCTGTTGTATAAAAAGAATTTCAGGTAAGTCCTTTCAACATACAGAATTTGTGTGTGTCTACCTCTATGTGTTTACATAACTTTTTTTTTTAAAGGGGGGTGTACCTACTACGCAAATATAAAAAAATCGATTTAGAAATGGTGCGATGATGAAGGTTATGCGTCCTATATGTGTTGGTTGGTGGGGCTTTTGAGAGGCTTGAATGGTTATTAAATAATAAGGGGTTGATAATTTATTTTTATGTGGTGGAGCATTGTGTGTTCAATTTACGGTTATTTGCCTTCGGTTTGGTAATTTTGGTGAAAAGATAAAGGATGGCGGGAGGTTCTATTACTATTCCAAAAGAAGGAGCTTCAGGTATTATATACCTATATAGATGAAATTTTTGATAGGTATTATAACAACGATTTGTGATGTGTTTTTCATTACAGTGCTATTATTAGTTCAGAAGGACCAAGCCGCCCAAATGACAGTGTAATAGGTTTTATTATTCAAGCGCACAGTATAAGATACTTATCAAAAAAATGGGCGAACATACATAATTCACATCAAATTTTCGTAAGCATGAATGTTGATTTATTTTGTGTAGATACAAACAAATGTGTCTACCTAAACATGAACAGATTCAAAGGATATTAAGGTGTTTGGTGGTAATTGGGTTTATTTTGAGAGAGGAAATTGATTTTCAGGTGAAAACGGAAATACCGAATATTGTGTTACAGTTCCCATCACACTAATCGATTATTGAAAAATGTATACATACATACATATTATATTCCTGTGACAATGTAAAATAGAACATAGTACACATTTATAAATACCTACCAAATTTTTAATGATTTTTCAATTAGCACTAAATTGATGGTGATTATTTAAATGAACGGTTTTCAAGCTTTTAAGTTTATAAACTGAGAAAGATTATTTTTTTTTTATACTTTTCTAGTTCATATTTGAATTTTGTATTCTCTCTAATCGATGCTTTAAGTCTTAGGGTTTAATAATATAGTGAAGCATACATTTCTCAACAACTCTTTTCACCAATAATAAAGGATTTTAAAAATTTCAATGAGCTCAAATTTGATAGATTGATACATCAAAGACGATAAAAATTTACTTTTTCTTAGCAGAAAAACACAATTTTCACACATATTTCACCGCATTCTAAATTGATTGGGAAACTATGTCTTTTCTTAAGACTTTCAGGTAGACAAGAAAATTATTATCGATAGTTATCAACAATTTAACTTCTCGAAAGTCTCCTACTCACAATATTTTTGCTTTCAAACTAATAATTTTCACGCACTAACGAGATTATGATTTCCTCTAAAATGTTTGAGGAAAGGGCGAGCGTTTCATGAAAGGTGGAGAGGATTTAAAAGCAGATACCGATGTACATTGGTTTTGAATATTTGAATATCATAATAGGATGGAAATATAGAGTGGAGTAAAGTATTCCACATTCTTTCGGTGCAGCTAAAGAAAGTATCTCTGAATTTAAAGGTATGTAGAAGTTGGGCTCAAAGGTAAACTGATGGGAATTCCCTGACGCGCGAGTATTACGGTTAAATTGTTTACAGCGAGGAATGCAACTGGCCATTTCACTAGAAAAATAGGGGGGACATAATGAAAGACAAGAAACATTTCGACGGTATCAAATGTTTCTGTTGTATCATT
Source organism: Chrysotoxum bicinctum (assembly GCA_911387755.1). Taxonomy (NCBI): domain Eukaryota; kingdom Metazoa; phylum Arthropoda; class Insecta; order Diptera; family Syrphidae; genus Chrysotoxum; species Chrysotoxum bicinctum. The sequence goes on from OU426989.1 coordinate 98,350,935, forward strand.
TTTTTTGCGCTTTAACGACAGAAGACATCATTGAGTTTTTGAAGCATTAAATTCTACGCGGTTTATGTTCCCATTTGACAATGCTATCAAGATCAGAATTTTATGAGCTTATCAAAGGCTGCCGTCAGCTCAATATATTTAAGTAATATGTAGTGATATTTTGTCTTATAATGCTTCAGGCCTCAATAATGAATTATTATTTGTGGATTTTTTTAACGATCATATGCCGATTACTGTTCGAGTAGACTGGTTCGATGATACAACGACAAATCAAAGAAATCTCGAACTTTTGCCACGGCTGAAATGGAAGCAGGAAATTGTAAATACTTATCAACGGAACTTAGATGAAAATCTATGGTCAGGGTCATTAAATGTAGTAGAAGAGTCAGTTGAAGTTAGTGTAAACAAACTTGTCGCTTGCATCAGGAGATCCACAAACAACGTCGCTGCAAGAAAAGACTATAAATTCAAACAAAAATGGTTTGACAAGGAGTGTTTGATAGCCCGAAAAAAATCGTTTGCTTTGTGTAATGCGCTGAGAAACTCAAACTGCCAGAATCTTAAAAAGTGGTATGTACTATAATTCGAATGCAGCATACAAAAAACTGTGCCTAAAAAAGAAAACTGATTTTGAAAACAATCAAGCTGGTACTCTTAGCCAAATAAAAAGTACAAAGAAATTCTGGTCGACTGTCAGAGAGATAAATGGTGTTAATTTTACAATTGGAACTGGGGTGTCTGCTGGAGATCTATCTGTACACTTTAAAACTCTTTTATACGGCAAGTCTGACTTAAAATTTTTTTAGCCACGGATTTTGGATGAAATTTTGGACTCCGAAATCACTCTTGATGAATTAAAAATTGCAATTTGTAAAGACAAAAATGGGAAGGCGCCTGGAGAAGATGGTATTCCGTATGAATTTGTCAAGAATGCGATTGAGGTTTTTCATACGCAACTGCAATCGTTTTTCAACAGAGTATTTTCCAGAGAAGAAATTCCGTCATCGTTCAAAAGGTCGGTAAACTTTCCTATCCACAAAAAAGGAGTCTTGAACAATGTTGAAAATTACCGAGGCATCTCCTTCATGAATGTACTTCCAAAATTATTCTGCGGTATACTTGTAAACAGATTAGAGACCTGGGTGGATATAAACAGTACCCTTTCAGACTTTCAGGCTGGTTTCCGCAAAAACTATTCGACGATAGACCATATTTTCACAATAACATCCATTGTTAGACCGCTCCAAGCAAGAAACAAGAAAGTGTATGCCTTTTTAGTAGATTTTAAAGCTACTTTCGACCTAATAAATCGAAATGCTCTGTTTTATAAGCTCTCGAAACTAGGACTTTCTACAAAATTTATACGTGTTATAACAGAGTTGTATTCAGAGACAAAAGCAGCTGTATGGGATGGTTCTACTTACTCAGAATGGTTTGAAACTGATAATGGAGTAAAACAAGGTTGCCCCCTTAGTGCACTCTTGTTTTCACTTTTTATAAACCATGTGGTAACCTACCTTCCTTGTGGAATTTGAATCGCTGATTTAAACATCAATGTCCTTTTGTATGCCGATGATCTTGTCTTATCAGTTGGAATCCTCCGACTTATGATCAATTGCCTGGCGAAAAACTGTGATGATTGGAGCCTTGAAATAAACTCAAACAAAATCAAAAGTATTGGTCTTTAGCAGATCGGCAAGGAGCCAATGGTGCTAGTTTGGAGAATGTAGAAGAGTACAAGTATTCGTGTGTGAAACTAAAAAGAGTTCTCGATTTTGGCTTGCATCTTACAGAGAAATCAAATACTTCGCAAAGTCTACTAAATGTGACATGGCGAAACATATTTCTAAATCAGTGTTTTTCAAACTGTGGGTCGCGACTCCCTTAGGGGTCGCGAAGAGATCCTTCCGGGGTCGCGGTCGCAAGCTGGTAAGATTAATAAACAAAAGTCCTGTGCTAAAAAAAAATAAATAAAACAAAAAATTTTTTAGTGCGACATATATGTGCTTGTTTATTATTTAATAAACCTTGAAATCTTGGATTAGTTTTTGATACTTTTAAGATTAAATCAATTTCCAAATTTAACTGTTTCTATTTTTAGTTGTAATGTCAAACATTGAAGAGAATGTGACTTCACACAGGTATGAAGTGGCGAATGGCAGTAACAACTTCAAAGCCTCGTTTGCCATCTTAGGATACTCTCCTCTTTTCTTTATCCAGAAACTGCCATCTGCAGCTAAATCTATGATTTTCCTTCATCGTTACCGATGGTAGATTGGCGAATTTGACTGACATATTCAAAAAAAAGATTTAATACCCATATTTGTCCATCTCCACTTTCAGAATCCAGTTCCGGAAAGTAATTTAATAGTTTCGTCTCTAAATTATGCAAACTCTGTACTATGAGATGAATATGAGAGCTTAATGATATCGATTCATCTGATTAAATTTCTTCGAGGATCTTTTGAAAGCAGGGAATATAATCAAAACTGTTTGTTTGTAAAGAATCTGACCACAAACGAAGTTTTGCGAGGAATCCTCTCATTTTATCTTTTGCAGTTATAATGCTTTCTTCCCTTCCTTGGAGGTTTTTATTCAATATGTTTAAGTGGTTGAAAAGATCAGCAATAAATGATAATTTTAAGAGCCCGGTAGGATCAGAGAAATGATCCGAATTTCCAGATTTTAAATCTTGTAAGAACATCAATAATTCGGCTTTCAATTCCAGAACTCGTGTCGATACCTTTCCTTTTGACAGCCATCTGATCTCTGTGTGAAAAAGGAGATTTTGATGGAGTGAACATCACATATGATCCTAAACAACCGACTTTGCAAGGCCTTGCCTTTAATACTCGTAGGTTCACAACTCTAATCACATCTCAGCACATCATTTAATTCAGAAGGTAACACCTTGGATGCCAGAACTTGTCGATGAAGAAAGCAGTGTGTCCATGAAACGTTTGGCATTATTAATTTTAATTTTGCAATGAGCCCACTTTTGTTGACCGGCAAACTTAAGCCCTATCACTACAAATAGCAAAACATTTTGTCCAATCAATCTAGTAGTCGCGAGGGCTTTCTAAAAACATATCGTACAAACACTGGCCAGTAGTATTAGCAGGAAGAGCCTTGCAAAATAAAATTTCTTCTTCAATGTTTTCCTCTGCTTCGAAACGAACAAATACCATAAACTGTGCAGTATAAAACATCAGTAGATTCATCCAGTTGCAAGGCAAAATGCGGAATCATCTTTTCAATTAATTGTTCTTGTATGTCAACGGCCATGTCACTTATTCTCCGCTCAATTGTATTGTCAGCAAGTGGTATATTTTTAAGTTTATCTGCCTCCTGTTTGCCCAAAATAATTTCAACCATATCAAAGGCCGCAAGTAAAATAAATTTTCGTTCGAAAAATTCTAACGGCTTATCTGCTTCTTTGGAATGTTTAGTTGAGAGATGTCCCATAAATTTTGATGGTTTTATACTTTCGACAGATAAAACTTCACAACAAAGAACACATTGAGGCTTATTATTTAAAGCTGTGAAACCATATTTAAGATAATTTACGTTATAAAGTCTATTTTTTTCGTTACTTCCTCCGCTTCCAATTCCACTGGATGTGCAAGGCTGCAACGGTCTTTTGAGAAACTTGTCCATAATCACTCGTAAACAACACAACACAATACTTAATTTTTAAATAAGTACTTCCTCTCAGTTGAAAAAAATTAAATGACAATTCTGATGCGCACTTAAGAATTCAAAAAAACGAAAATTACTGCAAGGCCTGCTACAATTTTTGTTCGCAATACGGGAGAAAATTTCATCGCGAATAAATAAAATCTTGTGTAATTAGATCGGGCTTGGAAGGGGTTCACTGTATGTAGCTTTTTAAATAACTGACACATTATAATGGAGAGGTTGCCAAAATTTTGTTACTATACTCTGTCCAATAAAAATATGCAGTACACGTCTTATGGGAAAATCAGTAGCGTGCTATATTTTTGCACCATACTAAATTGAAAGAACTCCTCCATAAAAAGTGTTTGCGCGAGTTAAAGATTCCAATTAAGGATTAAATAATATTTTCTTTATTTTTAATTATAGAAGACTAATAATATTGTTCAAAGTCAAAATGAATATGAATATATTTCTTATATATATTTATAAAAACAAAGTTTTCTAATACTAGATGTTATACATAAAAATGATTTTAAGGAAAGTGTTTTAATAGAGAGGTGATTCTGTAACTCCTCCCTCTTAAGTATAAAGTAATAACTTAAAGTTATGTTATTTTATAAAAGTGTATTATTAATATAATATTAACAATAATAAGAGGTTATACAATTATAATAGAAACTAAAAATAATAATAGAAAAGTTAATATTACGATTTTTTGAAGTTCATCCAAACTCGATGTCTAACCTTTTGGTTGATGGATAAGAAACAAAAAAAGCTAATCAAACAGAATACAACATGAAAATAAAACATTGAATCAAAATAAAGTAAATAATATATGTAAGTTAAATATTATATATCTATTTTAAATGATCCTCAGAAGCCTCAACAAATGTTTTTTTTTTTTGAAGCTAGGATGGGATTATTTTACGATTTGGTTTAATTTTTTGTTTATGTACTTTTCTTTTATTGGTATTTACAGTCAATATGTTATTTCTTACAACAATGTGATCGTTAAACCGAGGAGCTAACTTGTTTCTTCTATCATCTTGCTCGTATATAATTTCATCAGGTTTAAAATCTGGGGGTGTTTTCCTTGTTTTATTTAATTTAGCAATTAAAACCTGTTTGTTTTTAAGACTTTGTTCATGTATGAGCTTTGTCAAATTTTCATAGTTTTGTATATGATTTATTAAATATTCCTGCTCGGTGTATTTAGTAGGAGTTGTGAAAAATGGTTGTTTTTTATTAATGTGTCCTGAAAGCAATTCAAAAGGTGTAAGTTTTGTAACGGAGTGTATTGAATTGTTGTATGTTAAAACTGCCTCATCAACAATTTCCGCGATTGGTTTTTGTTTGTTTTGTGATTGAATGATACGTATAATTTCTGTGAGTGTGGAATGGAATCGTTCTATTGGAGAGTTACCATTTGAGCTTTTTGCACAAATTGTGTGATGGTCGATATTATAAGTATTTAAAAAGTCCTTAAAAAAAGTTGAAATAAATTCACTTCCATTGTCCGTAACGATTTTTCTAGGTACACCATGGTGGGAAAAGAAATGTCTCAAAGATTTTACTATATTGAAACTATTACGACTCGAAATTAAATATGCACAAGAAAATTTTGAAAATTTGTCTATGATTGTTAAAAAATGTTCTTTGCTTACAAAATATATATCAAGATGAACTATTTGAAGTGGTCGTGATGGTGTTTCAGTTTCTGCGTATTTTAATTTGACTCCTTTACGATCATACTTAAACTTATGACATATATCACAGCTATTTATTATTCTAGTTATTATAGTTTTCATATTTGGAAAATATGATTGTCTCTTCAAGTGTTCTAAAGTCTCTGCTATGCCTCTATGGTGAGAATTATTGTGATAATCTCTTATTAATTCTTGTTGTTCGTCAATGTCAATTATGTCTTTAAGCATGGTTTTACATCTTACTAACTTAATAGCAGAATTACAAAAATATTGCGAAAATACACCTTGAACAGATTGAAAAGTCTCATCATCCGTTAATATTGCCGTAAGTTTTCTAGGTATTATGTAGTTTTCAAAAATAAATACAATGGTCTCTTTATTCGTAGGGCTGTTATGTTCAATCATATATCTTCTTTTTTGTTCAAAAGGGGTTTGTAATATCGCTGATAACTTTTTGCGTTTCGCATTTTTAAGTATGACTATTTGATTTCTAAATTCATTGATAGGTCGTTCGGAAATAGGAATACCATCGTTTATATTTTCAAGAGCTGAATGAACTGTAGAAATACTTTCTGATTCATCAATATTGTTTTGAATGGAAATAGCATCTAAATTGTCATTAGCTTCATTCACATTTATTTGGATTCGAGACAGAGCATCTGCATTCATATTTTGTTGACCTTTTTTGTATACAATGGAATAGTCAAACTCTTCGAGTTTGAGTCTCCAACGTACCAGCTTTGAATTTGGCTCTTTTAAAGAGAAAAGCCAAGTTAGTGGTTTATGGTCTGTCACAATTTGAAATTTCCTACCATAAAGGTAAGGTCGAAAATATTTCGTAGCCCAGACTATCGCTAATAATTCTTTTTCAATAGTGCTGTAATTTTGTTCTGATTTGGACAAAGTCCGACTTGCGTAACAAACTGGCTTGTCCGAACCAATTAAGCCTTGTGAAAGCACAGCACCAATTGCAACATTACTTGCGTCCGTTGTAAGGTTGAATGGTTTACAAAAATCTGGGTACTGGAGTAATGGATTGTTACTTAATAAAACCTTACAGGTTTCAAAACAATTTATGTACTCGGAATTGAGCACAATCTTTTCTCCGTTTCGTAAACATTGAGTCATTGGTTTTGTCAAATTAGCAAAATCCTTTATAAATTTTCGATAATAGCCTAAAAGACCAAGGAAAGACTTGACTTCTTTCACCGTCCTAGGCAATGGATATTTTTTAATTGCTTGAATTTTATCAGGGTTTGGTTTTATTCCATCTGATGTCACAATATGTCCAAGAAAAGATACTTCCTTACAAAAAAAGTCTGATTTAGAAAGTTGTATTTTAAAGTTTGCATTTTGTAGTCTCTCAAATACCGTTTTAAGACTTTCAACGTGTTCTTGGAAAGAGGTGGAAAAGATGATAATATCATCCATATACACCAAGCAGATTTTACCAATAAGTCCTCTTAAAACATGATCCATAACACGTTGTAGTGTCCTTGGGGCATTTTTCAAGCCAAAGGGCATCCTGACAAACTCATAATGCCCGTTATCAACAGAGAATGCTGTTTTGGCCACATCTCCGGATTTAATTTCTATCTGGTGAAATCCAGAGGCAAGGTCAATAGTAGTAAAGTAAAGACATTTTCCGAGTTTGTCCAAAATTTCGTTTACGTTTGGAAAAGGGTACTTATCGTCGACAGTTTTTTCATTTAATTTGCGATAATCCACTACCATTCTCCATTTTTCCTTCCCATCTTTCCCTTTTTTTTTTGGAACTATCCAAATGGGGGAACAGTAAGGGGAAAAGCTTGGACGAATAATATTCTGGTCAAGCAGTTCATTGATTTGTTTTTGAACCTCGTCTCTTAATGCATAGGGATAACGGTAAGATTTACTATACACAGGAGCATCATCCTTTGTTATTATCTCGTGTTTAATTTCATTGGAAAAGGTTAAATTTTGTCCTTCATGGAAAAATATATCATTGTACTTTTTGATCAGATTAGCCAATATTTGTTTTTCCTCTTTGTTTAAATGATCAGTATTTATACTACAATCTATATTTTTTAAACTTTCATTAGAACTGGTAATAGAAAAGCTATTTGATTCTATAAAAGAGTGTTTGTTTAGACTTATTGATTTTAAAGGTTGTTCAATGACAAATATCTGTTCAACATTGGATTTGTTAATAAATTCAATATATGAGAACCAGTCTTTCGATTGATATATTCCTTCTGGAATGATCAAATTATTTTGAATAATTGTCGTTTTAATGTAAATACTACCTGACTCAACATCGACTGGTAAATAACATATCTTTTTGGTAAACGCTGGAACTACATAAGTTGCGGACATTACATTTGGTTTAAACTGTATAGGAATTTGTACGTTATTGGTTTCTAAAATGGAGTTTTTTAGATCAATTTTCATGCCAAAGTTTTGCATAATGTCTATACCGAAAAGACCATCAAAATACTCGTGAAACTCAAAAACTAGAAACGACACATTTTGTTTTGAATTTAATTCCGAAATACTATTAAATAAAATTTGTCTGTCAACGAAATGCGATTTAAATATTGTTTTAATTTCTATAGGTTTTATGGGAAAAGTGTTCATATTTTTTACTATTTTTGGACTGATAAAAGATCTGTTACTTCCAGTGTCTATTAAGAATTTAAGTTTACTACCGTTTAAGCTAGAAATAGTGATATAAGGAAGAAGGTTTGAGTTGAAATTGTTAAGATCTATGTAGCCTATTGATTTTCCGAGGCTGGTAGACAAAAATTTTGGTCGTCTATCTCAGCGTCAAATGATTCATTAGAATTTATTAATGGATGTAAATTTTCTAACTGGTCCTTCGGTTGACCTAATGCTGACTTTATTTTAGAATTTTGAATGTCCTGATAATAGCTTTCAACGTTGTATAATTGGTTATGTCTTTGAGGATAGTTATTTGATCTAAAAGATCTATTGGATACTCTATTTGTATTTCCGCTAGATAAGTCCATAGGAATATTTGAAATTTGCTTGTACCCAAAATTTGGATTATTGTTAATTTTGTAAAAATTGGATGAAGTGTTGCTTGGAGAATAACCAGAATGATGAGCATAGTCATTTGAAGTATTTGTGTATTGTTCATCGAATGGATTTACGGATCTACATATATACTGTTTGTGAGTTTTTATGAAAAAATGGTTTGTTCTGTTGATGATATTTTGATTGTGTATTATTATGATTTGAAGGATGTGTTGATTGGAAGTTTCGATTTCTGTAATTTTTTGTATTTGTCTGGAAATGTATATGTTGATAATACGTACAATTTTGTTCCTCTAAACAATACTTGAAAGCTTCAGACAAGACCTTCGGACGCATTGCCCTGATTGTAGAGCCTAAAGGTTCTCTTAATCCTGTCAAAAAAGTATTTAAACACATTTCATTATATAAAGTTTTCTTGGATTCAATGACATTTGTATGTTTTTCATGTATTTTTACATGATTCATCATAGTGGAAAAAATTTCCACAACTTTGGAATAAAATTCCTCTACACTATTTTGGTTTTGTCTCAATTTGTGAAGATCTCTAATTAAGCTGGTTTCATTTCTTTTGTCTGAATAGTGAAGAACTAAAGTATCTTTTATTTCTTTCCAGTCAAGAGAAGTACCATACATATTTAGAATTTCATTAGCTTGGCCAATGATTTTATTCCGTACAGCTCGTAAAATAATCCTTGCATAGCTCGGATTTACATGTAACATGAGGCTCAAAATCTCTTCGACGTTGTTAACAAAATCATAAAGCAATCTAGGATTGCCATCAAAGGTAGGTATATCCTTTACAGCGTCAGGAATTCTAAACGCGTCAAAAATGTTAACGGCATTTTCGGATTCAGTCATGGTTATGCCTTATTAATCTATCAACGACTTCAAAGATGCAAACATTTTCAATTGATTCTTAACAACAAATAATCTGCTGACATCTGCGAAGATCACATTTAAAACCTTATATATCTAACCTTGTAAAACTTGTGACAAACAAATAGGTTTAGATGTGAATTCGGATGTTGTATTTTGTTTAACGCACTTTATACGTTCATATATTTTTTTTTTTTTTGCGAATAACCAAAAAGTAAAAACCGAATTTAGACTCACCCCAACAATAAGTTCTATTTCTTAAAATATTAGATAATTGAATACTCCAACAAAAATTCCGGTAACTGCTGGTTTATAAATTCTTCTGTTTGTATTTTTGATATGGTCGATAAAGTTTTCTTCGTCTTGTGATTTTGATGTCTTGACTCTTGATTGTTAACTATTGATTCCAAATGTTTTATGTTTCTTCTATAATTTTCTTCAGAAAATGCGGAAAATTTGTTGAGAATTCACCAAATCTTGATTTGATTTAATTTTTCTTCTAGATAGATACTTCTTCAATGAAAAGCGATTTTTTTTTTTTTCTTCTGTATATTTTTTGAAGATCTATTTTTTTTTCTTTTTATTTTCTTTTAGGTTCTTTTAATGCAGGTTTTCATATATACTTTTGAAAAATGTGCATTCCGATAGACTGCGCCAGTTAAAGATTCCAATTAAGGATTAAATAATATTTTCTTTATTTTTAATTATAGAAGACTAATAATATTGTTCAAAGTCAAAATGAATATGAATATATTTCTTATATATATTTATAAAAACAAAGTTTTCTAATACTAGATGTTATACATAAAAATGATTTTAAGGAAAGTGTTTTAATAGAGAGGTGATTCTGTAACTCGCGCCCGTAAATTTACGATTGCATCTGACGCAGACCCGACGTCCTATTGATCGCTCATCTGAGTGTGCAGTGTGCACTGAATTGCTGTGGCCTATGGCTGTTGATGCTATTCAATTTCAACCCCCATTGAATATCGATGTGCGTTCAGAGTTACCCTTGTTCATTTCGTAACTTGTTCAGTTTTTTTTCCTTGGGTTTCTTTTGAGGTGCTTTTGATTTTTGATTTAGAGCTTTAAAAAAAGGGTCCATTTAAAATCAACACTACGATAACCCTGTGAGAGCTTTAATGAAGGACAGATTTATGCAATTCACTGTAGCCAGAATGCGAGGCAAACGTCCTATCTTGCCCACACTGCATATTTTTATTGGACAGAGTATAGCAAAGGGGTCGCGTACTCAAAAAGTTTGCAAAACACTGTTCTAAATAATCAAACCAACCTTTCAGTGAAGTACAAAATATTCAAAGCCGTGGTAAGATCGACATTGTGTTACGTGGGTTAAGTTTGGGGAAGTGATGAATACGAGTCCATCGAAAAATTCCAAAGAAATTTCTTAAGAAAGCTGTTCAATTTGCCTTTGAAAACGCCAACTTACGCACTTCATCTTGCAACAGGAATTCCTAAATTGTATACATACACACTGAAGTTGCAGGCCGATTTTATCGTGAAAGCGCTATCTTATCAGAATAACCGTCTTCCCAAGAAAATGGTGTTATATGAGTTGAGGAATGAGAATTGGTAGCTGTCTAAGTGGAAACGCTTGGGATTCGTTTGTGATGAAATTGTCTCGATTGATACAAGTAGTCCAAATTTGGTTAAAGATCAACTATATCGTGTTATCCAGAAGTGTGAAAATCTTGTTCAAGAGGAATTTATAGTGAAAGCTCGGGAATCGGAGAGTAGAATTATTTACTTACAGCTAAAAACCAACTTACTCGAGAAAAACTACTTTCATGTAATATATAGTTAGAAAGAAATATCTCTAAGTTTTAAAGCAAGATGCTCCTCCGTCTAAATGGAAGCCCACACAACGGAGTTTCAACCAGTTCTGTTCACTATATGTAACCTTAGGGCCAAAGAAGACTGTTTTCACTTTCTAAGTATATGCCCAATTTTCACTGCCCAGCGCCTTGTATACTTCGGAAAGAGAACTTTGTCGATGCAGGAAACGATTGCGATTTTGAACGATTTCAACTGGAAAGACCTTTAAAAATACTTAAAAGAAATTTAAATACATAGGATGTTACTGATAACAGAATTCATGTACCTAGTGAATGTTAATATGTAAATAATATTTAACTAAAAAGAAAAAAAAGAAAAAAAGAAATATATGTATAATTAATAAATTTTGCTAACCGAGCAAAGCCATAGCTTTAAATTCAGATTATTGTAATACATGAATAAATGAGAAAACTAGAAATAAATGAATTCATTATCCATTACTCATACGCTGCCATTCTAAATCCACATCGAAGAACAAGAATGGAAAGGAATATGAGGAGCTGAGAGTACTATCGTCAACAAAATACTTTAATGGATTAGAAGTTCTAGACAAAAGATCATAGATGAATATGAGAAACAGAGTCGGAAACAAAACGGAGCCCTGTGGAACACCATGATTTATTTCATGAATTTCAGACTTAAAACCATCCAATATAACTTGTATTGAGCGGTTCGAAAGGTAATTTCTAATCCATCGAAGAAGAGATTCATTAATACCAAATGCACGCATTTTTGATAAAAGAGCTAGATGTCAAACTCTATCAAATGCTTTTGAAATATCAAGTGCAATAATCTTACTTTTTCCAAAACGATGAAAAGATTTGTGCAACTGTTCGGTGAGATATACCATCATATCACTGGTAGAAAGACATAATACCGATCAATGAGAAGCTTTCGTTCTTCGAGATATTTCTTAAGCCTTGTTTAGGGACAGGCTGGACAAATTCTGTTTTCCATCCACTCGAAAAGAGACCAGTATAGTTGGACAGATGGAAGAGCATACGCAATGGTTTTGCCAGCGTAGAAAAACCTCTCGTTAGAACAATTGGGAGGATAGTATTTGTGTATATCGAGTTCTGTCAGTACTTTTCCAGCTGAACAAGTGCTAAAGAATATTTGTCCCATAAAATCATTAACGCTATCAATTACAGGAGTTATCATGAAACTATCAGACAGCATCGAATTGACAGCAAACTGTGCTGCAAGCAAATTCGCTTATTCTTGTGAGCTGACATAACGAGCGTAGGAACCGAAGACGAAGTAGTATTTCGTACGTTTTTTTACAAATGACCAACAATTGTTGCTCATGCAAATATTTTGGTCATCGAATATGATTATTACAGATTCTTCTAGCTTGTTTCAACTTATTCCGGTTTTCCCCAGTAGAGTTGGTTTTATAACATCGAAAACTGGCTTCTCTGACCTCTTTACAGCTCGCATCAAACCAGCAGTTCTCTTTCAGCTTGATAGATTTTCTCATTCCGAAAAGAATTAAATTTGTGACCATATCTGCACTGGAGTCCAATATCGAGAAAGATCCTGAAGAAATCATTGAGACTCTAATGCTGAGAGGCTAAATGATACGAATTCAACGAAGTTAGTTGTTATGAACTTATCTTTGACAAAGCCGTGTTGTCTAGAGGCAATAAGAGACTCACAACCAAAACTTAAAATTTCGTACAAAATGATTTCAAAGATTTTGGAAATATGTGACAGTTTAGCAATTGTCGAACAGTTTGTAACTTCACACTTTGGGCCTTTTAGTGTATTGGGATTATGAGAGAAGTCTTCAAAAAAAAAACCCATCCTGTAAAATGATGTTTACGTGTGGATTAAAAGGCCTTTCTACAGTTAACTTAGCTCTAGATTGATTGTGGATGTTCTAATGTCTCCTTTAAGCTGGTTTTCAAAAATAAATAAGGAGCTGAAATACTAAATTTGGATTGGTATTATTTTATTAAAATCAATATAGGCATTTGAGTTTTCTGATTATATAAACTAATTTCAGCATATGGGGGTACTATCATTTATATAAACCCCCACCTCTCAATTGGTTTCAAGGTTAAAATGAGTTTTCATATTAAAATCTATATTTATTTAATAGTTTTTTCTTCAATAACCTAAACAGTGCATCATAATATTCATTTATTCCATTCCACATGCTCATACCTTCTCAATAATTCATTTTAAAAACTATAGCCTTGATTACAGACTCCCAGATGATATTTGGGTAGTTGATTTGGACTCAACTAAGTTATCACCGCCAACAGGTGGAGCTGAAGAAATTCCAGGACTACCCGAGCCCGAAGGCACTATACTAAAAAACCACCTTAAACAGGTACATAAGAGTATATTGAAATTGACTTTAATCTTTAATATTTATTTGGCTTTATATATGTATATGTATTAATGTGATATTTAAATTTATTATTTATTTAAAAGAATTGTACACAAAAATTAATGTTGGGAATATAATTCACATAATGAAACTGGTATTCAATACTGAATGAATTATATTCGACAACCATCTCATATTATTTGGAATGATTTAAATTTAAATTTATTTGAACACAAGCAACTAAAACTGAATCGAATGAATATAAGTTGTTTGCTTATGTATTAATTTGACATTCTTTCAAATTTTATCTCAATGTGCCTTTTTCTCGACATTGATTCATCAAAATATAAACATCATTCTATTGAAAACGTTTTTACTTTAAGACCTATACATATTTTATTTACTTTCAAATATTTTAAACACACACTTCTACTTTTACTTCCATTTTTTTCCGATGCTCGCTTGTCTTAACAAATAAAAAATAAAAAAAAAAATAAAATCAATCATAACATCTTCACAATTTTAAAAATGCAACAAAAAAATATTTAACACACAAAACAATAATATTGAACAGGCTATGCAACTTATGGATCAAGCTGGACTTGGTGTAAATATTCTTCATTTTAATTTAAAATCATACTTTTCTTTGAAAAATAAAAAAAAATAAAATAAATGGTGATACCTTTTTACATACTCGTAATAGTATTATTATTTGTTTTAGTTTTGTTTAACTTTATTATTATGTACCTATGGTATAATTATTGCTTAATTTTCTTATACATAGCATGGTGTTAACTTTTCTTAAATGGGTTTTTATTCTAGTTAAAAAATTAGGTCCTCTGTGTTTTTTTTTTTTTTTTTTGAATTTTAAACTAAACAACGTTTTGTAAGATTAGTTAATAATTTCTGTTGTTTTTGTAATGTTAGTAACTAAAAGTAAAACTAAGTTCTAAAGTCATCTCTTCGAAGTATTACGGACGATCATGTAAAATAAATCATTAAAGAGAGTGAACCAAACTAAAGATAGTCGTTAACAGGAGGAGGTATTCTATTCGAAATTGATCGTCGAATTGGTAATTTTTTGCGAATAGACTCCAAGCAATTCGACAATCTTCTTGCTTAGGTGACTCCATACATCCCAAAGTAAGACATCAATATGTGTGTGAGCATTTCTGCGGGTGAGCGGCTTGCGTTGATATCACTGTACTGTCGTCGGCAAAACAATTTAATGGATTAGAATTTTTAGACAAAAGATCATTGATGAATATAAGAAAGAGAGTCGGAGACAAAACGGAGCCCTGTGGCACACCAGCATTTATTTTATGAACTATAAAGACTTAAAACCGTCCCACACAACTTGTAGGGAATGGTCCGAAAGATAATTTCTAATCCAAAGAAGAAGAGATTTATCAAAAAATACCTTGATGCCAAACCTTATCAAATGCTTTAGAAATATCAAGTTTAATAATCTTATTTTTTCCAAAACGATCTAAAAATGTTTCGGCGAGAGATATACCATCAGATTACCAGTGGACCTACTGCTACGAAAGCCGTATTCGCCGGTCATTGAAAAGCTCTCGTTCTTCGAGATATTTCTTGAGCTGATAATTTATCAGCGTTTCAAAATGTTGTTTTCCATCCACTCGGAAAGAAATCAGTAGATTTGGACAGATGGAAAAGAATTTTTATGTAAGAAATTGCACATTCGTACGGTTAAAAAAAAAGAATCTCTATACTTGACGATCCGTCCGAAATAAGGCTCGAAGATATAGTCATGAGCATTCCCGTCAGACGGGGTATTACTCCAAAATTACTCAGAGGGATAAATGTAACTGCCTATTTCAATAGAGCAACGTTTGAAAAAAGTAGCGATAAAACAGTGATAAGTAAGAGACATTTCGACAGTGTTCCTACGAAACAAATGTTTCCGTAATAGATTTGCCGCGCGTCAGCTTTAAAGCTCTGAAGAGGAAAGTCAAAAAAATCATCTCAAATCTCTTGTTTCGTATCCTTATCTACAAAAATTTGCCAGTTTCTGCGTGTGAAAGGGCCTTGATTCATTTCAAGTAATTTTTAAATATTTATTTGATTACAGATAGAAACCATTTATATTATGTCTATACAGGGTGATTGGCATAAGGTGTGACAAAAAGCTAGGGCGTGTAGGTTGAACTTAGACAAGAAAAAAATCGTATGGGAGGGGAAGGTCTATTTCCCCCCGTTTAGGCGGGAGGGGCAATTTAAGAAAAAAATCACTTAAAACAGAAAAAAAATTATTAAAAAATAACGGTGATACCTACAGAGCAATGCTATAGCATTTTGAAAAGCCAGAAATACATTCTTTAATCCTGTTTTTAAATAAAGTTGTTCGAGTGAAAAGTTTTTGAAAAATTAATTTTTAAAATCAAAATTTAAAAAAAAAATGAAAATTTTTTTTTTTAAACAGTTTTTTTTCAAAATTTTACGTAATTAAGTATTATTTTTTTATTCAATATTCAATGCTCATATTAATTTTTGATCAAACACAAAAAACCGAATGTCAAAATGTTTTGTAGTTTTTGAGAAAATCAAAAATAAGAAAAACTACTTTTGTTCTAAGAAAAGCCTTTTATTTTAGTTTTTATACGTTTTTGGATTCTTAGGTGAATTTACGATTGAAAGGATTAACTTTTTTCTTACTATTTTTTTAATTATCGTCTTATAAACATACAATAATGTGACAAAGTACTGGATTAACCATATTTCACACATTTTTTCATTGAGAACACCTGCGTGAGAACATTGGTTTAAAATTGACCTGCCACTTTTTTATTATGGTGGAGTCGGCTTGGCGTAGGTGCATTTACGAAAGAAAGGATTAACTTTTTTTTTAAATTTTTTTATTATCAGTCTTATAAGCATACAATAAAGTGAAAAAGTACTGGATTAACACATTTTTTCATTGAGAACACCTGCGTGAGAGCATTGGATTAATATTAACCTGCGAATGTTTTTCAAATAATTTTTTGTAATAAGCTTTAGTTAAAAAATTGTTAAAAATTTAAATAAACAATAATTATGTATTTTATCTAAATATGCATGTATTTCTTATTTTAATTGATTTCAAGATTCAGGAACATTCTTGTTCTTATTTCGCAATTGCACTTTTCTGTCACTAGTTAGGGCGTGTAACGTTGCATTACTTAAAAAACATTCGCAGGTCAATATTAATCGAATGCTCTCAGGCAGGTGTTCTCAATGAAAAAAATGTGTGAAATATGGTTAATCCAGTACTTTGTCACATTATTGTATGTTTATAAGACGATAATTAAAAAAATAGTAAAAAGAAAGTTAATCCTTTCAATCGTAAATTCACCTAAAAATCCAAAAACGTATAAAAACTAAAATAAAAGGCTTTTCTTAGAACAAAAGTAGTTTTTCTTATTTTTGATTTTCTCAAAAACTACAAAACATTTTGACATCCGGTTTTTGTGTTTGATCAAAAATTAATATGAGCATTAAATATTGAATAAAAAAATAATACTTAATTACGTAAAATTTTGAAAAAAATTTGTTTAAAAAAAAAATTTTTCATTTTTTGTTCAAAATTTTGATTTTGAAAATTAATTTTTCAAAAACTATTCACTCGAACAACTTTATTTGAAAACAAAATTAAAGAATGTATTTCTGGCTTTTCAAAATGCCATAGCATTACTCTGTAGGTATCACCGTTATTTTCTAATAATTTTTTTTTGTTTTAAGTGATTTTTTTCTTAAATTGCCCCTCCCGCCTAAACGGGGGGAAATAGACCCCCCCTCCCATACGATCTTTTTCTTGTCTAAGTCCAACCTACACGCCCTAGCTTTTTGTCACACCTTATGCCAATCACCCTGTATAAAGGATGGGCCAAATGCAAGTTTCTTTTTAGGAATGCAATAAAATGAACAAAATTTAATTTTGTCCACATATTATGGCTTTATTAGTAAGAGCAAACATTCCCATTAATTATGGAATACAACGTGTCGTTCAAGTGGCTGCCTCGGCTGGATTCGCAGTGGCGCATTCTGTCACTCCTATTTTCCAAGACCTTGTTTATAGACAGCAGCTCACAGATTGCTTGGATGATATTGGCCTTAAGTGCTTGAATAGTTTCCGGATTGTAGACATAAAATTGGTCCTTCATGGTTCCCAAAAAAAAAATCCAAAATTAAGACCGCAGATCTAAGGCGGCCATTTGGAATCGCTAAGAGGGCTGATAACTAGATTTAAGAATTTTCGCAAAAGATCGATAGTGGCATGGGCTGTGTGGCATGGCGCGCCATCCTGCGTTAAGTCAGAGTTCGTACCGTACGACGACGGGGACCATAAGTGTTGTCCAATATCATACCAAACTCACGAACACTACAGCAAGCGCGATGGATGCTTCATTTCTGCCAAGACTTCTTTTCAAAAAATGTACTGTTTGGGCTACACAGCACTCACTTTGGAAATAAGTTTTCAACATTTCTCAACGTAATTCAAGCGTAAAGCGACTCATTTCGTTCCGCGGATGTATGATACTGACCTTCTGTCAAGATTTCGAGCGGGAAACAGCTGTCAGTTTCAAAATAACCTACGATTTAAAAATAAATCATTAGATGGTCCACCTTCCATAGGTCCGAATATATTTATCACAAATATAGGAATTGTCTCTTAACTGAAAAGTGTTTCGATATGTTTTTCGTTTAATTGTCAAATTTAATTGTAACTGATTTGTATAATTCGAGATTTCAGGTATCGAGTTTTATCTTTCGAGATATTGTTTTTGGGAACTTAGTCTTCGAGAATTTGTAGAACATACTATATTATATAAGCCCCATGTAAAAATATTAGTTTTAAAAGTAAAAAACGCTGATTTATTTACATAATTAACTGTAGACTTTTATGCAATAAAGTTCTATTTTGGTATTTTTTGTTGTATATTTTTCTTTTTGAGTGTTTCTGTTTTGTGTATTAAAAAAAAAAAAAAAACTTTTAATACTTACTCGTATCCTCCCTTTCCAAAACTTTACTATTCAAATATAATCATACCCGATTCATTTCAGTTTCATGATTCATTTTATTTATTACTCGTATAAGCTTAAAACTTAATAAAATGATAAAGCCATTCGCTTTGATTTTTATTCCAAAAATGTATAAATAAAATTCTCAACGTTTTAATTTAAAGTCTAGGATTAATCAATGTATGAAATTCAAAGTGATTCTATTGAAATCTTAACGGTTTTCCATAGCATCCATATTTTGTTTGTTTATACATTTGAAAGAAATTTCAGCGAATAGTCTATTTTCATTTTAATTTTTAGTCCTTTTGAGTGTTTTTTTTTATATTTTTATTTGAATTGCTGCATGTTTGAGGTGCAATTTTCGGCGACAAATAAATGTCAAATTCATGAATCTTTTCACTTTTAAAAACAAATACAGCCTTGGCCTAAATTATTGAGCACCCATTATATTTCTCACTTTACGTGCAACTGTTTAATTTAAATAAATTCAAACACTTTGTATAATATAACATTGCTTTTTATTAAACAAATATCAATATTTAGTTGGACCGCCCTTTGCCTTTATCGCGGGAGCAATTCTTATTGGCAAAGAGCGTACAAGCTTATCGCATTGTTCTGCACTTATTGCCCTTCATTCATCACGCAGGTGGCGTTTTAGGTTGTCTTTGTTGCTGATTGTGTTCTGCCTGATCTTGTGCTTCAATAAGCCCACAAAAATGTTCTATGGGGTTTAAATCTGGGGACTGGGTAGGCCAATCAAGAACCTCGACGCAATTTTCCCCTAACCAGGTATTTGTGCATGCAGCTTTGTGGCAAGGTACGTTATCTTGCTGGAACTTTACTCCATTCATGTTTGTAACGCCAAACAGTAAGAAAAATGAGGGCAGTAGTGCAGTTTCCAGTACGTTTATGTAATTCATAGAGTCCATGCGATCGTGACACACAAACATTTCGCCTGCCCCTGAAGAACTCATACACCCCCAGACCACCGCCATGTTTTACTGTTGGTACCAACCAAACACTCCAGACTAAATTCTTCACCGGCTCGACGACGAACAAAGGTTGCACCAGCCGTACCAAAAATCTTAAAGCGTACCATAAATGAAGAAGTTTTGAAAGTTATGTATTTTCATTTCGAGTTATAATATACTAAATTATTTACAACATATTGTTGTAACATCGTATGATCTAATTTACCTCGAAATTCGATTAGTCTGACCATACAATATTTGACCAATATTCTTCAGTAAAAGTTTGGCATTTTCAAGCCCATACAAGCCGCACCTTTTTGTTCTTTTCAAATAACTATGGTTTTTCCTGGCTTTATAGTCTTTCGTACCAACTTCTTGGAGTCTTCTACGAATAGTTCCAGCAAAAATTGGCTTCTAAAATTCTGCTGAAAATTCGACAGCGAGCTGTAAGGAATTTTTTTGCGATTTTTAGGTGGAGCTTCGTACCAATTTTCGGTCCTCGCGGTTTGTTGTGATTCACATGCGCCCAGTTCTTGTCCTACTCTCATGCTATCCGGTTTCTGTGAACCGTTTAAGAGAGTACTGTAGTGATGGGTAGGACACGAATTTGAAATGAGTTTGTATGAGGTACTCATTTTTTGAAATGAGGTGGTACTTTGTCCCACCTCAAATGTCCCATTGTAGATTCCTATTTAAAAGGATATTTTGAAATTTGAATTAAACAATGCGTATTTTTTTAATAGTAGGTATATATTTTTTCAAAAACAGTTTTCAATATTGCATTAAATAAAAAGATTACAAAAATTAAATATCAATAAATATAATATATTTAATTAAATATCCTTAATACAAAACAATTTATTTTAAAATAAAACATTTAAAAACAAAATTAAAAAGGTTTTAGTTTTTAACAAAAATAAAGTTTAAAATAAGTTAATATAAAAAGATATAATAAAACAATTAATTTAAAAAAAAAGTTTAAAAGAAAAAGTGGAGTTTTTAAATTTTATTTAAGTTATTAAAAGAAAACAAAAGCATTTAATAAAAAGATAAACACAAAAATATATTTTTTTAGCAAAAAAAAAACAAATATTTTATCACATTCAAAATAAATTGAATCTAACGAGTTAAAAAAAATACATCATTACATGTTTGCATTTAGAAACAATAGTAGGGCAACTTTCTTTTCACTCAACCTGTTTCTTCTTTCTGTTAAGACTGTTCTGATTACTTTTTTTTCAAACAAATTTGATTACCTACAGGACACTGGACTAAATAAAACACTAATGACTTTCCACGTACGCAAACTCAGGAATTGATTGATTAATTTTTTTTCAATTCTCATATTTTATCTTGATCTCTAAACCCTAATCTCTATTTTTTAACACTTAAAACAAAACAAATACAAATAAAAGGAATGCACTTGCATTTGCATATCAAAAAAAAAAATTCCTACTCCTTCAAAAATTAACAAAACCTCCTACTCCAAACAGTAAAAAACCTCCTTCCTTTTTTAACCCTTTGATTGTATAATTTTCGATAATGCTACATACCTATCTTCATTGTTTGTTACATTGTAGTCAGTGCAACATTCATTCATTAATAAATCCCACTCATTATCTCTCCTCATTTTGTCTCCTCAAACAGATACAAAAGAACCTCAATCCTCAAATGATAAATGTCCTAGTCTGGTACAAAGTCCCAGCCTGGTACAAAGTTCTAGCCTGGTACAAAGTCCTAGCCTGGTACAAAGTCAGAGTCTGATACAAAAAACCCAGCCTGCGACAATGTCACGAATTTTGTTTGAATGGGACGTTTGAGTAAAAAGTACTCAACAACTCAATAACTCAACTCACAACACATTCATTCCTTTCATTTGAAATCCTCATCTTCGACAAACCTCATTCTATTTCCATTGGTTTGGTGTTTGGTGGGGAGAGAATGAGCGAATGTAGTGAGTTTGAGGCATATTTCCTCCTTTCATACGATCAACTACAATACAACTTCATTCTGCATCGGTCTCAGGCTTAGTATCAGATCAGGCCGATGAGTGAGATATACACGATACGAATTGTTTTTTTTTTTCATGAAAGAGTAAAGAGAAATATTTTTCGTTGCTTTTGTGAGGTGTGAGGTAATACATTTCTTCGTTTTGAGGTGATGGGACATTTCAGATTGGTGTATGGGACATTTTGTATTGCCTCATGTATGAGGTACACATCACTAGAGTACTGGATAGATCGACGGGAATATTCCAGGGGGGTCATTCCGTAATTTACTAAACGATAATCGTCAAAACGATAATCGTCGATGATATCGTCCATGATTTGCTTTACGTAACTCGACTACTATCGTCTCGTCAATCAATCACAGTTTTAGAAATTTGTATGCATTTCAGAAACTCTCAAACTGTAGTCAATCTGTCAATTCAATAGAAAACAATACAAAATGTCAATTTACAGTGGAAACTCAATCACTCAACTACAGTCACTTACAAAATTCAAAATTAAATCAAGACGATACCTATTTAGCTATCGTCCAAACGCTATCGTTTTGACGATAGCGTTTTGACGATTATCGACTTACGTGAATCAAAAAAAGGCAGCGCTATCGTTGAAACGATATCGTCTGACGATAATCGAGTTACGGAATGGCCCCCCAGAGTTTTTAAAATTTCTACCTGAGATTTCACTTGGTCATGTATCTGCTGTACCTGCGCACGTTTAACTAAACTTAGTTCGGTTTTTTTGGGCATTTTCCAATAATACTAACCAATACTTAAAATGAAACCTACAAAAAACACTTGAGATTTCACAAGAAGAGGCAAATAAGCAAACTCATCAATACCTAAGAACATGTGAAAATAACTAATCTTGAGATAACGAATGATGCATTTTCAATAACAACGTACATAACGGTTTTTTTTAGTTTATCTGAGACTAAAAAATTATTTCACCACCAACTTTATTTAATTTAATTTGTAAAAAGCATGTACTCACGAAATTGATAGGGTGCTCAATAATTTTGACCAAGACTGTATATCTCATATAAGTAGCTCATATTAGTTGGTGCCTTCATTTAACTTTTTCAATGCCTACAGTTTCTATCTATTTATGCTAGCATTATGGAACAAAAATAATTTTAAATGAAGGATAGAGTAATCTAGATATGTATATGTAATTCAATATAATAATATTGGACACCCAAGATTAATATCTTTTAATAAATTATGTTAAGCTTTTTGCTCAGAATTGCGTAGAACATGGATTTGACATTATGCTAATTTTTCTTTGTTATTTTTAGTTAATATATAAATTCTATTCACGTGAATTATTAATTTATTCAAGGCCCTAACTTCAATGTCTGCAAGTAATCAGGCAGCTTCAAATCAACAGCTGATGCCATCAATAAGAGATAGCCTCCAACAGCCACCGATATTAGGGTAAGTTCAAAAAATAAAAAAATTAAAGTGTAACTTCCAAAGAGAACCGTATATTCGACATAATTATTTATGGTTTGTTTGAAAAAATAGTCTGAAAGTATACCAATACTATTCAGAAATAAGTTACATGACTTAATACAAAAAAAAAATGGCACTTTTATATAAGACCTTGTATTGTTTTTACTTTAAAGTGTTTCATCAGCTCGGCTGCCCTTGCAATCACCATCTTCAGCACACGCAAGTCAACGCAACTCAATATCAACTCAGGGTGTTCCATCACGTCAGCCTAGTCCTAATGTCCCTCCTGCAATAAATCCAATAATTTTTGGAACCGATGTAGATTCAGTTGATGTTGCAACACGAGTTGCTATGGTAAGACTTACAAAGTCCACAAATTCCAAACAATTTTAACAATTAACAAAAATGTTCAAAGGTTCGTTTCTTTAATTCTCAAAATACACTGGCCAACTTTACTGAGCATACTCGAACTTTACGTTTGTATCCAAGACCTGTGGTAGCTTTTCAGATCAACAGCTTTCTAAGATCCCGACCCAGGGCATCAGTATTTTTAAATAAATTTGCCCGTACTCAAGCAGTTGAATTCCTGTCGGAATGGTCGCTAACCCCAACTAATGTGGCATTCTTACGCGTTCAGACAGGTGTCTTAGATCCAATACAAGTTGGTGATAAGGCCAAATGGTTTGCCCACGGACTAACACCCATTCGTTTTTCGGTTTGGGATGATGGTAGTTCCTTGAATGGAGCTCTTCGAAGTCTTCAACAACTGGAATGTCAACCAACAGATGAAAGTGGTTCTGATTCTGAAGGAGCTGAGAGCACCAGTTCCTCCTACTCATCCCTCAGTGATTTCGTCTCGGAAATGGTATCTTCAGATCTTTCACCTAGTTTACACGATGTATTTGGACCTCATCATCATCACCATAATGTGCCCCAGGTAAGATACAAAAAAAAAGAGACTGTCTTGTCTGTCCTACACGAAGAAATCTTTTTGTTTCAGACCCTTTCCTCCAACCTGGATGCCAGTTTAGTGTATCATCCCCCAAGTAAATTGCAATATCCCGAAGGTGTGATCGTACAGTCTTCCAAAGAGGATGATGACCGACCTGAGTCGCCACATTCCTCATCATCGAGTCGATCGGACTTAAGCTCACCGAGCTTCAATCGGGATTCAGAATTTGATTTCCCGCCCAAAGGGGATCCCGAAGTTTTACTAAGGCCAAAGTCAATGGATGACGAAGAAAATTCACCAGGTAAACTCATACAAAATCATTTGAACAAAGTCTTTAAATTAATTTGAAAATTTTACGTCTATAGGATCCCAAAAGCTCCAAAGAAATGCTTCTGATCTTGAAAAGGGAAATTTGTCTGACAAAAGGAAAACTACGGTTCGAGTTTAAAGCCTTCAATGGCGAAATTCATTTTATTAACTTATTACTGGTCTTAGGCACTTCCGATAACACCAACTGTAGTTAGACAACCAAGTTTTTCGAATATCTTAGCTCGAACCAGTTCAGGTTCGAGTTCAGGAAGTCCTGGTGGTAGTCAACGACAAGGATCTCAAGGCTCATTGTTTGAAAATTTTGCTTCTCACGCTAAGGATCTAGTGAGAGAGACCACCCGACAAAGCAGTCAAGAAGGCATCCTAGCTCATGTGGACAAAGTAAGTTTTTGTTTTTTTTTTTTTTAATTTGACAGATTGGCTGCTTTTTGAATGTATATATTGGTGTCCGTCTATATGTGTTGAGTATGCTTGCCTTTTTTTCTAAACTAAGCCTTTTTTGAATTTTGTTTAAATGTGTTTTAATTTTTTATTTAATTTTAATTTCAAAGGAATCTGTGGACGAAGAGGAAAATATATTCAATCCTCTTGAAAAGGTTTGTAAAATATTCAGTTTTTGAACATTTCGCAAAAAAAATCACAGTATACCTAAGCATTTTTTAATGTCAAATTCGGCAAAAAGCTTACAAAAAAAATTAGATCACAATTGTAGTTTAATAGTGCTTGTTAAAAAGACTTTAGAATCATTAATTTAGGTCGACGTCGATCATACTTTCTTGATGTTAAGTGTGGAAAAGATTGATCCAGTGTTTTCAATCAAATTTACCCAAAAATAAGACGATGTCAGATTTTGAATCATCTACATACATATTTGTTAATCGAAAGTAAGACAGTATCTTTTTTCATTTTAACCTGTTCGGGTCCATTAAGGATTTCTGTCTGAGACACGGCAGATTCGTATCCTTTAAGATTCTAAGCATGCGGATTTCAATTGTCAAGATGGTCCTTAAACCGGCCTCGAATATCTATGTGTTAAACGGGATTCGAAGTCTTTCAAAGCAGGGGCATTGTTGTCCATCGCTCGATGGGACCGACGTGATTCCATTTTTTGAAGTACATTCACATATAAGTAAAGATTTGTAGATTTTATCTTTTCCTCCTTTCGCCCTTGTCGCACATCGGACCAAATACCATTCGCAGAATTTTGCTTTCAAAAAAACTCTAGCTCATAATTTGCTGTCAGAAAATTGCAATAGATGAGTCATTAAGTTTCAATTTGAATATTCAATTTACATAAATAAGAAAAAAATAGAGAAACAAGTAAAGAGCCCTGTGGACCACCATTCAGCAAATAACGAATTTGCTAAAAATGTTTCATTAACAGCTCTAATTCCAGCATCACATGATTCATTACAGTAAAGACTACCATATATTTTTATTTTATAATTCGCAAGCGCCTTTAGCACGAGCGATGAGGAAATTAGGAGGAGGGGGGGGGGGGGCAAAGGAGGCGTCGATGAATGTTTACAAATTGAATAGACAAAGGAAAACCATGCCGGATAAATTATTCCATAATGGTCCTCTGTGACTAAAAAAAGAATCTCTGTATCTGACGGTAAGTCCATATTTAGGAACGAGATGGAAATGATGAGCATTCAATGATTCAAGTCTAAGACTCAACAGTAAATTTCGTTGGTCATTTATTAATGATAAAAAATGCTCCAATGGTATCCCCAATTACTGCATGAAATATTCTGGAACTACATCTACCAAGCTTTCAACTATTTGTAACTTGTGTGTAGACAGTTTTCACTTCGTTTATAATCCTCAAAGTATCCCTTGAAACCTTTCTACAAGTTCATATGTTTAAATTCAATCAATAACGGTCGTCTAAACTTAAGTAACAAAGTTGTTGAATAAGCCTTAATTAAACTAAATGATATTAAACAACCAGGACCTGATGGTAATCCCCCTATCATTTTAAAAATCTGCGCAGCTGCTATTTCGGTACCATTAACATATTGTTTAATTGTTTAATGCATTGGCTTCCACTCAAATATTTTAATGTGGTTTGAATCCTAGCTGAACGGCATAAAACAGTTTGTGCGAATTAATGACGTACGATCGGTGTACCACAAGGAAGTCACTTAGATTCTCTTCTATTCTTGCTGCTGATCGATGATATCTCTGATTTCTTGTTTGATGTTTGTCAATTTTTTTTTTTCGTGGGTAGGTGAAGAATCTTAATAGACACTATGAGCCCGGTACTCATAGTAGTGTGAGATTTTTACTCACTAAAAAAACACCTCCCTTTTGTTCTTGCGACTACAACTAAGTTACCTTATCAAGTAATTTTAATTTCATTATATTATAATCACGTTTGGCAGGAAGCTCCCCACTGAGAGGACCTGCGGATACCACATTTGAAAGCGGATACTCCTTATGGCGCTAGGTCGAACGGTCTCGTTCTTTGAAGTCGGCGCACAAGGTTTGTCTCAACAATTGTTTGTCGAATAATTCTATTGCTATGGTTATTTAAGTGAGTTAGTAGCTTCCCAGCGAGAACTGCTATTTCATCTTCAACAGTTGGTAATCGTAAGTCTCTGTGTAACCCACTGTTTCTAATGTACCACGGAGCATTAACAATTTCTCTGAGAACTTTGTTCTGAAAAGATTGTATGTAATATTTGTCTATTTCTATTGCTTTGTTTAGTACAACCCCAAAGTTGTATACCGTACGTCCATACTGGTTTTATCACTTGCTTATAGATAAGCAATTTATTGTAGATGCTGAGTTTGGAATATCTTCCAATAAGCCAATTCATTTCACGTAATTTATTTTCAAGTTGATCTCGTTTCTTTTTAACGCGAGTTTTCCATTTAAGCTTAGCGTCTAGTGTCATTCCTAGGTATTTTGCTTCATTAGCATATGGTATTTGCACCGACTTAATGTAGGTGAGCAGATTGGTAATTTTTTTGTAAATAAAATTAATGTGTGTTGATTTGGACTCATTAAGAACAATTTGCCATTTCTTAGTCCATACTGAAATTTTATCTAGAGCTCGTTGGAGCTTCTCGGTTGCAGATTGAATTGAATCGGATATTGCAAAAGTACCTATTATGATATCTTCTTCTTGAGGAATATCGCTAGTGTATAGTATGAACAGAATCGGAACGAGACCACTTCCCTGGGGAACACCAGCATTGATTTAATTAAAATTCGAATATACCCTCCCTTGCTTAACTTGAAATAGCCTATTTTCGAAGTACGACTCAAGGATGTTTTATATTTGGCCATCGTCCCAGACCTTGTCGAAGGCTTGAGAGACGTCTAGAAATGCGCTTGAACATACATTTTTTCCCTCTAGTGATTTCTCAATTTCATTGGTTATCCTGTACACCTGATCAACTGTTGAGTGGCTTTTCCGGAAACCAAATTGATGGTCAGGAATAAGCCGCTTTTCTTCGATAAATAATAGGAAGCAGTCGCTTTAATAAGATTTTCTCAAATATCTTCGAGATCAGTGGCAAGAGGGAAATCGGTCTATAAGATTTCTTTTCGTTCGGAGACTTTCCCGGTTTTGAAACCATTAAAACTTCTGCGACTTTCCATTGGCGTGAAACGTATGAAAGCCTTAATGCCGCATTCATAAGGTGCTGAAGTTTAATTGCTGCTTTTCTGGGTAGCTCTTTAAGCACGCGAGCATTTATTAGGTCGTACCCAGGAGCTTTATTATTTATAAGATTTTTAATAGCTTGATAAAGTTCTGATAACGTAATATTCCGAATAAGAAAGTTTTCAGATGACCATTGGATATCACCATGTTCATTTATCAACGCCTGATCGTCAAAAGGTTTAAAAGTTTCCTCTAGATGTTCAGCAAAGAAATCGGCTTTTTCTCTATCGGACTGAGTAGCCCATCCACCATTATTTTGTCTGATTGGTGCTGAATGTATTTGCGGCTTTTTAACATCTTTTATAGCTTTCCACAATGAATAATTCGTATTTTTATCTGCGGTCAGACCTTCGATTTTTTGAGTCGCGGATAGCATATTTGAGTTCATTCGAGAGGCGATTTAAGATGGTTTTGTCCTCAGTTGCTCGGGATTGATGCCATCTTTTCCGAACAGTTCTTTTTTAGCGAAGCAGATCTTTTATTTCCAGTGGAATTGTAGCTGTGCTTCTAATTGAATCTCTTAAGTTGTGTGGAGTGTTTTTCCATGCAGCGTCTTGTATGACTTTAATAAATATATCGACTTCATCTTCTAGCTCTAAAGGCGTTTTCAAAGATATATTCAGCGCAATATTTTCTTCGCAATGTTCTCTGAATTTATCCCAGTTAGTTCTGTTGTTACAGAAAAATGGAGCTGTTTCCTCCTTGACTAGCTTTCCACTTAATGTCAACATGACTGGTGAATGATCGGTGGAAAGGTCAAAGTTTTCCTCGATTTTCGTGTAAATTTTATATAGTCCTTTTGCGATAAAGAAGTCTACAAGGTCTTGCATTTTCGCTCTATCAGTTGGCCAGTATGTTGGCTTATGTTGGTTTACCTGTCGAGAAAAAATCAACACAAGATGCCATACAAGCTTGGAAAAGCTGCCTACCTTTAGGTGAGATGCACCTTGATACCCAGAAAGTGTGTTTCGAATCTAAGTTGCCGCCAATGATAAATTTCGGCCCGAGAACTTCAAATAGATCTATAAAATCGTTTTTCGCAATTTTACTTCTAGGAGGACAGTAGATTGACGCAACACTATAGTATGAATTTCTAAATTTAACAGTTACTGAACTTATATGCATTATATCGATCTCAATTATTATAGTTCTAATTAAATGTTCGACAGTATCCTTATTAAATAGAGAGGATCCGCCTCTTGCTCTGTCAGATGGATGGAATTCATGATAAGCACAGAATCCTTTAATTTTTACATCGCAGTCTTTTTTTTTAAATGAGTTTCGGTATTTAGAAGTATTTCTAGTTCATCTTTTTTTGATAATAATCCATTCGCATTCCATGTAAAAATTTTAAACAGCTCATCCATTTTCATAATTTATTCTGAGTCTTAGGCTCAAGCATGCTTAATTTTTCAAATATAAGTTTATTCGTCCTGCTTTGCTCTTCAAGTCTGGCAAGAATGTTTGTCAATGACTATGAAATATTCCGTCGTGTTACGTCAATTTATGATTGTCATTTACTCCAAGGTGACCTTCATCGCTTGTCTGAATGGTGTTTAGTTAATCAGCTTTTCTTGAACGTATCAAAGCATCAATCTTTAACATTTCTTAGCAGCTTATCAATTGTGTCTTTTCAGTATTCTATATATGATTCGAAACTCTGCTTTAAACCCCATATAGGCTTTGTAGTAGCAAAAGCTAATTCAATGTTAGAATTAATTAATCGGAACTCTAAAGAGTTCACTCATCCTTTTACTCCCCGATCTCTTATCTGTGCGTATGTAAGGTCTTCGTTGGAATATTTTTTTATAATTTGGAATCTATTTTATCAAATTTATTCCAATAGGACTGAAAACATACAAACAAAATTTTCTCGAATCGTAGTACATCGTCTAAGCTGGAATATTCATACCCCAACTTATAAAACTCGGTGTCAATTTCTTGGCCTACAATCTCGTGTCGTTCGTCGTAAAAATTTTGCAATATTTTTTTTTGCGCTATAGTATTACATACATCTTTTCTTGTAAATGTGTATATAAGCATAGCTGGGCATTAACTCGTTAATCCGTTAATCGTTAATTAACGAAGTTAACATTTTGATTAACGGATTAACTTTTAAGTTAACTTTTAAGTTAACTTTTAAAAATGTTAACGGACACGTTAAATCCGTTAATCCAGGTTAAGTCCGTTAATCGTTAATCCAATGCCTACTATTTACCGCGCGACGCGAAAAACAGGTTCAGACAAGTATGAGACAAGTGCCGTGCGGCGCGTTGATCAACTGCGTTTTCGATATTGTTGCTCAACCAGTTGATGAACGAGTTGATACCTTCATACATTTAACCAAGGATCACTCGGTGAGGAATGACTTGAACGCACCACGATAAACAAAAAACTCAAACGTCAAACCTGAAATAATTTTGACTTCAGTTCGGTACATACATACATTTATTGTCGACGCACGCCTTCGCCTTAAAATAAAATATTCTTAAATTTGTTCCGTATGAGTATGATTTCCTCTAAGAAAAAAAAAAGTGGCTGCCACATTAATAATATTAGAAAATGAACGACAAAGGAAGAAAAAACAGCCAAGAGGATTCTGGGTAGATCATTTTTTCTTGAGTCGCGAACAAAATTGTTTTTTCAATGAAATATATGAGAAATTAAAATCGATTGATCCCACCGCGCCCGTGAATTCGAATTCAAAGTTTAGGCAATTGCATTTTCGAGGAAATTTGAGACCAAGCCAATTCCCTGGCATCTCGATTTTTATAAGAGGGGCTCTTAATGTCCCATATATTGGGCTTTTCCTTAATTGCTGAAATCATTTGCAAAATTAATTCCGTGGTCCACTTTGTTTTTTTATCACCTTCCATGACGAAAAACCAAAATAAAGTACAGTTTGCAAGTTGCAACAACTGCAAGTTCATGACAACGCAATACTTCAACCACGTAGACACATTTCACTGCAGCCAACGCAAAGCAACGCAACACAATATTACGTGAAGAAATCCCAAAAAAAAAATTTAAAAGTTGATCAACGCGTTGAACAAATAATGTGCAACACATTATCTTGAAAATGTTCAAGTTGCTCAACGTGTTGATCGAACATTTTCAAGGAGCAACACGAGCTCGTACACTACCCGTACAATTATTGCGCAATTCCTTGAGCAACGGCCAACAACTAGATCCAACCCGTTGGTTGAACAGAATTGAAGGCACCGTACATTAGAGTTGAATTCGAAATTTGTGCGTTGATCGCCTAGTGGACGACCGGCATTACTTAGCACCGGTGCTCAGAGTAAAAAAATATATAAAAAATGCAATTTGTATCACATGTTAACGGATTTTACGATTAACGTTAACTTGCGTTAATTCTTCCGAAATTTAACGCTTTAACGTTTAACGAAGCTAACTTTTTTAGTAGTGGATTAACGATTAACGAAGTTAACTGTTTGATTAACGGTGCCCAGCTATGTATATAAGTACGAGTAAACATGAACCTGACAATTTGCTATCTTAAGTTAAAGCTTAGGGTTTGAAAATCGAGTTCTTAAATACTTGAATTACATTTTGTATGCATTAACATTCATATTTAAAAGAAAATAAAGATTGTTTTGTTCAATGTTAACCATTCACTTCTTGTCACTACCAGCTTGGCATCACTCTTCATCAAATTGTAAAAAACGTTCTATTACATTTTATTTGAAAGCACTGATTTATGAAATATGTATGATGTATATGTTTGCAGTAGCAAGCGGTTATATGAAAAAAATGCTTGTAGTAGTAAAAGAACATTCATTTATCAATGTGTGCTTCTGCACACGAAGTGACTCATAGCAGACTCAAACATTTCTGCAATACATTTAACATTTTCCCAAAATATTCAATAAATATTTGAAATTGTAGGCCTAAGGACTGATACAGCTGTATCCCCAAAGATTTTCAGCTTGTGTCCTAGGTCGAATTAGTGCAGCCGACGAACGCTTCGTGTGCTCTTATATTATATTGAAACAAATGAGACACAACACCTGTATTGAAGCCGCCAAAAAGTGTAGTACACGTCTATGAGGAGACACTGAGTGTTCAGAAGACCTTCATGGTGAAAAGTTTGAAGCGTTTAAAGCATTTGCTCGTTCTCTCATGTCAAAGGCCTACACAAATTTATGTAAATAAAACTACAAGTTGACATATAATGGGCAAATAATATTTTACTGTTCTATGGCAAACGATTAGATACTTAAAGAAATGAGAATCAACAAGAACGAACTTTTTGCATTAAAAAGTAAACAATTGCTATATTCTTGCAATATTTCGTCAGGCTTTTCATTTTCAATATAAAAAACTTGTATCATTTTTGTGCCTTCTGCTTTTAGATTATGTTTCATCTCAAGCTAAATATTGTGACTTTACTCATTTTCAATGGATTTTTAATTTTTGACATTTTTATATTTTGCACTTTTTTCCATATTCAACTTCGAAATTAGACTTCTTTTAAAAATGTTTATGTCCGGTAGTTTTTTTTAAACCTTTTTGTAATTTAATTTTATCCCCAAACAGCTTACACTACATGCAAAAAAGGCTGCTGGTGAAGCTTCAAAACAAGCTATCGAAGTTTCCAAGCAAGCAGCTGGTGTAAGTCGAAATACATTAGATGATCTAACTTATGTTGGCAAATCAACTTTGGGTGATTTAACAAAAACTGCAAAAGAAGCTGCTGCTAAAAAAGGACTCATGAAGAACAACGAACAAGATATGGATCTTCAAGGACCTGGGAACCAGATTGTTACCCAAAAACAAGGTGGATTAATGCAAAATACAGGCAGAGATTTTTTTTCCTCCATAGGAAGTGATATAAATGGCCTAACATCGTCGACCAGTGCAATGTTTTCTGGAATGTTTGGAGGGAAAAGTAAGAAGGGGAATTCAAAGGAGCTTTTTATCTATTTATCTTTTGATATTTCTAGAACAACAACAACAACAACAACAACAGCCCCAAAAACAAAGACAACACCCCACTCAACACCATCAAGGCACGCCTGCTGCTGGACAAAAAACAAAAAGCGGCCTTTCTTTTGATCCCTTTCCAGGACGGAGGGCACTGGCCGAGAGGACTCCATTGATTAAGCACTCGAGTCCCAAGCAAAGTCAGGAAGAAATCCAGAGGCAACAGAATCAGGAACGATCTCACAGCAACTCAGAAAATCAGGCCTTCCTGAAGGATGTGATCAACCAAGTTATGGCTGGAGAGGGTGTTGGCTGGCTGAAACTAAATCGATTAAGAAAACTTATGGAAGATGAGTCTTATCGGATGCTGGTGCTGGGAAAACTCAATAAAACATTAGATCGTAAGATCGCTCCTGATGATCATATTGATGATGTGGTAAGTTTTCTCAAATGTATGTTTCACTGTTGAAGTTTTGATAACTAGTTGTTTTCTTTAGTGCATTACAAAACCGTTATGGAAGGGTATCCTTAAATGCCTCCAAGCCATAGCTTCCGGTCTCGATAGCACATTCTCGAACTTTGGCATGGGTGGAATGGCTTCGGTCTTTCAAATGATGGAAATTGCCCATACTCATTATTGGAGCAAGGAACTCACTGAGAACACCAGTGAAATGAGTCCAAGCTTACTTTCCAGCCATGCTGCTAGCCCCATGGGTAGCCGCGAGAATCTACGCTCACCTTCCAGTCCGAATCCTTCGCATATCGGCAGTGAATGGGCTTCACCTCAGGAATCCCGCAAAAATTCCACACAAACCGATCGCGGTGGAACTCAGAGGAGAATGTCATCTGCTGATAGTCAAGATGGTCAGTCTACTACAGAAATGTTTAAGGACATGTTGAACCAGAAGCGAAATGTCCTCATGAGCAAGCTCTCTTCATTTGATTCCGATGTAAGTGGTAGTTTTTTCGTAATCGTTTTGAATGACTAGTAAATGTTGTTATTTTATGGGTAGGCCTTAAGAGGCCTTAGTGCTTAATAGAATCCAATTGCTGTGCTCGTTTCATAATTTAATTTTCATTCATCAAAAAAATAAAAAAAAAGAAGACCATTCAATCATGCTATGAAAATCTATAAAATCTTGATTATTTAGGAAACATATAACCTCTTCAATATAGTTTTGTTTTTAAAGTCGATATAGCTCAATAAATAAAAAAATAACTACATCATCTTTTGCTTCTTTGCATCTTGTGCTATAATATGTTTTTTCTTATAAGATCAGGTCCTGGAAGTTTTTTCGTTTGAAAGAATTTAAGCGACACTACTTTCGTTAGTGCCTTTTATCAAAAACCTTAACCGCAATTGAATAGCCAATGTTGTGTCGAAGTTTTCCAAAAACTGGAGGTTAATAATACTGAATTATTTTTAAAGACAACCAGTTTGGCAACCTTGTTTGTATAAAATTCAATAAACTAAAAATTAAAAAAAAAATTTTTTTGATTATGAGTTTGAAAATCTTTAAGAAATTTTTAAGAATTTCACAACATCATAAAGTTCAGTTGGATGGTTGTCAATCAAAAAATAATAATTGATACATATTGAAGTTTTGTACTCGAAAATCAATAAATTATTCATTGACAACAAATTTTATCAAATTAGCCTTCTACAAACATCGAATTTCAATAATTTATCAATTAATAATTGACACTAATTGTCATGTATTCTCAATAAAAATTGTGTCGCTTCATTCTTGGAATCGGAATAACTTCCAATACTTGAACTTTCTGTGTAGTTTTCAATTGGAAACAATTTTCGAAATTCTATGTTTCTCGTAGTACACTTTTGCTGCTGTGTATACTTAATTTAAATTATCTATGATTTCGTGTTAAGATGATGTTTTTCTGCTGCTATTGTTTTTTTTTTTTTATAAATGTGTTTTGGTTTAGGGTGCCGGTTCTACGGGGGCACTCTCTGTGGTCAGTGATCTTCTTCCATCAGGTCATAAGGGCGGTGGACAACGTTTGCCTTCTATAAGTTGCCGCTCGACCGTATCCGATACCGAATATGAAAATGTAAGTAAAATAATTTTCTGTCTGTCTTGTTTTTCTTTTCATGATACTAATAATAATCAATGGAATAAGCTTCGACCAAAAAGTTAACAGATGTCGCTATAAGAAATTTAAGCAAAATATTGTTTAAGGTTCGATTCATTTTGTGAAATGAAAACAAGATTTAATAAACCAGTAGGAAAACGACCGTTTAGTGAAATAAAATACAAACATAAACTACCTGCATAAATAGCTTATTTCTTCATATTTGAAAATAAAAACTCAAACCCAGATAATACGAGTATCTTAGAATTGCGATATTCTATCATCTTCGAAAGTTTATCAAAATATGGGATATTTCGTTTTCTAAAACATGTACATATGTATGTGTGTTTGTAATAGGAGCAATTTGTGTATTGATATTCCTGTATGAAAGAATTATAAAGACGTTGAAGACTTTGTTTGTAGATAATGGGATTTTCAAGTGACGCGGGTAGAATTTGGAGACTTGTGGCGGCCATGTTGTTTTGGTGACATCTGTCAAATCTGTTATTTATTCTGATACCAAGTCACCATGACACGATTGAACAGCAGGTCCAAAGACGGTGTTCATATTGGACTTACTCAACCGATTTATTTTGACGTAAGGCCACCCTGTCGTGTTCAGAGACAAAAGTAGTGTGAACGCTCCAGACTCACTTTGACGTCTTGTAGTTGTCATAATTGACAATGTTTACAAGATTTAATAATATTTAAAATGAATTTTAACTCAAAACACAAACCAATAATAAATAAATAAATAACTGTGTTGAATGCCGTGTCATATGTCACCTAAGCAAATGTAAAAAAAAAATCATTAATTTTCATTTTTTTTTTTAAATCCTGCCTCACTTTCTCGTCTCTTTCTTACCATGAAGTGCGAATGAGAAAAAAAACACAGAGATTTCAAAAAAAAGTCGGCGGAGTGGTTCCAATGTGAACACCGTCAAATGATACAATTTTATTATCAAAATGAGAGTTCAGCGGAAACGTTTCGTTTTGTGGCATCCATTTTACGGTGGACTTGGTGGCTCTTCACAGTCGACTCTTCAACGTGTAGTAGGAGATTTTTAGACAACCGGTTCGGCAATCAATCATCCAACATGCGTTCATCAAAGGGATTGCCGAGATTATCGCCACGATCCGTGAAAGTGTAGAGCAGAACTCGAGGCAGTCGATTCCTCGAACTTTGCCTTTCGGAGACTTCAACTTGGCGAATATTGCGCCAAAACTTGGGCCTTCGAATCAGGAGCTAAAAGTTAAGTTTATCACCCCTATTACAGAATTCGGCGAATGAGCTAAAGTGACAGTTTCAATTCATTTCCAAACTTTTGCTATTACTGAATCCGACGAATGAAAGTTGAACGAATGTCGGTAACAATTCCTGCACCACTGACATTTCGTTCAAGTTAAATGGTATTACAGAGTACGCAATCCATTCGCACTCCATACAATTTCTATCATTTTACATTCGCACCAATTTCGAGACGAATCTAAAGTGAATTTTTGATTAAACGAAAATAAACAATGGAGAGTACAAAAATGTAAGTCAAAAGCTTATCATACTGAATGCTAAAGTGTTTATTTAACAAATTTTAATAGAAAACGCACAAATAGCAACGCAACCAGAAAGCAAGAAATCTAAAAAAAAAAAAAAAAACAAAAGAGCACACGGTTGGTTTTGAACCGTCCCCCATCTTCGTACTAACCACTCTCAACGATGCTTGATTTGGTTGATCGAAAGCGATACTATTATCACAGCGTAGGCCAGTTGAATAAATGTTTGTAGTTGACAGTGTCGATATGAAAGTTCATAAATGATAAGATAATTTTAGGAATCGACAATGTAGTTCATCCGACGAATTTCATAATTGAGTTTTACAGCGGATGCGAATCAAGTCAACTCACCGGGAGTAAAATTCTGCGAATTCTGTAATAGACATGTATGACTATTGACAACATTGTTTTTTTGCTGACTGGGCGTCGGAGCATTTAGAAGAAGACGAGGCGCATTTTTGAATGAATGGCTGTGCTCACAATTCGTATAATGGCCCCCCCTTTATATTGTAGTAGCTCTGGAAAGTGTAGTTTTATTAGGGCATTTAGAGTGATATTTTAAAATTTATAAAAATAGAATGAATTTTAGTATTAATCATTACGATCTTAAATTCAATATATGCGTTGAAAGAAAATCTGATATATTTTGAAAGTGAATCAATTTTAATATGGAAGATGTCTTTTTTGTGGAGTCGTCATTAATTAATTTTAATTTAATTTAATTTGTGTGAAATTTTTGGTTAAACCCTTGGGTTCAATTATAGTTCATCTTAATACTTAAAACACTTCAGTGGCTTAGAAATGGAAGCCAAAAACATGTGCACAATTTGAATTAGTACAAATTGAATTAGTACGATGTTAAAGCTGTTTTACTATGAAAATAGGTTAAAACAACGATTTGGAAATTTTAATCGAATATAGTATCCTTCTTTCTCCACCCTTTAATCAAAGTTAAAATCACCAAATACTCGTACTTATTTTATTTTTTTAGTATCGTGCTAACTTCATATGACTCTTTGACATTTACAAACGTCAACAAAGATCTGTTTTAAACATATTGGCGCAAAATTTTAATTGAATTAGTACGATTCTAAAGCTGTTTTAGTATGATACTAGGTTAAAACAACGAATTTGCAAATTTTAATCGAATATAGCATCATACTTTGGCTACCCTTTTATTAAAGTTAAAATCATCGAATACTTACTTTATTTTTTTTTAGTATCGTGCTAGCTCCTCCTGGTACAAACAAATGCAAAAACACCAGCATTCAGTTGGCCTCAGAAATGGAACAATACAAAACCGGGAGGCTTGCCGCCGATTTCTGAGGTCAACCCGGCGAACCCCACAGGCGGATCACTAGTGTGAAGCAGATACGTGGGAGAGTTATGATCCCCTCGACATCGAGATCATAACAGCGCCGAAGAAAAGGAAGAAGAAGTATCGTGCTAGCTCTTGACATTTGCAAACATCGAAAATGGTTCGTGTACTTACTTTTTAACACGAAATGTCATTGTTTTAGGTGTGTTCAGAAGCAATTTATTAAGAAAATTCTTTTAGAATGATACTAGTTAGAAAATGTTTAAAATTAAGAATGAGTTAGTAAACTACTATAAAGTTAGCAAATTCTTAAGTAGTATCATACTACCAGTAATACCTTAATAATAGCCTGATTTAAATTGAACCATGACATTTCGTGCAATAAACTAAGTAAACAGAAATTTTGTGGCATTTGTAAAAAGCACGATACTAAAAAAATAAAATAGGTATTCGATGATTTTAACTTTAATAAAAGGGTAGGTATAGAAAGAATGATGCTATATTCGATTAAAATTTACAAAATCGTTGTTTTTACCCAGTTTCATACTAAAACAGCTTTAACATTGTACTAATTCGATCTTGTATACCATTTGGAGAACTTCGCAGTAATTTTTTTTTTAGGTTTTTAATTTTTAAACTTAAACTAAAGCTGTCATTAAAAATTTAATCACTGGGAATTCATAATATATCTGCGAAATCGGCTGGTATTGATAAGTACGAGTACTCATATATTTTTCAAACTACTCGTATTTATTTTACAAAAATGGTTTTCCAATTATTTTTAAAATAACAGAAATTGAGATGTCAAAAATAAATAAATTTCTATTTACAGACAAACATACTAAAGGATTCCAAAAAAGGTGGCAATTTGTGGTCTGGAAAATCGACATTAAGTGCTGGGTTTCGATACACTGGTGGTCATTTAATAAATACATCTTCATCACCATCACCCGATAGTCCCAGGGTATATCTTTTTGAAGGCTTAGTTGGCAAAGATCGACTAATGTTGTGGAATCAAATGCAATTTTGGGAAGATGCATTTTTAGATGCAGTTAGTCAAGAACGTGATATGATTGGAATGGACCAGGTAATTACTTATATTTCATATTTTAAAAACTAACCCCTGCACTCAAAAAATTTCGTGTGTAAATATTACTAATTCATGCGTACATTCTACGAATTTTATTCGTGGTTTTCAGCAACGAATAGTATTCGTAGAATGGAGGTTTATTAGTACATATTACTAGTATTTTATTAGTATTCGTAGAAAATAAAACGTATATAGTACGAATACTATTGGTACAATGTACGAATTTTATTGTAATATTTACCAATGCCATTCGTATATTGTACGAATATCATTGTAATATTTACTAATGCCCTTGTAATTCATTCGTAAGTTATACAGCTCCATTTGTATATTGTACGAATATTATTGTAGAACTTACTACCATTAAATATGTTCTCTGAAATTTCCTTAAATACCTATTGTAAGAAATAATAACAAAAGATATTTATGTTGAAGTTAAAAATAGGTTTTTAATTCATTTTATTGTCATATATATAAATAAAGTTAAAAATTAATTAATTCATTATAAATATAATTAAAAATCAATTAAATATTTAAAAAACTCCACATTTTATGTACTAAGGGCCACTGAAAATAAATTTCACATTTAAAATATTGAAAACTTCGGAAAAAAATTGTACTTACATTGAAATTCTTTTAGGAATAAAATTCCCACATATGTACTTATGTATGCTCTGCTGCTTCTGGATGCTGTATATTAAATATAAAATAAGCTTTAAAGTATAAATGTATGTACATATGTCTAGGTACTTTTTTTTTTTTTTTTTTTTTTTTTTTTATAATCTACCCGCGCTCAAGGGATTATGATTACCCTTTAAATGTTTTAACACAGCGCGGGTGTGAAGCTAATGAAGAGAAAGAAGGATAGGAAAGATGTGTGGCACGATGTTCTGAGACTGTTGGTGGTTGTCTCAGATATTTTTATCTCCAGGGATGGCGGCTGAGCTAAAGCGGAGAAATGCCGTATCTTATTTCTATGTCGCTTATAATTCACATTATTTTATTCATGTTCATCCTTGTTGGGCATACTAGTTTAACTCAGTTACATGTTGTTAGTGTTATGCCTGAACAACATGTAATGAGTAAACCAGCAACCCATTGATGACAATTTTTAGAAGGTTTTAATGGAATTAAAACGACATAGTCGACGGCAGGGATCGAACCTGTGATCATGAGGTTGACAGGCGAGCACACAACCATCGCGCCACGGCCACCTCATCTTTTCGAAAAAAGCAGATGTTAGTCTGATCCACCACTGCAGCACTTTATAAATAACTAGCGTACCCGTGCGGGAACTCCCGCAAGCAATTTTTTTTTTTTTCAACTGAAGTTTTTCAAAATAAATCATGTGTCTAAAAGCTTCTGTAGAGTCGCTCAGTTTTTCTTGCATTGGAAATCTTGTGTAAATGGAAATCTTGTGTGAAGTACGGAATATTGTTTTTGGGTGTTTATTTTACTTCTGTGTGTCATCGTTGAACAGCTCTATTTGAAAAAGACGACTTACCACTGAAATAATAAACACGTTTAGCTTAGCCAAGAACTGTCACAACTGATCTCCTGTTCAACATGAGAAGTTGAAAGCGTACGAATTATTTTTATTTAACGTATGCATGTACCTGGATTAAAACAAAACAGCAAACCAATAAATCCAATCAAGTCCTTTTCTTAAAGGTAATGGAGCCAAGCGAAGGATATTTTGAAAAAAACCAACAAACAATGAGCAAATCACATATGTACGTATGTAACTATCGATCTACAGCGACGATATAACAACGTATGTATAGTTAAACCTGTAGGCACATAAAGTTTAACTTACCTTAAAATAGTTTAAATTCAAAGACACACAAATATTTGTCAAATTTTTTTTGTTTTTAATTCGGAGAATTTTATTTTTCTTTTATTTTTTTTTTAACTTTTTTGAGTGTTTTTATCGTTACTGCTTGGATAAATTAATCAAACAATGCCCCTCCTCTGAGCCCGCACCACCAAAGTATGGCATTTCAATGCAACTACTTATGTATATGTACTACATTCCAGTGCAATACGAAGATAGAAGTAGAGATAAATAATTTTGGGGTGTTTCGACCACGCAATGCCCCTCCCCTAAAAATAAAAAAAAAAGTAGCCTATACGGTAATCCAGACTATAACTTTTTTGTGTCTTAAATTTTATCAAGATCCATTCAGTTGTTCAAGCGTTATTGAGTAACAAACATCCATACATCGTAACATTCACATTTATAATATTAGTAGGAAGGATAGTAGGATATCACGTTTGAACGTGTTTACTAATGGAATACATTTAATTTTTAGAATTGAACACATATTATTTTTCTTACTCATGATTAGTAAATAATACTAGTGCACTTCATGAAAATACAAAGCTATTAGTATATTCTACGCATAATACGTACGGCCAACCTACGAATGAATTCTGTCTACTAATATTAGTTTTACTAAGTAAAAAGTACGAATTTATTAGTAAATACTACGAATGCAAAAGATTAAAGTACGAAGTCATTCGTACGAGAAATTAACGAATGTTATTAGTTATATGTACACAATAATTCGTACAATATGTACTCAAACAAATTGTTTACTTCTTGTTTACGAATGAAATTAGTGTATTAAACGAATAGATTCGTAGATAGTACGACAGTTATTAGTAAAATTTTACGAATGCATTCGTAGATATACCACTGTACAAATACTTCGTACATCTTACGAATATTCGTACAATGCACGAATATTTTCTTTACGAATATCATTCGTAGCCATTTTACTAATAAATTTTTTGAGTGTGTGGTTCAGCAGCCACTTAATTGATTTATAACAGAATCAAATACCTACACACGATGTTCCTGGAAACAGTAGCCGAAGTATTTAACAAAAAACGGTTTTTAGTCAAAAACATGGTTTAGTTTATTTTGATACTAAAATAAATTATCTTCTTTTTACTGAATTTTCCTAAAAGATTTATACTTCAAGAATAAAAGCGGCAATATGTATTTTGTTCTATGTACATATATATATAACCGTTTCGGAGTTATGAAAAACTGAAACTTTACTCTGAAAGTTAAAAACTTTATACAAAAATATTTTGTATAGAAAATAAAATTAAGTTTATATCCCATAAAAAGGTCAGCTCCTTGTGCTGCGATTATTTGTTCTCGAGATATTGGTTAAAAACCTTTTTAAAAATGGCTACTGAAGCATTAATTTCAATTATAAAATTTACAAAAAAGAATAGATTTCAATTTTCAGAGATACGGATGCTGTTTGAAAAGTTCTCGGCCTAACATAGAAGGCGTTGTTTTAATAAATAACTTTTAACTCCTCAAACAGCCTTATATATATTATAATTGTATGTGAAGTTTCATTAAAATTGGTCGCGTACTTATATCAGTGCAATTTTTTGTTTGAACGAACCTATTGCTAACAACGAAAATGGAAAAAAAAATGAAATTAGAGCGGTCATTAAATATTTGGTCAAAAAGAATATGACACCAAATCAAATTAAAGATGACTTCGATGAGACATTGGGGGAATCTGCACCTTCGTATTCCACGTTCAAAAAGTGGGCAGCCTTATTTAAAAATGGCAGACAGAGCGTCGAAGATGATTGCAGAAGCGGAAGGCCAACAACATCCACCTCTTCAGAAAACGTCGATAAAGTTCATAAAATGGTTTTAGACGACCGAAGGTTAAAAGTGCGAAAAATCAGCAACACCATGGGGATCTCTTCTGAGCGGGTTTACCACATTTTGACCGAAGAATTGGGGTTGAAAAAATTGTCCGCAAGGTGATTGCCGCGTTTGCTGAGCGAAGAACAAAAATTCAATCGAGTTGAAATCTCTAGAGATAATCTAGCGTTATTTCGGAGGAATACCAGCGATTTCTTGAGAAGATTCATTACCACCGATGAAACATGGATTCATCACTATATTCCTGAGACAAAAGAACAATCAAAACAATGGAAGCATAGCGGTTCTCCTCCACCGAAGAAAGCCAAGTCGTGTGCTTCAGCTGGGAAAGTGATGGCGTCAGTCTTTTGGGATTACAAGGGAA
The DNA here is from genome assembly GCA_911387755.1 of Chrysotoxum bicinctum. Taxonomy (NCBI): domain Eukaryota; kingdom Metazoa; phylum Arthropoda; class Insecta; order Diptera; family Syrphidae; genus Chrysotoxum; species Chrysotoxum bicinctum. Next base: position 98,393,902 of record OU426989.1, read on the forward strand.
TTATTTTTATTGATAACCTTCCCAAGGGCCAAATTATCACTGGTCAATAGTATGCAAACCTGTTGGACAAATTGGCTAAGAAAGTTGTCAAAAAAAGACCAGGATTAGCCAAAAAGAAGATCCTTTTTCATCAGGATAATGCTCCAGCACACAAGTCGGTTATTGTCATGGCTAAACTCCATGAACTTTGATTTTGTGTACTGAACCACCTGATTTGGCACCATCAGACTATTATCTATTTTCTCTTTCCTAACTTAAAAAAACATTTGGCTGGACGCAAATTCTTCACCAACGAGGAGGTGATTGATGAGACGGAGCGGTTTTTCGAAGAGTTGGAGGAATCGGCCTATAAAAAGGGTATAGAAGCACTGGAACACAGATGGAATAAGTGCATTGATATAAGAGGAGAATATGTAGAAAAAGATTAAAAAAAGTTTTAAAATTTATTGCGTTTTATTGGTCAGGCCGAGAACTTTTCAAACTGCCCTCGTACATTGAGGTTCGTCTGCAATTTATAATCAATAAACAAATTCCAAATTCGGTAGATTCTGAAATAAGGGGGAGAGAAAGAGAGAAAGGAGGTGCCGACGAGCATTGGTTTTGAATGTTTGCAAATTGAATTAGCAAGGGAAAAACGTCCCGTGTAAGTTATTCCACAATCGGGTTGTGCGACTAAAAAATGAATTTCTATATTTGACCGTACGACCAAAGTTAGGCTCGAGGGTGAACTGATGAGCATTCCTAGCGAAGCGGGTGTAACGGGTGAACTGATAAAGGGGAGGAATGCAACTGGCTACTTCGAGTGAGCGAGGAAATACATGAAACATTCCGACGGTGTTCAAGAGATGGGAATAAATCCATGATAGCTCTGTTTCCTATCAGTTTTAACGCTTTGCTCTGAATTTTATTCAGTAAATGAATAGAAGTTTGGGCAGCACCTGCCCAAAGATGTGAGTTATACTAGAGTTTTGGACTTAGAAACGCCTTATAAATGGTAGCCAGATCAGAGGTGACACATTTCTTAAATCGATATAGAAATATATCAGGAACAACGGATTTGCTTATATCAAGATCTCGAAGGGTTCTTGCAACTGTACGAGTGCGGAAATGTACATGTCCCATTGAATTATTTACGTTCTCAAGTACAAGAGGGGCAATATTGCTAACAGGCAACGTAGAGCTAGCAGCAAATGAGCTGCAGTTACATTTGCCTTATATAAAGAGCTAGTTAGATATTGATTTGTAATTGTAGGTGAGTGTTGGAACCGAAGATGAATTTAAATTTTTTACATTCTTGACAAATGACTTCCGGAAGCCAGAATATTATCTTAGACGTTTTTCTATTTCTTTATACTGAAGGAAGCCCAACAACTGTCCTGTATAGCACATAATTGACCTCATTACCGCTTCGAAAAGCTTAAATTTGGCATTCTAAGCTGACACTTGATTTTTTTCCAAGTACTTGTTTCCAGTTACAGTTTATTGTTTTTTTTTTATTCTATTAGTTTACCCAGGAAGTGTTTTTTAAAAGAAAGCTCAGGGGTGATGATAATTCCAAGGTACTTGTACTCCTTTATCAACTCGAGGTTCTCATTTTATAAGGTCCATTTTTCTTTCCCTAGCGTACCTTTCTATTTCGGAAGATCATTACTTTGGATTTACTGGTATTGACCGTGAGACACCAAAGACCGCAGTATAATTGTAGCTTATTAGTCATCATTTGAAACATTTGACCGGATTCCTCTTTAGTATGACGAAGTTGTTCGCGTACATTAATGACTTGATGTTGGTACCAGCAAACATGATTCCTCCAGGGAGAGGCCTATGTTATATTATTCAAAAATAGTGAAACAGAAGCGGGCTTATTAGGCATCCTTGTTTGACATCAGTTGTCGTTTGAAAGTAGTTAAAAACAACGTTTCCGTCTCACACTGCTGTCATACAGACTGCGGTCAATACTTCTGCACTGTTCATTGTGAGCTGGCGACTGGCTTTTTAAATGAGAGCCAACGTCACTATGAAACTTAATTCCCAATATCAATAAATTCCAAGGAAAACTTTCGACATTATTCGAGATGACAATTTTGAAAGTTGGGAACAATTCCCAGGGAAATTTTATTCACGATAGGTCCCATTATCAAAAGTTGAATATTCTTTCCTAAACTCTGCTTGATACTCGCTGAGAAAATTAATTTGTTGTACATAGACTGCAAGTCTTTCTAGAATGACGCCGGTAGAATTTCATGACTGTGTTCATAAATGATATACCACGGGAGTTATTAGGGTCACTTACATCAATCCTTTTTGAACAATGGGAAGATGTTATTTCTACGAAAGCTATCAGGCATATCATTCGTTCAAAATATATATTTGAAGGAAGATTTAGCTTATCTATAAAGCTTTCAGTGGCATTTATGAACAATAAATAAAGCACTCTGTCTTCTCCTGGAGTCTTGTTGAGCTTGGATCAAAAATAACCTTGAAAACTTCTAGAATTGAAAAATCAAGGTCGAGATCTTCATTTTCTTGGTATGAAGAGGCTAAAAGAAGTTAGTTTGTTCTTATACGTGAGCTTAAAATGTCTTCGAAATAATTTGCTAACGAACTAATATTTTTTGCAAAAGGGTTGTCACTTTAAGAACGGGCAAGCTTCTCTGAATTCAGATAACTTTTGTATTGAAGTAATTAAATAACTGAATGATATTTTTGGTTTTATTTTTCTTAGGGACCTGGAGAAATGATGGAAAGATATAAATCTTTAAGTGAATCAGAGAGAAAGAGGCTGGAACACGACGAAGACAGACTACTTTCGACAATGTTGTACAATTTAACAGCAATCCTAGTAATGTTGAATGTAAATAAAGAAGAGATCAAGAGAAAAGTTCGCCGTTTGCTTGGCAAAAGTCACATTGGTTTGGTATACTCACAAGAAGTTCATAATTTGGTTGACCAAATCAATAATTTGGTAATTATTCTTTTGAAAACTAATTCGGATAGTATTTTTAAAGGACTTTTTTATTAGAACGGTAATGACATTGATTTGAAACCCTTGGGCTCAAGGCTCTTGCATCGTCAAAGCTTCACAGTGCATCAAGGAGTGGATGCTACGGGTCCCTTAAGATTTTTGGAAGTCCGTGATGATGGTTTAGTTCTGAGATCAGTTAATGGCACCATTGTGGAACGCTGGTGGTATGAACGTTTGGTCAATATGACTTTTTCACCAAAAACAAAGGTTTTGTGTCTTTGGAGGCGTAATGGTGGGCAAACACAGTTGCACAAATATTACACAAGAAAGGTCAGTACACATCACTCTTCTTTATTTTTTAAATATTCGAACGAATTTTAATAGTGTAAGGAGTTATACAACTGCATCAAAGATGCCATGGAACGTGGCGGCACCCCAACTAATGTACCTGAACTTGGTGGAGAATTCCCAGTGCAAGATATGAATTCTGGCGAAGGTGGTCTGCTTCAAGTCTGCCTTGAGGGTGTTGGTTTGTTATTTGCTAACAGTAAGGTGAGGAATTTTTTGTATCTTATTCAACAACATTCTAGTTTATATTTTTTTCTCAAATTATGTATATTCAAGCAACAGTTATGATAAATATTTAAATAATATTTTAGAAAAATAATTCTAGTTGCTATTTGTTTTTTTTTTTTCTAAGTATAATATATTTACAAATAAATTTTATTGTATGGCTACGTGAGTTTATTACGTACAAAGAAAATTCTCCGTTAACATTTATTTCTCGTGAAGAAATTATAAAATTTTATTTTTAAATTTGACAAAAAACATGCAGATAGCAAGGACCTTCTCAATGATTTTTTTTATTAACAAAAAAATAAATTTTTTAAATAAAACAAGAAAAAAATTATTTATGGACAAAGCTTAAGGCATAACTATTGATATTTCGTTTAACATGTTATACCTATATTTTCTTATTTGGTGTCTATCTCCCTGAGTGTTAAAAACAATTCTCTATCTTTTTTTCTTATTCATACCTTTGTACAAAGAAAATAAATTATTTCCTACTTTCTTTCATTTCTATCGCCTTAAAAAAATTGAATTTATTTCTATGATAAAAAACAATGTTTTTTTTTTGTTGATGCAAAACCACTCTTCTTATCATCGATTTATTCATATGCAAAAGCATACGTGGCCATATTCTGTTTTTTTTTTGTGTCGCAAATTTTAATTTAAATATATACATAAGTTTAATTTGAAAATAAGGAAACATTGAATATTTTTAAATAAAAAAATATCTACGAGTACAATATTTCAAGACATTTTGTATTCTTAACTCAAACCATATTGCATTTATATAGTTATAGAATTATACAATGCATGATTTAAGTTTTTATTTACTTTAGTTTAATTTCATTTATTTATTTTGTTCTTATTATAATTTTTAAATTTTTGTTTTTAATAATTTATCTTTTTATTTTTTCAAAACAATTGGCATACAATATTATTAAGAAGGTAATGCTTGGGCAAAGTTTTGTGTTAAAATTTTTGAAACCAAATTCGTTAAAATGTATTTCTGAAAAACTATAGAGAGAAAACATAAATTATATAAAACAACATAAGAAGCGAGAGTAGATACCTAATATGATATTTTTAAAGCGATCAGTAACATTAACATTAAGTAGCTATCAATACTCTTATATAAGACTGCATCAGGCCCATTCGTTCTGGCTAAGTAAATGATCCATGTTTTCGAGCTCGAACGCCGAAAGCAAAATTTAAAAAAAAAAAACTTGAACTATTATAGCATTTTTCGATTTTTGTTGATTTTAACGTTCTTTTAAGCACTAGTTTTCGATTATAAGTACAAAAGGTTCAATTAGGTTACATCGTAACTTAATTTTGTGACAGTTTGATTTTAGAAACGAAGTCGGAAGTGTTTTCAAATTTTGTTTTGTTGTTCTGCGAAACTTTCGGACACGTATGTAGTCTTAAATGTCTGTTTAGTAATTGGTCAAAATTGATGAATCAATAAAAGTCTTATGGATACGGAATTTCCAGATGTCAAACCGAAGAGTAGGAAGAATTATGTCGAACTAGAATAGAGGATGATGTATGTATGGAAGGCATATAATTCTGTGTTCAAAACCTTTATTCGTTGACATCTTGCTATGCTTACAATCGTTGACAGACCTCAATCCTCATTTGGGTGAAGTTTGATTGTAGCTCTCTAACTGAATAAAACAATTTCCGTCAACAAGTTCATTAGCCTTGCACATACATCATCAGACAGGTTATGTTGAAAATTTATTATCAAGAAATAAAGACTAAACTTTTTGAAAATAAGCAAAAGACATTTTTCTGCAACTCAAAAAATGTTAGTGTCTTCTTGTTCGTTCTTGCTTTTTCTGCCACACAAAAATACCATAGTCTACAGCTGCCGTCCGTTAAATTTCGTTGCAGGAATTCGTGTTTCTTCTTTTATGCCGGATATACACTGTTCAAGCATGTGCAAGTGTATTAGTGAAAAAGTCACACGTATACAGGGTGATTTGCATAAGGTGTGACAAAAAGCTAGGGCGTGTAGGTTGGACTTAGACAAGAAAAAAATCGTATGGGAGGGGGGGGGGGTCTATTTTCCCCCGTTTAGGCGGGAGGGGCAATTTAAGAAAAAAATCACTTAAAACAGAAAAAAAAATATTAAAAAATAACGGTGATACCTACAGAGTAGTGCTATAGCATTTTGAAAAGCCAGAAATACATTCTCTAATTTTGTTTTTAAATAAAGTTGTTCGAGTGAATAGTTTTTGAAAAATTAATTTTCAGAATCAAAATTTTGAAAAAAAAAAATGAAAATTTTGTTTTTAAACAATTTTTTTTCAAAATTTTACGTAATTAAGTATTATTTTTTTATTCAATATTCAATGCTCTTATTAAATTTTGATCAAACACAAAAAACCGGATGTCAAAATATTTTGTAGTTTTTGAGAAAATCAAAAATAACAAAAACTACTTTTGTTCTAAGAAAAGCCTTTTATTTTAGTTTTTACGTTTTTGGATTCTTAGGTGAATTTACGATTGAAAGGATTAACTTTCTTTTTACTATTTTTTTAATTATGGGTCTTATAAGCATACAATAATGTGACAAAGTACTGGATTAATCATATTTCACACATTTTTTCATTGAGAATACCTGCGTGAGAGCATTGGTTTAAAATTGACCTGACACCTTTTTATTACGGTGGGGTCGGCTTGGTGAAGCGACCTGTTTTGTTGTACAAATTATTTCTAATTTGAATGTCAAGTCGTCAACATATCACGATGTCAAATTACTCTCGTGCCGAATTAACGGATATGCATTACTGCTACGGTATGGCTCATGGTCGAAGTCGTGAAGCGCAAAGACTCTACGCTGAAATGTACTTTGGAATTACTTTGGAAGGATATTCTGGACGGATGAAGCTCAGTTTACCAGAGATGGAGTAACAAATTTCCACAATTTACATCACTGGAGTAACAGCAATCCGCATAACAAGAAACAAACCACATCTCAACACCGCTTTAGCTGTAATGTTTGGCTTGGTATTGTTGGACGAACAGTTATTGGACCACGGTTCCTGAATTCAGTCATAAATGGAGAATCCTATCTGCAGTTACTACGAGACCTTCTGCCCGATTTGAATGACAACGTTCCCTTGGCCATAGCAGACAATTTAATCTACCAGCAAGAGCTCCAGCACACTACAGCCGCACTGTAAGGAACTGGCTTGATGAACATTTTAGTGACCGTTGGATTGGAAGAGAAGGTCCAATAGAATGGTTTCAAGATTCAGGAACATTTTTGTTCTTATTTCGCAATTGCATTTTCCTGTCACTAGTTAGGGCGTGTAACGTTGAATTATTTAAAAAAACATTCGCAGGTCAATATTAATCCAATGCTCTCACGCAGGTGTTCTCAATGAAAAAATGTGCGAAATATGGTTAATCCAGTACTTTGTCACATTATTGTATGCTTATAAGACGATAATTAAAAAAATAGTAAAAAGAAAGTTAATCCTTTCAATCGTAAATTCACCTAAGAATCCAAAAACGTAAAAACTAAAATAAAAGGTTTTTCTTAGAACAAAAGTAGTTTTTGTTATTTTTGATTTTCTCAAAAACTACAAAATATTTTGACATCCGGTTTTTTGTGTTTGATCAAAATTTAATAAGAGCATTGAATATTGAATAAAAAAATAATACTGAATTACGTAAAATTTTGAAAAAAAATTGTTTAAAAACAAAATTTTCATTTTTTTTTTTTCAAAATTTTGATTTTGAAAATTAATTTTTCAAAAACTATTCACTCGAACAAATTTATTTAAAAACAAAAATTAGAGAATGTATTTCTGGCTTTTCAAAATGCTATAGCACTACTCTGTAGGTATCACCGTTATTTTTTAATATTTTTTTTTCTGTTTTAAGTGATTTTTTTCTTAAATTGCCCCTCCCGCCTAAACGGGGGAAAATAGACCCCCCTTCTCCCATACGATTTTTTTCTTGTCTAAGTCCAACCTACACGCCCTAGCTTTTTGTCACATCTTATGCAAATCACCCTGTAGAATGGATGTTGGATTGAAGCAAAATCAAAATCTTTTGATTTTCTTTCAATCTAGCGTCCAGCATTGAAGTAGTGTATTATGCAAGATTGGTGATTGATCAGCGGCGACGCGTGCCTAAAAAATGTAGTCGTTCAGTTTCAAAATTCTTATTTGCAATGCCAAGAAGTCATACAAGTCTTTTTTTTATATAAGGGTACATTATAATGTTTTTATTTTTATGCTAATAATAAATAGGTATGTGTTGATTAAGTACCAGCTAGCCGTTTTCCTCATTTCCTTCATTCCACAGAAAAAAAAGCTTTCCTCGTTCAAAACTGATTTGAACGAAATCGTCCCTATGAACGACGCGCGTCTCATTTCTCATATTCGAAAAAATAAAAAAATAAAATATTGGAATATGTACCTAAATAAATAAATAAACTACTTACCTACGCCCTAGCTACCCGTTTTCCTCATTTCCATCGTTCTATATACTATATGTGACGTTAACAATCAAACAGAGGCTAAACAAAATGAACATGAAACCGAGCAAAAGGGCGGAAACCTAGGAGTATAATTCCTAAAATATTTAAGATAATTCAATGCAGTAAATTTTGTAAAATTTGTAGAAGTCTTTTTTATTAGATTGACAAAAAAAAAATACTAAAGGGACCTTTTATTTTCGTCCTTTAGTGAAATGTTTTTTTTTAGGCAGTTTTGTTTGTTAGAAATATATTTAGCGCGTTTTGAAAATAAGTTTCTTAAATTTTGATTCTCAAATGCCTGTAAAATTAAAAAAGAAGAGAAAATTTAAGTAAGGAAAAGTTCTTTTTATTGGAATTCATTAAAACTTATTTAACAATGATATCTAACAAAGAATACGATAGGTAAACTAAAGATCCTTTTATAAGGATAAACAATTTTAGCGCCCTTTTGAAAAACAATCCTATCTATTTGATTTCATTTAGAGAAAAATAGAGCTGTTTTGAAATTTACAAGCATTGTATGAAAAATAGCACACATTTGATTGTTAAAAAATAACAAATAGCCTCGTTTTTATCCTTAACTCAACATTAAAATAGTAATAACTTCTAAACCAGCCCGTTTTTAAATACAATTTTTCCACCATTATATAGCTCTCTTTGATACGCAAATTTTGGTATACCACACTCCATATTTTGAAAAAAGTGCCTTTAGCACCGTTTTGATTGTTAACGTCACATATATTAAAAAAAAAAAGCTCTACTCGTTCAAAACAGATTTGCACGAAATGCTACCTACAACGAGCGAATTGTTTTTTTTTTTTTGTATGCTTTCTATGGGTTCATTTCGTTGCCAAATCGTATGAACGACTTGGGTAGATACACAATACACATCGGTTGAGTGAAAACAAAACAGTAGCAGGTAGCTAGTTCGTTTTGTTTTATTAGGGTAGTTCACAGAAGGAATGCACGAGTTTGAAAATGGAAAATATGTACGTATACATTAGATATAACTATAAGGAATGAACGAACAGTATGAGTATGAGGTGTGGGTTAATTAGATAGGAATTAAAATAATGTCGCCTGTAAGCTAGTCGTTCATGCACGACTTGAACAATATGACGCCTCGCCACTGTGATTGATCATGCATTTATTGGTTCCTTTGCGTATAGTACGTTGAAGAGATGAGAACACAGCACAACATGAGCACATATTTAAATATTAAAACAGTAAACAAAAATTGTATGATGAAATGGACAGACAAAATAAAACAAATTACTCGCATAAAATTGAAAAAAATCCAAAGAAATTCGTAAAATCACAATTTTGCCGAAAAAACTCACAGAGCGCAACGTCCTCTCACCACACCGTCGTCGTCGATGTAAAAATAAAATATTGAAGCATCATGCTTGATATGTGTACATATATGCAACTTCAATACCCCAAATTATCAATACACTTGCATATGCTTGTCATGCATTTGAACAGTGTATATCCGGTATTTAAGCTGTTCGCCAGTGTTGACGTTGTTGTTATTACCAAATTCAGTTTTGGAGTTGCTACTTCTTGCAAGTTGCAACAGTAGTGTTGGCGTTGCTACTTTACGCAACAGGTTATTTGCTCCTTGGAACATACGTTAGCATAGGGCGCAAAAACTAAGTTTGTTTCAAGACGGGTAAAAAAAGCAATTGTGGCATGGTATTTCATGAATACCCATGACTTACAAGTTTCATACCATTGCTGTGCATTAGGGTGTGTAAAAGTGCTCAACTATGGTATTTTCAAATGTTATAGCTTTTAAAAGTTGCATTGCTTATCAAAATTAAATCCTGCGTTTACAATTTCATTTTATTTAATATCTTTGGCTCGCTCAAAAATAGGATGAAATCCAAAAAATTTTGATTTTTAGAGATTTTTGAAATATGTGTTGTTTTAAATTGCGCCATGTGGATACAAAAAAAAAATATATAAAATAGTTTTAGGCTTTCAAGTGAAAGATAATTGTTTTAAATTGCGCCGTGTGGATACAAAAAAAAAATATATAAAATAGTTTTAGGCTTTCAAGTGAAAGATAATTGCAAGGAAACACTTTTAAGCTTACATTTGTTTAAATTAAACACTTGATAAGGAAGCTATGAAGTAATAAAAGAAGGAAGAAAAATCATTTTTGTATGTAAAATGTAAAATCTTAAAAATCAACGGAACCACCTACAATATCGTGGTATATCTTTTTGTAGACAAAAATTTTTTCTGTATTTTGTTGAGTTTTTTTTTAATATAGATACCTAAAAAAAAAATTAGGTACTGTAAATTAAATTTTTTTTTCTTCAACCGATTTAAGCGAGCCAAAGACGAATGATATCTTATTTTTTGTTTACATGTTCTTAAACCTCAGACCCTAGTACAACTTTTGAGCACTATTATATTTAAAAATAAGAGTACTTTTTTGCGGCCATACAAAAGTGACACACCCTACTGTTCATGTATTGTTAGACGGCAGGAATTTAGAAAACCCACGAGTTTCTGCCGAATCCGAAGAGCTACGATGAGAGGACCCTTTTCATGACAATAAATACTTTTGTATGATTTGAGGTTTTTGAGGGTTTTAACAGAATGCAATCTTTAAAAATCGTTCATTTAATTAGAAGATTGCATTCATTAACTTCACTTCACAAATTTGTAATCGCTATTCATTTCATTCCACATTGAAAAGATTATACTCACTTTTTCCCATTCATAACACAGCAATCTTCTGAGAATTCATGCATTCTTTGCATTCATTTTAAGTCTGCATTTATTTTCAATTTTTGCCTTCATGATTCCAGTCATGTGATGTTTTAAAGCTTAGAGGCTTATTACTCTGTGGACTTCTGTCACTCTTTACATTTTTGGATTTATGTCTGCCTTCGATTTCGAATTACCGTTTTTTTTCGAAAACTGCTCAACTTTGTCTTTTTGATTTAATGTTGTTAAGTTCTACTTAAAGTGGGTAGAATATTGTTTTTTCTGGTCTTGCCTTCACTACAAACATGCAAATCGAAGAATAGGCTCGGACGAGATATAGGCTTATTTTCAAACGCTTCAAAAAATTTGCTTCGAACACACTTTCGCTGATCTACATTTCATGACTGCTTCAATACATTTCCATTAATCGAATGTATACATACCGCAAAACGGCATTCCGTTCTGTTGACATAAAAGTATTTCCACAATCATTTAAAATTAGTCTCAAAACTATTACACTTTGTTCCAAATTGTCGTAGATCCACAGGCAAGTCAAAAATGGCAAGTTTTCGAGGAGAGACAAAAAATAAAATCTATTAATTTAAGAGTAAGAAACATATTTTGAAAATGGTTTATTCACTTTCATTGAAAATTTCGCTATAAATGGAATCTGTTTAAAGAGGTTTGGCTTATAAATTGACAGCAAATTTGACAGATGATTCGTGCCATCTCACCATGTATCAGGATTAGATTTACGCAAGAACAACGCACGTTTCCAAATTTTTTACTACCGACATACGATTTCAGGTGCGCCATAAATTGGTCGAAAATTGGACTTCAAGATTGAGATTAGTCGAAAAGTTATAAATAACAGATATATCCCTATGTCGAATGTCGAAAATACTTCTCTTTGTAACGCTTGATTCGCCCCATCATCACCAAACAAAATAATTTTCAAATTAGAACACGACTGAGAGCGAGTTTGTTGTACGAGTAAGTTTCGTTAGTTCTGTTTGATTACTTAATTAGACAACTTGTTATAAAACTCAATTTCGTATGGAATTTCATTGAAATTAATGTCACTTGACCTGAATTTGTAAGTGTATTAAATTGTGGAAAATTGTAAAAGTTCGAAAACGAGGCAGAGCCACTGGCTGTCTTGTCAAAATTTGATTTTTTAATTCAATCACAACTAACATTTTGGTATTTGGGAACTCCAAAAAGGCGAAGGTTGACGTTATCGGTTTGTTTGTCTGTGCGTCCTGGACTCCTGGTGTATATCGAGCTAGAGACTTACATAATGAAAGGCTTAGTTCAAATTTGGTACAAATCATTTTTTATGTATTCCATAGAAATAGCTTATTAAATATTTCTCGAAAACTATTCTAAGAATTTTGATTAAACTTCGTACCTATAAAATTTAAGAGAGTTCCAATAAATCTGTCAGGAAATATGGTGTTGAAGTCTTTTTAATTATTCACCTTTTGTTCCAATTTTCCAAAAAGGGACTGAAAATAAATAATATATCATAGCATCCCAAAATTAAAACAAAAATAAAATCAAAATTTAAATCCATTGTGTACTTTTGACAAATCTTACATGTTTTCTTTTATTATGTCTAAATATAAATAAAACATTACCATACTTCTAACGTTGTAGCCACCTTATAGCTTTGAACCACAAAAACAAGTTCGTGAGATCCAGGCGAGTATTTTTTATGGACCGATTGGATGTTATTTAAAAACACGAAACCAAACATCTGACAACTTTTCTTACCAAAAGTACATATATATTCGTCAAAAATAAATTTTTCGGCAATTTAGTAAGTTTTAGAGATAATAGGATGTTAATCTCGATTAAAAGGCTTTTTAACGAGGTTTCATCCTTTTGTGGTTTTCCATTCGTAAAATAAATAAATTTATTTTTGATTTGGAGTTGTTATAATCTAAATTTAAATTTTACGGTACATTATCCTCTATATGTACTTATACGTTAGCAATTTTCAGCTGCCTTATTTACTTACTTAAGGTGGCGCTACAGTCCGGGGTGGACCAGGAAACTTGACGAATAAGCTGTCAAGTTGGTTGATGTACTCTCCCACTTGTGTGCGCCACCAGAATCGCGATCTTCCTCTACTGCACCGTCCATCGTGGTTGGATTCGAAGACTTTCGGGGTCGCTGCATTTGGGTCCATTCGCTCTACATGACCTAGCCATCTGAGTCGTTGGACTTTAACTCCTTTGACTAGGTCGGTTTCGCTGTACGTACAGCTCGTGGTTATATCTTCTCCTTCACTCCCCTTCTATGCAGATGGGACCAAATATCACAACGAAGAATTTTCCTCTCGAAAGCGTCCTCATCTCCTTATCCACTTTCGTCAATGTCAATGTCTATGCACCGTACACAAGAACCGGGATCAGGGTTCGGACTTAGGTTTTAAATTTTCGAAGTAAATACAGAAAAAAACCGAAGTAGATCCAAAATTTTCGAAGTAGTTTTAGGAAATTAAATTATATAAACATAAAATATAAAAGTAAATTCAGACTACAGACTTGTAAGAAAATAGTAATTAAATATAAGTATTTTAAAGTAAATTTTCCATCAACGAACTTGTATTTTTGTATGAATTTTATCAATTCAATAGGTGGTTGATAAATAACTTTACGTTTTTCTGTAAGTGATCTCGAAAACATTAAATTTTCCACCGTGCTTACCTAAAAACGATTTTTAACCTTTTTTTTATGTAACACAGAAGTAGATCATAAAAAAGAGAAGTAGGGAAGTACTCGTAGATTAAACTTTTTTCTCAAAATCGAAGTAGATCGAAGTAAAGTCCGTACCCTGACCGGGATGATGAGAGTTTTATAGAGGAACACTTTAGTTACTCGATTACTACTCAATTGCCTTTTTAGTCCATTTCAGTGGTCGTTTGATTTCAGCGCTGGTGTTATTTTCTGATTTTCATTTTTCAGTCGTCAGTTTGGAAATTGTATGCATAAGCATAAGGAACATCAGCTATGTGCGCTACAAATTAGGATGAAATTCTTCTCTTAGTGAAAAACAAGTATTCATGTAAGGCTGTTTTGATAGTTTATCTAGACTAGAAAATTTTTAAATGCAATTAAAAAATACGCAGCTAAAACACTTATTGCATTTTTGCAGAAAATTATAACAGGCAGCCATTTTGTTCACAACTAACTTTATTTTATTCTCATATTAACTGACATAGAACTTCGCGCCTCTCCCATTAAATCCGCTTTCTGAAAGACTCATTATTTTGGATAGAATAATTATTCAGACTCATAAACTATATAATAAAATATTTTAGATTAACCTTTTTTAATATTTTAATTTATTGAAAATGTAATTACATCATGATTTTTTTTTTTTTTTTTTTTTTTACGGTAAGTTCTATTTTTTCGCAACCTCAATACCATCACGAGAAAGTTATCTCTATTGAAATATTTCCTAATAAAAAACAACATTTTTATCACCTTCCTAGTTATTAGTATATTTAGTTCAATACACTTAATTATATCTGCCGCTACATTGACACAAACATAAATGTATTAAACATATATTTTAACAATCTTAATATATTTATATTTAATATATAATCTGCTAGTGAATGTAATGAATGCTATATATATTTATGAATATTTATTAATATTTGGTATATGAAAATATAATAAATAAATAAATATATATTTTTCTTTTTTTAAATTACTATTTATCATAGATTTTTTTTGACATTAATTTTTTTTTCTGTACATCGGATGAGTGGTATTGCAATCGCGTAATTACTCTTAATATTCAAAATTTTTGTTCATTCAAATAATTTAATTTAATTTACATGTAAATAATTTTGTTTAAAAATTAAACAAAATCGGTTAATTTCTTCTAAATATTACTCGATGCAAAAAAAAATTATTTAACATTATTTTCTCTTCTTAAAGTAAAACTAATAAATATTTATACATTTTTGTTCATTTATTTAAATTTTTTCTCAATCTTCTAATCGAATATTTTCTATCGAAATTCTTAATTGGTATCTTTTGAGATGGTCCTTGTGAATACATTCGCTAAATATGAAATCGAAACAGGAATTTTGATCTATTTTTATTTAAAACTTAATATTTCTTCTTCTTCTTTTCCATCCCTTCATTGATTTTGTTTTTTGTTTCAAATATTATTTCAAACCCATCAAAACCCAAGATAGGATTTTTTTCTTTAAGCTTTTATTTGAACTAAAACCAAAAAAAAATTGAAAATTAGAAGTCTTTTAATTATAAATTAGAAAACTAAAACAAAACAAAATTGTATATAATTATTTTTGCGGATCGCTGCCGCTTCCTTATGGATTGATCTTCTACTACCACTACCACTACTACTATCTGCAATTTCTACGATCTTCGACAAAAATATCCTGTTTGTTATCCTGCAAACCTTTAACTACGCGTGCGTGCGTGAATATATATTTTTTCGAAAACGAATTATATAAAAAAGGATTTCGAGGTACTATTTCAATTAAAACTTTTTTGTTCTGTTTATTCACAAAAAAAATTGTTAAATACAACAAAAATTCACTCTTAGTTTTAATTTATTTCAATTTAATTTTTTTTTTGAATAACAAAGCAATTTCATCACACACAAGAGACTGTCCCACCTCATTTAACAACAAATTTATACGAATATTTAAGGACAACATTTTGTTTAATTTCTTACGCATAAATCTTAATTCGTGTTTTCATAATTTGATTTAAAAAAAACTCACTTTCAGTACCACTTTCACAAAATAAAAAAAAAAAATATTTTTTTTGTTCAATGTTCTAAACACTAAATTTTTTTTTTTTTTTTTGTTACTCATACGTTTTTTTATAGACATATTTATATTAAGAAAATTAGTTATATTTGCAACAATTAAACAACGCAAAGTTTTGGAAACCCATTCTTAAAAAAAAATACAAAAAGATTTGTTCTTACACAACACTATAAGTAGAAATAACTGTTACATTGCTTTCAAATACAATTTTATTAAATTGTAAAAAATAAATTAAAAGGTCAAATTGTTATTGTTTTTCTGCTTGTGTAGAACTTATTTGTATAGCAACAAACTAAAGGCAAGTAGAATGTAGTTGAATATATATTTTTTTTATTAAGAAATTAGTTGAAAAAGTTAAAAAAAAAAATATTAAACAAATAAAAACCCTTATCCCCTCTCACGAGTTCTATTTTAATTATTTTAAGTTCACTACAAAAGATTTTACAAGCAAATTCCTTAATTGCATACAAAATATAGTACAAATCCTGTTAATTCAAAACGGAGTAATAAACAAAGTGCATTATTTTTTTTTTCATTTTGTGTACAATTTGAAGTAGCATGAATTTGACAAATTAAAATAGCGGTAGTTAAGTTATTTATAAACACAAATTAAGAATTTTTAATTTTGCTTTTAATATAAATGAATTTAAGTTTTCATTAAGATCGTCAGCTGTAGGGCAAGTCTTAATAATTACTATAATAAAACAAATGTATGTACACTTCTCATAAGTTAAATGGAAACAAAATATGTTAACATTTCAACAGTTTCATTTTCTATAAACTTTTATTATTTACTTTTTTTTTCTTCAACAAATTTAAGACCATCTCACAAGTGCTAATTAGAAATTTGTAAATCCCCTTGTAAATTTGCTTGCTTAGACATAGAATTAATAATTGTTTTGTAATTATTCAAAAGAGGTTTTCAGTTTATTTTTTTTTTGCAAAAATTATCCCCTTTGAATAAGAAAATGATTCAAATACAAAAAATAATACTTTATGTGCTTTAATTATTTGTGTTTTATAAAAAGTGTTATGCTTATATTTTACACTTTTTGCATAGCTTAAATCAATTAAGCAGCTGTTAAAAATTTGACTGCATGTGGTAAATTTTATTTACAAAGTATTGAATTAATAGAAGGAAACAATTACAATCAAACAAACTTGTTATGGGAAAATCACTCTGCACACACAAATACACATTTTGAACAAGAAGTTAAAATATTACACTATTGGAGACACAGTTTTTACGAAGAAAAATTAACACTTTCATATTTATTTAACTTAACTTAAGATATCTTAACAATTTAATCATATTTTTTTTAATTAATTACAGTTTTTCGTCCGATTGGACCATATTCGAAAGTGCTTTACACAAAAAGGAGGAATATTCGTACTAGAGGAATATAGTGAGTAATATTAATTTAAAAATGATTTACTTTTTTTTTTATTCGTCTACGAATACAGGTCTTGTAGATTATTTATTATTTAATATATACTATTAGATTTCGCACTTAACTCACTTACTAAATAACATTCATGTTTGATTTGCGTTTATTAGAAAGGTAGTTTTAAGAAAGCGGTCCGATAAGTACTTGGCCTCACCGCCCGATGGGGCCAGTATCGCAAAAGAGAATTACTATCGTCTAGTACATTCTCTTAGACGAGAAGAGCAATATCGGTCGGTCGGTGATTCGATTCTTGTTTGTGGAAGGAAAATCGCGCAGCGAAACCAGGTGCCCCGAAAATTACTACCAAGGAGGATAACGTGTCAAAAATCCACGATATCATTTTGGCAGACCGACGATTGAAAGAGCGCGAGATAGCTGAAACAGACCGGGTGGTTCCTATCCTCCGCCGCGGTTTCACACTCCGAACAACAAGCGCAACCGTGAGACCACGGCCAAATTGGTCGAATTACACTACGAGCTGCTGCCCCATCCACCGTATTCTCCAGATTTAGCCCCTGGCGACTTGTTTTGTTTACAAACTTGAAAAAATCACTCGCCGGGCAGAAATTTGAGTCGAATGAGAAGGTCATCGCCACCACGAAGGCCTACTTTGCAGAGCTCGAGAAAACCTATTTTTCGGATGGGTTAAAGAAGTTGGAGCATCGCTGGATTGAGTGTATCGAGCTACAAGGAGACTATGTTGAGAAATAAATGTCCACTTTTCCAAAATTTTTATTTTTTTCTGTAGGCGAAGTACTTATCGGACCGCCCTCGTTTATCGTTGATAAGCGAGTTTTTCATCGTGTATTTTCTGACCTACTCGATCGATTGAGAGTATATTCATATCTATCATATTAAATAAAAGTGTTCTTTTGTTTGCTTGTCAGTTTGGTTGCATATGACAGCAAAACTATTAATCCATCTGAAAGTGAAACAATTGCTAAAAAGACTACATATAATCATAAAACTAAAAACATACTATACAAAAATCGTATGCAAACTTGGATTCTAATGGAAATTGTTCCATACATATCGAGTTTTCTGAGGTTTACTTCACAAATATCAAAACAAAACTAAAGCTTGCCGCCATTTGCAGAAATTATATAATCTTGCGATGGTATACGATACAGTAAGAAATTACTACCATGATTTCGACAATAATTTTTATTATGAAATAATAAAATAGCGATTTAGGTTATTGTCGAAAAGTCCACGAAACACAAATAGAAATTTCAGGGTTTAAACAATCTAATTTTTGGGATATTCGAGGATATCAATGACTTGCCAATTTTTATTCCGATTGTGCAAAATACATATGTACTTGCAAGTCCACATAATATTGAATTTCAAAATAAAAATATATTAATAACTAGATGACCTGGTGAACTTCGTATCACCGACATATATTTTTCAAAATATGGTCAAAACCTAATACAAAATTTTTATCTACATTAAATGGAACATAGTTATACACTTTATCAATTTAAGACTTTCTGATGTAATATATTTTGTGTCTTTTTTTGCGGTGCGTAAATATACATATATATAAAGATGATAGTTTTCAACGACTGCCCTTGCGATTTATTTATGGTCATCGCAAAGGCCAGATGGCTGTTTAAAATCGAATGGAAAATCCGTTTGAACTATCGGTATATGCAGTACCAAGATATTCTCTCCTTTGTGCTTTCGTTATTCATTAGCTTTCTTACAGCCAGTCTCGTACAATTGCACAGTCGAGGTTAATTAACGTTATGCATCAGCATAATCACAAGTAATCCTAGTTTAAATTGTAAATTGTAGGATGGTAGTTCAGGAAAATTCAGGAAATTCAAAAACTATGTGGGATAGTTGCAGCGTTGCCGCGAAGGAAAAAACATAGAGGGCCATTTCGAAATTTTTTGAGGGCCATTTGACAAAAGTTGGGGCCAAATATTTTACTTACAAATCCGTCCTTAAAACATTAAACTACAATATATTAATATTTGTTTTTGTTCTTATTTATTTATTTAATGCACTATTTATTTAATGCATTTCTTAAATCTATGTAATAGGCAGCAGAAGCAGATCTTTACTCTGTCATCTGATTTGATTTCTTGGGAATTACCTTAAAATATCTTAAAAAATATAAATCACACCAGTAATATTATTTTAATATTTATATTCCTTTTTTTCATATTTTAATTCAATAAATGAATGGACAGCGAACGAACAAACAACAAGCGGCGAAAAAAAACAAATGTCTATACGATTTATTTAATTATTTTTATTTCATCAAGCAGTTTTCTACAAATAATATATAATAATCTTGCAGACTACCGAATCATTTTTTAATTGAAAAATAGAAAAACTAAATAATTAATTAGTGGAGCAAACAAAATAAAATTATAAACTTAATCTAAAATAATAACTTAATACCACCGGATTACGAATTAGATCAATATGTGCTTCTTAAAAGATTCTCGACTTTGTTGAGAAAAAAAATCAATATAATTATTACAAATAATACTTTTGGCTTCTCTAATGCATCGAGTTAAAGGTTCATCTTTACCCGATGATGAGGTTCATTAAAAAGGAAAAGGGATCGAAGATTCCTTGACGAAGCATACACAATAACAAGAGACAAAAGAAAAGGGCAATTTATATGGGATTTAATAATATCGCGCAAAAATATTATTGCAAAATTTTTACGATGAACGACAAGATATTATAAGCCAAGAAGTTGACACCGAGTTTTATAAGTTGGGGTATGAATATTGTATGTTTGTATATGTTTTCAATCCTATTAGAATGAATTGGATCACAAATTACACAGCAATACTCTAATGACGACCTTACATACGCAAAGAAATGAGATCAAAGAGTCAAAGGACCAGAGAACTCTTTAGAGTTCCGATTAATGAATCCTAACATAGAGTTAACCTTAGCAATCACAGTCTAAGCAATTACAGTCTATATGGGATTTAAAGCGGAGTTTCGAGATCTTTCTTTTCGTTAAGTATTGAGAGTTCCGTATCTTCTATAGAATACTGAAAAGGAATATATGATAGGCTCCTAAAAAATGATAAAGATTGACACTTTGATACGTTTAACAAAAGCTGATTAGCTAAACACCTTTCAGACAAGCGATGAAGATCACATTGGAGTAAATGACAATCATTAATTGACGTAACACGACGGAATATTTTAATGTAATCCGCAAACATCAAACAAGAAACATTTTTTAAGAAATCAGTGATATCATTGATCAGCAGCCAGAATAGAAGAGGGCCCAAGTAACTTCCTTGTGGTACTCCTGATGTGACCTCAATTAGATCTGATAGTACATCATTAATACCCACAAACTATTTTCTTCCGTTTAGATAGGATTCAAACCGCTTTAAAATATTTGAGTGGAAGCCAATGGATTCCAATTTTTGTATTAGTATATGGTGGTTTACTTTATCGAACTCCTTAGCAAAGTCAATATACAGGGCGTCTCACAGTCACCGCCCCAAACGAAAACCATGGATTCCCGAGGTCATTTTAAGTCGAAAACTTAAGAGGTAATTTTCTCGTTTTCGTCCCGTTTTCGAGTTATAACGGTTTTTATGATTTTTGCCTTAACTGGCTTTATCTTTATCCAAACTACGTCCGATTCGTAAGATTATTTTTATAACCAATCAAGAATTTATTACAGTTTTAGTTTGTTCCAAAACTTTTTTTTCTGCGGACAACCGTTTCTCCGCAATTCATTCAAAAAAACACGTTCATGATTATTAATTTTTTTCGCTTATTATTAAAGCCCAGTTTACATAAATGCTTTGGTAGATGACGAAAATAAATGACGTCAGAGAAGTCAACACTCTGGACGAAACTGACGTGAGTCAAATCATTAAACTAGATAAATGAATAAATTCAGTTCCATTTTAAGTATGGTTATTTGTATGTGGTGGAAACACATTGTAGTGGCGATGCATAGCAATGGTTTATATTTAATTTTGTAAAGCTTTTTATATACTACTAACCACGATTTGATGTGATGTTAAATCTTCTAAAATTTAGATTTGGGGGCCATTTCTAATTGGCCCGGGCAAAGGGCCAAAATTTAAAACAGAGGGCCAAATGGCCCGATCGGGCACTTTGCGGCAACGCTGGATAGTTGACGTCATTCTGGTTTGTAACTGTGTCAACCGATTTGTAAGAAAACGACTCCCCGGAAAGAAAATTCTGAATGGTTGCATTGAGATCATCGACATCTTTGTTTTTGGCCACCAATATGGCCCGTTCACCCAGCCAATTATAGTTTCTGAACTGTTGTTCTACATATGTCCGTAAAAACACGCTGAATAAGCTACTCTTTTGAGTCGACGAAGTGACAATAGTCCGTGAGTAGCGTATTAATCCAGTCGAGGTGTCAACTGCGACCTAACCATTTCCAATATCTATAATAACTGCTTCGAAAACATAATCGCAGTTTGATCTTGTTGCAAAAACACTCGCCAGTTAGGCGTTAATTGGAGTGTGCCTACATGCCACAACAGTATCATAGTTCCACCAAAAATGTTTTGTTTGTCACGAAGATCTTTTAACGTTCTGTCCAGTGCCTCCAGTGACCTTTTGTGGGCCTTTGTACATCCATCCCAAACGATCTTATATTTGCCAACAGCAATGAAATAAATAACGTTCTTAAAATCCCCCGGGAGCATCAAGGAAGTAAATTCCAACAGATTCACTGTTCACAGCTTTCATCAAAGTATCGTAAGCAATTCTTTGTTGTTCATTCAATTGCGGAATATTTGAACGAACTGCTTGGCCAATACTCCTGTATTGTATTGTTGCTCTCTTTGCAACTCGTGGTTAAATACATCGCCTATAGGACTTTTGGATGCTGTCATGCCCAAATACGGCAGTACTTTGTTTACCATCAATAAGCACATATCTTCTATCATGATCAATGTATCATTGTAAATTTCTGCAGTAATTTGTAGTGTAAGGACATCAAAAATGTTCCACAGCTAGGAACATTTTGTATTGAAAATTGAATTGTCGTTTTTAGTATTACCCGTTACATATTATTTATGTTTGTCATCTTTTAAACCTTCCCTGATATTCCACAAATATTTCAAGACCAAAATGAGCAAATTCAGCCCAGCCATTCTCGAGTTTTAGCGAGACAAACGAACAGCAATTGATTTTTTTATTTATATAGATAAAATAAAAATTAAAGATTACATTCAACTTGGCATAAGATTTGTTTTAAGGAAAATATAATAAATCATAAAAGTCCCCGAATGCCAGCTCCACAATCATCATTCAGTTCTTGGTAGAACTCCTAGGAGGTAAGACCTCCTCCATCTTTAAAGAGATAAGATGATTTTCAAATTTCAATGGTTTGGCCAATTATTTTTGGACATTTGACCAAAATATTTTTGGACTTTTGCCAAAAATATTTTAGGACATTTTGTCAAAAATATTTTTTTAACAAACACAAATTTTTGTTTTAAGAATTTTTTGTTTCAACAATTTTTTTTCAATAAACCAACCAAGGTACTGTTGCCCAAGAAAACTGTTACTACATCACCCTGTCTATGTATGAAAAACAAATTTGTATCTTTAAACGCGATTTGCGGCTAAACGGAGCTTCGTAGACCCCCCAAAGTTGACATTTTCAAACGTGATTTCTGGCTAAACTAGGCATCTTAGCGAGCTAAAAATTGCATATTCGTGATGTAGGGAGTTATGTATCACATGATTTTTTTTTAACTTTTTTTAACATTTATTTTGTATTTTTTTATTTTTTTGAATCAAGATACTTTTAAGATTTCATACTTATACTTTTTTTGGACTTGTCTTCAGCTTTAAGCCAATCAGAGCTCGTTAAAAATTGACGAAATCAAAACGGTCTTCTTTGTATTGAATATTCCAGTACAATATTAGGAAACTTCGTTCTCGTTGCTTGTCATTGATTCGATTCAAAATTACTATGGAAATGAAAATCCATACTGTGCTGTCAATTTAGTATTGAAACGGCGGGATTTCGTGATTCGGGATTTAGTGATTCGGGATTTCGTGATTCGGGATTTCGTACCCAACCCCCCGGTACCCAAGTTAAATATTAACCAACTGCGTCATTTTAACGAGAGATAATCGGTAGTTTAGGGCTGTTTCAGATTTTGTAGAGACAGAGTCCAGTTGTTGTTGATATCAAATATCATATATTCTTCTTTGATCGCTAAAAAGTTTCACCTTCAAAATGATTAGGAAGATGAAATGACTTGAAAATGAGTTTACACCACCAACAAACCCGTTAATTAGTCTTGGATTTGTCAGTCTAAAACAATAGATTTATATTTCAAGAATGTTTCCAGTCTCCGAAATAGATCTGGGTGAAATGCTAACTTGATAATTTTTGGTGTAGGCAACAGTGGCGTGGCGTGGATAATTTTAAATGGGAACCCGTTATAAAATTTTGTCACCTGTAAAAATGAAAAAAAATTTTAGAAGCTTGAATACAACATTTCTAGTAGATATATGGTATCTACAAATGCATTCCACATTGACTTAGCAAAAAATGTGTAGCTATATTTTTTAAACTTCAAGACATTAATATTTCAATCACCAATCACCCTTCGTCAGACATAACTGCGGCACCTTCCTAGGAATGTTCTATTAACTTTTCCTTGCAATCATATGTGTCAAGAATATAAAATATATGATGGGACAACTCATCTGCATTAAGATTTTAAGACTCGCCCTAACGTCAAAAAATACAAGATATCTTTCTTGTATTCCATTCTCTGACAAGAACCGAAATATGGCACTCAGTTGTCCCCTATAACTCAAATCTGATGTCTCGTCGATCATAATCGACACGAACCGAGCTTCTATGATTTCGGTTTTAATTTCAGATTTAATAACAGCCGCGATACTATGTATCAAGTCATTTTGAATATCGTTGCTCTATAACACTACTCTAAATAGGATTCCATTAAAGTGTCATAGTTACTTATATGTTGATTTCCTTTACACATAAGAAATCAATTTCTGTATGAACATTTTGATCCCTCGCCAGATTTTGCGTTCCTAAACACCCAACAAAAATTTATTTTTCTTTGACAGATAGATAGATAGATAGATAGATAGATATATTCTTTATTTTTTCAATCAAATTTTACAATATTTTACTCTTAAGAATAGGACATGGCAATACTGCCGTCTGCCTGAGATAACATTACATGATTTAAAAAATAAAAGATAAATGCAAAAATCTTAAAAATAAGTATAATATAAAAATAAAAACAATTTATTAAAAGGTTAAATTTAATAATTTTTCATCCATAGGTTTGTAAATTGCAAACAAAAATGTTCAATTAATCGCAGCACTAATTATAAAACAATTTTAACTTGATTTGAAACAAAAAATATTTAAATTTGTTGTTATTTACATAACTGATTAACTATTTTAACAAAAATGTTCAATTTTAAGGGTGATTTGAAACACAAAATATTTAACAAAATGTATTAATTATTTAATTCCTAACTGTTTTCAACTAGGATGTCAATTTTATCGTGATTTGAAACACAAAAGAAAAAGCATCAATTATGAGTAGGCTAGCAACACTGAGAAAACTAAATATGTAGCTTAAATATTTGCAGTAACTGGGAAATCGATCGCATGTATTAAGAAAAACTATTACGGTAGGTAAGGGCATGTTGGCAATATTTATAGAGGCTGAGCCAGCCGGTTGCTCCGTTTAAAATTTCATAAAGTCTTTGTAATGTTAGATAACTTTCCTGAAAATATAACCGACGAATTTCTTGTAAAATTGGACACGCAGCCACGAAATGGTAGATATCTTCATTCTCTCTTCTGTTACACAGATTACAGATCAGGGGCAGGTCATCTCTGTGAGGTATGAAATTAAGGTTTAAAATTTCAACTCTTGTTCTAAAAATAATGCTTATGACAGATGCTGAATATTCATTGCGAAAGTAATTGGAATCCGACTGCAGTTGATGATTTAAATTTCTGTAGATAAATCTTGATTCAGAAGAAGTTGCTCTAGACAGATTATCTACAAATAATTTATGATCAACGTTAGAAATTAAATCAGAAAACTGGCCTTGCCACTCATCAACATTATTTTCTGACAGATTCAGTGATGTGTCGTGTCGAAAAGCTAGTTGATTCCAGTCTTTGAAAGGGGATGCATTTACTCTGAGCAATTTTTTCAAAATGATTTTGTGAAGACATGAATCACCTCTTTTCATTACTTTAATAATATAGTCCGCGCTGGCCTTTAGATTTTTAATGAATATAGGGGTTAAACCCGATTCTACGTAAATGGCATAATTTGGAGTTGAATTTGGCAAACGAAAAAGTCTCTTAAAGAAGTTCCTTTGCACGCTTTCGAAAACTTCGAAATGGGTATACCCGAACACTTGCACACCATATGTCATGCATACATTAACTGTCGCATTGAAAACTTTATATTTAGAAGTTAGATCAACATTTTCTTTGACAGGGATCAAAATCTTTAAATCCATATTTAAAGAGGGATTTACATGTATACATGAAACACGCACACCAAACAAAAAATTTCGATCTGGGATCGAAATCACTGGTGTGTAAACGAAAAAAGGATAAAATATAAACTATCAACTATCCTTACTAAAATTATTTGGTTTCTCCGATAGGTTATCTGTTAAACAGCAATCTACATTTATCAAAGAAATTTCCAAGAAAAAATCTAGAACTCCACTAAAATTAAGAAGCTAAATTTTTTATCACTATAGTGGGTAATAAAAGGAATTAAATCTTCACTTTAACATCTAACTTTTCACTATTTTTAATTAAGTTCAAATCCGCTTTTTAAAATACTAGATTTATTTGAAGTTATTGAACCTGTGCAACACAGTCTTTTATAGAATGCCAATTGAATCTAAATTTAAATTCCTATTAAAAAGAAAGCAAATGCATTTTATTTGTCCAGAGCAGCGATATGCTTAATTTACACTGCTGACAAATTGCCATATATTCTACCATGATTTATTTCATAATTCAAAATTATCACAGTAAATTTGCAAAAATATCAATCGTGCATTTTACATTAGCATGCAAATCAACATCAAATTCAAAATCAAAAATTAACAATACCCACATGCCATATTTATATTTATATGACATATTAAAGAAAAAAAATCAAATAAGTCGAAGAACACCCTCTTATTTCTTACACAAGGTTGAAAAAAGGCGAGCACCTGAACTCCTGCAATGTATTATCTTCCTACTGAAATGCAATGCTAATTGCTAAAGGGAGAATAAAATACAAATAATTCCAACTCCTACTGGTATACATCAAAAATTTTATAAGACGGAATGTAGCGTCTTATTTTTTGAATATGTTGAACAAAGAGGATCCGAAAAACAATGCTTGGGGAAGAAAGGGATATAAAACAAATAAATAAGACGGTAATTGAAAAGTTTCAGTCAGAGTATTTTTGGGACTCTCTTGATTAATGTTGGTTGTGGATTGTGGAATGTGTTTGGATAAAGTATTGTATAAGATACAAACAAGAGGCAGAATGGATAACTTAAACTTATTCGATGTTTATTTGGTAGATTGTGTTATTTGTGGATTTTCTAAAAGGGAAGACGATAGGAATCGTGTTAAATGGACGCCACGCCACTGGTAGGCAATGTTACTTGAATGAATTCAGAATTTCTGAGTTAAGTCCTTAAGACTAGTGTTCGCGGCCGTTTGTTTAACAAATATTTCGTTTAATTCGTTTGTTTAGCAAATATTTCGACGGTATCGTATAAAAAAGAATGCTTGTTTACAGACAGCAGATTATTGAACCTTACTAAGTTCATAGCGATTTGTGCTAAATATGTATAGAGTTGTACACCATACTGCTAGACCATAATGTTAAAATCGGTCTTATTAGTACCTGAGTGTGTTGCAAGTCAATAATTTAAGGTTATAGATATAGAGCCCATTTATTCCCAATGGCTTTTTTTTTGCGGGAGAAAAGAGTCCACACCGATCCGAACTTAGCTTTACGAAGTTCTTATGCTGGGTTAGAGTTGTTGAAAGGAGTTTAGATGCTTTCTAGATACTGGGCGCAGTATTGTTGCTCTCCGTTTTTAGGCATATTAATACCTCATATACTATTAAGATCCAATGGATGGAGATGAAACTTTACCATTCGCAGTATCTCTGCTGACAGATCTGCTTGCAGAGAAGTCAACCAATTGTAAGTTGATAATCCAGCTTTTCACCAATTGATTATCCAGTTCACCAAGAGATCTGCCTTCAGACATGACAGTGCAGATAATGTAACAGAAGTGTCAACATTGTATAAGGCGCCCTTCATATCTAGGAGAGCAACGATTGTATAAAGGTATAGTCTTTAGGATGAAGAGAATATTCGATGGCACGTACTAGAGTGTGGAGAATTATTTTCACCGACTTGCTCTACTGAAACTGGCAATTTCATTTTCTCCATCTTATGTCCCTTACTTACGATTGATATTTTAATTAACTTCTCGAATTTCTAGTTAGAAATGTATTATCAGTCGAAAATCAGCTATTTTACCCAACAAACTCATACTGCTTCAAGTCTAAGTGAATAGTAATGGTTTTTCTGGTAAAAAATATATGAGAACAGTGAATTTATATTAAAAGCGATTTGTTTCCAAAATTAAGTCAGAATAAGTAAATAGTTTGATTATTTTTTTCAAAAATGTCGTAGACGAGAAACTGTTTTCTAAAATCATTTAAATATAAGTATATTGTCTTAAAAAATAGGGTAAAATCAAAAAAAAAATACTGTAGACATATCTAATTCTTTACATACAAAATATACGTAATAAATATATTTTCTTGTTTAAATTTTTTTAATTTTCAGATCCGAAAACACGACAACTTATTCAAAGGAAATACAAATCATCAATGGTAAGTTTACACAACTACATAATTAATTTTGTAACCAAAAAGCATTAGAACTTGCTTCTAATTTACGTTATTGCTACTAAAAGTATACACTAGTGTGCCTTAGTTCTATAGTTATTCAAAAACAAACAAAAATTTTGCATGAGTGTGGTTTCGTTAAGTAGCATTATTAACATTTGTTCATAAGAACTTAACTTTTTAACTAAACTAGTTTTCATTTATTTTGTATATTTTTTATAATTTACAATTTTTTTTTGATTATTTTCTCTGTTTTGATGTGTTGTTGTACGTTGTTGTCTTACCAAAAATCAAAAACACTCCTGCTTGACAAAAATCAAAATCGAATAAGGCGTCGGAAGCTGCACTTTGTCTGCACAGGCTATTTTCGATAAATTTAGCTCGTAAGCTAATGGAAAATCCACAAAAACTCAACGAGTTAGATGAATCTCACAACGATCCAGTGCCAACTTAGGAACGAAGAAACAAACAAAAAATGCCAACTCAAAAATGTTGTGTGAATAAATGTATTTATATATGCATGCAGCTATCTTTATATACATACATAGATATTGTTTAATTTATCTGAAGTTTGAGTTTAACTCTAAAATAAAATAAAATTACAAAAAAATATAAATCTTCTGCCTTTGTTTCTGTTTGTTGTATATTATCTTCACAAGAAAATAAACCTATAAGTTTTAATGTAAGTGTTAAATTTGCTTTTGCTTTGTAATTCACTTTGCGATTGGTCTTCTAATTCGATTTTGATATTTTTTCTTATTTTTACTTTTTTTTTAAGGCCGATCAAATTTGTTACTCGGTACTTTGTGTATTTTCTTACGTCGCCGCTGGACAAGATCAAAAGAAAAATCCAGTAGTAATGACACCTCAAATTCAAGACATTCATTCACAACAACAACAACAACAGCAGGGCCAACAATCACAAAGTACAAGTCCCCGAATGCCAGCTCCACAATCATCACCTAAACCAACGCATCAACAACCGTTACCTCAACAGCCAACAAGCAAGCTTCAAACAGTCACTATTAAACACAGTGTACCACCACAAAAGCCAATTGTCACCACATCGACCGTTCAGCCACAAACAAAACTTGTTACATCCAATGCAGGAAATGGCGCCCAACAAAGGCCTACTCATCTGCCATCTAGAAGTCCTATTTCCCCAAATGCAAAGAACCTTCCACAACTTCCACCAAGAGTTCCTTCTCAGGGATCTGTTGAGTCAGGCAAAGGTCGTGGTGGCCCTCCTGCGGGTCCACCACCAGGTCCACCTCCAGCTATACCTCCTAGGACCGGAAATCTGTCCCGTTGTGGATCAGTCCAAGTACCTACAACGAACTCTCGTCGGAAATTGGTTCGACAGGCTTCGGCTAACTCCATCCCCCCACAATATACTCCTCAGCCTCCCCCTCCATTTGTAATACCCCAACGAAGAAGCTCAGTAAGTAGACAGGGTTCCGTAAACAGCACTGGAAGTTCTGCAAAATCTAGTTATAGTGGAGGAGGTGGAAACGTTGCTGGTGGCGGGGGAGGAGGAGGAGGAGGCGGAGGTTTTGGTTATGGTGGAAATGGACATGGATCTCCATTTGGTCATAGAAAACACTGACAGAGAGATTCAATTTTTCAGTTGCGATCAGATCACCCAAATTGTACCTCTTATTGTCTACCTTGGCTTTAATTTATTCGTCGTGGTATCAAGAAGTTCACAGTTCTGTAATTTTGTATGAGAAATAAAAGTTCTGTACGAACATACATACATAAGTCTGTATTCGAGAATGTTATAAATCGATTAAATACGGTATCTGAACAATCACCCCTGTTCTGATTTTCGTTCCGAATTGAATTCGTTACTGAAATTGATTTTCGTACGGATTTGAAAACAACGTTCTTAATTTCGTACAAATTTGCCTTGCAGTGGTACCAACATTCAGACAGGTTTTCTGTTACACATGTGTCTTCCTTTTCATAAAAGACAAAAAAATAGGTTTTAAAGATATATTTTTAAAAATACTTACATACATTTTTAGATTTACGAATTCAAATTCTCCAGACAAAATCGAAACGAAATGAAAACGAAAGTATTACTTTCGTAAACGAAAATCAGAACAGGGGTGAATAGTTTTTTTTTGTATTAGTTTCTGAAAAAAATATTTAAGAAATAATCTTTTTTTTAATAGATTTCAAGATTCAGAGTCCCCATATTTTTGTGGTTCAAAACTCTTCTTTAAGAAATTATGTATTTTAAAATGATTTTTTCATGGGTACTTACAAGGATGTGACAAATACTCCTTGAGTAACTCTTGGCATGATTAAGCGCCTCTCACCCTATCCGTTCGATTCCGCCAGAAAATTGTTACTTAATTTCTACCGACTAACAAGACAGGAATAGTTGAGAGCGTAGGTCAGTAAGGCACTGGTTCCGTACGCCATTTAGTTCAATCCAATTTCAGATATTTTCAAAAACAGAATTTTGTTCTTAAGCTCCGTAAAATTCGTTCAAGTACTATTAGCAAAAATTAAATATAATAATAAAAAAAAATATATTCAGATACCCGCTCGTGTCACTATTATGATAAAAACCTAGTTTCCTTAAAAGCTTTAAGTACCCTTAAAATTGGGTTATCATTTTGGTCTAAAATAAAAGAAGAAGAAAATACTTTTAGAAAACAAAAATGCAATATTGGTGTTAAAACATATAAAATAAAGTCATCAGTGAATAAATTCAAAAGAAAATTATTAGCAAACTTTAACTAGCAAAAATTATATATTTAAATAAATTAACAAAGTTAGCTATAGATTAAAAATAAAATTCAAGATGTTGTGAGGTATTGTAATTTTTTTTTAATTTTCAAATCATTTCACAGAGAAAAAAAAACAAATAAGAAAATTCTTATATAAATCAATGAACAATAACTAAATTTAACTTTTTAAAAGCAAATACAATTTAATTAAATTTGTCTTTAAATAAAACTCACAAAAAAAAAAAGAAACAATACGAAATATTAGAAATGCAATTAATACACGGACAGCAAGAAAAACACAAAACCTTATGGATAAGGAAGATAACGAGAATTTAAATCCTTAATATCAGAAAGATATATAAAAACATAAATTCCTACTTAAAATTTAAAGCTAAAAAATATATTTGTTAAATAAATTAAATGTCTATTGAGAAAAGTTAAAATTTAAATAATAAAAAATATTAACTTTTTTGTATTATAAATGTGTAAATGTGTATTTTGTACTTAGCATCATAAAGTCTAAGTTTAACAATGGATGAGTAATTAACATATAAGTAAGACGGTATTTTGAAAAGCTGATATAAGATAGAAGGACTTAGCTTTAGTTTGAATTAAAAAAAAGAAAAGTGATTTGGTTATACTTCTTCTGTTATTAGCATTCGAATGGAATATTATTCAAATTTGTATGTGTATTTACATTTGTTTCAAAATTTTGGTTATCATTTGCGTTTTTGTTTAAAACTATTAAAGAAATACAAAATTTAGTTTAAAATTAAAAGAAAAAATGGAAAATTTCGTTTACTATAAATACAGGGCATTGGAAATAAAAATCGAATATTGAACAATGCTCAGAGGATTCAACAAGATCTGCAGAACTAATAGTTTTTTATAAGTTTAATTATGTATAAGATTTCATAACCAGGTGCCAAATTACCGCATCAGTTTGCGAGTAATACGTGACTGAACTATGTGAGTTCGGCATTACCGCTTAAGTCATCGAGCAATCAATTACACTAATCTGATATTTTCATTCGATCACTGATGGGACTCACTCACTCGGTCACTGAAGCGTTAATTTGGCGCCAGATTAGTTCCCACTTAAACAACTTGCTAGTTTTTAAAAACTAAAGTGAGAGAATAGCAAATCCATAGATACACATCGCGATCATCAATGAAAATACTTCCAAACACAAAAAAAAAACATAACACTTGTACAGAATGGGGCAGTATACCTTCGTTCTTAAACAAATATTATTTATTTCTAAGTACTGAGCCTGGACGAAAAACGATATATATGCTTACTGTTTCAACGCAAGAATATGACTTATCTAGAAGGAAACCAAAACTAAATTGTAGAACTAGGCTTTTCGGATAAAGTTCACTCCCGACCCGCTAGGGCTCCAACAGACTGAATGATTTCCTATCAAAAATTGATATAATGTTCCCTTACACTTAGGACATTTTGCTCCTTTTTAAATACTTGTAAAATGCGTGATTGACGTGTTTTTGATACCACAACTGCAGCTGTTTCCCGTGTTCCAACACAGAACACAATTACAGAAAGATGGAGCCACTTCACAGCTAATGTTTTATTGGAAAATCTGAGATTCATTTTTCCAATTAAATTAATCAACAAGTTCGGAAACTTACCCTGGGCACCTAGTGTTTATTCAGCTCGACTTATTCACATGCTGATATTTAAGGATGAAGACAATCTGACCCTAGAAGAAAATACTTACCGTGAAGTTACTGCCATCGAATGCAAACGCTTTACTCTCGGGTGTTAACAAATCTAAGAGTCCAAATGAAAGAGTTAGTTGAGAGGAATGGACGATATTGGTTTTTAAGCATACAATTTGCATTGTCAAAAAAAATTTTGAAAAAATAAAATTTGAAAAAACACCGTATTTTTTGTACTTACTATTAAACTTGAAAAAGTTTCCTTTATTATAGGTTTGTATAAAACCATTCTGAAGACAGCTTTTATATTTGACTAAACAATCAAGAATGTTTTCCTGAGACAACGAAACTACAACTATTTTTCTGTCCAAAATAAAAGTTTTACAATTTATCAATAATCAATATCTTATCGATATCGTCAACGTTTTAAGCCCTCCTCTTACAAATCTTAAATTTTAGCAAGAGTATCTATTGAAAATGTCCAACGGATATTTTTAATATATATTGTTGTGAACAGAGCTTTATACTACTACAGCGCCATCTGTTGGAAAATTGCATATCTAATTTATGGAAGAAACAAAAAGCTCTTTTTCAATGTCAAATGTATTTCCCCTTATTCCAACCATCTAGAACATTCCAAGACAAGAACTTTCGAGAACAACTAATTAGAGTATATAAGTGAGTGCTCGCGGTGAGCACGGGACAGTTGATTTTGGATTATGAAAGTGTGCAAAAGTATTGCTTATTGGATTGTGTTATTAAACAAGTGTGATTTAAATTTGAATAAAAGTATTTGAGTTGTTTATAAATCGAAATTTACTGTTTTGAATTAAAAAGTGTGAATAAAGAAGAAATACTAAAAAGAGTAATAAGTTTTATTTAACGAACCTTGGAAAAATATTACAATGTTTTTTAACTAATACATATATTTCAAAAATTATTTTATTAGATACTTAAATCGAAATAAGTGAATTGGACAATCATGGTGGAAATGAAACCCACTTAATAGCAAGGAAAGAATCTTTTATCTTTTAAAATAATTAGGCCTATTCGGCGAGATCTTTTATTCTTCTATTCTGCTATGAATTTCCATACAAATGTTTGAGCTGTCAACAAATCTTTAATGAATTTTAATTTTGGTATTCAGCACGCTAAAATGTGTTATATAATCTGCTAAGAAAACTTTTATGAACTGTCAAACGTTCGAATATAGAAAAAGTCTTTTACGTATAGCATTTTTGGTATTCAGCATGCCAAAATCTGTTATGAAATCTGTTAAAAATCATAAAAGAATAAAAGACAAACTTCTGTGACTTTTATCATAAAAGATTTCAATAACTACACAGGTGCATCAAATAAAAATGAATATTTATCTTTTATTTCGTCAATGAAATGTTCTTTAAAGGAGACAAATGAAAGAAAATATATTAAAACACATATCATATAATATATAAACATATAAGTAGCGTATGGCCATGGTATTCCCAGAAACATATGAGGTAAAATCGTGTTCCATTGTATGGATACCAAGAGTGTGTAAGGCTAGACGAGCACATTCAATTTTTAGTTGCACAACTGTATGGTTGCTTTTAGAAAACAGACGAACTATTTGGTTGAATGTCCGCGCAGGTGCATATAATTATATGTTACACAAAATAGCGAATTCATTTTTTAGGCAATCGCTTAGTTTGTATCAAAACACAAACTTTTAGTTGCTCGAACCAAGCAGTTTCGAAACTAAAAATTGAATGTGCGCGCCTAGCCTAAGAATTTACTTTTTTGTTCGTCATCCATTTTAATTATGTCAGATGAAATATTTTACATAATCACAGCTGATTATGATAACAGATTTAGTTCAGTTTCATAACGTTTTCGAAGTAGCATAACAGACTTTTATAAAAGTTCGAACCTCTGAATACCAATCATAAAAGATCTTTTAAGGTGGAAATCTTTTATGATTCATAACAGAAAATATATAGCAGAATAACAGATTTGGCATAATAGGCCTAAATGTTCAATTGAGCGTAAGGACCTGTCAGTTGCATGAAATTCTTAAATGTTTTCTAGTAAATATATGAAGATTTAAATGCTTCTGATGATTTTTTTCGAAAGCCAAATATATATATAAAAATCGGGCAAACCCATATGAAGAAAATTTTCATCTAAATACAGATTTGACAAGATTACTGTCCAGTTTGTGATCGAAAATCTCCATATCCAAGCGACTTTGAAAAAACTTGGACATATTAGGCGTGTTTTTTTGCAAGTCAATACGGAATTGTAGAAAAAAACTACATCGGGGCTAAGCGATTTACGTGTAAAAACAACAACTAATTAAGTCTATATAGACTTAGCTAAGTCCAGATAATTTTTGAGACTTAATCTAAGACCCGATAAAAACCGTGATGGCAAAATAATAGGTGTGTTTTTTTGGCAAAGTTATCCGTAGTAAAGTATGATTTCCCAAAAAAACGTATCCGCAGTTGTGCGATATTTCAACTTCAAATTTTTTACTACTGACTAGTTGTCAAATATTTAATTAAAAAGAAAACAACCAAAAACTTTTTGCCAGGCTGAGAATAAGATATGCTTTTCTTGGTCCTTCTAATTTTCTTATTTCTGTAAATATATA
Organism: Chrysotoxum bicinctum; assembly: GCA_911387755.1. Lineage (NCBI taxonomy): Eukaryota > Metazoa > Arthropoda > Insecta > Diptera > Syrphidae > Chrysotoxum > Chrysotoxum bicinctum. The sequence goes on from OU426989.1 coordinate 98,428,928, forward strand.
TTCTGGTTTTTATTTATACATTCGAATTTAAATCAATTTTTGTTTACCTTTTCTGTTGGCCAGCCATTCCTAATAACACAGAAGTTTTTTTTTTGACAAATATCAAAACAAAAGTGAAGGGATCTGTTCGCAAACTTAAGAGACAAAAAATTGCAACATTTTTATTGTAAAAACCATGTGGAGAAAGCCTATAATATAAAAAAACACTTTTTTGTCGCTAAGAGACCTTATGTTGCTGCTACAAAAACACGTTGGCTTAGGATAGATTACGCAGCTTTCTATGACACTATAACGATACAAAATGCAGCATTTTTCTTATAAAAATGCTGTCGACAGCGTTTTTAATTTTGTCGTGTTTTTGTTTCGCGTTAGTTTGGCTGCAGATAAACATAAAATTTCAAAAAGTGCAGCAAACGGTGAAAGGCGTAAACTCTCAGTGAAAAATATAAAAAATGATAAACAACAAATTACTGATCGTACTCTACGAACATGCCTTCGAGATACACAAGAGTTTTCAATTGTACCAACATTTATGGTATATTCGAGACCCGAGCAAACGTCAAAATTCTATCCGCAGTTGGATTCTACTTCTACTTTTATCGGCAGTGAAGACTTTATATTTGTAATACGTATAAAATCATGCTTTTTACGGATATTTTTGCCAAAAAAACACACCTAATATTATCAATATGTTATCGATAATTTGTTCAGAGAAGAAATGCTCTAATATATTATGTTAATCTTAAGCAAATGTTATGTTAATATTAAGTGTTATTTCACTGTAATTGATGCAAACTGAAAATTATCCGACATCTTTGTCAGTTTATGACACAAACATTTAGAAAAATGACTGTTTAAAACGTTTATTAGACCGTAAATGTTCATCAGGGATTATTGCTTTGTGACGAAGAATGATCCGAGCTGAGAAATCCATCAAATCAAACCTTATACAAAATCTTAATTATCTCGAAAACGGCTCGAACGACTTTCCAAAAAAAAAAAAAAAAATATGTAGTTGTGCTATAATGGGGGGATATAATTCATTTTAGTCAAAACATTTAGGAAAAATGGTGTTAACGGTATCTGTCATAGAACCGGTATATATATGTATGTATGTATGTATTTTTAAATACAATTATATTTAAATTTGAAAAAAAAAACTTTTCAGCGGCTTAAAGTGTAGATAAAGGTACAGACAGACGTAATTCCGGACCCAATTTTCCATATTCTATATCTAATACTTACAACAAATATTCGAAATTTATTAATATATTTGTTATTTACTCTTATTTTATTATGAACCAAGCAAACAACAAATTGTTTGAATTGCGAGTAGAAAATATTTTTGAATACTTGATCATTGATGGTTACCCCTCTGTATTAAAATTATACGATTCTTCGTCAATGGATCCCCTTCTGTTTTGTTGAAAAAATGTACTGCCAACTTAGCCCAGCCACTTACTGCACTCTTCCAAAAGTCCATTTCAACAGGAATATTTCCCCAGCTTTGGAAAGATGCTTTTATTATACCTGTGCATAAGAAAGGACCTAAAAATGATATAGTTAACTATAGACCAATTGCAAAACTTTCTTGCATACCGAAACTCTTTGAGAGTATTATACGAGTATATGACAATATGTTCTTTTTTTGTAAGCCGATTTTTTCAACCAAACAACATGGTTTCCTAAAGGGCAGGTCTACTACCACTAATCTGGTAGATTTTGTATCTACTACCCTGTGTACTTTAGAAGTAGGAAAAGAAGTCGATGCGATAGCTACTGATTTTAGCAAAGCTTTCGACAAAATATCCCATAATATAATATTATTTAAGCTAAAACAACTCGGCTTTCCGGCTTTAATGATTTCATGGATTCAATCATATTTATCGAAACAACATTACAACGTTATATTCAGGTCGTGTATATCTACCTCCATCCGTGCAACGTCTGGAGTTCCGCAAGGTAGCCACCTAGGACCACTTATTTTCGTTCTAACCACTAATGACGTTTGAAAAAATATTTTCGAACTCTGATCTGTTAATCTACGCAGATGACATGAGAATATGCCGAAAGATCTCTTGTGCCGATGATTCCAAATCTCTGCAAATCGACTTGGACAAATTCTACATATGGTGCCAAAAAAACCTCCTGGAACTCAACGTTAATAAATGTCAAGCCATAACATATACCCGTAAGCGTCCTCCATTAGCTCAAAGACAATGTTTTATAAATTACGAACCCATTCCCACTGTTACTTCGATCCGTGATTTAGGTTTATTATGCGACTCCCAACTGAACTTTCGCTCTCACATTGATAACATTATAAACAAAGCTAACTCTTCACTTGGATTTATTAAACGCTGGTCCAAAGAATTCTCCGATCCCTATGTTACAAAGTCCCTCTACATGACTTTTGTCCGACCACTTTTGGAATATGCATCTCAGGTCTGGTCGCCTTATTATCAAGTTCACATTAATCGCATTGAAGCCGTCCAACGAAGATTTTTACGTTTTGCCTTGCGTGGACTTGGCTGGGACGATCCTTTTAACCTTCCTCCATATGAAGAACGTCTAAAGCTTCTAAGTTTACAATCTTTATATGCGCGCCGTAACACTTCTGATATTATCTTCGTTCATCAGTTATTAACATGTAACATTGACGGTCCCTGTTTACTACAACAGATCGGTTTTAATACTAACCAACATCGTTTTCGATCTACGACTCTTTTTCGACTCCAATACCATAGTACCGACTACGGACTAAACGAACCCCTGACAAGAATGTTGAGTAGGGTAAATAATTCTAACATATTTGACTTAAACCTTAGTAAATCCTCACTTAAACATGCCCTATTACGCTACCCCTCCTGATACTTATCCAAATTATCCTATTATTAATCAATTTATTAATTTTTAGACTTAAGTACTTAATGTTAGACTTAAGATATTTTTATTGTGATATAGTTTAAGTGGCTTGTATTAAGCTTAATTAAATTAAAATCATTAATTTTTATTTATGAACAAAGTAGATTTCCGTTCAAGTTAAAAATTTTAAAGAGGTCCCTTACAAATAATGACTAATCCGGAACATTGTTTACCTATGCCATCACCATTTAATGGAACAAGTGTGTTCAATTGAAAAGGGGAATACCACACAACATTGCCGACGTACATCAGATTCACTTCGAATCAAAAGCAGCAAAAAGATCAGTGCAAATTTACAGAAAATTATATAGGGTTGGTTGTTAAAAAATGTCTATTTCTCAATCTATTTCTATTCTTTTTTATTATTCAAGTAAATTTTTTATTAACTTAGAAAATATAACTGTAGCAAATATTCATTAAAACGTATTTATAAATACAGTACTAAATTTAAATTAAAGCCTTATATTAAAATTAAGTATTTTTAATTCGGGCTAAAGGTTCCTTTTAACGTTTTCTCAGTCTCACTTGAATTCCATTTCCACTTTTGATTACAAGTTCAGCCAATGGTAGTGGAACAAAACCTTCCACAGGCAATAATTCATATGCTCTTAATATATTTGCCAAGGTACACTTTAATTCCAACATGGCAAATTTTTGTCCTATAAATATAATTTAAAATAAATTAAAATAAATATCATGAAAAATTAATCAAATTAAAAACTTTGCGTATAGCAATTATTTTTTTAAAATAAATATTTGGGAGATGCGATTTAGTTCAAGTGTCGAAGTAAAAAAGAAATGATTAAAATCAAGAGATCTTTTAAGTTTCTAAGGCCATACAAAAATCTTTCATAATTTACCTATACAATTCCTTGGTCCTGCGCTGAAAGCAATGAATGCATATGGATGTATTTTATTTTCTTCAAATAAAAACCTCTCAGGATTGAATCGGTCAGGTTCAGGAAAATACTTTTCATCTCTATGCACCACAAAAGCCAACAGATTAATAGATGTACCCTTTGGCACACGTAGATCTCGAATGGCAACGTCTTCTATCATTATTCGTTTGTAGAATGGCACTGATGGATATAACCGGAGAGTTTCTTTGATCACAGCCTCAAGATACTTCATAGTTTCTTTTTCTTTGCCTTTCATAGCTACAGCTTCTTCATAGGCTTTTTGTTGTTCTTCTTTATTTTGAGAAAGCAAATATATTGCAAAGGATAAAGCTGAGCTTGTGGTGTCGTGGCCCTACAAAAATGTTTAAGGATTCGTTGATTTTTTAATTAAAATAAGATTTTTTTAAGTTTTTTACCTCAAACATGAACGTGTCAACTTCTTCTCGTATGTCGACATCAGTTAAATCAGCTCCTTCCACTTGAGCCAGCAGCAGAATATCCAAGAAAGCTAATCGACTCTTCACACCGTTTTCATCGATCTTTTCTATAAATTAAAAAGAGAAAGATGTTCTTAATGGACTGAAGTTTAGTTATAATAATGATAGTTTCTTTCTTACCAGCATCGGCTAATGTCTGAATATTTAACGCTTTAAGGGCTTTTCTCCGCATTTCAATCACCCTATTTGTTTCACCATGAAGAATATCCAAGGCACGTTTTCGTTCTTGGAATCCATTTGTGAGTCTAAAAAGAAATTCAATTCTCTTCCAGGTTGAAAAAGAGATAATGTGAGATATCCGACACACGCTAGAAAAAGAGAAATCATCAATAAATATCTTCTACTTAACCAACAAAATTTCAATCAAACATACTCCTGTACTGCAGTGACGTATTCCGAAGTACTCTGGAGCTGAGCATTTTTTTTAATACCCATGGCAGTTTCGCAGATTATGTCCAAGGCAAGGAGCGTTATGTAGGGATAGATGTTAAACGCTTCGCCGTTAGCTTTTTCCTCGAGTTTTTCAATAAATATACTACAGTTGTCTTCCATGGGTTGTTTAAATTCACTAAGCACCTTAAAATGGAAAGCTGGTGTCAACATTTTTCTCCTTCTGTGCCACAATTCACCACTGCTAGTAAGAAGTCCTTTTCCCAACCATGGTTCTAAGATATTATAGTTTTTAGATGTGTAGGTACTTTGGCTGCTTCCAAGAACGAGCTTAACATCGTCAGGATCGGTTAAGAAAACTGAAAGGTCTGTGCCAAACCAAATGCAGAATATTGAACCGTATCTATTGCGGAGCTCTCTAAGCCAATATAAGAGTTCTATTGATTAAGAAAGGGAAAAATGAACTTTAGATAATATCGAAAATAATGGTTTTTGTATTTAGTTTTTGAGTACGTTTGTATGATTTTTTCTTACAACATTTTAAAGAGACTACAATCTGGAAGGGATAGAATATAACGGGTGATTTTTTAAGAGCTTGAAAACTTTTTTAAAAAAAAAAACGCATAAAATTTGCAAAATCTCATCGATTCTTTATTTGAAACGTTAGATTGGTCCATGACATTTACTTTTTGAAGATAATTTCATTTAAATGTTGACCGCGGCTGCGTCTTAGGTGGTCCATTCGGAAAGTCCAATTTTGGGTAACTTTTTCGAGCATTTCGGCCGGAATAGCCCGAATTTCTTCGGAAATGTTGTCTTCCAAAGCTGGAATAGTTGCTGGCTTATTTGTGTAGACTTTAGACTTGACGTAGCCCCACAAAAAATAGTCTAAAGGCGTCAAATCGCATGATCTTGGTGGCCAACTTACCGGTCCATTCCTTGAGATGAATTGTTCTCCGAAGTTTTCCCTCAAAATGGCCATAGAATCGCGAGCTGTGTGGCATGTAGCGCCATCTTGTTGAAACCACATGTCAACCAAGTTCAGTTCTTCCATTTTTGGCAACAAAAAGTTTGTTAGCATTGAACGATAGCGATCGCCAATCACCGTAACGTTGCGTCCAACAGCATCTTTGAAAAAATACGGTCCAATGATTCCACCAGCGTACAAACCACACCAAACAGTGCATTTTTCGGGATGCATGGGCAGTTCTTGAACGGCTTCTGGTTGCTCTTCACTCCAAATGCGGCAATTTTGCTTATTTACGTAGCCATTCAACCAGAAATGAGCCTCATCGCTGAACAAAATTTGTCGATAAAAAAGCGGATTTTCTGCCAACTTTTCTAGGGCCCATTCACTGAAAATTCGACGTTGTGGCAGATCGTTCGGCTTCAGTTCTTGCACGAGCTGTATTTTATACGGTTTTACACCAAGATCTTTGCGTAAAATCTTCCATGTGGTCGAATAACACAAACCCAATTGCTGCGAACGGCGACGAATCGACATTTCACGGTCTTCAGCAACACTCTCAGAAACAGACGCAATATTCTCTTCTGTACGCACTGTACGCATTCGTGTGGTTGGTTTAATGTCCAATAAAGTAAACTGAGTGCGAAACTTGGTCACAATCGCATTAATTGTTTGCTCACTTGGTCGATTATGTAGACCATAAATCGGACGTAAAGCGCGAAACACATTTCGAACCGAACACTGATTTTGGTAATAAAATTCAATGATTTGCAAGCGTTGCTCGTTAGTAAGTCTATTCATGATCAAATGTCAAAGCATACTGAGCATCTTTCTCTTTGACACCATGTCTGAAATCCCGCGTGATCTGTCAAATACTAATGCATGAAAATCCTAACCTCAAAAAAATCACCCGTTATAAAAATCATCGGCAGATAGCAATTTTGGGAAAAAGGAAAAAAGTTGTAGGTGATTTGCTTGAGGAACACCGGAGGAATGAATGTGAATGATTTCAAGAAAAAAGGGGAACTGCTGAAAATGCTTCGAAAATAAAAAACATTACTATATTCTTCGTTTTTTTCTAGTTTAATTTAGTTTAATGAATTTTTCAAGTGGGAAACAAATACCATTTAGAATGGAATGCTTTAAAAACTCATAGCTGTCTCCCGTCTATAAAGATATTCATGAGCAACAATCGCATAGAAGAAACAGAAAACTTTTTAATATCCACCTCCTGTGGAATTATCACAAATATGTGATCGTCTTCTAAAGGGCAACTTCAAGTAAGTGTCTGGGTTCTCTTCGTAAGAAATTGTATACCCATCTTGATCTGGCTGTAATCTATAAGACCTTCAGCCGAAGGTCAAGTTTAATTCCTACATCTGGGCAGGTGCTCAAAATAGAACCGTAACTATTCTACCATGATGAAATCTCTTACATCGTCGAATACCTATCAATTGCATGTCTCTCAATAAAATAAAATATTAAAGTGAAATAGGCAGTTGCATTCTTCCATGAATTTGAGCCCAGTTTCGGACGAACTGTAAAGAGTGGGTCATCTAGTGGTTTCTATTTAAATCGTAGGTTATTTTGACACTGACAGCTGTTTCCCCCTCAAAAACTTGACTGAAAGTCAGTATCATACCTCCACGGAACGAAAAATGAGTCGCTTTACGCTTGAACAACGTTGGGATATATTGGAAACTTATTTCCATAGTGAGTTCTGTGTATCCCAAAAAGTGCGTTTTTTTTAAAGAAGATTTGGCCGAAATGAAGCACCTACCGCGCCTGCTGTACGCAAGTTTGTGCAAAAAGTTCATGAGACTGGTATGCTAGTGGACAACACTAATGAATGTGGCTCCTGTAGCCGAGAGAATTCTGCACAAAGATCTCAGATTATTCGCTTACAAGGTCCAATTGGGCCTTAGAGCAGCTTGAATAGGATAACGATTTTGAGCGAAAAAATATCTTTTCTGGCGAGGCGCATTTTCATCTCGGAGGCTACGTCAACGAACAAAATTCATGACGTTGCTTTTTATGATCAGCTTTCTGCACCAGCCTTTTTAATTACTCCGTTGAAAAAATCACTTATCGAGATTTCCACAATGTCAATGTTCAGGAACTTGAAGATCGTACATGAGAAATTAACTGGGATGCTATGTTTTATATGCCATCATCAAATGATCAGATTGAATTTTTAACCCATAACATTTCTTATCTCTGCAATAGTCAATTTCCATTAAAAACAAAAATTCTTAAACCAAACAATAAACCGTGGTTCACTGGTAATATTAGAAATTTAATCCAACGGCGAGATGATGCTTATAAAAATTGAAAGCGGTATCGTTTGAACGAGCTGCGTCGTGCGTTTTGTTCGCTTCGTAATAAAGTTGTAGCTGAAATACATACATTCAAATCCCATCATTTCTTTCAACAGCTCAAAACATCTTTAAACGGACGTCAGCTTTGGAAAAACCTTCATAATATTGGGATAGGTAAGACAAAAATCAGACCAGCTGAGGATATCGATGGGGCAGATCTCCCAAGACAGTGTCGAAAACTCCTTTTCGTTTATTGATCATCGCGATGCCCCTGGCTTTGGTTTTTCCGCAGTAATAAGTACTGATCACGTCGAAAGTGTTCTTTCTATTAAGTCAAAGGCTGTTGGGCTCGATGATGTTCATCCTTCTTTCTTGTGTATGATTTTGCCAATTGTGTTGCCATATATAACCTTTGCTTTTAATACTATCTTGATGTCTGGCGTGTACCCGGACTTATGGAAAGTTGCCAAAATCATACCACTTCCTAAAAATGCCAAAAAAAGATGAATTTAGGCCTATCTCCATACTGCCATTTTTTTCAAAGGTCTTTGAAAGGATTGTGCAAAAACAAATAAATGCTTATCTCACTGTCAACTCATTGCTAAGTCCAAAGTAATATGGTTTTCGTAAAAAGCACGTTGTATTACTGCACTTTTGAATGTTACTGAAGACCTTAAGCAAGCATTGGATAAAGATGAGATTACTTTTTTGGTTTTGCTTGACTTTTCAAAGGGCTTTGATACTGTTAATCATGTCAATGTGTGTAGAAAACTTATGCAAAATTTCATTTTTGCTTCCGGTGCTGCAAAATTAATTTTTTCTTACCTGACTAACAGAAGCCAAGCAGTGCAAGTTGGAGATAGCTTATCTAATTTTTTGCCAAATGTTACTGGTGTACCTCAGGGATCCATTCTTGGACCCCTTTTGTTTTCAGTTTATGTGAATGACCTTCCATCTTCACTTGCAAATTGTTCCTCTCACATGTACGCTGATGACATTCAGCTGTATTTTAGCTGCCCATTGGGACTTATTGAGCATGGGGCATTTTGCATCAATGAGGACTTGGAGAAAGTGGTGAATTGGTCGGAATTGAATGGTCTTGTTCTAAACCTTAAAAAATCTAGGTGCCTTGTCACTTCAAGAAAATCTATTGATCTCACGTATTTCCCACCAATTGTCTTGAGCAATGTTCCAATCGAATACGTTTTAACAGCAAAAAATCTCGGAGTGACCTTCAACCGCTTTCTGATTTTGGATAACCATGTGACGATCGAGAATGAATCAAAACAATAATCTTGGTTGTAGGTTGGTTAGAGACTTACTTGCTCAAATTGGGGAAAAAGCGAATGAGGTGTCGAGTCCCAATCAAGAAGCAAACCCATCGTGGGAACATCAACTTTAAATAATTTACGTTGAGTTTGCAAATTGATGTTCCCACGACTAAGTTAATTTAGTTTTTCATGTTGGGAAGTTTGAATGGAAACTTTACACCACATACTCCTTCCCTTTTTTGAGAAGAAATCTTTATTTTATTTTATTTTATTAAATTTATTTTACAATGTTTTATAAATGTAGTATTTTTATTATTTTTTCGTTTGTATTTAAAAGGAATTAATTGTTGGCTTTTATTATAACAATAATAATACACGTTTGTTTAGGTGTATGTATTTTTAAATAAGTGCAAGTACATGTAGGTATTATATTTTTTAAATTACAATAATCATTTCAATATGTGCTTAATAAGAAAAATTCTCTTTTTTTTATGTTTAAATGCATTTTAGCTTTTTATTTGATAGTACTTACTATCTTAGTTTGTTATATGTACTATATTAATTCTTAGTAATATGTAGTATGCTGTTTTAAATATTCCTAGGTTTATCAATAGTTTTACTTCATTAATAAAATTTGCCTTTTGAATATGTACATTATGTACATAAATAAATGTGTCTTCAATGTAAATTTATATAAATATATATATATTTTTTTTTTTTTTTATATACATTTTTTAAAAAATATTGCTTCTATTATTATTTCAACAACTAAGCATTTTTAAATATTTGAACATTTTTGTTAAATCTTTTGTTTTTGGATATACAAAATATGCTTTACGATTTGCTTTTTTTTTTGTTATTTTTTTTTTTTTTTTTTTTAACATTATCTTATATTCTATTTCATATAAGTAGGTACATTCTTAATTTGATTTAAATTTTTTTTTTTTTTAATTTATTTGTTTTAATTTTTTCTTATACATATAAATATTACAAAGGATAATTTCAACAAATTTTATTTATTATTTTTGTTTTAATTTCCATTTCACCTCTCCTTTATTATTGGCAGATAAACAGTGTTGTTTCAAAATTTAAAACAAAATTCAAATAACTGTATGTGTTAAGTTTTTCTTTCACTTAGAATCACTAAAATTTTTAGATGTACCTATGAAAACAGATGAATACCAGACAGACAAACAAACAAAATCGAACCCCTTTTTTTTATTTCAACAAGTATCGGATGCAACCTCAAACACAGCATGTGAATCCCCAAGTTTTGGTTTCCTTCTGGGTCTTGGCCTTGGCCTTTGTAAAAATTGTGCATTCTTATGTTTTATTCGATAAAACATTATAAATAATAAAATAATGCTTGTGAGCAGCAAGAAGTTTAAAGCATAATGATTGTAATCATGAAGACTGGCCGTTACCGAAAATTCTTTAGAGTTTTCAAGAGCTTCACTTATATTGGCCTTAAGATTGTTGAACTCAGTATGGTTTACTTCAAAAACCTTAGGGGGTTCACGTATCTCTATTTCTGTGCCCTCTAAATCCCATGTACTTATATTAGTACTAGGAATAAAGGCGTTGTAAATAGTTTTATTATAATCAGGATGACCTTTAATTTGCATGGTTGGGAGTTTATACGCACAAGATGATCTAAATGTTAATACTCCACAACCTGACACAGTGTGACTACTGGATGTTTGATTACATATGAGATGTCCTGTTATATTATTTGTTACTGAAAAAATCCAAGAATTTGGATTCCAAAGTCTCTTCCAAAAGTTTTGTGGTGAATTTGAAATTACATTTAAGTTACATTCTTGAAGGTTAATTGATTTATGGTTTAGTAATGATACCTCGCAGTTACTGTGATTAGAAGTTTTGCTAAATGTAGGCATGTGGTTCTCGCAAAAATATTCGTTTGGTAAAAAGCTTTTACAAAGGTTAAACTCTATATCTGTAATCGGAAAATATTTATCCCGTGTCAAGGAAATCGCTAAATAAGGGGAAGATGTTTCTACCAAATAAACTAAGTTTTTATGGGAAAATGGCAAGGAAATGAGTCTAAAAAGTTGATAGTCTTCGAAATCTAGTAATGGCAACCGTATTTCAAAAACTACACTGTCTTCCATTACACGTCCTTTTATTGAGGCCATTTTGTAGTAATCTACTGCAGTTCCCTGAGGTAGCCTGAAGATTCCCGAAAGATGGCTTCTAATATAAAGTAGTTGTTCTGTCAATTGTTTTGGGGTAACTATTTGTGGGCTTATTTTTGCATGTTTCAAATCTAAAAGAACATCTAACAATATTCCCTGTAGTCGTTCAAAATTGGTTAGTATGAGTATTAAATACGAGACAAGGGAAGACAAATCACGCTCCTGCTCACTAATCATAAGCTGATCGGTTATATTTTTTTCGGTTGACTTTAGATAGTCGTTCAAAACTTCGAACTGGTGGTTTATTTGGACAGTTGTGCGCTTTAGAATGTTGGTAGTTGAGTCAGCTATAGAAATTTGTTTTTTCAGTAATTCTGAGAAATGTTTTTCGTTCGTTTGAATTTTAGTTATTTGTTCTTCTATATGGGTCGCATATTCGTTATCTAAAACTCCAAACAAACCGTGGGCTATGTTTCCAACAATGTCAAATGGAGAACGCCTTGCTCTTGGTCTCTCGTACTTTTCGGAATTGAAGGAATACAGTATAATGTTGTTTTCTTCTATAATATCTAGTCGATGTCGAATGGCTCCAGCTGTTGGCATGCAATGTCGCCGATGTAATTCTTCATTCGTACAAATTTTTTCCATACGACTTATGTATTTCTTCAGTTCTCCGAGCTCATGCCAATATGTTGACATGTTGTAATAAACGTAAATAGTCCAATGGCTACTTATTACTCTTACATTTCCAATGCTGTCAAAAAATACTCCTACAGCACAATCCAGCTGATGTACGCTTACTTTTTCATTCTCTTGTGCCATAATTAAGAATGATGGTAAGATGGTATAGTATAAGGATGTAAGCAAAAGTAATAATATGCCTTGATTTCGCCACATTTTCCGTAATGTATTTGAATTCGAATCTAGAAGAATTAAACAAAAATGGAAAACATGGCTTAAACCTTTTTTTTTTTTGTAAATTAGTTAAGTGTTTTCAAAAAAAAGGCTTGAGTCTATTGTTATGAACTTTTTCTAGTTTTGTCCCTCTTAATATAGTTGTATTAACATCGTTATGAATTTGTCTTACTTCAAAAGGTCCTGAGAACAAGGAATATAACTTGTTTTTTCTAGCCATGTCCTGAAGGAGAACTTTATCTCCTACCTTAAATGAATGTGGGTGAATTTTTTTATCATAATTCTCTTTCGATTTAGTCTTACTGTTTTCTAAATTTATTCTTGCTTGTTGATACGTCTTTTGTAATTTATGCCTTAAGTGAAAAAAATAGTTTTCGTCATCGTAAATGGGAGCAGGATGTTTTTTAATACCATTTGGTATCTCTGAGGTAAAACCAAATAACACATCCATCGGTGTTAGCTTTGTACTAGCATGAGGAGTGTTATTGTGGACAAACATGGCCTGACGAAGCCATGTATCCCAATCTGCTGGATTAGCACTCGAAAAGGATCGTAAGTATTCTATCAGAGGACCATGATTCCGTTCAAGTGCTCCATTAGTCTGCGGATGATAAGCAGTTGTTTCTAGTTTGTTTATTTTTAGAAATTTGCACAATTTTTTGAAAAGGTCGCTGCAAAAATTGGCCCCTCTATCAGTCAGAAGCTGCTTAGGAATTTTATATCTGCATATTATTTCATCAAAGAAAACCTTTGCGACGGTTTCAGCTTCGCCATTTGGCAGTGGATAGCAGTCCATGAACCTTGTGAGGTCATCAGCGAAAGTCAAAATATATTTGTTGCCTTGCACTGTTGTCGGCAGTGGACCCACTATGTCCATAAACACTTTGTCAAAAGGTTTTTTTGAGGTTACTGATATCATCATAGGCATAATAGTATGTTTTGTTTTTTTATTAACCTGGCATTTTTTGCAACCTTTAACGTATTTTTTTATTATTTCGAACATATTTTTCCATCTAAAATGCGGTCGTATACGGAGATATGTTTTAAGGACTCCTTGATGACCGCCTAATGGAGAGTCATGGTATTTTTGGAGAACCTTGTTAATTTTCTCCATGTCTTGTAAAATAACATATTTTCGACGTCCCTGATCATCTTCAACTGGCTCTTCATCGTCACTGATATTTTCATCACAAAAGGAGTCGTCGCTACTGTCGGGATTATTCGAGTTCTTTGATTTGTTAATTATACTATCATTTTGAAACTTGTTTGTAGTTTCTGTTGCTGTATTTTTCTTTGAGTTAATTTCATCAGTTGCCTTAATTTCTTGAGCCCTATGAACCTGAGCTCTAGTTACGACCCGAATATTTAGACTTTGTGCACTATGTGGACCCAAGCGACTAAGGGCATCAGCTACAACATTTTGTTTTCCTGGTTTGTGTTTGATAACAAAGTCATATTCCGCTAACTTGAATTTAAAATTTGTAATTCTTGTTGACTCATTGGTTATTTTGAAAAATTGAATTAAAGGTTTATGATCTGTATAAAGTGTAAATTTTCGGCCTAGCAGATAGCATCTAAAATTCTTTACTGCCCAAACCATAGCTAATGCTTCTCTTTCGATTGTAGAATACCGACGTTCTATTGGACTTAAAATTCTACTAGCAAAAGCAATGGGCATATCTAAGCCCTCTTTTTTCTGAGACAGAACAGCCCCTATTGTGGTTCCACTAGCGTCAGTGGAAAGGTCAAACTCCTTAGCAAAGTCTGGATATATCAGAACAGGTGGATTAGTTAATTTTTCTTTCAAAATATTAAAAGATTTTTCACATTCTGCATTCCAACAGAATTTTCTATCTTTACGTGTAATATCTCGTAGTGGCTTTTCATATTTGGAAAAATTTGGAATGCTCCTTCTATAGAAATTTACCATCCCTAAGAATGATTGGATTTCCTTAACATTTGTAGGGTACGGTATCTGATTGATGCTTTTTATTTTCTGGTCGTCTGGAAGGACTCCCATTTCAGTAATTTTATAACCTAAGAAAACAATCTCTCGTCGGAGAAAATGGCACTTTCGAGGTTGAAGTTGCAGATTGAATTTTTCTAAACGTTCTAAAATTGAAATCAGTTTGTTGTTATGATCATTTAAATTTTTACCGTACACAACAATGTCATCTAGGTATACAAAACATTTAACTCCTTGTAGACCACTAAGAATATGATTCATCAGGCGTTGAAAGGTAGCTGGTGCTCCTTTCAAACCAAATGGCATTCTGTTAAACTCATAATGCCCAGTACTTGTACTAAAAGCCGTTTTTGCTCTATCGACTTTATCTATAAGTACTTGATGATATCCGCTCGCTAGGTCTAATGTTGAAAAATATCTGCTGTTGCCTAACTGATCAAGAATATCGTCAATTCTAGGTAACGGAAAAGCGTCACCAATTGTTATATCATTGATTTTCCGAAAGTCTACGACTACTCTGTATTTTCGAATACCACTTTCGTCAGCTTTTTTAGGAACCACCAACAGCGGACTATTCCAAGGGCTTTTGCTATCGGTCACAATTTTATCTTTATACATTTGATCAATTTGATCATTTATTATTTGCCTATGTACCTCCGGTAACCGGTATTGTTTTGTATTTATAGGGACTTTGTTATTATCAGTTGGAATTTTGTGATAAATTGCAGTTGTATACGGAAGTTGTTCTCCTTCAAGATGAAAGATATTGGAAAATCGTTCACATATAGCTTGTATTGTAGCTCTTTCTTCGGGATTAAGATCTTCTCGGAAATTAAGTTCTTCAACCAATTTTTTGACTCGATTTTCATCGTTATTAACACTTGAAGATTGAGTATTAATAGAATAAATAGAATTTTGTGAACTTTCTGCATCATCCTTTGTTAATTTTCTTAGAATAAAACTTTTTAGTGGGACGAATTGAATGATGATATCTTTTAAGATTATTTCATCGGTGCTGATATTTGCTAAACTTATTACTATGGAACTGTTTTTTACTTGGCCAACGGATGACGCTAGGTAAATTTGTGGGCTTATTTCATGAGAGTGACACACTAGTTCAGTACCCTCAGCAATGTTGATTGGACATTTGAAAAATACTTCTTTGCGAGAAGGTATGGTAGTAGTGATTCTCGTAGTGACCACGTTATCAGTAATTTCTATTGGGTCTGCGGGTAGAGACGATTGAGATACTGATTCTGTTTGATAAGTAGATTGATCATTTTGAAAAGTGGACCCTTTGGGAGAATATGTGATTATTTTTTTTTGTAATTTCGTTGGATAAATAGAACCATCATCGTGCGAAGATGATTGAGAAACCGTGTAATTGGAATCTTTGATTCTTTCAGCAACTTCATCACCTTGCGAAGGTGATTTCGGAGAAGATTTAACAATGGGCAGATCGTTTTTTGGAACTTGTTTGTGTATAAATTTCAAAAGTCTATTTGGGCCCTCAATATTCGTATACTTAAATAATATATCCTGACCTAAAATACCATCACAATTCAAATTAGGAATTTTTTTGGTGGCATGTAGCTTACATCTGATAGGCGGTTCTAGTAAAATTTTTGCTTCAATAGAACCGAGTGTAGTGCCCTTTGAATAAATTCCATTTATGACGATGACGTCACTTTGATTTAAAATTGCATCTGTACTCAACGCGTCTTCGTTAATAATACTAATATCTGATCCCGTGTCCACTAAGAACTTCAATTTTTTATTTATACCTATATCAATTGGAACTTCAACTATACCGTTTTTAGAGTATTCATGGCATTTTTTGGATGCGTCGTCGGATGATTGAACAGTAATTTCTATCACCCGACAATTGTTTAGTTTTTTGGATTTGTGGAGTTAGTTTTTTCATCCCAACGTTTTTTCGTATAGCAATTTGAAATACTATGTCCCACCCTTAAACAGAAGTCACATTTTCGCTCATTGACTCTTGATTGATTATGATTTAGATTCGAATTTGTTGCCATGACAGATGGCCTTAAGTTTGCATTTTCATATATTCGGTTTGGTCTACTTTGACCTTTGCTGCAACTAACATTATTATGTCCGTACACCCGACAGTTTGAACAAAAGGGTGTGTTTTGTCTTTTTTTACAATTTTGATATGTGTGATTATATTTATTACAGAAGTTGCATTTGACCCTCTCATTGCTTGTAAAATATGAATTCGAATTCATATTGGAAGGATTCGCTATAAATTGTTGGTTTGAAAGGCTCTGATGCGTTTGCAACAAGGGATTTTGACATGGTTGTTGTTCCCCGCTGTTTTGTAGCCCTGTTGGAAAATAATTTGGATTTTGAAATGGCCAATGCACTGGATAATGATTTAAACAATTGGTCTCAAGCTCCAGCTTCAAAAGACTTTCACACAAGTTATTTACCGTTGTTTCCTTAGACATTAAAACATATTGTCTAATCATTGGGTTTGATACCCCTGACTTAATAGCATACGTTGCTGCTAGTTCAGAATCAGTAACCAGAGCTTTTGAATCTGCAGGAAATTGTTCCTGTGCAGCACTCTTACATTCGGCTACTAAATTCTTCACCCTCAATAGAAATGAACTTAAAGTTTCTATTGGAAATTGTCTACACTGTCGAAGATCGTTCGATAATTGAATATATGTTTTTCTGGGCAGAAAATGCCCTCGAAGTAATTTTTCAAACTCTTCGAAAGTTTTGAAGCTACAATTTTGCATAACCAAGTAAGCATTACCTCGCAATTTTGTGAGGATAAGGTGGCAGAAGGTTGATTCCTGCTCTTGTGTAATGCAAGCTTTAACCTGTCTGCAACAATTCAAAAATGCTTGTAGCTCTGAGACCAAATTTATTGTTTGTTCTCCATTGAATACCGGTATGAGATTAGAAATTAATTGTATCATAGCGCTTTGTTGAGTACTTGCTATAAAAGAATCGTCAGAACAAAATGTTTTGCTCCCATGATCTTCTGTTTGTTTGTGCTCGGTACTCATTTTAATAACAGAAATGCTGGCACTTGAACTAGAATCAGGGGAGTGAGAGTTATAGCTCTCAAAATATTCCAAATCTGATTTGAACAACTCTGTTTTTTCTGCCAAATTACAACTTTGTGAAGGGCTACTTTGATTTTCAAATCTTTCTACTAAATCTAATAATTTTTTATCTAATTTCTTATTATCTAACACTAATTTTCTTAACTTACTTGTCCTTCTATCGTGTCTCGTGGTAGCTTTTCCGGATCGTAATCTTCTTATGTCTAAAGATCTTCTCTCGTCTTCTTTTCCGGAGCTGTCTTCTTCTGATGTTTCCAAAAGTTGATTATGGATTTCAGCTCTATGTTGAACTATTGTTTGATTTAAGTCTTCTTCACTGGACATTTAATATTTTATACAAAATGTTTTGTTTGTTTTTTTTTTGTTTGTTTTAATGCACACATATATGTAGATGAATGATACCATTTACAAAATATATTTATTTTTATTTTCTAACTTTGTTCATAGGCATACGAGTATCATTGCACTGTTAGAGTTCGGCCCGAGTTATATGTTTTGTTTTTTTTTTTTTTTTTTTGTTGGTTTTTTTTTTCGGGGCGATCGAGAATGAAAGAAAAAAGAGAAAAAAAGTTTGGACTACTACTCAGCTACTTTTTTATATACTTTCGTTTTTTCCGGCTGCGCCAATTTGTGACGATCGAGAATGAATCAAAACAATAATCTTGGTTGTAGGTTGGTTAGAGACTTACTTGCTCAAATTGGGGAAAAAGCGAATGAGGTGTCGAGTCCCAATCAAGAAGCAAACCCATCGTGGGAACATCAACTTTAAATAATTTACGTTGAGTTTGCAAATTGATGTTCCCACGACTAAGTTAATTTAGTTTTTCATGTTGGGAAGTTTGAATGGAAACTTTACACCACAACCACATTAATGGACTTGTTGGCAAGGTATATGGCGCACTTCGTAAACTTTGGGTAACCCAGGCTATTACTCCAGTAAAAACGCGTTTTCTCCTTGCTAAGACTTTGATTATTCCTATCCTGATATATGGTTGTGAAATTTATTGTAATTGTAATTATATAAGCAGGCGTAAACTAAATGTCGCATTCAATTCTACCGTACGTTATGTATACGGACTAAGTAGATATGACAGGATATCCGGTTTTGCCTCGCGCATACTGAATATGCCATTTGAAAACTATATCAATTATCGAAGTTTAATTTTGTTCTCTGATATACTTCTTACACGCCAGCCACAATGGATCCTCGCACAGATCTCATCAGTTGATTGTCCCTCGCTGCTCATTCCTTACATCAGAGCGACAATTTTTCGTAAATTCTGTCCCTCTCTGGAACTCATTACCACGTAATATAAGAGAAAACCAAAATGCAACCAGCATAAAAAAAGTGCTAAAATTTCATTTTTCAATTTGAATTCAAACCTGAAGTTATATTAATTTGATTTTTTGTATCCTTTTAATTTTTAAATGTTTTCAATTTTATTAATTAAAGTAACCTTTTTGGCTCATTTGTATAAAATTAGCTAACTACTATCTTATAAGATTCTATATCTTACAGTTTGTTAAGCAATCACGAAAAATAAAATAAAATAAAAAATAAAAACTGCCGCATATCAGCATATTAATATCAGCCATCTTGGCGATGTCAGTTGGCCGCCTCGGAGCTGCGATTTGATCCCTCTGGACTTCATTTTGTGTGGAACTGTGAAGTACCGATCTTATGCCAACAATCCGGAAATCGATTCAAGCACTTAAGCTCAATATCATCCCAGCAATCTGTGAGCTACAGTCCGACACCATCAACAGGTCTTGGAAAATTTGAGTGATAGAATGCACTACTGTGAAGCCAGCCGAGGCAGCCGCTTGAACGACGACACGTTGTGTTCCATAATTAATGGGAAAGTTTGCTCTTACTAATACAGCCATAATACATTGACAAAATTTAATTTTTTTCATTTGATTGCATTTTTAAAAAGAAACTTGGCCCACCCCTCATACGAGTAGTTTAGAGATTCATTCTCTAGCCGCATTAAACGAATGTGGAATGCTTACGATGGCTCCAATTTTTCCTCGCATTTCGTTATTAAGAGTTTCAAAATAATTATTCATCGGTATCTAGTCTCAATCGTACACTATATTCCTAATACTCGCAACTTGTTTAATAATTTCAAGGTTATTCAAAATTCTGTTAGTGCACGATACAAAAAAATAAGGAACACTATCAAGTATTATACGGTCTTAAATTTTAAAATAAACCATTCAATAAGTATAAGAAATAGATGTGTATCTTTGTATTTAAAATAAAATCGTACAAAAGCAATAACCATTAAGAAAATTATGTTAAGTTAAATTTATTTCAACAGTAGGAATTTAAATGCCTTTATCAAAATAACATTTTCTTAATATTTTACGATTAAATTAATGAATATACTCTCACCTACATATGCACATAGCTGCAACATACAAAATAGTGAGAGTTTCACAGACCTTATCACGTTTCCTTATCTAGGGTTCAAGTTTCGAGTTCATGGTCGATTCGATGGGTATGTTTTTTTATTTATGTGAAATTACCATCAGTAATAAAAAAAGTATTGATAATTCCCAAAAATATCAAGAGTTCCGCTCAAATTGTATCGTCAAGTCAAAAACCAATACTGTAAAATTAATCTGAAGATCCGTCGAAGGTCATTGCTGCTTTCATTCAGCTGTTCGTTGTTCACTTCGTTGGCCCCTTCTCAGCTTTATGCAATGAGTTAAAACCTAATAGACGTTCCTGTTTTCGATGTGGTTCATTATTGATAAGGAAACTGACTAAAACCAGCACCTAGAAACTCAAATCCAATTGCTCTTGATGATGAGTTTCGTGATGCAACAAATTTGTATTGAAAGATGGCGCAACGAATGATATAAAATTTGCGAACTTAATAAGCTATGTTTAACTAGTGTGTTCTATGGGTCTAAGAAACATTTTTGTTTTTTAATGTTGTTTGTTTACTATTTAATCAAACAGAGAATGCATTTAAATATATTTCATTAATATTACTACATAGATACAATTTATTAAGTACCACTCAGGTTACCTACAATAAATAATAATTGATGCTTAAATACTCGTATATAACTATTATTAGAGTGAATCATACGAGGGCATTCGAATATTCCAATGCAAACGATGAATTATAAGTCTTGTAAAATCTTTTTGTATCTTTTCAACCCTTTCCGAGGAAGTTTTATAAAAATGGTTCCATATTGAAGATCAGTGAACTCCTTAGAATTTCCCGATATAAAACCCAGCATGGAGTTAACTTTAGCTGCTTTGTAATCTATGTGAAGGTTAAAGCTTAATTTTTGATCAAATATGACGCTAACATCTTTTTTATCAGAAATTCTAGTAAGAGGTGTATCATTAATTTTATAAGTGTAAAACATAGGAGACTGGTTACGATAGAAAGACATATCTTGGCATTTCGACACATTAAGACAAAGACAATTTGGGAATTAATTCGACGGTAGATTTTTTATTCATAGGCGAACAAAAGTTGACTGGAAAACCGAATGTGGGTGAAATGTCATTAATGAGAATAAAAAAAGGAGAGGACTTAGGTGGCTTCCTAGTGGAAGACCGGAGGAAACATACTTGTGTATACTCCCATACACAAGTATGACTGGAACCATTTCAGAAGATTAGAATGGCTTTAACTTGTAAATCAAAATATGGCGGTTGACTCTGTTGAAGGCTTTGGCAAAATTTGTGGAGATTACATCACATTGAGATTGAGATCCACTTTCTAGAAAATGAACATCACTGTTGCAGAAAATCATAACATTTGTTGTGGTAGATTTCCCAGTAACGAAACCGTGCTGATGAGGTGATATTGGTTTTTTTTTTTAAAGAAGCGGTATTTTTTGTAAACAATTTTTTCAAAAATCTTAGGAATGACAGAAAGTTTGCAGATTATTAGTTACTTCGTGCTTTGGATTAGCCTTATGGACTAGAATTATGAAAGACATTTTCGAATATTTTAAAAATACACCTGAATCGAGTGAAGCATTAAATAAAAGTGTTAATGGAAATAAAAGAGCACTAGCACTTTGTTTTAGGAAAAAATTGAGATGTAGTTGCTATAACCATTGTATGAATTTTACTTTATTGCTGGGTCGTAATTAATGACTTAGTTAACGACTATTTAATATTAAATTATGTATTAAATCAAATGCAATTGTTATACCGAACATTTTACTACATTCCGATTTAAATATAATACAAATTTCCAACGAAGTCTTGCAGTACGTGGATAGTTCTTCCAAAGGTTAAGATAAAGATATTTTCAGTTTTTGTAGTCTCTGTCAAAAGCCATCAAGCATAATATATAATATAACCTAAACATTAAGCTTGGTGTCTTTCTCTCTGGTACCGAAAAAAAACCTTCAGCTCAATGTCAGCAAATGCCACAGGTTAAGGTTTTCACGCAAACGGGGTGCTTCAACTCCAAACAAGAATATCGGATTGAAGTCAGTAGCAGTGAATTTCGAGAAAGTCAGTGAAGCACATACATATTATTATTATATTATTAGTATATTTTGATTCAAATAAATCAAAAGAATTTGCTTGTATCTGCCTCTTCGTTTCCTTGAACACCCACGTGGCCAGGTACCCAGTGAAGTGTGACCCTGTTCTGTTTTCCAAGTTCATTTAGACTGCTTATGCAATCCCACACCTGATGGCATATGAGCTTATGAGGTTAGTGCCTCTTGAATCTGACATGATGACAATGTTCTTATTACGATAGTTCTTTTCAAGATTTCGATTCATGCATTTGCCTATGGCATTTATCTCCGCTTGGAAGATGCTGTTAGACTGCCCCATCGGTATGGAGAATTTGGTTCTAGGCCCAAAGATTCCTGGACCAGTCCTTTCGCTTGTTCTCGATCCATCAGTCCACCACTCGATGGTATTTGTTTCGAGGATGTACTTTGTTTCTTTTTCTTCCCCTACCCAATCTTTTTTGTTGCTTAGCTCTGTAATGATGTTTATCTCGGAATTATATATTTCCATCATACCATCTCTTTGGATGTTAAGAAGATTTGTTATATTTATTTATTTTTTACTTTGTTCTAGGATTTTGCGTTTGCAGCCCGCAAGTCTCTTGCAAATCATTAGGTCTTTTGTGGCTTTCCCGACTATAGCTCCTAGGTGTTTGCTCTAGAGGAGTTCACTGTCTAGTGTAATTATTAGATATTTTATATTTGCGGTTCAATTACTTCACCAGCTAACTGAGTAGGTTTCATACGTGGCAGAAGTCTTTGATTGGTAACTCGTATGGAGGGGTTTTTTGATAGTCTTACAGAGTAAATTGTTAGTTATCTTTGGATAATATCCCGAAGAGTTTCTTCAGACTTACCTACTGCAATGATAGCGATATCATCAGCAAAACCAATGTAGCATATACTTTAGGAGCTTAGGTTTCCTAACAATTCATCCACTACAAGACTCCACAACAAGGGTGATAATACCCCAGCCTGAGGACAGCCTCTTGTTGTGATAATTTTGTTTACATTTTGTCCTGTGCCCCTATATTTCTAGTTCTTTTATCCATCAAGTTATCGTGATGGGTACGCATTTCGTAACAAGAGCATTGCCTACATCCTCGTGGGATGTGTTGTCGAAGGCTTCCTCTATGTCTAAGAACGCAACTAACGCTGTTTCCTTTACATTTGTTTACCTTATCTCCGGTTTATTTCTACTTTCCTCCCCTCTTTTATTCACTATATAGCTCATCCACAATAAACTCCCATGTGTGTCAAAACCTTACTACTTGTGGGATTAACTTACACGGATATGTTCGAAAGATTTGTATTTCGTTTTTGAGCTGGAGTTGAAATTCTCAAGAAAATGCAGATCGAGTTGAAATATTCATGAAAATGCAAATCGAGTTGATTTAGAGTTTTTCTCACTATTGAATTTGCAATAACACTTTAGAGCTTTACACAGCTAACTTAATATATCTTTATCCTGCAATCTACTCAATATGTTCTAGTATCCCTTATTTTACTATTGTATTTCTTGAACTCTTACATTTGCTTTATACTAAATTCTTTTGAGTTTTGGAGAAGGAAAAAACACGATATTCAATATAGCGACATTTTGTCAGTTGTCATATAAATTCAGCATAATCCCGCATTTACACGACATTTCTGAACGAATGTCAGTGTACTGATAAAATATCGAAAATCGAAACTATTCGCCTTCGTGTAAATTGATTCATTTGAGATAATAAATAAATAAATGGAAGTCTCAGTAGTGTAAAAATTATGGTATGGATTACAATTTTGCATTAGAAAAATTAAACTTTACATTTTACCGTTAGCCAATACAAAATAATAACAACAATATAAAGGGTGTTCAGCGAAATTTGTGAACTTGCGAGAACAAATCATTTAGTTCAATGAAATCTGCTTCTAGAGCCTGAATTTCTTGGCGATTGTTGCTATAAGGTTTCGACAGGTAACCTTATTAAAAGGTAG
Organism: Chrysotoxum bicinctum; assembly: GCA_911387755.1. Taxonomy (NCBI): domain Eukaryota; kingdom Metazoa; phylum Arthropoda; class Insecta; order Diptera; family Syrphidae; genus Chrysotoxum; species Chrysotoxum bicinctum. The sequence goes on from OU426989.1 coordinate 98,452,819, forward strand.
AACGGTGTAAGATCCTGAGACCTGTCCTAGGTAAATTTATATTTATATTTTAAAATGGAATACATTTCTAATGGCATTTGTGTCATTATATTTATCTAATTATGTAAGTGAATTTGCTATTATGTATTTCAAAAAAAAACATCTTCATCTTTTATCTACATAATTTTAAGTAGGGCAATATGAACTTTATTTATTTATTGAAATTTTGATTTGTGTTAAGCAATAAGGTGTATACAAATTGATAAATTTCACTTTTCCTTTCAATTATATTTTTCCACGTTGTTCGGTTTAATATATCTTTTATGACTAAAGTTTATGTTGAAATAAATTAAACAATGACAGATTCGCATACTTGATTTCATATAAGAAAATAAAATCAATTTTTTGTTTCATTTAAATAGTTTTCCAAAATCAGGGGTGGAATCGCGTAAGATGATAGTTGATTATTAATTTGTTGATTGTCGTTTTTGACTATAGCTGTCTCTATCATATCAATTAAGAATTATAGAGAGAGCGATGGTCAAAACGACAATCAACAAATTGATAATCAACTATCACCTTACGCGATTCCACACCAGCATTTCGACAGTTCTTTGTGCTTTCCCACTCTAACGAATCACAGCACTATAAAGTAATGCTCTTCTCTTGTCTATGATAAATGCATATTTTGACTCTTAAATCCGCAAATAAAGCATGAAAATAGCCCTCAAGTTTTTATTTAATAATAAACTTAAACAATTCCCGCTCAACCCTCTTTACAAACTCAATTATGTCAAAAATTGATATTATATCAAATACCAAAAGTTACACCGTTTTCCGAATTTGCACCAATAGCGCTAGTTCCGTAGTTCTGGCAGTCCATGTACTCGTATAATAAGTCAATGGCTGTACATAACGCTTTCCACCTTAACACACGTATTTTTGGACCATGTCCTGTAAAAACGATTTGAAATAATCAACTATTTTGTTGTATTTACTTATTTCTAGTAAAATAATTATTTCGAAACGAGTCCAAACACATTTTGCTTGTTCATTTTCCATTATTACTTATGTTTAGGATACTCTTAGGCCGGTATTCACCGAGCGCTCCTAACTTAAGAAGCTCATAAACCTATTCACCAAGCAATATTAGTGAAGATCTACGAGCGCTCTTAATGGCCAAATCACAATCTCGCGTTCGTCGGTCCGGCGTTAAATGGGCGTTTGATCGTATATACGATTTTGTGTGTCAAAAAGCGCGACCGTAGTATTTGTAAAACGAAATTTAGCTTCAAACCTCGAGCGTTGACTGACATTTCCATGACATCTTTGATAAGTACCTACTTAATTGTTATGTTCCAATGAATTTTGTTACTGTTTATTAATTTACAAGGTATATAATATTGCGTATTTTAAATTTTGGGCATTTAAAATAGTTAATTTGTGAAGCTATTTTCTTAAACAAGAGATGGATATGGCCGATATGGATGATCTTGATGACCTCCTTGACTTTTCCTTGTTCGGTGTTGTGAGCTATGCTGGGTATGAGGCATTTAAAAACGACGAAAAAAGAGTAGAAAGGCAGCGATGGGTTCGGGAGCTCAATTTAAGCAGAGACACTGATGGATTCTTTGCTCTTAATTATGATGCAATGCAAAAGCATGATCCAGAACATTTTTTTAAAATAACCTGAATGAAACCGGCGACATTCGATTTAATTATTTATAAAAAAAGAACTTCAATTACTTACTTCTTATTTCACTTCAATTTTCAACTTTCAAAACAAAAAATACAAAATACGGCCGACAATGAACTGTCAAACGCCCGACCGAATAGAAAATAGATCTACTTTTGCTTTGGCCTGGCGTTGGTCTGACGTTTACGATATTACGATATAAAGCGGTCGCAACGCCGGAGGTAACATTTCAGATTGCCTCATAAGAGTCTATTGTTTTTATTCAAAATGAAAACGCCCGACCGACCAAACGCGAGATTGTGGTTTGGCTATAAAAGTTAGGAGTGGTCCCGACCAGTCCTAACTTACGAGCGCTCTCTTCGAAAGTTTGTTCGCTTGTGTGTGTGCCACGCACGCATTTGACTCGAATCCATGTGAGCAATGCCAAGTAGAAGAGTATCTATTTGCTGTCAAGACCAACATTCCACAACATTTCACAGTTTGGGTATGCCTGAACAAGAGAGAGTGGCTCTCATTTTCGAACTTCGAAAAACACTTGCGAGTGATTGGTGAATACCCCACAGAAATTTCAAGTTAAGAGCCTCGTAAAGTTAAGAGCCGTTTAGGAGCGCTCGGTGAATACGAGCCTAAGGCCGGTATTCACCGAGCGCTCATAACTTAAGAAGCTCATAAACGTATTCACCAAGCAATATTAGTGAAGATCTACGAGCGCTCTTAAAAGTTAGGAGTGGTCCCGACCACTCCTAACTTACGAGCGCTCTCTTCGAAAATTTGTTCGCTTGTGCGTGTGTCACGCACGCATTTGACTCGAATCCATGTGAGCAATGCCAAGTAGAAGAGTATCCATTTGCTGTCAAGACCAACATTACACAACATTTCACAGTTTGGGTATGCCTGAACAAGAGAGAGTGGCTCTCATTTTCGAACTTCGAAAAACACTTGCGAGTGGTTGGTGAATACCGCACAGAAATTTCAAGTTAAGAGCCTCGTAAAGTTAAGAGCCATTTAGGAGCGCTCGGTGAATACGAACCTTAATGTAATGATCAAAAAATTATTTAGTGAATTTATTAAGATTAATGGGATCAAAAACACTAGTTAACAACTAAAACCGAATAACAACATAAAAAATTGTGTCCACGAACTATTTCGGTCCTTTTTAGGCTAGGCGCGCACATTCAATTTTTAGTTGCACAACTGTTTGGTTGCTTATAGAAAACAGATGAACTATTTGGTTAAATTTCAGCGCAGGTGCATATAATTATATGTTACACAAAATAGCGAACTCATTTTAGGCAATCGTTTGGTTTGTGTCAAAACACAAACCTTTTAGTTGCTCGAACCAAGCAGTTGCGAAACTAAAAATTGAATGTGCGCGCCTAGCCTTACACGCCATGTCAGCAAACTACTGCGATTCCCAGAGTTCGCACTGCTGCCGGCCGTGTCGGCACTTATTCATTTCACACAACCCAAAAACCTTATCGACAATATGCTTCGATGAAGTAGTTCGTGGCTTCTGTTAGGAGTAAGTGGACTCCGCTGCGTAACGTAAAGTTTGTTTGACTTATGTTTAAACAGGGATGTTGCTTTTTACACTTATATTCAAACAGAGATGTTATCTGATAGAAAATAGACTCTTTTTACACGAATCCGATTTTAATCACTGTTTCTCTTTTGGTTTAATTTCGAGTGCATCAGTGCTTTTAAACACAGCGATTTTTAATGTAAGTTAACTTTGTTCATGCAAAAAGGACACATCTTTTCGCACTCCTTACTCTACTCAGCTAAGTGAATTTTACTGAGCGAACGCCAAATATAAAAAAAGAAAACCACAAAGAAGAATGAACGATAACTCCGCCTTTTTCTCAAACTCAGCAATTGCTTTTAAAGCTAGATATACATTGTTCAAATGCATGATAAGCACGCGTGTAAGTGTATTATTGAAAAAGCCGCACATAAGATCGGATGTAGGCTTGAAGAAAAATCCAAATCCTTTCAATCTAGCGTACTACATAGAAATATTGTATATGCAAGATTGATGTTTGATGATGCATTTATTGGTTCATTTGCGTATAGTACGTCGAAGAGATGAGAACACATCACAGCATGCATAATCAGCACTGATTAAAATATTAAAACAGCAAACGAAAATTATATGATGAAATGGACAGACAAAATAAAACAAATTACTCGGATAAAATTTAAAAAAATCTCGAAGAAATTCGTAAAAACACAATTTTACAGAAAAAAAAACTCACAAAGGGCAACGTCCTCTTGCCACTGAAATAATAGACTTGCACGTGCTTGTCATGCATTTGAACAATGTATATCTGGCTTAACGCCGCCAACAAATATACTTATCATGCAGCGAAAATGTCAAAACTTTTTTTTTTGACAAGCCACTAGATAGAGAGTTCATCTTATCAAAATCAAACCAATCCTTTAATTTTTTGTTTAGGTTTCTGTACTTTATCTTACTCCCTTCGTCAGAGATTTATAAACTGATTGACATCATTTCCACCTTGTAATGGAATTATAATTGGCAAAACCTAATTTTTTTAATCCATTGAAGTTCGTAGTCATCATTCAGTTCATGGCTTGAGAGATGGAGAACGATCTATATTTTGATATATATTGAATGCCAAAAGTATACTTTGATATAATAAAGAATATTTAATTCGATAATTAAAATAATTATATGGTATGACAGATATAAGGGACAAATTAAATTTTGACGTATTGAGAATATTTCGTTGTAGATTTCAACTGATTGCCCTGAACAACATTTTAAATGTCTTTTGAACCATTTTTTTAAGTTTTTGATTTTTTCGTAAACGGTACAACCGATTTTGATCGTTTTTTTATGCTAAAGCTCCTCAAAAGTTTTAGTATTATTTTTTTTTTGTATTTAGAAACAAAATTCCAAATTGTTTTTGGAAAGACAAAGATGCAAAATTTTAGTCGAATTAGTACGATATTAAAGCTGTTTTACAATGAAACTTGGTTAAAACGACGATTTTACAAATACATAAGACCAAGTTCGTGTGACCCAATCGTATATTTTATTTAATTTCAACTCTGAAAATACATTTTTGGGAGCATACAATAAAATTTAATTGTCCATCACTAACGTGAAGTGGATTTATTTAAAAAACATTGAATGAACCCACTATGAAATCTTTCGTTAGGGGATTGAATTTAGTTCTAGCCAGCAATGGAAAGTAATAAAATCGAGTTTGCAGTACTCAAAGTTTCCAATGTAAACACGATGTCGTAAGTACGCAATATTTCCAATGTAAACATGTAACCGTAACGTGTAACCGTAACGGGTTACAAGTTTTACCCACGTTTTCGATTCACTCTACCGCGCGCCGGGAAAGATGTTTACACATCAAAAAATATTTGTTTCGTAAATTGCGGAGCGATCACACTTTGGAGAAAATTAATACTAACGAACACATCCTCAAGCATGCCAACATATATTTTTTCGGACACCATCTACGTTTCAATATCCGAAACTTCATCTCCACTAAAATATTCTCTTCCATCACTAACTTATTTTTTTTCAATCATCGTTTGTTGTTGTTTTCCATGTCAAATTTTGCAATACAGCGTATTCACTTACCAATAAAACACGGCTAATGTCAAAATAGATATTACCACTTGAATAACTTGCAGTTCTTATCCCCCGCATGGCGAAATTTTTCGAGTTCTCTAACAATAGTAATTGTACATTATGATAACAAATAAATTTCTTCATTTAATTTTGTTGCCGGTGGATGTGACGGAACGCTTGTAAATACTGGCTCAAAAGGTGGTTTATTACACCATTGATGGAAGAAACCTTACAAAAACCTTTATAATGGAACATGTGCTTGCTTCAGTGTACCTAATTAGCTGCCAAACTGACATCTACACTATTTAACTTTTCTTACAACAGATCCCTTGGGTTCTCTGAACCTATTGCCAAAAAGTTGGAATTCGGTAATAAGGCGAACCTTGAAAACTTTGTTCCAATAGTAACGGCAAAAAAGACCTTAGATGTGACCAAAAATACCTGCATAATATATGCCAAGGCGTAGCCAGTATCTACGGGATTATGAGGCTTTATTTAGGGTCTAAAAATGTATCTGAGAATTCAGTGATTTTGGTTGGTTTTGTTGGTCGATTTTATGCTCAAGTATCATTTTCTATCAAGTCATCCTTCCTGCAAAGATGAACTTCCTATCACTCAGACGATTGATGAAAGCATGAGCAAAAGCAAATCAGGATAGGCCTCGGAAGTTTTCAGTTCCAAAAATGAATTTTAAGGCCAATGATTATGTGGATTTAATCAACTTGTACATAGGATGCCTTTTGCCCAGCAAATTCTTAACCGATGACCTAATTTTGAGTTTCGGTATCAGCGGGGAAAACGATAGTATAAACTTACGTCGGTTTCCATGTCACACTAAAGAGCGATGCGTTAATCTGGATACCGAGGCTAGAATCACCTCTAGAAAAATGATGCCTTCGAGCACAAGGAAATGTTTCACTATAGAATCTGCAATTTAGTAAAATAGCACTGGAATTCTTGGTTGGTTGGCTTGGATATTTTGGAAAGCATTTAGCTTTATGTAGTGAGTTCTGGGTGGTTTTGTAAAATAAATCAGTCACGTTTATAAATTTTCAATGAACCCTTAAGGTATTTTTTGATCGAGCTGAATTTTGGTGTTCCCTCTTTTGATGCGTAATGTTACCAATGCCCGCTATTCAAAGGGTGGGCCATCTAGTGGTTTCCTTTTAAATCATAGGTTATTTTGACACTGACAGCTGTTTCCCGCTCGAATTCTCGACAGAAAGTGAATATTTCACCTCCGCGGAACGAAATGAGTCGCTTTACGCTTGAAAAACGTTGGGCAATCTTGAAAACTTATTTACAAAGTAAGTGCTTTGTATTCCAAAAAGTGAGTTTTTTGAAAAGAAGTTTTGGCTGAAATGAAGCACCCACCACGCCTGCAGTACGCAAAGTTGTGCAAAAAGTTCATGTGACTGGTATGCTAGTGGACAACACTCATGAATGTGGCTCCTGTAGCCGAGGGAATTCTGCACAAATATCTCGGAATGTTCTCTTACAAGGTCCAATTGATTCAGCAATTGAAGGCACACGACCATCCGGTTCGTTATCGCTTCGCAGTTTGGGCCTTAGAGCAGCTTGAATTGTACAACGATTTTTGGCGAAAAATTATGTTTTCTGACAAGGGGTATTTTCATCTCGGAGGCTGCGTTAACAAAAAAATTTGCCGCACTTGTGGCCTGGAAGATACTCACGTTATTGTCCAGAAGGCAATGCATCCACAGGATGTGATAGTTTGGTGTGGATTGTGGAGTGGTGGCATCATTGGACCATTTTTCTTCGAAAATGAGGCTGGGAACAACGTTTCGGTCAACGGTGGGCGTTATAGAGCCATGTTAACCAACTTTTTTTTTACTGAAATTGGAGACAAGGATTTGGACAACCTCTGGTTCATTCAGAATGGCACGCCATGCCACACAGTCCATGCCACAATTGATTTTTTGCGCACAAAGTTCCCAAATCGTATTAGCACCCGTCTTGGCTAAGTAAATTGGCCGCCTCGGAGCTGCGTTTTGATCCGTTTGGACTTTGATTGACAGAGTGACAGAATGTGCTGCTACGGAGCCAGACAAGGGTGCCACATAATCAACGTTGTATTCCATAAATAATGGGAATGTTTGTTCTTGCTAATAGAGCCATAATATATGGACAAAATTTAATTTTGTTCATTTTATTGCATTTTTAAAAAGAAACCTGTATTTGGCCCACCCTGTATAAGACGAAATTCAAAAAAAAAAAAAAAACAATATTATAGTTTCACTCCACCCTAGTGCTCATTAAGGTTCACACAGTCCCCATATTATATTGTTAATTTAAATTTATTGCTCAAGAGTTCCAAAGGAAAACACTTATACATATGAAAAAAAAAAGTTTTTTGTAGAAAACTCAATCTACAAATTGAGTATACACTTTACTTTGAAAACTTCGTCGTTGAAGAATAAATGCTTAAAAAGGATTTTTGGATAAATTTTTAATATAATTATACATATTTTATTAAATTCAAAACTCTTAGGAAGGAAATGCAATTTTTTTCTTGTACAAACTGTGCTTGAAATTGAAATTCTTATTCGATCTAGGATAACCTTTAACAGGAGCACGATTTCGTAACGGACTTGAATCGATGTAAGTATGCACATTACAAATAAAAACGAATTTTTCAATGTGATATTCAAAGATAAGATTTTAAAAAAAATAAAATCATGCTGATAAATTACAAAAGCTTATTAATTTTTAAAAATTGTTAAATGAAAATTCGAATACATATTTATCTATTTTTACTTTTATGAGCTCGGGAATTGTCCCTTCTAAATCCGAAAACATACCAGAAGGATATTAAATGCCAAGTTTTAACTAATCTCCCTTATTCAAAATCAATTTATTTATTTTTTAAATTAAAACATAATCGACCTTGAAAAACTATTCACTCTGAGAGATTTTTTTCCATCTGCATTTGATTTTTCTTAAAAAATTAGACTTTTGTTTTCGAAATTTCGTCCTAGAACCGCGGCACTTTTTGTATTTTATATACTCGTATTTACATATTTTGAATTTTCCAACAAACAATGGGAGCACTTATTAAGCGCAATGATTTCGATAGAAGGAATTTTAAAATTTATTAATGAGCTATTCAGCTTAACCACATTATGAAATTTATGTTTTTCTTTACTTACCTCCTTTTTGTACCTGTTGTATCAGCTCCCTAGGACCTGGTCCTTTTAGTGTTTTTGAAAACTTTATCATACGCACAAAATCCCTTGCTTTTGGCCATAATTTAATTAAATAAATACCGACTAACGCCAGGAAAATTAAAATAACACTCATTTTATTACTCAAAAAACTGTTTTTTTTTTTTAAACTAAAATACTTTAACCGAATTCCAACCGAAAACTTTCTAAGCAAATGACATCTCTCAGCTGTTCTGTGGAATGATAACACCAAATAAAATCAAACTCAGCTACATTTATATCGCATTATCAATTTGAGGAAAAAGCTTTAATTCAGCGAAAGTTTTTTCTTGCAACATCAAAGCAACCTTTGCGCGACTTTAGTTGACATTTGTACTGTCGATCCCTGTCTGTGTTTACTAGTTAAAGAAGCCAAAGTTTGTTTTTCAAAATTATTTATTATGCACCCAAATATTTGTTTTGAACTTAATTTATATAATCAACGCAAATGTTTATTAAAAAAAAAATATTAAAATAATTAGCCAAACAATGTACTTGATATTTTAATTAAATAAAACGTAAATGTGCAGTAATCACGTAATTCTGTTGGTCTGTTAGTAGGTACCTACACCTACATATGTACGTATAAGTGTAGATACAAACTGATCTTCACAATAAACTCGGCACGTTTTGGATTTTTTGTTGGCAGTTTTTAGGAGCAAAAATGTTGTAGTCGACACTTTTCCAAGAGTGACTTATATTTTATAAAATAAGTGTAATTTTTTTTTTTGACATTCTCCTTAAAGGCTCAAAGGAATGTGTAATAATTTTGATTCCAGTAAGTTCTAGTATACCAAAATTCTCCCAAAAATATATATTTTAGTTTTTAAATTCTTAGCCACTTGGGCTTTAAAATCAAGTTCGTCCAACCAAGTCGTACATTTAAATAAATCTCAAATCGACTGCAAAACAAAATGCGAACTTTGATTTCAATTAAGTTGATAAAGCCTAGATTGCAGTTCGAGTGCGAAAATTGTATGCTTATGTACATAGCTTGATAAAATATTCGGGGTTTGTTTTTAATTGTATTATACGAGGGTGAGCTGATATGTTCCGGGCCTAATAATAAAAACATTGTTCTTTTTTTTAAATCTACGTTCGGGTTTGTTTCTCTATCAAAAAATACAAATATACGAGTAGTTGCTATCGCTCTTCAAATTTGTTTTCATTATCATCTTTATAATGCGAATTTAGTTTTCAGAGGTGTACTCGTAGGTATGGATTTAAGTCTTATCTAAAATTCATCAATTCTTGAAGTAATTTTCTGATTTAACTCTTGTTAAGGAAATGGTGTTCTTTCATGTCAAAAAATAAATATTTTAAATATTACTGCTTGTAGCTCCAATATGCTAATACCAATAATTTTTGACCTGGAAACCTTCTGTTTTGATTTAAAAGGCGTTATATCCTTTTTACATTCTCGCGTTCGTCAAACATTTTTCATTTTCCTTAAACTTTTTAAATTAACTGGATAAACATGCCAGTACCATTTATGTAACTTGCTGGCGCCATTCTGTATATCAGGCCCAGTAGTTATCAGCCCACTCTCGTATACTTAAATATTGTAGAATTTTATTGAACAATGCTTATACAAGGTTTTAGTTCCGTACAGTAAAACCAGGTTTGACATCACGCAGTAATTTTTTAAAGGCTGGACTTAAGGTTAAGGTGCTGCAACCGCTCGCGGAGAAGCAAGGCGTATATAGTACCTTTCTATATATAACCTATAGTATTATCATGGAGCGTGATTTTGTGGTACCTATACGCTATCCTGGTGGTGACGCTGAAATTAGAGCACGATTTCACAGTGGAAAGTAGGATAAGATACAAAACAAGTAGTTAAAATGAGAATACGAGTATTTTATTATTAAATTTAGCAGAGACATATCTAACAAGTACAAGTAACAAGTATCCTCACAAGATACAGTACCATTAAAAAAATAAAATGCATGACTGGATCGCACGAACTTGCTCTTATGTAAAAGTACCTTGGAATTTAAAATACATTTTATAAATATAAAACATGGATTTAATGAGATAAAACTGTTCAAATGTATGGAATTGCCGTCTTTGTTATTCCTTAAAAATTTTTAAGAACAAAATTTGGGATACCAAATTTTAATTATTTAGTAGTATAGCTTTTAGAAATAGTTTCAACAAATAATCGTATCTAATTTTTTTATCAAAATCGTTAGATCCATTTTCGAGATAAATATGATTATGCATTACGGGTGTATGGGGGTACCGCTAGTCTTGGAGCTAAAAAAAATTTCAATTTCTCCTCTAATGAATCACCGAAGACTCTTAACTACCGTACCTATAACTAACTATTAACTATAGTACCTATATCGCAAGTAAAAAAGTTTTCAGGTGGCACCGGCTGGGACTCGATCGCCAGAATTTGGGTGTGACAGTCCTACGAACTAACCATTACACTAACTAATCAATACCTCTTACAGGCAGAACTTTGTGTTTAATTATTCTTCAGTCTTTGTAAAGCACAAAGAAATATTTAGCGTATTCCCCTAGCAACGCTTCCCACCATTTCAAATCTTTTAATATTTAAATAAATTTCTTAGCATTAGTCTTTTCATATTTTTGGAAACTTTACCCTCTATCCCTCTATCTTTTAAACACATATTATAGGGAGTCGGACATCAAATTTAAGTAATTTTTTTTCCCTAAGCACTTTGACTCTCAGACCGATTGAAATAAAAATAAATCCTTTTTTTAAATAAATGAGGCAACATTTTAGTTATATATTTTAGACTTTGAGGAACAATCACAATGAATAAATATTCAGAAAATTTATTTACATATTTCATCGCAGTTCATTAGGGTAATGCTACAATTTGCGTTTGGCCAGACCAGGGCCTCGACCAACAAGCCAAATCGGTTCCTGAATAGCTGTCTCCTGTTTCGCACCTCAAGTTGGTTAAGGAGTCACGGTTTTCCTCCCTCGGAATTAGATTCGAGGATTTCTCGGATCAGAGCGTTTGGCTTCATTCGCTATACATAACCCAGTCATCTTAGTCCTTGAACTTTAACTAGATTGACCAGGGGCCTATTGCACCAACTACAAATTACAAGTACAAATTTGTTATTAAAAAAAATTACATATGAAAAAAACTCGATTTTTTACAAATTTGTTAAAAAAATGCTTGTAATCACAATTTTGTAAGATGGTGCAATAGGCCCCAGATCGTTGTCCCTATACAGTTTGTATAGTTCGTGGTTATAATTATCTTCTTCTCCTCTCTCCATCTACGCAAATTTGACAAAAAAATTAAGCTAAGAATTTTCTCGAAAGCGTTCTCATCCACCTAAAACAAAGTCGATGCCTCTGTACCATGTATAAGGACTGGGATGATCAGTAACTTATAAAGGGAGACTTTTGTTGTTTGAGAGAGGACTTAACTACTCATTTGGCTTCTTAATTTTGATATTGGTGTCCTTATCTGAATTTAGGTAGACGAGTCTTTTACTACCAGGTTATGGTGAGGTTCTGTCCAAGACGTCGGTATTGAGTATACTTGCTTCGAAAAGTCACCCCGATGATGGCTCAAACCCCCACCTGGACCGTCAGATCCTAAGTACAAGGTGGCGCAAAACTAATCATCCAATTTTGTTTTTGAATTACTTTTTAACTTAAAAAAAAAAGATTTTGACTGATAGTGATCTTTATTTGGACTTTAACATTTTTTTCTTTTAAGTGGAAAAGATGATATCAACCGTCAAGAGGCTGCCGCCAATATTGATACACAATATTGATACATAATTGCTCGCATTCCTGTCGAATATTCTCCTTAAGTGTTCCGACTGTCTGAGATTTGTTGGCATAAGCCCGTGACTTCAAGCAGTCCCAAAGAAAGAAGTCTGGGATGGTTAAATCGGGCGATCTTGCTGGCCATGCAAAATCACCAAAATGGGAGATTCAGCAATCAGGAAATGCTTCGTTCACAATATCTATTGTGGCTCGTGCTGTGTGTGCGGTTGCACTGTCTCGTTGAAACCACATGTTCACCTAGCTCTGCTCATCCAATTCCGGCAGTTAAAAGTCGTTTGTCATGGCCCTGTAGCGTTGACGATGGCGTCCTCAAAACAGTATGGCCCAATCATTCTTCCCGAGTAAGCGCCGCCTCAATAGACAATAGATTTAAGTGGATGTAATGGCTCTTCGGATTTTCAGGGCCCCGGAAATAAAGATTTTGCTTATTGACGTAACAGTTTAAGTGGAAATACGCCCCGTCGCCGCATAAACCACTAATTGAAGATCAGGCGAAACTAGTGATCCTTGAACTAAACGATCAAAATACCAAGTAATAGTTTAAGGACTATCACTATTCATGGTAATAATTTCGAGTTTCATCTACCTCGAAGTAAATTTTAACTTCACGAATGAGACTTAAGTCCTATGAAGAATTATTCTTGGAAACTGCTTTTACTTCCATTTTACGAAAGTAAAATTACTAGTGGAGATCTACAAAAGCCTTATCCTCCCGGTCCTGCTTTAGGGCAAGTATTGAACGATATGCATAAGGGGGAAAAAGACTCTTCGACGAATATTTCGTCTTGTGAGAAAGACGAAAGACGGACAACCACCAACTCTTTGAGTTGTAACAAGGTGTGGATGTAGCCTAGAACTCAAAACACGTCAATTACATTGGCTCGGCTAAAACGGATGAATAGAAAACAATGCTTCAGCCAGTAAAATCTTCTAATTTCAGGCTCAAGGTTCTAGGCGAAAGGGAATACCGAACCTGAGGTTTAAATGCTGAGCCGCGGTGTGTCAGACAGATACCTTTCATGGATCTTGAGCATAGTAAGCAAGTAAGTTAGTTCCTTAATTTAACTTAATTTTTTGTTCCAATGATATTCGCACTGATTTGATATTTTCCCATAAGTTGACTTTTTTTTTTTTTCTATATGGATGAACAGCTCATTTTTAGAAAGAATACCTATATCTCATACTAATGGTTGATATCATTATCAACAGCAAAAACATTTTTGGTGTGTCCTAAGCCACACTTCAAATTAGCTTGTTGATCTCTTCACACATAGCCGGAAATTCAAGTACTCGAAAAAAGGTAATATAAATTACCTTTTATTTATTTTTTTGTTTACCTTCAACTATAAATTTTATGGAAAAGTCTTACTTTAACTAAATATTTATCTCGTTTTTTTGGTAAAAAAAAATATTCAAACTTGTAAATTTTACAAAACAAAAGCGCTCTACTTTCGTGTAACGTTATAAGACCAAATTTCTTAAAAGTTTTCTTACTTATGATATGAAAGTTTTAGAAACTGAACTTTTAGAATTTTATTGAGTATTTTGTATTTATTTAATACAACTATTAAAAAATCATTCAAATTAAGCGACCATTTTTTTTAAACAATATTGAAAGACGTGTAACGTTATAAGACATTTTCTGCTGAAACCAATAAAGATGAAGTTATGTATCTAACTTTTGAAACTCTATTGACTTTAGCTGACCTTGAGTAGGGCTGAAGGTAATAAGAAATACTTCAATATTCATTAGACTCATTTCCACTCTAAAGAGTTTCTGAAACACAGTTTTATCAAACGTGAATAATCAGAAACATTCAATAAACACGATCGCCATTTTTCGCTTCATCCTTATTACCAAAGCAAATCGAAGTAAAAATGTTTATTTATGTTTTATTTTTATAAAGAAAAAGAACCACATTACTTAAAAGAGTTGTCTAACGTGTTTAAAATTAGGAAAAAGTTAGACGAAGTCTCCAAGCTAAACGACTGCGTTAAGCAGAGCCGGATTTATTCCTTAAGGTACTAGTACGGTCTAGAATTCCAAAAAAACGCATGATTTTTGGGATTTTTTTTCTCGGAAACCCAATTAGATATTAACATAATTTTTGTTTTAAATAATGAATACATGCGTCAAGAATACAAAAAAAAATTGTTTTTTTTAATTTTCGAATTCTGGCCGAATTATAGAAAGCACCAACGTCGACTCATCAAAAAACACATTGTCCCATGGCGGACAGTTAATCTCCGGATCTACTGAACCGATTTTCAAAAAATTTGTTGCAACTTTATTGTTTTTATGTTTTCCAAGACAATTTACCACAATTTGACCAAAAAGTTATGAACAAAAAAATGGTGACCCAAAAATGGCCAACAAAATTGCCAAACAAATTTTTTTTTTCAAAGCTTGACATTTTTTTTTTGTTTTTGACTTTTTTAACAAATTGTGGTAAATTGTCGCGTAAGAAACCTTCCTTTAAATAACCCACTTTGTTTTTTTGTTTCAGTTCAGCCAATCCTGAGATTAACTGTCCGCAATGGGACAATTTATCTTTTGATGAGTTGGCGTTGGTGCCCTCTATAATTTGGCCAAAATTCGAAAATTTAAAAAAAAAACAAAATTTTTTTTTGTATTCTTGACTCATGCATTCATTATTTAAAAAAAAATTATGTTAATACTTAATAAGGTTTCCGAGAAATAAATTCCCAAAACTCGTGCGTTTTTTTGGCATTCTAGACTGTACTAGTACTTTAAACGAGCACTGTTTAAAATTTTGCGCCACTTTGTTTATTTCTGTTTTTTATTTCAATGAAAATTTTCAATCGCGCGTTTTTGTAACAGACAATTTGACGCATACTAAAGATACCATTATCCCGTATTTGTATACAAACTTCTTTAACACTTCCAAGTAAGTTGAAAGTTTTTAGAATTTGGAGCGATTTGACCATATTCCCACTTCAAAAACAAATTCTTTGCAGCCTTCTGTCTTTGAATCCAAATTTAGGATAACATTTTCTTGGAACTATTTTGCCACTTTCCATGGCAAAGGATGCGTTGAAGGAATTGGTGCCATCGCAAAAACTGTCGTGCGAAAGCACGTACGGGCTCGAGACTGTATTGTCAAAAACGCATCCGATTTGTGCAAGCTCTTAGCCGCACTTCTTCAACAATTTACGTTGAAGAAGTCCACAATGATGACATCTTGAAAATTAATAAAACTTTGAAATCATCAGCCATTTTAATAATGGCAAAATAAAAACTTACCATACTTCAAGATTGGGATATATGTAGTATTTATTTTTTTTTGTTTATTTATGGATTAATGTTATTACAAATGAAGTACTTACCTTATAATAAATAAATTAACTTTGTTCTATTTGCTTGCTTTTCGTTTTTTTTTATGTATTTATATTACTCTTGGCCATATTGTTCCCATTTTTCATACAGAAATTCGAAAGGTAACGTTATAAGACTTTTTTCTGTAACGTTATAAGATACACATTTGAGTTGAAATAACCTAAATAGTATAACTTTTTCTTTAAAAAAAAAGTTGTAAGCTATAATTTGGAATTTCATCTCAATTCTCTAAAAAGTAAAACTTAACTTAGCACACCAAATTCGCAGAGTTTTCAGAATATATTCAGCAACCTCAAAATCTACTTCCAAAAAAAAAGATTGTGTGTACTGACGTACGCGCGGTTGAAGTAAAACTTCTTTTTCCTCAAGCAAAGCTTCTGTAAGATTATAACCTACGAACAAACATTTTGTATTCTAAAAACATGTCGCTGTCTTTGACGGATAACGTGACGTTTTGACATGTCACTGACAACTGCATAGAAATTTGTTTACCCCCAACGCCGGAAAAGAAGTTTTATTTCAAAAAAACATCAAAAAGATATGTTTGTTTGTTTTTTTTTTTTTAAAGGATAGTGGTTTCTGGTTGTTAAATTGGTCGACCACATAATTCACAAACATTTTGTATTTTTAAAACATGTCGCTGTCTTTGACTGATAACGTGACGGTTTGACATGTCACTGACAGCTGCATAGAGAATTTTTTACCACCAACGCCGGAAAAGAAGTTTTACTTCAAAAAATTGAATGTGCGCGCCTAGCCTTAAATGAAATCGAGAAGAAAAGTACAAAACTCCCATGCCACTTGACAAGCAAGTTGCCTCGCTTTGTTTGTATTACCCTAGGGCTGCACGTGCAAGTATTGGCAAGCATGTCGTAATCTTGTAATGTACACAAGCATTTCTTATTAACCTGTACAAACCCGAGCAACTTAGTAGTCACCTGGCATTAATTCAGTATCCAGGCAACTTGGAAAGCAAGTACACTGACAGCGGCACTCTTGTAAAATTAATTATTAAAGTATTTGATTGATTAGTCGGGTGACGTTCAAATTTATAAATACCAAAACAAATGTCGGTGGCGTGTGCGATTAAGCGAATAAATATTATTAAAAAGTATAATTTCAAAACTTTCAGGCAACCTGATGGTCATATGGCATGCCGTCTATGACAGCAAGAATACAAATGGTAGTGGATATACCCAACTTTTTGGCCAGTACTTTGTATGCGAGGGTTAGGTGTTGGTAAAATTTATTTGGATTGCAATATGCTTGTCAATAATTATTCGTGTTGCATAGCCATTGCGCGTCTGAACCTATAGTTTTATGTTTATCTTTGAATGCAGCCATTTGAAATATGTAAATTCTAAATCGTATCCAACTTCATGTTATAATTACTTTGTATGCTAAAAACATGTCGCTGTCTTTGACGGATGGCGTGACGGTTTGACATGTCACTGACAGCTGCATAGAAAATTTTTTACCCCCAACGCCGGAAAAGAAGTTTTACTTCAAAAATGTAACGTTATCAGCGAATTTGAACGGCAATATTTACAAATCTATAAGAGATAAATAAAAACTTTTTTTTACAAAAATTAGACTTTAAAGAGATCTATCACATGTATATGTTTAAAAGTTAAACTAGCATTGCAGTTTTCGAGTAATAAGTAAAAAACACGTACAATGTAACGTTATAAGACCATGGCCGTGACCATCACCATATACTCAATATTAAAGACATAGATTTAGGAGACTTCAACTACAACGATGAAATTAAACGCAGTAGTTTTAATTTAGTAACTAGTAAAATAGATGTTTATTGAGATGAATGTACAGAACGAATGAATGTAATAAAAGCATTAACTGCATGAGTGCTGAAGTGCTGTATTGTCTGGCTGACATTGAGGTGCAAACATATTTATGTAGTTCAGATTAGTTATTGTTGCTTGTTTGCAGATGGCGCGTATCATATGCTCAAATGTTAATGGCGTATACGCATTTCAACACCCCCACTTGATACAGTGCTACTCTGCTATCGATGATTTAATTGACTTGAACTCCCATTGCTGACCTGCACCATTCGTGCTTTTGACGGTTAACTGGCTTCGTTAACGAAACTGCAACCATTACTTCTGATGCCACTTTGAAGAACTCAACTCGCTTTTTCTTTGCTGCGTCTCGAAGAAAATGATGCTGCACATCAATGTGCTTCGTTCGTGCATGATGAAGAGACTTTCTTGAAAGATCAAGAGCACTTTGGTTGTCACATCCTATTGGTATAATGATGTTACTCGATGAGATTTTCAATTCTATTGCCATCATCCTGAGCCACAAAGCCTCTTGTGTAGCATGGGCAAGAGCCATATACTCTGCTTCGGTAGTTGAACGTGCAACTGTTTGTTGTTTTTTGCTTGACCAACTTATATAATGCCATCCTCCAACTTAAAAGTATAACCATTGTATATATATCTTATAGTATTATCAATTGACGTGATTTTATGTTAGAGTCCCTAGCCTGTGATGTCGCTGAAATCAGCAAAATTTGTCAGTGGAGAGTAGGATAAGAAAGATAGAAACAAGTAGTATGAAAGAGAGATTTTATTATTTTCATTTTTCAACGAAAGACAGAGTAAGGGAGATTTCCGAGAGGTGGAAATGAAAAAAAAATTCTTTTTTGACTTTTTTCTGTTGGAATATATTTTCTTGTTCGTATGTTTTT
The DNA here is from genome assembly GCA_911387755.1 of Chrysotoxum bicinctum. NCBI lineage: Eukaryota > Metazoa > Arthropoda > Insecta > Diptera > Syrphidae > Chrysotoxum > Chrysotoxum bicinctum. Next base: position 98,471,189 of record OU426989.1, read on the forward strand.
GTGAGTATGTATGGAGGTAGATACATTTTTTGCTTGAACTTCTTTGGCTGAATACATTTTTTTGTTTGTATGGTGTTTGTAGGTATTGAAAAAAAGAGATATGCCTATCATTTGATTTGAAATTTTCAATTCTGGTGAAAAATCAAATAATTACTAGGTTGATATCTAAAACGAGAACTATCAACCAATGCTACAAAGATACAGTGTGTGAAGGCATAATAATTGCAATGACAAACTTTATAAAAAGTATATTGGCGATAAATTTTATTGAAATTAGTACCTAATTAAACTGTTTTAATTTTGAATAAATATCTGCCATAAATTTTTTTTTCCAAATCTTAGAAAATGTTTTTTTTTCTCTAGAATGTTTTTTTTTTATTTTCGTAGGTATTTATTTACGGCGGATTGATGAAAAAAATGTCGAGGATGAAAAAAAATGTAATGGAATCGCCCATTCCAAATTATTTTTTTAAATTAAATTATAGATCGTAAGAATTAATTGAAAGGAAACAATTTTAGCAAAATTTTCGGAAATTTTTTAGAGAAAAATGCGACTTTCGATAACCATTTTTTAGCATTTGTATGGAGGATACCCTTATTTTTTAGGTAAAATACATTTTTTTCTCATATCTTGTGGATTACATTAAGAAAATTTTTTTTTTCAAATTTAAAAAAAAATCGAGAATGAGGTTTTCGAAATATGTATTGAGTTTCCAAAAAAAAAATTTTGAAAATTCTTAAAAAAATCTCAAAAATTATTGTTTGAAAATTTAAAGTCATAATAATATTCAAATCACAGAAAAATCCGTCGTACTGTTTTTAAGAAGATCAAAAACAAAAAAAAAATGTTCCAAAAATATCTAACAATTTCTTGCAATTTTTTTTTCAACTGGCACTGCAACTTATTCAAAAAATCGGGAAAATTATTTGCAAGAAAATATTTTGATATGGCATATGTCTAAATAGTAAACAAAAATACAGTGCAACCCTAATATAACGTACCTAAATATAACGACTTACTCGATTTAACAAATTCTTCGTAATCCCCTTAAATTGTCCATAAGAGTTAATGTAAAATATACCTTTACATTGCGAACATTTTTTGCGAACAACCTCTTTATAACGAATTTTCAACTATCAAGAAAAAGGATAAACGCCTTCAACTAAAGAATTTTCTCAACCCAAACCTTTATATAAAGTTCCCACCAATGTATGACCCTTAATCTCATAGTATGTGATTCATGTCGCTACAGGTTTCGACCCGCTTTTGTTCGTAAAACAATCATTGTTGTTTGATGGAAAGTAATGCAAATACTGCTGCTCGTCACTTTTACCTCTTATACCTCTTTATAACTAATTTTAGACCAATCTAACCTCAACATAACAAACCTCAGTTCAACGAATTACTTGATATAACGAATATTTACTTGTTCCCTTCCGATTTGTTATATCGAGGTTGAACTGTGTACATGTATTCACAAATCCACAAAAAACCTTTAAAATTTGCAGAGGAAAAATCAGACAGAAAGTCATGGTTGCCAAATTGATTATTTTCAATGCATTATGATTCGAATCATTTGTTCCATATAATTTTGAGATTTTGATTAATTTTTTATATTTTCTCAAAATGTGTCCCTTTACTTGCCCAAAACTAATAATTTCAATTTATTTAACAAAAAACTAACGCCGCTACCCACCATACAAATGTTAAAAACTGGTTTTCGAAAATTGTATTATTCTCGAAAACGGCATCTAGAATTTTAATAACATTTTTTTCTTTCGATTAATTCTTGCGATCTATAATTTAATAAAAAAAAATTGAAATGAAATTTTGTATAGAGAAGATTTTAAAAAGTTTGAAAAATATTGCATTTCAAAACTTAAAAAAAAAATATTTTTTGAATGTTTGAAAAATACCATTTTTTTTTGGAAAATTCGACATCGCAAAAACGGTTCAATATTTTATTTATGTTAATTCTTACAATAATAGAAGCTTTAAGTTGGCGTACTAAATTTTTTCTTAATTCATATTTGCATAGCTTTCTTTTTTATCTCTTACTACTTAAGGAGTTTAAAAAAAAAATAATTTTATGCTTATGAATAGTTTTCTCTAACAAAATTGGTTTTTAAAATTCCTATTCTATTACATAGGAGCAAGTTCGTGCGACCCAGTTGTGCATTTTATTATTTAAAAAAATATAAGCCAGTAAGTGCAACAAACTCTGTTATTCTAACTGCCTATATTGCTATTAGTTTCGTAAATCGAGTTTGTACTGTTTATCCTAATAATGAACTGTACACATATTCATATATATTTTATTTTATTTACAAGTATTTAAGGTAAAATAAGTAAAATAAGGCTAACCAAAACATAAAAAAACTTTCTTTTATTCTATATGCCATGATTACATTCTATATTTATATTTATTTGTTTGTGGCAGCCATGGTCACAGATTTATATTTTTCCATACAAATATATTTTCCCTATCCTCACAAAACGTCACATATACATCCATGAATATAATTTTCTCGTTCTGTTATTATTCCTATTTTTTCTTTCAGCGCACATTCTCAACACAATTTATTTTTTCTCATTCTTCCATTATCTCTACACCCATATTTTGAGGTCTCCAAAATTTAGCAGAGACACATTTTAGCAAATGCGGTCCGTAGCCTGAAGATGCCGCCACAATCTTTTGACTTCTCGATATTACTATAAGATATATATACAATGGTATAACCACTCACAGAAACCCTGTCATCAGGATCATCAGCATAGTCTGCATCTGTGTATCCCACAATTTTGTCATTTCCAGTTATTTTATAGGTTATTTTAGCTCCTGCCGTTCCTCGAAGATATCGCATAACTCGTTTTACTGAAGACCAATGCTCTTTTCCAGGATTAGAGTTGAATTTGCTGAGAACCCCCACTGCGAATGAAATGTCTGGACGTGTTGTCTGAGCTGCATACAAAAGACTTCCGATCGCCATTTGGTAAGGAATATGACTCTTTCTTCGTATCGTTAATTGGTGCCATGTTTCGACTCAACTTCTTTCCGCATTCCAAAGGTGTAGAGACAGGCTTAGCATCGGTCATATGGAATCGCCTCAGAACTGCTTCAATGTATGCTGCTTGGTCCAGTGTTGTTTGACCTCTTTTTCTGTCTCTTATGACTTGAATTCCAAGGCAATACTGAATTTCACCTAGATCCTTCATATCAAATCTCTTCATGAGCTCTGCTTTAATCCAAACTCTGGATTTTTCATTGTCTGTAATGAGCAGAAAATTGTCAACATATATAGCGATAATAATTACCTTTTCTTTGTTAAGGCAGTGATAAACGCATGTATCGAATTTGGCTTGAATAAGTCCAAGATCACGTAAGTCCTTGTCCAGCTTCTCGTTCCACAAATAACCAGATTGTTTGAGACCATACAATGCTTTGCGTAGCCGGCAAACCTTTCTAGAATTAGAATCGTCTTCACTTTCGAATAACTTGGGTTGTGTCATATAGATATCTTTATCTATCTCAGGTTGCAGAAATGCCGCCACCGCATCCATCTGGTCGATGTTCCAGTTTTTAAGTGTAGCCGCCGCAATCAAGAAACGAAGTGTTGTACCGCGAACCACTGGTGCAAAAGTTTCATAAAAGTCCATACCACTGACCTGCATGCATCCTCGAACAACAAGACGTGCCTTGTAGCGTACTGTTTCACCAACCCCGTTCTTCTTTTTACGAAGAACCCACTTGCATGAAATTGCTTTCCGGTCTTTAGGCAAGTCAACCAACTCCCACGTATTTTTCTTGATGAGTTCGTCATACTCTTCTTGCATGGCTTGCTTCCACATTTCAGCATCGCTCTGAGAAAGAGCATCTCTTACATCTTTCGGATCTCCATCCGACACAATATCCAGTGCAGAAGACAGAACATAGTCTTTACTTTAAATCGCGTTGGCAATCCGAATCTACGTTTAACGCGTTCACGAGTTGATTCTACTTCAGCTGTATCTAAAACGCTTTGTTCTTGATATTGGATTGGATCAAAAAATTCGTCTTCATTAGTAGCTTCTTCATCAACCTCTGTTTGAAACAAAATATCATCTGCAGCTGCTTCCACTGTAGCGCCTTCGGTTGGAATCGAAATATTTTCTCCAGCTGATTCCTCATCACCATTCTCTTGGAGTTGCTCTTCAACATTCACGAGTGTATTGTTAGTTTCGTTGTTCAGGTATTCGCTATTTGTTTCTGGCTCATTTTCTTCGCTTTCATTAGATGTTATTATTTTGTTTTCATCGAAGATAACGTCCCGCGATTTGATAATTTCATTTGTTTCGACATCAATAATTCTGTAGCCCTTCGAGTCTGCGCAGTAACCAACAAAAAGATGTTCTTTGGATTTCGCATCCCACTTTTTACGTTTCTCTCGAGGAATATGTACGTAAGCACTAGATCCAACAACCCTCAGATGATCTATATTTGGTTTCTTTCCAGTCCAGGCTTCTTCTGGAGTCTTTTCGTTTACCGCAACAGTTGGACTCAGATTCTTCAAATAACAAGCTGTATTCACTGCTTCAGCCCAATATTTCTTTGGCAAATTTACACCAAATAAGATTGATCTCGCTTTCTCGACCAGAGTTCTATTGACGCGCTAAGCAACGCTCTGGGTTTTGCTCTGGGTTGTATTGGATTGTGGTTTGATGCTGTATACCATGCGCCCTCAAGAAGTTTTCAAATTGATTGTTGACAAATTCCTTGCCATTGTCGCTACGAATAGCTCGGATTTTGGATGCCGTCTCCTTCTCCACACGTACCTTGAATTCTTTAAACTTCGCAAATGCTTCATCCTTGTTTGCTAAAAAGTAAACAAACGTTTTACGTGTGAAGTCATCAGTAAAGGTAAGTACGTATAGTTTGCCCCCAATCGATGGCTCCTGCATGGGTCCGCATAAATCGGTATGCACCAACCCCAACTTGCTTGTAGCACGACGTGATTTTCCTTTCGGGAACGGATTTCTGTGTTGCTTCCCTTTCACTCAACCAACACAAACACCATTGCATTCCTGGTCCTTGAAAACGATGCCTTCTGCCATACCATCCCGTAACCTTTTCATGCCACCCACACTCAAATGGGCAAGTCGACGATGCCATGTTGCAAAATCAGTGCACACGGATGATGAACAGGCCTTTATAGTTGTTTCTTCAGAACGTTTTAGTTTATATAGATCGTCACCCGATGAGGTTGCATAAGCAATAATTACACCCGTACCTCTAACAGCAATTTCGCATCTCTTATCATCAACAATTGTCGTTCTGATGCCCTTTTTACCTAGCTGCTTGCAAGAAATGAGATTGAATTTTAAGCCTTCTGCATATCTTACATCACGTATGGGGGTTTTAACGGATTTCCCTTTTATATTGAGCGACACCACAGTATCGCCCATCGCCGTGATTTGGAAATATTCACCAGACGCAGTTACCACCTTTACACAACCATTGAGTTTCTTGACGTTCGTTAACCAATCCTTGCGCCCGGTCAGGTGAACGGTCGCTCCGGAATCTACATACCAATCGTCGGTGTTGAACTTTCCAACCCCGAGTGCAGTGGTAGTAATAACCTCTGACATTAAACCTATTTCAGACTTCTCTCCGACAGATTTCTTCGCAGCACGACAGTCTACAGAACGGTGGCCAACTTTATGGCAATTAAAGCATTTGCCACGGAACTTATTCCCCTTTTTTTGTTTACGTGTTTTGGTAGACAAAGCTGTCTCCTTACAGACATTCTTAAAGCGCGCAGATTCAGCCAAGAGACGTTCTTTAACCAGATCTGTAGTGAGATCAGCCCCACAATTTTCTAATGCCATAATTAGTGGCTTAAAACAATCAGGAAGGCTGACAAAAATCAAAGCTGCAAGGACACCGTCCTTGATCTCGTTGTCGATTGCTCTGAGTTGCTGCGCAAACATAACCTTTTTGTTTAAGTACTCTGACATACTTTTGCAGTCAACAAAGCGAACATTGACCAGCTGCTCAATTAGCGCGGCCACTCTCGAAAATCCTTTTGGCTCGTAAATAACTGTGGAGCCGTTCCCAAACCTCCTTGCCAGTTTTCAGCTCACGGATGTCTGTAAAAATTTGTGTTTTTACCCCAGACACGATTGCCGCCAAAGCACGTGACTCATGTTTTGCATCAACCATAGCACCTTCGACAAATTCCCATAATTCACAATTTATGAGGTGAATTTTCATGGCGTACTTCCAATCGATGAAATTCGATCTACCATCTAGCTTCTCGAATGTTGCTGGAACTGATGTGTTCGACATGATGAATTTTTCTTCAGAGACGCCGCTGCTGTTTTCGTCTTCCTTCTCAATTTCGTCTGACTTTATTTTCTTAGATTTGTCCTCGCTGCTTTCGTTACTCATTGACTAAATTTTCTAATCAATATTTTGACCATCTGGGCCCATAACCTGAAATTAAACGCAGTAGTTTTAATTTAGTAACTAGTAAAATAGATGTTTATTGAGATGAATGTACAGAACGAATGAATGTAATAAAAGCATTAACTGCATGAGTGCTGAAGTGCTGTATTGTCTGGCTGACATTGAGGTGCAAACATATTTATGTAGTTCAGATTAGTTATTGTTGCTTGTTTGCAGATGGCGCGTATCATATGCTCAAATGTTAATGGCGTATACGCATTTCAACAAACGATTCAACCAAATACTGAAATAAGCTGTAGTACTTGTTTAATAAGAAGCTTAAAATGGTTTTTAGGAATAGGGAAAGATTTCTTAGATCTATGTATGTGATATCACAGCGGGTCAACATTTGGTCTAATTCATTTATTATGTATTCCAAACTATGTATATTGCATCCGCTTTGCATTTTCATAATCTTTAGAGCATAATTGATTTGTGTTTTGAGTGTTCTCGAATAAAGAGAGGTGGTAACCCTGCTTTCAAGACAATCATGAAATTTAGAATGTTATAGAAACACTCTAGCGATACAGCTTCCAAAACTCTAAATATTTTTACTATCGAAATATCTATTTCAAAGTGCATTGATTGAGCTTTTCAATTTTTTTCAGATTCTTCATAGAAAAACTTTTAAATTTCTTAAATTCCTTGTGAAGTTCACTACAAGGTATTTAAAGTTCTTAACAATTTCAATATATCATATTGAATTCCATTTACGAGAACACCAATGAGCAACGCAAACTTATTTGGACTAATCATGCAACCTTGCTGATACTTGATTCACTTTTAGACCACTCCGACTATTCTCTGTTGACTTGAAGCCCAGAAACAATGTATAGAATTGCCGATGCCTTTTTGAATTCGCAATTTTTGTCTAGGCAAAGATTTGGTTCACTCGTTGCACAATCTGACAAAAACCCTACCTGCATTTCTTTAAAGACGTTTAGCATTTAAAAATGATTAATGCGAGATAACTTTTCTGCGGGAATACTATCATGTGAGAAAACTAACATGCGAGATAACTATGATGAAAGAAAACTCATGCGAAAGATTTATCATACGAGAAAACTATCAACTAAGAAACATTATCTATCTCGCATTATAGATTTCTCGCATGATTGTATTCTCACATGATTGTTTTCTCGCATGATTGTTTTCTCGCATGATTGTTCTCTCGCCTGATAATTTTCTCGTATTATATATTTCTCGTGTGATAGTTGCCCCGCATGATAATTTTCTCACATGATAGTTCTCTTGCAAGATAGATTTCCCGCATAATAGTTCTCTCGCATTATGATTTTCTCGCATGATAGTTTTCTCCCATGATAGGACACTCAAAACAGGAAAAGGAGGCATTGTATGAAAATTCTTGCTGCAAACAAAGTGAATGATTATAGATACGCATTATTTAATTTATTCCGTAACAAAATATTCCATTAAATTTATTACAGACATTTTTAAATATAAAGGAAAACTGAAAACATTTTGTTCATTTACTTCACTTTCCGGACTATTGCAAATCATTGACAAAAATGAAATATTCCTTCTGAGATACAAAATTGAATTTTATCCGCCAAACTATCAAATTCGGGTCGAGAACTATATGAAGGGTAAAGTTCTAAAACTTTGTTTCATTCCAGGCTCGTCGTCATCATGCGTCGGAGCAATGGGGAGCGTGCATTTTCCGTAAGACATACTTTTCAAACAGATGTTCAAAAATCCCTTCAACGTAGTCCCCCCATGTAGGCCGTGTCGCTAATCGTAGATTGTGACAATACGAGGAACTGCAGTCCCTAAGTTCTATCAGATCACCTGGGAACATTATGGTGAACAGTGAATTTAGACCGGTATGTTAACATGTTGGAGAAATAATGTAATTCTAACTAATGTAGAAAAAGAAATACTGCCTAGAATGGGGATCAACTCGAAAACATACAGCTCCCGAACACAACATGAATATACCATTGCCTACCGCATAGGCATATGTGATTTAGCAAGAAAAAGCTTTTTCGTAAATATAAGCTCCAAAGCTTTGTGATACAAACATCTATAATCTAGTTGAATTAAGTTTGCTTTTCCTCCCTGCTTAAACAGTATTGGTTTTGATTTCAGTTAGAGGGTTTCAGTCGAAGAAAAACAATATTGTATACGTGATAAAATGAGTGTTGTTTTAATTTTCCTCGCCGCCGTAGCCGTGATTTATTTATTAAAATCATGGTCCGCTATATGGGATTTTCTGAGTGTTGTTAAATTTTCAAAATCACTCAAAGGCCCCGGTCCCAAGGAGCTGATAAAACAAATGCAAAAAGGAGGAAAGCAAAATCAGAATAATATTAAATAGGCATAAATTGAAATTAACAAAAGCAAACTAAAACTGCAAAATATTTATCAAATAACATGATAACCCGATTTTGTAAAGTGTCTTAATCACATAAAGTTTGACTCTCAAAAGGTTCTTATCGCATTTCGTAAGATTAATATTTTTTTAGGGCTAGCGTTTCACTTGGATTAAATGAAAACGGGAATAATGTTTGGATTCTGTTTTTCGTGGGTGCCTGGCTTCAATGAAAATAAGTGCAGAACTCATCAAGTTCTGGTCAATAATATTCTCATTAGACAATAGTTTAATTTTATTATCAATAGTTTGTATAAGAAATATAACAAAGAATGCACTATAGTATACAGGTATGTTTTTACTAATTATAGTGTAGATTATTGTGTGGAAACGCTTATTATTTGCTATGAATACAAAACCAACAAAGAGAAATTACGTACCTACGAATTAAAAGAAAAACTGATTCCAAACTTTTTCCCAACAATCTGAGAACTATAAACCTTCACTACATGATGTTTTGAATCTTTTGAGTCAAATGCATTTAAACATACTTAATTGCTGCGTGTGTGAGTTAAGAAAATAAAGACTGTGAGAATGTAACAAAAAACAAACAGAAAAATAAATATTGTAGGTCGAAGTGACGATAAATAAAACGCAATAAGACTGAGTCGCATGAACTTCCTCTTATTGTATTCGAATTCGAATTTTCAAAATGGAAGTTATTAGAGAACAATGTTTATAAGCTTGAAATTCATTAATTTATCTTGTAGCTATCTAGAAAGCTATGTGATTTCTCATAAAGCAAATACCTATAAAATAATGGAAGAACGAAACTATTAAATCGTTGTAGTAGTTAATTAAAAAAAAAAGGTTTTAATATTAAATTTTTAAGAAAAACGTTTGGTAAGATTTTATTATGTATTATGCAATTGAAAATTTCAATTTTCCAAGCACGAACTTGCTCCTTCCTATGTAATAAACTATAGGAATTTTAAAAACTAATGTTATTAGAGAAAACTGTTCATAAGGCTAAAATTCATTTTTCAACTGTTTTAGTAGTAAGAGATAAAAAAAGAATGCTATGCAAATATGAATTTATGGAAGAAGAAAAAATCTAGCATGAAGTTTTCTAAATATTAAGGTTTTTTTTAAATCTAAAAATTAAATTTTTGAAAAATTGAATACGCAATAATATTCAAACTATTGGGGAGTTTTAGCATAACAAAAATGATTAAAATCGGTTGTACCGTTTTTGAGAAAATCAAGAACAAAAAAACGGTTCCAAGGGGGGGTACCAATAATAACAATTTTTCTCAACATTTTTTTTTCAACCATTAGTTTTAACTAAATGAAATTTTTTTTTATATTTTTCTTTTTTGAAATCTGTCGAACAAATTTTGAGAAAAAAAATATTTATAAAAAAAAAATAAAATAATTTCTACCAAGTCTTAAGAAAATCGGCTGAGCCGTTTAGGCTGTAATCAAAAAGACAGGCAGACAGACAGACAGAATAGCGAGACCCACTTTTGTGGTCTTCGCTATCATCGTAATGTTCATCAGTTCTCTTCGTGACGTGCGTTGTGGGGTACACTCGTGTCGAGAATTTTTTATAATCTATCTAATAATTGTAAACTTATATACTTTAAAATGTATTGCATATGTAATCAAAAAGTTGGAAGTCGGGATGCTAGAATTCAGTGTCATTATTGTAAAACTTTTTTTTCATTTGAATTGTGTAAAATTGAAAACTGTTGACAGAGATTATATGACCAAAAATAATATACCATTTGTCTGCCCAAAGTGCAACAAAAAGAGAAGAGTATCTCTACGTCACTCTCCACCACAAGCTGAAGTGAAATCACCTGTATTGTCTGCATCTGACTTACAATTCCCAAACACACCTCCATCTACATCACCACTATCAGTTCCAGCACCACATTCTGCATCACCACCACCACCAGCCACACACAGTAATCCGCCAACCATCAGTCCACCAAATGCAATATCATCTTCACAAATCACATCAGATCGCTTGTCGTCTCTTCTGCACGCTCCAGCTCCGCCACCGTCTTCTTCATCATTATCTCAAATGCATGCTGCCGATCAGGCCTCTTTGTATCCTTATATCAATCTAGAAAACAGCAACAACACATCGCAAAAAATAACACTTGAAATCAAAAGGTTTAGTGAAAGTCACAATATTGAAATAGGTGTGCCTCAAGGATCAGTCCTTGGCCCGATTTTATTCCTTGTTTATATCAATTCTATTTTCAGTTTAAAACTAAAAGGAACTAAAACTGGTTTTGCTGACGATATATGTAGCTTTTTTGTATTTGGTTTGCAACGCATAAACTTGTTTTGAGTGATAAAACTAAAATAATGTTTTTTAATCTACCATTTCTGGATGATCACCCACCTGTTCTCATTTTGCATAGCATTGACTGCAAAAAGAGAAAAAAAGAGAAAAGAGGAGACTCTTAACAGTTCAACTTGCAATAGCTTTAATATATCTGGCTGTATTGATTATAACTTAGATTGTTCTTCGAGATGTTTCCATATTGAAAATGTAGCTGAATTTAAATATCTTGGATTAACAATTGACAGTAAAATGAATTGAAAACCTCATACACAAGTTATCAAGAAATATTTACTTTCTTCCACATATATATTTTTTCATTTAAGAAAAATTTGCTGCCGGAGTCTCCTAGAACGTCTCTATTATGCTCTAGTTCAATCTAAACTGCAATATGGTATTGGTATGGTTAGTAACTCAGAAGCGAATATTAAGAAATATTTGGAAGAAAAGAAGATTTGATCATAGTTTTCCGTTGTTTGATAGCTCTGGTATACTCCCCCTTAAACATCTTTACTTTTATAAAGTCTTAAAAATATTCTATTTAAGAAGTGGTTTTCGTTTAACATCTGTTTACTCATTACGCAGTAGTGATAGAAATCTCGCGTCTGTTCCAATGCATAATTCTCAACATTTTTTTCATTTTTATACATCAGTAGCACCAAGACTATATAATATTTTACCCACCAATATTCGATCTATCGGCTCTAGATTCTCTTTTAATATGAAGGTTAAAGAATGGCTTTTGAACTACGATTTTGATGAAATTAATAGCTTACTTAGAATCTTAGTTTAAACTTTAACAGCCGTATCTATAAGATTTTCCTAAACTGCATCTTAGAGGTTATTTAGTTAAGCATACTTAAATATTTAATTTGCCTTTAAATGACGAAACTTCAATTCGTATCTATAATCGATTTTTCATTGGTACTTAACTAAACAATGGTTATGTCACGTAACGTAAAAGAATGTGAAAATCTAGTACAAAAAAAAAAACAAATTCTGCTTCATTTTATACAACACAGCTGTTTTGTGCCACTTTCAATCAGTAAATATTTGGAACACATTTTTTTATTTGTGAAATAGAAAAAAAATGGCCATGGAACACAAACCCACACCCGCCGCCACAAACAAAAGAAAAAGATCTGAAAATTGGAATGCTTCCGACAAGAAAACTTTTTTATTTTAGAATTTGCAATAATACACAACACTACAAAACAAATTATTTTATGCACAGATTCTCTTCCAACAACGAGGAATAAAGTTAGTGTCGATACAAACACTTCAAAGGCTAAGCGGAAAGCGTTGACGAAATTTCTTTGCGCGTACACGTTCTTTAATCAATACAAATTTTCGGTTTCTTAATTATTTGCATTTTCTAATTCTAAAATATCACAACAAACAATACAAACTCACAATTTGAAACTTCAAAATTTCAAAGATGACAATTGATATGTCAAAATACATTTTAAAATGCCTCTAAGTGATCCTTAAACGCGGTTGATGGCGTTTAAGTTAAGAGGCCTTTAAGTAACGTTACTTAAATGTGAAAATTGATTATAGATACCGATTTCATACTTAAGAGCTATTTGGAGGTATTTTAAAGTTAAGTAACCTTTAAGATTTGTTTATAGATTCGCCTGTAAGTGTTCATGTATGTATATTACTATGTAAAATTTACATTTTTTTTTTGTTTCTGGCATTTCACCCCACAACATTTGCTTAGTAAAATTTCTTAAAGATTTTTGTAACTCGATACTTTCGGCACTTGTCGTAAAACAACAGATCGTATCATACATATTATTTCTTTCTTATTATTCGACATTAATCTCATTTACATATATATTATTTTATTTTTTTTTGTGCATGAAATTAATATTGCATTTTTTGTTATCCTTAATTTGAAAATTTGTATCTATGTAATAAGAGAAAAGAAATAAAGAATAGAAAAAAATAAAAATGTCAACTTTGATCAATCAGCCATATCAGGAGTTTCGCCCGAATGACCTTTCACCCGAAATATTTTTGTTTCCCGGATTTTAAAAAGCAATCAGGAATTTCACCCGAACAAGATTTCACTTCGAATTTAGAACTGACGGTTCGAAAAATAGGTATGTTCAGAAAACTGAGCTATCAATAACTTTTCCCATCTCTGTGATGGAAACAGAGGATGAAATCTGAGCTTACATTAAAAAAAAAAGCTCAAAATAAATTCGGTTTTGCATTTTCCTGTTAAAATAGTGTCCATCGATTTATTTAAGAAAAAAAAATGTCTGAATTAGCGGATACATAAAATTTCCCTCTCCGTTTCTAATCATGAAGACTATTCGTGTTCGATACATGAACAAACCTAACAATCTGACCTTTTGTTTTGACAGTTGTTGACAACCAGTAAGAATTAAATCAAGCGACGAATAAAAAAAAATTGGTTTGGTTGATATTTTTATTTAAAAGAATAAAGTGTAATCTAAAAATATAAATGATAAACTAAAAAAATCATATTAAAGAAATTAAAACGCAAAGCATAGCCATGCATTTCCTGTTGCTTGAGGAAGATGTAATACTGCGTTGAAATATTCGGATGTAGTTAATAGACCACTCAAATCCGTTGCAATTACCTGAACCTGAACCATTGTAAGAATGAAATTATACATTCAACTTCTTTAATATCTAACTATAAATAATTTTCAGATTGCAACAGCTCTATAGGGTACCTATTTCTACCTGATGATAAAGAAATATTTAATTTATACTTCTTTACTTTCTTTTGTATTAAAATAAAGATGCGCTTTACATGATTTGATTACTCTTGTTATTCTTCCTATTCGCCTTCAAAAAAGGAATGAACATTTTAAATGTAAATCGTGTTGCATTTCACCCGAACTGAACGCTCCTAATAAGGGGAATTTTTCGAACATGAAATTTTTTTCGCCCGAAACTCAAAATAAGGGAAAAGAAAAAAGGAACATTTTTCGGGTGGAATGACATTCGGGCGAAACTCCTGATAGGGCTGAATATCTCGAGTTCAATTTTTTTTACGAATGGATAACTTGCCTTATAGTACCTTTAAGTCGCAAGTAAAAATCATTGACTAGTATTTTGAGATATCGAATTTTTAGAAATCCAAATCTTATTCTTTTTTTTTAGGTTTTGATACGCAATTTTTTCTAAAATTTTTAGAAACTTTTTTATAAAGGGTTTCTCATTCGGCGGGGTAGATTTTGGTGGCTTATGGAAGCCATTATGTTTTGGGCACATCTGTCGTTTATTATATATATTTTCAAGCTATATTTCAGATGAAGACTTAAGGCTACAATATTAACAATTTATCACCGATAATTAATTAAGCAATAGCATTAAACTTCAAATAAAAATAACCATAAGGATCTACCGACATGTGGTTCGAGCTAGACGATGCAACGTGCCGCAAAGCGGATGCCAAAATTGACATTTTACATACATAAACGATTTGAGGTAATGTTATCTCTCTCAGAGGTGACTTGAGATGGCCACCACATTCGAATGTAGGAACGATGATAAGGGACACGAAAAAAGTGGGACTCGCAATTCTGTCTGTCTGTCTGACTCTGCCGATTTTCTTTAAACTTAGTAGATCGATATTTATTTTATTTATTTCTAAGTTTTTCAATTTTCACTATTTTTTTTTCTTTTTTCTTAAGACCACAAATAACGATATCTACCATAAAATTTTTTTACGGAAATTGATTTATCTAATGGTTGAAATAAAAACTTTTTTTTTCTTCAATTTTCAAACAAAACAAAAACAATTTTCATACAAAACAATATTCTGAACAATTTGTTGCTTTTGGATTATGAAATTTTTGAAAATTTGAAAACTCTACAATTCAAAAACTCCATGCTTGATTTTTTTGAATCTTGATTACTAACATATTCTTACTATCTGCACATACTTGATCTAATGCAATTGTAACAGTCAACCTAAAATACATAAATTCGCTCACTTGTAATAATATAATATTTTTTGTGTATATAAAATCATTTATAAGAAAACACATTTTTGTATGAAGTAAATTCCAAAGTGCTATACGAAATAGTTAACAAAGACATATTTTGTAAATTTCATATTGTAGTCTGCTGGCACCTTCCACAGTATGAAAGGCCGCAGCAAATCACAAGAAGTCGCAGGCTGCTCAATAAAGTTCATTAGCAAACAACAAAAAGTTGGAGCAATTATTTTTTATTGGTTGATTGTATTCGACATTTGACAGGCTCTGATTTCTTAGGTAATTGGTGGATATTTTTTTGAAGAAGAAGAGAAGGAAGAAGAAGAAAAAGCTCCACGGTTCAAAAGTATTTTGAAATTAAAAAATTGTTTATAAATACAAAAAACATCTATTTAATCAGAGAAAAGTTTTCCAATGCATAAAATTGCCATCTCATTCTATAATAGTATACATTTATGCAAACAAAGTTTAAAAAATCGTTTTATTATTAAATTAATTTCTTATATTAGAATGTTTTTTTAAATTTTGGGATGTCGATTTTAAGAAATACATAATTCATATTTGCTTAGGAAATCAAATGGCATTCTGGTATCAGCAACTACTTAAAGAGTGGTTTCAGCCTTTGAAAAATTAATTTTATGTTTAAGAACATTTTTCTCTGATATAATTATTTTTTGCTAGTTAAAATATTCTCCGATAATTTTTTAAACAATGTACCGTCTTTGTATCACGAGATTACAAACTTTATGATGGCCGGCTCATTCATCAATTATTATTTATCGTATTTATCCATATCATTGAAAACCGTCATTGAAACAAAAATAATGGATCATTGGAATATGTTGGCAAATTCCTTTCATTTTAAAGGCCATTTGCCTGAACGTTCGTTCAGGGTCAAATCAAATATCAAAATAATGTCAGGAGTCCATGGGTTTCGTTTGCGATGCTGTATATGGGGCATCCTTTATTCATACCACTAGAGGCTTCACAATTTATGAAAATTTAAAGGAACAAAATTCTATAAAATACTGTACGTATACATTTTTGCATTACACTATTCTCTTTCTTATTTAACAGAACTTCTATACTGGCTCAGAGAGCTCCGGGCGAGATACGGGTCAACATTCTGTATTTGGTTTGGCAAGGATCTGTCAGTTTTCTTAACCGATCCTGAGGATGTAAAGCTCATTCTAGGTAGCAACCAATTTTTATACAAGTCGAAAAACTATAAGATCTTAGAACCATGGTTGGGAAAAGGACTTCTTACCAGTAGTGGTGAATTGTGGCACAGAAGGAGAAAAATGCTCACACCAGCTTTTCATTTTAAAATGCTAAGTGAATTTGAACAGCCCATGGAAGACAATTGCAATATAATGATTGAAAAACTCAAAGAAAAGGCTAACGGCGAAGTATTTGATATCTATCCCTACATAACGCTCCTTGCCTTGGACATAATCTGTGAAACTGCCATGGGTATTAAAAAAAATGCTCAGCTCCAGTGTACTTCGGAATACGTGACTGCAGTACAAAAGTATGTTTAATTGAAAATTTTAGATAGATATTTATTGCTGGTTCCTCTTTTGCTAGCATATGTCGGATATCTCACCGACAGTCTTTTTCGCCGTGGAAGAGAATTGAATTTCTCTTTAGACTCACAAATGAATTCAAAGAACGAAAACGTGCCTTGGATATTCTTCATGGGGAAACGAATAGGGTAATTGAAATGCGGAGAACAGCCCTTAAAGCGTCACATATTCAGACATTAGCCGATGCTGGTAAGAGACCTTTATTTCAATAACTTAACGTGGTTCCATTAAGAACGTCTTTCTCTTTTGATCTATAGAAAAGATCGATGAAAGTGGTGTTAAAAATCGATTTGCTTTCTTGGATATTCTCCTATTGGCTCAAAAGGAAGGAGCTGATTTGACTGATAGCGAAATACGTGAAGAAGTTGACACGTTCATGTTTGAAGTGAGAAAACTTCTATTATCATTTAATTATTAGTAATCTTTCGAAACATTAAAAGGGCCATGACACCACAAGCTCAGCTTTATCCTTTGCAATATACCTACTCTCTCAAAATAAAGAAGAACAACAAAAAGCCTTCGAGGAAGCTGTGGCTCTCAAAGGAAAGGAAAAAGAGACCATGAAATATCTGGAAGCTGTGATCAAAGAAACTCTCCGGTTATATCCTTCAGTGCCTTTCTACAGCCGAATGATGATGGAAGATGTTAGAATTCGAGATCTTTGCGTGCCCAAGGGTTCTTCAATTTCTATTTTGGCCTACGTGGTTCATAGGGATGAAAAGTATTTTCCGGAACCTGATCGATTTAATCCTGAGAGGTTTTTAGTTGATGAAATGAAATTACATCCATATGCATTCATTGCTTTCAGTGCAGGACCAAGGAATTGTATAGGTAAATTATGATAGATTTTTTGTCGCCTTAGAAACTTAAAAACGTCTCTTGATTTTAGTATTAGTATGTACAATGTATACATACTTTTGTTTTCCAAGCGAACTTCAAGACACGTGTTTAGTTTCAAAGGCGACAATTTAGTACATTTTTCATGATTTCTGTTTTATGGGCACAATTTTTAGGACAAAAGTTTGCCATGTTGGAATTAAAGTGCACGCTGGCAAATATATTAAGAGTCTATGAATTATTGCCTGTGGAAGGTTTTGTTCCACTACCATTGGCGGAATTGGTAATCAAGAGTGGAAATGGAATTAAAGTGAGACTGCGAAGTCGTTAAATGAAACTTCTGTTGATCGAAGTTTTGGTTTTTTTAAGTTGTATTCAAATAATATCTTAAATAAATATGTGTAAGCTCTTAAGTGTTTAAAAGAACTTAGTAAAAAAAGAAGTCCAAACCATGAGTTTGAATTTTAAATAAATAATTAATAATTAAGGATTTACGTAATTTTTAAACATAGAATTCGGGAAATTTTGGATCACGTAACAACAAAGCTATTAACTTTAATTAAGCGATAGCTCCATTTTTCATAGAGCAATAGAAAGGAGGGATAAATATGTAGAAGAATAGAAATGAAACAATTGTCGAAACAATAAACATGGAAATATTGTCTAATGATTTTTACTTTGATTTTATTATCCTTCGATTTATTGTAATAAAGTAATTTTATTTGTTTTCATCGTGTGTTTACGGCTTCTTAAACAAGTACAAGTTGTAAAAAAAATATAAAAAAGTCAAAAGATTTTAAAATTTTATTTATAGATAGCTTACAAAAATATAATCTACATTGACATTACCTATTTCTTATCACAAAGTGTCAGATTGCACACACCACCAAATAAAAGAATTATATTTGAGAAAGCTTGTTATTGACTCCCTAATGTTATAAATTCTGAAACTTTGGAGTCCAACATAACATATACAAACAAACAACAACCCTTTTCAAGGCTTAGCTGCGGAAATATCACCATCAGAATCAGATTGCGTTGAAAATAAGACGATTCACTTTGGATTGCAATATTTCCCGAATCAGACATCGTAGGAGCTTCTGGTTTTCACCTATGGAAAACTCTTAAAAAGTTAACAAACAATTTTTTTACCGCAAGCTTTTACAAGGCTTGGTTTCAGGGACAGACATTGTTAGGTAGTGGAAGGTCGAAAATCTGAAGAATCACTTTGGTCACTTTGGATTGCAATATTTCGAGAACCAGACCACGCAGAAGCTTTTGGTTTACATGTGTATACAGGAATTAAATAGACCTTTCGTTTGATGTATGTTTCGATGGGTTTGGGAAATATTGAAAAAATTGTAATTTTTATAAACAAGTCCATGATTTTTCTCAAAAATCTAAAAAAAAATATTTTTCAAAATTTGCAATGAGTGGCACATCCATGAAAAGGTCTTTTAATTTTCTATTCAGAACTGAAAACCAAAACGTCTTACGAGCCTTGGTTAGGGAAATATCCACATCCGAAGACTTTGTTTCGTTTCCATCGATATTCAGTTCAAAATTCACTTTGGACATAGGTTAGGTTAGGTTAGGTTAAAGTGGCTGCTGACCGGAAAAGGTCAGCACACTTAGACCAATATTTGGTCCGTTGTGATACCACAAGGATTTCAAAAATCCCCCTTACTCGTTAAACCATTTTGAGCTAATAATGAAGCGTTTGAGACAGTGAATGTCGGAATTATTTAGATCACTAGGATCGTTATAGTAGTAGTCTCCCAAGTGGAGTCTACGTCTTTGCGATAGGGCAGGACAAGAGCATAGAAGGTGGGGAATTGACTCCTCTTCCTCTTCATCCATGCAGCTTCTGCAAAAGTCATTTGCAGGAACTCCAAGACGAAAAGCATGTCTTCCTATTAGGCAGTGCCCAGTAAGGACACCTATAATGGAGCTAATATGCAATCTACCAATAGAAATTAGTTGTTTTGAGCGTTTAGCATCAAACAATGGCCAAATCAGTTTAGGGCCGTTTTCTTCACTATAGCTCAACTTGAGGCAAACTCTCAAGTTGATCAACTTGAGAGTTGGCTTCAACTCGAGAGTTGAAACGCAAGTTGAAATTTCTTTTTCTTCATATTTTTTTTTCTCAACTCCCGAGTTGAAAATCTAAAGTTGATCAACTTCTGATTTGAAAAATATCCCTGGGATATTTGTTAAAATATATGCAAGCTGTCACTTTCAAAATTAAATTTTAATTTATTCGGTCAATCTAATTGAATTTGTGTGTGATACTTGTGATGAATGATTTTCTCCTAGATCTTCATAGGGATAAAAATAAGGTGTTACCAATCGCGAACGGTTGTTTGTCATGGATGTTGCCGTTTCCCGAAAGATACATGGTAAATTTGTGGCAGCTAAATCTGCAAATCTGGGAATTTCTGGAGCAGGTTCTATAATTTTCCATCAATTGATTTGTTGTGAATAACAGGACTGATCCGAGAGCATACAATCTCAACAAAAAATCTGTGATTGGCAACGAGATTAATTTAAAGGGAACTTAGGTTTTAAT
This sequence comes from Chrysotoxum bicinctum, assembly GCA_911387755.1. NCBI lineage: Eukaryota > Metazoa > Arthropoda > Insecta > Diptera > Syrphidae > Chrysotoxum > Chrysotoxum bicinctum. The sequence continues at coordinate 98,491,337 of OU426989.1, forward strand.
TTAAAACTATTACCGTCTCGCGTTGCAAGGAAGTGAATCATTTATTTCTATCAACATCACTGCTGTCGGTTTTGAAAAACGAAAGCAATAATTGAAGTCACGGTCGTCCCACTTTTCAACTCCAATGATCGGCAACATTCACTGCTCGACGAAGTTGAATTTCAATTTTCCCAAAAATAATTGCTGCCAAAAATTATGCCAATATTTTTTTTTGTTATGAAAGAAAACTCAAGCAAACAAACTTTTGAAGCAAAATGCATGTATTTTATTAAAAAAAAAAAAATGTTTCATGTCAACTCTCAAGTTTGCTCTCTCAACTTCTAGTATTTTCGGAAGTTGAGAAAACCAGAAGTTGATCAACTCGAGAGTTGAGAACCGAAAGTTGAAACTGTCAACTTTGAGTGAAGAAAAACAAAATCACATGTTGAGAATAAAAATCCTAAAGTTGAGGTCAACTTCTAGTGAAGAAAACGGCCCTTAGTAGACCGGCAAGTTGGGGTGCTGGTCCACCTGTGGTTGGCTTTCTTTATGGTATCTTGCTTTAGCATAAGTTTACAAGTAGCTAGGGGTATACCGATGTTAGATTTGCTATCCAACAAAGGTAATATTGTTCCGTTTTTTGCAAGTTCGTCAGCTTTACAATTTCCTGGAATGTCTCTATGCCCCGGCACCCATGTAAGGTGAATGTTAAACTGTTTTGACATCTCCACCAGAGATGATCGACAATTTTGGGCTGTTTGTGAGTTAATGGAGACAGAGTCCAGTGACTTTAAGGCAGCTTGACTGTCTGAGAAGATACGTATATCGGTTGTCGATATAACGTTTTCTTTTAGCCAAGAGAGGACTTCTTTTATTGCTAAAAGCTCTGCCTGGAACACGCTACAGTGATTGGGAAGACGAAAAGATAGACAAAGATTTAATTTTTCGGAGTATACGCCTCCACCGACCCCGTCATCGGTTTTAGATCCATCTGTATAGAAATGAATTGCTTCGTCTATCAAAAACGACTCATTTTCCCAAGCAGACCTGGAGGGGATGGATACTTGAAAATTTTTATCAAATTTTGGATGAGGGGTGGTGTAATCGACGTTACTAGGTAGACTACTGAACGAGTTCAGTATAGTAGAGTGACCAATATCATTATTGATCCACTGCGAGGAGGCTTTAAGTCGAATGGCTGTGTTAGCGGCCGATTGTTTGCTAAAAATATCTAGCGGTATGAGATGAAAAAGAACATCAAGTGCAGCAGAAGGAGTTGAGCGGAGAGCTCCACCCATGATTAAACAGGCTGTTCGTTGGACTTTGCTGAGCTTATCGCGGTTAGTTGCTGTTTCCAGCGCAGTCCACCATACTGTCACTCCATATGTAAGTATCGGTCTAATGACTGAGATGTATAGCCAGTGTGTTATATGGGTTTGTAGACCCCATTTATTACCCACGGCCTTCTTGCAAGAGAAAAGAGCTATGTTGGCTTTGTTGACTCTCTCTTGGATATTGGGCTTCCAGCTTAATTTCTTGTCCAAAATAAGACCCAGATATTTTGCTTTGTCTGAGAATTTAAGCGGTATACCTTTGATGAGGGGAGGGTCTATGTGTGGGATTTTATATTTCCTGGTAAATAGGACAAGTTCAGTTTTGTGGGGGTTGACACCGAGTCCACATTGATCTGCCCAGTTAGTAAGCTTGTTTAGAGCATTTTGTAGGAGTTCCTTCAGAGTATTAGGATGCTTACCAGATATCGCTATCGCAACATCGTCCGCATAGGCAATCACCCTGTGCCCCTCCCCTTCAAGAATCACTAGTAGTTCATTTACGACTAGGTTCCAAAGGAGAGGAGAGAGGACGCCGCCTTGCGGCGTACCCCTACTGACAGTCCTTCGAGTAGTAAAATCGCCCAGTTTTGAATTTATAATCCTGCTTATCAGCATATGATTTATCAAATTACTGATTGACTTATCCACCTTTAGAGATGACAGCGCAGATGTGATTGCGGATGCGTCGACATTGTTAAAAGCTCCTTCTATATCCAGGAAAGCAACTAAGGTGAACTCCTTATGATGAAGGGAGTGTTCGATAGTACGAACCAGCGTATGTAGAGCGGTTTCTACAGATTTCCCTTTGTTATAAGCATGTTGAGCATTGGATAGTAAGGACTTATCAATGTTTGCCCTCAAATGGATTTCAATCAGACGTTCAAATGTTTTAAGAAGGAATGATGAAAGGCTAATAGGTCTTAGATCTTTAGGATTAACATGGCTAGGTTTGCCAGCTTTGGGGATGAAAATAACATTCACACTTTGGACATAAATATTTCCAAAACCAGACCTCACAGAATCTTTTGGTTTTCAGTAATATGTAGAAAGCTCTTTGTTAGATTTAATGAATTCTGAAAACTACAACCTTTTTCAAGGCTTAATTGCGAAAATGTCACCAACAGAATCAGATTTAGCGTTGTGTTGAAAATCAGAAGAATCACTTTGGAATGCAATATTTCATGAACCGGACGTCGCAGAAGCTTCTGGTTTTCACCTATGGAAAGCTCTTAAGAAGTTATTTTTTTTACCGCAACCTCTTACAAGGCTTGGTTTCAGAGATATGGCTACCCAAAGACATTGTTAGGTAGTTGAAGGTCGAAAATCAGAAGAATCACTTTGGATTGCAATATTTCGAGAATCAGACCACGCAGAAGCTTTTGGTTTGAATGTGTATACAGGAATTGAATAGACCGTTTGATGTATGTTTCGATGGGTTTGGGAAACATTGAAAAAATTGTGATTTTTATTTGACAGGGGGGACCGGAAGAATTTTTTAAAAAATCCTCAAAATTGCTTTGCCATGATTTGGTTTGATTGTTACATCAATGAAAAGGTCTGCAAATTCTCTATTCAGAACTGAACACTAAAACGTCGTACGAGCCTTGGTTGCGGAAATATCGTCGCCCTAGTATTCATATGCTGTATACGCCATTTTTACATTTTTGGGAAATCGCATTTTAAATTTTGGCTGTCTATTGCGAGAAAACCAACCGTTGATTTTTTTTATTTTTTACACACTATCTTACTGGAAACTGTAAGGCATATTGTCCTTCATAACTTCTTAACTTCTTAAGCTTTATATACATACCTTACAATATAATATACCTTACACCTAGCTCTAAGTATACTTTTTAAAGCTTGTTATTTTATTATTCTAAATATTGTTGTTTGATGAAGAATACAAAATATATATATTTAGATTGATTTGTAAACCTCTATTTCAATATAAGAAGACCCGTTATAAAACCGTCTTTTAATTATAGTTATCAGATATCCCCAAACCGTTTTAGTTTTCAAAATATTAAACTTTTTTTACAAAATGAGTTTGCCGTATAGCCATTAAAGTCAAAAGATTCTTGTTCTTTATTCACATACATACGTAAATAAAAAACACATACGACATTCCAGAAATAAATTAGTCAAAGAAGTTTCCTTTCTTTCAGTAAAAACAATTTGCTTCTTAATAAAAGAATAAGTTTTTTAAAAGGAAAAATAAATGTAATCCATACTTCCTTTGTACATAAGATAACCAGATTCGTTTATGATTTGCCGGATTAATTCGGGACTATCCGATTCGTCTATTGTTTGGCAGATTCCTCTTTGATTTATTTGATTTACCGGATTAGTCCATGATCTTCCAGATTCTTCTGTGAGTGACTTGCGTAATTCTCCGAGATCGTTCGTGATTCGATCGTGATTTTTAGGATCCGTACTTGATTTGCTGGATTTTTCCGTGCTTTATCAAATTTGTCTGTAGTTTATTACATTACATTACATATTCCACTACTCCGTAGATAAATCTACGAAGTAGAGACACTGAAAGCACTGGTAACTCAGACCATCGGCTTATACAATACAACAGAGAGAGACAGACAGAAAGAAAGAACAACAGAAAACACATGTCAACAGCTCACGGTTGGTATTTGAACGGTCCCCCATCCAAGTACTAACCGCGCGCAACGATGCTTGATTTCGCTGATCGATGGGAAGCGATGCTTTCATCAGAGCCAAGGCCGTTGACAATAGTCTGTAATTTATATATTTATTGTATTAGTCTGTATAAAGTTAACCATAGAATACAATTTTATCTTTATGCAGGGTTTTTCAGTTGGAGCGGATAGATTTTAGTGGCCATATTGTGTTGGGTGATATCTGTCAAATCTATTGTTTATTATTTAGTTACTGATGCCATATCAACATGAGAAGTAACACGACAATAAAACTATGTATTATCAAAATGAGTGTTCGTTAGTACAAACTTTGCGGGGATTGTGGTAGACCTTTACAGTCAACTCTTTAAAACGTTTGGTGGCCAAATTTGAGTCGATCGGCTTAGTATAATCAATCAGCTAACATTTGGGCGTCAAAGGAACACAAGACAGTAAAAGTGTACAGCAGAACACGAGAAGTGCCACTATGAATTCGGCTTTTCACAGACTTCAAATTGATTAATTTAACGTGGAGACTTGGGCCTACACCCGTACAAGATCCAACTGACCCAGGGGGAGCTCAAAGTTCATGACCATAGACAACGACGCGTTGTTCTTGTGCGAAACGCACTTAGGAGTTGAGTTCACTTTAACTTTTAATTGAGTTATTAAGGAGGGTACAAAAGCACGTTGATGTTTCTTCAATAGTACTAGATACAGATACTCGTATACTATATACTTATGTGTATCAGAGCTAGTTAATTATTCTGAGTGCAATAGAAAGTTTGCTTTTCTAAAGTCAAGATTATACTCGTACGTGCAATAATTGTAATTCTGTTTTCAATAATAGGACTTCTCAGGTCATGCAATATATCCCGAGGAGGATGATATGTATGTATAATTGTATATACATCATATATATATTCCAGAACTAGCTTCTTTAATAGTTTCCGAAAAAGATACTTAATAGAATTCTATTTTTTTAATTTTTTAATACACCTCGCTTGCTGTAAGTCAGTTGCAATAATTCTTTCAAGAAAGAAAAGCTTATAAAATGGATAAGTTAAAGAAGGTTCGTCACACATGGTCAGAGACAACGCATTCTATGTGTACTAAATTTAAATCTCCGAGAAGTATAATATTGCTGTTGGAACAAGACAAATCAATAATAAATCCCAAGCTATTGAAAGTTCCACATAAACTGCGTCCTACCTTTATGGAGGAATATATATTTAATAATGGGTTTTCCAATAAAGGTGGGTAGGTAGATGTTATAATTGAATAAAACAAGTTTTGTGTGAGGTATTAACTAAATTCAAATTCACCTTTTATTTGAAAGGCCCAATTATCTATGTATGTATTTTTATGGAATATGACTTTATTCAAAGACTCGCCTCGGCTTCTTACGGCGGCAAGGATCCGAGTGGCAAGTTCATAAGGAATTGTAGAAAAGATGATATCAGGACTAAGCGTTTTACATATAAATACAACAACTACTAAATATTCTGTTTTCACCAAGAGATGGATTTACCATAAATCTTCTTTAAATCTCCAAGATTTGCCATACGTAAATCTAGAAGATTAGAAATAAATCTTGTTAAATCTTCATTGGATCAATTATTGTTCTATAGTTCTAACTGACCTATCCATACCGTACCATATCATATCTCGATGATTTTCCATCGTTTGGCACAAATGAAACTTTCTTTCTTTTGCTTCCACTTTATAAGAAAAATTGAAATACCATTAGCATTTTGATCAGGGTTGCCAGAGCTTAAGTCACTTGTTAGATTAAGCTTGGCTTTAATTCACAAGCCTGTGAGTGACTTACATATGAATTTAAAAAAAATATAATTCAGCAGCTAGGAACTGACTTATGAATAAAAAAAAATTTAATTCACAAGTCAGTTGGTGCTTATGAATTAAAAAAAATAATTCAAAACCTACTAAGTGACTTATGAATTAAAAAAATTTAAGTCATGGGCAAGTAAGTGACTTATGAATTAAAAAATTTTAATTCCCAACCTACTAAGTGACTTAGGAATTAAAAAAATTCAAGTCATGAGCAAGTAAGTGACTTATGAATTAAAAAAAATCAAATCATCAGCAAGTAAGTGGCTTATGAATTAAAAAATTCAAATCATCAGCAAGTAAGTGACTTATGAATTAAAAAAAATTAATTCAAAACCAACTTAGTGACTTATGAAAAAAAAATTTAATTCATTAGTTAATGGATAAATGCTGATTAGAAAAATTATGAAATGGATAATTTATAAGCGAGCGTGATAATCTTATGATTTAAAAACTAGATTTGAAAGCTAAAAAGATATTCAAAATTAAAAATTAAAATTAAATGTTATACTTACTGAGTAGGTACCAAAAGTTTCGAAGTGCTTAATTAAGAAAACGGAATGTTTTTTTTTTTCAATTTTAGTGAAAATACATATTGAATTAGTTTCAGGTACTTGAAACAATTTTACAAAAAAATATCAAATAATCAGATCATGTAAAATATGAAAACCAAAAAATTTTAAGGCATATGCATATAATTACATATATAATGATAACCCATCATTTGCTCAACACAAATGTTTTATCAATATTGCTTTTTATTTATTTGGATTATAAGCACTGCATAAACGGCAACTCCCAAAAAATTCTCCAAAAGCTTTCGTTAATAATTAAATAATTATGTAGTCAAAACAAGCTTAAAAATTTCCAATCTACCAACTAACTTATGAATTAAATTTTTTTTTAATTCACAAGTCACCAACTGACTTGTGAATTAAATTTTTTTTTAATTCATAAGTCACTTACTCCCTGATGACTTGATTTTTTTTAATTCATAAGTCACTTAGCAGGTGGTGAATTAAATTTGTTTTAATTCATAAGTCACCCAATTTCTTATGAATTAAAGTTTTTTAGTTCACAAGTCATCTATAGACTTATGACTTAAGGAATTTTTAATTCAAAAATTCGCCCAGCCAAGTTCTGGCACTACACCCTTTTTACAGGAACAAACTCAGGCGATTTTTGACCCCTCCCTATCTTCAGTACCAATGAAGTCAGAAACTTAAAATTCCGAATATTTGCTAAGCTAGTCAGGCCAGGCACAGGCGCCTCACCAAATTTCAACTTTCTAGCTTAAGCGGTTCCTGAGATATAAGGCCTCAAAAATCACAAAAACCGTAACTGACTGACTGACTGACTGACTGACAGATCATCAAAATTATGGAGCACTTCCCGACATCGTAGGACCTTGTAGTTTTGTACAACGGTAGGTTTTGTCATGCAAGCAGAGGAAAAAATCGAAAATTTGAGGTTATCCATTCAGGGCGTGTGGTATCCGCCCACTTTCTCCGAATTGGTGTTGGTTAAATGGAGCACTTCCGACTTAATGCAAAACACACGTTTTGGGGTTCTAGATGCATTTCTCAAAAGGGCCGAGCGTTATATGAAGCCGGTATGGAGAATAATTGTGATTTTCATTCTAGTGGGAAACCAACTTATTGGCCGACAGATACCTCGAAAATACCTGACCTGATTGATTTCTTTATAGTCAGGGGAATACCGTCAAATCGAATAAAAATAACGGAATGCTTTGATCTTTTCCCTGACCACTCTCCCGTTATTCTCACTATGAGCGAAAGTATTGTTAAAATTGAAACACCACCTAGGTTAACAAACGGTAAAACTAACTGGGACGGTTTTAAGAAAGATATTGAAGATAATGTTGAATTAAGGGTATCACTACAAACACCTCTTGAGCTTGAAGAAGCGGTAGATAATTTTGTGCATATTGTTCAAAAAGCCGCATGGAACAATACTCCTTACCAAAGACAAATGTCAGGCTATAGAGAAGCTAAATATCCCCAAGAGATAAAAGAGGTACTTAAAGACAAGCGAAAAGCGCGCAAAAAATGGCAACAAACTCGTGCTCCCCAACACAAAGCTAATTTAAATCACCTCAGTAACTTGCTTAAAAAGATGATATCAGATTTTAAAAACCGCGAAGCTGGAAATTACCTTGAAAACTTGACGGCAGGTAAAGAATCTAATTATTCTCTATGGAAAGCGATAAAAGCTACGAAAAAACCAAAGCTTCCAGCACCCCCGATTATGAAAGACCAAAATGAATGGGCAAGAAGCGATAAAGAGAAAGCAAACGTTTTCGCTGATTACCTAGAGGAAACATTTAAGCCGTTCAATGGGCAAGCATTGAATGATGATATAAGTGTGAATATAAATTCAAATGAAAGCTCCATCACAAGAAATGTTACGCTTGCCGAATTAAGCAAAGAAATTAAGAAACTGAAGTCAAAAAAAGCACCAGGATACGACTTAATTACTGCGGAAATTCTTAAAATGCTCCCACGGAAAGGTTTAGTAAACCTCCTTTACATAATGAACGCCACTCTAAGGTTAGAATATGTTCCAAATCAATGGAAAGTCGCAGAAGTAATAATGGTCTTAAAACCTGGCAAACCATCACATGAAAAGAAATCGTACAGGCCCATTTCACTTCTTCCTGTAGTGTCGAAGGTCTTTGAGAGAATATTTCTTCAGCGTCTTCAGCCCATAATAGAAGAAAAGGGTCTTATACCTGAACACCAGTTCGGTTTTAGAAGTAAGCACTCGACGATTGATCAAGTGCATAGAATCACCGATGTCATCGAGAAAGCCTTTGAAGAAAATAAAATTTGTTCAGCGGTCTTTTTAGACGTGTCTCAAGCTTTTGACAAAGTGTGGCACGAAGGCCTCAAATACAAATTGAGACAAGTCCTATCTGAAGGACTATACAACATTCTTAGAGAATATCTAGAGAAAAGAATTTTCCGCGTTAGGCACGGAAATGATTATTCAGATTTTAAAGAAATAGTGGCTGGGGTACCACAAGGTAGTGTTCTAGGTCCCATTTTATACCTTTTATTTACACGCGACATACCCCAAACAGACAATACTATTGTAGCTACTTTTGCAGACGATACCGCAATACTTGCAGTAGGCAAAACGGCTAACGAATCGACATGTTAATTGCAAAATGCTCTTAACAATGTCAATGAATGGACAAACAAATGGCGAATAGCGCTTAACGAATTTAAGTCAGTCCACGTGGACTTTACTTATAAGAAAATTAATAGATTACCAGTCTTTATTAATACAACTCAAGTTCCATTTGCAAATGAGGCAAAATATCTCGGGATGACTCTTGACGCGAAATTAAAATGGAAGTCACATGTTAAAAATAAATGTGATCAATTAAATATTAAACTAAGGGAAATGTACTGGTTACTCGGACGACATTCTAAACTTAGTATCGAAAACAAATTATTAGTTTACAAACAGGTACTTAAGCCTGTCTGGACATATGGTATTCAACTCTGGGGTTGTACCCACGATACAAATCTAAATAGTCTACAAACTTTTGAAAACAAATTATTAAGGTCCTTTGTAAATGCGCCGTGGTATATTAGAAACGAAGATCTTCACAGGGATCTTGGAATCCCCACGGTTCGCGAAGAAATAAAAACTTTTTCGCAAAGGCATAGAAAGCGTTTAGTTGAACATACCAATAGAACAATCTTAGAAATTCTTGACGAAACAAATTTAGTACGACGTTTGAGAAGGACCAAACCTTCCGATCTAGTACGGTGAAATTATTGTACTGTATTATGTATATTTAAATCATCGCTTAAAATAGAAAGAAGCTATTCAACTAGCTTATAATTAAACCAGTAGGAACTTTCACCGGAAAGTTGCCTACAACACGTTACTTAACTTCGAGAAAGATAAATTGCTAGATAAGTTCCATATGAACTTAGTTGCAATCGGGAGGAGGAGGTGGTTTTAGTGCGGTCGGCCTGATTAACGGTCTGCTTGCATAGAGTCTTACCTTCCGTAAGGCTTTATGGGGGCAGAGTTGTTGGTCGGGAGAGTCCCACATATCTATGAGCGCGCGTTTTTCGGTCCTCATAGAATCTTTTGAAGATTTCAACACCTACCCACGGGAAAAAAAAAAAAAAAAAAAAAAAAAAAAACTTCCGACTGCTGTAAAACGATGAAATTTGGTAAAACGGTAGGGCTTAAATTGCATAGAAAGGACCAAAAATAAAAATTGAGGTTTTTCATTCAGGAGGCGTGGTATCCGCCCACTTTCTCCGAATTGGTAATGGTTGAATGGAGCACTTATTCCAACTGCTGTAAAACGATGAAATTTGGTAAAATGGTAGGGCTAAAACTGCATACAAAAAACAAAATATAAAATTTGAGGTTTTCCATTCAGGGGCGTGGTATCCGCCTACTTCCTTAGAACTGATATAAATTATATATGGCACACTTCCAATTGCAGTAGAACAATGAAATTTGGTAGAACGGTAGGGCTCAAATCGCATATAAAGAACCAAAAATAAAAATTGAGGTTTTCCATTGAAGTGACGTGGTATCCGCCCACTTTCTGAGAAAATGTTTATTTTATATGAAGCACTTCCGATTGCTATAGAATAATGAAATTTGGTATAGCTTAATGTACATTCGAAGCGAAAAATAGAAAATCTGAGATTTTTCATTCGAAGTGTCTTTTTATTATCATTTTGCCATTTTGAAACTATACATGCAGCTTGAAAATTTGATGGACTTACTTAGCAAGTTTTTTTTTATGCCCAATTCGAAAGGTTTCAAAGGCTTAATAATTCATAAACGTCCAATGTTAGTGCATTACTTCTCTATACTTTAGGATCAGGCAAACAATGCTTTGTATTATGTTTTGTAGATGAACCCATGGATACTTGAATGATACATGGATAATAACCAAGTTTTTGCTTGCCGCTTTGAACGACTCGATTGCGTATGAAATAGGTTTTTCACTACGAATAAAAATCTAGAGTTTGAGCAAAAAATATCCATTGCAACATTAGGTGTGTTTTATTATTCACAAATCTATCTGGATCCGGATCAGGATTAAGTTTTAACATGTATTACAAAAACAATTTGGGATCCTGTTTTCTATCGGGATCTATTTCAAAGATTCAAAAATTAGTTATTACACTGGCGAGTAGATGGCTTTTTTGATAAGGTAGTGTGAGCTATTGTGTAAAGAAAAAAGACAAGAAATAATTTAAAATTTACAAACCTAAGGATAAAAAGAGACGGCCTTATAACACTGCTGTCACTAAGATCCGTATCGTTTTATTTTCATGGGATGATCCAGATCCGGATCCAGATAGATTTGTGAATAATAAAACGCACATACTGTAGCTTACACTACTTTTCCATAAAAACTCATCTACCCTCTAAAGTAAGCACTAATTTTTGGATCTTTAAGCCTAGTACGCAGATCGAGACAAGACAAATTTTATCTCTATAATTTGAATCTCTACAAAACGTTTCCAAATCTCGCGCGAAAATTTGAATTTGGAGAGATAAAATCTAACTTAATGTGTTTTTATACAAGACAAAATTTGTCCCAGAAGAAAAAACGTATGGGACACAAAATTTTTCCCGATCTGCGTACTAGGCTTTAAAAAAGATCTAGATAGAGAACAGGATCTCAAATTGTTTTTATAATACGTGTTAAAAATGAATACATATCCTGATCCATATAGATCTGTAGATAATGACATTTTCCATTTAGCACATTTTTCTCCAAACATCAGCTAATAGGCTTTTCACACCGAATTAAAATCTCGGATTTCAACAACAAGATTACGAAATCTCGTTGAAGCGTTCGCACCGAACAGAATCAGGATTTCGTTTGACATTTCTTTCATCTTGCCAATTATTTTTAATTTCTTGTTAATGTGAACAAAAAATGAATCCTGATACTTAAAAATTCCTTAGCTGATTCAATATATTCTTTTAAAATGTTGTTATTGTCGGCATCCATTTCATTTAGTTTTTCTACTATTACTTAAAGGCGCTCGTCAATGATTTAAATTTCATCAGCAATGGACATTCTTTCAAAAGATGCAGCTATTTCTATTCTTTATAAATCTGTCCATTTTTCCTGCTTCCTCGGATATAAATTATCTTCTCTCCTTCTCTCTCCACAATTCAAAGAGAGAATCCTTTATCTGCCTTTTCGCTTGCTGACAATTTGCTGACAAGGCAGAACATTTCGATAGGTTTGTTTGTTTCGACAATCTTGTGTTCTAAAATAGATTTTGAGGAGATTTTGTCGTAATCTAGTAGATTTGGAAATCTGAAAATGTATGGGAAATCTAGTAGTAGTAGATTTGGATGAGATTTTGAGAATTTTGCTCGAAATCTAGATTTTGATTAGGTGTGAATAGCGTATAAAATACAAGCTAAATTTTGACATAAGAACCTTGTGAATCATATGCCACAGAAAACAGCTGTTCTCCAGATGAAATTTTTTCAAAGATTTAAAAGAATTTGGTTTAAAGTATGTTTTTTTAAGAAGTATGAATGAGAACGAATAAGAATTATGAATTATGATTAATTTTTGCTCTGGAAAATCTTGTTAGACTTCCGTCCCCAAATATTCTTCTAAATATTATTCAAATATTATACCATTTCAAATTGAAATTGAAATTTAGCTCTAGAAAAAATGTGCCAGACAATTATTACGTGCGCTAAATTTTGACAGATAAGTTATGTACAGTTCGAAGAGAAATTTTGATTTTTTAGCTGGAGCAGCGTACCTCTCGGCTAAAATGTTTGACATAATTTTAGCTTGGCTAAATTTTGGAGAGAATTTTGTATGGGAGATAAGATTTAGCGTGATCTGCGTACTTGGCTTAACCATACTCTTATTACACGTTTAAGCCTAGTACGCAGATCGGGAAAAATTTTGTCTCCCATACATTTTTTTTCCTGGGACAAATTTTGTGTCGGATATTTTTCCGAGTACAAAATGTCTCCACTAAATTTTGCCAGGAAAAAGAATGATACAAGCATTATTTTGCGGGGCAAATTTTGACAGCCACCGTATTTCCGAAAGTGATTTTTGTCAATTCTGATTTTATGTAAAAGGTGCTGATGCTTGTCTTGAGATCATCAAGAGGAGATTCCAAAAAGGTATGAACGACTTTTGTAAGACAACCCGTTCCAGAGATACACTAAAAAACACATTAAATTAGATTTCATCTCTCCAACTTCAAATTTTTGCGCGAGATTTGGAAGAGTCTTGTAGAGATTAAAATTGTAGAGATAAAATTTGTCTTGTCTCGATCTGCGTACTAGGCTTTAGTAATTTGGCTGTTAATTATTAGTTATTAGTTCAGATAGCACACGAACGGACTTTTTTCGGAGCTCATCAAGGCATCATTATTGAACAGTTCCTTTAAAGTCAAAGAGACAGAAACAAATTTTTTGTATCTGTTAATATGAACAAGCCAAAAAGGCTGTTTTTTTGAAGTTTAATCACTCATAATTTCTTAGTGACGAAAACAATTTTTTTTATTTGCGTTTTATAATCAAATTTGATTATTTTTTATTCGAAACACAAATTATTTTAAGTATAAATCAAATTTTTCGAATTTAGATTAACGAAAACAACACTGCAATAAGAACATCAGAATGGCTGGCTCAGCGCTCCGAAGATTGATGGCTGAATATAAACGTGTGTATAATTTTTGTACTATCTCATTATTATGATAATACATATGAAATTTATTCTGCACCGCACAGAACTAACACAAGATCCGCCAGAAGGTATTGTCGCAGGGCCAATCAGCGAGGATAATATTTTTGAATGGGAAGCTTTGATAGCGTAAGTATTGCCTTTTCTTTCCAAGTGCAAGTTTATTCTATAACAATAATTGCAGAGGGCCAGAGGGCACCTGCTTCGAAGGAGGTGTATTCCCGGCAAAACTGGTATTTCCCCCAGACTATCCACTGAGCCCTCCGAAAATGAAATTTACATGCGAAATGTTTCATCCCAACAGTAAGCTTTCAATAAAGGCTTTCAAAATCTTTCCATATGTGATACCTTGTGTTTTAGTCTTTCCAGATGGACGAGTATGTATTTCAATTCTTCATGCCCCCGGTGACGATCCAATGGGATATGAACTCTCCGCAGAACGGTGGAGTCCTGTGCAAAGTGTTGAGAAAATTTTACTTAGTGTTGTCTCTATGTTAGCCGGTAAGTTGTTGTTAAACTATTTATTATCTCTTATAAGAAATCAATATTCAAGTACGATTTTCCAGAACCTAATGATGAATCTGGTGCGAACGTTGATGCATCAATTATGTGGCGTGAGCATAGAGATAAATTCACCGAAATAGCAAGGAGATTAGTTCGAAAGTCTTTGGGGCTTCCAACATAAATTGACACATACAAAATAAATACTAAACCGTTTTCCCTCGGGAATTCAGTTGGCGTGTTTTTAGGTTTATACAAATTTATATATTCTTAGTTGTAGCATCAATACAGAAATTCTGGTATAAATTTTGTTTCTATTTTTGTGTCGGAATAATCAGGAAGTAATTTAAAACCAATATCAAGCATATAACATGTTACATACTCTTCATTAACACTTTTAAGTATATTTGTACTTTATTTTAGAGATATCGAGATGAGATGATTTAAAGAAAAATTGTTAAATAAAAAAAACGGCACTGCACTGTAGTGGATGTGGGGTAATATTTTTGTATGAATTTCTATTTGCAGTTTGTTTAGCAATCGATTTTTATGTTATTTTGTGAGGAGGTCGAGTTACCTGAAATACAGGGTCCTTCATATGAACTGTTGCCAGTTTAATTTTAAAATTAAAGGCCATGCTACTTTGGATGAAGTAATTGCACACGCCACAAATGTGGGATTCGCATTCGTGAGCAAATGATTAATTACTGACATCAACATTTATCATATTCTTTGGTTACCCTCCATAATAGACGATTTTTGCAGTTACAGCAGTCCAAACTATGACAAAAGCATGTATTTTTTAAATTATTTCATATTGGCTTGAAAGAACCATATTTTCGTAGTAGCTAAGAACGCAGTGAAATGCTCTGTTCCCCTTCTGATCTGACTATGATCTAGAAAACATACATCTGCCCAGAACTTGAGAACAACTCTCATTTATTGGCAGGTTGTCAACCATTCCTGTGTGCGTGTTACCAGGAATGGAGGGAACCTACAATTTTCTGCCGATTCTTAATGGCTAAGGAGCAGTACTTTTCATGACAAGAGATACGTAAGAGGCAGTGCATCCCTGAAAAACTTTTAACCAGCGGCTGAGAATTGAGCCCAAGACCTTCTGAACACCGTCGTAAAGTCTCCTGCCCTTTATTCTTGTATGAGATTTTTCTATTAGCAATGCTCAATTGAAATATCCATTTGCATTTCTCCCCAAAAAACAATCCGCCGTAATACTCGTCTAGCTGGGAATGCTCATCAGTTTACCTTGAGCCTAACTTCGGACGTACTGTCAAATATAGAGGTTCTTTCTTTAGCCGCACTACTAGAATGTTAAATACTTTGCTCCTCTCGATTTTTTCCCTTCAGTGTGATGTACAGGCTCTTGACAATGTGCATCGACATCTGTTAAATCCTCTCCAATTTACCTAAACGCTCGCACTGTGTTACACCATAATATAATAAGGGTAGTCATAGCCCCATGAGTGTGTGCAAATAATAAAACAAAAATATGCAGATTGATGGCGGATGGCTTCGATACGGGATATTCAATATATGAAGTAGCTTTGGTTTAAATCTTTCAATCACTGTAAACCACTCATGCCTTATGCTTAATGGTCTCTTGAAGTCATTCTGTCACCTTTGGAAACAAGCATTGGGAGACGTAACGAAGAGGGCTTGTTTCTCACAAAATATGCATATTTTGAATTGGGAGAATGATTACGATAACCTAGAATGCGCAAAATAATAGGCATAAAATTAAAAAAAGTCGCAACCTGTGTCACGCAGCCAGGGGAGAGCATTTATTAAAACAATTTACTCAGATGAAAAAATTAAAAAGAAAAACGACAAAACTTAAAAGAAAGTACATACTTATTTTATACCTGTTTTGAAAACCACGAATCTTTTCTTTTATTCTTCAATAGTTTTTAAAAACGAAATGAAATGAGAATGTAATACTTGAGTAGAATCGGCTAAGTTGATTTGTAATAGTTAATGGTCACTATTACAAATTTATTTATCTATTTCAAATCTACGATAGTTATAAACAACAAATTTTGCTTATACATAATTTTAAATTCGAAAATCAACAAAAACTTGTTTGAATAGAATTATGCAACAAATTCATTAATATTAATTTGAATTGATATATTGTCATGCATAGATCTAAATCATTATAAAACAAATTGAAATATTTACAGCTCGCTCACGCTATCCGTAATTATTAGCGTGAACAATTTCGAAACCAAATTGTCTTACTATTAATGGCCTGCCCTACACGGTGCGTATATTACGTTAATCAAAGATAGCAAAACATCACTATCGATGTCATAACAAAATCACGAACATATAACATATAACACAGTACAATTTTTATCTCAAGAGTCTGCATTCCCAGCATCAAACATCTAATTTTATAATTTTGATCGGTGTGTCCCTATTTCCTTGAAAATCTTAATATCATCAGCGAACATTAAGCCATCAGATACAGATAAAAATGGAAAATCATTTTAAATTAGTAAACCTAGATGACTTCCTTCGGGTACATATTTTTTACAATTTACTTCCTACCATTTAGATAGGACCCGAACCACCCGAGTCCCATTAAAACTATACAATTTTAACTTTTTATTTAATATTAGGTGATTAACTCTGCTTTCGTGTAAACCACATCTATTTTGAAGCGTTTTTCATATGTTTAAAAACATTGATTTAAAAAGCAGTTCAAATTAGTGGAAGTTAAGCCACCATTAAGAAAACCATGTTGAATATTAGAAATGTGACCATTATCCAGAAGCTCTGGTAGATTTGCGATTTTACTTATCGGACGTTAATTCACAATTTTCCTCTTGTCGTCCGAGAAGAAATGTCCACTAGAAAGTGACTGATTAATAAAGTAACTGAACGAGAACCGATAGAGAATCAGTATTTAGTACAGTGGAAAATAATCCATGAAAATCTGGGTATATTTAATCGTCCAATTCATGTAGAGCAGATATTAAATCTTCACTAGAGCAAAAAAAAGTTGCAGCAGTCTCTTATGGGAGAAATAGACTCGGCTTTATAGTTATTTCCTTCAGTATGATCCTATGTATAATACGTGTTTGGAAAGCTGTCAGCAAACCAGTTTACAATTATTGTTTGTTGATCACTGGAAGATTGTTCACGATAAAACATTGTTGAAGGGAAATCAATAGATTTTCATTTAAAATTTACAAATCTCTGAGTATCACCTGCGCCCATTACATTTTTCTGATCGAGGATTAGCAGCAGATTTTCCAAAAAAAATATTTAAGTTAGAAGTAGTACAGGTGAAAATGAAAACTAATATGTTCATCTGCCAGCACCTAGCGACCCTGCAAAGAAGAAAAAACGAATCAAACTACTTTTGGTACTTTCCCGAAAATAGAATAACTGAGAGTAACCATTTCAAATCCATCGCGACTTGACGACAAATATGGTCACGGCAGACGTTTAAAATTTCTTCAAACCACTGACAGACGTTTTTTATACCTATTCGACCTTTTTATATATCTTATATATGAGGCATTGAGAGCAGAAGTGCCGTAACCCCAAAATTCACTTATTGAGAAAATCACGGTTTAAAAAGTTAACGAAAAAGAAATGTTTGTTATTAGCTTCCTATTTAAAATAATATTTTAATAAACTTCAGTTATGGCATGACTAGTGGGATATCTTATATTTAAGACCTTAATTTTCTCTTTAAATTATTAATTACTGGATTTTATGTGGGTTACACTACTACTGCTTCTTAGATACTGGAATAAATTTAAAAAAGAAAGTTGGTTACACCAATAATTTGAAAAACAGGTTATGAAAAAAAAATGTGTATCGCTTTTAACTACAAAATAGTTAAAAGGTTAAGTTTAAGTTTTCACTACTATGATAGGTACTTTCATTCTTCTTCGTCATCTACGTACTCAACCAGCCCAACGACTCTGTCCATAGAAACAGTTTTCAATTTTTTTTATAAAAGTCGTGGTAATTTAGGGATAAAATTAAGTAACTCGAATAAGTCTTTCTGTTTTGTTTCACTTACGGCATTCCCTTTTGGAAACAATAGTTCGAGATCTGTGATGAGTGCAGATGTTCTTTTTTTCAAAATCACAGCATCAAAAAGCACGTCTTCGTTATTACTGTACTTGTAAAAAATATTGAAAGGTGTCTCTTTCAGAAATTTTAGCCATAGAATTTTAAGCCATTCCACCTTCCCTTTATTTACATTCATTTTCGGATTTGTTTTATTCTTTTCCAATTTTTTCGTGGAAAACATCATGAAATGGATCCTTCTTTCTTGCCGTTGCTAAATATACATGTAAGCTTTGCTTCGTACCAAGTCATGGACAGTATGTCCAAAGTTGCCTCTTGTAATAGCACACACCCGCTGAAATGCCTCGAGTGGACAAGGTCTTCATGAGATCAAATGCAATCACCGAAGTGTCAGATTCCTTTGCTCGTGATGCGTCATCTCTCATGCCATTTCTAGCCGAATCCGATCTTCTAAGATGAAGTTCATGTTCAATTTGTATTTGAGGCTTCTCGTGATCAGTCGCAAACTTTAGTTTATTGTTCAAAAAGTCATACTTCTTACAAGAATTCTTTATTGGAGCATGGAATGAAATGTTAAAATCACGACTAAAAGTCTGCCGGAATACGTACTCTGAAACAGGACTTGTGTGTGAATTCTTAATCAAATTGAACTTTTAGATATGTTAAGGTCAGGGGATAAGAATTTACTTATGGCGGGTGTAATGCAATTGCTAACACCACACAAGAAGCAAAGACCACACACCACACAACATTGACAATGATGTTTTGCATAGCATACTATGATTGACGTAAATGTGTTTGAAATCTACTCATTTCAAATTGTACTGTACTAGCGCAGAAGTGGCGTAAGTGTGTTACACCATTTCTGCTCTAGGAAAAGTTCCGTGCAGAAACAATGTTTCAGCATTTTTGTATTGATTTATGAGCAAATATAAGTAACGTCACTTCTGCGTTGAAAGAAAATTTATTTTTGACCATTGTGTATTATAGTCAAAATTGAAACAAATGAGGGTTACGCCACTTCTGCTCTCAATGCCTCATATATCGTTATATGGTAATAATAATAATTAATTCTAAAGAAATTCAAATTTTTTTTTGGGTTATATTTATATATGTACATATATATATTTACCTTTTTCCGAATGTCTGATTTTTTTGTATCTATGTGAAGGGCTGAATATTTCAGCCATTCAGCCTTATCACGAATTCCATCGTAATCGGAAACTTTTACGAATTCCGAAAGAAGCTATAACCAAATCCGTTCGTAAAGATAATTTGTATGAGATTTTCCACTACGATGGATTTTGCGATAGTTTTTTTTCGGGATTCGTAACAAGTTTCCGATTACGATGGAATTCGTGATAGAGCTGATTATAAAGAGTAAACATTTTTCGGCTTTATTTGGATATTTAAATATTTAACAAACTGTTCCGACTCTGGAAATAGTCCGAACAGTGGCAAAATCGGCAGCTATTTAGAGGTCGTTTGAATTTTAAGGCCCATTTTTAGAATACACAAATAAAATATTAACTTCTAAACCGAAGAAGGTCCATTAAGTTTTTCTCTTGCTCCAACAGGAGGGGGAATTGGTCCGCTTTATCATCTATGAAGACTTAAGTCAATGGCTTTTAATTTCGAAATAAAAATAACACCAGGTTCTGTTATTCAGTTTTTTTTTACTTCAAACTAAAAATGTACATATATATTATGTAAAAATGCTAAATAATAAATTAAGATTAAATTTATTCACAGTGAATTGTATCATTTTAATGCACATGCTAGTCTCTTACAAAACAAGTAAAAAAATGATTCAATCCAATAGAGTTTAACATCTTTGGAATGGTATCACGTCTTTACCTTTTTGTCGATTTTCTTTGGATTGGAATTGGTGGACAAGCCTCTTCGTTTCAACGTGCAATTAATGTCACCGACAATTTGCAGAGGCTCTCCAGTAAGAATTTCAATGCAAAAATCTATGTGATCCATGCTTCCATTAATTGGCTTCAATGCAAAAGCCCCAAAGAATGTCTGTGCATTCTGTAGGTTTATTGGTTCGTCAAAATAGAAAATAGATTGCATCCAGTGTGTGGACGGGGACCAAGGTGCCGTGTTGAAGCCAAATCGGGTGTGCGATTTCGAGAAGATAACGTTAAAATATGTCATGATGCCATCTATGTGGCCACTGCGTTTGCCTTCTATAAGGAACGGTGACAAAAATGTTAGATCTTTAACTTGTATCGTGTTAAGATCGATTTCTTTGAGAAGATGCGAAGATGTTACAACTTGATCGGGGACGACAGAACAAAAGCGTGGTTCACACAAGGCAAATTTACGGATGGCTTTCATGTTGAAGCCGTGCACATTTCGCCACCAGTTGATTTTGTCGTTCTTCCGAAACTGATCCTCGATCGCAGACACATGTAGCTTAGCCTTATCGGGGAATATTAAGCCACCTGGTTTTAACCATTTGTCACGAGCAAAAATGATTGCATCGATGATGGACTGATAGAATAGGCAGTAGCCCATCCAGTCGGATATAATAATGTCTACAGAGTTTTTCTCGATTTGAAGATTGACATCTTGGATTCGGCCGTGAATAACTTTTATAACTCCTCCATATTTATTGTCCAAAACGATTTGGCGGGCATATAATGCTGCTTTGGAGCAGTCGACGGCTATAACTCTGGCTGCACCAGCTTTAGCTGCGAACAAGGACAGTAAACCGATCCCACATCCTACTTCGAGGACAATTTTGTCCTTAAAGAGATGCTTGTTGCGGTAAATAACTTCGCGGAAACTGTTCGTTCGAACGGTGTCCTTGATAATGTGACTAAAGACATCCAAATGAGCGTATGAATCAAGTTGAAAGTCTTTGGAAGTCATATGGTGAACAGTTGATGTTTTCGACTTTCGGTTCAAATTCGAATTCATATTGGAAATATTTGCTATCAATTGATTAAAAATTAAATAAATTCAACAAAAAGTAGAAAAGATTTTAAATTAACGAAAAAATGTCTTGTGGTTCGGCAAATCGTGATGTGTTTAATCCACTGATCTCTATAATACACTGGATAGCGCATTCATCCAAAAAAGTTGACTCCATTTGAACATTGTTATATTATGAAGCTGCCCACGGTGCCGTATAACAGTATAACTGTATAACATCTAAAACAGCATCATAAAGCGCGGAACAGATTGAACCAGCAACAGCACTGTCAACAGCAACAGCGGCCGCCATTAATTTAAAACCAATGCATTTCAATTGTTCAACACACATAAGAACAGCAACAACAATGCCAACAGCGTCGTAAGGCCAAAGTCTTAAACTTGCTGTTGCTGGTGCAGTATTGTCAACTTTCCCACTGCAATATTTAGTGGCATCACAATGCAAAACAAAATAGAACGTAAAATAATTTTTCCATTTTGCTACTTATTTATTTTGGTTGAAATTATCGTGTGAATAAAAAACAATAAATAACTTTTGATAAACTAAAATTGTAAAATTTAGTGACCAAAAAGTAATAAAGAATAAAAAACTATCGTGAGTGTTAAAAAATCGCTGAATAAATGAAAAAATTACTGTGCTTGCCAGTCTTTTGCCTAAAAAACAGAACTGAAACGACATTCCTTCAATTTTATTAAATTGTCAATTTGTCAATCAAAACAAATGATTTTCGTCCAATTTACAATTTATTATTTTAATTTTAATAATAAATATTTAAAATTTACAAATAATGCGAGAAATATGAGAAACAGATTGACGGTGTGTTAATCTGTTGCTGTAACTTCGCATTTGAATTTATTTTGATTATATACTGTCAAAAACGCTGTTCACGTTGTAATCTATTTCACAAGACTTTTGATGTTGAAGTTTTCGTTGCTGTTAGACTAGGCGCACACATTCAATTTTTAGTTGAACAACTGTTTGGTTGCTTATAGAAAAGAGATGAACTATTTGGTTGAATGTCCGCGCAGGTACATATAATTATATGTTACACAAAATAGCGAACTCATTTTAGGCAATCGTTTAGTTTGTGTCAAAACACAAAGGCGCAAAATTTTAAACAGTTCTCGTTTAAGGAATAAAACCGGCTCTACTTAACGCAGTCGTTTAGCTTGGAGACTTGGTCTAACTTTTGCATAATTTTAAACACGTTAGACAACTCTTCTAACTGATGTGGGTTTTACAACAGAACCTAAGCGAATTTGCGTTGAACAACCCTTAATTTGACAGATACATAACTCACACAACTACAAAAGCACAAAAAAAGTAAAAAGAACAGACAACTTTAAACCAAATAATTTTTCGCCGAAAAAAGTACATTTTATATACTACCTCGGTACAGATTTTGATTGTTTATAAGTTATTTACATTATTTTAGATGGAAATAAAGTATAAATCGCAAATTCACAGCATAAAAACTCAATTTGTTATTGCAAGATGCAGATTCATTTAGCTATACTCGTCTCGGCCGGCGGCGGCGGCGCGCGTGCATACATAAGATATGTATATGTACCTACATACATTTGTATTTACAGATTTATTCATCGTAGAGCACTTTCGTACGATTGTTTCGAATTTATAATATTCAGTTATTCAGTCTATTTACAAAAAAACATCTTTAAAAAATCGAATAAAACATCAGTAAACATTTTTTCTTCGATTTGCTTTTGTATGAAATGATCACTGTCAATATGGATAAAGTATACTTTTAAAAGATAAACTAGCTATTTGCTGCTGTTAAAGTAAGACGAGCTCTTTAACGTTAAAGTATAGTTTATGTCCTTTAAAATTAACAAAAAGTCGGTTCTCGTTTTATAGTCAATATTTAGAGTCGACTCCCATTCTAAAATTGATTTAGAGTAGGTTTTAAATGTTTAAAATTTTGCGCCAAACTTTTTAGTTGCTCGAACTAAGAAGTTACGAAACTAAAAATTGAATGTGTGCGCCTAGCCTTAAAGTTACTGTTGAAGTTGCTGTGTCAATCTGTTTCCCGCATAAACAAGTGCAGTCACATTTGTTTTCCTCTTTCTCATGTCAAAATATTTTTTTTTTGTGAGAAGAAGACGTCAAATTATGAAGCTGCCCACCATCTGTCATCTTCAATTGGAGTCAAAAAATCTGTTATACAATGTAGGGAATGCGCTATCCAGTGTATTATAGAGATCAGTGGTTTAATCTAGTTTTGTAGAACGAACGAAATGTCAATTCAATTCAAGTAAAATATCAAAACAAAAAAGCTAAGTGATGCCAAGAAGTTTAAATTATTTTTCAAAGGCAACTCTTAGCTTGATTTTAAACGATGCGACTTATATTTACTTTGCGATTTTTTACACAATAGATAGTCAAAAATATATGTTGTGGCGAGCGAAGACGAAATTGTTGTTAAAATTGCAAAGAAGTGGAGGAGAAATAAAAGTTTTACTACAGCCATATTAATAAAAAACGCTTACTTCACCTATATTCCCCGGTTTTAATAAACCATGGTATAAGAGTTAAGTCCTGGCTCAAATTTTCACATTAATAAAAACGAAATGTTCGAGTGACGTTTATCAAATATCCTTTAGGCTAGGCGCGCACATTCAATTTTTTAGTTTCACAACTGCTTGGTTTGAGCAACTAAAAAGTTTGTGTTTTGACACAAACTAAACGATTGCCTAAAATGAGTTCGCTATTTTGTGTAACATATAATTATAAGCAGCTGCGCGGACATTCAACCAAATAGTTCATCTGTTTTCTGTAAGCAACCAAACAATTGTGTAACTAAAAATTTAATGTGCGCGCCTAGCCTTAAATAAATCTACTAAAACAAGCCATTTTTTTTTTGATATTCTGTGTCTGCCTTAAGGCTAGCCGCGCACTAGCAATTTTTAGTTGCGAAACTGCTTGGTTCGAGCAACTAAAAAGTTTGTGTTTTGACACAAACTAAACGATTGCCTAAAATAAGTTCGCCATTTTATTGAACATATAATTATCTGCAAATTCACCGACATTCAACCAAACAGTTCATCTGTTTTCTATAAGTAACCAAACAGTTTCGCAACTAAAAATTGCTAGTGCGCGGCTAGCCTAATTGATTGTCATTTGCTTCTGTCTTATTGTAGGTCTTTTATAATATACGGGAATCAAGCGTGCTTGATTTTTAAATTGACGTCACAAACTGCATATGTACAACAGAGGATAAATAGGTAAGGAAACAAAATTCAAAACATGTTTAGATTTATATTTATAAGCAAATAAATGCGATGCGTACTGGCGACCGATCAATCTTCTTAAAACAATTGTAACCGCGCCTACATTTACGCTGGGACTCCCAATTTGGTAACGATATTGGATTTCGATTTCAGCAAGGTAGACCCATAATTCTCTGCGCAAAAAGTAAAAAGGCTTAAGTCGACTTAAGCCAAAAATGATTTTTTTTTAATTTTTAAATAAAATGAAAAATTAGCTACATTTCTGTGTCTTCAGACTGTTTCAGTTCCATCTAGAAGTCACTTTTCAGGATAGTAAAAACGGCTTAAATCCAGCATATTTAAAAATTTGCTTTTGGTAAAGCGTCTTAAGTACTAGGTCTTTTTTTCGTCTAATTTTGTTTTGCTTTTGTGTAACTAAGCCGTTTAAAAAAAAAAACTTAAAATTTCAGTTTTTTGATAAGGAAGAAAATTTTAAGTACAATTAAGTCACTTTTCCAAAACAAAATTTTATTTGAAGTAAAATTGTATGTATACTTAAGCCGGTTTTCCTTTTTAAGTTTTTTTAATTTAACTGACATAAGCCTTTTTACCAAAATGAAATCTATGATTTTGTTTAAACTATGTGAACAACGATTTGGAACAACGATTTAACGGACATAAGCCACTTTACCCCGTATCCCTGCATACGAGAGCCATTATACTCGAAAACAGCCCAGTCAAAAGTATTTTGACACAAATCTCAATCTATTAAAGCTGTACAATCGTTACAGATATAGCCGAAAGCCCAATTTCTTAAAAAAAAAATCAAAAAAGCCAAAAGAAAATGACTGCAAAAAATGTGACTTGTTGGCCGGTTGAACTGGAGCTAAAGCAACACCATGAAGATGCAGATTCTTCATATGAATCGAAAAGAAGGATATGGAAGTTTTCACCTTCGATCTTCAGCAGTGCCTTCCCACTCGTTATTTACAAACTTCGGTAACTTTTTATATACATCTGTTATAATTTTAATTTTACCGAAATTTGTAGTAAATGAGATCTCTCAATCCAAGTTCCACAACTTTCTGTCCATTGTTAAAAATAAATGCATTTTTGGCAAAGTTAATGGCGATAACAAACAAAATAAATTGGAAGAACATTAGATGGCATCATTCAATATTTTTTATAAAAATTCTCTAAACGAGCAAGAACCATTTAAAATGCTCAATATTAAAAAAACAAGGCTGTAATGAACTAAACACAGGCTCTCTTGAATAGACCAAACAAAATCAACGAAGCAAGAAACAAGATCTCTGCAGCTGCCCGCTTTGATCGTTGAGCAGTTTCATAACTTTTATAAGACTTTTCACTGAAGCAAATCCAGACCTTCATCCGGATCTTATAGAAGAAATCGACGCTGGTACTTTGACTAAGTGGTATTAAGCTCTCGTTTTTTATTGCAGTCTAATTTTCGTATTAACTTAAATAAGACTTAAGTAACAATATAGTTAAATTTAAAAAAGGAAAAACGGCTTATGTTTAAGTAAGTACACACAAGAATTGAAACGAAATTCGGAAAACCGGCTTAAGTAACATAAGCCAATTTAACATACAAATTAGAAAAAAGGTAAAAGGGCTTAAGTGAGAATTTTAATAACAAAAAAAATTTAATTAAACTTAATTTGTTAATCCTTAAATGCATATAAAAAGAGAAGCAAATTACAATGCTTGTGTCCAAACTTCATGTTTCTACTCAAAAAGGTTCTCCTTATGCTTATATATTTTTTTAAGTATAATTCGTTCTCCTGAAAAATGCTAAAAAACGACTTAAGCCGCTTTGCCTTGTGAGCAGAGAATTGTCGGAACTTATGTACATATATCATAAACCAACGAAAGTTAGATGTCCTAATCGAAAGAAGAATTCATCCATAGTATGTTAAGTTAAATTTAAACATCTATCCTACTTCTTATACCTAATTGACCAAATGTCATTTCACTTCCATGAAGCTCGCAAAAACACCTTTGAGAATTGCATGTTCTACTTTAACTCCCAAACCCAACCCGCAAATTATTCATTGAGACTTCGTTTATAGATATACTTGGAGTTAGTTTATTGCCTATTATTTTATATAAAATAATTCTCAACAGAAAAAGCTCACTATCTTCATTGGTTTGAGAGATTTCGTCTATTATAATTCTACCTTAATATATTTTCCATAGAGTGAAAAGATAAAATTCAAGATAAAAAGCTATAGACCAAATGGACTGAAAAGTGAAGTACATTGTTTCGAACTGAATTCCGGTTCAAATAAAGCAAAGTCTTCGGATGAAGATATCTCCGCAAGAAATGCCCGTAAGACAGTTTAGTTTTCAGTACTGAATAGAGATTTCGACCTTTCCATTGATGTAATAACCAACCCAAATCATGGCAACACAATTTTGAGGATTTCTTAACAAATTCACCCGATCCCCCCTGTCAAATAAAAATCACAATTTTTTAAATGTTTCTCTAATCCATCGAGACATCAAAAGAAATGTCTATTCAATTCCAACAATGACTTTTAGTAGCTATCTCAGAAAACAAGCCTTGTAAGAAATTAAGAGCTATCCGCAGGTGAAAACCAGAAGCTTCTGCGAGCTCTGGTTATCGAAATATTTCCGTCCAAAGTGGATTTAGAACTGAATTCCCGTCCAAACAAAGCAAAGACTTCTGATGGAGATATGTCCGCAACAAATGCTTGTAAGACATTTTAGACAAGAAAAGAACGCAGTTTTTTGATAAATTTCTCTTAAATAAATTAACATTCATTTATTAAATGTATGATAATAAATAAATAAATAAATTAAAACTGCAACCTAAATTTCACGGTATTTACACTTATTTTAGTTTTACTGAACGAATTCTTCTTTGTTGAGAATGATCTAACTGAAAAATTCAAGGATTTCATTCAGGAAGTCTAGGGCAAAACCAGAATCATTAGCCTTCTTCTTCTTTTTTTTATTTTTCTTCACTTTAGTTCCATCGGGTTTTGGTTTTGTTGCATCATTTGTTGCTGTAGATGGTTCAACAAGGGCATTCTCAACTTCCATCAGTGGAGTACCTTCACCATTTTTACTTTGAGCTATATCATTTCGCTCATTTCGCGTTGCTTGAACAGGACTACTTGTTTCCTCAGAATCATCCAAGCCGTCCAATAAGTCACCCCCTAGGAAACTCAAACCATCATAGTCGGCATCATCTGTAGCTGCAGCTGCACTAGCACCAACAGGAACATCATCGTCATCATCCTCAGCATCGTCTTCGTCATCTTCGTCATCTTCATCATCGTAATCATCATCAGTGCCACCACCTTAAAGCATATTGAAAACAAATTAGAATTTTTGCTGTGTGTTGACGGTATGCGTCTTACCACCACCGAAACCAAAGATATCATCATCTTCCTCTTCTTCTTTTGGAACCTCCGGTAAAGGTTCTGCCTCGGCTACTTGTAACCCCTTGGCACCAAACTTGAAGCAAGATACACGAATTGATGCCTCTACTTCTTCTTCCCCGCGAAGCTCAAGCCCCAAACACGCCTTAAAGTCATCTTTTCCTTTTGACAAACCGTAGACTCTGCCACAGAATTTAGAGAAACCGCCTGGTAAATTCACGCAAATCGGTTTTGCTTTCTTCCCTGTAAACCCCAAATTAATAAAGTACTCTTAAATATTGTCAACCTCATTCCCAACAAACCTGAAATGCTTCTTGTAGCTAATATAATGTCTCCATACTTAATCGAAACACTCATCCTTTCATTACCAAGATACGTCATTTTTGCACATACTGGTCCACGAACTGGAAGAATTGGCAACTGAAAGTCGCGGCAGCAATCACAGTGTGATTCAGAACATTTGCAATACTTGCTGAGCTGATTTGGATCATCTTCGTTAACAGGATTTATTTCTTCTTCTGCGGGGCTAGACGAAACTGCAGCAACAGTTTCTTCTGCAACTGCGGCTATTTCATCTTCAGCAGCTACTGCAGGTTTTTCATCATTGACATCTAAAGCAGCATCAACTGCTTCAGCTACTGCCTCCTCAGCATTTGGCAATGTTGGTCCGATATTCGGATCTATTTCGGCTTCAGGGAGATCAAGTTGCTTTAAGGTTTGTCTTACATTGTCATCTTGTTTTACTTCTTTGCGAAGTGTTGTTAAAGCATCCGCCGAATAATTGGCTAAGATTAGTATTATACAAGCAAACAGGGCCCACATTTTCATATTGCTTCTCTAATTAATTTATTGTTTTCCTTTAAAGAGAAAATAATATTATTTTTTTAAGCTTAAGCAAATGAGAGGTTTTAATTCAAATAACTTTCATTTGTTTAAATAAAAAATGCAATTAACATAAAGCGTGCAAAGAATCAAAAAAAAAAAAAACCATGACAACGAATTAAAGCTATTTTTGGACGAACCTTTATAGTTTTTTCAATGACAAGCTTTTACTTAGCCTGGTTTGAGTTTGCCAGTAGAAGGAGTGGCCGTCTATGTTTGAATAACACTTCAACTGTGCAACTAATAATTTCTCTTTTAAAATTGAACTAAAATTTATTGTTATGTAACTCTAGACACAATTTCGAGATATTTGATCTTATTTTGATAACCCAGACTTAAAGATGCGATCTTCAAAAGAGTTACATAAGAATGGTGGGTTGGAAGGTACATATACATACATATGATCTAAGTAAAAGATCGGTACAAACCAAATCAATTTTGTTTCCTATCAATGCCGTCAATGTTCATTGATAGCGACATTAAAGAGCATACGAACGATCAATATTCAGCGAAAATGACTTTTCACTGAGTATTAACTATAAGAATTGATCGTGCATGTAGGGCACTTTATCAAATAAGAGCATGGGCAAAAGCAAAGTTTGCAGGCATTGAATCAGCAAATTTTTGCTCTTTACGATATAAATCGTGAATTTAATAGATTTTTTTGTTAAAATGATTTTTTATTTCATTACATTACATATTACACTACTCCGTAGATAAATCTACGAAGTAGATACACTGAAAGCACTGGTAACTGGGACCATCGGCTTAGACATTATCACAGAGAGAGACACACAGAAAGAAAGTACAGCAGAAGAAACATAATGTAAACAGCACACGGTTGGTATTGAACGGTCCCTCCATATGCATACATACATAAGTACTAACCAAGCACAATGATGCTTGATTTCGCTGATCAATGGGAAGTGATACTTTCATTAAAGCCTAGGCCGTTGACTGATTTGTTTATATTTTGCGCACATTAAAGGGATTATGACTACCCTTAAAATGAATGAGCACTTCGTGAACGTTAGAGAAGTTATGGAGGATTTAAGAAGAGATACCGATGTACATTGGATTTGAATGTCTAAAGATCACAATGGGATGGAAATATTCGTGTAGTGTGACAAAGAAAGAATCTCTGAATTTAGGAGTACGTCTGAAGTTGGGCTCAAGGGTAAACTGATTGTCATTCCTTGAAGCGCGAGTATTAAGGTTGAATTTTTTAAGGGAAAAAATGTAATTCAATTAAACGATTGTCCTTTTGAAAATCGATCTCCTTATCTTTCTTTATTGATATGATAAAGACAGATATAGTCAAATAGACAATCAATTAATTAAGCGATCGTCTTGTCCGATACCGGCCCTGTTAATAAAAATAACGTGAAATAATGAAAGACATGAAACACTGCACGGTGCTCGTTATAGTTCGAACTTCATTTTTAAAGCTCTTTGTCAGAATCTATCCAAGAGACTCAAGTGCACAAATATGGGAATTATACTCAAGCTTTGGACGAATATAGGTTCTATCAGATCAGAAGGGATGAAAAATGTCTTGCATCGACGAAAGAAACCCAAACACTTAGCAGCGTTTTTGGCGACGTCAAATATGTTGCCATTCCACACAAGGTGATCTATGAGGCACATACCGAGAATTGTTCGCTTTCCTCAAAGAAAGTGCCACTCAATAGCAGCATGGGGAGTGGGTTGCGCTTTAACGACAGAAGACAGCATTGAGTTTTTGAAGCATTCAATTCTTCCCCATTTGAAAACGAATTTAATGAGCTAATCATACACTTGCGTTTTAGATCCAAACCCGAAGAACAAGGACATGCATCGAATATGAGAACTTGAGAGTACTGTCGTCAGCAAAACAATTTAATGTATTAAAAGCTTCAGAATAATAATCATTAATGAATCTGTGAAAAAGAGTCGGAGACAAAACGGAGCCCTTGAGTTGAAGAACATCTCTTCAGAACAATGTGGGGATACTATGCGTGCCAGCGGATATATTAAGATCTTTAAGTACTATTGCAACTGAACGAGTGCGAAAGAAGATTTGTCCCATAAAATCGTTTACGCTCTCAAGTACAGGAGGACTCATAAAACTTTTTGGGAGAGTCAAATTACCTGAAAACTGTGCTGCATATTGTTTTTTTTTTTTTTGTGAGTTGACAAAAGGAGTATCATTAAAGATGAGCGTAGGAACCAAAAACGAAGTAGTATGTCGTACATTTTTTTCAGAAGTTCGCCAAATATGATCATTATAGCTTGTTTAAACTAATTCAGGTTTTCCTCAGTAATTCAGGTTTTCCTCTTCTTTACAGTTCGAATCATAACATTTCGGCTTGATACATAGATATTTACCTACTTGGTATAAACTTTCTTATATTGAAAAGAATTAAATTTGTTACCATATTTGTACTGGAGTTTGCATCAATATCGGGGAATTACAGAAATTACTAACACCTCCCCAGTTGACTGGCTCGTGTTACCACATGGTTCTCTGGGGGATTTTTTCTCTAACTGGGTTTTGTTGGCACGAGAAATATCATTTGAAATTTTAACGAAGAAGATACTATAACCGTTTTTTCAAGCAATAACTGAAAGAGTCTCAGCTTTGACAACAAAAGTTCAAAATTAAAATTTAAATATTTATCACTTTCAAACTTTGTATTGCCGTTCAATAAGAATTGAAATAAATCAATTTAAAAACAGAGTAGATAAAATGGCGTGAAGCCAAATTTTTTTTTTTTTTTTTTATATTTTCAAGAGGAACAATATAATGCTTAGATCAACCCTTATTTCCTGTTCAGTTTGATTGTAATAGATTTGATACAAAAAATCATCTTATAAGGCTAGGACTATTCCTTCCCCGAGATTAAAGATAGGTCAGCAGTCAGCACCCTCAAAATGTCTTTGTTTTCCTATTATCTCAATAATATAAGTAGTAAATAATTCATCCTTTAGTTTTAAGTTAAATCAAAGATTTGTAATCAAGATCAAAACTTTGCACCTACTCATAAATTTGTACCAAAAAATTCCGCAAATTATTGATTGCTTAAACAAAACAAATTCATGAATTGGAATTTAGAAAATAAACTATTCATAGAAAGAAAGTGAATTAATGTAAACATATAAATTTCAATTTCTCTTAAAAAATGTGTGTCTCAAAAGGTAATACCCAGTTGTTATGTGGCTACACATTTATTGTCGCTTATTGTTATGATGTGTTAAAATTTTGAGAATTAATTTGCATCTATACAAAAAAGTACAAAAATCGAATTTCACTTTCGCTACAGATTCATCTGAGGGTATTCTGGTTGTGGGAGAAAAGAGAAATGTGGACATTTTGAACCACGGTGTTGTTGAATAATAACTTGATAACGCTGTATGTATGATTATACATATTTATGAATATGTATTTGTTCAATTAGTTTGTATTCAAATTTTTAATTACAATCTCATGTTGAATATACTTTAGAAATTCAAAACACAATGCTAAAATTGTATATTTTTAAATCAATATTTATTTAAATTCTCGACCTGATTTCACTTTTTCATGTTAATTTAATAATTTTTTTGCTAAGATTTAAGAGATAATTAAATTGACAAGTTGTGATAATTCATAAAATGACTTAGACCTTATTCGGAATTCCCCCCCCAAAATGAACTTTTTTTTAACGAATCGATAAAAAAGTGTTTTCTGTTGATAAAAAACATCAAATTATGGAGGAGAAACACTTTTTTATGGTAAAAAAGTGAAGTATAAGCGGACCACCCACAGTACTGTTGGCCCTTATTCGGAATATTTTAATGTCAACCATGGTGCGTGGCGTTGCATTATCAAGAGACCTTAGGGAATCCATAAATAAAGCCTTCGAAACGGGATTATTGAGCTATAAAATCGCAAAACAATTGACTTTACCGCGCTCATCAATTCGAAACATTATCTCAAAGTTCAAAAATAGTGGAAATGTGGAGATTGGTTAAAAAACGGGACGCCCACCAATTGCAAAACCTCGAAATTGCCGAGTTTTAAAAAAAATAATAAAAGAAAATCGACGTCAAACGGCCGCTGCAATAACTTTTCAATGGAGGGAAAGAATAAAAAAAAAGTGTTTCGGTCGACACTTGCAAACGGACCATGAAAAAAATTGGATACAAATTTTATAAGGTTTGTTTTAGATTTATTTAAATTAGAGCAATTTTAATTCGTTAAAAACATAGGCCAAAGAAAAACCACTTTAAACACCTAAACAAAAGAAAAAGCGGCTAGAGTGGGCCAAACAACGTAAAAACTGGACTTTAAGTCAATAGCGGTCCGTTATTTGGAGTGATGAGTCCAGGTTTGAAGTTAGCGTAAGCGACGAACGAAAACGAGTCATTAGAAATTCAAGAGGTTTTTCACAAAGATTGCCTTAAAAAAACGGTCAAGTTTCCAGCATCTCTAATGATATGGGGATGCATGTCGGGGCGGGGTTTGGGCAATTTACATTTTGTAAATGGAATTGTCAATGCTGCCAAGTACAGGATATTCTGGAGAATGAGCTTCTCCCATCAATACCACGACTTCAAACCAGTGATGGAGACTATATTTTCCAACAGGATGGAGCTTCTTGTCATACTGCAAGGTCTACAATGGCGTGGTTATCTACTGAAGCTATTCCTTTACTGGAATGGCCTTCCAGCAGCCCTGATCTTTCACCAATTGAAACTGGCTGGTATAAAATCAATCAAAAACTGCGAAAAGAACCATGCCGGACTCTTCAAGACCTTAAAGCTAAAATCATAAATATTTGGGAGTCTTTTGGTACGAAGAATATCAAAAATTAGTTGACACAATGCCACGACGCATAGAAGCAGTTATCAAGGCCAAAGGCGACGTAACACCATGGTAAAATAAAAATTAAGACCCATAGGCCAACTATTTTGCACTTAAAAAAATGTTTAAATCGTTATTTTATTTTGTAAGATTGCTCTATACCGTTATTTAATTGAAGTAATTTTGTTTTTGTTACTTATTCCTATTCAAAATAAATATATCTTAAGAAAAATACTAAAATATTGATTTTATTTCCGATGGAATTTAAGAATCAGCATATTTTTGTTTTTTATCATAGGTAGTCCAACTATTTTGCGTTTGGGCTCGTACTTTTTTATTATGGGATATTTACTTTTTTTGCTTGCTTACGCATTACGGCGTATAAACAGTGAGATATGTATGGGGGGGGGCATGCTGCCCCCCTGCAACCCCCCTGCTTGGGCACACTATATGATTTGGGCTAGGTGCGAGGTTGGGTGTATGCAAGGTTTCTTTTGCATTTACAGAATCTGGATTTAAAAAAACTTTGAATTTACCCTATGGCCTATATTCATTTTTTTATACTTCACTTTTTTACCATAAAAAAGTGTTTCTCCTCCATAATTTGATGTTTTTTATCAACAGCACACTTTTTTTTATCGATTCATTAAAAAAGAAGTGCATTTTGGTGGGCGGGGGGGAATTCCGAATAAGGACCAATGACTTTCTTGCAGCTTTGTGACAGTGTTATGGGACTACATATTATATCAGAGGTATAAACACCGTTTTATTCTTACTTCTATGGAAAGCAGCCTTTTGGTGCATCTACATGGGTAACACAGTGCTATTATTTAATGTAAGTATTAGTTTTTTAAATAGGATGATATTAGAAATTTTTCTTTTTTAAGATCTGATCAAAAAGCCCTCAGGAGAGTCTAAGCCACCAGAACAAGCTCTGAACAAATTGTGTTCAGAGCTCTCTGATTTGATTATGAAACACAATTGAGCAAGAACTGTCATACAATTTATATTTTGTATTTTTTCAGTTAGTTCTAAAATCAAAAATCAGCCGAAAGTAGCACCCTTTTTTGACAGCTCAGGTTGCTCCAAAAAAAGAAGAATGCCGGTTTTTAACAAAAAATGCTGAGAAGACAATTTAGATTCTCGATTTTAAGTCAGAATCCACTCAAGAAGCACTAATACACATACTCATACTAGTTTCATTTGTGTTTGCTACAATTTAGTTTATTCAAAAATAAATTACTTAACCCAAAATTATAAATAATAAATAACTGTCGCAGATTTTCACCAACACGATGATTAATTAATACAAAGACAAAATTTCAGAGTTGAGTTGAAGTAGTTAGCACCGTTCGATTGAATTTCAGAACGAGTTGATCCTTGAGTAAATCCAATGGAAAATGACATTAATGAGATGTGCAAAATGTAGGAATACTTAAACATAATAGAATTTTCTCAAAAAATATTAATTTAATAAATTTTGAGTCACCTTAATTTAATTTCACAAAAGTTAGTTATCACGTCAATAAATCAATTAAAAGAAAAAAAAATATTGCAAAACAATTAATGAATTGAAATAAATCGTGAATACATTTTGAAACGCTTTTACTTCATAATAATTTTTTGATTTAATTAGTTTATAAACCTGGATTAGTTTTTATGAAATTAAATTAGAGTGATTATAAAGAAAAAAGCCGTTGCATTCTTCAAAGGAACTCTTCCACAAAAAGGTGGAACAAATTTAAATGAAAACGCTTAAGACCGTTTTTTAGAAAATTTTAAGTTTAAACTCGTAAATAAATAATTAGCCCGACTGGATCACACAAACCTACACTAATTTTTCAAGGCTTTTACGTAGGTATATAATAATGAATAGATTTCTACAATTACATTATTAACGGATTTTTTTTTAATTTGTTCTTAATTTAAAAAAAGACATAAAATACTATATTATAAGTACTCATCGTTACGGAAAAGTATGAAAAGACAAAAGTAGTAAGAAAAGGAATTACCTCTGTGATCTTTTATTAATAAAAAATGTGGTCCTGCAAAATGTTTGTACGCCATATTATAGTGTTTTTTAGAAGTATATTTGTAGAAATTGGAACGAACTTGGTGGAGTTTTTAACAAAGTGTATGAACAAAATTCAAAAATAAGAAAACTTTCAATACACAATAAAATGCAGGAACATTATGATAACGGTGAATTTGCACTCTAAATCGCTAAGTCTGGTAACTCCCAACAGTAGTATCTTACCAAGCAAATAAAGCATAATTCAAATGCCAAGTCTACCAAAAATATGCCTAAACCTACCAACCTAAATATCATAAACTTTGTCATAACCATATCGCACAGTCAAGAGAAAAATGCCACAAAATTGAATGTCAAGGAACTGCATTAGAGGTGCGGCTCACTACGGACTCATGCCAACTTGAACAAAATCACGTTTCGACTAAATTTACAGTAATTGCAATCAATCACTTGAGTCAGCGAAGAAATGCATTGTTGTTTAACAAAATTATTTTTAAATTTGCACCTTACCGAGTAATATCAAGTATCTAGGTAATGTATGGTTTAACAAAGGGTTTTCTGGTAATAGGGTTTTCTGGTAAGTAGACTTATTCAGGAAATTTTAAAACTTCTACCTCTTCTATCTAGCTTCTGAGGTAGAGTGTCTTTGAACCAATATAATATAAGAAACATTTTGAATAAAACACTTGTTTTCAACTTTTTAAAAAGCTGTAAATAACCAGCTTCTAATCAAATTCTCACTTAAAGTCTGAAAAACGGCCTTTAATGATCGCTGTTTGGACACAAAAAGAACTAACATTTCGTCTTGCAACATATTTATTTTATTTCTATCCTGCTGATTTTTTAATAAAAAAAATATCCCTTTATGTAATTTTTAATAAAACAAAAATTAAGTTTACCGTAAGAAGAATTATTCACATTAATATTAATTCATATAGGATGTGAAATTTTTTTCGCGAGGTTTTTTTGATTAAAACTTTAGCAAAGAATTTAAGGTTTCACTTTCCGACGCGGTGGACGCACATCACACTTCTTGAATTCGAGAATAACTAAAAGATATAATCAGTGGACGTTGTATTCGTACTCCGAAGTCAGATGCGACGGATTGGATCGGACGGTTGTTGGCCAATTCAATAATCGAGAACGCAAGCCTGTTAAACGGTAAAGTATAATTTGGATGAATAGGTGGGAATGACCTACCTGTTCGCGTATAGGTTGGTACGTCTCCATCGTCATCCCCGTCTTCGGCAAAAGCAACGTAACACACAACCATCAACTGCTTGGAAATCCATTCAGTTCTTGCAGGTATACTCACCTATAATGGTGCTGCTGCTTGAGGAGTGGTAAGTTAAGACATGAAAGAGTCAAGACAAAGACAGTACACTTTGTCCATATTAATATAAATCCCCAATGAGATTTTCAATTCCTCTTTGAAGAACAGAAAACGGCACTGTTTGCCATATATGTTGGATACGTCATCCGCGTAGATCATGATCATGGTAGATGTATGAGATTTTTCAATTTATTTATTATTACATTTTTTGTTCGTCTTACTTTAGATACAAAGGTGTGCTTGCTTTATTTATTGTCTTTTAACATCAATTTAACTTACCATATTATACAATCATGTATAGATATACATCGAAGAGGTCTATAAAATGAGGTAAAGACGTAAGAAGTTCATTGTTCATTGTGTTATGAGGCGGAGATGAACGTTCAGAACTTGTTGAGAAGAATGTGTCATTATAGGGCTTGAATATTCAAAGGGAAAGTGAATACATCTACGGCGTTCTAGATCACAACCGCAGCTTACAGTTTGAATGTGAAAATCAAATTGACGGACTAATTTAAGTTTCACATAAAAACGGCCAGTACTCACGAATTTGTCAAAAAATTCTTGTCCTCGTTTCAACTTTTTCTCAAGCTAGGCTGAAGCGATTTTTCTTCCCATAATTCCAACGCAATCCAATTTATCATGTTGCACTTTCTGTACCACCTTATACAGGGCGGGCCATCTAGTGGTTTCTTTTTAAATGATAGTTTTGTTATTTTGACACTGACAGCTGTTTTCCGCTCGAAATCTTGACGAAATCCTGACGCCGAGTCAGCTACTTGACAACGTTGTGTTTCATAGTTAATGGGAATGTTTGATCTTACTAATAGAGCCATAATACATGGGAAAATTTAATTTTGTTCAGTTTATTGCATATTTAACAAGAAACTTGGATTTGGCCCACCCTTTATTGAGCTCAGTATCCCCTAGCAGTGTTTCTGTTTAGCTAGGCAGGCTCATGGCATTTTTTAACCGCTTGGATTGTTGTTTGGTAAGTAAACGGGTCTTCTCTCTCCGAGAAGTAACTGAAGAGATTTCGGACAAAAACTGCGAAGTGAATAAATTCTCTCCAGAAGTCAAAAACCAGATACAGTTTCTGCTGTAAGGGTGAAGCAAGAGATGCATAGGGGAATAGTTTTCATCTTTATAGGCAAACTCATTACAGATCCTGACTAGTATGGACCATGCCTTTCGTCTTTTCTCGAAACTTCTCTTTCGCCTTAACAACTTTGTTAGAAACGATGATTTTTTGGTTTCCGAAAATTTATTTGCGAAAGTAGAAATAATCTTGGAGACTTTTAATGTAGGCGTTTGAGTGGTCTTCGAGCAACGGGTGATGATTAAATTTCAGCTTCTTGTAGCTCAGATTTAGAAGGTTCGTGTTCGTGATTCTGGGGGCTGGAAAAGCCATGATTGGTTGTAGAGTTTCGTCGAAATTTGAAACGGATTTAAAGTTACTGATTAACAATTGAGTAAAGCAGGTAATTTGACTCGTAATCCGCGTTCTTTTTCAGAGCTTCATAACTGCTTTCCTGTTTGTTTTTTTGGATAATGAGGAGGTGTGCATTATCCTAATGGCACTTAATGCATAAAAGTGACCTCTCGATCGGGACATTCGGTAAAGTAATGACCTTTACCCTGGCGTGTGTACGTTATAGTATGTCAACTCTAGATTTTGATCAAACTTTTTTTTTTATAATCGGCACACACTCAAGGGGTTTGCATACCCTTAATATGCCAGAGACACAGTGTGAGCATTAAGAAAAAAGGGAAGGGTTAGAAAGGAGGTGTTGGTGAACATTGGTTTTGAATTCTTGGACATTGCAATGACTGGGAAAGACAGAGCGTGGCAAAGAATTCCACATTCGCGTAGTACGGCTGAAGAACGAATCTCTGTACTTCACAGTACGGCCGAAGTTGGGCTTAAGGGTAAACTGATGGGCATTCCTAGAAGTGCGAGTATTACGGTTAAATTGTTTAAGGGGAGGAATGCAGCTGACTATAGATGGGAGTTATACTCAAGTTTTGGACGTATATAGGCTTTAGCCAGATCAGAAGGAGAGAAAAATTTCTTACACCCTCTCAGAAAACCCAAACATCTTGCGGCATTTTTGGCAACATCGCGTTATTAGGATGATAGAAAAAAAACGCAAAAATTGTTTCTCGTAATCCTGTCTAATTGTCTTTTCGACTACAGCCCGGTCAATTTTCTTTAAACTTCGTAGATAGCACTTTTCAATTATTCCTCCAACAGGTTTTTTTTACTATAAAAAATAACGATACCTGTCTTGTAAAATGCTTTCGAAATTTCTCTCAAAAACTTGCTTTAAGTAAAAGCTAGCTTATGACTGAATTTAATAACTTAATTGACCATTTTTTATTTTTGGTTTTCTATTTTTTCAAAAACGGTATAACTCAATATTTCGAATTTCACATGCATTGTTTTTTAAAACTTGACAACTACTAACAGTTTTTCAATACAAACATATATTTACTAACATTTGTTCTGTTGTCCTAAAATCTGGATTAGGGATGCTCAATCTTACATTTAACTTCGGAATATTGGTATAAAATTCGTCAATGTTTTCTCCTTGACCCTAATGATAATGACTATCACACAACATTTTTGATTTCTCTTATTACGTTTCCTGAATCCAGACCTGCACAGCGCAACAATCACGTCGCTTCCGCATTTATCTGTACATAAAATCGGTTCTGGGATAAAGTGATGAAAATTGATAACAACTTCAACCCACATTTACAGCAACGTTCCTTTAGAAGCTAGTGCTAGAAAAAGAAGTCTTCGGCACACTTATACCCCTGTTCAGGGTTGCAAAAGCTTAAGTCACTTATTAGCTTAAGCTTGGCTTTAATTCACAAGCTAGTGAGTGACTTATGAATTTAAAAAAAATATAATTCAGCAGCTAGGAACTGACCTATGAGTTAAAAAAATTTAAATCATAAGCTTCTTAGTGACTTATGAATTAAAAAAAAAATAATTCAGAACCTACTAAGTGACTTATAAATTAAAAAAATTTAAGTCATGGGCAAGTGAGTGATTTATGAATTAAAAAATTTTAATTCCCAACCTACTAAGTGACTTAGGAATTAAAAAAATTTAAGTCATGAGCAAGTTAGTGACTTATGAATTAAAAAAAATCAAATCATCAGCAAGTAAGTGACTTATGAATTAAAAAAATGTAATTCCCAACCTACTAAGTGACTTATGAATTAAAAACATTTAAGTCATGAGCAAGTTAGTGACTTATGAATTAAAAAAAAATCAAATCATCAGCAAGTAAGTGACTTATGAATTAAAAAAATTTAATTTAAAACCAACTTAGTGACTTATGAATTAAAAAAAATTTAATTCATAAGTTAATGGATAAATGCTGATTAGAAAAATTATGAAATGGATAATTTATAAGCTAGCGTGATAATCTTATGATTTAAAAACTAGATTTGAAAGCTAAAAAAATATTCAAAATAAAAATTTATTAAAAAAAAAATTAAAATTAAAATTAAATGTTATACTTACTGAGTAGGTACCAAAAGTTTCGAAGTGCTTTATTAAGAAAACGGATTGTTTTTTTTTTCAATTTTATTGAAAATACATATTGAATTAGTTTCAGGTACTTGAAACAATTTTAGAAAAAAATATCAAATAATCAACTCATGTAAAATATGAAAACCAAAAAATTAAAAGGCATATGCATAAAAATATGCACTCACGAAATTTCTGTGGCAACAATCAATAACCGCTTAAGTCGACTTAAGACAAAAATCGTTTTTTTGCTGCATCATAATCTGCATATTTCATTCTGTTATAGAAAAAAATCCAGGATTTGTAACTCTTTTTTTCGTCAAAATAATCCAAAAAGAAAAAACCGCTTAAGTCGTCCTCATAGGTAGAAGCATTTGCAATACCCGCTTAACTCACATAAGAACTTGTGAATTTCAAAATTTCGTAATCCAATAATAGCTTATATGGATTTAAGATACTTTTACAAAATAAAAAACTATTCACAAATCAATCAACCATATTGCACTGAAAACAGCTTAAATCGACTTAAGCGTTTATTGCAAACTTAACAAAGTATTTTCGTTATAGCCAAACTGAGATAAGTCGTTATTGCAAATTTCTGTTTCTTACTTCGATGGAGACTATGTAGAGTAAGCGGTTTTTAAAAAATGTATTTTCTACGAACTGCAGAATTAAGTCGATTTAAGTCGTTATTATTAATGCAAGGATGAAATCTGTGGCCACAAGCAAAAACCGCTTAAGTCCAAAAATTCAATTTTCGAGGAGAGCACTTTGAAACTTCTTTTTAAGTCTGGAAAAAAATGACGCATTTAAAAAACAAAAACGGTGCAGATTATAATAGAAGACTTCAATCTAATTTGTTTAAACTATTTTTTCTTTTTTAAATTTCTTTATTTTTAATTTTATTGCAAAAAAACGTTTTTAAGTTGTTTTTCCAAAAGTAATTAAGCACCTTGTTGCTTGCCTATGTCACTTAAGCTGTTATTGCAAACTGAAAATTTTCGCCCATGTGTTCTTAAATAAGATAAGCTGTTTTTGGTCATCATTTTTTTTATTTGTATCAACTTAAGCGATATTTCTTTTCGAAAACCATGTAACTTAAAATGTATTAAAAACGTAATTCACAGTAACTAAAATGCAAAAACTCGTATTAAGTAAAAATAGCCAATTTAAGTTAGTAAATAATTAGTTGAAAAATCTTGTTAGTAAGAAAAAGTATTTAAACTCCATTTTTGTCTGGATTCATTAAGTCAGGATTCGGGTTGCATTTCTGTATCTAGGTTATTATAAAATTCATGAAACGAATGATCAATAAACGGAAGAAGTCTTTGAAGCGCAGCTTTTTTACGCTTATTACATTGATAGCTGGTGAGTTGGGAATTTTAAACCATTTGAGTGAATCAATACCATGTTTTACAACAGTGGGTGTTGAAAAATGCAGATTTTTACCGAGAGTTGTTTTGTATTCAATTTTACCAACTTTGTTCACGTTATTCCATACAAAATTGTCTCTGCTGCTCCACAAAAGCTTTGTTTTTGAAACACAACCATAGTCAAAATCGGACAAAATTAAACCAATCGTGAGGATGATGAATCGGTACCTTTTTTGGTTTCTTTTTTTTTGTAATTCATGAT
Organism: Chrysotoxum bicinctum; assembly: GCA_911387755.1. Taxonomy (NCBI): domain Eukaryota; kingdom Metazoa; phylum Arthropoda; class Insecta; order Diptera; family Syrphidae; genus Chrysotoxum; species Chrysotoxum bicinctum. The sequence continues at coordinate 98,533,327 of OU426989.1, forward strand.
CTACGTTACACTCCATATGAGTTTGGCATGACTATTAAAGCTTGTGATCTACAACCTCAATGCTGGACTTGGCTTTCAAAATGTTAACAACATCGTGCTCACAAATAAATTCTTATTTTGACCGCCAAATGAACTATAGAAAATAAAATGTCTTGTTTGCTGTCGCCGCCAACTGCCGTTTTTTGTAAAAGCTTACTGAATTTCGGATGTATGTTGTTTGCAGACACTATTGAATGTCAAATCCAAAAACCACATACAAATATTTACAAGATGTGTCAGATTGGATTCTAGAAAAATGTCAGTAGCATCGGTGCATTGTTTAAAGCACTTTTGATGGACACGAATCTATTCTTTCTAGTAGGTAATAAATTAAGTACTTTATATGAAGTTGTCGGTTTCGAGGTGGAATATGACTCTTTTCAATGTCTGTTTCTTATCTTCTATTTCTATTTAAGCTCCGATAAAAAGAATTCTTTGGTAGAACGTCCCTAATTCCCAATGTGATTTCCAAAGATTTCCTTCCGTTTTTTAAAACTAATTTTTTCGATATTAAGATGCTCACATTTTCTTGCCTCAATCACTCCCGTTTTTCGAGTTTATGATTCACCTCTGTTTCTTTTTTTTTTTTGAAATCACTATACTTGAATTATATTCCGATTCATTTTTAACTGTTTTATGTGGGAGAGAAACAATTTTACTTTCCTCAAATTGCCTACCAATCTCCAAAAGTTCTTTGTCAGGAAAATCTGAAGAAATGTCCATGTCTGCAAGCTTGAAATAGGGATCGCGTACAGTCATCCGTACTGAAATCATGTTCATACTCTTTGCTAATGTTGACACAAAACTATTCAAAAATTATATTCAGATTTTCATAATAAACTTCATTTGCAGGTCACTTTATTTCGTTGAAAACTACTTGGAATTAGATGCTTATTGGCCAAAAAGCACAATTTATAATTATTGTTTGACGTTTGTATTAATTAGTATGAAACAGATACATAAGTGGGCTATAGCCAACCAATTTTTTCCATATTCAAAAACGAAAATCTGAAAACACACATTCATAAAACTTGATATGGATTAACCATATTTCACACATTTTTTCATTGAGAACACCTGCGTGAGAGCATTGGATTAATATTGACCTGCGAATGTTTTTTAAATAATGCAACGTTACACGCCCTAACTAGTGACAGAAAAGTGCAATTGCGAAATAAGAACAAGAATGTTCCTGAATCTTGAAATCAATTAAAATAAGAAATACATGCATATTTAGATAAAATACATAATTACTGTTTATTTAAATTGTTAACTATTTTTTAACTAAAGCTTATTACAAAAAATTATTTAAAAAACATTCGCAGGTTAATATTAATCCAATGCTCTCACGCAGGTGTTCTCAATAAAAAAAATGTGTTAATCCAGTACTTTGTCACTTTATTGTATGCTTATAGGACTGATAATAAAAAAATTTTACAAAAAAAGTTAATCCCTTTTTCCGTAAATGCACCTACGCCAAGCCGACCCCACCATAATAAAAAAGTGGCAGGTCAATTTTAAACCAATGCTCTCACGCAGGTGTTCTCAATGAAAAAATGTGTGAAATATGGTTAATCCAGTACTTTGTCACATTATTGTATGCTTATAAGACGATAATTAAAAGAATAGTAAAAAGAAAGTTAATCCTTTCAATCGTAAATTCACCTACATAAGAATCCAAAAACGTAAAAACTAAAATAAAAGGCTTTTCTTAGAACAAAAGTAGTTTTTGTTATTTTTGATTTTCTCAAAAACTACAAAACATTTTGACATCCGGTTTTTTGTGTTTGATCAAAAATTAATAAGAGCATTGAATACTGAATAAAAAATTTTTACTTAATTACGTAAAATTTTGAACAAAAATTGTTTAAAAAAAAAAATCATTTTTTTTTTTTCAAAATTTTGATTTTGAAAATTAATTTTTCAAAAACTATTCACTCGAACAACTTTATTTAAAAACAGGATTAAAGAATGTATTTCTGGCTTTTCAAAATGCTATAGCATTACTCTGTAGGTATCACCGTTATTTTTTAATAATTTTTTTTCTGTTTTAAGTGATTTTTTTCTTAAATTGCCCCTCCCGCCTAAACGGGGGGAAATAGACCCCCCCCCCTCCCATACGATTTTTTTCTTGTCTAAGTCCAACCTACACGCCCTAGCTTTTTGTCACACCTTATGCCAATCACCCTGTATAATGATAACCCATCATTTGCTCAACACAAAAATTTTATCAATATTGCTTTTTATTTAATTGGATTATAGGGACTGCATAAACGGCAACTCCCAAAAAATTCTCCAAAAGCTATCGTTAATAATTAAATAATTATGTAGTCAAAACAAGCTTAAAAATTTTTAATCTACGAGTACCAACTAACTTATGAATTAAATTTTTTTTAATTCACAAGTCAGCAACTGTCATAAGTCAGTTACTCCCTGATGACTTTATTTTTTTTAATTCATAAGTCACTTAGTAGGTGGTGAATTAATTTTTTTTTTAATTCAGAAGTCACTTTGTTGCTCATGATTTGAATTTTTTTAATTCATAAGTCACTTACTCCCTGATGACTTAATTTTTTTTAATTCATAAGTCACTTAGTAGCTTAAGATTAAAATTTTTTTTTAATTCATAAGTCACCAAATATCTTATGAATTCAATTTTTTTAATTCACAAGTCATCTATAGACTTATGACTTAAGGAATTTTTAATTCAAAAATTCGCAACCCTGCCCCTGTTTATACCGGAAATCACGAGGTATTGACTGAGGGGTGTTGACGGAGTCACTCATTACTTTTTCATTTCTGTGTTAACTGTGTTTAATTACAGCTGATAATTATCATAATCAAATTAAAATAAAACAATACGAAACAGTGTGACAGCAGTGTTAAATACGCATGTTTTTTTTAATGTTTTTATTTTTCAAGAAGGTAATGTCTTTTTTTATAGCCTATTAAAAAGGTTTGCAAAACCGAATAGCATCCCATTAGTTTAAAACTAATATTATCAAAATATTTAAACCAGTAGAAACGGAAAGAAAATTATACTTGTTCTTTACGTAGACGATGGGCTAGTTGGATCAACTGATCAGTATGAGCTAGACATATTCATCGAAGAGCTGAAAAATGAATTCAAGATCATTTCAAAGAAAGCCTCGTTCTTTTTGGAATAAGAGATTGAACAAAAAGAAGACAGAATAAAAATTAGTTAAGAAGCACATGTCAAGAAAATTCTTGATAGATTTCAATTTTCGGAGTGCAAGCCAATTTCGACACCAATGGTGAAGACTGCTGAAACCACAAAAACAGGGAAAGAAGAAATACAAAACCATAACTTCCCTTATCGACAGGCAGTAGGTGCGTTAATGTATCTAATGGTGGGAACAAGACCAGACTTGGCGTATAGCATAGGATTTCTGTCGAGATCCTTAGAGAATCCAACTATGGAAGATGTCACTCGAGTCAAAAGAGTATTCCGGTACATAGCTGGGACTCTGAGCTTGGGTATTGAATATCGGCAAAATATTAAAAAAGGTATACTAGAATGTTATAGTGATGCAGATTTCGGTGGATGCACAAAGACTGGACGATCAACTTCTGGTGTAGTTATAACTCACGCAGGAGGGGCTATTTCTTGGCTAAGTCAAAGGCAAGCAATGGTTGCAACGTCTACAACTGAAGCCGAAATAGTAGCAGCAAATGAAGCAAGCAAAGAAATAATTTGGCTATGCAGGTTGTCTAAAGGGATAATTCAACTGAACCACACTCCTATTCTTCAAGTGGACAATTCTGCAGCTGTCAGACTCGCTCAAAACCCAGAATCCCACAGAAGAACAAAACACATTTCAACAAAACATTTCTTTATCCGAGAGAAAGTCATTGAAGGAAAAATTAAAATACAACAAGTATCAACGGAAAAACAAGTAGCTGATATAATGACGAAACCACTTCCTTATCCAAGACTAATCCTTTTGTGTAGCGAAATGGGTATGTCATAAAAATGTTAAGTATCAATTAACAAGGGAAAGTGTTGAAAGTATTAATCTACTTTACATTTTTAGAACTTAGTGTTTAGAATTTAATTAAGTTTGTTTTTCCATGTTACTCAAATATTGTTTTTTAATTTTATTTTTATCTGATCAAATCTTTTCAACTGTTCGGTTCACTTAATAAAGAATTTACTTTTAAATTAAACACGATTTATTATTCAATCCATAAAACAATATTTTCGACAAAAAATATATTTCTTTTAAACGGCTATATGGAAAACGTATGTATACACGTAAGAGAAAATCTTATTTTTCTCAAAAACGCCTTAAGTGTTATTTTTCAAGCCGCAGTCATTGCCGAATATGGCACACTTCGTTATGAGTTTATGACGAAACTGAAAAACTTTCTTCGTTGTTCTTTTAGAACGGCGCGCGACACACTATACGATGTTCCTGTTGGTGGTCACGCTTCTATAAGGAACAGAAAGTTATATAGTTATCCTTCTATTTTGATCATATTGAATAAAATCTGTTTGATTTTTCCTTGATACCATAGAAGGTTTGGATGTAACACATACTTTTAAGAACGGTTATAAAACTAAAAGCATTCATCGTTAGAGTATTAATCAGGTATTGTCACAATTTTATTGCCAGGATTGAATCAGGACAACAACATCGTTTTTCTTTGATTTTGAATATACTCGTACCTACATAATAGCGAAATTTTGGTTTGGAGGTATGTTTAACCAAAACATTAGTATTATGAACGTTTTAAATGATATCGAATACAAAATTCTGGCAGTTTGTTTTGTCGCCATTGGTGTGGGTGAGGGGTTGAAAATTTAGATTTTTCATATATTTATGTCAGTGGTTTAAGGACTTCAATTGATTTATTAAAAACAGAAAATGATGCTTTGTCATTTTCTCTAAGCCCTAACGTCTGGAATATAGCATTTAGTAGCTTTGCTACGTTTGTCCTTTTAACAGTCATTCTCCTGATCTTGTGGATTCCTGCATCTTATATTGTTGGAATTGACTATTTCTCTTTTCCTCCAAAAATTTTCTCAGTTCCAGTGCACGTCGTTGGAAGAGAATGAATGATGCTCAATCTCCACCTCCAGTGTTTAATTTTTTACTAGATGTGCAAGATACTCAAATTGACAGCGGTACCTATAGAAATATTGTCGAATGTGATCCAGAAATTGAGATTCCTGAGCTCGAGACACTTAAAAAATTTTAAATTGATAGGACTACATCCAATGATTCTAAAACAAAACATTGTCGAGAACTTATAATGAAATCTTTGAGTGGAACTTTCTGGTCTGCAAGATAATATGATGTGTATGTAACTTTGTTGAAAGGTTATGATTCAATTAAAAAATGCTTGGAAATACATACCAGCCTTGTACAAAAAATTTGATCAGAATCGATTAGTGTTCAAAGGTTATTCTTTTGACACCAATACTGGAGAGAATTAATGCGAGGAATAAACTATTGCAAAGCAACTATTTTGATCTCAAAACGGTTGTTGCCTTATACTTATCACTGGGAAAATATTTACAGACAATTGCCATAGACGGTTCTTCTACCATTTATAAAGCAGTGCTTAACTTGATGGGTGGATGATGAAGATGAATCCCATAGGACAAGGGTGAGGAAAAGGCAATTCGATGAGAGCACTACCTTAGAAGTGATCCATCATCAGACAGAAAATGGTGTTTGATTGCTTAGAAAAAAATCTTAGGTAATGTTTTATCTGAACAGTGCATATACACATATTTGTAACACATTTGATTCAGCTTCTTTCTTTGATACCGATAATGTTAAAGTAGTGAAGCAGCACTTGTGTTTATAAATACCTAGCTATGCTAACGATTTGAATGGAAAACTGGGTGCAGAATGTTTTCAGTCAAGGACTTTCTGCGCATCAATTACTGTCGACAAAAATCTGATTTCTTTATTTTGAAATTTGTACACAGGATTTAAAATATATCTGCCCAAATGATATCAGAAAAACTATTGACGTTGATTTATTGCAGATCGATTTTCCTCTTTTATGATAAAAAAGATTGACTTAATTCAACGTTTATGAAGGTTTTTTTTTATAACACAAAATCTATAGATATACTACTGAAATAAATCGGCCAAGAAAAGACTTACAAAATAAATAAAATAAATAGGAGGCCATTACGGCTTGTAGAGAGCCTAAACCTAGTCACTTAACACTCTCAGTCATTCCTGTATGCATAACGAGGAATAGAGAGGACCTGCATTCTTCTGCCGATTCCGAATGGCTAATGAGCAGCACTTTTCATGACAAGAGATACTCAGAACTTGTTAGTTCCTCGCAAGAGGCAATACACCCCTGTAAAAACTTTGTTTGCAGATTTGCTGAGAATCGAACCCAAGACCTTTTGTATGACAGTCCAACGCACTAATCAGTATGCCAAGGGGTACTATATATATAAGTCCTAGCACTATTTTATTGAACTTGTTAAATTATTGATTCTTTTTTGGCCTTTAGTCCACAAGTCGTAAAGTACTTTGATTTTTGGACTACAGTGAACATTGGAAAACGTGAACCCCCCAAAACGTGAACTATCCCAAAACGTGAACACTGTAATTTTTACATTGACTGCTCTAAAACGTGAACAAATCGAAAAGCTCTAAAACGTGAACAGAAATTTTTTCAACATTTCTACATAAAAATGCACTGAGTTAATTTTTTAAAACTTTGGATGTCCCCATAATATTGACAGTGCGTAGTACGAAATATTTGAAAAGGCTTTGGAATGGTGTTCAGATGAAGGCTTTGACCAAAGCGACATAAATGCCTAAGAGAAATTTTAGTTGTTTAAATGTTGGCAAAAAATAGAACAGCCAAAAATTACAAATTTTGCTTGTTAAATAAAACTTTTATTTGTAAAACGTACTAATTTAAAAATGAAATCTAATCAATTTTTTTAATAACCCCTACCAGTATGTGTAAATATGCAAAAATATTCAATAATCTATACTACTGCAAACAAAAAGAAGATAAAATGAAAGAAAATATATTTTATTTTAAGAGCAGTAGTAAGACAATACGGTAGGAATACTATTTTAATCATAAAATGTTACATTCCAAAACATGAACAATCTCAAAAACATGAACACCCTCGGTTTTAATTAGTTCACGTTTTCCAATGTTCACTGTATTTCATTTGTAAACGATATTGTTTCGTTTTAATTTGGATACTATCAAATCATTCATCATACATATTTCATGAATGTACCTCGATTTAGGATTCCTCTCCTTTCTGATGACAATGAAACATTTATCCCATGTTTCATTAAGAAACCGTTATTTTCATATGGATTTGGTATAATATTCGACCTTTTCCATTCTGAAAATACAGTTAACATTACCTAAAAAGTTTAATAATTTTAGTGTGTTGCTATCGTGTTGGCTTTAGACTCATTAGATACAGCTAATGCCCTATTAGGTCCTGGGCTACATCCTAAGCGTCTAACATAATATAAAAGAAATGACACTTTTTAGGTATGTAAGTCGAGTATAAGTAGGTATTGATCAGAAGAACTTCAAAATTATCATTTTTCAACACTTTATTTTATCAACAAATACGTGTATTGATGACCCTTAAAACTAAATTATGTGATAAAATTTGGTACCAAATTCAAAGGCTGATTTAATTTTCATTCTAATTTGTTTAAATTAATTAAATAAAACAAATTTAAGAAATAAGTCACTCACGCACAATCCAGGCAGAATGCATCCATATCACGCGACGACAATAGGAAAGTGTTTTGTATTCATCGTAGAAAGTGTGCTACGAGCAGGCAAGCCAGCCTAAGTAGGTTATACGAATAAACACTCGTTGAATGGCCAATTCTGATGGCTGTTGATTTGTTGACCATTCTTTCTCTGTGGTGACGGTGTGGTGGCTTGACTTTGTTTGCCAGCTAAGCCCAGCAAATGGACTAAAATTTACTAAATTGGAATTTCTTTCCTGCTTTTTATTGGAATGCGCGTTTGTTCTAAATGAGCTTGGGTTGTTCCAAATGAAACGGATGATTGTCAAATATGGATTTGTTGAAGTTGTTCTTTACTATTTCGCTTTTTTCTTTTTACTTGCGGATTTAAGTTACTTCCGTCTGGTAAAGAAATTAAATTTTTCTAGATTTCCCGTAAGGCAGGCACGTAGAGTAAAATGAATTCGAGTGGGCGCCAAAAGCCCTAAAACGCTTATTATTCAGCAAAAATAATTCAGTTTATGTAAGCGCACTAAAATGATTTCACACTAAAAGGTAACAATTTATTTTGAGTAATGTTTCCGTTTTATAAAGGGTTTTTCAATTGGCGCCGGTAGACCATGTTTTTTTAGTTAGGTATGTATATCTGTCAAGAAATCTATTGTTTATTTTTTAGTTACTTATGCGAAATCAAGATGAAAGAGTATAACAGAGTGAAAGAGTATAACAGAACCGAGGTATAGTGGATTCCTCTCCGTGCACAAGAACTCGGCCTTTCGCAGAATTCGACTTGACGAATTTTTTGTCGGGACTTGGACCTAAACCCATACAATATCCAACTGTTCCAGGAGCTCAAAGTTCACGATCATAGTTAACTTCGGAGGGTTAAGAAAAGGACTCCAATTTTGGACAAGCAAAATTTACATGGGTCAATGCCAATCCACACGAAGTTCACCAGGTGACAACGCTTCCTCATAAAGTTACCGTTTGGTGTGGATTTTGGTAAGGCGGCGTCATTGATCCGTACTTTTTCGAAAACGACGTTGGTGAAGTAGTCACCACCAATGGCGAGCGCTACAGAACGATGATAACTAATTTCTTATGGACCAAAATGAGCCAAATAAGAAACGACTACAGATATAGCGGCTTCAACCTAAAGGATTTTGCAGCAGCTCCTAATATGGTTATGAGTATTACTAGGCTTCCAACGATAAGGATCTACAAATAAACCTGACCTTCTCTTGACACTCGCGCCACTAACCAAATCGAACATATGCTAATTTATGCAAGGCACGTATGTAGTTGACAATTAAGACGTAGCGACGTGCGAATATTTCTAGGGACAAACAACGATCATTTCCTAGTTGTGGATTCAGAGCTCCACTGTTGAACAAAAAGAAATTTGAGAACCACCTAGAAGAAGGTAAATTCGACGTTGGAAGCCTCAGCATATCTGGAGTTGCCATAGTTAAAATAGAGCACCTGAGCGAGATTCTCACCATTGTGCATTTACCAACCCGTCGCGTCGTCAACAATCGGTGGTATCAGGATCTCCACCGTTGGATAGCAAAGAAAATTTCGTTCAATTGTAATAAATGACAGAAGTTGCGAATATGCTGCACCGCAAAACAACAGTATCGAGAAACCAGAGAGGAGAAAATCCTGTGAAGAAAGAAAAGAGCAAAAGCAGCCATCAAGCTTAAGGAGATTCAAAAGTCTCGTGATCGAAATCATGAAATTGTATAAAGAAATCTAAGCAACTGGCTGCTGATCTTAACACTGGAACGCAGGCTCTTCAAAGCAGGCAAGTTGATAAGGTTACGGAACCAAAGGAAAAAGTGTATATGGCATCATGTAGAGCGATTGATATAGGTCCAGAAGACAACTACTTTAAATCAATGAAGAAACAGTTGCACCAACAGGTTGGCTTGGATATAAATAAGCTTTAGAACAACAAGGCTGGAGGATCTGATGACTTATATTCAGAACTCTTTAAATACAGGTGTGATGTTTTGGTAGGGAGGATGGATACGTCAAATCATCAACCAAGTATGGGTGCACGGAAGCAGGCCCAATGACTGTACTATCAGCTCAATATCCCCCTTCTAAGCGTCTTATTCAAGATCCTATACAACGTGCTGTGTTAGAGTTTTAACCGTGCACTATTATGTTACTTCTGCCCAAGTCGATCTGCCTTAATATTGATACAAATCCTAGAAAGGTCTGACCAATTTCAATTAACTTCAAGGCCGCATCATATGATAACACTCATCTTCAGGCTCTATGTGTCGAAAGCCAAAAACGGGTTCCCAACTGTCCAACTGAGACATTTCCATTTCCGAAGTCTTCCAAACATGCACAAACTTTTAACAAGGCGAAGCGCTATCATGCGACTTCTTAAATGAATACCTGATGCAGATGATGCGTAAATGTTATATTTCAAAAATCTGTCTTTGGGGTAGGTGAACGATATCAAAAGACGAAATTCTGTCTGTCTTTCTGCCTCGGTGTATTCAAATTTTTCAAAGAATGCATTTAAAAAAAATCAATTTTTTTGAACAACTTAACTTATTAATAACTTACTTTTTGTCAAAGTAAAAAAAAATAATTTTAAAATTAAAAAAAAAAATCGTTGTTGTTAAAAAATTACGGGAAAATCGGTAAAATAAAGTAATTTTAGAATTGTACATAATTTAGGAAAGATAAAGCTAGTTAGAAGACTTAAATTTTAAAAATGGAGACATTCTGTGTATCAAAGAAACTTCAAATACCAACTTGCAAGAGTCCTTAAAGATCTTGAAACAGACACAACAACCAAACACAGTTTTTATATACCCTTTTTTATGAATCCTACTGTTTGGGACTCTTTCCGGCATAAGTACCTTCTCTCTATGATCATTGAAACTGTAGTCAACAATCAGCTTAAGAAATATAGGTACATACATATATCGAAGAACAAAGGCCCCAGTCATACATAGCTTTCATTGAAATGTATCATTTGAACAAATCAGTTGAATGCTGACTTTATTCTTTTGACAAGCCAATTATTGAAAAATTGGTTTCAGTAAAAGATCCAGTCAGTGGCTGATTACAACAAATTCTATGCATTTGAGGTAAAAGTTGATCATTGAAAGGAAAACTGACATTTGAGAATAGAAAGAGAATCAAACACATTCAGTGGAACGATTGTGTTCCATGTTAAAGAAACGATAATCAGCTGTTCATTGAAATTAATTTCTATCAGTGAAATAATTAAAGTGGATTTAAAAGAAAGTTTAAATCAGAATATTGTATTTTATAGAGTAAACAAATCTACAACTCATATTGCCTTCATTTTGGTACCAATTAAAGCCATTGCATTTTGTTTATTCATCTTAAAAATGGGAATGAAAATTTTCAATGATACATTTCAATGATAGAAGGTCTCGAGTTCGATTCTCAGCCGCTGCAAGAAAGTAGTTTTTTTCAAGGGTGTACTGCCTCTTGCGAGGAATTGACAAATCCTCCAAGAGTATCTTTTGTCATGGAAAGTGCTGCTCATTAGCCGTTCGGAATCGGCAGAAAATTGTAGGTCCCCTCTGTTCCTGGTAACACGCACATAGGAATGGTTGAGAGTTGTAAGTCACTAGGACCTGGTTCACTTCGAGCTGTTGCACCACCAAATTTAATTTAATTTTTAACATTTCAATGATAGCTATAACTGGCCCCTAAGCTCCTTAATGATCGGTAGTATGGTTTCGAAGCACTGGTGGTGGCATATCTCACCGAAATATGGAACCAATCTTTAAATCATCTTGATAAAACACAGGTTATTGCACTTGATATTCTAGAGTTTGGCATGAAGCTCTCGTATTGAAAATCCATGCATTTGAGAAATTGATGAGTCGTTGGATTAGAAATTCTCTTTTTGACCATTCCATTCGAGCTGTGTTCTGATACTCTTCCGTGTAATTATTTATAAATTATCTCCTACATTCTACTTCATTATTTCGCGGAAGACTTAAGACTTATTGCACTTACATGGAAGAAACTGAAAAGTTTCCCATAGTCAGTATGTGTGGAATGGTGATAAATTTGATTAAGCCAAAAATATAGCGAAATTTCAAAATTTTCTTAAAAGAAGCAATACATTTTTTTTCCTTCTGATCTGGGTTTTTCAACTGGCGCAGGTAGTTTTTCAAGGCCTGTTTGGTGACATCTGTCAAATCTATTGCTTGTTATTCAATTACTGATTTCAAATCACCATTGCAAGCTACACAGTACGTCCAAATAATAAAACTTTATTATCAAAATCGTTAGTGCAAACGTAACGCACGTTGCGCTCATTTAGCGGTAGACGTGGTGACTCTTCATAGTTGAGTGCGAGTCTTCAAAGTTTGGTGGTCATATTTCAAACGACCGATTTGGTAATCAATCAGCAAACATTCGTACATCAAAGGAACGTTAGATCGGCCGAGAACATCGCCCCAGACAGTCGATTCCTCACCTAGCACAAGAACTTGGCCTTTATCAGAATTCATCCTGCCGAATTTTACGTTGGCACTTGGCCCTACGCACCTCCAAGATCCAACTGACCATAGACGATGCCATTTGTTGACTGACTGGGCTTCGGAGCGTTTGGAAGAGGATAGCAATTATGCGCGAAAAATCATCTTTAGCGACGAGAAGCTTTTTTGTATCAATGGCTGTTTACCGTTAGGTATACATTTTGGGCCATTGCACAGTGGGGCAAAATTGGCTATTTTATAATATTAATTATTTCTTAATATAAAAATGTTTCTTGGTGGCTGTGTGTTTTCATACCGAAAGTAATAGTTAATCGAAACTTGTCGTAAAGTTTGACATTTCAGAAATTTAAAAATAAACCTGGAATCGCTTATTTGAAAACATTAAAATGACTAATTCTTCTTGTTAAAAAAAAAATAACTTTCTTCTTACAAAAATTATATTTTTTGAAGAATTTGTGTGTTCTGAAATTGAATTCGAAGCTAAAAAAAAATTCCAGCACTTCGCATTTTTGGGATTTTCACGCGACAAATGAAAAGAAAATATTTTTTGATACTTTTTTGACATTTAAATTTCAGGATAATTTTTATATTAAAAAGTCGTAATGAAATATCTAAAATCACTTAGATTGGTTTATTTGGCCCCCTTCAGAATTCAATTAATATCCTTGGAATGAATATACGGTCCTTAGCCTCACCACCCGATGGTGGTAGTATCGCAAGAGAGATTTACTATCGTCCAGTAAATTGTCTTAGACGGCTACTGTCAAAATTTCAGCCCAATCGGACTCGTAGTTTTGTTTTGACCGCGTGTGGTAGTCACCTTATCCGCAAATTTTAGTAAATGGAAAAAGAGGAATATCGGTCGGTGATTCGATTCTTCTTTTGGAAGGAAAATCGCGCAGCGAAATCACCACGGAGGAAAACATGTCAAAGATCCACGATCTGGTATTGGCAGACCGCCGATTGAAGGTAGGCATCTCAAAAGACCGCGTGGGTCATATCCCCCATGAAATTTTGTGCATGAGAAAGCTGTGAACGCGATCGGTGCCGCGTTTGCTCTGTCGAGTTGCACTACGAAGTGCTGCCCCATCCACCGTATTCTACAGATTTGGCCCCGTGCGACTTTTTTTTGTTTATAAGCTTTGCAGACCTCGAGAAAACCTATTTTTCGAATTTTTGAATTGAAATTCAGAGTTCAGACTCTAATTATATCAAAATATAGTTCGTACACAAGCCACAAAATTTAAAATTCCATTAAAGGATACCTATGTCATGGAATTAAAAAGCCTCAAACAAAATCCTGAAATGTGACACTATTCTCCAGCTCCGGAAATAAATGATTAAGCGTTTTAACGAGAAAGTGAAAACAAAAACTTCTAAAAATATCAAAGCCTACTTTGTCTTCTTTCTGTCAAGCTATAAACTATTGATTTTTACCAAAGGTTGGATTTAACATCATACATAAATTAAAAACTTAATTCAAAAAATAGTTTTTCTTAAAGCTTCTCTATATAAAAATCCGTTCAGCCGGTAATGAGGAATTAAAAAAATGGTTCTATGGTAGGTACAGTCAGTAATATCTTAGTTTAAAAATTTATTTTATTAAATTATAGATCGTAAAAATTATTCGAAAGAAAAAAAAATTATCAAATTTCTCGGAACAGTTTTCGAGATAAATACGATTTTCGAATACCATTTTTTAACATTTGTATGGTGGATACCGTTAGTTTGAAGTAAATATTTTTTTTTTTTCATCTTGTAGATTATAATAAAAAACTTTTATCTATCAAGTTTAAAAAAATCGAGTATGGAGTTTTCGAAATATAGAGTTTTCAAAAAAAAATTGGAATTTATTTTTCTTAAATCCAAAACAATTTTTTTTTTTTGAAAATTTGAATACACAATAATATTTAAACTTTTGGAGAGCTTTGGCAAAAAAAGTGATCAAAATAGGTTGTACCGTTTTTGAGAAAATCAAAAACAAAAAAAATGGTTCCAAGGGGGTACCATAGATATCCATTTTTGGGAAATTTGTTTTTAAACCATTACCTAGCTTCAACTAAATGATGTTTTTTATTTTTTTTTTTATCTGTGCGACAGCTTTTGAGAAAAAAAAATATTTAAGAAACTTCGAAAAAATTCGTATGGCAGATACCTACCTTTATTTTTAGACTTAAAAACAAAGAAAAAAACGGGTGGGGGAAGGTAAATTTAAAAAACAATTTCTACCAAGTTTGACGAAAATAGGCCAGAATTGCGAGACCCACTTTTTTTCGTCTTCGCTATCATCGTAATGTCAACTTTGATCAATATCTTGAGTTCGAATTTACGAATGCATAATTTGCCTTATAGTACTTATAAGTCTTAAGTAAAAAAGAGTAACTAACTGTATATGCTATAACACAAACTCTCAAACTCATTTACAGGAGAGACTCCCCCAAATCCTAGTCTGACTACGTCCATGGTATGAGAATTTAGTGTATAAATTGGAATGCAACAACAACAATGTACATTTGCTTAAATTTTTCAACTGCGAAATAGAGAATAAATAAAACATGTTTTGTTATATTTTCTTCAAACTTTTACATACGTATTCAACGAAAATACCCTCATGTCTCCAGGACATGGGGCGGCAATTTAAGGTTCTTGTACGCGTGCGAACGAACAACCAGCGGCGGTGGCACTGATCAAGCTGAAAGGAGACTATGTTGAGAAATAAATCGCCACTTTTCCAAAATTTTTGTTTGTAGGCTCAGTACTTATCGGATCGGCCTCGTATGTAAGTTTTTTTAAGGACCGTTCCAAGTTCATTGAAAAAAACTATTTCCTTATAAAATGAAGTATTAGAACAGGGCTTCTTTCACTTTTAGATAAGAATATTTCCAAGATTCGAATTCGTATTGAAGACAACGAAAACTTGGAAAATGTATTGTTTGACTTTTAGTAAAAAAAGATATTGTAAAACTAGTATTGTCAATCGACAATTCATATATGTAGATTATGAATAGAGTTTAACAATATTTTATGAATATTAGAAAAGTTTGGGGTTATTAAAAAGGAATAATATGAATGATACTTTAAACGAAAATGCTATCATGTTCAGCAGTCAGGGAATCGAAAACGTTTGATTGGTGAGTTACTATTTTTTCAGTTGTATGGTCCCAGAGATTTCGCATAGGAACTTGGCGGCATCAATTTCAGTGACTTGTACGTTCTGTGGGTATCAAAAAGAGTAGGAATCAATATCTTTTTCTTGAGCATTGACAATTTTGGTCTTCAGAATCTAAGAACAAATTGCAAAATGAGAAATAGTTTTCAAAAAGTTAAATGGCAAGTAAAATAACGGGTTATTTCTAAAGTATAGATGTTAATTTATAATCTGACTGCTTGTAAGGATCAAAATTGTGAACGAAATAGAAAGCATAATATTTTATAAGGATAACATGGCGTAATGCGAGAAACAGATTGGCACAGCGACTTTGACAACCACGTCACTCTTTTTAGATCCACCGGTTTTAAATGGCTTTGATTACATTAACACAGCAACTTCGAAATCGACATCAACGTTAGACCTAAACCCTAAATTTGATGTCGCTGTGCAAATGCTACCAACTTTTAAGGCGAAATTCGTCAGTATTATCAACACTCAAATGAAAATGTGACAACCATCTTTTTGTTTCGTCTATTTATTCTGGTTTTGAAGAATTACTAACAAAAAATTAATTTTCGTACGACAAATTGCGTAAGTCGTATACATTGACGCAATTCACGTTCATTTCGCATTTGAAACTATTTTGATTATACGAGTATGCTGTCAAAAACGCTCTTCACGTTGTAAATTATTTCACAAGACTTTTGATGTTGAAGTTTTCGTTGCTGTTAAAGTTGCTGTGTTAATCTGTTTCTCGCATAATAAAAAACTTAATTCCAAAGATAGGATGTATAAATGTTCGAATAAAATAGAGCAACCAACAGTAAAAAAGCAGGTGTGAGATTGTTTTGAAAAGAAGGACTACGACTTGCAAATTTCAGATGGCTAGTTTAAAAAAAAACATCAAAAAATTTAAAAACGTTTTTATAATAAAAATAGCTATCAGAAATTGAATAATATTCATCGATTTTTTTTTTCAAATAAATACATACTTATACATATATATGTACATATGTATAAAAAAAGAAATTTTTGTACTCTTCAAATTTTGGCGTGATTTTAAAAAATCGAAAATAAATATTTTCATCAAGCACTTTTTGTATTGGTATGACATTCCTTAAGCTTGCTCTCTTCAGACCTGCTTGACTTTTTCCCCCATAGAAGATACGGAATAAAACGTAAGAGAAAGCATGTACAAATTTCCTTATATTCATGTCAATTTCTTTAGTACAAGCAAATTTTTACTTGCGATATATGTATGTAGATGCGATATAGGGCAAGTTCTACATTTGGAAAAAAAATCGAACTCGAGATTTTGATCAAAGTTGACATTGCGATGATAGCGAAGACGGATAGAGTGGGTCCGACAATTTTGTCTGTCTGCATGTCTGTATGTGTCTACCTCGATCTTTGTTTTTAGCTCTAAAACTAACGGTACCCCCCATACAACCGTAATGCATAATCTTATTTATCTCGAAAAAGGCTCTTACGATTTTGATTAAAAAAATTAAGTGTGATATCATGGATATGGACTACATTTTGGTCAAACAAAATTCTGGCGCAAAATGTTATTAACGGTTCCTGTCATAGAACCGTTTTTTGATTTTAGACTTTCTCATCAACGGCTCTAACGATTTTAACCAAAAATTTTCAGCAGGAGTCTCTTTAAGTTTTAAATTAAAAATTCCAATTTTTCTTTTTTGAAAAATCAATATCTTTAAAACGTGTGAGATTATTTCCTAAAATCTATACTACTAAATACTTAAAATTGGCATCCCAAATTTTGTTCTCGAAAAATTTTAAAGAATTACTTTAATAATAAAACGATTTTTAAACTTTGTTTGCATAAATTCATACTTTTCCGGAAATCAGACGGCAATTCCATGCATTTGAACATTTTTATCTTATTAAATCCATGTTTTATATTTATAAAATGTACTTTAAATTCCAAAGTACTTTTACATAAGAGCAAGTTCGTGCGATCCAGTCGTGCATTTTATTTTCCTTCAGTTTTTTACATACTTTCATTTAGGTGTGACATTTTCTTAAACTTTTTCCCGGTCATTATTCTGATTTTATGAATGAAACTAAACTAAGCATTTTTTAATCCTTTTTAAATAAGCGATTCGCGCACCTTAAACATCAACTTTAATCGGCTGTTTAACCTTCACTAATAGACATAAATAACAAAAATTATACTCTTTATATCAGATTAACAGTTACCTTTAGGCCCCGTGCACACATGCGTTCTTTTAATGGGCGATATCGCAGCAGCCCCGCCTTATATAAATTTAATGGTGCACACACACGTGGGATGACACTGTGGCATTGTGCGTCATTCTTAAGGGAGCAAACTCTATTATCCATCAGTTGCTTTAATTTAGCAAGGTGACATTTTTATCATCGCCATATATGGAGATTTCCCACTGTACGCTGGTTTCAATGGTCCGTACTGTTTCGAAAATGACGTTGATCATAAGATTTGACCCCGCAAGACTTTTTCTTGTGGACTTTCCTGAAGTCGCAGATCTATGCGAATAAAGATATGACATAAGAATATCCCCAATTGAGTAACAGTGCTTACAAACTAATTTAAGCTACACATATGTATACACCACTTACGAAATATTTGTTGTGTTATATAATATTACTTTTACTTACTTAACTTAACCGGCTCCCGATCCATGGAGGGTCTCTGCCTGAGTTATTGCGGTCTTCCATCGGTTGCGATCCCTCGCGAGCTCCCGCCACTCGTCGGGACCAAGCGCTCTTGCGTCTATAACCGCCTGGTCCCTGTAGCGGAGGTTCGGTCTTCCTCGTCGTCTCGAACCTGGGGGCTGGGATTCGAAGATTTTCTTGGCTGGAGCGTTGTTGTCCATTCGCTCGATGTGACCGAGCCAGTGTAGTCGACGTGTTTTGGCTTTTTGGACTACATCCACATCTTGGTACAGCTCGTATAATTCACGATTGAATCTTCTCCTCCATTCGCCCTCTTCGCATATAGGACCAAATATCCGCAGAAGAATTTTTCTCTCGAAAGTGCCCAGTATCAATTCCCCTTTTTTACTTATCGTCCAGCACTCGGCGCCGTAGAGTAGAACTGGTAAAATTAGCGTTTTGTATAGCGTGCACTTTGTCTTTCGAGAAAGGAGTTTTGAACCCATTTGTTTGGCCAAACCGAAGTAGCAGCGGTTTGATAGGGTAATTCTTTGTCGAATTTCCACTAAGATGTCATTCGTGGGATTGATGTTCGTTCCGAGGTAGGTGAACTCCTTGACTACCTCGAAATTACTGCTACCAACAGTGAGGTTTTGTCCTAGGCGATGGACAGATGCGGCTTTGTTTGTTGATAGCACATACTTTGTTTTGTCCTCATTAACTTCAAGACCAACGCGTTTCGCCTGTTCATCAATAGCTGTGAACGCTTCTAGCACAGCACGCTTGGAGCGGCCGATGATATCGATGTCGTCCGCATATCCAAGCAGTTGGGAAGACCTGTTGAAAATAGTGCCTTCCAGGTTAACACCACTCTTGCGCACTATCTGCTCCAGGACTAGGTTGAAGAAATCACATGATAGCGCATCTCCTTGCCTGAACCCTGTGCACGTTTGGAATAGCTCGGATGAGCTGTTACCCATTTGCACGTTGCACCGCGTATTTTGTAACGTCATGCGGCATAGCTGGATCAGTTTTTTCGGGATCCCGAGTTCCGACATTGCCAATAGAAGCTCTTGGTGACTTATGCTATCATATGCGGCTTTAAAGTCGATGAAAAGATGGTGGGTCTGGACTTGAAATTCGTTGGTCTTTTCCAGGATTTGCCTCAATGTGAAGATTTGGTCTATCGTTGATCTGCCTGGCCTGAAGCCACACTGGTACGTGCCGATTATAGTGTTGCAGAAAGGTTTTAGACGCTCACATAGTACGGTGGATAGGATCTTGTAGGCAACATTAAGCAGGAATATGCCCCTGTAGTTTTTGCAGGACATAGGATCGCCTTTTTTGTAGATTGGGCATATGGAGCTATTTGACCAGTCGTCGGGCATGCTTTCCTCCTCCCACACTTGGTTGATGAGCTGATGCATGAACCCTATCAGGACATCTCCTCCATACTTAAAGAGTTCCGCAGGTAGGCCATCCGAGCCTGCGGATTTGTTATTCTTAAGCTTCTGTATAGCTTTCTTAACCTCTTCAGTACTGGGTAGTGGGACTGGATCTTCATTGACTGATCTTATGCTTCTTTGCCCCTGTGTTTTCGTCTAAATAATGCCCATTAAGCAGCTGCTGGAAATGCTGTTTAAACACGTCTACAATTCCCTGTGCTTCGGTGACTAGGTTCCCTTCGCTGTTTCGAAGAGCTTGCGTGCCGGGCCTATAACCTGATGCCAGTTGTTTGGCTGTTTTATAGAACCGGCGGGTGTTTGTGGCGGTGCTAGACTCCTCGAGATACCTGAGCTGAGAAGCTGCGGCTGCTCTTTTCTTTCTGCGCAGGGTTTTTTTCTCCTTCCTTCTCTTTTCACGGTACTCCTCTTTTGCTGCTCTTGTTTTCCGTTGCAGCATTTGCATTCGTGCATTTTCCGTCTCCTGCTTCAATACCGCGCCTTCATTATCATACCACGGGTTCTTTTTCCTAGGTGGTTGATAGCCTATGGTGGACTCGGCTACCTCCCTAATGATGTCGCGGTACTGGCTCCACTGGTTGTTGACGCTTGTGGCTGGGGGTACGGCAGAGAGTTTCCCGGTCAATTGCTCACTGTAGTGTCTGGCTTTCTCAGGTGTGCTAAGGCATGCAGTATTGAATTTCTTCCTTTGGGCGGTCCTCATTTTCTTTTCGTTGGACAGTCGGGCTCTGAACTTTGTCACAACAAGAAAGTGGTCAGAGTCCACGTTTGCACCTCGGAAAGTTCGCACGTCCAAGATCTTCGACGCGTGCCTTGCGCCAATTAGCACGTGGTCGATTTGGTTGGCGGTTCGACCATCTGGAGATCGCCAGGTTGCTGTGTGTATCCTTCGCCTGGGGCACCTAGTGCTACTTATCACCGTATTCCGAGCTGCAGCAAAGTCGATTAGTCGGAAGCCGTTATCTGTTGTCATTTCGTGGAGGCTGTGCTTTCCAACTAATCCTCCAAAGATATTTTCCTTCCCGACTTTAGCATTGAAATCTCCGAGCACGACTTTGATATCGTACTCCGGACAGGCTCCGTAGGCTCCGTCCAGGAGGTCGTAAAACTCCTCCTTGTTAGATTCCTCAGCTTCATCGGTAGGGGCGTGTGCACATATTAGGCTGATGTTTTGAAAAGTAGCTTTGATGCGGATCACAGCCAGGCGATCACTAATCGGCTTAAAATCGATGACTTTTGATCTGAGTCGATTACCCACGACGAATCCGCATCCTAACATGTGCATTCTTTGATGACAGCTGTAATAAATGTCGCAATCTTTTCTTTTCGCTATTCCTGATCCTATCCATCGTATCTCCTGGATCGCGGTAATGTCTGCCTTGTACCGCGAGAGGACAGATTCAAGTTTTTGAGTAGCACCTGGTGTGTAGAGTGTCCTTACATTCCAGGTGCTTACTCGTAAATCGTAGTCCATTTTCGTTCCGGGTCTGGTTGCCATTTGAGGGGGGTCGTTATCCGAGGCTTCTCGCGTCTCTCTCATAACAATTAATGTTTTTTACTGTGGCCGGGTCGTTAGCCCGACGCACTAACCTCCAATCTGTAGGGCCATGGGTTTAGTGTTGCAATTGTTTCCTTGGTCAACACTCGCACTTACAAGTTTAGCAAGTCATGACATAAAGCCAGGACCAGTATCCGGTGGTTACCAACGAGGAGGTATTGTAAGCACTTGATGTGTAGGAAAAGATACAGCTCGAAGCCCCCAGTTCCTACAGCACCCAACCACAACCAATATTAAGTGTAATATTATATAGATACCTTCCCGTAAGAATGTATTAAGCGACATTTTTAAAATTGTTCAGGAAACGAAAAAAAACGTCTCATTTAGTTATTTTTTTGTGTATTTTATTGGACGAAACAGATTTGGAGAGGGATTTTTACAATAAAAGTCGCTCTCCAAATGTGTTTCGTCCAATAAAATACACAAAAAATAACCAAATGAGACGTTTTTATCGTTTCCTGAACAATTTTAAAAATGTCGCTTAATACATTCTTACGGGAAGGTATCGATATTAACTTCGTTACTATTTTTGTTAAGTTTCATTATGGTTTCATTTAAACTACAATATTATATTTTTTATTGAAAGATCTATAACAAAACGTGATATACGAATATTAATAAATTATGAACTTAAATTAGTATTTTGACACTATGAACGATTGCAAGATATGTAAATTGAATTGTGGACTTTTAAACTATGAACACTATATTATAGTCAGATAAATTACTTATCAGTATTCCAATAAATACTTCAAAAATCAAAATTAAACAGTTTAACATTTAAATAAACAAAAATAAATTAATTACAATATTTCACAGACAAACTTTGTTAAATCTATATTGTTGTACATTTCATAATGAACCAAAATTATAAACGAAACTCATACTGTTTCCCAAATACTCTCCACTCATAAGCGACGATTTTTTTCTGCAAAATACATAATATTTCGTTAACTGCCAGTTATGAAAAAAATATTGAAAATTTCTATTTAAATTAAAAACAAATACGGCTCACCTTGAATGGAAACACAAAACAGTTTTTTTATTGCGTTATTCCCCATCTGCTATTGAATTGGTATGGCTCGTTGTAAATTAAGTCGTAACCGTTTCCGTTATTGTTATTTTTATTTGAATAAGCTTGCTGTTGAGCTCTTGCATCATTCCAACTGTTGCTGTTTAGAGGTGGGAGTAACTATGACTCTCTTAAGGTCCTGGAAGTTCAATTTTGAACGCTTATCGACTGTAATCTGTATTAAGAGCGAAGTGTAATACGCTTATGAAACAATCTTATCTGGGGATGCAGTCGGAACTTCCTAGGGTAATCAAGAAATTGGTGAGCTGAGACAGTCAAATAGTTACATGTCTTAACAGCCTCCTCGTGGCGACCACTGGATAAGCCCATACAGAAGAGAGATGGATATTATATCCTGACATTCCTCTTCTAAAGGGACGACTAATAGTTAAGACCAAATAAGGATACTTAGTTTTAAGCCCAAACAAGTATTCAAAAAATCTAGTACCAAATCCAATCCTAGGACATACTCTGGGTAACGGATCAAAAATTGGTGCTAGATAAGTTATAAGATTCTAAAAGAAAAAATCTTGGGCTAGTGATTAGGGGAGTCACGCCCAAAACATATGAATTAAAGCAATTGCAGTTTATATTAACTCTTTTGCTGATGTTTTGGTAATGGCAGTCTGGAGTACTTATAGTCCTGTCCAAGCTATAAGAATACGAAGGTCTGTTTGGGAGTATCTCTCCCATTTTGTTATAGGACAAACAAGACCAAGTCAAAGTGATTTGGTTGAGTGGATGTAGTTGGCCTACCTGTGGGTCGGCTGCATTCACAAAACAAGCTGAAATTTAAGGAAATGATGTATAATCAGAAAAGGAAATGACGGAAGAACAATTTGCGGATGTGGTTGGCTCACTTGTGGGTCGGCTGCATTTGCAAGAAATCTGAGAAATCAGAATCTGATAATTGAAATTAAAGGAAATGACGGCATAACAAATTACTTAGAACAATAAACACCCTAATTGGGTACCTCGGGGATAATGAAATACCGAGATTACCCCCGCTAATTAGAGCCATTTCATTATCATTGGGCAGGCCCTCTGTAAAGAGAGCTCGAGGTGGTTGTGGTTGTCTACCGATTCGTGGTAGCTACTGCTTCACCAAGTAGATAGATAGGAAAAACACACACCAAGTGGTGTTGCCTATATAAAACGCAATTGGAACAGTTTGTATTTTGACTTGAATTCCGAGACATACTATGGCAAGATATCAAGTGGAGTGGATATTGAGCTTGGTAGTCTGAGAATCAAGATCAGAAACATTCTGGAAAGGCCGGCAAACCTTTCACAGGTCTAGAAAACATGCTACTGGGACTTCGGTCCTGGGGCTTTGTTCATAAGCTTGTCTATGAACCCGACACTTCTGGTATGGCCAGAAAGTGAAATTAAGCGTTACTCGTAGGTGTTCACTCAAAGTTATTAATAGAACTGTTGCTGTTTAGATTGGTATAGTACTGGACTTTTTTTTGTTCCGGTTCTTTGTAGTAATGAGTTTGTTTGATTGGAACACTTTTATGTAATTGTCCTCGACGATTGATATCCTGGTTGTAAGCGTTTGCATAGCCCTCATATAAATTCACCTTTTTTACACCTAAATCCGGATTCGAATACTCCCGGACAGGCTCGCGCGTCTTGAACACAATATCTGAATTGCCAAAATTTCTAAATTGGTTTGCATTCAATTCATAAGAATTAACTTGTGATCCAACGAACAAGTCATTGTTACGTATGTTATCGATGGCAAAAAACGGTCCTTTAGCCCTTTTGAATTCAGCATGCACATTTTCCATATTATCTGACACAAAAAATGGTCCCAATCCGGCTCTACCAGCTCGACGAGTCATTTTATTCGTCTCTGGCAAATCAAGCAAATGAATTGGTCTAGCTCGCGGAGGTCGATAACCACTCTTATATGGAACAAGTTCGTTTTTAATCACTCTGGCATTTCGCCAAACCTTGACCTTGTCCTCTTCGTCGTCTGGGACACGAACTCCCTCAATAACAGGAATCTCTTCTGGCGAAAATAAAACTTGGCTAGCCTCACTTGTAGGTTGTTTGGATTTTTTCTGAGATTGATCGTTTTTCTCGAAGACAGCTAATGTTGATTTGGCTATGGATTCAGGAATGTTTCCCATGATGTTGTAAAAAAAATTTTGTGCTGTCCTACCAAAGGTTTCCTCTTCTGCTCGATTATGGTGATCCTTATTGTCTGCAGTGTTTAGAGCTGCATTTAGAATAAGTGGCAGATTAAACAATTTTAAGCTATCATTATTGTCCACAGCACGTTTGAAGTATCTTTTGACGGAATCACTAATAGGCTGTCCAAAGCTCTCTGCATTCCTAGGTCTCTTTTTAACGAGCAGTTGAGTCATTTCACCATTGTTACCTCGCACATTTATTACTTCTGTATCATCAAAATTTAAATTTCTGCTCACACGTAATTCGGTTCGAATTAATTTCGGTTTCAAAGTCGTGGGTTGTGGATTTGATGGCGTCGAACTCGATACAGATCGCTGGTTGTTATTTCTGCTTTCTGGAAACTGAAATGCCACGACTACCACTGAAAGAGACATTAGTCCAACTAAAACGATCGATTCTAAAGCTGGCATTTTGGGTCCTTTTATCGTCCTTTAAACAACAACTCTGCAACCGAATAATTTCGTTCAAAGATTTATATCAATTTTATGAACTCACCGTTATTGTTAAGGTTCCTTTGTCAGAAGACTTAACTGAGCGAATAATATAATCCTTGTCCACTTATTGCATCTTACATCGCTGTTTTCAGTTAGAGGCTGTTAGTTTTTTCGTCAAAGCACCCAAAGCCACTGAGTCTCAGTATATTCCTTAGTTGTATTGTCTTTATGAAGTATCTAAACGAACTGTGCAACACTGTCTGATCAGCGCAATGTATCTTTGGTTGAGAGATAATAATACACTTTCACTTTCTCTTTATTGCAACAAGAAAGTAAAATACAAGATCCCCACTCTTTGCAACAACGAAAATTGTGTGTGCGTAAGATTACGTAAAGTTTTTTTTTTTATTATTATTTTCTTAATATAAGTGGTTGAATGTTGTAAACAAATATAGCGAATGTGTAACCGGAGGAGGAAGTGGGAGGAAGTTGCTGGGATTCACTTAGTTCATCCGTTTGCATTTGAAATCGGATGTGATATTATTTTTAAACATTCAATTTGATATTGTATACATATGTATACGTATGTTAATTCAATGGCTTCGGAAGTAGAAAAGAAAATTAAGTAGCTTTAGTTGATCATTAGTCTAGTCATTGATGGGAAAATTGATGTTTCCAAGATGCTTATGTTATGTAACTCTAGAGGGCCCAGATCGTGTAGAACTTAAACGCTCGGTCGATTTAACGATCTTGGTTTAGACGATATCTCTCTTTATTAAGTTATAGGTTTGATAGAAATATTGGCTGTCGTCAAAACATTGATCATTTAAGTCTTGCGTGATCTAAGCCCTGGAAGATGAATATGTCTATTTACTATTGAAAGGTTTTTGGGTCTTGCTTTTTTTCTTAAATTAGGACCCTAGCTGCTAAGAAAAAGTAGTAGAAGGTACAAATTTAGTTAAGTTAAAATTGACCTTGCATAAATTAGTTAAGTTAAAATTGACAAATGCATAATAATTCACATCAATGTTTGGTTTATTACCCACCTTTTCATAATAGAATTGAAGATCTAAAAAGTCTTCAATAGAATTCCCACTCACAATAGATCAATTGAACTACTCAACATTTACTCGTAGTTCCTGAATTCAATTTAAAAAAAATGCAGAGCAGGATAATTGTGTGAAGAATATCAGGACCATGGGGTCAAGTGATAAAAAAAATATCATTTCAGTCTTCACTGAGTTTTTACATTTTCTCAGTTCATGGACAAGTATTACTCGATTCTCGAACTCGTAATGATAAACAGCTGTCAAAGTGTGTACTAAAAAGTAATAAAACGTACTAAATGATAAATCCTGACATCTGTCATTTTTGAGTTTATTTTTTTGTTTTCAAAAATAAAATACCTACTTGTTTCAATTTTATTCCTTTTTCCTTTCGTTGCAAATAATAATTCGAATATTTATTAATAATAGACCCCATTAAGGTATTAAGTTTTGATTTGAGTAGTACCTAATTATAAATTATTTTTTCCCTAGAAATAAGCTCAGGATATTGCGGCATTCTCTTCAAGATGGGCAGAATCCATTCGAAGTTATAACAGACGAGCACTTTACTTAACTTTATGTATACTTATATACTCGAAATACTTATGCATGAATTTAATACACGAATAAAAAGCCATTCCTAAAAAAATTATAATTATTATTATATAATTATTATCTTTACTTACTTGTCGGTGGCCAAGTCTGGCCTTTCTTCCGGAAAATCTATTAAATAGTTCTTTTGGATCTCCGAAGCCTTTGGTCCTCGCTGCCATCATTTATCATTTGAGCTTTTCACCAAATGAATTGACATTAGAGAATTCATTTTAATTCGTTGAGAATCGGTTTTAAAGATTTATCATTAATTATAGGTTCGTTCGTTCAACTTTATCCAGGTTTGACCAAGGTTTTCTTGACAAACCTAAGAGTTGTCAAAAAATTGGGTACTTCAGTTTTCAAAAAACACCCAAGGACTGTCAATTGTTTTATTGACAACTAAAAGCAAAAAAAAAAAAAAACATAATTCTGTGCTCTAATAAAACTTTAAATTTGTTACAAATTAG
Organism: Chrysotoxum bicinctum; assembly: GCA_911387755.1. Taxonomy (NCBI): domain Eukaryota; kingdom Metazoa; phylum Arthropoda; class Insecta; order Diptera; family Syrphidae; genus Chrysotoxum; species Chrysotoxum bicinctum. Next base: position 98,560,255 of record OU426989.1, read on the forward strand.
TTTTAAAAATGAGCAAAAACAATTTTACGTTATTACTCAATATTTCATTTGATGAGAATGATGAGCACAACGATAATTTTTCTCTTTAATTTTAATTGCAAACATGAACAATAACTTGCAACAGGCGAATCGACAAACGACAACAAAAAAATTGATACGAAATCTCATGTCACTTTTGACACTTGTTACTTTAATGTTGTTTTTATTTGGTAATCCGGAATCTCACTCCGATCCGGGATCCAAACTGAACACTTATTTTGATTCTAATGATTCTGAAATTTGTTGTGATTGTATGTGAAACTTCAAATGTGGACAGTAATTTTATCCTTATCATAAATAATGTTTGTGGAAAGAAAATAACTTCGCATAATTAGGATAGAAAAAATCACAACAACTATCTATCAGAACTGTCATTTTTTCCCAAAAAACACAGAATTTGCTTACCAGGGGCCCTACTCTGTATTTCGTTTCGAAAGTCAATCCTATTCGAAAGTGCTTTTCGTTCCGCTTTTGATTTTGTACTCTGTAAAACATTCGAAACGGAAAAAATAGTACTTAATACTATTCCCTTTTACGGATTAGTTTTTTTCGAGTGTCGAATTATTTCTCACGAGATCTGTCAAACTGAGAAATCAAAACAAATGAAAAACAAGGCGGATAAAAACAAGTTGTGGTTTTAAAAGTAATTATTTAACATAAAACAAAAGAAAATGGATTCGGCTCTTTGGATGGATGAAGAAAATAATGAAGAACGGATTGAACGAAAAATTATACGGGACAAATCAAATATTATGGAAATGTGTGATAAAAGGTAAAATTTCATTGGTGGCAAAGATTAATTTCAATATTTAACTATTGTTTATTATTTTAGTTTTGTGCAGAATTTTCGCCTGTCGAAAAACGCTTTTTTGTATGTTTTAAATGCAATACAAGATGAACTCGCTGCTCCTTTAAGATCAACTGCAGTTCCAGCCATCTTGAAGCTAGGTGCAACTTTAAAGTTTTTAGGGCAAGGAGGCTATCAGCACCAAATAGGACACGACTATTCCATTGGCATGGCACAACAAACAACATCAAGTACTATTGCAGAAGTCTGCAGTGCAATAGAAAAAATACTGTGTCCAAAACACATAAATTTTAAAATGACTGAAATGAGACGACGCGAAGCTAAACAATATTTCTTTTCGAAGTCGGGTATTCCGGGAGTTATTGGTGTGGTAGACGGAACACACATTCAAATGATAAGGCCGAAAAGGAATGAGCACTTCTACTTCAATAGAAAATTAAAGCATAGTATTAATGCAATGGTGGTAAGGAAAAATTATAATCTTCATACTTTCTTACAACAATTTAGTACTCTTTTAAATTACTAAAAGGAAGATTTCGATGCCTTTTAGCAGCAAGAGAACTCCACTATGCTCCAGAAAAAGTTGTGCAAATAATGAATGTTTGTTGTGCACTGCATAATATATGTTTGGAACACAATATGGCCTTGCCCTCAGATGAACTACCTTCGGATCACTATCAAGCAGTGTCAGATGCCATTGAACAGCAACATGAAGTAGACAATGCTGCCTACTTAAACATTGCTAAGGGAATTCGGGAGCAAATAAAAAATAACTTGCAAAACAATTAAAAACAAATAATTTAAAAATATAGTTATTATTAAATATATGTATATTTTATTCAAAATTAAAAATAAAAGTAACTTAAAAATAAAAAAAAAATATTTCTTTTATTTAAATACTATTCAGTCTTTTCAGGTGACTAACAAAAAACTTAAAAGGAAATAATAGTTCAGGAACTCAAAAAAACTTAAAAGGAAACAATAATTCAGGTAACTCAAAAAAAAAAAAAACTTAAAAGGAAACAATGTAACTCAAAATCTTAGATCTAATTTTAACAACAACAAAAAACTTAAAAGGAAACAATAATTTAGGTAACTCAAAAAAAAAAACTTGAAAGGAAACAATGTAACTCAAAAAATCTTAGATCTAATTTTTATATTTATATCACCTAATTATTTTTTATATTGCATTCCTTTAAAATTGCAATATTTCTCTTTTTAATTCAAGCTTGGATATTTTTAGCTTGTTTTTTTCATAGTCATTTTTTTTTTGTACTCAAATTGTTCTTTAGCCAATTTGTACTTTTTTTCTTTCAAATCGTAATTCTTTTTTTCATATTTTGCGATTATTGCTAAATTTTCGTTCATATCTTTGAACATTCTATATGATTTTTTTTGATAATCAATTTGATTTTCAACCTGGGTTTGTAAAAGATTTTCCTTATTTTTAAGCTTAGACCGCGTTGCTGCTCTGCGTCCTTCAGGTGCTGGAATATGCTCTATGTTTTCATTGCTGTTGATTGGTCCGTTTGATTCAGCGGGATCTTTTTCAATATTGTCCGTGTGGACGCCGAAAACACGAGCTGATGGTATTCCGCTTACGGACTCGTCCATGTTTAATAAATTTATTGCCAGCTCCTCTAAAGGAGTGAAGGAGCAGTGTTTGGAAGGTCCACCACCTGTCCCAGAAAGGCTCATCTTGTTCCTTCTCAATTTTGCCTTTATATAGGCTTTATGATCTGCCCATACCTAGAAATATTTTTTATTTATCTTTTTTAAGGATAGTTTTTGCTTTTAAACTTACCTTTTTCCAGGGGACTACATCCCGCATTGGTGGTCCTTCCGCATTCAACTCTGATGCAAGTCTCTGCCACAAGTTGTTGGATGTTTGCTTTGCGTCGGGGGTTTTTAAATGTCCCTTGGCCAAATCGGGATGAGAACACATGAACTCCACCAACATCTCAAATTGTTTTTGTTTGGTGTGTACATTTCTGCTCGAAGATTCCCTGTAATTAAATTTATTTGATTAAATTTTATTATAACTAATATTTTCTAAAAAAGAACTTACATTTTAAAGCGTTTCTTGTTAGTTCCGTTATCACAATTGTTGTAGAAACAAATTTTCCGTATTAGAATGCTTTTGACATTCGAAAATGTATTGCCAGGTACGAAAATTCCACTTTCGGAATTGTCATTTCGAAAGTAGTAGATTTCAATCCGCTTTAGAAATAGAGAGTACCAAATATACGAATTCGGAAATTTTTACTTACGGAACGAAATACAGAGTAGGGCCCCAGGCTGAGTTCAGGTTTTTAGGGCGACCCCAGGGTGACTTCAGGGCTCAACGAACAAATCTTATGGCCATTATTAATGACAAACAGAAACGTTTTTTGAAATTAAGTTTATCCTTGATCGAATGAATTTAATGTTAATTAAGAAAAATGTAGTCAAAATTTAGAAATCGAAAAAAAAACTTAGAATGATCGAATTGCAAATTTAAAAAATTTAAAAGGACGCGAAGTCTCAGGTCCAAAAGAAAAGGTGAAATTTAAAACGTCATAAATTTTATTTATATAAAATTAGCATATTTACAACAAACGGGTCGATAAGAATATTCACAACTCTTAACACGTTAAATGGTTATTCAAGCCATTTAAAAAAATAATTTCATGCTTCTGAACATTTTTAAAAATCTAAATCTCTTGAGCATAAGAGCAAGTTCGTGCGACCTAGTCTTGTATTTCATTTATTTATGTTAAGTATAGGTATTATTAGAATTGTGCTACATCTTTAAAAATAAAATGCACGACTGGATCGCACGTACTTGCTCTTATGTAAAAGTACTTTGGAATTTAAAAATTGTTTATAAATATAAATGCATGGATTTAATTAGATTTTTGATTCTAAAAATGCATATAATTGCCGTCTGATTTCTAGAAAAATATGAATTTATGCAAACAAAGTTTAAAAATCGTTTTACTATTAAATTAATTGTTTATATAAAAAATTTCTTTAAAAATTAAAAAAAAAAAGAAAACAAATTTGGGATGCCAATTTTAAATACTTAATAACATAGATTTTAGAAAATAATTTCAAAAACCAATTGTACACACGTTTTAAGATATTGAATTGTCAAAAAAAATTAACTAAAATCCAAAAATTATTTTATATTCTTGAAAATTTGTATAAGAAATATTTTTCAAATTCAAAGGAGCTTCTTTTTAAAATATCGTTAGAACTATTAATTCTTAAAATTTATTTTTACCAAAATGTAGTCCATGCCTATTAGGGTGTGTCAAAGTGCTCAACTATGTTATTTTCAAATGTAATAGCTTTTAAAAGTTGCATTGCTTATCAAAATTAAATCCTGCGTTTAAAATTTTCATTTTAATTAATATCTTTGGCTCACTCAAAAATAGGATGAAATCCAACAAATTTTGATTTTTTCGAGATTTTTGAAATATGTGTTGTTGTAAATTGCGCCGTGTGGATACAAAAAAATTATATAAAATATTTTTAGGCTTTCAAGTGAAAGATAATTGCAGGGAAAGTTTAAGTTGAACACTAGATAAAGAAGTTATGAAATAATAAAAGAAGGAAGAAAAATCATTTTTTTATTTAAAAAAAAATTCTTAAAAATCAACGGAACCACCTACAATATCATGATATATCTTTTTATAAAGACAAAAATTCTTTCTGTATTTTGTTTAGTTTTTTTTTAGTATACGTAAAATAATAAAAAAAAAATAACTGTAAATTAATTTTTTTTTTTTTTAACTTCAACCGATTTGAGCGAGCCAAAGATAAAAAACTTATATTCGGTTATTCATTAAGGGTTGGGTAATTTTGAAATGCAATCAAACAACCTATGTGTGAGGTATTCTTTTTTATATGAAAGGCTTATCTATAGCGTTTTGCATGGAATATGACATAATTCAAATTCCCGCCTCGGGTTGTTACGGTAGCACGAATCCAAAAGCTGAAATTTTCAATGACTCTTCCGCATAGGTAGACCCGGCTGAATTTGAGAGATGGCATTTATTGTTTTTACCTTAAGGAAGTCGATCGATTGAGGTTTATTCGCATTGCCCTGCCACTTCAGAAAACCGCAAAAGAAATACTCTAGCGGAGTCAACGATAACCTTGATGACCAATTTACGTGGCCTCTGCGGGAGATGACATTATCCTCAAATCATTCATGCAGAATGTGAATCTTTGCGTCCTGCTAGAACCATATAATATGACCGGGCTCTTGTGCACAGCGAGGAATCAACTGTGAAGGGCCCCCATGTGTACCTTAAAATAGGTAAAATAGGTGCATCTGCATTTGCTGTTTAATCGTGTTATTTGGTATGATAATTTGGCACAAAAACAACATGGCCGACACAGGAAAACCAAAACCAATTGAAAAACTCTTACGTCAAAAGGATATGTAGTTAAATTGAAATAAAAAGGAGACCATTTAAAAATAACACAAACCTGGTAAAAATTAACAGTCAGTGCAGTCAAATCAAAATCTTGCAAAGTTTTTAATAAACAAGAATTCAATGTTGAAATAACAAGGCATCTTGTTAAGCCTATTACATGCCCCAAAGTACAAAAAGATCATTGATGAAGAATTATCTGGCAAAAATTATAACTTTTCCACGCGGCTTAAAGCAAAAGCTTCTATTTTTGCTTGCAATATTTATCTGTCTAGACATAGTCTATTCAAATACATACATCACTGCAGATTGGACGCTGCACCTTGTTATAACTGGAACCATTTCTTTTTGAAGAAAATGAATTCAAGCTACTTGTTAAAACTGATTTCGTCACTTCGCCTACATGAGTTCAATAAAACTATCTATCACCCATCAGGAAAAGTATAGTCAATTTGTAAATTATATTTTCGTTGAATAAAGTGAAAATATTTTCATCTAGTTCTCTGTTTTTGACAACCAACTTAATTATAAAAATTTGGGTGGGAATTAGTTTTTAATCAGGTACACCATCAACATAAAGAAAAGTTGGCTTTTTCAACTTTGCAAAGAGATCAGCAACCCTCAAAGCCATAAGCCTACAATACTCCTCTGTTTTTCCTTTTATTTTCGATTTAATACAGATGAGTTAATTAACACTGAAAAAAGAAACCAAAAAAACGAGAGCGTGGTGGTTTATTAATTTATGGTTTTCATGGTCTGTGGTAATATAAGCCGTCATCTTTGCTAATTTCTTGTTGCATGACTTTCCCAAATGAATATCAAGGCTGTTTATTCATGTGAATATTTGTATGACTTCCCATCAAATGCTTGAGATATTCGCGGTCTTTCATCATACTCTTCTTAGATTGCAGAGAAATCCATACTGATTTTGCGGCTGCAGAAAATTTCATTTTTTATGATTCACACTATCTATCATTTATTTGCTTATTCTTATAATTAAAATAATTTCCTATGTTTGTTGAAAGTAGATTTAGGTGTCATTTGATCATTGTTAACCAAGCGATGGTAGGTTTTAATTACACATAAGACTTGACTTGTATTTATTATATGAACGTATGCATGTAGGTACTTCATTTGAATTATAATTTTTTTGATGCTATGTTTACCATTGTTATGAAGAAAAGCATACATTTTCAAACTCAAGTGATCTTTTATAGAACAAGCTCTGGAAGTAGTTGAGTATGCTATGAGGCAAAAAGTTACGTGGAGCAATGGAACAGTCACATTAAACTATATAACTAAATCTTTCACCTACTCAAGCTCCGTTTTTACTTGGTCTATAGAAAAATTTGGTGAAAGAAAATGTTCTAGGTTTTTATCAAACCTTTTTACTTCTTTCTTATACGTCTACCGATCCATAAAGAGTCGCTGTGTGATACAGTTGATTTATATTCCCTACTCAACCTTGAACGCAGCTTTCAGTCATCTAGACCAACCACTCCAAGATCGGGGTGTTTTGGTCTATAAAATGAAGATTATGTCTTCCTTCTCGCCTCGAACCTGCGGATCGGAATTCAATGTCCCTCTAAAGGGTACTAATAATTTGAATCTGTACTTTATTGAAACCCATTTTTAAGCATATGATATTTTCTGAAAAGCGGAAACAGAAAATCATGTTAAGTTTCAAGAATATTTCCGAATGGCCATGAAAATATTCGGTTATTTACTTGAAAAATTCAAAACAAGCTTACGAAGAAGTGGACAGATTTCGTAGCAAACCCGATTCTAGTCAATAAAACATCTTGCAATAACTTTAAATACAAAAAACAGTTCAAAATTTCACCACTTCTAGTTAAAAATAGCAGCGATGAGAGCGGAGAAATCAAACATGTTTGAAATCGCCGCTTTGCTCTCTTGACGGCTCTTTGCTCTATCTTCGAACTACGCTGCACTCTGTGTGCTACCCAGGGTTCGGACTTACGTTTTAAATTTTCGAAGTAAATACGGAAAAAAACTGAAGTAGATCCAAAATTTTGGAAGTAGTTCTAGGAAATTAAATTATATAAACATAACACATATATGTAAATTCTGATTTTAGACTTGTTACAAAATTGTATGAATCTGATCAATTCAAAATGTTGCTCATAAATTATCTTTACGTTTTTCTGTAAGTGATCTCGAAAACATTAAATTTTCAACGGGGCTTACGTTTAAACGATTCCTAAACTTGTGTTTTATGTAATGCAGAGTGATCAGCGCTGTCTTTATATATGTTGGTTAAAAATTTCAAAGTGAAGTAGATCACAATAAAGAGAAGTAGGGAAGTAGATTAATTTTTTTTCTCAAAATCGAAGTAGATCTACTTCGATCGAAGTAAAGTCCGAACCCTGGTGCTACCCTTTCAATGCACGTGTTTGATTTCTCCGCTTTACTCTTTGCTCGCTGCTTTTGCTCACTCGCTGCTCCACTCTGTTGGTACACTAAGGCTAGGAACGCACTTGGGATTTCAATCGCGCAGTTGTTTAGTCGCCAAAATAAAACACATGAGTTTAAATGAGAATGAACACACTTGACACCAACAAATCGTGACGATTTAAGGGTCGCAGTTTGTTTTATTTTTCTGGCGATCCGATTGTCGTAAGTTAAAATGTAATAAATGCACTCAAATGAATATGCTCACATTTAAATTACTACGACTTAAAAATCGTAGTCGCAACAATAAATTGTTATGCACGCATCTGTAATTTTTAATCCACGATTTCTTAGCCACAAGGAATAAGACATATGGGGTTAAATGTAAATGCACGCACATGCGACTTAAAAATAGTAGCGATAATAAAAATGAAACAAGTTCCATTTTTTCAAGCGATTTTTCTGTCGCTACTTATTTGTAGCAAATGCGTGCACATACATAAAAGGTAGTGTGTTTTTTTTTCTTGCGATTAAATAATCGCGCGCAAAAAAACCACAAGTGCGTGCATGACAATAATTTGTAGCGACTACGACTTTTTAATCGCCTCGACGAAAAATCGCAAGTGCGGTCCTAGCCTAAGAAGTGTTGTGTAGTGGCTCTTTTGTTACGTTTAAAGTCTACTCAAAAACATAAAAAAAGTATTGGGTTCATCCGGTTATAACTCTTACCCCCAGTTTCACAGTGGAAGTTTAAACCCCACTTTTGGTTTAAACTTCAGTTCAACAATAAATTTGGTTTCACAGTCCTTGAACAGAGTTCATTCTGTAGTTTAAGTTAAACGACACTATTCTGTCGTTTAAATTTCAGTTCAACAACCCCTTCAAAAATTTGAAAATATAATTTATTTTCATTTTTAATTTTTTTTCCTGTCACAGGTCACAACTGAAACAAAGCAAACTTTCCTTGATTGTTTTTTCTTTGATTTAGATAAAAAGAGAAAACAATTTACTTAAACTACGTTTAATGAACTGAAGTTCAGATAAGACTGTGAAACCGGACGAGTTGAACTTCAAATTTAAACTCCAGTTAAGGTTCAGCAGAACTTAAGTTTAAACTCTCACTGTGAAACTGGGGGTTAGATACTTAACGGTCAGTTTCGTAAAATCAAACGATAGTTTAAAAGACTGCCCACAAAAATGTGTGCAATACTAAAGCATGATTATTGAATGGTTAAAGGAACTACTGTAACTAGTTGGACAAAATACAAAATGGAGAAATTTGAAAAACGATTATTATCTGTGACATTGAGTTAAATAACAAAAATCTTAGGCTAGGACCGCACTTGCGATTTTTCGTCGAGGCGATTAAAAAGTCGTAGTCACTACAAATTATTGTCATGCACGAACGTGCGATTTTTTTGCCGCGCGATTATTTAATCGCGAAAAATAAAACACACTACTTTTTATGTGAGTGCACGCATTTGCTACAAATAAGTGGCGACAGAAAAATCGCTTGAAAAAATACAACTTGTTTCATTTTTATAATCGCTACGATTTTTAAGTCGCATGTGCGTGCATTCAGATTTAAGGCCATGTGTCTTACTTTTCGCGACTAAAAAATCGTGGATTAAAAATCGCAAGTGCGTGCATGCCAATTTTTCTTTACGACTACGATTTTTAAGTCGTAGTAATTTAAGTCGCAAGTGTGGGCATATCCATTTGAGTACATGTGTTTCATTTAAGTTTACGAATTTCGCATCGCAAGAAAAATGAAACGAATTGCGACTTTTAAATCGTCATGATTTGTTGGTAGCAAGTGCGTTCACTCTCATTTAAATTCATGTGTTCTATTTTTGTGACTAAAAAATCGTGCGATTGAAATCGCAAGTGCTGTCCTAGCCTTAATCGTTGCTATTTTACTGTAGCAAATGCGTGTACTCATATTAAAAGTAATGTGTTTAATTTTTTTGCTATTAAATAATCGCGCGGCAAGAAAATCACATGTGAGTGCATGATAATAATTTGTGGCGACCGCGATTTTTTAATCGTCTCGACAATAAAATCGCAAGTGCGTTCCTAGCTTTAATTGAAGTATTGCTGTCTATTCGCTTGAAGTAGCCGAGCTAATGTATTCGACGTATTTTGGCTTTCTGGACTATATTCACCTCTTGGTACAGCTCACCACTATTCACCCTCCTTGCACACAGGGCTGAATATCCATCTATTTTTACTTAAAGTCCAACACTCGGGACCCTAAAGCAAGACTTGTATAGAATTAAGGTTTTGTTAAGTGTGCACTTCGTGTTTTGAACACTTTTGTTTTGTTGGATCTCCACTAATATATCGTTCGTGCAATTAAAATGAACTGTGAGGCATTTGAAATCCTTAGGCCGGTATTCACCGAGCCGACCACTCGTCCCGACCACTCCTAACTTGCGAGCGCTCTCTTCGAAAATTTATTCGCTTGTGCGTGTGCCACGCACGCATTTGACTCGAATCCATGTGAGCAATGCCAAGTAGAAGAGTATCCATTTGCTGTCAAGACCAACATTACACAACATGTCACAGTTTGGGTATGCCTGAACAAGAGAGAGTGGCTCTCATTTTCGAACTTCGAAAAACACTTGCGAGTGGTTGGTGAATAGTCTGCTATTACACGATGAATCTAGATGCATGCGCCTTCTTCGAATTCTGCTTTGATATTTCGTCCACTGATTCAAGCGCTATTACACGTTGAAACCAGATTCATGAATCCAATTTGACAGTTCTTTTTATTTCTCATTTCGGTGTTGGTGAGCGTATGTGCTCTTCAAAATAAAGAAGCACTCAGAAAGAAGTATTTCTATGCATTACATTAAAGTTTACTCCTCGGATAACGAAATCATATGAAGCAGAATGGAAGAAAAACAGACAAGAGAAAAGAGAAAAGTCAAATTGTTGCACCGAAAATTTTACCCACGCGACACAGGGCAGTTTTTTTTCCGTCTCATCTTTCGATTTTTTTTTCTCTTTTGCACTTACGTTATTCGAAAAGTCGCACGCGTCTGGATGCATCGTGTAATAGCAGACATACCGCACAGAAATTTCAAGTTAAGAGCTTCGTAAAGTTAAGAGCCGTTTAGGAGCGCTCGGTGAATACGAACCTAGAAATTGTAGCTGTGTTTGGGAAGATCTGGCCCCGATGTTTGGATGGAAAAAAACTATGTTCGTGATCTTTTGTTTTGTGTTTTGATCCATTTCCATTGTGATAAAAGTACCTATTAGTCAAATAAATATAAATGTTGTGTTTCCAAAGTTTTTTTTTTTCAATTTATTATTTGTTTGACACTTCAAATGGAAACAAAAAACATACGTCCCGAAATAGGGAAGGGACTTTATTCGATAGTTTTGATTAAAAAATCGGTGCATCTAATTACATTTTTTAAAAACGCTAGCGCATTATAATTGAAAAAAATATTTTTTATAAACAATAAACTACACTCTCTGACCGGTTTTTCATGGTTTAAAACGCTTATGGTGTTTATTTTATAAAAAACTATCGAAAATATATCGCATTTTCGATATATCGGTTAATTAGCACATCTCTGTCTGAAATATATATCCATCGCAATGCGTCGCTGGATTTCTGTAAAATTTCTTCCGATGAAAGCTACTTCGAACTGAAATTGAATCTCCGACGAAAGATGCGTTGCGGAGAAAGTTCCGCTCCGACGGTTACCTTGGTAGGGCCGAATGCATTTTTACCCAATAAAAACTAAATATACTTCATATTTTACGCGTCAAAAGTAAGTAAACATCTGTTATATGTATCTTAAATTTTTTTATAAATATAAGGTTCGTTTGTTGAACTTTACCCAGGGTTGACCCAGGTTTGCTTGACAACCCTCAGAGTTGTCAACAAAAACTGGGGTTTTCGGTTTTCAAAAAACACCCAAGAGCTTTCAACTGTTTTGTTGACAGCTTAAAGCAAGACAAAATAATTTTGTGATCTGATTAAACTTTAAATTTGTTATAAATTAGTTTTAAAAATGAACGAAAACAATTTCGCGTTGTTGCTGAATGTTTCATCCGATGAGTACAACAAACATTTAATTGCAAATACAAGCAATAACATGCGACATGCGAATCGCCAAACGACAACAAAAGAAATACATATGAAATCCCATATGACTTTTGACAGTTTGAGCGTTACCTGAACTCGCCCCAGCAAAATACCTAGATCTACTTCATGGCGAGTTCAGGGCGACCCCAGGTCTCAAAAAACACAGAATTTGCTCACCAGGGTGACTTTAGGTTTTTCAAAAAACGATTTAGGGCGACCCCAGGGTGACTTCAGGGCTCAACGAACAAACCTATAGTATCTCAAGTAAAAAACTGGGCATTTCATTTGATCACCTTTAGACTTCAAAATATCTCTTAGTCAGCGTGACATGGAAACAACAATGTTATTTCTAACATCGGAGGATATTTGGGACAGTTCTTCAATTAAAGCCTTAAAAGGTCATCTTTGTTCTTGATGGCCCGTTTGTGAAATTTTCCGGTCCAAATGATCCCATAAATGTTGTATAGGGCTTAGGTCCGGCGATTGAGTAGGGTGGTGGCGGTGCTTTGAAGTCCTAAAAAGTATTCATTCTTTAAGGAACTGCGAGGTATGCTTAGGATCATTGCCTTGCTAAGATATCCAATTGCTAAGCATCCCTAATTTGCGTAAGGTCGGTTGAAGGTTATTGCTTAGGATGTTTAAATAGTCTTGATTATTCATTGTACTTTCAATGAAAACAAGATTCCCGGTCGAATATGTTGCCATACATACCCACACCATCATGTTTTTTTATATTCTGTTTACGATGTTTTCTTACTTCTGATGCGTTAATATAGAGTATGTTTAGCTTTTATTAGAAAAAATTGTAAGAAGCTATATTTTGAATTTTTATTTGTGTTTTGATTTATTTTTATTGATTTTTAGTATTAGAATCCATTGTTTATTTGTTTGTTCGAATTCCATGTAACTCCAGAAATCATATCACTTTTGACGCTCACTGTACGTACATACGTGTTGTCCGCAGAAATTTAGCGAAACTACAATTTTGTCTCGAGTCCGGTGATTTGATATTTTCTCGCAAGAGGCAGCAATCAAAAAATCGATCATTATTCTTTGAAGGTATGAAAGATTGATTCAAAATAGCTTTTTTTGCCTTTAGTCCACGAAAATTGGCATTTCGTCCCAGCGTATGAAAGATTCATAGGTACACTCAGGCGTATGTATGTTTAACATTTGTTAAACTTTTTTTTAACCTTTCACCTTTATTACGGTTGTAAAAATACGAATTGGTTGATAAAAGATACAAATTTTTAATTTACAGACATTTTGCTATTATGGTTGTACTTTGATAAAATTTTTCTATATATTGTCAGTATTGACCAAACTTAAAAGATTGTGAATTAATATTTTATTTGATATTTCAGTTTTCAGGTACTATTGCATTTTCTTAGTTTGCCTTGCTTTTTTTTAAATTTCATTGAATGTTGATTGAATCCAAATTATACCAAATTATAGGTATGTATGTATGTATATGTACTTACATGAACAATAATTACGGAATTACATAGGTATATTCGGCCCTACCAAGGTAACCGTCGGAGCGGAACTTTCTCCGCAACGCATCCTCCGTCGGAGGTTCAATTTCGGTTCGAAGTAGCTTTCATCGGAAGAAATTTTACAGAAATCCAACAACGCATTGCGATGGATATAAATTTCAGACAGAGATGTGCTAATTAACCGATATATCGAAAATGCGATAAATTTTCGATAATTTTTTATAAAATAACCACACCATAAGCGTTTTAAACCATGAAAAACCGGTGAGAGAGTGTAGTTTATCGTTTATTAATAGTATTTTTTTCAATTATAAAGCGCTAGCGTTTTTAAGAAATGTAATTAGATGCACCGATTCTTGAATCAAAACTATCGAAGAAAGTCCCCTCCCTATTTCCATACATGTTTTTTGTTTCCATTTGAAGTGTCAAAAAAAGAATAAATTGAAAAAAAAACTTGAAACAATATTTTATATTTATTTGACTAATAGGTACTTTAATAACAATAGAAATGGATCAATGCACAAAACAAAAGATCACGAACATACTTTTTTTCCATCCAAACATCCATGTCTTGGTCCCAATTAATTTAACTGATTGGGCCAGATCTTCCCAAACACAGCTATAAATTCTGGTGTCTTTTTGGTGTAGCCCGCTCATTGTTGCGAAGTTTTTTTTTCTTTCTGCCTAAGTACAAAAAGTCTATTATAAATAAGTAACACAAGTTAACGCAAATAAAGTTAAATTATTTGTTACTTACATTTTAATTAACTATTTCTTTAAAAAGAAAACACTTTCCGCAACAAGAACTTGTCGGAGGATTTCGGAGAAAATTTTGTTTGTATGTGTCAAAAATAAGACCATTAGAAGTGCTTCATCGGACACAAATGGCATGCGTTGAATTTCGTCGGACAGAATTTCCGATCAGCTGATCGGAGAAATACCAAGAAGCAAAATGTCTCCGATTCGTAGGAAATCGGAGGGAATTCCGCTCCGACGGTTACCTCGATAGGGCCGATTATATTTACCAGAAATTATTCTAGTGCAATAAATATAATGTTGGATTTTAAGTTAAAACACAATCTTAAAAAAATATCTATCGACAATTCATATGTAGTTTAAATAAAAAATTAATATTTGTCAACTCTAATATGTACATCTAATCATCAGTTTGTTTATAGACGTCAAATATTCTTTTTTGCAAAATCCTTAAATATCATGAACAGCATTTTTATCGATAACAAAACATGTTTAAAATTGTCTTAGTTGGAAATGCAAAATTTAACAATAAGATCCAACCCGGAAAAATCATATCAAAATGAATGTTGGTATTAATGAATGAATTATCTATTGAGAGTATCTGAAGATCTATTGTGACCCAAATTATGATTTGATGCATCCATTATCCTTCACCTATACCACTGCTCCTCACCGTCTTCTCTTTTCATAAATACACAACAATTTACAAAAAATGGTAATTCAAAATTCAAATTTAAACTTTACCGGACCGTTAGCATTACTTTATTTTTCTTAAATGATAAAGTATTATTTTTATATTTTAGTACATAGGGTAAACCGACCAATCATTGGCACCTTAAGGTTACTCGCCACTTATTCGGCTTATATAACTTATGGGAGTTAAGAAACGACAGTTTTTTTTATTTTTTATTATATTTTTGTTTAGTGAAAAACATTAAATACATTATTTTTTGTTAAAATTAGTAAATAATTAATAAAAAGTAAAACAATGTCCTTTTACCAATGATTGGCACCATTTTCCAATCATTGGCACTGAACAAACCAATGATTGGCACATTGATTTTGTTTAATTTTCAAAGTTTATTAAAACCAATAAAAACAAAATTAACAAATAGTATAACTCAATTATATAATTTAATAAATAAAAGGTAATTTATTTTTATAATTATATTTAAGTCTTTTAAGTTACATTACGTTTAAATTAAGGCCGAGATTAGATAAGATTTTTATTGATTGATAAAAAAGTGTTATTATCAACCTAAGGAAAATTGATACAAAATTATGAAAATCTATAACTTTTTCATTTACCAATGATTGGCACAGTGCCAATAGCCAATGATTGGCACTTTTTCTAATGATTGGCATGGCATCCAAAGATGGGTATAGTGCCAATCAACCTAGTGATTGGCACCTCATCCAATGATTGGCATGTGCCAATAAATGGAAATTTGATGGATTTACATTCCTATAGTTGACACCCCTTATAAAAACTATATTTTTAATAAAATATTAAAATAAAAAGAACTAACCTCTTTGTTATAGTTAATTTTTTTATAACAACTGCACTTGACAATGGTTTTCCTCTTAAATTTATTATTAAATTACACTACAATGTCACCACTTTCCTTACGGTTTTCACAAGTTTCATATTAAATTTGGCGCGAACTTGATTCTAAATATTTAACAGCGTTTTTTTAATTGCTACTAACTTCAGATGCCAAAAGAAATGATGCCAAATCATCAGAAATAGACTAAGGCTAATATTTTTAAAAAGATTTTATTAGAAAACTTTTAAATGTTATTAATACGAGTAATTTAAACTGTAAGTGCCAATCATTGGGGGGGTGCCAACAATTGGGCAGTTTACCCTAATTTTTTTTCAAATAAAAATCATCAAAAAAAAACAGTTTGGTCATACTAAATCAGATAGAAATGTCAGTAAATTTCAAACAGCTGATTTAGGAAATGAATTTCATTGTGGTTCATTTTATTCAATCATTCGACAATGAACATTTTTCGCTCGAATATCAAAATATGCAAAGTTCATTCGAATGAAAATATCTGTTCTGTCAACTTACCATACTGGGCAAAAAAATGAAAACGGTCACACTAAAATCAATTATTATTGCTTTATATTTCGTAACGGTGAAATGTTGGTTTTTTGTTTAGGATATTTGTTACCGTTGTTTAGACATACGATTTTTAGCTGCAAAATGTAACTGTTCTCTTTCAAGTGTTTTCAAATGTACAATTAATTAGAAAACAAGTATTTTAGTGCAAAAAATGCAAACGGGAAATATGAGTACGGAGGTAAGTACAAAAATATATTCTTCCGTTTAAATCAACTGGAATATGCAATTATTAGAAGCAACTATCGGTTCAATGCAAAGAAGCAATTATTACACTATTAACAACGGAAGATTCATGCAGGTTGTTGTTTTGGAGTTTGGAGTAGCAACATCAAAAATATCGCATATTGTTTCCCGATATCGAGAACAAGGGATATCAGTCGCAGAGTTGGTAGTTGGCGTCCTCGCAAAACAACTAAAACAACTTCCAGACAACGTCGTGAGATAATAAGACAGATTAAAGTTCATCCTCTGAAAACGGCTGTGGAAGTTACTAACTACCTGAACGAACATTTACATATATGTAAACGTTAGTGACACACAGTTAGACGTGCCGCGCGACGGTTAGTGAGGTCGGAACTGTATGCACTCCGACCGGCAAAGAAACCATTGATCAGTTCCATCAATAGAAATAAGCGGCTTGAACTCGCAAAGCACCCCATGATGAGTGATGAGAGCAAGTTCACCTTGTTCTCCTCAGATGGTTATCGCTATGTACGAAGGCCTTTCGGGACAAAGGTACAACCCCATCTGCGAGTATGCTGGAAACAGCTTATTCCAACACGATAATGACTCCAAACACACAAGCAGGTTAGTAAGAAACTTTTTAGAAGAGGAGAATGTTGACATTTTGGAATGAGCAGCGCAATCTCCCGATCTCAATCTCATAGAAAACTTATGGGATCTCGTAGATCGGTAGATAAGATAGCGAAATCATTCGAATTGTATCGAGCTGATGGCACAAATAATGACAGAATGGGAACAATTCTCACCAAACCTGTTGGTGTCTTTGATTGACTCAAAGCATAACAGGTTGCGCCCCGTTATTGCCAACAAAGGTATTGCAACAAAATATTAAACTATTTAATACAATGTTTCGTTGAAAAAAAAAATGTTCTTCACGTATTTGCATTTTTTTTGCTCGCCTCCAAACCCACATTTAGTAGCTTATTTAATAAAATGATTGACTTGGAGTTAGATTCGGTAAAAATCAACTGTGTTAAAAAAATTCAAAAGTTTATACATAATTTGAATGCTATGTAAATTGGCTTATTTCAAATTCAAGAAACGACTATTCTATTTTATTTGCATTTTTCTGCGCGGTAGTGTAAGTATTAAAGATTGTTAACAATATTGATACCACCACGCGGAGTGAAAATGAACAATTATATGGTAAATATTTATTTTATTTTATTTGAGAAATAAAAATCATGACGTTGCTTCAAATTGCTTTTATTATTAAAACGACTATAAATAAAATAATACTTAACTTCTCTATTACAGTAACAACATAAATTAGAAAAGGGAAAAATAAAAACGATTTGTCATGTTATACAATGATAAATTTAGTAGTTTAACCACTTGCCTCAAAAATAAATCCAATATATTTAAAAATGTATTCGTACTTCGTTAGATCCATTCTACTTTAATTTATAAATTCATTCAGATACACATTCATTTAGTAGAAAAATATACTATTTTTTTATGTTTGTTTCACATTTGGTAAAAACATTTTTCGTAATCATCCTGTATTACAACCAAAATGTTTAGGCACACAAACTATTTTATAGTTTAGTCAAAATTTAATAAGATATGTAACAAATATGTTATTGCTTCATTAACTGTGTTTACAAATTTTACAGGGGAATGTGTAGTTTTAAGTTATGTATTTCATATTTAAAACAATAAAGTAAACATTATAATTTCTAAGGTTTTAACAATAAATACAACCTTCTTGTAATTTAAGGACTGATACAAATAAAAAACTAAACCTTTTTTTCTGTAAATGATGAGCTGCGCATATGAAGATATATGTATATAATATTTACATATTTATATAATGTTATTTGGAATGTAATTTTCAGTAAAAATAAGCAATGGTTAAAAATTTAATAAAACTATATTAAAATTGCTTTAAAAACACGGAAGCACTACGGATAATCGTTAACTTAACCGTTTTTCTCAGTCCAGCAGTTTAATTGCTCGGCCCGAAAATTTAACAATATTTATTTTTATTGCTTAAAATTATAACACTCAAGCGTAATTAATAACATTTTTAGTTTGTTTACTGTAAAATTGATCCTAATAAAAATAAATATATTATTGTTCTTTAAACTTAAATTACAATGATCCCAAACCGTATTTTATTACATAGGTATAAAACAAGAAGATAATCATTATTTTTTTGTAAACTAATGCGACAAAGACATTGTTTGCGTATCTGTTTGTTTGTCAGACATATTGACATCTAACGATATTGAGATTGAACAATTATTATTCTCACTGACAATTTCCGGCGCTGAATTCATTTGGTTTTGTATTGTCAATTCAATATCACTTAGTGAACTTATTGATTTTGCGTTAAGTTCTTCTTTTATTCGCTTTGCTGCATGCGAATTTGCGTGTTTCCTCAGATGGTCTTTTCTATAGAAACCTTTCCCGCATTCACCACAAATCTGTTAAAATCATAGAAACAATAAACTAATCTATTAAATAAAATGATCAACTCAATTTTACCTCATTTTTTTCTCCGCTATGTATTACAAAATGTAAATTTAAATGTTCCTTTCTTTTGAAGCCTTTTAAACAAATACTGCATATATATGGCCGGTCAGGATTATGACCAGATTTATGCCTTTCCAAGTGTTCTTTACGTTTCAAACCAGCTCCACAAATGTCGCAAATATATCTGGAAGATTAAAACAAAAAAAAAACATAATAAAGGGCCATGTTTTTTTAGTGATATATGGCAAATATTTTGTTTACTATTCAGTTATTGATGCCAAATAACCTTGGCAAGTTACACGATTGAACACTACTGCAATAAAACTTTATTATCAAAATGAGTGAGTGTAGGTTAGTGCAAACGTTGCGTTAGGATTGCACCTAATTTAGGATAGCCTTTGTGGCTCTTAACAACCAACTCTTGAACGTTTGGTGGCCAAATTTGAGAAGAGCATTTCGGTAAACAATCAGCTAACTTTCGTACGTCAAAGGAAGCACATCGGCACGGTCCGTTAAAGAGTACAGCAGAACCAGAGGCAGTCGCACAGTGCGTCGACTAGTGGACAAAAACAACAAAAAAATAAAAATGCAATTTTATTGTTTTAAGCTCTAAACCTGTTCTGGAACATCTTCAAGTACTTAAAATTGTTTTTGTTTTATTTTTTGTTTTTCTCTTCTTCGTGGATTGCGGCACTTTTGTTAGCGATTGAGGTAATTTAAGCTGCAGTGTGATTAAAAGTTGAAATTTTGTGCGAACAAGTGTAGCTCGTGTGATTAAAATATTTTTTCATTGCATTTTTTTTGTTTAAATATTAAAAATGGATACATTGAGAAGTGGTATGTGTTGTTGTTTTTTTATTGATTTTTTGGGATTTAAAAAAAAAAAGCCTTTTTTAAGGCTTAAAAATTAAATAAACTTAAGCTTTAAAAAAATGTTAGCAAATGGCAGCAAAACTGTCTATGCCATTATGTTCTGTTGTTGTTGTGCTATTAGAAAAAGTAAACTTTTCTTGCGGCTTTTTGCGGTTTTTTACATTATATGACTTTTTGTAGGACAAGGTCAAACTATTGAAAATACAAAATTTTTCAAAAAATGGACTTCTTTCGATAGAAACTCGAAAGTGGAAGGAGTTATTCAATTTATTTTAAATGAATTGAAAATCAGAAACTGTCCAGTTACTACTAGGAATGATTTGGCAGAAAAAGTTAAGACTTTTCGACATAAATTTGGAAAGAAGGTGGAAAGAGTGTGGACGTAACCGAGCTACTTTAGAAAAACGCCACGGAGTCTGGTTGAAAACTTTTATTCTCCCAAAGAGCATTTTTAATTTTTTAGAAAATGCACTATATGTTAAAAAACCAAGT
Source organism: Chrysotoxum bicinctum (assembly GCA_911387755.1). NCBI lineage: Eukaryota > Metazoa > Arthropoda > Insecta > Diptera > Syrphidae > Chrysotoxum > Chrysotoxum bicinctum. The sequence continues at coordinate 98,580,510 of OU426989.1, forward strand.
ACCAGCCGTGGAAGACCCCGGAAATCATTTTCTGATCTATCACAAAAAAAAAAAAAAAAAAACCGCACAGTTTGTGACCTTTTACAATCTAACTCTACTGAAGAGCTTGATTTTGCGGCAAAAATTTCAAAGCGTCTATCAGGTGGCGAAACTAAAGAAAATAAAGGAGTATTGACACCACAAGAGGCTTTGGCATTATATTTAGATCTAGATATTTCTGAAAAAAAGTACAATGTACTGCTTTCGGTTGTGAATGCGATACATAAAAATTGTTTTCCGAGCTCATATAAAGATTATATTGAGAAAAGCTAAAAAGTCGATGCTTCCAACGAAAAGAGAGGTAACTGAAAATTCGGCCGCAGTTGATCTTCAGGAACTCCTAAACAAGACAGGGGAAAGTATTGCTGAGTTATCGGAAATACATCAAGACACAACTGCAACGCTTATTTGCAAATAGGGCTTCGATATGGGAGTTCTGGCCAGTACAAGCAAATGTTTAGTGATTCTTTGATTCCGATTTGAAAGCTCGAATAGTGATCTTTCGTCATCATCAACAGAACTGTTTTTATAAATTATTCGGCCCTACCAAGGTAACCGTCGGAGCGGAACTTTCTCCGCAACGCATCCTCCGTCGGAGGTTCAATTTCGGTTCGAAGTAGCTTTCATCGGAAGAAATTTTACAGAAATCCAACAACGCATTGCGATGGATATAAATTTCAGACAGAGATGTGCTAATTAACCGATATATCGAAAATGCGATATATTTTCGATATTTTTTTATAAAATAAACACCATAAGCGTTTTAAACCATGAAAAACCGGTGAGAGAGTGTAGTTTATCGTTTATTAATAGTATTTTTTTCAATTATAAAGCGCTAGCGTTTTTAAGAAATGTAATTAGATGCACCGATTCTTGAATCAAAACTATCGAAGAAAGTCCCCTCCCTATTTCCATACATGTTTTTTGTTTCCATTTGAAGTGTCAAAAAAAGAATAAATTGAAAAAAAGAACTTTTGAAACACTATATTTTATATTTATTTGACTAATAGGTACTTTAATAACAATAGAAATGGATCAATGCACAAAACAAAAGATCACGAACATTCTTTTTTTCCATCCAAACATCCATGTCTTGGTCCCAATTAATTTAACTGATTGGGCCAGATCTTCCCAAACACAGCTACAATTTCTGGTGTCTTTTTGGTGTAGCCCGCTCATTGTTGCGAAGTTTTTTTTTTTCTTTCTGCCTAAGAACAAAAAGTCTATTATAAATAAGTAACACAAGTTAACGCAAATAAAGTTAAATTATTTGTTACTTAAATTTTTAATTAACTATTTCTTTAAAAAGAAAACACTTTCCGCAACAAGAACTTGTCGGACAATTTCGGAGAAAATTTTGTTTGTTTGTGTCAAAAATAAGACCATTAGAAGTGCTTCATCGGACACAAATGGCATGCGTTGAATTTCGTCGGACAGAATTTCCGATCAGCTGATCGGAGAAATACCATGAAGCAAAATGTCTCCGACGGTTACCTTGGTAGGGCCGATTATTTATGTACTTAAGCATGTACAACCCACGCAAAGAAAAAGGAAAAACGATTTACGAATTTTATTATGGAACGTACGATCGCTCTATAGAGCTCGAGCTGCTCAGCAGCTAGCCGATGCCCTGTCAAAGTATAAAGCTGACATAACAGCTCTTCAAGAAATCAGATGGACAGGGAATGGTGTTTTACAGAAGAAAGAATATGACATATACTAACTACAGCTGTCATACAAAACACCATGTGCTCGGGGTAGGCTTCCTAGTCAGCGAAAAAATGAAGTCTACTATCATCGCTATAAGCGAAAGGCTATGCACCCTTCGCGTGCGAGGCAAATTTACGAACATCAGCCTCATTAACGTTCACGGACCTACGGAGGAGTCCTCAGACGAAGAAAAAGAGACTTACTACGAACAAGTCGAGAGGGCCCTCAATGCCTGTCCAAGGTATGATGTTAAAATCATCCTTGGGGATTTGAACGCAAAAATAGGTCGGGAGCCGGTATTCAGGCATTACGCAGGCACCCATAGTTTGCATGAGAACACTAATGACAATGGACTTCGAGTCTTAGAATTGGCAGCATCGAAAAACATGGTCGTTGCGAGTACCAGGTTCCCGCGTAAAGATATCTACAAAGCCACCTGGGTATCACCTGATGGAGTCACTCGTAACCAAATAGACCACGTGTTGATAGACCGTCGCCACTACTCGAACTTGATGACGGTACGAACGTACCGAGGTGCCAATATCGACTCGGATCACTATCTTGTTGGTATGGTTTTCCGAGGGCGGATTGCCTTGCGAAGACGCATTGCATCCGCCGATCAGGTTCGAATCAACACGGCTGCCCTGCGCAATGAAAACACCAGTAACACCTTTGGTAATGCGTTAGGACTCGCCCTAGAAACACCTGACTTAGGGAGAGTAAGTCCTGGAGCCAGTATGCTGGACGTAAATGAAAAGTGGGCACGTCTTAAAAATACTGTCATTAGTACTGCCAACTCCATCTTAGGCAGCAGTCGTAAAAATCGGAACGACTGGTTTGATGATGAATGCAAGCTAGCGACTGAACGTAAGAATGTTGCGTACCGAGCAATGCAACAATCTCATAGAACGCGGGCACGCGAAGAGTAATATAAAGAGTTTAGAAGAACAGAAAAACGGCTTCACAGACAAAAGAAATCAGCCTGGGAGAAGAACATAATCTGTGAAATAGAAAACAGCCGAGAGCGAGGTCCGCACCAGGCGCGGAAGTTCTACCAATCCGTCCGAAACATGACGCAGTACACACCACGCTGCACATACTGCAAGGACGGAGAGGGAAATCTGATCACCGATCCTGAAAGCATACTGGAGCGATGGGAAGTGTACTTTAATGAATTGCTAAATGGTCAGCTCACTGCAGAAGTGGAGGCTCCACTACTTCAAGAAGAATACCCTATGTTGCCGCCACCAAGCATAGAAGAGGTTGAGAAGGCTATAGGCCGGCTTAAACAGAACAAATCCCCGGGAGCCGATGGCATACCAGCCGAATTATTTCATCACGGCGGGCCAGCCTTACGTCAAGCAATTCATGATATTATAGTGCAAGTATGGGAGCAAGAAGAAATGCCAGAAGACTGGCGAAAAGGCATAATATGCCCCATACATAAGAAGGGAGATGTCACAACGTGCAGCAATTATAGAGGTATCACGTTGTTGAGTACCGCCTATAAGATACTCTCCTCTATCCTACAAGACCGGATAACCCCATACGCTAAAACCGTCATCGGACAATATCAGTGTGGTTTCATTCCAGGCAAATCAACAACTGATCAGATCTTTACCCTTAGGCAGGCGATGGAAAAATGTCTAGAATTTAACATCCCAACATACCATCTGTTTATAGACTTTAAGGCCGCCTATGATAGCATAGCCAGGGTAGAACTTTACAAAGCCATGAGAGAATTCGGCATCCCAAGTAAATTGACACGACTATGTAGGTTGACCATGACCAACGTAACAAGCCAAGTAAAAATAGCCGGATTGCTATCCAGACCAATCAAAATCTTTAATGGACTCCGACAAGGGGACGGTTTGGCCTGCCTCCTCTTCAACCTGGCGTTGGAGAAAGCAATTCGTGACTCTGGCACGGCAAAAAGAGGGACCATCGTCAACAGGTCCAGCCAGTTACTAGCTTACGCAGACGACATTGATCATCGGAAGATCCGAACAAGCTGTACACGATTCCTTCATCCAGATCGAGCAGGCGGCACAAAATCTGGGGCTGCACATTAGTGAAGGTAAAACAAAGTACATGGTGGCGTCGAATGCGAGAGGAACAGTTGGTCAAACAATCAAGGTAGCGGAGCACGAATTTGAAGTGGTGCAATCCTTTAAATACCTTGGGTCAATAGTAGCAGCCGATAACAATATAGAAGAAGAAATACGCGGGCGGCTTCTCAAATCCAACAGAGCCTACTATAGTCTGTCAAAGCTTTTCAAATCCAGAAATCTCACCATAACTTCAAAACTGCTGCTGTACAGGACCATGGTCTTGCCAGTACTCACATATGGATCCGAGACTTGGGTGCTTAGCAAAAGGCACTCCGACCTCTTAGCTGCGTTCGAGAGAAAAGTCTTAAGGAGAATTGTTGGCCCCATATGTGAGGAAGGACGATTCCGGAGACGGTACAATCATGAATTGTACGCAATCTACCTAGAAGCAGATATCGTGACAAAAATTAAGCTCAGTAGACTCCGGTGGGCAGGGCACCTAGCTCGCATGAGCGAAGAGGAACCTGCTCGGAAAGTTCTTTGTGGTACATTCTATGGTAGACGGCAGCGTGGTAAACCATGCTTGCGCTGGAGAGATGGCGTAGACCAGGACGCCCGAAGCCTTGGGGTGCGCAACTGGATGGCGTCGGCTAGAGACCGGGATAGGTGGAGAGACTTGTTGAAAGATGCCAGGACCGGAACCCGGTTGTCGAGCCGATTATGATGATGATGATGTACTTAAGCAATAAAAACTTGTCTTACATACATACTTCAAGAAATCTTTTATTACTATTATATTGTGGTTGTTTCATTAATTATAACTTTTGTACATGTTAAAAACTTTGAAAAATTTGAAATTGTTGGCTTTTCATTTTTATTAATGCTACTTTGGGCGTGGCAGTGGGTGGATTTCGCGATATATTTATATCTAACTCTTTAATTGACCACCGTTTTAATACTTGAAATCAATTTTGTATACCTATTAAAAGTTTTCATTAAATTAACTTTTGGTCAAAAGGGGGCGTAAAAATTCCTTAACTTGAGTTAAATATGCAATTCATTTCATTTACAAACAAAATTTTTTGCACAGTAACATTATTTTCGAAAAATTGATTTTTGTTCACTCTGTCCATACAATCGACGCACTGTGAGTCGATCCCTCGCCGTGCACCAGAACTCGGCCTTTCGTAGACTTTATACTTCAACTCACACAAGGTTCACCGGGTAACAATGCATGTGTGGATTTTGGGCCAGCAGCGTCATTGCTTCGTACTTTTTCGAAAACGACATTGGTGAGGCCATCACAGTCAATGGCGAGCGCTACAGAACGATGGTAACCAATTTTGTATTGCCCAAAACTCAACCATGTGGTTCCTGCAAAACAGCACTACGCGCCATACAGCGGGAACAACAATTGAAATTCTGCTTAACGATTTGAGGCAAAAGTTATCTCCCGCATAGGTGACGTGAATTGGCCCTCAAGGTCATGGGGGTTTTGGACTACGACCTAGGGATCTGTTGTGTATTTCAAAGAGGATAAGTAGCTCTTTCCTAACTGGTATTGCCCCAGATAGTTTTTCCTTTGGAAGCTCCGTCATAATACATATATTCCTTGTCTGCAAACTTTCCAATAGGCACGGGTCACTTTACACCCTTGATTAGGGAGTGCAGTTCAAAGTTTTTCGCTCCTCAACTTCCCTACCGATTGGAGTCATCCCAAAATGGCAAATCAGGTGAGCCTTCGCACCACGAAGGTGACTGCCTTCGCGAAGGCATACATGGTCCCTTCAAATAAAAACACACTCACACACAGCTTGTTTTATTCCAATTTAACATCTACCCGCCCTTATTGCAGGAACCCTCTATACTCATTTCTAAATTACATTTATCAATAATAATAATAACAATAATAATAATAATAAAGCTGTGAAAGTCATATGGATATAATTGAAGTACATAATAGTTTTTCTTAGAGGGTACTCCGTCTAAGGAGTCTTTTCTTAGAAATATAAGCTGACGAGTGAATAATGATTGATCGAAACTGGTTTTAGGGGAAGACCACGACTAAGGTGAACATCCACCAACTTGATATTCGAAAATCGAAGTAAATATTTACATAAATGTAAGATGTTGAAATAGTAAAGAATTTAGATTTGCAGAAACAACAGAATATATAAAACAGATCTTGTTTTCTAGAAAACATCAATTTTACTGAAAAGATTGTTTGTTTTATTCGGTATGATAAATTGTATTTAATAAATTTAATTTTTTTTTGTGTTTGAAAATTCAAATTTATATGATGGCTTTAGAGTTTTTTTTTCAAAATGTTACTAAAGGGTTTTTCAACAGGGATGCTACAAAAGTAGAGCGACAGGGACAGCAAACGACGCCATATTTCTTGCCGCTCTTTTGACATTTCTCTTCAGTAAGGTTTGCCATTTCATGATGGAAAGATATACGAGCCAACAACGAGTCGAAATTATTAAAATTTACTACCGAAATTCGGAGTCAGTGGCCTCAACGTTAAGAGCGCTACGTCCAATTTATGGTTGTCATAATCGTCCTAGCAGATCAACAATTGAGCGTCTAGTGGAAAAATTTGAATCCACAGGCACAGTACAAAATGTTCCCGTGCCAGTGAGAGAAAGAAGTGCCCGTAGTGTCGAGAATATTGCTGCCGCTGAGGCTTCAGTTGCAGAAAGCCCAAATGCGTCTCTCACACGTCGTTCTTAATCGTTGGGCATCTCTGTGACGTCGTTGTGGCGAATTTTGCGAATTTTGAAAACCGTCGAAAATTGGGTTCAGCGTCTGGACTTCTGCAAGCGTGCCCGTGGTGGCCATGCAAAAGAAATCGAATTCCATACATAATGGCATCGAACGTACTTTCACAGGAATAAAGAATTTCATTGATATCCAAAACCGTTTTTGTTTTATTTAAATAAACTTTTTTAGCGCTCTTATTGAAAAACCCGATATTTATAAAGTGAAATGGGGTTAAAACTAGAGCTCTCGCATGCATTGAAAAATATTTACACGAGATTTAAATTCGAACACAGCGATTAAAGATATAGATAAAACACCCTACATTTTTGAATTTTGTCAATCATATCCCATTGAAAGCCCATAAAATTTCAAACAGCCAAAAGGTTACAAATAATACATACTTAGTTAAATGTTCGAAACATTTTTTTTTTAATTTTGAGTGGAAATACATTTTTAAGAAATTATTTAATAAAACATTGTATTAATACAATATATAATATAATTAATATATTATAACGGTCAAGAAATGAAATATTGTGGCGGTTCAACTATCATTTCAACTATTCATTTTTAAAGCTCTTCTTTGGGTTCTATCCGAATTGTACTGGAGCGTTAAAGATTACGGCCAGATGAAAAGAGATTAAAAATTGCTTGCAACGTTGAAGGAAAACAAAACACTTAGCAAGGTTTTTTGCGACGTCAAATATGTGGTCATTCCACAAAAGGTTGTCTGAGTGATGCAAATTCCGAGAGCTGACAACTGTTCTGTTTTCTCATGGATAGCGACATGGGGATTGGTTGGGTTCCGCTTTAACGACATTATACAGAATTGAGATCGGAATTTAATAAGCTTATCATACACAGCCGTTGTAAATCCACATACGAAAAACAAGGACATGCATCTAGGAACGAATATGAGAAGCTGAGAGTATCTACTGTCATCAGCAAAACGATTTAATCGATTAGAAGTTTCAGACTAACGATAGAAAAGGAGAAAAAGAGTCGGAGACAAAACGGCGCGCCCAGTTGCACACCAGTATTTATTTTATGAATTTCAGACTTAATTAAAACCGTCCGACACAATTTGTATAAAGCGATTCCAAAAGTAGTTTCTAATCTAATGAAGAAGAGATTCATCAATACCAAATGCTTGGATTTTCGATAAGAAAACTTGATGCCAAAACTCTATCAAATGCTTTCGAAATAATATAATAATGTATAATAATCATTTTTTCTCCAAAACGTGCCACTGTTCGTTGTGATGTTTGATTGGTCCCAAACTTTTTTTTTAACTAATTTTAGCAATTCACGTAACGAATTTAATGCTTTTAAATATTTGTCCAAGAGCAAGAATGTTTAACCATGTTGTGCATTTGTTTCCAAATAACTAAATTGCGAAATTGCATTTATGTACAATGTACATATGTTTCGAAATCGTTTTGGTGAGACAATGACATACAAAACGAATTAAAAATGGCTTCCGATTTTAAAGATTTTTGTTTGTTTGAAAAGCCAGTGGATGGCTTTAGGGGTAAATATTTTTAAAAATGTATCTGCGGTAAATTCTCTAGATATTGTAAATCAAGTTTCTATCAAGTTTTGATTTTTAGATAGGTAAAGAGTGGTGCGAGGGTGTTGTTTTAGTTATATGCCATTCGAACATCTTTTGCTTTCCTTGAGATGACTTCTTTGAAACTTTCGGCAAGTTTGGGAACATAAAATATACTGTTGTAGATATTTGTGCTTGCAGTATCTTCTGTATTTTTTGGAGTTTTATGTTTTTGTCGCAGTATTAAATTCCTAATGAGTTGTTCTGGATAACCATTGTCCTTGAGAATTTTGGTGATGTTTTTCTCATTTGCGGAGTGGAATTGCTTGTCACTTATAACTGTAAGGCTCATTGACAACCAGGAATGAACACCCTGAGGACAATACAACCGACATTTTAAATTTAATTTTTTTTTTCGTCATGTAAATTTTATATAAAAATAATTAAACTTAAGTCACTGTATATAGTTAGGCCCCCTATTAGCCAACAAATGTAAACTTTCATACATATGTAGTATCTTATTAGTTGTAAGCCAAATTGTAAATAGTATGTTCAATAAAACAAAATTGATTGAAATAACTGTAAGGCTAAAAACACCCCGGATAAAGCAAAACGTTTTTTATTCGATAGTCAAAAAAACATTTTTTATTTGAACACACACCAAGCGAAACAAAATAAAACAAAACAAAACATTTTGTTTTTTTCTTTCGTTTGGTGTGCGTTGAAATGAAACAAAATACGAACTATCGTAAAAGCTTAACTCCGGCTGAAAGATTATAACATAACAATTTTGTGTTTACAAAATAGACATTATGACTCAAAATTTTAATTGAATTAGTACGATGCTTAAGCTGTTTTAGTATGATACTGGGTTAAAACAACGATTTTGCAAATATTAATCGAATATAGCATCATACTTTCTCTACCCTTTTATTAAAGTTAAAATCATCGAACACCTACTTTATTTTTTTTAGTAACGTGCTGGCTTCATATGACTCTTTGACATTTGCAAACATCAAAAAAGGTTCGTGTACTTACTTTTTTACACGAAATGTCATTGTTTTAGGTGTGTTTAGAAGCAATTTATTAAGAAAATTCTTTTAGTACGATACTAGTTAGAAAATGTTTAAAATTTATGGGCCAAAATTTTAAACAGCCTATTATTAAGGTATTAGTATGATACTAGTTAACAATTTGCTACTCGTAACTTTATAGTAGTTTACTAACTCATTCAATTTAGTTCCTAAACCGTTAACTTATAACTTACTTTATTATGCTTAAGAATTACTTTTTTTACCAAACCTTGTTATAATAAAACAAAAACTATGCATGTTACTATTATTTAATAAATAAAAAAACGACACGATTATTTAATAATTTTCATTTACATGGCTTTCCTCTTCATCTTCGTTGCACCATACTATGATGTCTCGAACACCGCTACATGATAGGAGACCATTATAATATACCGCGTACTCATTAGGTATAACCCCTTGCTTGAGTAAGCTGTGCAAATCTCTCTTTTTAGCAATCGATATTTTATTTTAGTTTTTATATTTTCTTTTAAGAATAATTATATCCCAATTTATATCAGAAGGAATAATTTTTAAAAATAAAAAATGGACATAGCACATTCTGTGCATTAAGGTATCGATTTGTTTTGTTATTTTTTACTGTCTACCCGTGCCAAGCCTGATCCAATTTTTCTCCCATATGCATAAAATTAATTTTTGTTTTCAATTTAATCGTAATAACGAGACCACCTTTAGAAAATCGCTGAACAATTTTCCTAAGCATTGTCAGAATTTAGAGTTTGATTTTTCGTAAGATATAACGCGTATTTAAGAGGTGCATATCAGTTTGGAAAAAGAGTTTTCACAACAACGATATGTTAAATAACCTAAAGCGAGTACCGTAAAGGCTAGGGAACCGAAGTTTGGTTTAGGTTGTAGGTGGAATCATAGTCAGAATAGTCTTTTACATGAAACCTCAATGGCACGACACTCGTTTGGCCAAATGGAATAAGAGAAACGAATATTGAATTAGTGGATTAAAAACATGGTATTATTTATCTCATGATATATAGCAAACTGACTAAAGTGGGACTCGAACCTATACCACTAAATAAGCAGTCACAAACTTGTAGTCAAATGATTATGAAATATTTACTATTAGAAACAATAACTATATAAATAAAATAACTAATAAACTAAATTAAAATCTTTAAGAATTTACAAACCTCCTTTCAATTTTATGTTCAGTCAAGTGTTGTTCGAGATTTTCTTTTTCTGGATAAGCCATTTGGCACTCAGGGCAACAAAATAAAGTAGTTCCATCCGATGCTTTTGCAATTAGTACCTGTCCAGGTTTTGGTGTCTTTTCTTTTGGTGGCTTTTTTTTAGTTTTTCTTTTTCGCTTGGGTTTCACTGGTTCTTCAGGTGCTGGTTCAACAGCTTCAAACTATTTTTAATCAAAAATTACATCAAATTTTCTAAAAAAAAAAATAATTTTGTTTTATAATACATACTTTGATTGGGGTCGAATTGAATTTTAAATACGGCTGTAAATTCAAAGGCACAGACGAAGACTGTGTAGAACAATTTTGTTGCTGTTGAAAGTTTCCATTGTTGTTGTTACTTTGATTAGTCGTTGCAACTGTAACGTTTTCCCACTCGTTTGTTGGTTCCTGTTTGATAGTGATACTTTCGCTGGAAAAAATAATGATTATACTGTTTGAAAAAATCACCAAAGGAAAATCAACATGGTGTTGATTATTGGGATATTCTGAAAGAATATAGGACAGGTAAATGCAATTTGCATTTTAATACACGTTACCATCTTAAACCGGAAGCATTTCTGATAGGTAAAAACCATATTTGAATGTCATTAGTAGAATGCTGGTTTATTTAAATTGAAAAAAAAAAAACTGAATATGCTCGTTAATATACCATAACGGCACTAGTATAGTATGAATAAAATAGAACAGTCCTCTTACAAGTTCGACCTAAACCCTATCAAAATAACCTTTAACTGAATACAAACAATGTGCAAGAGTGATGATATTTATTTTTAATTGACGATAAAAAATAATAAGTTAAATGTAGTAAATATAAACAGAAGGGAAAAGATAAAGTTAATAAGTAGAGAATTTAGTAAATGTCATGTAACATTAAAATTATAAATAGAATAAGGAACTAGCAATAAACGTTGCGTAAACCTGTGAGTTTCATTAATATTTCATTTCAACTCAGAATAATCTCAATGGTTTTTCTAAAACCAACCCTTTAAAAAGAGGCTGGGTGCGACCCACACTCATAACTTCCCATTTGTATATTTAGTTTTTTTCAAATAACCAAATTTTCAGCGAAACAAACTTTAGTTGTAAAATTCAAACAAACATTATTTTAATATGTTTTCTCATTAAAATAATGTTGCCCCCTGAAATTTGTATTATCCGCCAAAAAAATTATGCTAAGCGACATTAATAAAGATCTCATTGTCGTGAGCAACAAAAAATTTTGTTAGATGTCACTTATGTAGTTTAACCAAAATTGTCTCTTAGCACACTATGATTCAACTAGAACTTTCTTCGTTTTTTTCGTTTCCTGAACAATTTTAGAAATGTCGCTTAGTATACATTCTTACGGGAAGGTATCGATGTATAAAACAACATACTTTAGAAGGCACCATCGGTGTTCATTCCCAAGAAATTCGACTTGAAATACAATTTTAACTAGTTTTCACTAGAATTCTTAATAGTTTTTTTATTTAAAAAAAAAAACTATTAATTCAATATTTGTCAACATTTTACCAATTGTACAAAATTATACTATGTATAAGATAAACTAAATTAGAAGTCAATATCACTACTAGTTCTCGAGAAATTTGAGTCGAAAAACAATTTTTACCAATTTTCAATAGAATTTTATTTAGTTTTTTTTTTTGTAAAAAAACTGTAAACTGATTTTTTTTTTAATTTTCACCAGTTGTCAAACACATTTTTTTTCGTAAAATGAAATTATTTTGAGTTTCAAATTGTTTTCCGTTCTTAGAATATCTAGGTTATGAAATTTTTTTTTCAGTTTTTTTTATTTAAAAAAATAACGGTATGTTCATTTTTTTCCAAATTCATACCAAATCTGTATGACCTTAAAATGAGTACATTAAATTTTATTTGAAATCAATAGCATTATTTTTTCGTGAGATATTTGAAACTAACCAAAATGTTTACTTTTTTTTTAAACCGTTATAGTGAAAAAACTACTCACTGAATTTTAATAAACGCCCTTTCAGCCTCTTTCGAAGTTATTATCTATTAAACAAAATTTATTTGAAGTCGATATCTTTACTCGTTCTTGAGATATCGACGACGAAAAATGGTACCAGAACGTACGGACGTACACACACATCTCTCTAAAAATGATTGATATTAGCCCGGTCAAATTAGCTTCAAAAATAGGGGTAAGGTTACATTAATTCGCACAAAGCTGAAAATTGGCATGAATGTTGGGAACACTATTACAAACAATTTGTCAAAAGCCCAGTCGATCCGACGTGTGGAAAAAAATTTATTCAAGGTCAAATGTTACAAAAACCGGTTTTTTGCCTTTTTCAGCTAAACGGCAAGTTTTATCATAAGATAGGTGAGACAAAAATTATTCATCATGCAATTATCTATAGAAATTGTCTTAACACTTTTTCTCCTAAGAATCACCATTTTGGAGATACAGCGATGCAAAAAGTTGAAAAAGTTGTGTTCTTCATAATATGTATGTCAATTACCGTTATATAAATTACAGAATGGTAATACAAGTAAAAATATTAGTTTTTGTGGCGTATACATACATATTATACAATTCTAAAGCCATATATATACTGTTCAAATGCATAACAAGCACGCGCAAGTGTATTGGTGAAAAAATCACACGTATAAATTGGATGTAGGATTGAAGCAAAATTAAAATCTTTTGATTTTCTTTCAATCTAGCGTCCTGCATTGAAGTAGTGTATATGCAAGATTGATGATTGGTCATGCATTTATTGGTTCATTTGCGTATAGTACGTTGAATAGGTGAGAACACAGTACAACATAAGCACTGATTTAAACATTAAAACAGTAAACAAAAATTGTATGATGAAATGGACAGACAAAATAAAACAAATTACCTACTCGGATAAAATTGAAAAAATCTCAAGGAAATTCGTAAAATCACAATTTTGCCGAAAAAAAATCACAAAGCGCAACGTCCTCTCACCACACCGTCCATGTAAACATAAAAGATTGAAGGATCATGCTTGATGTGTGTATATTCAAATTTAACCCGAATTTACGAATACACTTGCACGTGATTGCCATGCATTTGAACAATGTATACTTGGCTTAAGAATATAAACTCGAAAGAAAATAAGCGTGGCCTTAAGACGTTAATTGATGCAAGTGTTGAAAGAGATGATGATTTTCCGGAATACTTAAAAGACCAGACTTCTGTGACAATTCATGTGCAGTGTCGGAAAAAGTACACTCGGAAGAGTACCATTACCGCAGTTAAAAGACGTCACGAACAAGAACAAGCTGGTACATCAATAATAAGTCCTCCTCGTACTAGAGCACGCGTAAATGAATCAGTTTTTTGTTTAGGTTACGTTAGGTTAAGGTGGCTGCTGACCGCAAGAGCCAACACACTTAGACCAATATTTGGTCCGTTGTGATACCACAGCATTTCAAAAATCACTCTTAGGCCTCAGCCACGCACTGAGCGACGAGCGACTGAGCGATTGAGCGACGAGTCGCTGAGCGACGCAAAAAAATTAAAACACATGAAATTGTATGGAGGTGGCCACGTACACCCTGAGCGACTTGTCATTGTTTTAAGCGACAGAGCGACGTCGCTCAATCGCTCAGTCGCTCGTCGCTCAGTGCGTGGCCGAGGTCTTTCTCGTTAAACCATTTGAGACAGTGAATGTCGGAATTGTTTTTTGTTTAAAAAAGGAGTGCTGTTTATTCTGTGGCAATGAATTGAATGAAGCGTTTGAAATGAAAAAAGCACTGCAATATCGGCGTCAAATTTGTAATGTAATTACGTGCTTAGATAAGTTTCGGTACTTATCTCAACAGTAGTATTTTTCAATTAGATACAAAATGTTCAACTCAACAGAACGCGCCAAGTGCACTACATCACGGGTGGCGCGGAATCGTGTGCATATTATGAAGAATACAACTTTTTCAACTTTTTGCATCGCTATATCTCCTAAATGGTGATTCTTAGGAGAAAAAGTGTTAAGACAATTTCTATAGATAATTGCATGATAAATAATTTTTGTCTCGCCTATCTTATGATAAAACTTGCCGTTTAGCTTAAAAATGAAAAAAACGGTTTTTGCAACGTTTGACCTTGAATAAATTTTTTTCCACACGTCGGATCGATGGGGACTTTTGACAAATTGTTTGTAATAATGTTCCCAACATTCATGCCAATTTTCAGCTTTGTGCGAATTAATGTAACCTTGAATGTCTATTTTGACCGGGCTAATAGCCTCTAGGGACCTTGAAACGTCGAGAAATGTCAAAAATTCCAATTTGACAAATCGGATCGATTACAATAACTCCCTATGGCCCTATAGGAAGTTAATAATAAATATCTTAAGGATTTTTATCAACAGGAAAAGATTGCTCATACATTTTCTAAAATTGTTTATACCTTAATTGCAAATAATACTGGTTTTTTATGCTCTTATTGGAGATTCAATTAATAACATTTTCTATCAAAAAAATAACATATAAAATTATATTTATACATAGAAATTGCTTATTTATTTGTAATATCTCCTTGGAATTACCTGTATTGCTCGTTCGAGTGTAGGGCAGGTTGATCCAAAGACATTGGTTTATTGGTAGGAGACTGTGCTATTTGAGTTTGTGCCAAAAGGTGTAAATCTTGCGGTTGTACAGCTGCCACTACTGTCATATTTTCAGGAAACGCATGATTTGTTAAAAATTTATTGTCTTGAGGGCTGTACGCTACAGTAAGAACTGTAGTACCTCCAGGCTGTTGATTTTGTACTGGTAATTGCATCGGTCCCATTTGATATTTTGATGGCACCTGGTGAACCGGAGTAATATTGATGTTCGGATTGAGAACTTGAATATGTACTATTTGTTGAGCATCACCAGGCTTAGCTCCAGGTACTGTTATAGGAATTGTAAGCAATGGTTGTATTTGTTCATTCGTTGTTCCTTGTTGAGGAATATTCGGAGCAACGAAGGTGTTATTCTCATTACGAACATAATGTAGACTTCCATCGGGTGCTGAAATAAACTACAAAAAAAAGTTTTAAGCTTTTTCCGTAAGTGGTTCAAATAAAACAAAATCAAAGATAAATAAAATAAATTACGAAGCCTTTTTTTGTTTTATATATCAAAACTTGTTAAGTCAAACTATGATACTGCTCAAAGATTTTATCTTTTTGTATCTATTGTTAATCTTTTTAATTTAATAAATAAATAAATAAATAAATTTATAGCTTAACGTTTAATGGTCTCTTAATGCCGGACAAAATTGATATTCAAATTATTGGAGTGTTTCGAAAATATTCTTTGAAGGAATAGTTAATTTCATTTTCGTTTTTAAAATTCAAAAGTTTATGAAAGTGGTTTTTAAATTGCTTTTGGTATGACTTCGACTAGAATTATTCAAAATATTATATAGAAAGGTAAAGGTTAAGTCTGAACGAATTTCTATCAATTTTGAGATTCGATTACAAAATACTGTTTTTGGACTCCTTGGGTGATACATTTCTTTTTTTTTTTTTTTTTGAAAAATAATTTACTTTTTCTTAACGATCAATTTCGTTCAAAAATATATATTTAATTTTATGCATATATAATTTATTTACCTGAGGTATGTTAGGTGTAAACTTAGACGATGCAAATTGACCCACTGGATTCGTTGTTATGTTGGTAGCATAATGAGTTGGAAAAGAAGAAAAGCTCATTTTTATGTCTAAAAAGAAATAATAATTGTTAAAAATTAAAAAAAAATTATCATATAACTATTTATCTATATATGTACAAATTTATATTAGGGTGTTCGTAAGAAAGAGTTCATCTTGCATGAAGGTATGTACATACCATACATATAAGCTACAAATGAAACAAACATAATATAATTTTTTTTAAATTTGTATTTGCAAATTTAGTTTTTTTGGTTTTCAATATTATACAAATTTCTCACAAATATGCGAGAAAAGACTAGTGGATGTAGTTTGAGACGAGACGAGACGAGACAAGAAAAAATATTGTCTCGTTTAACTCTCAACAGGTTCTATATGTTCCGTTCAGGAAATCATAAAACTTCTCCTCCACTGTTTCTTCAAATTCCGTGTGCCCATATTATCACGATGAGGCGATTACTTAACAGGAAACGGAACAGGAAACTACAAAAGCCATGTGGAACTTTAAAGGACTTTCATTACGATCAAATTTTTCGGGAATCTGTTGAGAACTACGTAATTTAAAGAAAGTTATCTCAACTGCACATAAGCTCAATGTGGTGAATAGTGGTGATCGACCGAGTTGACAAGCAGAAAAAAAAACTATCCTCTCGCTGCGAAAGAAAGTCAAAATGCCAATGAGGGAACAGTAAAGAAAAAAAAAATTGACTAACACAGTGAGCGATAAATTTCGTCGTTTTTCCATCTCACATCACTCACAGTTGCTTTTGTTTTATCGTTGAAAGCATTGTTTGGGTCATGCAATGCATTTTGTGTATCTAACTGAACCCAAGGAATATCAGACAAATTACTGTTATTAGTTTAAGGAATCCAAGAGCGGATCAATTCTTTGTTATTTTATCGCAGCTCGAATTTAGATAATCACTCGACTTCTAACGAATTCGATGCGCTGTCCGACTCTATCCAAAGATTTGTTTCTCATTACGGGCGATTTCAATGTATACAATTCTCCGTGCCTGTGCTATTCTGTTTAGACACACCCGAAAGAAGCTATGTTGAGATTTTTTCTGAGTAAAACAACTTGACTCAGCTCGAATTCCTGACTTTGCAAGTCAATCCGCCACCACTCTAAACTTGCTTCTTACATCCGACCCTTATTAATACACTATAAGTTTATTATCACCTCTAGTCACATCAGACCATTGTGTCATATCTGCAGATTTCTTGTGTCAAAAAAAATCCACTTAGAGACAAAAGTCCTAAGAGAAGCGTTTGGTAATATGAGAAAGCCAACGATTTTTTCAGGAACTTTAACTGGTCCCTATTCTTCCTCAATAGTGACCTGACTACAGATTAAATTCCTTCAGAATGAGAAATTTTGTCCTGAATAAGGAAAAAACTATCATGGTTTGATTCGAGCTGTAAAGAGGTTATTGAGTTAGAGATGTAAATTTCCGATATTATAAGACCAATCCTACCGAGAAAAACCGGCATAAGTTCAAATAAGCCAGAAAGACTTGTAATGATAATACTCGTATTTGAAGAACCAAATTTTACATGACCAACAATTTAGGCAAAAAATACCACCATGTCCCTAAAGTTGGTAAACATTTTTGGTCATTTAAAAAAAAAATGCGCGACTAGGGCGCACGAACTTGCTCTTATGTAAAAGACTAAGAATTTCAAAAGTGAATGTTATTAGAGAAAAACTTTTCATAAGCATTAAACTCATTTTTTAAATGACTAAAACAACTCTTTTAGCAGTTGTAGTTAAAAGCAGGTGATTCAAGCTAATGTTAGTTTATGCAAGTCGTTGTCTGGGTTCCTAAACAAATAAGCTTCCATATTTAAAATTTTTAAAACATTTTTAAAAAAAAGTTAGTTTTTATTGTTTTACGAATGAAAAATAAATTTCAAAAAAAAAAATACTGAGCCGTTTTTGAGATATCGTATTTTCAAAAAAATAGATTTTTTTTTTTCCAAAAAATATGGAATTTTTTACAAAATTTTTCATAATACCGAGTTTTATGTGCAATGGGGAAGTATTACATTTTGTTTTTCAAGGAGTGCTTTTTCAGCAACATGATGTTCAAGAAGTGGCCAATTTCGTTGAATGAAATGTTTTTCATCTGCTCTGCTTTCCCAAAAACACATAAAACAGTAGTATTTTGTGTAGCCACCCTGTAGGTTAGTAAGTGACTACTGCTGGATTCAGCTCCGCGAAGATTCAACGCCACATAAAAGAACAAGTGTAAACAATACTTAATATTTTCAATAAAAATTATGAAAAAAAGAAAAAACCTGAAATGATCTGCCTTCACGTAATGTTTCATAACTTCCACATTTATTATTCGATTTCATTGATCTTGTGCGTTTTAGTTTTGTAAAACAATATCTTTCACCTGAGATCTTAAAAATATTTTAAATATTTTTTGTCTATCCTTACGGAATGACTTAAAACAAGCGATTTTCTAAAAACGGCAAAAAATTGTGTTTTTTGAAACTTTGAACGGCTTTTTCTTGATGATTGTTGGAAAAACAAACAAAATATCTGTATTTGTTAATTGGTTCGACCGTTATTGATAATTAGGCTTATACATGGAAAAGGCGCAAAAAACACGTTTTTTGCTCATATCTCGAAAACGCTTCTTTGGAAAAATCAATGAGTGCCATTTTCTTGTTCAGAGTATGTACGAGTATCTATTTTGCAAATAACTTCGTTAATAAGGATGAGAGCAAATTAACATTTTCCGATATGATGGCCTTTAGTTAGTTTGACGAAAGCCGAATTCTGCTCTTAAAAACGAGAATTTGCTTCCAACCCTTAAGCATTGAAGTGGTGGAGTCAGGTTCTGGAAATATATAGCGGCGTCTGGAGTAAGGGAGTTAGTATTCATAGATGGCATAAGAAAAGTGCTGAAAAACTGGGAATTTGTATTTCCAGCAAGATAATGACCCTAAGCATACTGGTCATATAGTGAAAATTGAATACTATTACTATATATTACTTACGTCACAAGACGTATCAGAAAACACGCCATGCCCAGCAATGCTCAGTTAAAAACGGTGATTGCAGTCGAATGGAAACAAATTGACAGAGAAACTTCAAGTAAACTGGTAAACTACATGCAAAACAGGTTAAAATTAGTCATTAGGAATAAGGAAATGCCACCCCGCTATTATATTAAGTATTCTTGAACTGCAACAATTGGAATATCAATTTCGAGAACCAACAAGAATTCATAATATTTGGAGGTAATAGCTCAAATTTACTCCTAATAGGCGATTTCAATGCAAGAGTGGGTGATGAAGAAGGTGCTGTTAACAATCTAGCTGGAATCGAGAGAAATCAAAGGACAATGTTAGAAACTCCAATGGTTATAAACTCCTTGAACTCTGTAACTCTTTTGGTTTAAAACTACTAAACGGAACTGGCCGAGTTGATCAAAATGGTGAATTCACGTCTGTTGGAGGTCAAGGTTTTTCAGTCATTGACTATTGTTTTATAGGACGCGATTGGAATAATCATTTTATCGATTTCGATGAACTGAACAAGCAATTGAACAATTGCTGTCCCCTTCACCCATTTATAGAACTCTTCCTACAAATAGTTTGGCATAGTGGCAAAGACACGCCTATAAAGCGAATTTAGATAAGGCCCTACGAAATCATGAAGTTGCGAATTTCAACGATCTAGAGGGAATAATTAAGCTAGCATATCCAGACAGTATGTTGGAGAAAAAACGATTAGCATTCAAGGAGCGCTGGTTTGATGAAAGCAGTAAAAAAGCAAGAGATGTACCAGTACCAGATTTGTTAAGGAGGTTTAAAACCTTATGTAAAAAAAAAAAGAAACAGTTTTTAGCTCGCAATTTAAATGGTACCAAATATATTGTTGACATCAGCCTAAGCCTTCAAGTTTTGGAGATCCATTTTCAGCATCTTTAAAACCCAACATCAAACGAGATATCCAAGTACCACTACGCCCCATCTGACACGATCCTATTTTAGATTCATTGATCTAATTTACAAGAAAGGTTGTGCAATGAATCCTGCGAACTACAGAGGGATTTCCTTTCTAAATGCCTCCTACAAAATTTTCACCTCAGTACTTCAGAATCGGCTCAAAATGTGGATTTCGTCAAAAAATCTTTTAATTGAATTTCCAGCGGGCTTCGGATCAGGTTACTCTACTATTGATCACATTTTCGTGTTCAAAAGTATTGCTGACTCATACCTTGCAAGAAGTAAAAAACACGGTCGACCGGCATGCCCTAATGTATAAGCTGTACGGGCTTGGAATGCCCTTAAAATTAAATAATTATATCATCATGCGTGATGAAATTGTTATATCCTTATTTAAAAATCCTTAGTAGAAGAAGAAGTTTATTTGAGGAAAAAATTGTTCGGTTGCTGTCTATTGTTAGCAGAGCGTTATTTTGACGGAAACAGTTTTTAGGCAGTAGATGTTACGGCTACATGCTTGAAATAAAAAACACAACGTAAATTAGCAGAACCTCATGTGTGATGAAAGATCCATGGACATCTTCCGAAGAAAAACTCTGCTTCCAGGGTAAGGTGTCGCGGGATAGGCAAAAAGAGTGTAGATTGTTCTTCATCTAACACATCACCAAAATCCGCCGCTTCAATATTTAATCAGCCCCTTGAGCACCGGCCAAATGTATTTTTATTGGAGTTTTGATATAAGACGATTAGGACCTGGAAAATAAGGAACACTCAAGTAAGTTCAAAGTAAGAGTAGGCAGTCGCAGATGAAATAGGATTTTCCTTTACCGAAAATGGCAGAGATTTATTTAAAAGAATTCCGGGACGGGACGCCACCAACTCAATCGTTGTAAAATTTGTAAACATGGCAATATGGGAATCATACATTATTTACGGATTGACATATTCGGTATGGTAGCAGAGAATCTGACAGCATAAAAAGAAGATAGCGTGACCGAAAAAAGGAAAAAAGAAATAGACTATAGGTTACAGATCTCGGAATAGGACAGGGATTAGATGAGGCTGTCAGTGCAATAGTGGCGTAACCCATAAAATTCACTTTAGAGCTACGAGAGATTTAAGAAACAGGTTTTCTTTAAACTTTTTTTGTATTTTTCCTTTGACATTTTTGATTAATCTAAAAACGTGGAAGAGTTTGAGAAAAGACATGTTTTGTAGGGCAAGCTTTTTTTTTTTAATTCAACTTCATTTTGGAAAAAAAAGTGGGTTACGCCACTATTACATTCATGGTTTTCTGTAAAAATAAAGAAAAAAGAAAGGTTACGCCAAACTTATTATATTTTTTTTAATTCTTTCATAGTTCATATTTTAACAACAAAAAAATATACATATGTACATTTTTACTTGTTTTTTAACGATTTTACTCCTTGTCTGATAATTCGTCAAATATTTCGATTAGAACATTTGTTGACGTTTTTAAATTATTATAAAAAAAGTAATGGATTGGTGGTATAAATTGAAGCAGTTCAATTAGGTCTTTCTTTTTTTATCGTCTATTTTAGGTTGTTCAAGCTGGTTGAGTTTTTTAATATGTATTAATCGGATTGTCTCTTTTTTACATTTACCTCTTCGAGTAAAACATAAATTTCATTACAATATTTATGAAAATTGAAAATGGTTTACTTTTTTCGAAATATAACCACTGAATTTTAAGCCGTGCAACCTTGGAATTCGAAATGGATGATGAATTTTGTGGAAAAAAAATAAGATGATGACATTTTCACAATTTCAAATGGGTTTCTCTTTCTGGCCGAGGAAATGACGTTAACACAATCATCTGGGACGAAGATATCTTTATATATTTTTTATTTTTTTCTATTATACTAAAATCTTGGTCACATGGCAAATAGGAATGGCCACTAGCTAAAAATTTAAAAAGTTTTATATTTCTATTTGGCCCCCCCATTGGTCAGAATACATAATAATTTTTTTCTAAGAGAAGTATGAAGGTTACGCCACTATTGCACTCAAACTATGATCAAATTATAAAATGCAATAACACCTTTTTGAGTGCCATCTAGTTTTGAGTGTAGATAGCTGCATAAAACTATTTTTGTATTAAAATATATATATTATATATAAATATATATATTTTTGAAAAAAAGTGGGTTACGCCACTATTGCACTCATAGCCTCAGATAGTAGTTGCAGTTACAAATGTAGCACGTCTAACAGCTAATCCGCCATTTGATTCGATTTTAGCATGTAAAAGTCGTAAACGTGTACTATTAAAATAAAGACCTACGATGACTATGTAAAAATACGACGGTGCAAGACAGATAGTCGTATGACCACCAGACCTGCGCAAAAAAAAATAAAAAGGAAAATCTAAAAAAAAAAACTAAAAGGATCGTTGAGCAAATAATAAAGTAAAAAATATGTATAGAAGTTTTTGTGCTAAAGGGGTGAATTTTCGGTGACAGTCGACGTCAAGGAACAAGGATCGCGACCGATCATCTATAGAGGTCACGAGCAAGGTGAATAGACTGAGGACTTCGAAAAAAGACATGCAAAACGGAGCGAAGACGGGAGATTACAACTAGATTCCGATTTAGCCAGAGCAAGGCGTAAAAAAGAGGAAATCCAAAAATCTTAAGCAGGATTCGGATAGCCCTTCGAAGCCCCGGACTAAACCAAGTAAATTCTTTTGTGTGATTAGCTTTCTCGAAACGAAAGCCTAAGACGGTAGGACCGAACTATTAATCCTACGACGGACGGTTTAAATTAAAAATTCACCCCTCGAAAATAATACTGCTACATATAAATTCATACATACATATACCATTTATGTAAAACAAAAAAGGACAGCAGCCCGTTTGTTGTTCGAAACCCCACGAAACCATAAGGTACCGTAGGATCTTTTGCAAGCAGTATCTCCTGTTAGTTATTAACTGGTGTGATACTTTGTTTTTTGTTTTACGTTAACTTTTTTTATTTTATATATTACATATTTTTTGTATTATTTTTTTTGCAAGTTGAAATGTTTTCAAATGGCACCTATCCTTGTTTGCCCTAGTTTTTCCTTAATGTTTTAACGTCATTAGAGCATCTCGTAAGTCTACACCAGGATAATGCCTGGTTAATAGCGACAAAGCTCATTGACGTCGTCAGAGGAAATAGCTAGAACATTTGTTATGTAATCGAAATTGCTGTCGCCGGCAGGTCCAATGAGGGTGTATGTCTTTCGTACGTTAGATTCCAAACGAAACGTCGAACAAGAAACAGAAGTCCCTGGACGTGGAGTCCAGAGCAACTGATTTTTCTTGTTTTAATTGCGCTTGGTGCTAGGGATCGAACAAACCGTATGTCTTGATCGGGATGGCTCATCAGAATGCCTGATCAACCGCGACGAGGCGTTCGGACCAGGACATCAGAACCATTAGAAAATTGCCTTATGTCTTTTTATAAATTATTGTGTGTGTTAAAATTAACCACACATTGAGGAATTAGTCGAGATCTTGTTAAGCACTAGAATAGGATTAGCTGTTAAGTTATAGATAGCAACGAAAAAGAACAGGCAGCGAGTAAACGAGTACAGCCGCTAAAAATATCCCCGAATTACAATGAAAAAAAAAAATAAAACAAATAAGGTAAATAAAACAAATAAGGTAAATAAAACAAATCAGGTAAAAATTAAACAAACATTTTCAAAACCTGTTTTTGAATGTAAGAGAAATTTTAGGTAAATGGAAATTGGATAGTTGTATACTTCAAACAAAATTTTTTTGTTGGCCCATTTCGTTCTTTTGTTAGTCAGTATTAGATATCGTTTTGTTAAGGAAAATAAAAAAATATAAGCAAAGCCAAATTTATATTCGGATCGGCGAGAGGGTAGCTAATTACACTGAGAGTTACATATAAAAATTTTTCCTTCTAGTTAGTTATTTAGAAAGAAGAAGCGCTTAGTTAGTATTTCTCTGCGTAAGTATTCTAGGTAGATTATAATATAAAGGGTGGTTAAATTTTAAGGGCCGGTGTTGAATGTGAACCACACCTAAGCGTTCATTTGACATTTCTCAATTTCAGACTAACTCAATTTGAACCATGGAAAGATACACAATCGAGCAGCGCGTTAAAGTTATTCAGGCTTATTATGAAAATGGGCGTTCAAATCAAAATGCATATCGTGCACTTCGTCATTTTTTCGGTCAATTTAATCGTCCAAATGTGCGTACAATCGGAAAAATCGTGCAAAAATTTGAGCAAACCGGGTCTGTAGGAGATGTGAAAATACCAGTGCATGCTCGTACAGCTCGTACTGCAGAAAATATTGCTGCTGTTCGTGACAGTGTGGCTGAAGGGCCGTCCAACTCAACTCGTCATCGTGCCCAACAATTGCACCTCTCACGCTCGTCGTTGATGAACATTATGCATAAAGACTTGCATTTACACGCTTACAAGGTGCAATTGACTCAAGAACTAAAGCCACTTGACCATTTCAACCGTCGTCAATGGTCAGAATGGTGGCAAGAAATGGCAACAGTGGATGATCAATTTTCGAAGAAAATCATCTTCAGTGATGAGGCACATTTTCACCTCAGTGAAATGATAATCCAAGAGCGATTGTCGAAAAACAAATGCACCAACAAAGAGTGACTGTTTGTTGCGGTTTATGGGCTGGCGGCATCATCGGGCCGTATTTTTTCCAAAATGAGGCCGGTCAGGCAGTTACTGTGAATGGTTTTCGCTATCGTGAGATGATAACGACCTTTTTATGGCTCGAATTGGAAGATATGGATGTGGACGATATGTGGTTTCACCAGGACGGTGCCACTTGTCACACAGCTAACGAAACAATGGCTCTTTTGCGCGACAAATTCAATGGCCGTGTTATCTCACGTGGTGGCGATGTCAATTGGCCGCCAAGATCATATGATTTGACACCGTTGGACTTCTTTCTTTGGGGTTATTTGAAAGAAAAGGTGTACGTCGATAAGCCAGCAACAATTCAAGAGCTAAAGGATGAGGTAATTCGGCACATTAACGGCATAGAACCTCAATTATGCCTAAGCGTAAACGAAAATTTGGACCATGGGATGGAGGTGTGCCGCCGTGGTCGCGGCGTCCATTTGGCCGATATTTTGTTCCATACATAATTGAACCATAACATATCATCATAATAAAAACAAATGACAATAATTTGTGTACTATTCAAAATCAACATCGGCCCTTAAAATTTAACCACTCTTTACATAGGTGATACATAAATAAATAAAAAGAAAAATATTAAACAATTTTAGAACCGTTATTCGAGATGCAATTACAAAAGTTATTTAGGATCATCAAATTGGTCAGTTACGAATCACAAATTCAATTTAAATAAGATTTAAGTGAAACTTTAAAACCAATTAAAAACACATTGGGTTGTAGGATTAGTATTCCACATAACTTAACCCTCGAAGGCAATAAACTTGGCGTTAACGACGACTGTCATTTTATAAAATTAGTTAGCTACTCCATATTTACGTAACTCTTCTTCTTGGGGCCAATGTTCTACCAATACTATGAACGTTTTATAAATCATGAAAAGTGAGTTTCACTTTCTCATGAAGTTGCAATGGCAGTGGGGATAGACAGATAGACAGGTATTTGGAAAACCGACGACAATCTTTTGGCTTTGCCAAACAAATTATGAATACGATTCTCTTCAAAGAACACAGATTCCGGCTGAGATTTCTGCAGTCTGCAGCACGCAAATTCGCATTCTCATTTGACCAAGAGAGGGTCTAGCAAGGGGAGTAGATATGTGCGGCGGGTATATCCAACATAGAGTTCAACAATTGGTTAGGTAAATGTAGGTTAAATGCATGGAATCGTAAGATTGTAACCGTATTGCATCGAACCGGTTATGAGTTCTGTTTCTGTGCTGTTGCTTTGCCTGCAGTGAAAGGGAAGGCACTTCAATCCATCTCACTAAAAAAAATCCCAAAAGAATCTCAAGAAAACAAAAAACAACAAGTATTTTTTTATTCAGCAGAAGTTGAGCAATGAAATATACGAAAAATATAATACAGATACTTTGGACAGAGTTGGGAAGAAAAAATATACTTTACATATTTACTTATTGCATATTTAGGTTTTCATGTATGTAATCTAATACTAACGTGTATCCAACAAGTCGCTGGCTCTAGCTCTTCTCGTGTTTGAGGATCGTGGTTTGCTGATGAAAAACGAATAAGTGCGTTTTATTGGATTTGAAGCGTCAGTCGGCACGGCGCGGAGCGGGGCGGCGCAAGAGGCGAGATTCAATTTAGAAAGTGGTGAAAGTTGAGAAACTTCGTGTTCGTATGGTTTGGAGACTTTTCTTTAGATTTTCACTACGATTCACAACATAAGCATTGGTTTAATGAATCAATCATTTTAAATAACCACAAATGTATGCATTTCATCAACAAAAAAAATTAATTCCACTTATAAATAGGTAATCACTTTACATATTTTATTAGGTGCGACGTGCGACATAAATTAAATTTTAATTGCTAGACCAATTCTTTTTTTTTTTAATGCTAACCAGAGAGGAGGTTTAAACATACTATTATGTAATTTATTATTTAATTCGTATTTCTTTTCAACATAATAATTATAAAAAAGAAATAAACGCTTTTTAATAAATTGAAGAAATGACAACACACAGAGTACAAAAAAAATAAATGAAAAAAACAGACTGTGGCAAATGACCTACGACGTATGATTTGACGAAAGTGTTTCGTTTGGTTTATTTCGATGGAAATATAGCAGGGTGTGTTCAAAAAGAAATCTTTCGATTTGTAGTAGATTTATAAAATTTAGGTTTATTATTACTACGTTTATATGACCATTTGTAAACGGGTATTGAGTTGAAATGAGCTTCGTTCGACTCGATCTCACTCGCTCAGCGGTGTCGAGTCGAAATATGTGACGAAAAACCTGGGTTGAGGAGTTGGCTTAACAAAATGTTTCAGAATCGCTCAACACCATTTCAACTCAACTGCAAATCGAGTTCTCAACTCAAATGACGATAAACCTGGGTCGAAAATCCGACCCTAATCCAACTCGATCTTTCGATACTGCATATCAACGTAGTATATGCACTTACAAGATACACGATAGGGCCATTTGGTTCGGATCCATTCAGAGGTTCATTTGATTTCGAAGAAGCAGTTTTTACAACTTTTTGTTATATTCAAAAATATACTGTTTTTGAAATAATACTCCTGATTCCAAGTGTTCGAATTCGATTGATTTTACCTGACATACAGATTTGATTAAAGTCATTTTATACGATATTAAAAATCATATGCTTTCACTATGACTTGTCAAAAAAAAAACATATCAAATCGTTTAAACGCACGCATTAAACTCATATCACTTCTCAAACGAAAAAGCATATGACTTTTTTGACATTAGGACTGCAACTAATTCCATTTGAGTAGTCATACGAGATTTGTTGTTTTCGTGGAAAACATTGAATGGAGTTTTGAGAGTTGAATAAAAAAAAATGTGTAAAATACGAAAAAGGTAGCTACATGATTTCTTTTTTTGAGATATTTCAGATCTTATTAATACATATATTGTAAATTTTTTTAATATACTATTATTGCTGATAAAACTAATATCATTGCTTTCTTTTTGTTCTCCATCATGGAATAACGAATCAAATTTATTTCTGTTTATATTTTCTTTTTATTTTGGTACTCCGAAAATCATAGGGGGAGTCATAGACGTGTAAAGGCATAGATGCACCAAAACGGTTTGACTTGACTTGAAATGACGTTTAATTTTTAGTTTCACAACTGCTTGGTTCGAGTAACTAAAAAGTTTGTGTTTTTAGGCTAGCCGCGCACTAGCAATTTTTAGTTGCGAAACTGCTTGGTTCGAGCAACTAAAAAGTTTCAGGCGAATCTATAAACAAATCTTAAGGCTAGCCGTGCACTAGCAACTTTTAGTTGCGAAACTGTTTGGTTACTTATAGAAAACAGATGAACTGTTTGGTTGAATGCCCGTGAATTTGCAGATAATTATATGTTCAATAAAATGGCGAACTTATTTTAGGCAATCGTTTAGTTTGTGTCAAAACACAAACTTTTTAGTTGCTCGAACCAAGCAGTTTCGCAACTAAAAGTTGCTAGTGCGCGGCTAGCCTTACATTAACTAAACGATTGCCTAAAATGAGTTCGCTATTTTGTCTAACATATAATTATATGCACCTGCGCAGACATTCAACCAAATAGTTCATCTGTTTTTTATAAGCGACCAAACAGTTGTTCAACTTAAAATTGAATGTGCGCGCCTAGCCTAATAGCCAAACCACATCCTCGCGTTTGGTCGGTCGGGCTTTGACATTTTGAATAAAAACAATAGACTCTTATGAGGCAATCTGAAATGTTACCTCCGGCGTTGCGACCGCTTTATATCGTAATATCGTAAACGCCAGACCAACGCCAGGCCAAAGCAAAAGTAGATCTATTTTCTATTCGGTCGGGCGTTTGACAGTTCATTGTCGGCCGTATTTTGTATTTGTTTTGAAAGTTGAAAATTGAAGTGATATAAGAAGTAAGTAATTGAAGTTCTTTTTTTATAAATATGTAATTAAATCAAAAAAAGTGTGGTTCTGTTTTTATTTAAATAATTATATTGTTTCAGAAATCTTTAACCCGGCTGTATGAACCCTATTAACTTTGAACCACCAAACTATCAACAATCGGCGGCGCCGGCGTGGATAGCGGCACGGTGCACCATCATGAAAGCATTGGAAGCACATCTTGCGATTCTTTTGAACAGTTTGTATAATTTATTACAGCCATTGACTTACTAGATATGGACTGCTAGTAGCCAACTTCACGATGGTTCCACTTTTAAGCTTTCTTCCTAGTGACAATGCGCGATCAAAAGATGTCACTTAAAAAAAGGAACTAATTTTTGACAATTCAACCCCAGCGCTTGTTGACAATTCAAAATGAACTGTCATTATTTTTTTCAATTTTGCAATTGCAATTGCAATCAATCTGCACATTTAATCAAATTAAGAGGTAAGTTTTTGGTTCTTTTCTTGCATTAAGCAAAATAAATTTAATTTTAATTTGTATTTTAGCATCTCTTCCGCCACCACCGTATAGAAAGAATCCAGATTTGGCCATAAGTGAGGAGAAGAAACCTGAGAAATTTCCAAAAACCGTTACAGGGACATTTCACCATATAAGAATTAACTAGACTTTGCTTCTCAAATGGCTTTTTAACTTGTTTTGTTTTTAATATTTAGATGACTGTAACTGCTTGATGCTTATAAACTGTAATTCAGGAGATATCAACACCAACTATGTAAACATGGAAATTCCTGGTGGGGTGTAAATCGTTACATTGCCACTCAGAGTCTTCTAGCTAGTACGACTACCGATTTCTGGCGAATGGTACAGCAGGAGTCAAGTCATTTAGTGGTGATGTTGACCACAGTTATGGAAGCCGGGCGACAAAAATGCCACCAGTACTGGCCAGTTACCGAGGATGAATTAATGCTAGCCGATGGATTCTCGGTGAAATGTTTAAGCGAAAAAGCCGACGAAACTGGAAGCTTTGTATTTCGAGAATTCATTTTGATTGACAAAAAAACATCGAAAAGACGTTCAATTCAACATAATATGTTGCATATTATGCAATATTTGGCCTGTCCAGACCATTGCGTACCATCCGATCAACAATAAAACCTGCAGGAAATCGAAGAGAACCTGATTAATTAATACCACTTGTAATATATTCTCATTACAATTATTAAAAAGAAAACAAGCCTTTCTATTAGTTTATATTTCCAAAAAGGCAAAACCGACTTCATTTAATGCAATATTATTATGTTACAAAAAAATATTACAATTTTTTTGATCGTTTGGACCGAAAATTCATGCATGGCATTTAAATTAATTTTATTGACTACGTAAGCACGTTTGCGGCAATCGATTTATAATTCCTTGCTCCGCGTCCCGAAAGCAAATATGATACATCCAAAACGCCTTCATTCAATGAGTATTCTTCTTCGATTTGAGCTTCTTTATAGCTGCCAGCACCACTTCGAGGTAATTTCGCTTTTGTTTTCTTGTCTGTGTTAAATAAGTGATTATAGAAAACTTTAGAAGAGTCATCAATACAACTTACTTTAACGGGCAAAAATTCTTTCCGTTTCTGTACCAAGCATAGGTAAAGTTGATTTTAGGGTCGTGGCGGATGTATTTTCTGCCAAATCCGTTTTTTGCCTTCTCGCTTTCAGCAAGGCTGGATCAACATCATGTGGCTATTAAGCGAAATATTGGTATTTAAACTAATGGTTAATAAAACTGCAAATATAAAACATAACCCATATTTCTTGCAGATTCTTAACTTCTCTTCAAATTTCCTGAGCGCATAGTTCTTTGTGCATGTTGGCCAGTTGATTTTTGCTTTCGAAAAGAACCTTGCCGATTTATCTTCTCTAAGTTCACAAATGAACACATGCTCTTCATTTGTACAATCAACCGGGCGACCTTTGCAAAATGTTGTACGATCAAGAACCCAACAACGACTAATAACCAGCTCGATCGGTACAAGTTCGTACACGAACAACTTCATTTGGATAGAAACGCCTAAATGGTTCATGAAAAGTTTCATGTGGTCGCAGAAAATGATGCCCAAAAATAACACGCTTCCCATTTTGATCCTTCCAAAGCCTCTCCACTCGAAAAATGTCACACTCTGAATAGTCTATTTCTCCTATGGTCTCATACGTGTGCTTTTTAGTTGGGCAAATAACGCCATTCTCATCCTTAATAGGAATGTCACGCAGGTCGTAAACCGTATCACCCTGATGAATTTATAAATCACCACGCATCAGGGATAAATAGTATCTATGACCATCCTCCGTATAATCATCCAAAGGAATTTCCCGGTCAACAACACAAATAACTATCTGCGTTTACATCGGCTTTTGTACATTGAGTATGCTGCCAAACATATTGCAACGTGCGCATTGGATCATAAGACCTTCATCTTTGAACAAACCACAAATGCAACTAATGATGTCTTCGATTGTTGCTTTGACTTCGATGAAATATTCTTACTAACAACTCCCGTTGGGGGCTTTTCAATACCAGCATTAGTTCGAAATCTCTTGAGAATGTTTTTGTCAAGAGCTAGCTCTACTTGTTGATCGTAAACGTTGTCCTATGTTTTGAAGTATAACTCTGAAATGTCCTTAATAACAGAAAGTTTCTCTGGTTTTTCGTTATGAAATTCTCGCATTGCAGATAGTAGACTTTCTAAATCATCGTCAAACTCCACCGGAACTTTGTAATAACCTTTCTCGACATTAGCTTGAATAGTAGCAAAATCAACAGGTTTAAGTGTGTTGGCTTGTTGCTTTCCTGGTTTTCCCCTTTTCTTTATCAATGTTGGCTATAGTTTAATAATTTCCGGTTTATCAGTGTCGTCTAAAAGAAGAAAAATAAACAATGAATCAGGGCGTTAATAATCAACTGTACACATACATACCCTTAATTTCCTCTAATGCTGAACATATATCCCTGAAAACAACTGCTATTTTGGCCATTTTTTCAACCTCAGGATCCTGAACAGCTTGTGCTAAGCCACGACCACGAGGATGAATACTCGTACTTCTCGCTGATCGCAAAGCTGATATTTGCACAGCAATAGAAGAAGGTGTCGAAGGTCTTCTTTGAAGAGCAACTGTTCCAATTTGTTCTGGCTTACTCACATCAGATGTTGATCCCTTTGACTTAATCCGACGAACCTTCAATGACATAAATACTAACGTCTTTATAGATACACAATGAGAATGATTTGTACTTACCTTTTCAAAATTCCTAATTAAGAAGATTCTCTGCAACCAACAAATCAAACGCTTGTCTTTTTCCGACAACTGCTGTAACATTTGAGTCATTACAATATCCGTGGATTGAAGACGTATAACATCTTTACGTGCTGATCTCTGCCTCTTTCGCTGGCGTCCATTTCGCCTTACGTCTGCCTGTCCTGCAGAGTTATCAACCGGTTTTGGTGATTCTAAAAGAGGTTTAATTCGCTGAGATTTTCCGCCAATAACCCCACAACATTGTGAAATATTGCAGCGACATTCTTGACCCTCGGATGGATTGAATAGCGAAAAGTTATAATCGCAGCTTATCTCTTCACCAGCTTCAATATTCCGTGCAGCAGCAAACAAAGCCATTCGGGACAGACCATTTACAGATATTTTTGCATTTCACAATTAGGTGAACAAGAATGATTCACAAATCGCACATCGCTGCCCATATTCGATGGCCATCTATTACTATCGATAATGCCGCTGCTGAAGCTGTCGGAACGGGTGGTGGCGGAAGAGATGCTAAAATACAAATTAAAATTAAATTTATTTTGCTTAATGCAAGAAAAGAACCAAAAACTTACCTTTTAAATTGATTAAATGTGCAGATGCAGATTGATTGCAATTGCAATTGTAAAATTGAAAAAAATAATGACAGTTCATTTTGAATTGTCAACAAGCGCTGGGGTTGAATTGTCAAAAATTAGTTCCTTTTTTTAAGTGACATCTTTTGATCGCGCATTTTCGTTAGAAAGAACCTTAAAAGTGGAACCACTTTTTTTGAGGATTTGTATGAAGAAAATAAGCGACTAGCAGTCCATATATAGTAAGTCAATGATTACAGCAGATAGAAATAAAGACAAAAAACCATAACAAAGTCCAGCAAAGCTGGCCAAGTTCTTTGTTTTCAATTA
Source organism: Chrysotoxum bicinctum (assembly GCA_911387755.1). Taxonomy (NCBI): domain Eukaryota; kingdom Metazoa; phylum Arthropoda; class Insecta; order Diptera; family Syrphidae; genus Chrysotoxum; species Chrysotoxum bicinctum. The sequence continues at coordinate 98,613,333 of OU426989.1, forward strand.
AAAACTAACCTAACTACCTACTTATCTTGGCCAGCGCACCAAGGAAGGTATATATTTCTTTTGTTTTTCAAACATATTATATTTATATAATAATTTTTTTTCACCACCTATGTACGGTGCATATAAACATAAATGCAGTCTTCATTCTGTCTGCAATAAAGATGTGCTTCCAAGAGCAAAAAGTTTTTCTTTGTTGACAAAGCCCTGTTTTTTAGTGCATTTTTAGCTTTGCTTAAGAAAAAGTAGCATGTTAAATACAACAACAATTTGGTATAGCTCCGTATTATTGTTGTATTTAACATGCTACTTTTTCTTAAGCGAAGATAAAAATGCACTAAAAAACAGGACTAATGTTGTTAAAATACGCAATATTATATACCTTGTAAATTAATAAAAAGTAACAAAATTCATTGGAATATAACTGTTGCGGCCTAAGAGAAACACTTTTTCTGAACGATACCATTAATTTGTAATGATTTTCTGAACGATGCCATTGGTTTGTAATTTTACGTCCCTGGACTGATGACTCTGTCGGTTATCGATGGAACTAACTTTAAAAAAAATTAAATGTCATTTTTTGAATTAACGATCGAGAGGGTCATCATTTCCACAGACGCCGATTAAGAAGAACGTATGTATATTTAACCAGAGAATAAAAACGAAATAATAAACTGAGCAAAACGTAAAGAATCTGTTTTATTATTCGAGAACCTTCTAACAATTTTCCTAGCCAGGAACATCTTTATTATTTCTAAAATCTGTGGAACTTTTATTTCCAAAATCTGTGGAATCACCCCAATCTCAATTAATGCTGACACGCAGTAAAACAAAAAGGATGGCAGAAAACTCGGAAGAAAACCTAGAGATGGAAGCAGACCTAGATAATACTGTGGTTGATGCAACAACAAGCCAGATTGCAGAACTTCAATCGCAAATGCAAAATTTACAGCAGATAATTGCGACGCTGACGAAGACCAACATTATATCAACTTCTACCATTTTGCCGCCGCAACAATCATCATGTCTGGATAGTACTCAGGCCGCTAGTACACATGCCGCCAACAATTATGTTACCCCATCGCCAACACCATTAAAACAAGCCTTCGCCAATATAGTGCCAACATCTTCTGCCGAAGTATCATCGCCTCACCTCGCCACAACATCAGTTCCATGTACATCATCTGCTGCCGCAGTATCGCCGCCTTACCAAGCCGAAATCGCCACCAACTATTCTTGGAATTATAATCAAGGTATGTACAACAATCTTTTTTTATCCCACAATATGCCCTACCAAAATACATTTGCGCCGCCGCCGCCGTCTGCCACTAATTTGCCACCGCCATCAACCCAGACAATTCAATTTTATCAGCCACCCATTCGTAAATTGCAAGACCTACCACCTTTTTCTGGTCAACCTGAAGAATGGCCAATGTTTGCCGTCGCGTATAGAGAAACCACAGCCATTCATCGGTATTCAGATCTCGAAAATTTGTCAAGACTCCAAAAAGCTTTACGTCCAGGTAGCTTAGCTAGACAACTCGTTGAATCATTGCTTATTCACCCAAATAGTGTCAACAATATAATGAGTACCTTAGAATTTCACTACGGACGGCCAGAAATACTTATTCGTAGTCAATTGGCCAAAGTAAGAGCATTTCCAAATATAACCGAGGCTAAAATTTCTGAAATAGTGAACTTCAGTACTATAGTCTCTAACTTGACAGCATTCTTAACAAACGCAGGCGCCTCAGCACATTTATGTGACCCTACCTTACTTCACGAATTATTAGTAAAGTTGCCAATGAATAAAAGGGAAGAATGGGTTAGGCATAAGCTCACTATCAGAGCACTGCATCCAAGTGTAAGTGAATTCAGTATTTGGTTACGACAAGTAGCTACATATGTGACTTTAGCGATGGAAATTATGCCCGATAGGAATGTAAGAACACATTCTGATTCACACTTCTCGTCGCATGACAAAAGACAAAAACATACTAATGCGCTTTACACTGTTGCTGAGGACCAGCAAAAGAAAAGTATAAACTGTATAGTCTGTAAAGCTAACCACCATTTGTATTTATGTTCTAAATTCAAGAGCCTGCCAATTTCACAACGATGGGACGTAGTGAAAACAAATCGTTTATGCTTTACTTGTTTACGTTTTGGTCACACAGTTTCAAAGTGTTCGTTTCATCGAGAATGTGGCATCTCGTCATGCCGCAAGCCACACAATCGTCTTCTCCATGGTACAGACGGGAGAAAAGTTGAAAATGTTGTGCCACTTGCGCATGACCCTTCTCATGATAGCATAGTCGTTACGTCGACATCAGAATTGTTTACTAAAGCACAAAGTGAAACCGTTGGTGCTATTATTTGTCAGCCTTCGTCAAGAAAGACTTTACTGAAGTTTTTGCCAGTAAAACTGAGTGGCCCAAAAGGAACATGCGAAATCATTGCATTTATAGACGATGGTGCAAAGATATCCTTGATAGAGGAGAGCGTTGCAAACCTAATTGGTGTGAAAGGTGTACCTGAATCATTATCTCTCAGATGGATAGGAGATAAAACTACAAATGAATTATCCCAGCGTGTTGACTTAGAAATATGTGGTCTACATGCAAATGCGGTAGAATACCAAATGAGAAATGTCCGTACAGTGAAACAGCTGTTGTTACCAGCCCAGAGTCTAGATCTTTCGGAAATGAAAAAACGCTACAGTCATCTACAAGAAGTGCCAATCGACGATTATTATAATGCCGTACCTCGGATTTTAATTGGAGTTCCACACACAAATCTTGTTAGGCCAACAGAAGTTATAAATATTGACACGGGATTCTCAGCCCATTACACGAAGCTTGGTTGGACACTTTTCGGTTCAAATGAAGAAAACGTTTCGGATGCCCTAGTATCCTTTGTGGGACATGACGAAGAAAACATTTTGAAAGACTTGCAATTACAAGTAGCCGAATATTTTGCCATTGAGAATATTCCACCAAAATCGTTTCAGCCAATAACTTCAGAAGTAGACAAAAGAGCGGAGAAAATCCTTCGTGAAACGACAAGAAAAATAAATGGGCAATACGAAACCGGACTCTTATGGAAAAATGATGAAGTGGAATTTATAGATAACTACGATATGGCATTGCAACGATTGAAAACCGTGGAAAAGAGACTCGAAAGGGATAATAATTTTAATGACTGGTATAAAAATAAAATTAAAGAATATGTCTCAAAGAATTACGCAAGAAAATTGTCAGCTGTCGAGATAAACACGAAAGAGAAGCGGATATGGTATTTACCCCATTTTGGAATTTGCAACATTAATAAGGGTAACAAATTACGCCTTGTGTTCGATGCAGCCGCATCTGTTAATGGAATTTCATTGAATTCGATGTTGTTAAAGGGACCAGATAGATACCAGCCAAAATCTATTTTATCAATTCTGCAAAGATTTCGTGAACGTCGGATCGGTGTATGTGCTGACATCAAAGAGATGTTTCACCGCATAAATATTCGAAAGGAAGACCAGAACTGTCAACGGTTTCTTTGGAGAGATGGCAACTCGTCAAGACCACCGGACATCTATATTATGACTGCAATGATTTTTGGTTCAGCAAGCTCACCATGTTCAGCGCAATATGTAAAAAATTTAAACGCTCGCGAATATGAGCACACACATCCTCGAGCTTTCGAAGCGATTGTAGAACGGCATTATGTAGACGACTATGTCGATAGCTTTGATAATGTCTCCGAGGCTATTAATGTTGTGAAAGCAGTAAAGGATATTCATAGTGTTGCAGGATTTGAACTACGAAGTTTTGTATCAAATTCGCCGGAACTTCTTGATGCCTTAAATGAAAGTTCTAAGTTATCATCGGATCTAAAAAATATATGCCACAGTGATTCTAACACCGAAAAGATTCTTGGTATGTTCTGGGATTCAAAAACCGACAATTTTCGTTTCGTCTTAAACTTTCGAAAGGTCCCAACAGCCATTCTGGATGGTAGAATTAAGCCGACAAAAAGCCAAGTTTTAAGTCTGACCATGTCAATTTTCGACCCTTTCGGTTTTTTGGCGAACGTTGTAATCAAATCCAAGCTATTACTGCAAGATCTATGGAGAGTTAATACTGACTGGACGGAACAAATCCCGGAAGATGTTTACCAAAGATGGTTTGAATGGTATCGACAATTAGACTTGCTAAAGGAATTTAAAATACCAAGATGTTACCATCCACATTTAACTGATCCATGTGCTCAAGTCGAACTCCATATATTCGTAGACGCAAGTGAAGTTGCCTTCAGTGCTGTTGGATATTGGCGCAATAGCTATAAAAATGATGTCGACATAGTATTTGTTATGGGTAAAACAAGATGTAGTCCCATAAAAGCCTTGTCAATTCCAAGGTTAGAGCTCCAAGCAGCAGTTCTAGGAGTACGTCTAAAAGAAATAATATTAAAAAGCCATGAAATCAAGCCAATCAATGTTACTCTTTGGTCTGATTCGAAAACCGTCATCCATTGGATTAGGTCGGACAGCAGTCATTATAAGCAATTTGTTGGACATCGTATAGCTGAGATACTTAATGGATCAGAAGTTAAAAATTGGAGATGGGTCCCAGGCAGTTTAAATCCAGCCGATGATGCGACGAGACCAAAAATAATTTCGAAAACACCAATTAATTCACCATGGATTACAGGTCCATCATTTTTAAAACTTCCGATGTCTGATTGGCCACAAGAACCAAAGGACATATCAGCTAATGAGCACAATGATGAAAAACGTTCAAAATTCATATTTTTTGTCAATGATTTTACATTTATTGCCCTTGAAAAATTTTCAAATTATCATGGCCTACTAAAAACTGTTTGTTGGGTCTTGCGAGCAGTAAAAAAATTTATGAAAACTATACAGTATAGTAATGAGAAATATGAAACATTGTCATCAAGGGCTTGGCTAACGGTCAAGGAAATGACAACCGCTGAAATTACTGTTTGCAGAATAGTTCAAAATATAGTCTTTTCGAATGAAATGCGTCTTCTTTCCTCGACAAATAAAGTACCAAAAAGTAGTTCTATATTCAAATTGACACCGAAAATGGATGAAGATGGTATAATTCGCTTAGGTGGTCGTATTGATAATGCAAATTGTGTTCCTTTAAATACAAAAAGGCCAATTATTTTACCGAAGGACCACGCATTAACAAGATTGATAGTCCAAGATTACCATGAAAAATTTCATCATCAAAATCAGGAAGCGATTGTTTGCGCAATACGTACTAAATTTTGGATTCCTAGTGTTCGCCGATTGGTAAGGTCAATGAAGTCCAGATGTCAATTCTGCAAAAACTTGTATGCAGTCCCGGAACCTCCATTGATGGGTCAACTTCCAATTGATAGACTCACGCCATACGTTCGACCATTTTCATATACGGGTGTGGATTACTTTGGTCCTATTCAGGTAGCAGTTGGACGTCGAAGTGAAAAGAGATGGGTAGCACTTTTCACCTGTTTATCCACTCGTGCCATACATCTAGAACTGGCGAAAGATTTATCAACTGAAGCAACGATTCTATGTCTCCGAAACTTCATCAACCGTAGAGGCACTCCGGTGAGAATACGAAGCGACAGAGGAACAAATTTTGTAGGAGCGAGCAAGGAAGACTGGATTGTTACGACGAAGAGTATACAAAATGAATGCATACACCGAGGAGTTGAATGGCTTTTCAACACACCAGGAGATCCATCAGCTGGAGGAGTTTGGGAGCGCATGGTCAGGTGCGTAAAGAATGTTTTGTCGCTCACGCTTAAGGAAAAGACTCCCCAAGTAGACACGCTGCAAAGTCTTTTAATTGAGGCTGAAAACCTTGTCAATTCTCGTCCCCTCACACACTTGCCGATTGAAACAGAAGAGGCTGAACCTTTGACGCCAAATCATTTTTTATTGGGCTGTCCAAATTATGTGCAGACTCCAGAAGTCAAGGAAGGTCCACATCTTCGGAAGCAGTGGCATATACTACAACAGCTTAAGCAAATGTTTTGGAAAAGGTGGGTTTCGGAATATCTTCCAATCATAACGCGTCGAACGAAGTGGCATACGCAGACTAGGCGGGTTGAGGTGGGTGATATTGTGGTAATTTGCGATGGTAAGGAAGGTAGAGGTGAATGGAAACGTGGAAGGATTGTGCGAATATTTCCAGCTCCTGATGGGCAAGTTCGATCCGCAGCTGTTAAGACGTCAAATGGTATTCTTCGAAGACCAGTTTCGAAATTGGCTAAGCTAGATGTCATGGGTGAATCTCGCACTTCGATTCACGGGGAGCAGGATGTTGCGGCCTAAGAGAAACACTTTTTCTGAACGATACCATTAATTTGTAATGATTTTCTGAACGATGCCATTGGTTTGTAATTTTACGTCCCTGGACTGATGACTCTGTCGGTTATCGATGGAACTAACTTTAAAAAAAATTAAATGTCATTTTTTGAATTAACGATCGAGAGGGTCATCATTTCCACAGACGCCGATTAAGAAGAACGTATGTATATTTAACCAGAGAATAAAAACGAAATAATAAACTGAGCAAAACGTAAAGAATCTGTTTTATTATTCGAGAACCTTCTAACAATTTTCCTAGCCAGGAACAATAACAATTAAGTAGGTACTTATCAAAGATGTCATGGAAATGGCAGTCAACGCTCGAGGTTTGAAGCTAAATTTCGTTTTACAAATGCTACGGTCGCGCTTTTTGAAACATAAAATCGTAAATACGACCAAACGCCCATTAACGCCGGACCGACTGAACGCGAGGTTGTGATTTAGCCATAAGTGTGTTTTGGCAGCATGTTGTCTGAAAATTTGAAGAAAATTCAAAATATATTTTACAAAAAATATTTTGCGATTATATAAAAACTTTCCGGACAGATTGTAAAATTATTGAAATCTCGTAGATCGTTTTATAAAATGCACGCAACCATCTAGTACAATTTCTGTATTTAGTTGTCAAAAATGATAGCAACCCACTTAATTGGATACTTTTCATAGGCCAAGAGCTAGAGTGTTTATTTTTACAAATTAATATACAGTGAGTGATCCTTCTGTGGAAAGAAAAACTACTATACCTCGCCAAATCGATTGCCCAAGACGAATTCTCGAAATTTTGCAACATTAATTTACAAAAATTGAGTGCATCAAAGAATATGTGTCAAGATATCCACATAAAACCAACCAGATGAGTCCGTTTCGATCGAAAAAAGTCAAATCATTCCCCGTAAAAGTAATCACTTTTGAGTCCGAGCTAGAGTTCAATCTTGAGGTAACTCTAGACATCATAATTATAACAATAAATCATAAAAGGAGAATGCCAATTGCATGGTTATGTAATAATCCTTTGTGTTGTGCTAAATATGTGTTGTATTTTATTTATTTCAGTACAAAGCAACTGGGCAGGAATTGTTTGATTTGGTTTGTCGAACAATAGGCTTGCGGGAGAGCTGGTATTTTGGCCTGCAATACGAAGATGTTCGCGGAAAGGTTTCGTGGCTTAAAATGGACAAAAAGGTCAAGGATCAAAAGATCAATTTGAGTGGTGGCAATTGTGTGTTCAATTTCTATGCCAAATACTTTCCGGAGAACGTAAGCGAGGAGCTTGTGCAGGAAATAACTCAGCATTTGTTCTTTTTGCAAGTGAAACAAAGTATTTTATCCATGGATATCTATTGCCCACCGGAAGCCTCCGTCTTGTTGGCTTCTTATGCAGTGCACGTCCAATATGGGCCGTACGACTATGAGACCTATAAAGAGGGAATGCTAGCTGATATTGATTTATTGCCTCGGCGAGTTGTTGATCAATATCAGATGACACCTCAAATGTGGGAGGAACGTATTAAAACATGGTAAGTATCTAGATCTATAAAAACTAATTATGACTGTACGAAATCCAAATTTTTCACATTGGTTTTAAGCTAGATATAGTCTAGCTCTAAGTAGACCTTCTACGACTTTTAGGTACGGTAGTTTTCGATAAGTTTATCATGTTTTTCTACAGAAAAATCTTAATCTAATTGTGAAAAGCTACTTATTCTTACAAAATACTCGGTACCAAAGTGATTAAATTTTGTTCATATGACTAAAAGGAGATACTCGTATCTATAATAAGACTTAAGTGCAGTTAATCAACCTTATTCCGGTAGTCGTTTTAATAAAACTCCTTTAAAACGAGAAGGCTCCAGAGACCACATTTTGGTGTTTAAATAATACGAAAAGGGCATCGTTCTCTATGTTCTTCACTTTTCTAAGCATTATAACGATAATCGTTTCAATAAAATTCCAATTTCCGTTTCTAGAGCCTTGTCGGTTTACTGGCGTTTTAGTAAAACGACTATCGTAATAAGGGTGAATATGTTTGTCTAGTACTAACACGCCCATCCACTATTCTCTTGGACCATTTCCAATAATCATTTCTCATAGTACTGAAACATAACTTGGAAATACTCTCTGTACTAGTTATGAACTTATTTTCCTCCTTTGCTAAGTGAATTCCTTTTGAAACTTAACATTGACTAGAATTAAGTAAGTATATTAGAAAAAAAAAATTTGTTTAACAATAATTACAATTAAAGAAAAACAATCTCTTTATTAAATAAACTTTTATTTAAAGACACTCAGTCAATGCGTCCTTCCACTATGAAAATACCTTCTTAATAATCATTTTCTTTCACTATTTCTACTACTGGCTCTCTTTTAGTTAGTCAGCGCTGTCGGTTCGGAATCAGATGCATCAGATTCGTCCATCCTGACATCTTCGACGCCCTCGTCGAGTTCAGCATGTAGCTGGACCCACCTTTTCATTCGGTCAGCGGCACATGTTGCTAAATATGGTTTCTGCATTCGCGGTGCAAATGGAATGTCCTTAATTTGATATCGATCGTGTGGAAGTACCGCTGTTACAATGTAGGGTCCCTTATATTTTGGTTCCAGTTTTCGTGATGTTCCTGTTGCTGCCACTCCATCATTGAGAACCATTACCATGTCTCCAACGTTATAGGTCTTGGCTGGTTTATTCTTCGCGTCATGTCGTTGTTTTTGAATGGTTTGAGACTTAATGATGGCTTCATGACCTTCTGATCGTATTTGTGTCAAATCATTCTTGTTTTGGTTGAGTTCAACACCAATTGAAAGAGGATTTGGCCAGGGCTCGCGAGGAGTGTACCCCATCAGCATTTGTTGTGCTGTTTTTTGCGTCGATTCATTATATGTGTTGTTAATTCCCCACTGAATCATTTTGACCTTCTGATCCCAGCGAGCATCATCATCCACCATGGGGAGAAGTGCTTGAAGTATGGTCCTATTATAGCGCTCCACCTGTCCATTTGCTCTTGGAGTCTTTGTTGCATTCAAAACATGCTGAATACCATGGCTACGAACATGTTCTTGAAACAGCTTTGAGGTGAATGCTGAACCTCTGTCAGTAATTACTCGTCTCGGATTGCCAAATACATTCGCAGTATCTATTAAAAAGTTCAAAACCGGTTTTGTTTGGGTACTAGGCAAAGCCTTCATGATAAGAAACTTGGTAAACGCATCCACCATAACAATCAAGTACATATTCCCCTTCGTAGACTTCACAAAAGGACCAAGGTGATCCAAATGTATGGTATGAAATGGAATGTCTTTCTTCTCAATTATATGTAGTTCTCCCTTTGGCTGTACCTCCAATTTATTGTAGGCACAACGAACACAGTTCTTGATGTATTTTTTAACAGTCTGTGTCATCCTAGGAAACCAATACCTTTCCTTCAGATGTCTTAGCGTCTTGTTATTCGAAAAGTGCCCAATGAAATCGTGACTTTCCCTCAACACATGCTGTCGAACACCCTTAGGAATGTAAAGCCTTAATTCATCTTCCACACATCTATACAGCCTTCCCTGTGTTAGCTTGTAGTCTTTGTGGTACTGAATTTCCGCTGGATTATCTGGAGTCTTTTGAAGTATAGTTGTTATATCTTTTGCCTCTGGATCTTGCAGTTGCATTGTGTAGATCCAGTCTTCTCCGTCAATACTTATTTGTAACACATCCATGTTTACAACATCTGGTTCTTTTGCAGGTTCATGAGCATTTCTTGAGAGAGCATCCACATGTGTCATCGCGTTTCCAGCTCGATGTCTTATGTCATAATTGTACTCTTGCATCTTGAGCCACCAACGAGCAATTCGGGGAATCAATTCCTTTTTGTCCATAGCCGTTTTAAGTGCACTGCAATCAGTGATGACCACGAACTGCTTTCCCAAAAGATACTGGCGAAATCTAGTCACTGATTCAACAACTGCCAACGCCTCTAATTCATAACTATGATACACGGATTCATCCTTAGTAGTTTTCCTACTAAAATAGGCAACAGGTCTTTGGTCACCCCCTCCCTGCAGTAGTACTCCAGCCAATCCCTTCGAACTCGCATCAGTGTGCAACTCATGGTCGGCAGTTGGGTCATATAAAGCCAACACAGGTTGCTTCGATAAGTGTGTTTTGAGTTCGTTAAATGCATTCCTTTGTGGGCTTTCCCAGCGAAAGGTTGAGTCTTTTTTGGTCAGTTCCGTTAATGGTAGGGCAATTGTTGAGAAGTTTTTGATAAACCTCCGGAAGTAGCTAGTTAACCCGAGGAATTGACGTACTTCATGCTCACTTGTCGGTGTTTGAAACTCTTCTACAGCGATAGTCTTCATTCGCCCAGGTTGTATCGAATTCTCTGTCACAACATGTCCTAGGAAATCAATTTCAGTTTTGAAGAAATGACATTTATTTAAATTTAATGTTAAATTTTCTTGCTTTAACAATTTCAAAAATTTTTCTAGCTTAATCATGCCTTCTTGAATCGAGTTTACAGGAATCACTATATCATCAACAAAGTTTATAATTTTATCCGGTTTCATCTGTTGAATTATGACACTCATCATTTTTTGAAACGTTGCTGGGGCAATACCCAATCCAAACGGCATCTTGAGAAATTCATACAACCCTGCTGGAGTGATAAGGCTGTGTAATGTGTGTGTTCGGCCTTTATAGGTATCTGGTAGTATCCGGAGGCCATGTCCAGTACTATAAAATATTTACATCCCGCCAGATTATTCAACTGCTCTTCCATCAATGGCATTGGAAACTTGATTTTCTTGATATTTTTGTTGAGACGCCGATAATCTACACACATGCGATATTCCCCATTTTTCTTCTGCACCAATATAACCGGTGAAGCAAAATTAGACCTAGACTCTTTTATGATTCCACAATCCAGCAGTTCATCAATGATTGAAGTTAGGATATCTCTCTGAGCATATGGTACTTTATAAGGTTGGCTGACCACAGGATCTTTCTTTTCAAGTTCTATTTCCATTGTTATTATGCTTGCATGTCCAAGTTCTTTTTTTGTCATTGCTACGCATTGTCGGTATTGTGTTAATAGATTAAGTAACTTCTCAGTCAATCTAGTGTCAGTACCTTCACCTATTTTAATGTCCTTCAATTTGATCTTTAAAGGGTAATCTTCAACTTTGGTTATTTGTTGAACCGTTAGGTTTTTACCAGTTTTTGTCAAAACACACGTCGGATTATCAAGAACATCTTTCCCTATTATCAGATCATCTCTCAGAACTGTATCGGCTACAACAATTGCGCAGACAACAAAATTAGCCCCATCGATCTCAATATTGGTACAGATACTCCCAGCAGCTTCGCATCTACCTCCCCCAAAACCATGAAGCACTACCTTTGACTCCTTGATATCGTTGCTTAAATCTGCCGCCACTGCCTTTGAGATAATGGTTCTCTCACTTCCCGAATCAAGAAGAGCTGTATAAAGTTTTCCTTCTATAGTGACATTCTTCTGGTAGCCATCCATGTCCGGCTTACTAGCGACAACGTTCACCCGAAAATTATTACTCTTTTTTGCTTCTGAGTTTACAACATTATTTTCAACCAATGGTCTCTTTCTTGTGTAAGTGCACTGTCTTGCGTAGTGGCCTGGTTGACTGCAATTATAGCACGTGAGGTTTCTCTGTTGCGTCATTATATTTCTTGGCTGCCTTATCGGGTTGATATACGTTGACGATTGGTTCCGGTAATCCACCATTGTTCTTGATTGTATGTTGGACGTTGTCGGTGCTACTTTTGCATTTTCCCGTATGCTATGAAACCATTTGATCTTCTCAATTAATTCGGCAATATCTTTGAAATTACTCGCAGCTAAGCTCGAACTCATTTGTGGATCGTTTAGTCCTGTCAATATGTACTGTATTATAGTTTTATCTGCTAATTTGATTCGTTTACCCATCATATTAATTTCAAAACAATAATTTTCTATTGTTTCATCAGATCTCTTTACCCTTTTAACAAGTTGCTGGTGCATCTCCACCTCACCTATCTGATGCGGAAAACTTGCTCTTAAACCATCTGCCAGTTGCTCCCAAGAACTACACACCTCCTGCATCGTATCCCACCAATAACGTGCAGGCCCTTGCATTTTCGATGCCACTGCCATTAGCAAAGCCCTTTCATCCCATTCATATAACTTAGACAAACTCTCGACCCTTTTAAGCCACAGTTCCGTTGACAACGAAGAAACATCACCAGGTGAATAAAAAGGAATGGAGTCGGCTATTTCCTTAATGCTGCAAACCACCTTTTGTGTAGTTCTAGAATTTGCTGTGGTTCTAGCTTCGTAGTTTTTGATTTTCACAGCCAACTCCTGCTCTTGTTTCATTAAAATCCTCTCCTTTTCTAGTAATTTTTTCTCGCGTTCTATCATATCCCATTCTCTTAAGCGAAGATTTTCATCAGTTATTATTTCAGTGCTAGAGCTGAATGTTGAATTATTTAAATTAACACAAACACCCGCATTTTCAGCCGGTTCTTTGTTAGATATTACAGGCCGCTGCTGCACCTTTAAGTTTCTTTTATCAAAATCTCTGAGTCGATTAAGCAGTACACGTTTGGACCCAGTTATTGGAAGCTTTCTGCTCTTAAGCTCCTCCTGGAGCTGCTTAACATTCATATTCTCCATTGAACTTAGAATTCCAAACGTAGTATTTTCAATCGTATCTTCCCTAAGAACAAAACAAAAATACATGTACTTTAATTTCAAAATCTTGTATTCTCAAAATATATCAGCTCTATTAGATGCTTCACCCAACAACACTTACATGCCGACTTTGATCTACGTCTTTTTTTTACACAACCAATCTTTTCATGGCCGATGTACATATACTTTTCTGTAAACCGAAAACACAAACAGAACCAAATCATCCTCTCTTTTCTCTTATAAAACCAATTGTTTCATGTGTGACGTTTGTATACTTTTTCGTGAACCGAAAACGCAACAACAACCAAATCACAATTTCAACATTCATCTTCTCTTTTCAACCAACTATTTCATGTTTATCATCTGTATACTTTTCCGTGAACCGAAAACGCAACAAAAGAGAAACCTCATTTTAACTATCATTTTTCCTCCTTATTCAACCTCCATTCCATTTGCATATGCTTTTCTGTAAACAGAAAAACAATAAGAATGAAGGGAATCACAGATCATCATGCCATTTCGCGTTTGCCATGCCCTCACACCTACTACATACATTCTTTTATATACTACCTCCAACTAGCTAGACAGACAATAACGGCATCAAACGAAATGCACAGTTATTTCGCATTTGAATTAATAACTTTGGTATATTGAACTATAACAACAATTTATACTACATTAAGACCAGTGAAGCATCCAATATAGTCAATAAATAACAAAACTTTAAAATATCACCGTCTTAACAGATTCTTATTTCACTTTGATCACAGCAGTAAGTGATATTGGCCTCTTTATTCGTCGACAAGTTATTATTATTCAAATTATATTATCTTTACTGCCAATTTTTTTCTGAGTTTAGGTCCTTTATCCCACTTCTGAACTTTAACAATAATTACAATTAAAGAAAAACAATCTCTTTATTAAATAAACTTTTATTTAAAGACACTCAGTCAATGCGTCCTTCCACTATGAAAATACCTTCTTAATAATCATTTTCTTTCACTATTTCTACTACTGGCTCTCTTTTAGTTAGTCAGCGCTGTCGGTTCGGAATCAGATGCATCATTTGGTTCAGTGTTTTCGGAAGGAGGTCAAATTCATACGAAACTGAATTGGAGATATTGTCAAACAAAATCCTTAATGCACCTTTGTCCATGGGGATTTTTTCTTTTTTTATAACTTTTTTGACGGATTGAGGTAGTATTGTTTGAGCTATTTTCTGTAAATATTTACTACAGTAGTTATTTGTATTTTATATTTGAATTTCTTGACTTCAAAAATAAGTAGGTTAGGTTAGGTTAAGGTGGCTGCTGACCGGAAGAGGTCAACACACTTAGACCAATATTTGGTCCGTTGTGATACCACAGAATTTCAAAAATCACCCTTACTCGTTAAACCATTTTGAGCTAACAATGAAGCGTTTGAGATAATGAATGTCGGAATTATTTAGATCACTAGGATCGTTATAGTAGTAGTCTCCCAAGTGGAGTCTACGTCTTTGTTCTAGGACAGGACAAGAACATAGAATGTGAGGAACTGACTCCTCTTCTTCTTCATACATGCAGCTTCTGCAAAAATCATTTGCAGGAACTCCAAGACCGAAAGCATGTCTTCCTATAGGCAGTGTCCAGTAAGGACACCTATAACGGAGCTAATATGCAATCTACCAATAGAAATTAGTTGTTTTGAGCGTTTAGCATCAAACAATGGCCAAATCAGTTTAGTAGACCGGCAAGTTGGGGTGCTGGTCCATCTATGGTTAGCTTTCTTTATGGTATCATGCTTTAGCATAAGTTTACAAGTAGCTAGGGGTATACTGATGTTAGATTTGCTACCCAACAAAGGTAAGATTGTTCCGTTTTTTGCAAGTTCATCGGCTTTACAATTTCCTGGAATGTCTCTATGCCCCGGCACCCATATAAGGTGAATGTTAAACTGTTTTGACATCTCCACCAGAGATGATCGACAATTTTGGGCTGTTAGTGAGTTAATGGAGACAGAGTCCAGTGACTTTATGGCAGCTTCACTGTCTGAGAAAATACGTACATATATCAGTAGTCGATATCACGTTTTCTTTGAGCCAAGAGAGGACTTCTTTTATTGCTAGAAGCTCTGCCTGGAACACGCTACAGTCATTGGGAAGACGAAAAGATAGACAAAGATTTAATCTTTCGGAGTATACGCCTCCACCGACCCCGTCATCGGTTTTAGATCCATCTGTGTAGAAATGAATCGGTTCGTCTACCAACAGTGACTCATTTTCCCAGGTAGGCCTGGAAGGGATGGACACTTGAAAGTTTTTATTAAATTTTGGATGAGGGGGGTGTAATCGACGTTACTAAGTAGGGATCTGAACGAATTCAGTATAGTAGAGTGGCCAATATCGTTATTGATCCACTGCGAGGAGGCTTTAAGCCGAATGGCTGTGCTAGCAGCCGATTGTTTGCTAAAAATATCTAGCGGTATGAGATGAAACAGAACATCAAGTGCAGCAGAGGGAGTTGAGCGAAGAGCTCCACCCATGATTAAGCAGGCTGTTCGTTGGACTTTTCTGAGCTTATCGCGGTTTGTTGCTGTTTCCAGCGCAGTCCACCATACTGTTACTTCATATGTAAGTATCGGTCTAATGACTGAAATGTATAGCCAGTGTGTAATATGAGTTTGTAGACCCCATTTGTTACCTACGGCTTTTTGCAAGAGAATAGAGCTATGTTGGCTTTGTTGATTCTCTCCTGGATATTGGGCTTCCAGCTTAATTTCTTGTCCAAAATAAGACCCAAATATTTTGCTTGGTCTGAAAATGTAAGCGGTGTACCTTTGATGTAGGGAGGGTCTATGTGTGGGATTTTATATTTCCTGGTAAATAGGACAAGTTCAGTTTTGTGGGGGTTGACACCGAGTCCACATTGATCTACCCAGGTAGTAAGCTAGTTTAGGATAGGATACTTACCAGATATCGCTATCGCAACATCGTCCGCATAGGCAATCACCCTGTGCCCCTCCCTTTCTAGAATCATTAGTAGTTCATTTACGACTAGGTTCCAGAGGCAAGGAGAGAGGACACCGCCTTGCGGCGTACCTCTACTGACAGTTCTTCGAGTAGTAAAATCGCCCAGTTTTGAATTTATAATCCTGCTTATCAGCATATCATTTATCAATTTACTGATTGACTTATCCACCTTCAGAGATGACAGCGCAGATGTGATTGCGGACGCGTCGACAAAAATAAGTATATTTGGTATGTTTTTTTAGACCAACTCTCAACTTTTCATAATAGTTTCGAGATTGATTTTCTAAATTCGCGTCTTCCTACAATTGTTCAGTGATGAACACACAATTTAATGTTTTAAAAAACTGAATGCTTTCTCCTGTTGTTAAATCGGAAACTCAAAACTATGCCACAACCTATGAGGTTTTTATTTACCTGTAATATACAAGACATACATTCGTTCAAAGCCTAAATAGCACTTGCACATTTTGGCAGCTCCTCCATTAACTCACTTAAGTATTTTTGACATATACAGAAAAGATCTACATACAAAATAAAGGTAAAAGAATTTAACAAAAACCATTGCACAGGATCGTAATGTTTCATGTTTCTCTGTTTCTCTGAGGCTAGAACATGGATTGGCTAGAAAGGAGGGAGTATAGGATGCAGGAAAGTAGGGCTGTATTATAAAATAAAAGAATTAACTGGCCTGGACTAGGAGAAGGAAATAGGAGGGATGGAATGTCTGCTATGATTCGTTCGACTTAACTCCCTGGATAAGGGAGCATCTTGCCCCGTAGTTAAAACTCGCCTATTTTAAAAAAAGAAACATAAAAAATGCAAAACAAAACAAAATACTTAGCCAACATACAAATTAAAGCACCCTGAGAACGCTGCGGCATATGTTGAGTGTGGTTTATAGTTCCACCCAACCTGAAATTCAATTTTAATATAACAGCTTTTGAACCATATCTACGTCATCACTGGCTTAAGCCAGGCTTATCTCACCCCTATAAAAAATCTGTAGCAGAGTATTAAGCTGCCTTGAAGTCCAATAAAAAAAACAGGTAAATGTCTTCAATTTTTGGCGTGATTTACAAATTTTTCTATTGATACAAAAAAAAAATAATCCAACCTGAAAAAAACCGAAATTAAAATAATAAACATACACATAAGGAAATTTTAAATAGAAAAATAGTTAAAACAAAAATTGAACAAAGTAATAAAGTTTAAAAATTAAAAAAACAACACATAACCATCACTTAAAAATGGTAGTCTTCAGAAATGCCTAAGATTGGGTATATTTACTGCTCGAACTGTACCGTTACGCGTCATAAAAGCTATGCGCCGGGACTAATTTTCCACTGGCAAAACTCTTTTCTTCCTACAGATTTCCGCGTTCGGATGGTTCTAAGAAAATAGTCATTTTCAATGCTAAACTAAGCAAAACTATCTTCGGAACTTTTTCTTCTAGCGATAATCAACTTACGAAATGAGTTCCTTGTTTTATTCTGCACTGCACTGCTGCACATCATCTTTAAATTGAATCGATTATGTCTTAGCATTTTGTATCTGGAATCGCATACCAGACTACTTTCATTTATTTTTTTTTTCAATTTATTTCTATTAACATTAATTTTATTACTGTCTTAAAAATTCATAAAAGCTAGCTAACTTATCCAATAATTACAACTAACTTACTGGCCCTATGTCGGTGCTCTAAGCTAAACTATATTTTAATTCTAATACCTTTCGGCCTAAAACTTATTTTTATATTAAACTACATCATTTTATTTTTCTCGCGAAAATGTAAAAAAAACTCGGATTCTTTAATTTTTTTGTTTTGATTATTTATAAAAATTACAAATTAAAGTAAAACTAATTAAAACCACCTAAAACTACTTAAAGCTATTTAAAATAAACCAAAACTACTTAAAACTAGAATAGCAGCAGCGCCACCCTGACTGTCCCTACCTAAAATACACTTGAATCTATGTGGGTCTGCCATGACATACAAGTCCTCGTCAACTTTCCCTATCATCAGATAAAAACCAGAACTGGCTCTTCTGTCTCGCCCTGCCCATCGAGTCCCGATCGGACACAGTCCTACTGAACCGAATGCGCTCTGCTCCGTTTTGTGCGAGGACGTCTCGACCATAAAGGAGCCACCTATCCACAGTCTTACGGCCGACGTGGTAAATAAGCGTAATTGCCATTCTATCCTGGACCAGCCCTCAACTGTCTAAGTAAAGAAATGCATCGGGCGGGATAAAGCTGCTCAGACGTACACTCTCATAATAATCGTTGTAAGGGTAGTAAGCCCCAAAAAATCAGGCTGTTGGTCAAGGGCATCGCTCTTGCAATGTGACGCCGAATCAGTTTTATCAAAAAATTATCAATTCTGCTTATGTTGGCTCCGTTATATAGAACATGGTTGGAATAATAATGTTTGTACCCCGACTCTGGTGTTTAGTGTACTCCAAGGCAGCGTCTAAGACACTGCCACTCAAACATCTGAATCTTTTGCATTTTCAACGTTGAACCACATCGGACACCCACAGGCAATCATCGGCCGGATGAGGGCTATGTAGCAAATCACCTACACCCTGCTATCAAGTCGTTTGCTGTAAAACAACTCTTTCGTCAGGGCAAATCCTTCTCTAGCCTGATCAGAGCCACATTTATATGTCCGTCGAAATACAAATACTGATAAAACCAGATGCCAAGGTACCTTACTACACTTTTACTCGCCAGCGGCTGTCCACATGACCCTACGAACAGTAGCTTGCCCCAGTTCTTTCTCTTATACCTTAGGATACTTTCACTCTTTCGAATAAAGTATCCAAATTTGGAATGTTTCTCGTTCTTACAGCCTTTTTGACTTCATCTCATAGATGCTCAATAAGATTTAAATCCGGACTTGACTATGGCCAATCAAGTACTCGTATAGCATTCGAACAAAAAAAAAATTTGTGAGATTCGGCGTATGCTTGGGGTCATTGTCTTGTTGAAAACACCAAATAACCGGCATATTTTCTTCAGCCCGCGGTAGCATAGTATTCTCTAGTATTTGAACGTATTTCTCTTTGTCTGGAATTCCGTCAACACGATGCTGTTCCAAGAAAAACATTCACAAATGCAGATTGATCCACTGCCATGTTTGACTACCGGTGAAATGTACTTTAATAACTGTGGTTTTCATTAGTCTCTTTCGGCGCGGAACATTGTCTGTGGTTTTGTATTTACGGAAAAATTTTTTTGGAACAGTTGGGTTGCAATATGTTGATATATTCATCCAGCCTTATTAAAGATAAAGATATTTTTCTTGATAATCAGTTAAATATTCACCTTTTCGATTCAAAATAGCTTTTTTGGCCTTTAGTCCTCAAAAATCGGCGTTTCGTCCGAGTGATCCCACATGGACTCATCAGTTGACTGTGAGGACCTTGTCAATACGCAATTTTTGTTAAATTCAGTTCATCTTACATCGATTTTTTGACAAAAATCCAATGTGAACTATACCCAACCAAGATTAAAATTGTAATCATTAACGTTGCGTATTGACAAGGTCCTCACAGCCAACTGATGAGTGCATGTGAGATCACCCGGACGAAACGCCAAAAAAGCTATTTTGAATCAATAATTCAACAAGTCCAATAATAGTGCTAAGTCTTCTACTTGGCTGATTTATTTCAGTAGTATATAGAATTTGTATTATAAAAACCTTCATATATATTCACCTTTTCATTCACAATAATGCCCGAAACTATTATTTTCACTATCAACCAAAAAACCATATTTTTAAACTAAATTCGTAACGGTGCACCGTTAGATGAGAGACATTCATCAATATGAGGGTAATACCGCAAAAATAGAATCGGTTCTAATTAGCTGTCAACGGCTGTATGTACGTATGTGAAAGCAAAATTTGAGTGTTATGGCACTCTTCTTTTCTTCATATGACTTTTCTCATTCCTTATTTCATTAAATAAAAAAGCAAATCGAAATCGACGAAAAACTAAAAAGATTATGGCAAAATTAAAACTATGTACATACATATGTTTTATTCTAGTCCTCATTAAAGTTTCAAGTTTTGGTCTTAAAATTTTTGTCTGTCTATATTTGTTTCAGGTACATGGACCATGAACCTATGACTAGAGATGAAGTTGAAATGGAATATTTAAAAATCGCACAAGACTTAGATATGTATGGAGTAAATTACTTCCCAATAACGGTATTTTCCAAATTACTATAAAATAAAAAACAATAGAATATATATATATTTTTTTTTTGTAGAATAAAAATAAAACGAAACTGTGGCTTGGTGTTACTGCAATGGGCCTCAATATTTACGATGAACTTAACAAACTAACGCCGAAAACTATGTTTCAGTGGTCTGAAATACGAAACGTTAGTTTTGATGATAAAAAATTCACAATAAAGCTAGTAGACACAAAAGCCTCAAATTTTGTGTTTCTTTCACAAGATTTACACATTAATAAATTAGTAAGTCTGTTTTAATATTTTTTGTTTTGATCACAACAATAGCTTCAGTAAGAAAACTTTTTTGCTTAATGAACCTTCTGTATGCTATACCTTTAACCAACAACAGAGGTAAGTACCTCAGACATATTTTTATTTTTATCAATTTTTCGCTGTGTATTATTATTATTGCATCAAAACTGCCATCTTTTTTAATTTCTACGGTTTTTGATCAATTCCATCAATCTCATTTCCCAGATACTCGATCTCTGTATGGGTAATCATGACCTCTACATGAGAAGACGAAAACAAGACACAATGGAAATACAGCAGATGAAAGCACAAGCAAAGGAAGAGAAACAAAGACGACAAATCGAGCGCACCAAGTTTTTAAGAGAGAAGAACTTGAGAGAAAAGGCCGAAATGGAAAGAATCGAAATGGAAAAGCGTTTAGATCAATTGAGAGCCGATATGATGGCAGCCAGTGATGCCCTTGTAAGACAAAATAAATCACTTCATACACTTTATAATTATTTAAAATAACTTTTTGCAGCGACTTTCGGAAGAAACCAAGGATTTGTACTTCGAAAAAAATCGAATAAACGAAGAACAAGTTCAATTAACAGAATGCAAGGCAAATCGATTTAAAATCGAAATGGATCGCCTACGAGAAAGTCATTTAAAGACTGAAAATGAAAAAGCAGAGCTCGAGAAAAAAATTCGTGACGTCGATTATTACGTCCAGCAGTTAACTCTCGAAAAAGAAAGCCGAACCGCCGAAGCAGAAAAACTAAAAAGGGAATTAAAATCTGCAAGACTGGCCGAGCGTGAAGCAAATGCCAAATTACTGAGTTTCCTAAACCACAACTCCATAGAGCCGTCAATTATTTCAGGTTCCAGCCGATCTGAGTCATTGCCATCGGAAATGTCTGAAACAGTTTCTAAAGAATTCTATATATCAGAAAAGGAAATGGAACAAATTTCGAATGAAATCGAAAAAAGCCGACTTGGGTATTTGGAAAAGTCGAAACTCATGCAGTGCCAGTTAAGAACTTTACGTTCGGAAATTGAATTACTCAAAATAGACGAGAATCAATGCCCCTTAGATATTATCAGTGCCGAACAGCTGAAATCTGGTGAAACCAAATATTCCACACTGAAAAAACTTAAATCGGGTTCAACAAAAGCGAGAGTGGCGTTCTTTGAGGAGCTTTGAACATTTTCATATTCATTTGGGGGTCTTATTTTCCAAGCTTATTTTTTGAAGCATAATGGGTGTATTTGGAAAATATTAGTATTTCATGTATATAGTTAAGCCTTTTTAAAATAAAAATCTTAGTTATTTTTAAACTAACAAAAATAACATTATTTTTTAAATGTTTTTCTTTATGAATTTTCAAACTAAAGGTTTGAACTAACTTAGCATTTTCAAAAAGGAATAAACGATAAAGAATAATTTGAAATGACACATTGAACAGCGTTACACACTTCAAAGTTTAATATTTTAACATAAGGATGCGTTGAGATACCTCTTTCCGTGCAGAAAAATTGAATTCTCAAACGCTTTTTTTGTCTACGATTTATTGTATTTTCTCTAAGTTTATTCTCAGTTGAATTTTATCGCCCAATGTAAAATACTTTTAAGAAGTAAGTTAATATATAGGCGTTTTTCTTTTTTAGTTCAGTATAGAGCTCTGAACAGGGGCCCTATTTTGTATTACGAAACGAGCGGCAAGTCAACGATACCGAGGAATACGATAGTCACGACAAGGAGCGATTAAGTAAAACGAAAAAGGCGTACAAAAGATGTAGCCAAGCTTAATCGAAAAAAAAACACTTTTTTTTTTAACGCAACCAACTTCTCGACTATTAGTAATGTCAAAAATTGACATACATAAATGAAAAAAAAAATTATAAATCAAGAAACGATAAAACGAAAGTTAAACGATAGGTATATGGCAGTCGTTAGAACTAACGAGTATCGTTGAAATTAAACGATTCTCGTTAAACATAATCGCATTTCAACGATAACGAAGTAATTTCAACGATAATCGTTTTACAAAATAGGGCCCCAGAGTCCGAGCATGTCGAGCAAGTTCCGAACATTCTCTGAACCAAGCGTGCTCTGAGCGCTCTGAGTATATTTTGAAACAGACCTGAACACTTATGTAGCTGTCGGCGTTTTTTTTTAATTTCCATCTGTCAAATGCTTGTGTTAAGCATTTTACTCTGTCTGCTCAGTTATTTTATTCTGAGCTCATAGAGCGCACTCTGAACACGCTCAGAACATGCTCAGAACGAAAAAAGAAACACATTTTCGAAACTCTGAACACTCTGAACTAAAAAAGAAACACAATTTATTTTTTGACAACTCAGGTTCTGTTCTGAACTAAAAAAGAAAAACGCCTTATGACGACATCGATGACAGACCATACCAACTGTGTATCTTTAAATATATTTGGACATTATCACCCTACCGCACCGAATTTAACAACTTTTTGAATTGTATGCAATGTGCTCTCGGTGAAATCCTTACTTGAAATGTTTTAAATGAGCACATATTTGAATTTTACCAAGAGTAAGGCGAAGCGCTTAGGTTTTCTTCGACTATACCAAACCAAACATTTTGTATCCCCTCTGAACTGGTCATAATCTATAAAGCCTTCATTGGTACAAAGCTTTAGTAAAATTCTCATACATGGCCAGGTGTTCCTATAACAAACTTAAGTTTTCTGGATAGAATTCAAAATAGAGTTGTAAGAATGATTGAACTAAGACGGAAACCTTAAGCGCCGACGCGACGTAAAGTTTCATGACTACCATTATTTTAAAGTTATTTTTTAGTGTTCTAGTGAAAAAGCCAGTTACATTCCTCTCCTAAAACAATTCAACCGAAATACTCACGTTTTAATGAATTCTCATCAGTTTACTTTTCAGCCCAGCTTCGGATGAACTGTCAAGTACAGAGATTCATGCTTTAGCCGTACCGCACGATTGGGGAATGCCTTGACTGGCTCTGTTTTCCCTACACTTTCAATATTCGGAAGTATTATACTATTGCGCAGAAATTAAATAAAGGTTTTAAAGGCGGTCAAGAGATGCACAACGCTTTTAATTAAGAACTCTACTCTGGATTGAGTTAAGGCTGGTTGAGGACAGGTAAGATATTTGAAATAGAGGAAAAATAACAGTTAAAAAGGCTTTGGTTTTTTTTTTTTTCAAAAAAAGGTATTTTCTAATCTTAAAATTACCTAATAGATACTTACATAAGTAGCATTCCAATATTTATGGAATAATGCGTTTGAAATATATACAAATATAAAATTTTTAAAATTGGTTTTTGTGCAGAGTAGAAATTTTGAAGAACACTGTTTTCAAAATTTAATTGCAGAATCTTGAAAGCCAGAATTTTAAAAAGTAGACATTTGTAAAGCAAAATAATGAAAAATAGAATTTTGAAGGTGCGACCCATGGATTTTTACCACTCCCGGAAAAAAAGTGAAGTAAATTGAGAAAAATCGAAGTAAACTATTTGCTTTTAGAAAAATTTGAACTCAAAATTTTCACCAGTTGACAACACGAAAAAGTAGTGATTTCTGTATTGTAATAAGCCTTATATACGTTATATATATGTAATACATACATACACTACACATGTATTCTTTATTCTTTATACATATGTATGTTTATTTTAATGTAAAATAAAGACAGTTGAATCTTAGCGACGTAACAGATTGGACGTGTTTTTATTAAGACAAACATTAAGAACAATACATGGTGGCAGCGGTAACACGATAGTCAAATCAATTAGTAATTTTTTTCTTTGCAATTAATTTATACTAATGCCGGAAAACGCCCCCAATACACCAATATTTAACACTGCAGTGAACGTAAGCAACTTCACAGTTCAAGCGCCAGAGCAATTTACTTTCCTACCGGAGGATTGGCCAAGATGGAAACGACGCTTCGAGCGATTTCGGATCGCATCAGGTTTATTAAACAAACCAGGCAATGAGCAAGTCAACACATTGGTATATCTCATGGGTCCACAAGGCGACGAGGTGTTCCTTTCTTTAAGCCTACAAGCTGAAAAGAAAGAAAGCTACGCATAGGTAATGGAAGCCTTCGAAAATCATTTCATCATAAAGCGGAACGTCATCTATGAACGTGCAAAATTCAACTCGAGAAACCAGCTAGAAGGCGAAAAAATCGAAGATTTTATTACGACTCTTTACACGTTATCTGCTAATTGTGAGTACAGTTCCCTACGCGATGAAATGATTCGTGACCGTCTTGTTGTTGGTGTTCGTGACAAACGGTTGTCAGAAAAATTACAGTTGGAATCACACCTAACTCTTGAAAGTGCCATACGAATTGCTAGGCACAGTGATGCAGTACATAGGCAACAACAAGAACTCTTTTCACAAACTACTACAAGCAACCCAACTAACATTTCAGCTTCGATTCGGTTTAACTAAATATATTTTCGAAGTTCTTTAATGCATTTGTAAAGGTTGTTTAAGAACAAAAAGGAGAATATTACACAAGCTCACAAAACCTTTTATGTACTTCTATAAGTGATTCTGAAAATCCTCTTAGAAGTACCATGCACATATCTTTTAAAGGTGCCAGCTTCGTGTATGAACTATTAGAAGTTTAACAGAGTCCTATTCGAAATTGAACTGAAGTTCAAGTTTTGACAGATGACTTCAATAAAGCTTCGCAAAAATTACAAACGTACGGCTTTTTATGTCTATTACAAGCTTACACTCGAACTTTTACCGAGCCTGAAAAATACGAAAATAAAAGTAAATTTATATTTCTTTGAAGACGTTTTTCCGACATTTAGGCCGGTATTCACCGAGCGCTCATAACTTAAGAAGCTCATAAACGTATTCACCAAGCAATATTAGTGAAGATCTACGAGCGCTCTTAAAAGTTAGGAGTGGTCCCGACCACTCCTAACTTACGAGCGCTCTCTTCGAAAATTTGTTCGCTTGTGCGTGTGCCACGCACGCATTTGACTCGAATCCATGTGAGCAATGCCAAGTAGAAGAGTATCCATTTGCTGTCAAGACCAACATTACACAACATTTCACAGTTTGGGTATGCCTGAACAAGAGAGAGTGGCTCTCATTTTCGAACTTCGAAAAACACTTGCGAGTGGTTGGTGAATACCGCACAGAAATTTCAAGTTAAGAGCCTCGTAAAGTTAAGAGCCGTTTAGGAGCGCTCGGTGAATACGAACCTTAATCAATTTTAAAGCTGAAACTATGTATCACATTGGAATTGTTATTAATTAATGTATTTGGAATAACTTTAAAACATGAATGACATTATACCTTATTTGGGGATCGAACTCGGCATCTCTTGTGTAATAGTCCATCTCTCTACGCACTGGGCCATATTGAATATTATTTGGAAGATGCAAAAACTTAATCAGCCTATTTCTTTTTTTTGCCAAGGCCACGTTCACACAAGAAAAACAAAACCTAAGCAAATGTCTTAAGTTTCCTTTGTTGGGTTTACCTACAAAATGTTTATTTAATTTTCAGTATTGAGCCCTAATCTTCATACCTAATGGGAGCGCACAAAATATCTTTAAATTGCTGACCGTAGTGATTTGTTTTATGTTCTACTTAACTCTTTCTTTGTTTTGATTTGTGTCCTTAAAAACGATTCATTCATTCATATATGTAAAATGTTTGTATTCCGTTTAGTTTGGCATTTGTTATTTTAAGTATACATTATGCCTTTCTTCAATATCGTGAATTATTTTCATGTAATATTTATTTATATTATTTGTAATAAAACCATCAAACATTTTGGTCAGTTCACCCATCTATAGTTTTATGCATTTCCACTTTGAGGGATATATAGAGATATCATGCTGGATTTACATATATGCCTCTTCCAAAGAAATTCACATTTATATCTAATATGGGCACAGAAGATCAAAATGAAGATAATCATATAAATGCAGCTACATTATATGTTTTAAAACAAAAAAGTTCTCGGATATTCAGGTTATAACTTCGCGCCTGTTTCGAAACGCTCGTTTATAATTGCAATTCAACTTTTAAGAGCCGAATGGTTGATCAGAAATTCAGCTGCCTGCTTTCGAAGGTATTTTTTCTTAAATTTTGGTTATTCGTCACTTCAACTTCATCTTCGCTAGACTCTTAGGGTAGGCGCGCACATTCAATTTTTAGTTTCGCAACTGCTTGGTTCGAGCAACTAAAAAGTTTGTGTTTTGACATAAACTAAACGATTGCCTAAAATGAGTTCGCTATTTTGTGTAACATATAATTATATGCACCTGCGCGGACATTTGTTTTCTATAAGCAACCAAACAGTTGTGCAACTAAAAATTGAATATGCGCGCCTAGCCTTAAGGTTCACAAGGCAAACAATCAAACTAATTGTCTATGCTATATATCATAGGGATCTCGATTTATACCAGGGTGCGGACTTTACTTCGATCGAAGTAGATCTACTTCGATTTTGATAAAAAAAATTAATCTACTTCCCTATTTCTCTTTTTTACGATCTACTTCTCTTTGAAATGCTTAACCAACATAGTTAAAGATAGCCCTGATTTATTGCATAAAAAACAAGTTTAGAAATCGTTTAAACGTTAGCCCCGTGAAAAATTTAATGTTTTCGAGATCACTTGTAAAAAAACGTAAAGATATTTAGCCAACTATTGAATTGATAAAATTCATACTAAAGTGCAAGTTCGTTAATGGAAAATTTACTTTGAAATAGTTATATTTAATTAAAAAATTTTTAAAAGTCTAAAATCAGAATCTACTTATATATTTTATACTTATATAACTTAATTTCCTAAAACTACTTCGAAAATTTTGGATCTACTTCAGTTTTTTTCCGTATCTACTTCGAAAATTTAAAACCTAAGTCAAAACCCTGATTTATACTCTTTTACTTGCCTGAGTAATATCTAAAAAGTACATAGATGGATTACAATAAATGTATACAAATAATTAGTTGATGCATGCAATTTAATATTCCTAACTTTAACTAAGATTGAATGTATTAGTTTCTGTTAATATTCATTTGCAGAGTTCTTAGAAGTTTGAACATTGACATTTTCTTTAAAGACTTTTTGTTAAAGTCTGCTAGGCTTAAGAGACGTATTCTATATAGCTCTTAGGAAATTGTTATAGAAACCTTTTGAAAACTCACTGACGTAAACTTCTATATCATATAACATTGCAATATTTATACAAGTTCCAGCTTCTCTATTTTCATTTATAAAACCATATCCGAAAAATTGGTTCTAGTCTCTGAAAAACTTTGTGTCTTACTTGCAAAAGGTTTAAAAGAAGATGATATTGAAACCGTGACTTCTATAGGAAAATTATTTTTGAAGAAGGTTCTTTAGAAGCATTATATAAATTGAAACATCCAGCATGTCCATATTTCTAGGCTAATAGAAACTGAAAAGTTAGTTGGGAACAGCAGCATACATAGTGTTCACACAAATAACAAGGCTAAAGCAGAATCGAAAAATAACAGCAACGGTAAAAACTTACCATCAAATAATAATTTTCAAAGTAAACGAAACTACCAACAAAATAGAACTTGCATAGGTTGTGGCAACGGCAAACATCTTCGATCGCAATGCCCCGCCTATGGCAAACAGTGTTCGTCGTGCAAAAAGTGGAATCATTTTGCAAGAGTGTGCAAGGCATCTAAAAATCCCGTAAATGCAGTAAATACTTTTTTAGGAAACGTCACCGATAACACATTGTCTCAAAGGCAGTGGCACGTGAATGTGTGTGTGGAAAACGTACCGGTAAAGTTTTTAGTCGACACCGGAGCTCCAGTCACGATCATCCCATCTTCACTTTTTAAATTAAAGTTAAAAATGATGAAGTTGATTAAAGCAGATCGTGTGCTCACTGGTCCTACAGGAAATTTACTTAAAATTTTGGGAAAATTTGACAGTCAATTACATTGCAATAACAACCACGTTAAAACAAGTGTATATGTAATAGACCATGTGCAAACTTCTCTATTGAGCCTTAGAGATGGCGAGGCGTTAAAAATAATCTCGCGAGTAAATCAGCTCTCAAGAAACAAAGGCGATAAAGAGGTAAGTGGAGTTATTATTTTAAAAGAATTTCCAGAACTCTTTCGAGGCCTAGGATGTTTACCGGGGGATTACACTATTGAGCTTAAGAAAGATGCTATTCCATATGCTGTACACTCTGCGCGAAGAGTACCAATTCCTTTAATGGACAAGCTAAGGCAAAAACTAGATGAAATGATAGAAGAAAAAGTCATTAAAGCTGTTGAAAAACCAACTGAGTGGTGCGCACCGGTTGTAATCGTTAACAAACCCAGCGGAGACATACGGATATGTGTGGATCTCAATAAACTAAATGCAAGTGTTAAAAGGGAATGGCATCCAATCCCAGTGCCAGAACATTCATTAGCACAACTAGCAAGTGCCAAATATTTTTCGAAACTCGATGCTAATTCTGGATTTTGGCAGATAAAACTGGCTCCAAAAAGTCAATTACTTACGACATTTTTAACTCCTTTTGGTCGTTTTTGTTTTCAGCGCTTACCATTTGGAATAACATCTGCCCCTGAGCACTTCCAACGCAAAATCCAAGCAATTCTTCAAAACTTACCTGGAGTCATATGTCACATGGATGATATCTTGGTATATGGTGCAACAATGGAGGACCACGACATAAAACTGAGAAACATACTAACGCGACTGAAATCAGCGGGTTTCACGCTTAACAAGGATAAATGTTCAATCGGCCAGACAAGTGTAATATTCGTTGGACACCAAATTGATCAACAAGGAATCAAACCAGAACGGTGCAAAATAGAAGCCATCCAGAAATTCCAACGACCATCAAATGTAGCAGAACTCAGACGATTTCTAGGACTCGTAAACTATTTAGGTAAATTCGTTCCAAATTTATCACAATTATTGCATCCAA
The DNA here is from genome assembly GCA_911387755.1 of Chrysotoxum bicinctum. Lineage (NCBI taxonomy): Eukaryota > Metazoa > Arthropoda > Insecta > Diptera > Syrphidae > Chrysotoxum > Chrysotoxum bicinctum. Next base: position 98,642,856 of record OU426989.1, read on the forward strand.
TTAATGAACTTTTACACACCAACACAGTTTTTCAATGGGATTCTGTACAGAATGCTACATTTGAAAAGGTCAAAGAGCTATTGACATCTCATCCAATACTCATACCGTTTAATCCCAAGTTTCGTACAATCGTCTCAGCAGATGCATCCTCATTCGGTATAGGTGCCGTTTTGCAGCAGGATGAAGGAGAAGGAAGGTTGAGGCCAGTGGCTTACGCTTCACGTACTTTATCAGACAATGAAAGGCGATATGCGCAAATTGAGAAGGAGGCGTTGGCACTGACTTGGGCTTGTGAAAGATTTCGAGATTACCTGGTGGGTATACAGTTCGAAGTGGAAACAGACCACAAGCCACTGGTATCGATATTTACAACTAAAAATCTAAATGATTTAACGCCCAGACTTCAAAGATTGAGAATGAGGGCTATGCACTTCTGTTTTCAAATCAGATATATACCAGGTAAACAACTCATAGCAGCGGATGCACTTTCACGACAACCGCTTAATAAATTAGATGAAACGGACCTAGAGGCAGATCTAGGAGTATACGTTATTGAAATACTGTCCGATATTCCTGCTACAGACTACAAAATCAAACAGATTCAAGAGGCACAGGAAAAAGACGAAACCTTAAAGATTATTACTAAATACCTACTGGAAGGTTGGCCAAAAAGACAATTTGAGTGTCATAAAGTGCAAGAATTTTGGAATGATCGCTTTAGTTTTTCAATCAATGAAGGTTTACTGATGCACGGAACACGTATAGTTATCCCACAATGTCTTCGTAAGGACATCTTGGAATAGTTAAGTGCAGAGCTAGAGCCAGAATGTCAGTATGGTGGCCAAATTGTTCAAAGGATATAGAAAGCTACATATCTAAATGTCATATATGTATAAAAGATATAATTCCAAGGCACGAACCAATGATACCATCAGTAGTTCCAGAACGTCCTTGGCAAATTATTGCAAGCGACTTATTTTCATTAGGTTCTAATCAATTTTTACTTGTTGCAGATACGTACTCGAGGTATCCAGAGCTGGCACGTTTAGAAGATCTGTCTTCGCGATGCGTCATCAACCATCTGAAATCGATCTTCGCAAGACACGGAATTCCAGATGTTTTCCGAAGCGATAATGGGCCACAGTATGCTTCAAGTGAATTTCGTCGTTTTGCACAAGAATGGAACTTCAGACACATAACATCAAGTCCCCGTTACCCGCAGAGCAACGGATTCATAGAATCTATGGTAAAAACGATAAAATCGCAAGTAAAACATCAGCTAGATCCGTACATTGCACTGATGGAATACAGAGCTTCTCCGTTAGCACATGGATTATCACCAGCACAGCTTTTGATGGGAAGGCGTATAAAGACGCTTTTACCAATCGACCAGAAGCAACTTATACCTAAAACCATAAGCAACGAAAATCATAAGCTGGCTGATCGGATGCGAAAAGAGAAACACGCTAATTATTTCAACAGACGACATGGTGTTACTACAAGGCCTAACTTTCAAAAAGGTGATATTGTGTGGGTTCGTGATATGAAGGTGTGGGGAAAGATAACAGAATGTGGTCCCACTCCAAGATCATATATTATTGAAACATCAAATGGTTTTCTTAGACGGAACTCTTTTCATTTGAATCAAACAAATGAAATTGACGTCCCATATGAACCAGAAACAGTTCCCGAAGTCAACTCAACAGCAGCTCGAGAGAGAGAGAAGGACGATGTGAAAAAAATGCCGCACTTAGAAGTTGAAGCCCCTAACGAAACGCAGGACTTCGAAATACCTACTTTACAAACCAGAACTAATAATCCTTATAGAACGAGAAGCGGTAGAGAAGTTCGAATACCAAATAGATATCTAAATTAAAATCAATCTTGAATTCTATTTGTTATTGAAACTTTTCAAAAAGGTTTATAAAACGTATGTATGTATTTAAATCCTATTTAACTCGAAAAGGGGGATGTATTGTAATAGCCTTATATACGTTATATATATGTAATACATACATACACTACACATGTATTCTTTATTCTTTATACATATGTATGTTTATTTTAATGTAAAATAAAGACAGTTGAATCTTAGCGACGTAACAGATTGGATGTGTTTTTATTAAGACAAACATTAAGAACAATACAATTTCGTCTGTCTGTATGTCTGTTCCTCAACCTGCAGCCTAAAGGAAAAATTGAAATGGTTTGATTTTTTTAAGCTTGGTTCCTTCCATACAGCAACTATAAAATATCATAATTATTTCTGCACCACCTTCGGTTTGATTTGCTAAGAAAAATTGAGAAAATATTGGCTAGCAATTTTATCCCGGCATTGCTGGACCAATTTGTAGTATGATGTACTAGAATTAATGGCTTTAACAGCCGCCTGACTGCCTGTGATAATAGCCGTATTCCGGTTCTGGTTTGGATCTTATTTGAGTAAGATCTCTATTGGAATCAACTCCTTAATATTGCTGTGACCATAAGGTTTGGCAATCCAAGAGTTCGATTCTTTTAGTCTTAATGCACTGCAAGTATCTAGTATACTTTCAGACGCATCTATAAGATTTTCTTAAACTGCATAGGTTATTTACAGCCCTATTATGAGTATCAATTTGATAGTCGATAATTTCTATCAATTTGTTGATAATTTGATATTATGGGTATCAACTGGTAATTTTAGACCGATTGTGAATATCTACTTATCAAAAAGTTCATTGTGAATGAGTTTTGTTTATTTTGTTCGACGCTTCGCTTTTGAAATATTTATTTGTTTTTTGTCGGCCACGAAAAGGTAAATTCTTTATGCGAAAATGTAAGTTGTTCTTATAAAAAAATTATCATAACTCCTCAAAAAACAATTCTATCGAAGTCAACATTCTTTTTAACTTTGTTCGCTTTTAAAAATCCCGATCAAATTTGTATGTTTACGTTTCAATCAAGAATTTGTGGTTGATAAGAAAATGTATGTGTATCTATTTTGTTGATGTCCGTTATGCCGGATATACATTGTTCAAATGCATGACAAGCATGTGCAAGTGTATTAGTGAAAAAGTCACACGTATAGATTGGATGTTGGATTGAAGCAAAATCAAAATCTTTTGATTTTCTTTCAATCTAGCGTCCTGCATTGAAGTAGTGTATATGCAAGATTGACGATTGATCATGCATTTATTGGTTCATTTGCGTATAGTACGTTGAAGAGATGAGAACACAGCGCAACATAAGCACAGATTTAAATATTAAAACAGTAAACAAAAATTGTATGATGAAATGGACAGACAAAATAAAACAAATAACTCGCATAAAATTGAAAAAGTTCCAAAGAAATTCGTAAAATCACAATTTTGCCGAAAAAAAAACTCACAAAGCGCAACGTCCTCTCACCACACCGGCGATGTAAAAATAAAAGATTGAAGACTCATGCTTGATATGTGTATATGCAATTTCAACCCCAAATTACCAATACACTTGCATATGCTTGTCATGCATTTGAACAATGTATACCCGGCATTATACCATGTCTATCAAAAAAATCATTCACAGTAATGATAAAATCTAATAAAATTCACAGTCGATAAAAAATGTTGATAGTTGATGAGCTGGTATCATTTGCCCTTAGTAATAGATATTAATAGAATCGGTTTTATAATCACTTTTTGGTAGATGTAGAAAAGTTGTTTTTAAAATTTCGTAGTAACAGATCAAATTTAACAAAAGTCTTATTTATTACAATAATTGTGACTGATACCCAAACAGCTTTGTATTTACCATTCGAACAACCATCTAAGCGGCGAAACTAAATTTTACAATCTTAATTTATAAAAATAAAAGGAAAATATTGATAAATAATTGCTTATAACTATTGGAAAAACGATTAAAGTAAGTTAATTTAAAAAATGTTCATTGCGTAATATTAAAAAATTACTTTCAATTGATAGAAACGTGAGAGGAATCAAAATTGGACTAAGTAAGAAAAATAAAATCTCAAGGATACCATTGATTCGCAATCAGAGAGCTGCATGAATGTATTCATTTGCCATTGTGAATCATTCGCAAAAAAGTGATCCTCACACAGTCACATACACTATGAACGAAAACAAGTGTGAATCAGTATTCATTTCTCACAAAGATTCATTTTCGCAATGCATTAGAGTGTGAATGGTTATCTTGCTTGCACTTATGAATATCGAATGCGTGGTCGGCTCACACTCAAACCATTCATTCAATCACTTCATTCACAAAAGTTGTGAAATTTATGAGTGGCTCACAAGCATTTGAATGGATTCACATTTTTAACTAGAAGGATAGGTACCTACCTAAGTAAAGTATAAAAATTTCTGAAATGAATATTTATAACAGCAAAAAATTGAAATGTATGTATGTAAGTACATAAATTACATATTATTTTTTTTAAGTAGTTTATTTTCTATTTCTTTGAATATTGAATTAATAAAAAGTTATATTATGAACCGTCATTGAAATTAATCGAACTCGAGATTTGGATCAAAGTTGACGTTACGATAATAGAGAACACGAAAAAAGTGGCAATTCCGTCTATATGTCTGTATCTGTACCTGGACGTAAGGCCTAATACGCTAAAGAGGTTTTCTTCAAACTCGGTATCTAAGGTTGTTCCCTAGAGAAGAGATTGAAATTTTATTTAGATCCAAAACCAACAGTACTTGCCGAACAGCCGTTACGCAAAATCTTATGTATGGGAAAACGGCTATTATAGTGGTATTATAGGCATGAACTGCATTTTGGTCAAAAAATTAAAAAAAAACAGAACCTGTCATAGAACCGTTTTTTTTAAATTTTATTTTCGACTTTCTCATTGAACGCTCTAACGATTTCAACCAATATTTTTGTACAGGAGCTTCTGTGAATTTAGAATAATATTGTATAAAAGAATATTTGATTTTTTTTTCAGTTTTTGATTTCAATTAATTCCATTTTTTTTTAAATGAAGATCTTGAAAATGTGAGAACGATTGGTTTTGAAATTATTTCCAAAAATCTATGTTATTAAATACTTAAAATTGCCATAATATAACAAATTAATTTGATAATAACATAGAATAGATAGGTATACCTTCTTTTATTTTCCCATAGACAACGCAATCTGTGTAGTGTAAGATGATCGCGTTCCACTGAAATATTCTTTTCTTAAGTATTCACCCACATTCATTTTCTATCCAGCACACCATTGCAGCATTCACTACAATCAATGCAGACAGTGTATGAATTGTTAAAAATGAATCATTTACTCAAACGAATGTGAGCTCGTTTCAGATTCATTTATGAAAAGGCATGCAGTGTGAGTATTTCTTCAAAACCAAAATGAATGTGTGTGAATAGTGTGTAAGGCAACGAATGTTGTGAGTGGCTCACAAAACGAGCTACTTGTTGCAGATCTCTGATTCGCATACTTAAATCATCGACTCAAAGCTTAATAATACTTCCATGATTGCAAACAAAAAAATGAATGCAGGGCGAAAATAGCAATGGGCTGAAAAGTATCGGCATAGACATATAGATCTAAATAGATCATAGAAGGTAAAGGGCTATATAGAACTTTTGAAGACAAGTCAACCCAAAAGGTGGCGGTTCACAACTATAGGAACCAGAGCCGATATACTATGAGACTCAAGAAATGCTCCCAAATGATTTTGAAAACCATGAACCGAATTTTGATAGCGATTGACACTTTGCTGGTAATGCTGATTTAAATGAAGCAAAACAAGGAACTTCCAGATGAATTCATCTCGAAACAACATTCATCAAAGAAAAAAGCAACACTCAGTGGCTAGGCTTTCAAAAGAGACTTGAACAAATTGATAAGGAAATGGCTTATCAAAAAGAGTTATTTGAGATGAAAGTGCAAATCAGCAGAAAGCAAATTGAACTGCTTGATCTACAAACCAAAAATGAAAAGAAGAATTTTAATTAATAAAAACGTCAATCGTTTTTTCCACTAATATTGTTTAAATAATTTTTTTTTGTTTTCAATCTTCCTTGTGACAGTATAAACATGATGGATTAACTTGGATAAAAATAATAGCCGACACCAAAGACTTTAGTTACAACGTAATGCTTTATTGAAAGTGTAAGAAGGACTGTTTGATTGTAATACTCAAGTAGGAAAGAGGATACAGTATTACAATGTAGAAATAATAGATGGCGTATAATAATGTAAGAACTTAAGGTTTACTTTACATTACCAACACGCCCCCATAAACTTAAGTTCATATGTCTTCTAGTTGTTCTTCAAACCCATGCCATCGATACATGTCTTCAGCTTCGGATGAAACAATGCTTTGGTTAAAGCATCAGCACACATTTTCTCTGTCTGAATGTATTTGACGATGATATCTTTCTGCTCTACATGGTGTCGAAGAAAATGGTATCTCACGTCGATATGCTTGCTGCGTGGTCGATAAACGTTGGTTCTAGCCAGCTCTGCTGCACTTCTGTTGTCGCAGTAGATGTTAACGCCTTTCGCTACAGCATCCGGATCTAGTTCATTAGCTAATGATCTTAGCCATAAACCCTCTTGGCAGGTTGACGATAGAGCCATGTACTCTGCCTCAGTCGTTGAAAGAGCAACTGTATTTTGCTTCTTGCTTTGCCAAGAAATTGGCCCACCTTGGAATTTGAACAAACTTCCTGTAACTGAACGTCGATCAGAGCAATCATTTGCCCAGTCTGCATCTCCATACCCTTCTATTTCTGGATTAGCATCTTTACTAAATTCCAATTTCATCTTAATAGATCCTTTCAGGTAACGGAATATGCGCTTTACAGCGCACCAATGTATTTTGCCCGGATTATTCGAAAAACGACTTACCATATTCACTGCGTATGAGATGTCTGGTCGGGTTCCTTGACTTGCATAGAGAAGACTTCCTACAGCCTCCTTATACGGCACTTTTGTCATCTCCTCGATGTCTTCCTTCTTGGTAGGACTTCCTTCCTTGGACAGTTTCTGGTTTGGGTCTGCAGGTGTCAAAACTGATTTGCAGTCAATCATGTTAAACCTCTCAAGGATTTCTTGAATGTAAAATTCCTGGTCCAACCATATTTTGCCTCTCTGCCTATCTCTGGTTATCCGCATCCCAATCAAGTGTTTCGCCTCTCCTAAGTCTTTCATTTTGAATTTGTCCGCTAATTTTCGTTTTGTGTTCTCGAGCAACTGCATATTGTTTGACAAGAGTATCATGTCATCTACATATACTCCAAGAATTAACAGCTTTCCATTTTTCCGTTGAAAATAAACACATGGATCAGTTTTCGAAGCTTTGAACTGCAAATCCTTTAGAGTTCTATCTAGCTTCTTGTTCCAGGATCTACCGCTCTGCTTTAAACCATATATAGCTTTGTTGAGTTTCCATACCTGGTCGTTTTCATTTTGTCCCACAAGTTCCTTTGGTGGTTTAACGAAAATGTCCTCCTCCAGATCGCCATTTAAATACGCCGTCACCACGTCCATCTGGTGCATCTCTAGGTCATACTTGGCCGCTAGCGCACATAAAAATCGAATTGAAGTATATCTAATGACTGGTGAGTATGTCTCGTTGTAGTCGATTCCTTCTGCTTGTCTGCAACCTCTCACCACTAATCTGGCTTTAAATCGCTCTGTCTCACCATTAGAGTTTCGTTTAGCTTTAAAAACCCATTTCGTGTCCAAACACCTCTTTCCTTTGGGTAATGTTGTGAACTGAAAAGTTTGGTTTTCTTCCAGTGACTGCTTCTCTTCTTCGATGGCTTTCAACCAAAATTCCTTCTCTGGTGTTTTAAGGGCTTCTTCGAGTGTCATTGGATCTGCTATCGTACCCTCCATCGCTAAGTAAGTCACGTAGTCATCCATCATCACAGGCTTTGGGACTCTCTCTGATCGCCTCGGTACAATTTCATCAAAAGTTTCAGAAAAATGTAAGGGATCTGATGTTGCATCTTCATAAGATTCTTCTAATGCATTTTCATCTTCTTGAAAGTCCATAGCACACTTTTCCTCTATGATGATTTCACTTTCTGGCTCTGCATGAACGGGTTGGTGATAGCGCAATATTTCTGGTTGAACATCATGAACTTTTTCTTTGGCATTAAACTCCTCAAAGAATACTACGTCTCTGCTGTAACTTATAGTTTTTGTTTCTGGATCAAGTAACCGGTATCCTTTGGTTTCTGTACCGTAGCCAACAAAAATCTTTTCTTCAGCCTTCGAGTCCAACTTCTGTCTTCGTTCTTTTGGTATATGTGCAAAAACTTTGCAACCAAATACTCTGAGATGATTTAAATTTACGCTTCGTCCTGTCCACGCTTCTATTGGTGTCTTCTTTTCTAGTGCTGCAGTTGGAGATCTGTTTGTGAGATATGCTGCTGTTGAGACAGCTTCTGCCCAATACGACTTCGGTAGCTCGGCTCCAAACAACATTTCCTTCGCCTTCTCCACGAGTGTCCTATTCGCTCTCTCGGCCACACCATTTTGTTCTGGACTGTATGGCACAGTGAGCTGATGTCGTATTCCATATCGCTTTAAAATATTTTCGAAATATTTTCCGGTGTATTCTCCACCATTGTCCGTCCGAAGGATGCGTATCTTCTTCCTCGTTTCATTTTCCACAAAGGCTTTGAACTCTACGAACATTTCTGCAACTTCACTTTTCTTTTTCAAAAAGTATACGAAGATCATTCTGGTGTAATCGTCTATAAACGTAAGAAAGTATCTACTCCCGGACAAAGACTGAATTTCCATCGGCCCACACAAATCCGAATGAACCAGTTCCAAAATGTCAGTTGCCCTTGTACCTTTCTCTGGAAACGATTGACGATGATGTTTTGCCTTCACACATGGCACACAAGGTATACATGCAGCTTTCTGAAAAATTATGCCACACGATGAATTCTTCCGCAATTTTTCCAAGCTCCCATAATTTAAGTGGCCAAGCCTTTTGTGCCACAGTTCCATGGATTGCTTGTTCGACGTGTAGTACACCTTCTCTTGAACTGGCATTTCCAGCTTGAAAATGCCTCCTTCGTTGACCATGGTTCCCATATTTCTGCCACCGCTGTCTTTTATATAACTTCCCTCAGGTGTGAAATGAACAGACAATCCTTTGTCCACCATTTTTGACACTGAAAGTAAATTAGCTGCAGCTCCTGGTACATACATCACATCCTTAACCGTCACGCTTTCCACGCCAGTCTCCGTAAGTATTTCGATGACAGATTCACCATTTGACTCAGCCAACATGTCCTGGCAGTTCGCTGTAAAGATTCCTGCTCCACTGCATGGCTTTTTAACTATGAAATTCTGTTCCGTTGTTGTTATGTGTGTAGATGCACATGAATCCACAAACCATCCGTCTGTCTTAGCACCTGATGACATGAAAGCCAAATATGTTCTGTCGTTGTTACGCTTTTCAACACCAAATCTTAAAGTCTCGTCCTTGTGGTGCCGATCAGGACATTTGCTTGCAAAATGCCCTTCTGTACCACACTTGAAACATTTTATTACCTTCTTTCTTGCCTTCTTCGAATTTTTCGAGTAAAATGCTTTCGGTGCTCTGATGGACTCCGTCTTAATCTCCTGAAGCAGCTTGGTTTTTATCCCATCCGCTGTAATGTCGATGCCTGAACTTTCCAAACCCATAATCATTGGCTTGTACTCATCCGAAAGACCAGCCAGGAGAAGAGTTCCAACCCACTCGTCTGATACCTTTAATCCAACACCATTTAGTTTATGCGCCGTACTGACAATGACATTCACATAATCCTCTACGGAAACGCATTTTTCTAGTGTTGTTGTGACCAATATCCTAAGTAGACTGACTTTTCGCGTCAGCCCCGAGTCTTCGAAAGCAGCCTGAAGTTTCTCCCATGCTTCCTTTGCCGTTGTGGTATTCTGGACGTGCACATAGTTTATTGGGTCAATCGTCAAAATCATTCGCGACCTTGCCTTGGTGTCTCTCTTGGTATCAGCACAATATTCTTCATCACCCTGGACGCAGCCCCATAGATCCTCATATTGCAAGTAGGCCTCAATAGCAATCTTCCAAGTTGGATAATTTTCTCGGCCTCTAAGGTTCGTATTCACCGAGCGCTCCTAAACGGCTCTTAACTTTACGAGGCTCTTAACTTGAAATTTCTGTGCGGTATTCACCAACCACTCGCAAGTGTTTTTCGAAGTTCGAAAATGAGAGCCACTCTCTCTTGTTCAGGCATACCCAAACTGTGAAATGTTGTGTAATGTTGGTCTTGACAGCAAATGGATACTCTTCTACTTGGCATTGCTCACATGGATTCGAGTTAAATGCGTGCGTGGCACACGCACAAGCGAACAAATTTTCGAAGAGAGCGCTCGTAAGTTAGGAGTGGTCGGGACCACTCCTAACTTTTAAGAGCGCTCGTAGATCTTCACTAATATTGCTTGGTGAATACGTTTATGAGCTTCTTAAGTTATGAGCGCTCGGTGAATACCGACCTAAGTCTGTCTACTGGCGGCAAACCATGTGCCGCTGAAGAACTAGCCATCTTACTTGCAAACTGGTTATGTTTCAAAGAATTTTAATTTTACGCTTCTCGAGTTTAAAAATAAAAAAACTACCTAGCGTATCGCAGACTTTATATTTCAAAGAATATTATTTTAAATTAAAACGTAGGCCTGGGCCCATAACCTGATGGATTAACTTGGATAAAAATAATAGCCGACACCAAAGACTTTAGTTACAACGTAATGCTTTATTGAAAGTGTAAGAAGGACTGTTTGATTGTAATACTCAAGTAGGAAAGAGGATACAGTATTACAATGTAGAAATAATAGATGGCGTATAATAATGTAAGAACTTAAGGTTTACTTTACATTACCAACAAAACAAAGCAATGGCTGTCACTTTTGATATTGACACATTCATAACGTTCTATTTTGATTCCATTATTTTAAATTTAACTTAGTTACAGAAAAGCAGCTTTTAAGTATTTAAATGTGAAATTTATGTTTTATTTTTACGAATTTTTGGTTAAAATGGAATTTAAGCTAGATTCGGATCTATTACTCAGGGCCATTCAACCTAGTTGATAGTTGATAGCTATAATAGAGCTGTTAGTTAAACATACACACAGTCACAAAAGTAAGTATACAACCAAGCTAATACGTAAATAGACGAAAAAATACCGTTAATATCAAATCCATATCTATTCTCTGCATATGGCACAAGTGTCTTGTCATACACATTACTGCTGTTAAGCAAAATAACGGTACAATTCGTATCCACTTCTTTGCTATCTCATTATTTGTAATCACGGGTGAAAAAAATAGGTTACAAAAGTTAGTATACAGACAGTTTTTCTTATGTGATGTTGCATCAATAAACACTTTTGAGTCGATTTTTTGTTTTTTTATTAAAAAGGTAAGGCAAAACTACTAGACTAGCCTATTTCAGTTCAAATTATTCCTTTTAAAATTATAAATGGCACCACGTGGAAAAGAGCTCTCCTTGGACTTACAAAAATTAATAGCTAAGTACTCAAGTGAAGGAAAGTGGATTCGGAAAGTAGCTGTACTTGTTGATAGGAGCCCAGCAACCATCCAAAAAATTATGAAATAGCAGAAACAGTGTGGAACAGTTACGAACACGGCTCGCAGTAGCCGCCCGCGAACGTTCTCTGAACATGAGAAGCGACTAATAATTCGCAAAGTAAAGAAAAATGCGAAAATAAGCGCACCAAAACTGCAGGACGAAATAGAAGAAGAGACAGGTAAGTCATGCTGTACCCAAACCATACGCCGCATCCTTAACGAAGTCGGGTATTAAGGCTGTGCTATTAGGAAAAAACCATTAATTAGCAAGGTCAATCGCCAAAAGCGGATTGAATTTGCCAGAAGTCATATTCAGACCGATTTGGCTTTCTGAATACCGTTATATTTTCTGACGAGAGCAAATTCAACATCCATGGCTCTGATGGACGTGCAAAAGTGTGAAGAAAACCTAATACGACGTTAGATCCTAACCACCTGACTGGAACTGTTTAACATGGTGGTGGTTTGGTTATGGTTTGGGGGTGCTTGGCGGCATCTAGAGTGGGTAACCTGATTTTTATTGAGACTACGATAGATCGTTTTGGTTACCTCGACATCTTAAAAAATAATTTTCATAAAAGTGCACAAAAACTAGGTTGTGAGAGGTCATTCATCTTTCAACAAGATAATGACCCCAAACATACCTCGCAAATCGTGAGAGAATGGCTGCTATATAATGTGCGAAGACAAGTCAAAACAACTCCTCAATCGCCAGATTTAAATGTTATTGAACATTTATGGGATCATCTGGAGCGTCAAATACGCAAATATGAATAAAATCAAAAGTAGAGATTAAAAGGATCCTTCAAAAAGAATGGAACAAAATAAGTGTTACCCAAAAACTTGTTTCGTCGATTCCATCGAGAATAAACGCAGTAATTAAATCAAAAGATTACCCGACAAGTTACTAAATTCTTATATTAAGTTAAAAATGTTGTAATTTCTATTAGTGTATACTTACTTTTGTGATCAAAATTCTGAGAGAGTTTTAGTTTTAAGTTGATATCTAAGCCATTTAAAAAAACAAATGTTTTGATAATTGATTTTATGAAAAGAGAATAAAATTTTCTAAAAAAATATACGCCAAATGTTTCATAACATATGCTTATTCAATTTTTTCCTCTCTGCTTAACATTTTGTTTTCTGCTGTATACTTACTTTTGTGACTGTGTGTACTTAAATATTTAACCCTGCAGTCGTCGCGCACCAAAAAGCTACACCAGTCGTCGCGCGGATTAAATGTAATCCATTTTAAAATTAGAATAAAACCAGTATGCTTTAGTTTTTTCAAATTTATTTTGCTGGAAAATGCAGTTACATGTTATTTAAAGTTAAAAAATAAATTATTACTTTACTAATTAACTGTATCTACTAAAAGAGACAACAAATCTTCACCAATAGTGTTTCGGCATTTTCAATTTTGCATTAGTGGATTACAATAGTAATCCGCGCGACGATTGCAGGGTTAATTATTAAATTACCTTTAAATGATGAAACTTCATTTCGTATCTATAATCGATTTTTCATTGGTTCTTAAATAAACGATGGTTGTGTCACGTAACGCAAAAGAATGTGAAAATGTAATACAAAAAAAAAAAAAATGCTACTTTATTTTCTACAACACAGCTGTTTTTTGATAGCTTGAATGAGTAAACATTTGGAAGACACCTTTTTAAATTTGTGAAATCTAGAAAGAGAACACACACCCACCCCCGTCGCCCACAAACAAAAGAAAAATATCTGAAAATTGGAATGCTTCCGACAAGGAATCGTCTTTATTTTAAAATATGTCATAATAAATTTAAAAAAAAAGAATTATTTTATGCACAGATTCTCTTCCAACAGCTTATTGAAGAGGAAATTTCAATAATCGAGGGCAAAAATGTTGATACAAACACTTCAAAGGCTAAGAGGAAAGCATGGCGTACACATATCAATACAAATTTTCTGTATCTTAATTCTTTGCATTTTATAATTCTAAAATATCACAACAGACAATAGGATGACAACTATGTGTCAAAATTCATTTTAAAATGTCTTTAAGTTACATTTAAACGCAATGGATCGCGTTTAACTTAACTTAAGTAGCCTTTAAGTAGCGTTACTTAAATGTGAAAATTGATTATAGATACCGATTTTATACTGTTTTAGAACTGTTTGGAGGTATTTTTGTTGGGATGCCAGTGAAAAAAACGAGATGAATTGGAATATCAATTAAACTTTATTCTTACACAACGATAGTTAAAAAAGAAGAAGGAGGAAGTGACCTACCGATGAAAGTATCTAGTTATAAGATATTGTAAAACGAATGAAAACGTTCAGATAGTTAATCATATTAGTTAAGGGTCTGGTTTTATTTCAACACCTCCACTAAAATCAGACCTAAGATCGGTAAGGCCCATCATCTCTGAACATTTCTGATGCTTCTGACTTGGAACAGCTTTTGTTAGTGAATCAGCAGTCATATATTCACTCTGGACGTATTCTAGATGAAAAAATCCCAGTGCCACTTTGTCTCGTACGTAATGATGGCGCACGTCTATATGCTTCGAGCGTGCGTGATATGCATCTGTCTTTGCTAAGCAAATTGCACTTTTGTTGTCACAGAATAGCTTTATCTTATTTGAATCTTGTTTGTCTAACTCGTTCTTCAGATGTCGTAACCAATCCGCTTCCTGAAATGCAGCTGACATGGCCATGTATTCGGCTTCGGTCGTGGAGAGCGCCACTGTTGACTGCCGCTTGCTATTCCAACTGATAGCACCTCCTTGATGAACAAAAACGTACCCCGTACATGATCTTCTGTCGTCTTGATCACCGGCGAAATCCGCATCACAAAATCCAACCAGGTTGAAGTCAGTCCTTTGGGAATACTTAATTTTCACGTTTAAAGTTCCTTTCAGGTAGCGAAACACTCGCCTGACAGCTTTCCAGTGCGACAAATCGAAGTTGTTATTGAATTTGCTTAAGTAGTTAACTGCAAACGCAATATCTGGACGAGTACCTTGAACCAAATACAATAAACTCCCAACTGCTTCTTTATAAGGAATTTTGTCGTGGTCAATCACTGAGCTCAGTTTTTGTGGTTTTCTCAATTTTTGGTTTGTGTCGAACGGTGTTGAAACAGGATTACAATCACTCATGTTGAAACGCTTAAGTATCTCTGTCGTATACTGCCGTTGGTCGATATATATTTCTCTTTTTGTTCTATTTCTAGTGATTCTTAGGCCAACACAATTTTTTGCCTCACCTAACTCCTTCATAGTAAAACTTTGTTTCAATTTATCTTTGACTTTAACTTTCAAATTTTCATTATTACTGAAAATAAGCAAATCATCGACGTAGACTGATATGAAAAACATTTTGTTTTCTGAAAAGCTGAAGTAAATACAAGGATCTACCTTTGATTGTGTTAAATTTAAATTTTTCAGGACCATGTCGAGTTTCTTGTTCCATTCTCGACTCGCTTGTTTTAAGCCATAAATGGCTTTATTGAGTTTGCAAACTTTTCCTTTTGTTTCACCAAAATCACCTTCAGGATGCAGCATATATATGTCTTCGGTAAGTTCACCTTGTAAGAACGCACTAACAGCATCCATTTGCTCAATATCAAGGTTATACTTAGCAGCAATTGATATCAAGAACCTGATCGATGTGTATCTTACCACAGGCGAGTACGTTTCCTGATAGTCTATCCCGGGCTTTTGAGAACATCCTTTGATGACTAATCGTGCTTTATACCGGAGAACTATACCTTCATCATTTCGTTTGGTCTTAAAGATCCATTTACAATTAATTGGCTTTGTATTCTTCGGTAAATCTTTCAGAGTCCACGTATTATTGTCAATCAATGATTTATACTCCTCCATCATCGCATGTTCCCATTCTTTCTGGTTTCGTCCACTTATAACGCCTCTTGCACAGATTGTGGGTCATCTTCAAATATTGTTTCTGCTGAATACAAATAATAATCCTCCATATTTACAGGTCTCGGAATTCGTGACGATCGTCGAACTTGATTATTATCGGACGGTGTATTTAAGACTGTTGACTGCAACTGATCAGAAGATGTTTCGTTTAAGAGGGTTGAATCCGGGTCCAAATATTCAGATGAATCATCAATTGTGTTGTTATCTGATGAAATTTCTATTGGGCTTGACACAATATCTTCATCGTCCTCCACTGTAGCTGGATTTTCGTCGAAGTAAATAGGAAGTTCATTTTCTTGTGGTACCAGAGGATGCTCTTGATGATCGAAAGTGTCTTCAAAGAAAACGACGTCACGGCTTTTCACAATGTGATTGTTTCTGGGATTCATCAAACGGTAGCCTTTAGAATCATCACAGTATCCGACGAAAATTAACTCTTGCGCTTTTGCATCCCACTTAGAACGTTTGACTTTGGGAATATGTGCCAGCGCCCTTGATCCGAAAGAACGAAGGTGGCTCAGATCTGGTTTGACTCCAGTCCAGACTTCCTGAGGTGTACGATCAGGTATTGCAGAACAAGCTGAACGGTTTATTAGATAAACGGTAGTTGCAGCAGCCTCAGCCCAGTATGGCTTCCCTAGCTGAGCGTGAAACAACATGCTTCGAGCTCGCTCAACGATAGTGCGGTTTATGCGCTCCGCTACACCGTTTTGCTGAGGGCTATATGGGACAGTTGTTTGATGACGTATTCCATTCTTGTTGAGAATAGCCAATAACTGCTGATTGCAAAATTCAGTACCGTTATCAGTACGCAAGCATTTAATTTTATGCGCTGTCTCATTTTCAACACTGGCTTTGAAATGCGCAAATAATGCTGGTACTTCCGTTTTTGTCTGCAAAAAATAAATGAATACTTTACGCGAAAGATCATCTATAAATGTGAGAAAATACTTAGCTCCGCCAATCGAAGATTCCTCCATCGGACCACATAGATCCGAGTGTATGAGCTCAAGTAGTTTAGTCGATCGGGTATCAGATGATTTAAAGGATTTTCGAGCCATCTTTCCTTTAACACATGGAACACATGTCGCCGATTTCTTATCGTTAAAGTTCATTCCATTTACCATCTTTTTAGTTCTTGTCAAATCATTAAAATTTAAGTGACCTAGTCGAACATGCCAAAGCTCTGCGTTAGATGCTGGAATTCCAGTGGTCATGCACACTTCATCAGTCCCCAATAAGCAACACAATTGCCTCTTACAGATATCTTGAAAAGTTATTTTCCAAGTGTTTTCAACTCTTTGAACAATCTTAAAGAGGTCTGTAATACCCAAAAAGGCCTAAAGGGGAGGAGTCTATTGTATTGAAGAAAGAGTTCTAAGTAAAGTATTTGTAAGACTTCATAAAGATCATTTTTTGATTAATCTATAAAGACACTTTCAAGTGGTTTTCAAGATGTTTTTATTTTTGAGTAGAAAGATTGAACTGCGAAGAAGAAAAATGTATAAAAAATGTCTTTCTCTTTCACGCAAATACGAATTTAATGCAATTCAAATAAAATGGATTGACTAATATAAATACACAAACATGGCGAATTCTTTCCTTCAATAATTTATGACTGGATTTACGATATTCATTGTATACTCTTTTTATGATTGTGTGTTTTGATTTGCGAGAGAAGATTTAATTTGAAACCGCATACTCTACCCTACTTGAAATTAACGCGCCTTCAAACAAAATAGTATTTACAAAGAAATATTCAGAAAAATAATGTTACAATAATAAAATGCCCTCAGAATAAAAAAAAAATGACGTTTAAGTATGCAATAGATATGGCCGATTAATGTATTTGTATGTATCGAAGGTATTCCTACCTACAGGGTGCTTTATTTTATGAAAGGTCTTTTTTTGTTGAATAATTTTAAAATGTAAAGTAATTTCAGCAAATAAATACAACTCAAAAGGTTTACAAACTGAGCGACATATTAGCACTTACGTCTTTAGAATTTTGTATGAAATAAAATTAAATCATCTTTTTTTTATTGTATATGGTGATGCTAAGATCTCCTTTATACTACAAAACACGAAGAAACATAATAATTGTTTGAAGAATGATTCTGGATTTTTATTGCATTTTTTTCAAAATTTAAATGTAAGTTGACAGGTTTTATACATCTTACAGAGAAAAGATACAAAAAGACATACTATATGAAAATAAGTGAAAATATATGTCATTCCTTAATTTTTATTTCACAAAGTGTTAAAATCCCTGGATTAAAAATCTGTTAGAAAGATATGCTAACTTGACATTTTATTGTTGCGTCAACATTCTATCAAGATACAAAATATTGAGTTCAACTGTCAATCGACTAAGGTTAGGTTAGGTTAGGTTAAAGTGGCTGTCATTAAAGCGTCTGACACACTTAGACCATTGGAGGTCCATTGTGATACCACGATCTAATAGGGAACAAGAAAGGTTTCCTATTAGTTAAAACCATTTGGAGCTTCTGACGAAGCGAAGGAGACTTTTAATGTCTTTGTCTATGAGATCGCTTGGTTCATTATAGAAATGTTCTCCTAGATGAAGTTTGCGTCTGTAAGAGAGAGCAGGGCATGTACAAAGAAGGTGTGGGATTGTCTCCTCTTCCTCTTCGTCCAAGCAACTCCTGCAGAAATCGTTTGATAGCACACCGAGACGTGCGGCGTGTCTACCTATGAGACAGTGTCCAGTTATGACACCTATGACGGAGCTGATCTGAGATCTACTGAGGGACAATAGGCATTTTGACCGTTTCAGATCCAGTTTAGGCCAGATCCGCTTGGTCGCCATACAAGTGGTACTATTAAGCCATCTTGTATTCGATTGTTCCAGAGCGATTCGTTTCAGCATAAGTTTACTTGTAGCTATGGGCATACCTATATTTGCCTTTTCGGGTAAGATAGGCATTTCCGTTCCAATTCTGGCGAGTTCGTCGGCTTTACAATTCCCCGGAATGTCCCTGTGACCCGGCACCCAGAATTGGTGAATGTTAAACTGTTTGGCCATCTCCATTAGAGACGAACGACAGTCTTGGGCCGTAATGGAGTTTACAGAGACTGATGCTAGGGATTTCAAAGCAGCCTGACTGTCTGAGAAGATACGGATATCCGTGTTAGATATCACGTTTTCTTTAAGCCAGGACAATACTTCCTTTATCGCCAGAATTTCCGCTTGGAATACGCTACAATGGTTTGGTAGGCGGAAGGAGAGACTAAGATTTAGTCCATCTGAGTACACTCCACCACCCACTCCGTTTTCAGTCTTCGATCCATCTGTAAAAAAGTTTACTGATTTATTATCTGCCAAAGTCCCTTCCTCCCAAGCTGACCTTGAGGGAATGGTGACTTCAAAGTTTTTATCGAAGACCAAAGAGGGAGTGATGTAGTCAGAGTGACTTGGTAGAGTTCCGAATAAATTCAGAATGGTGGTGTGGCCAATAGAGTTATTGGTCCATTGAGAGATGGCTTTGAGACGTATGGCTGTGCTCGCGGCTATTTGTTTACTGTAAATATCTAGGGGTGTCAGGTTGAGTAGTATGTCTAGTGCAGCGGAAGGTGTCGAACGGAGAGCTCCGCTGATGCACATATACGCTGAACGTTGAACTCTGCTTAGTTTATCGCGATTAGTCGCTTTATCTAAGGCCGTCCACCATACGGTCACCCCGTAAGTAAGTATCGGTCTGATGACCGCAGTGTATAGCCAGTGAGTAATTTGTGGAGACAGGCCCCACTTGTTCCCTACGGCTTTTTTGCAAGAAAAGAGAGCTACCGTGGCTTTCTTTACTCTTTCCTGTATATTAGGTTTCCAACTTAACTTTTTGTCTAAAATAAGACCCAGGTATTTAGCTTGATCTGAGAAAGTGAGTGGAACACCTTTAATCGATGGAGGGTCTAGTTGAGGAATTTTGTATTTCCTTGTGAAGAGGACTAGTTCAGTCTTGTGGGGGTTAACACCTAAGCCACATCGATCTGTCCATTTTAGTAGCTTGTTGAGAGCGGTTTGTATAAGTTCTGTTAAAACTTGAGGGTGCTTTCCTGATACGGCAATGGCAATATCGTCAGCGTATGCAATCACTTTGAATCCCTCTTCTTCTAGGTCTATTAGCAGATCATTAACTACCATGTTCCATAGAAGTGGGGATAGGACTCCACCTTGTGGGGTTCCTCTACTGACTGACCTTCTTGTAGTAAAGCTACCTAGTTCCGCATTTATAATTCTGCTTTTCAGCATGAAATTTATGAGGTTACCAAGTGAGCTATCCACATTGAGATTTTGCAGTGTCTTCGCTATTGCGGCGCTGTCGACATTGTTGAAGGCGCCTTCTATATCTAGGAATGCAACTAGAGTGTATTCTTTGTGATCTAGGGAGTATTCGATTGCGCGTACCAAGGTGTGTAGCGCAGTTTCTACTGATTTTCCCTTGCAGTAAGCGTGTTGTGCTGTAGAAAAAAGGTTTGGTTTTATAGCACTACGCAGATGAATGTCAATCAATCGTTCCAGTGTCTTGAGAAGAAATGACGATAGACTGATAGGTCTTAGGTCCTTGGGCGTAACGTGGGAGCATTTACCAGCTTTGGGTATAAAGACTACTTTGACTTCTCTCCATATACGGGGAATATGAACCAGGTTTAGACGACTGTTCATTATTATCTCTAATGTGGGTAAGATAATGTCTAAAGCAACTTGCAGTTCGGCTGGTATTATGCCGTCTGGTCCTGCCGATTTATATGGATCGAAGCTGTTAATTGCCCATTTTAGTTTGTCCCTTGTTATTAACCCTCGGATCTTTATACCTTTGTTATTTGACTCTAATGAGTTAATGTTGCAAATGTTTTGCGAGCTACCTGGGAAGTGAGTGTCAAGTAGCAAATTGAGTGATTCTTCACATGAATTTGTCCAGGAGCCATTTGACATTTTCAAAGAGCTTGGCATTACTGGATTTGTTGAGAGGATTTTCCTCAATCTGGATGCTTCAGAAGTAACTTCTATTTTATTACAGAAGTTCCGCCATGAAGATCTTTTGCTTGTCCTCAATTGTTTCTTATAAATCTTTAAGGATTCTTTATATAAGTCCCAATCTGAGGATTCTTTTGTGTATTTAGCTCGATTGAAGAGTTTTCTGCAACTTTTCCTGAGCGGTTCTAATCCTGAATTCCACCAATAAGGTTTCTTTTTTCCTCTAACTTGAAGAAGAGGACAAGAAATATTCATTGCATTGTTCAGGATTAGTGTCAGATCCTTGACTTTGTTATCTAGATCTGAGGTGTTGGAGGGGATATCTAGAGATTCGGCTGTAAGCGATCTTTCCAGTATATCTCTATACGTTTGCCAGTTTGTTTGTTTATAATTACGAAAAACTGGCCGTTTGGTGGGTACATCATTTAAACTGAATTGAATGTATCTATGGTCTGAGAATGAGTGTTCCTCTGATACTTTCCAATTCGTTATCATTTGATATATAGTGTCAGAGACAAGAGTGATGTCTAGCACTTCTTGTCGGTTTCTGGTAACAAAGGTAGGTTCATTACCGATGTTACTGACTACAAGGTTAGTACTAAGAATATAATCAAAAAGAGACTCACCTCTATCGTTTATGTCCGTACTTCCCCAAACAGTGTGATGGGCATTAGCATCACACCCAATAAGGAGGCTGATATTTTGCCTTTTTGCCTCAGCGATGATCCTCTTGAGCGTATCGCCAGGAGGGCCAGGGTTGTCGTGGCCAAGATATGCCGACACTATCCAGTACGTTCCATTATTGGTGTGCATTCTGGCGGCGGTTATATCTCGATCGCTGAAATCAGGGAGTAAATATACATTAGAACTACTTTTAACTAATATGCAGGATCTGGGTTCACCTTTGTCCGATGCATACAGCAAGTAGTAACCAGGAGTCCTGAGTCCCTGAATTCCAGATTTGGCAATCCATGGTTCTTGGATCAGGACTATATCCTCTCGGTTCTTGTGCAGACGGAGAAGAAGTGAGGCCGAAGCCTTGATGGAATGTTGAAGGTTAATCTGAAGTAGTTGCAATCGACTAAAGAATCACTGAAAATTTAGAAAATTTGATATTATACATAATCAAAATAAAACCCATTATCAATTTTATTTAAATTTGAATTTTATTTCAACATTTCTTTTATATTCTGCCAAAGTTCTTCAAATAACATTTCCTTCTTTAATTTACTTACATCCGTAGAAACTGATGACTTCGTATAGTAAACGATAAAGCATAAAAATCTAGTAAATAATAATTTTATCTTCAATATACGTTTAACAATATGTCACCCTTTACAAAATATATGTATTTTATACAGATACGCCACCCACTTGTTAAGAACTCTTTATCTATCTTAACTCTTTAATATCTTAAGCACTTCACAATAAGATATCGAAACTGAAATTCAAAGCAAAGAGTGAAAAAAGTGTAAACAAAGAGTAAAGGAAGAATATAGCTGTTTACAATCAGACAAATTCAAAGAAAAAAAGAGCAAACAAAGTGTAAGCAAAGAGTAAAAGAAAAAGATAACAAAGTCACAATAATTAGGCTAGGCGCACACATTCAATGTTTAGTTTTGCAACTGTTTGTTACGAGCCACTAAAAAGTTTGTGTTTTGACATAAACTAAACAATTGCCTAAAATGAGTTCGCTTTTTTGTGTAACATATAATTATACGCACCTGTGCGAACATTCAACCAAATAGTTCATCTGTTTTCTATAAGCAACCAAACAGTTGTGCAGTTTTGCTTATTTTTTGTTAAACATAATCATATGCAATGGCGCGCACATTCAACTAAATAGTTGAGTTGGTTTCTTTAAACAGAAGAGAGAAAAAAAGATTTTCGCTTGGTTTCACAATTCACAATTGTTAGGCGAAACAAAACATTTTTTTTTCAACCAAAGAGGAAAGTAGTAATTCTTGATGTTAAGCTTTCATTAATACGTTTTAGTGAAAACTTCCACAGAATATCTTCAAGATGTATTCGAAAGATTAAAATGAAAACCTCTTTCAGCATTTTAAAACTACTCCTTTTAAAGAGGTTTTATAGAGGGTACATAGAGAGTCAATATGGTGACATTTGTCATGATTATCTCCAAGATGTTTTAAAGAGCATTTAATTATACTATAACAAAAAGAACATTTTAAAGAGCAAATTAGGAGGTCATAAAGTGAAATGGCATTAAGAAGATTGAACTAACAGCTTGTAAAGAGCTGATACATTTATTGAAGTACTCTCCAAGAGTTTATGTGTTGCTTGGGCGGGCAGTCGAGTCTGAACATGTTGTTTTGAAGATGAGCGCTGGCAATCATTTTTCCATTTGATGAAATTATACATTTTTCTCTATAGAAATTAACCTTATGTCCCTTACTGATAATCTGGCTGACAGATATCAAGTTCGCGGTCAGATTAGGTACATAGAGGACGTCGGAAACGGTAATACGTTTTACGTCATAATTTTCATCAAATACATCAATGCTGACATTGCCCACGCCTTCAACTATTAACTTTTCTTTGTTAGCCACGAAAATTTCTTTTACTGTTGACTCTCGGATTTTATGGAACAAGTCTTTACGCATACTCATGTGCATGCTCGCGCCTGAATCAACAAACCAATCGGCAGAATTGAGCGTAGTCGCCACAAATCCAGTACACAAACCTACTTGATGATTTGTATTAACTTTCTTTTTCATTTGGCAATCTGCTGCTCAATGACCATAACGATTGCAATTAAAACACCGAAAACCTTTTGAAAGCTTCTTTGGTTTTGCTCTTGAGAAAAGTGCACCCTGCACATCTGGGCCCTTATTATGAATTACGAAACGAACGGCAGAAAAAACGAAACTCGAAGAAACGAAAGTCATGGCGAAGAGCGATTACAAGATACGAAAATAGAAAGCAAAAAAAGTTGCCAGGCAAAAACGAAAAATGATAATTTTTAGCATTACTTGTGGGCCTAGAAGGTTAGAAATAACTTATTTTTATGTTTTTCACAATTTTATTTATTATTTACTTACATTTTTTTGCTCACTTAACAAAACAAAAACCAACCAAACAAAAATAAAAAAATAAATGACACTTGACAACTACCGCCAAAACGAAAGCTGAACGAGAGCTAAAGGCACTCGTAAATAAAAATACGAGTATCGTCATTTTTACGATTCTCGTTTTTCTTAATCGCAATTTGACGATTAAGTGCTACTGCAATCGTTTTTCCTAATCGCAATTTAACGAATACGCCTTATTTTGAACGAGTATCGTTTTTCATAATAACCCCCCTGTTTCTTCACATCCTGTAAGAGCTTCGTTTTAATTGAGTCACAGGAGATTTTTGTTCCCGAGCTCTCTATGCCCATAATCATCGGAGCGTATTCTTCGGGCAAGCCAGCAAGCAGCAGCGTTCCAATCCACTCATCCGTAATTGGCATGTCAATTTCTTTTAACTTATGGGCAGTAGAAACAATCTTGCTCACGTAATCTTCAATATTTTCACTTGACTCGAGCCGTGTTGTAATCAACTGCCTGAGAAGTCCTACTCTTCGAGTGAGACCAGAGTCTTGAAAGGCTGCCTTTAACTTGTCCCAGACTTCTTTGGCTGATTCGGCGTCCTGAACGTGCACAAAGTTAATTTTGTCGATTAATAAAATAATTTTAGACTTGGCTTTTATATCATCTTTCGTGTTGATTCCATCTGCAGGATAAATTCCTTGTACTGTATCCCACAGCTCATCATGTTGAAGATAATTTTTAACTGCGAACGACCATGTTGTAATTCTCACGGCCAAGCAATTTCTCTATGTTAAAATTCGACGAGTGCGACATTTTGACGTAAGTTACTTAAGAACTGATTAACTTTTTAAATTCGCGATGTTAATATCTTTCTTTTCCAATTATTCTGGGCCCATAACCTGTTGGGATGCCAGTGAAAAAAACGAGATGAATTCGAATATCAATTAAACTTTATTCTTACACAACGATAGTTAAAAAGGAAGAAGGAGGAAGTGACCTACCGATGAAAGTATCTAGTTATAAGATATTGTAAAACGAATGAAAACGTTCAGATAGACTGCTTTTAAACGAAGCAATATTACCTTGCGATTTTTAAGCCCGTGGGAGAGAGATGTGTGTGGTGGCGGGGGTACACAAAATTGCTAGGGTTGGAAAAATTGCAGAGTTATCGTTCTTTCTTCTTTGTGGTTTTCTTTACTTGTCATTTCTATTTGGCGTTCGCTCAGTGAACTTCGATCTACTCACTAGAGTAAAGAGTGCGGAGAGATGACTCCTTTTCAATGAAGAAAAGTTAACTTTCATTAAAAATCGCTGTGTTTAAAAGCATTCATGCAATCGAAGGGAAGTCAAAAGAGAATCTAAGATTAAAAATCGCTTTCGTGTAAAAGCAGTCATAGTTAATCATATTAGTTAAGGGTCTGGTTTTATTTCAACAATTTTTAAGTTAAACAACCTTTAATATTTCTTTATAGATTCGGCTGTTAATGTGTAAATCAAGTGGTAAAATAGTACAGAAAAACGTTTAAGGCATCAGTTGTGCAAGATTTTGGAGCTCCTGGGTTGCCATCGCTAGGATCGGTCAGCACGACTGTGTCTACAAAATCATCTTAGGTTGAAGAGCCCACTTTTTACCAAAGGTTTTATTACAGGCTTTCTTCAATATGCAGTTTCCAGTTCAATAACACCTTGATATTTTGCACTGGAAGAGAGCAGAAGTGTTTGGTCATTGAGTCGGGGTAGAGCGAAGAGCTATATCTTAATTTTTGGTAATAAATGGCATCAGTTCAGTTTTGTATTGGTTAACACTAAGTCCACAGCTCGTGGCCCAGTTACTAACTTTCCTTAAAGTCACACAGGGGTGAACTTTCCTGACACTAGTAGTATTAAATCATCTGCATAGGCAACCGTCTTTACTCCACATCTTTCCAAACTTAACGAGAATTTTATTTATGACTAAAAGCAATAGATGAAGGACCTCATCCTGGGGTGTTCCGCTACTAACGTACTTTGTCAAGATTATATTACATAACGTACCTACTCGTAGAATACTTCTTTCTCTGAGCATGGATGTAACCTACTCTCTGATAGTTCTTACTTTAAATTTGGATTCGGTCAGACTTGAAGTCTGCAATAAAGCCTAGTACGCAGATCGAGACAAGACAAATTTTATCTCTGCAATTTTAATTTCTACAGTTGGAGAGATGAAATCTCATTTATTGTGTTTTTTAGTGTATCTCTGGAATGGGTTGTCTTACAAAAGTCGCTCATACCTCTTTGGAATCTCCTCTTGATGCTCTCGTCTCAAGACAAGCATATCAGCACCTTTCACATAAAACCAGTATTGACAAAGATCCCTTTCGGAAATACGGTGGCTGTCAAAATTTGTCCCGCAAAATAATGCTTGTATCAATCTTTTTCCTCGCAAAATTTAGTGGAGACATTTTTTTAAGGCAATGCACAAAATTATGAATTTTGCGAGCGAACTGTGTACTGCTCGGAAAAATATCCAAGACAATAGGTGCGTTTTATTATCCACAAATCTATCTGGATCCGGATCGGGATCTGCCCTTGAAAATAAAACGATACGGATCTTACTGGCAGCAGTGTTATAAGCCCGTCTCTTTTTATCCTTGGGTTTGGAAATTTTAAATTATGTCTTGTCTTTTTTCTTTACACGATAGTTTAAACTACCTTATCATAAAAAGCCATCTACTCGCCAGTGTTATAACTAATTTTTGGATCTTTAAAATAGATCCCGATAGAAAACAGGATCCCAAATTGTTTTTGTAATACATGTTAAAACTTAATCCAGATCCGGATCCAGATAGATTTGTGAATAATAAAACGCACCTAATATTTGTCCCAGGACAAACAATGTATGGGAGACAAAATTTTTCCTGATCTGCGTACTAGGCTTAAGGAAAAACTTTGCTATAAATAAGAGGTCAATCTTTGTAATGGGTGGTGAAGCTTTATGAGGAGCAAAACTCTTTACTTAAGGAGGAAGAAGTAATCCGGCTGGAATGTCTGAAGGAATCTGTAGAGGGTGTTCAAAAATAATTACAAATAATTCTCTAACCAAATGGGCATATGTAAGTTTTGGAGGGAACCTAAATGGCTTAGGTCAAAAGCTCTTCTTATGACAAGAGATAATCTTGGATAATTTGAAAATCAGTTAAAAGTCACAGCAAATGTTATATACCCATCTCTTTTCCATGTTATTTTTATTTTTCAAGAATTTGTTAGCTTATGTACAGAAGATAAAAATATAAGGAACAAAATTAAAAACATGTTTGGATTTATTATTATATAATTTTTAGCAAGCTGTCTTTACTTGCACATTATTGGAGTAATACCCTTTTCCTATTCACATATTATTATTGACAGTTGTCTCCTGCCTGTTTTTTTTTTCATCCTAATATGGGTGCAATCAAATGCACCTATATGACTTGTGGAAATCCACGTATGACCTTTAAATTCCTTCGCAGTTCTCATTTTATTAAACTGCTTTGATAACTCGTGAAGACACGCACTTCGCCCTTTTGTTTAATTTTTTTTATAAAACAAAACAAGTTTGACAATTCTATTTCTTATTCCTTCGCTAAACTACCTACTTCGGTGGTTTAGCTTAATCATAGTTAGTAAACGTCACTTAGCAGAAAATTTGTTTTATTAATGAAATTTCACACTTAGTCCAGGACTTAACAATAAACATCCACTAATACGCTATTCACACCAAATCAAAATCTAGATTTCGAGCAAAATTCTCAAAATCTCATCCAAATCTACTAGATTTCCCATACATTTTCAGATTTCCAAATCTACTAGATTACGACAAAATCTCCTCAAAATCTACTTTCAAATACAAGATTGCCAAAACAAACAAACCTTTAGAAATGTTCTGCTTTGTCAGCAAATTGTCAGCAAGAGAAGAGGTAGATAAAAAGCAGATAATGGAGTCAAGTCTCGAGAGACTATTTGAAATTTGAATTATGGGGAGAGAAGGAGGGAAGATAAATTATATCCGAGAAAGCAGGATAAATGGACAGAAACGTCAAATGAAATCCTGGTTCTGTTCAGTGTGAATGCTTCAATGAGATTTCGTAATCTTGTTGCTGAAATCCGAGATTCTAATTCGGTGTGAAAAGCCTATAACAGCCCGATTCTCCCCCTTGTGAGGAGTCACAAGTCACAAGCTCTTGTGACTATTCCTTGTGAGGATTGTTGTGATTCGATAACACTTAGGTATTCTCCCCCTAATTGTCACAAGAAAACTCACAACGAAACTCGACCACAGCATGTTGAGATTTTTTAGTGTCATTATTTCAATAGTTGATTATTCAAAACGAAGAAATTACTTCACAAATGTATTGTTTTGGAGAGCGAATGGATATTTGTATTTGAATGTCAATCCAAGAAACATTGAAAATTTATGAGTTGTGACACCTGCTCTGAAGGAGATCACAGTTTCGACTGTTTTTGTGACTCTCACAAGTTGTGACTGAGCGGCAGAATTCGAAAGTCACAAAATCAATTTCACCTCTTCTTGTGACTTGTGAGGCATCACTGACTTTGAGGAGAATCAGGCTGTAAACCATATCTTTATTAATATGGGTGATTAATGAAAGTACACCTTTTTTTTCGTTCAAAGAGAAATTTTCTGTTCTAAACTGTTCTGATTTGATGTTCAATGAGTCTGTCTGGAACAGATTGGAACAGTTTAGAACAAGATTTCTTGCCCTCGCTTTTTAGTTAGAGAAAGGTAGAGTAGATGACTGACTGTTCTAACTTATCTGACATATCTCATGGAAACTGTTCTGCTCTGCTCTGATGTGTTCTGTTCTACTCTGAACTTTTATTCACTGAACAAAACTTATATCTTGTATTCAGATTCAGCTATTTTTGTCATAAGTGTAGTCTCACCATAAATTCTAATCGACATTAACATATTTCGAGCCTCGAGCCGTTAAAAAAACTTTCTTAATCGGCTTGCAGCTATCGAACATACTACATTCTTCTCTTTCCCACTTATGTAAGAAAGTTGATGAGTAACCATCTCACACTCTTTTAATAGGCAACTCTCAACTTAATTTAAATTCTGTCAAGTGTATGTTCTGCAAAATCCTGTGCCCAACCCAGAAAAGTTTTTTTCAAGTTTTTAATTTCGTGTCTAATTCCCCAATTTGTAAGTATTTTTAACAAATAAATAACTTAAATAATTATACGAAATTCGAAATTATTATAGTAGTGATTTTTAAATGAAAACCCCTCAAAGAAAAATGAATTTGTCGAAAAAAGGAAAAGAAAATATGGCTTCTAGTATTTTTATTATTTTTTTTCTGTGTCGTCGCACAGCGACAGAACTAAATGCTATGCAACAACAATGCTTATTTAGCGTAGAGACGACATGCAATTCATCATTTGGTGCTCCGCTGCCGCCGTCATACCGGAAAATACGCTTCCTTGTTCTTGTTTTTTTTTCTTCTCAGCTTGTAGGTATGTAGGTAAGATTATTTACCAAACGGAAAAACAACATCCGCAAACAGAAAGACATGCAATTGGAATAGTAAGAAAGAAAGAACCACTACCACATAATTTATGTGTGGCAGTTACTGCAATGTCCATAATAATTCTGAGCATAATTTTTCAATCGGCCGTCGACGAGTTCTGCCATGGAGCTAAAATTCTCTTCGCATTCGCACTCTTATCAATCTTCGGCAAATTGAATTTCGTCACTTTTATTTGGAATTATATAGATATAGTTTGTTCATGGGTCGGTCTTTTTAGATATTTTTCTTTGATTGCAATGTTTCTTTTTTTGTATCGAAGTACGTACTGCGGGTGTCGGTGGAATGCATATCTGATATTAGTAAACTCTCTGAAAACATGGCTCTAAATAAGTGTGTGGGAATGATCTTTCTGAACTGAACTCTGAACTTTGTATAACTTAACTAAATGATTTCGTTGATAGTTAATTAATTGTTTTGTTCGCATACATACGTGCCCAACCCATAGCATTTTATCTTTTATTCTACCTATTAGGTACCTATAAACCGAACGTCATAGAGATGATGAATAGGTATCGGGAAGGCTTTGGCCAAATTCCTAAACGCAAGATTTGCAAAGCAAAACACTTGCAAAGCAGATATAGAAAATCAGAATACGCGTATGTAAGAGAATTGCGCAAGAAAGGGCAAATTCCTAAACGCATATCTTGCGCAAATTCTGCTAAGCAAACAGTTCCAAAATGCAAATACAAAAATCTCTGCTAAGCAGAGTGTCCCAAAATGCAATCGATGCTACTTTCTTGCGCAAATGCAGAGGCATTTGTGCAAATGTCAAACATTTCTTGCGCAATTCTCTTACATATGCGTATTCTGATTTTCTATATCTGCTTTGCAAGTGTTTTGCTTTGCAAATCTTGCGTTTAGGAATTTGGCCAAATATTTGACATTTGCACAAATGCCTCTGCATTTGCGCAAGAAAGTAGCATCGATTGCATTTTGGGACACTCTGCTTAGCAGAGATTTTTGTATTTGCATTTTGGAACTGTTTGCTTAGCATAATTTGCGCAAGATATGCGTTTAGGAATTTGCCCTTTTATTATTATAATGCAAATTCTATCGACTTTTTAAAGATCAAAATATAATTGTTATAAACTTTGTATTGTTTTAAACTGTTGGGCTCACCACCCATTTTTTTTGTATTCACTCAAATTTGAGTCGAATAAAATCGATGACAACCTATTTTAATAATAATAAATTTGTACGTGTAGTAGTTTACAGATATTTTTTATATCTTTTTGTTTTCAGTTTTACTTATACCTAATTTTATAACTATGGTTTTAGGAAATGTTTGGCTTTATAATCTAATGGAATACTTAAAAAATCGTGTGGAATAGATATAAATAAAATTGAGATATGAATAAGATAGTGTTATTGTTGTTGGGAAAAAAACTCGAAAATTTACTTATTATGATGTTCATTTATATTTATCGTTTATTTGTAATTGTATCGGATTTTTACTCAATAAAATAATATTAGTTTTTTTTTTTTCAAACGACTGGGGCTAGAGTCTAACGATGATGTCAACTTTTACAAAATTGGGGTTATCTATCGATGGTTAAAAAATAAATAAAATGCGAACCAGTTGACCTATGAAGAAGAAAATTATTGTAGGTAAATCATCACTCCGAAATCAAAATCGATTTCAAGCAAACTTATCCGATTGCATTTTATTTCTCGTACAGTTGTTTGTTGTTTCTTGGAAAGTCTGAGAAATTTAGGAACTGGACTGGAAAACTCAAAAGCGCTAAAGAATTTTTGCTTAAAATAAGTTCTTGACTATACTATGTACCTACATACACAGGCAGTGCCGCCGCTGGCTGTTCGTGCGCCCGCGTGCAAGAACCTTAAATTGCCGCCCCATATCTCAGGTACCGGAGTATTAACGTTGAATACGTTAGAATGTTTATTTATTCTCCATTTCGCAGTTGAAAAATTTAAGCAAACGTGCTTTGTTGTTGTCGCGTTCCAATCTACACCAAATTCTTATACAATGAACGTAGTCAGACTAGGATTTGGGGGAGTCTCCTGGTGGGTCATTCCGTAACTTTCAAAACGATAATCGTCAAAACGATTATCATTAACGTTATCGTCAATAATTTGCTTCACGTAACTTTATCACTATCGTCTCGTCAATCGTTTTCGGTATAAGATCGTTCAGTTAATTTCAGATACTCTTATACTGTGACTGAAATGTCAAAATGAGATTTATGAAAGACAATGCTTGTTCGATAACTTGAAAATGTAAAACCATTGCTTTATTTGGACTTTTCATTTTCGCTAGAAAGATTCCATTTAATCCACAGGGGACATAACTTGGCTTCCAAGATATTTGTCGTTTCCGAAACCATTTTGGATAATGTGTTTGTGCAAGAGCGAGTCCAAAATCGTTGCCTGTCAATAATTGGTACCCTCCGCCACCCAAAGTCTCAATAGTTACAGCAAATCTTAATATTGATGGTATATATGTAGAACGACAACCATCCGGCAAGTTTATTGTTTGAAGTATCAATAAAAAGGCTTCTTTTGAAAGTCGAAAACGTTGAACAAAACTATAATGGTTTAAATTATTTTACAACAATTAGGAAGAAATATTACTTATGTACATATTTATGTATTGTATGTAAAAAAAACTTACATATGGGTTGGAAGAGATATGTAACAAAACTAAATTGCGGTGAAACATTTTGACTTCAGTTTGATTAAATAGTAATGGAAATTAATGACAGACGATACCTATTTAGCTATCGTGCAAACGATATCGTTTTGACGATGTCACTTTGACGATTATCGTCTTACGTGAAGTGAGACTATCGTCAAAACGATATCACTTTGACGATTATCGTCTTACGTAAAGTGAGACTATCGTCAAAACGATATCGTCCGACGATAATCGTTTTACGGAATGACCCCCTTAAATTTTTGTATTTTTTTTTAACGAAAACAAAACTGTTCTAACTATGCAGTTCTTTTTTCTTTTTTTTTCACTGTAAATGAGTTTGAGAGTTTCTGTTACAGCATATATAGTTATTGCATCCTTTTAAGATTATTTACTCTTTTTACTTAAGACTTATATATATGTAGGTACTATAAGGCAAGTTATGCATTCCTTAATAAAATCAAACTCGAGATTTTGAACAAAGTTGACATTACGATTATAGGGAAGACGAAAAAAGTGGGTCTCCGAACCCTGGTGTCAATCTATATGGCGACATGGCGTTAAGCAGTTTAGACCATGACTGCAATCGAAGAGGTTATTTTGTGTGAGAGGCGACAGTCACACACAAAATGTGAATAAAGATTTGTAGTAGATTGTGTGTGGTTCCAAAATCTTAAGGAAAACTTTTGTAGTATGCTGTATAGGTTAAGTTAGATCGATCTCTTAATTTTCCGCCCCTAGACGTTGGCGCCCTTGTGCGCCGCACATGTTGCACATACGGTTGCGGCCGTCCTGTACACAGGTGTTCAAAATAATGGGGAATTACTTTGAAAAGGCAAACGATTTTCTTTTTGTATTACATAACTATTTGTTCTACTATGCAAAGTCAACTATATTGTCTTTCAATGATGAGCTGTAGACTAGTAAATCATTCGTTTAGTTGATGCTGTTCTGCAACGTGAAACATGGAGGCGGTAGCATCATGGTGTGGGGTTGCTATTCTTGGTTTGGTGTTGGACCGATCTACCAAACTCATAACGATCCCAAGCACTCTTTAAAATTAGTGAGTGCTTGGCTTCGCAATCATTGAATCTCTGAGGTACCCTGGCCATCTCAGTCCTCCGATCTCAATCCGATTGAGAATTTGTGGGCGGATCTGAAAAAATCCTTAGCCACAAAGGTTTTCAACAATAAACATCAACTATGGCTTGGAATACAGAAGCAATGGAACGCCATTCCGATTAGTAAATGCCAAGAATGTGTTGACTCCATGCCGCGTCTTATAGAGGCGGTCAAAAAAAAAAAAGGAGGCCATTCTGGCTATTAAAAAAAAAACAAATTTTTTATTTCAAAACTGACTGCTACTTAATTAAATTTAAGGTATTCACTTACTTAGTTTAACATTCCCTATTATTTTGAACACTCGTAAACGAAATAAAAAACTAATTTGGTAGAAAAAAAAAATAATTATTTTCCAGAAATATGCAAAATTGCAAATACAAATGGAAAATTGTGCCGTTTAATTAAAAAAAAATAATAAAAATTCGCTATTCGGTCGCATAATTTTCTAAAATGTTTACAAATTAGTTGGTTTGTTGCTTTCCCTATTATTTTGATCAGCTGTGTATATGTATCTAGTTGAATGTTTTAGAAAATTTATTTCGTGACATTTGGTTCATCAAATTCTAAATGTATTTCCAGTAATTACTTTGTACTTCAAAAGAACCTCAAATTAGTGCTTAATTATTCAACTTTTTAATTTAAACTTTACATGATTGATTCAAGCTGAATTATTAGCTTTCACGGAAGCATGCAAGGAACTCAAACAAGATTCAAACTAGAACCGCAATACGGCAATGCTGGGATCAACTTGCTAGCCTCAATATTAAACACACAATGTCACTCTTTATCGTGGTTCCGGGTCATTGTGGCATTGATGGCAATAAACGGGCGGATGAGCTGGCCAGGCAAGAATAAGCCTTTCATAACTCAATTGCAGAAAGAGTCAACATTCCGCTCGGAGTTATAAAACACAAAATTCTCAATTATTCTTAGCGAATCAAACCGTAGGTCAGTTTAACTTACTGCCTTGAAAGATTTGGCCCATCTATAACAAATCCAGAATACTTGATGCGATATGCAGATCCAAGCATAGACATAGGATCGTAGCTACCTGTAGCGGACACTGGTTAAATGGAGAACATGCGGGGAAGCTCGGCATTTCTCACAACAAGGAAAAAAGGACAAGGAATCAGTCCTCTATTTCCCCTGTAAATGCCCTTCTCTGGCCAAATTTAGAGTTGTTAAAAATTGGACATTGAAAAATGCCGATAGAGAATGAAACTGGCTTAATAACGTTACCAACCAATTTTTGCAATGTAATTCAATCAAAGGAAGAATTGATTAGAAAGGTTTTTCCTAAAAATGTATAACAATAGAAGACAGATCTTGGCTAAGCAAAAGAGCTATATTGGCGGAAAACAAATAAATAAAGACGTTAGAGAAATGAATGAGGCCATTTTAAAAAAAGATACCGAGAGAAGTGTTCACATTCAAGTCAGCGTGTGGTTTGAATTTGAAAAATAATTGTTTCTCACATGGACAATTGTGTGTAGCCTGTTCACGTGTAGGGAAACTTGCTGATTTGTTTGTGTTCGCGCATGAAGGAAAAACCAAAAATATTGTATACCACAGAGCCAAACAACAAATTTAATTGAAAGAAAAAAGAAATGTTTTTTTATTTAGCAAACAAATAAAGTAAACGTCTAGCGAAGCGATTTGTGTACTACAACACAAATGGAAATAAAGTTGTAAAGAGCATTTCGGAGAAAATATTGATGTTTTTATTTAACGAGCAGCGAGAGGGCGAAAGTTGTTAATAACAAAAAATCATTTTATCTAGATTTTAACAAACAATGCAACGGTCGTAATAGGGAAGTGTACAAGTACCTGGCCAATTAACGTATTTTCCTACTTTGTTGTTGGATAACAAATTCGTGTGATCATATAGTATTCCCAAATATAATTTTTATAAGTCTTTTATACAATCTTAATTAAATAAAAAATACATATCTGTAAGTTATTGCCTTTATGCAGTCAAAACAAAAATAACTTATGTAAGAATAGTACTCGTAAGTTCTCACCAGTCCATGTCCACTTTTTCCCAATATCCGCCTAGTTAAATTTTAAATCTAAAATAAGGAATAACAATTATTAAATACTAATACTTTTTGTTCTCTCCCCCTCTCTCGTTTGCTACCCCCAACAACCTTCCACTGGGTTTGATTATAAATAAAATATATTTTCCTAATATCTGCTTTTAACCGTACCTAACGTTGAAGGTATGAACATTTTTGTGTTGTTAATTTCTTGCAAACTACTCATTAGGTAGTATACAAATTTGTACTAGAAAAATATGTATTAAAATGTAATTTTATAATTCCTGTGGCCGGCAACAGAAATCATAAATGTTTTTTGATCAAGTTGTTAAATAAAATAGTGGCCGGATTATGAAAATACTCGTAAGTACACTTTTTATATTGCAGTTGCTCTTCCCTAAATACAGTTAATAAACAAAAGAGAAAATTTTATCCTTAACCTAACTAAAAACTTGTGGATTTAATATAAAAACTGATAACGGTATCGATTTTAAAGCGAATATGGATAATTCCATAATAATAATTTTGTTTTAGGCGAACGTTCGATTTGGTTTTTATATTTTGCGGTCACTAAAGGGATTATGACCACTATTTAAAATGTTTGACCACAGTGCAAGCGTTTAGGAAATTTGGAGAGGATTTAAAAGAAGATACCTATAAACATTCGTTTAAGATGCCTGACATCACAGTGCGAGGAAAATATTAGGCCGTGAAAAGTATTCCAAATTTGTGTAGTTCTGCTAAAGAACGAATCTCTGAATTTAACAGCACGTCCGAATTTGGCCTCAAGGGTAAACTGATAGCCATTCCCTGAAACACAAGTATTGCAGTTGAATTGTTTAAAGAGATGAATGCAACTGGCTATTTCACTAGAAATTATTTATAAAAATTACTGGAATAGAATGAAAGACAAGAAACAATGCTGCGGTGGCGATAGATTCAAATGTTTCTGTTACAGTTCTATAACCTATGGTTTTTAAAACTTTTTTTGGATTTTATCCAAGAGACTCTTGGAGCACTTGTCCAAATATGAATAGGAAATATGAAATAGGAATTTAACTGAAGCTTTGGAGGAATGTATAAAATTTAATGAGCTTATCATACGCTGCATATTAATTTCAGATCTAAATCCGCTCAATGAAACTTGTATTGAGCGGTCCGAAAAATAATCCAAACGATCGAGAGATAGCCGGGTCCGTATCTCCCAAAAGGAATGTTGCTTGAGACACCGCAACTTTCCATCTAGAACACACTGCTTCCAGAGATAGCCGGGTCCGTATCTCCCAAAAGGAATGTTGCCTGAGACACCGCAACTTTCCATCTCGAACACACTGCTTCCAGTTATATAGAGTTGTCGCTCTGGCCTCCGGGATGCCTTGGTCTTTAAATCAGAGTTTCGGTCTTACTTCTCTTATTAAACCTATTGTTCAGTCGTTCGATGCGAGCAAGAAAATGTAGTCCACGTGATTACATTCACATCTTCCTACAGCTCATAGAGTTCGTGGTTGTATCTTCTCCTACATTTGCATTTGCCCTTCTTGCACTTCGTTTTTTGCGAGAATAGTTTTTGAACTCAATGAGGTGTTTTTTCATGGAGTTAATATTTAACCTGAGGTAGATGAGTTCTTTAACTAGTTCGAAGTTGATGCTAACAATAATGGGGATTTGTTCTAGTCGGTGGACAACAACACATTAATTTACTTTTATTTCCTCTTCAAACAATCGTATGTAGAAGTAGAAGTACATATCGTAATCTGCAGATCCAACTTTCACACACCCTTCCCATTAAATCGGGTTGTATTTCGGCCTAACGCTTTGTTTATGGTTTATTCGCGTAGACATGCAAACCAAATCTAAGATTATGCCACATACGCTCCAGCGGGAAGGGCATATTAAAACATTAATGGCCTTTTCGATTGGCAAACCAGAAGGGTGCAGTATGCGTGAAAGTGTTCTATTGGCATTCAGAACGGCAGTTCATTTCTTGAAATGAAGAGATAATGGTTCTGAATTTAATTTCAGAATCGAAACCAGAATTACTCACACACTGTATATAAACATTATTTCAAGTTTAAATTGGCTATAATTTTGCAAATAAGTGGCTATTATTAAAAAAATTTGAAAAAAACTAAAAACTGAAATAATAAGTTTTAAAAAAAGATAAAAATCATTAAGTGTTGATGATCCGATACGCTTGCAATAGAAGTTTCACAAACACAACCATACGAAAATTTCAGATTTGAATTGGGTCTGATTGTTTTGTCTTATTGGCCAATCAAAAATGCCATAATGCCACAAAATTTTCCGTCAAATGCAGTTAATTTCATAAATATTAAACACTGTTTAATTAAATTTTATTAATATTTATGTATATAATTTATTTTCTAGGAGTATCATGCAGACAATTAAATGTGTAGTTGTTGGTGATGGTGCAGTAGGAAAAACATGTCTTCTTATTTCCTACACCACCAACAAATTTCCATCAGAATATGTACCCACAGTATTCGATAACTATGCAGTTACAGTAATGATTGGAGGAGAGCCATATACTCTTGGACTTTTTGATACTGCAGGTAATTAAAATTGGTACAATCATTTTTTTTATGCTAAATTTATAAAATAAAATCCAATAATTTTGTTCAGGCCAGGAGGATTACGATCGTCTTCGACCATTATCTTATCCCCAGACAGATGTGTTTTTGGTTTGTTTTTCGGTCGTTAGTCCCAGTTCATTTGAAAACGTCAAGGAAAAAGTACGTAAACGTTATTTAATCTAATAATAAATTACCAGAAATCATACTCTTTTTATTTGTTGTAGTGGGTTCCGGAAATTACGCATCACTGCCAAAAAACTCCATTTTTGTTGGTAGGAACTCAAATTGATTTGCGCGACGAGAGCAGTACATTGGAGAAACTTGCTAAAAACAAGCAAAAACCAATATCAATGGAGCAAGGAGAAAAATTAGCAAAGGAACTTAAGGCTGTTAAATATGTTGAGTGCTCTGCACTAACACAGGTATATAATATACATTTTGTTATCATTTATTATCTGCATACATATGTTCATATTGACATCAAATTAATCAATTCAATGTCTCAGTGAAATTTTAGCCACTCGATAAGAGAAGCAAGCAAAAACAGCAGGGATAACGATATGCTTAAAGCGATAGCAATTAAAACTCAACTGAAATGCCAATTCAATAAGTTAATCGGCAAAAGGAAATTTTAGATTTTTGTTTAGACAAAAGTTTATGTTTATGGTTAAATTTCAGGTCTTTTTCTTATATTTTGACTGGCTACGCGCCTCTTAGTACCGCGTTGTCACACGCACCTGTGTGC
Organism: Chrysotoxum bicinctum; assembly: GCA_911387755.1. Classification (NCBI taxonomy): domain Eukaryota; kingdom Metazoa; phylum Arthropoda; class Insecta; order Diptera; family Syrphidae; genus Chrysotoxum; species Chrysotoxum bicinctum. Next base: position 98,681,138 of record OU426989.1, read on the forward strand.
ATTAAACTTTTGTATACCGGTTCAATTTTATTTTCAAATTACGGCATTTCTTCCGGGCTTAATGCCTATATTTGCATCAAAAAAAGTGAACACACTTTTTGTATTTTCTTTTATGAAAATAATGTTAAAAAAGCCGATAAATATGTACAACTATCGGTTTAAAACACAAATTAGTATATTTACTTATTTAGTTATAATGGAATATACAGTGTTGGACAAAAACTACAGCACGAAAACACTCGTGATACTTTTATAATTTTTATTATTTCTTAATCACAACGTATTATTCTATATTTTACAGCTTTTAATTTGATTTTAAATCTTAACATATTTCTAAAAAATAAAAATAGTTCAAAATTGATAGTAGTAGTAGTGATATTTTTTCGTGCTTTATTTTTGTCCAACACTGTATATAAAGTTTTTTAGGACAATATAGAAAAAGAGACCTATACAAAATTAACGATGTTACAAACTATCGTGATGAATGAAGATAACAATCTATAAAACCTCCTGTTTGTTGCATAATACATGTGCACAGCTTCTAAGCGTTCGATGTTTGTGATTACATGAACGGAGGTGTAATGGAATTGCCTTCCTTCTATTACTTCTGGGAGTGTATAGAATATACGTGTAACATGTTTTACTTCGAACATGCGGTGAGCTTAACAGTTATGCGCTCCAGATATCTGCAGAATCCCATATTATAGACTCCCATCACCTGGCAGCACTATCGCCGCAGTAACTATAACTAGGCACATCAGATCACTGTGTCACATCTACAAATACAAAATCCCAAAATAACCTAGTTAGAGACAAAATTGGAACGGTCTCAATGATTTCTTCAGGAACTTTAATGGGTCAATATGCTTCCTCAATACAAGTGACGTATCGGTTCCCACGCTTGTCTTCAAAGAAGTACTCTTCGCTTCTGATATTTGTTCCCAGATTTACGTTCTTCAAATGTGGATCTAGACCGGCAGCATATGATAAGATCATTAAATTCTGAGCTAGATAGCATTGTCAAATGGATAACCAAGAACCGCCTAGAATTTAATTCTTTAAAAACTCAATGTTGTCTCCTGCGTTAAAGCGGCACTTGCAATGCGGAAACCCAACAGTTCTCGGTGTGTGCATCACAGACCAGCTTGTATGCAATGACTACATATTCGACGTCGCCGAAAACGCTGCTATGTGTTAAAGCTTTCTTCGACGTTGAAAGAAATTTTTCGACCCTTCTGATCTGGCTGTAATCTATAAGGCCTATATTGCTCCAAATCTTGAGTAATAATTCATATATTTGGGCAGGCAATAAATAACTTGGGTCTCTGTGATAGAATCAAAAACAGAGCTTTAAAATTGATAGGTGATAATTGCATACCTACACTTAAACAAGTTAACGGTAAAACTCGTGCTTCAGAGTGCCCACCAGTATGCCCTTGAGACCGACTGTTAAATTCAGAGATTCTTTCTTTAGCCGCACTACACGAATGTGGAATGCTTTGTCCGACTCCATATTTATACATTTATCTTCATAATAGTCATAATCCCATTAGAGCGCGCAAAATTATAAAAATAACATATTGTATTTTTTTATTTTCTTTACAGAAAGGACTTAAGAACGTATTCGATGAAGCAATACTTGCAGCGTTAGAACCACCAGAACCATCAAAGAAGAGGAAGTGCAAATTCCTATAATTTTAACATTTATTTATATGGTTTCACGAAACATTAAAAAACACATACACTATTTTGAAAATATTTTAATTTAAAAGCAAAATAAAAGAGAAACCACAAAGGCAACAACAAATTAAAACAAAAAATAATAATAAAAATAAACAACAAAAATGTCGCTAAATTCATAAAATATATATTTTTATTGTATGACTACGTAAAATTAGTTGGCAAAATCACACATGAGAACAGCAGTTGTAGTTGTTATGAACTAATAACATTTTTTTAATATCATTTACTTTTATATTATATACTGTATTAGTTTTAGTAAATACAATTATTATTACTGGAAATGATTTTTAATATCCAATTGAAAGCAAAGATTTATTCTTTAATGTTTCTTAAGTGTTTTGTTTACACACATGAGGTATTTAAGAATGTGAAAAAAATATATTAATTTTTTTGCTACATAAAAGTATTGCATTTACTTCTAATTTTGTTTTTTTTTTTTTTCATGTCTAAAAAATTTTCAGTTTTTGAGAAAAGAGTTGACTATCAATTCGTTGATTGTCGTTTTTGACTATAGCTGTCTCTATCATATCAATTAAGAATTATAGAGAGAGCGATGGTCAAAACGACAATCAACAAATTGATAATCAACTATCACCTTACGCGATTCCACCCCAGAATAACTTTCTTGTCGTAAAATAAAAAGACAGTCTTTCGCAGAGGTCAAGAACGTTCCAAGATCGCCGGTATAAGATGGTTATTTGAAACAGATATCGAAGAATATATCGATAAAAATTTTTTATAAATATCATCTTCGCCAGATATTCTTAAAAATAGGCTCGACATTTTCGTCCGCACGAGAAAGACTCGCTTTAAAGTACATAGACCTTATCTGTCAAAGTGGTCTCATAATTCTGTAACATCAAACTTTCAAATGTATCCTTAGAACTACTCGTAATCCTAAACATTTCATCACCTGAGTTCTATCTCTATTTATCAAAATGTTGGGAAATCGATTTTTAAAGTTCAGATCGAAAATTTTATTTGTTCTGAATTAATTATATGTATGTACATTCAAATCAACGAATAACCCATTTTGGACATTGAACAAATTTATATGAAGCGATGCAGATAGAAAATTTGTGATATTTCACAAAAACAGATTCACACCTACATATTAGCGATGTCGCAAACGATAGCGAAATATACGACGACACGATCTGCATTCCATAAGTCGTTTCCAACTTTTGTCACTCGTTTTGTTGTCTGTAAACGTCAAACGTTGTTGAACACTTTCGTTCTGCATTCTTTAAGACGAAAGGATACGACGACTAAGAAAAAACGACGATATCTCTCGTTCTAAAATTTATACACGACAGAGACATGGAAGGTCGCTACGTACGCTACGTCGCGTCGCTACTACGTATTCTTGTTAAATAATTTATTTTATCGAATTTATTTACGATAAATAAAACAAGTACATAATGTATTTGTCTATATTTGAAGTTGTAATTAACAAATGAAAACCAGTTCCAGACGCACGTAGAGCTGATGAAGAGGACAATCAGTTAGGATTTTTTTTGAAGGGGATACAAAAAAACGGCCTTGAGTAAGAGATGGAGATGCTTAGCAAAAGTTGTGAATCGCTTATTCAGAGCAACATATAACTGAAGAACTAGCAGGAAAGAAATGACGGCAAGCTTCCGCTATTAAACAAAAAGGAGCTACGCTTTTGTAGATGCAATGTGTACTTTAGAAATAACCTTAAATAATATTAACGACAGTATAAACAAAGGAAGAAGAGAGAAATATAAGTCATACAAATTAAAGGAGAACATTGCTTGGAGAGACACAAAACATCTTCAGCCTTATTTATTATTTTTCACTAATACTGGGTTCAACCTCAGAATAGTTAAACCGATCCGAAGCACTTTCTTCTGGTTTACGCCACGTCAAGCAAATCCCTATTTAAAATTATTTTCTTAGCCGTTTTAGCTACGCCTTCCTTATGTCAAATATACTGGAAAAAAAAGTGACAAATCTAAAACTCTGGTTATTATACACCTAAATCAAACCCCAGCTGATTTCCATTATTATTCATTTTATTATCATTGTATGCATATTGGAAATTGGATTGTATAAAGTTCAAATCCAATAAATGAACGTACCAACCACATTGCGTTCCCAATACCATACAACTGTTAGAGCGTTTGGAAAATATAGATAATTTATTAATGCAAAATATCTATCCTTTTTGTCTTAGTAAGAAACGAAAAAAAAAATTGCTTACACTCCTTTTTGTAAATTTCACAAGATGTCATCTTAAAATGACATTTAGATACTAAAACGGCCTAAAACCTCCTATGAACCAGTTTTAACTTATTCCACCGCTATTCCTCGTACACTTTCATTATAAATAAGGTTTTGAGGATTAGAGCCGTTGTAAATTTGAAGTAACTTTACTCCGTCGCTAAAACGAGTTAGTAAATAAGGCTGCTTAAGATCAAGAGGAAACACTTATAATTTATATAGGGATGGAAAGAAAAGAAACAAACAAATGTAATACATTTACTAATAATTCATAAAAACTACATTTGTTCTTAATTGAGCATCGAGCAATAGTTTTGTATGTACACTTTCCTTTTATTTTGACAGATGTTTGTTACTTTTTCATCGTTTTAAAATGTGTTACAAAATCATCGCGTCGAAGAAGTTATTGAATGCCATTTGAAAAACGAGAGGAAAGAGAAAACGAGAGCAGTCGAAAAAAACGAGACGACATCGGTAATTGGGGTGATTATACATAATTGAACACGGCAAAAGAAACACAAAAAGAAAGGAAACTGAAACATGAAGTGATTACTATTATGTAGAACAACAAAATTATCGTCATTAAAATATAGAATATTTTGCTACATTTTCATCTTCATCAAGTATGGTCTCATATTGGGGTGGAATCGCGTAAGGCCAGGCGCGCACTGGCAACTGTGATCGAAATCAAATAGTTTAATCACCAGTTGAAAGAGAACCGCACACTGGCAACTCTTTACTCACGCTCGAACTCTTTTCTCTCTTGCACCTATACAAAACAGCTCAACTGATGCGAGGCAATCGTTTAGTTTGTGTCAAAACACAAACTTTTTAGTTTCGAGAATCGAGTTGCTCTAAGTGCGCGGTGTCCCATATAAGCCCATATGTTTCATTTTAGCAACTAAACAGTTGCGAAACTAAAAATTGAATGTGCGCGCCTAGCCTAAGATGATAGTTGATTGTCGTTTTTGATTATCAACTTTCGGGTGCTCTGTGTAAAGTGATCACAAAAAATTGTTGGTTTTTTGGCATCACTCACAATTCTTTCAATGAAATGCCATTTTTGCTCTCTGTTCAATTTGTTTTCTTTTGGAATTTGTTTTGTAATTTGGTCTGCAAAGTTTTGTATATTTTTATCAAAATATGTAAGATCATATATTATATCTATGAAATAATAGTTTCGAGCGTCCTTTAAAATAATTTTGTTTTTTCGAAGGTCTCATGCAACAAAGAAACAAATTGCTATGCTTTCTACGTTCATGCAAGAATATTCGGAGCTGGCAAAATAGACCACCCAAAGGCAACAATGAGAATAATTAGCTAAACATTAAACTTCACTTAGTTTTTTATTTGTATCACAAAATATACTTCAATTTCAATAAGAAACACTTTTTTAATTTTAACTTTTATTTTCTAAAGGAGTTGAAACCAACAATGCAAAATGTCAATTGAAATTGAAAATGACAAAAAGTATAAAAACGACACCTAAATTAAAATCATCGCAAAAAAGTGATAGTCGTTTTGATAATTATACCTTACGTGGAGCAAAAGTATCAAATTTAATTGTCAACTATCACCTTACGCGATTCCACCCCAGAATCGAGAGCATTCAACGTCATATCCTACGTTTCGCAGTCTGTCTTGAAATAACGTATCAAGACCGACTTCTGTTAATCAACTTGAATACGCTGAAATAACGAAGAGCAATAAGCGACATTCTCTTCATTCATCGATTACTTTCAGCCTCTGTTGACTGTACAACTCTCTACAATTCCATCTCTTTCAACACTAATTCCCGTAATATAAGAAATCCTCGTGTCTTCTATCTGCCTACCCACCGTACCTCTTATGGCTCTAACGAACCTATTACTCGCATGCTTCAGAGGATTAATTGTAACATTAATTGTTTCGACTTTAAACTCAATTCACCCTGCCTGAAACTCCGTCTTAATCATCATTCCAATTCCCAACCATAGATTTAAGAGCTATATTTAAGTAAGATTAAAAATTAGGTTGTATTAGGTAAGCCTTATAAACGAGGGTATTGCCCCCACCAAAATTTAAATTAAATTAAACGAAACAAAATCATAAAAGACCCTGATTTTTCGATATTGACATCGGTAACCATGCATCACGTAAGTATAAGATTGGAGACCTATCCTTGCAAGGACCCAAAAATTTAAAAAGAAGACCGTTAAGGTACACAGGATATTTAGAAAAGTAAGTCAAGCATTTTCATTTAATTGAGTATACATTTATTTGAAATCTATTTCCTTTTTGATGAAATTATTATTTTCATTTCTTTACATTTTTCAATTTAAAGTCTTTCTTGATTATTAAAGGATTTTATTCAGTGGATAAAAGTTCAAAAGATATAGAGTAACCCGTTTAAGCCCCTTTTAGACGATCATTTCAGCTTCAGTTTCAGTTGAGCTATCAGTTAAGCTTTCAGTTAAACTAATGTCTAAATGCAAAAACTGAACCGTTTAACTGAGACTAAAACTGATGAAATTCCCATAAGTTTTCAGTTCAGTTATCAGTTAAACTGATGTGTAAATACTTTTCAGTTCAATTGTCAGTTCAGTCGTCATTTCAGTTTTAGTTTGCGGTGATTTATTATGCGATAAAACTATAGCTATTGCAATAAGGCTTTCATCGTCCATTACGCAACGTATTTCCTCTGATTTTCGACTGCTCACAAGTAAAATGAAAGCTCATGCTCAACTGATCACCGGACTGATGTCTAAATTGATGGATTAACTTGGATAAAAATAATAGCCGACACCAAAGACTTTAGTTACAACGTAATGCTTTATTGAAAAGTGTAAGAAGGACTGTTTGATTGTAATACTCAAGTAGAAAAGAGGATACAGTATTACAATGTAGAAATAATAGATGGCGTATAATAATGTAAGAACTTAAGGTTTACTTTACATTACCAACACGCCCCCATAAACTTAAGTTCATATGTCTTCTAGTTGTTCTTCATACCCATGCCATCGATACATGTCTTCAGCTTCGGATGAAACAATGCTTTGGTTAAAGCATCAGCACACATTTTCTCTGTCTGAATGTATTTGACGATGATATCTTTCTGCTCTACATGGTGTCGAAGAAAATGGTATCTCACGTCGATATGCTTGCTGCGTGGTCGATAAACGTTGGTTCTAGCCAGCTCTGCTGCACTTCTGTTGTCGCAGTAGATGTTAACGCCTTTCGCTACAGCATCCGGATCTAGTTCATTAGCTAATGATCTTAGCCATAAACCCTCTTGGCAGGTTGACGATAGAGCCATGTACTCTGCCTCAGTCGTTGAAAGAGCAACTGTATTTTGCTTCTTGCTTTGCCAAGAAATTGGCCCACCTTGGAATTTGAACAAACTTCCTGTAACTGAACGTCGATCAGAGCAATCATTTGCCCAGTCTGCATCTCCATACCCTTCTATTTCTGGATTAGCATCTTTACAAAATTCCAATTTCATCTTAATAGATCCTTTCAGGTAACGGAATATGCGCTTTACTGCGCACCAATGTATTTTGCCCGGATTATTCGAAAAACGACTTACCATATTCACTGCGTATGAGATGTCTGGTCGGGTTCCTTGACTTGCATAGAGAAGACTTCCTACAGCCTCCTTATACGGCACTTTTGTCATCTCCTCGATGTCTTCTTTCTTGGTAGGACTTCCTTCCTTGGACAGTTTCTGGTTTGGGTCTGCAGGTGTCAAAACTGATTTGCAGTCAATCATGTTAAACCTCTCAAGGATTTCTTGAATGTAAAATTCCTGGTCCAACCATATTTTGCCTCTCTGCCTATCTCTGGTTATCCGCATCCCAATCAAGTGTTTCGCCTCTCCTAAGTCTTTCATTTTGAATTTGTCCGCTAATTTTCGTTTTGTGTTCTCGAGCAACTGCATATTGTTTGACAAGAGTATCATGTCATCTACATATACTCCAAGAATTAACAGCTTTCCATTTTTCCGTTGAAAATAAACACATGGATCAGTTTTCGAAGCTTTGAACTGCAAATCCTTTAGAGTTCTATCTAGCTTCTTGTTCCAGGATCTACCGCTCTGCTTTAAGCCATATATAGCTTTGTTGAGTTTCCATACCTGGTCGTTTTCATTTTGTCCCACAAGTTCCTTTGGTGGTTTAACGAAAATGTCCTCCTCCAGATCGCCATTTAAATACGCCGTCACCACGTCCATCTGGTGCATCTCTAGGTCATACTTGGCCGCTAGCGCACATAAAAATCGAATTGAAGTATATCTAATTACTGGTGAGTATGTCTCGTTGTAGTCGATTCCTTCTGCTTGTCTGCAACCTCTCACGACTAATCTGGCTTTAAATCGCTCTGTCTCACCATTAGAGTTTCGTTTAGCTTTGAAAACCCATTTCGTGTCCAAACACCTCTTTCCTTTGGGTAATGTTGTGAACTGAAAAGTTTGATTTTCTTCAAGTGACTGCTTCTCTTCTTCGATGGCTTTCAACCAAAATTCCTTCTCTGGTGTTTTAAGGGCTTCTTCGAGTGTCATTGGATCTGCTATCGTACCCTCCATCGCTAAGTAAGTCACGTAGTCATTCATCATCACAGGCTTTGGAACTCTCTCTGATCGCCTCGGTACAATTTCATCAAAAGTTTCAGAAAAATGTAAGGGATCTGATGTTGCATCTTCATAAGATTCTTCTAATGCATTTTCATCTTCTTGAAAGTCCATATCACACTTTTCCTCTATGATGATTTCACTTTCTGGCTCTGCATGAACGGGTTGGTGATAGCGCAATATTTCTGGTTGAACATCATGAACTTTTTCTTTGGCATTAAACTCCTCAAAGAATACTACGTCTCTGCTGTAACTTATAGTTTTTGTTTCTGGATCAAGTAACCGGTATCCTTTGGTTTCTGTACCGTAGCCAACAAAAATCTTTTCTTCAGCCTTCGAGTCCAACTTCTGTCTTCGTTCTTTTGGTATATGTGCAAAAACTTTGCAACCAAATACTCTGAGATGATTTAAATTTACGCTTCGTCCTGTCCACGCTTCTATTGGTGTCTTCTTTTCTAGTGCTGCAGTTGGAGATCTGTTTGTGAGATATGCTGCTGTTGAGACAGCTTCTGCCCAATACGACTTCGGTAGCTCGGCTCCAAACAACATTGCCTTCGCCTTCTCCACGAGTGTCCTATTCGCTCTCTCGGCCACACCATTTTGTTCTGGACTGTATGGCACAGTGAGCTGATGTCGTATTCCATATCGCTTTAAAATATTTTCGAAATATTTTCCGGTGTATTCTCCACCATTGTCCGTCCGAAGGATGCGTATCTTCTTCCTCGTTTCATTTTCCACAAAGGCTTTGAATTCTACGAACATTTCTGCAACTTCACTTTTCTTTTTCAAAAAATATACGAAGATCATTCTGGTGTAATCGTCTATAAACGTAAGAAAGTATCTACTCCCGGACAAAGACTGAATTTCCATCGGCCCACACAAATCCGAATGAACCAGTTCCAAAATGTCAGTTGCCCTTGTACCTTTCTCTGGAAACGATTGACGATGATGTTTTGCCTTCACACATGGCACACAAGGTATACATGCAGCTTTCTGAAAAATTATGCCACACGATGAATTCTTCCGCAATTTTTCCAAGCTCCCATAATTTAAGTGGCCAAGCCTTTTGTGCCACAGTTCCATGGATTGCTTGTTCGACGTGTAGTACACCTTCTCTTGAACTGGCATTTCCAGCTTAAAAATGCCTCCTTCGTTGACCATGGTTCCCATATTTCTGCCACCACTGTCTTCTATATAACTTCCTACAGGTGTGAAATGAACAGACAATCCTTTGTCCACCATTTTTGACACTGAAAGTAAATTAGCTGCAGCTCCTGGTACATACATCACATCCTTAACCGTCACGCTTTCCACGCCAGTCTCCGTAAGTATTTCGATGACAGATTCACCATTTGAGTCAGCCAACATATCCTGGCAGTTCGCTGTAAAGATTCCTGCTCCACTGCATGGCTCTTTAACTCTGAAATTCTGTTCCGTTGTTGTTATGTGTGTAGATGCACATGAATCCACAAACCATCCGTCTGTCTTAGCACCTGATGACATGAAAGCCAAATATGTTCTGTCGTTGCAACGCTTTTCAACACCAAATCTTAAAGTCTCGTCCTTGTGGTGCCGATCAGGACATTTGCTTGCAAAATGCCCTTCTGTACCACACTTGAAACATTTTATTACCTTCTTTCTTGCCTTCTTCGAATTTTTCGAGTAAAATGCTTTCGGTGCTCTGATGGACTCCGTCTTAATCTCCTGAAGCAGCTTGGTTTTTATCCCATCCGCTGTAATGTCGATGCCTGAACTTTCCAAACCCATAATCATTGGCTTGTACTCATCCGAAAGACCAGCCAGGAGAAGAGTTCCAACCCACTCGTCTGATACCTTTAATCCAACACCATTTAGTTTATGCGCCGTACTGACAATGACATTCACATAATCCTCTACGGAAACGCATTTTTCTAGTGTTGTTGTGACCAATATCCTAAGTAGACTGACTTTTCGCGTCAGCCCCGAGTCTTCGAAAGCAGCCTGAAGTTTCTCCCATGCTTCCTTTGCCGTTGTGGTATTCTGGACGTGCACATAGTTTATTGGGTCAATCGTCAAAATCATTCGCGACCTTGCCTTGGTGTCTCTCTTGGTATCAGCACAATATTCTTCATCACCCTGGACGCAGCCCCATAGATCCTCATATTGCAAGTAGGCCTCAATAGCAATCTTCCAAGTTGGATAATTTTCTCGGCCTCTAAGTCTGTCTACTGGCGGCAAACCATGTGCCGCTGAAGAACTAGCCATCTTACTTGCAAACTGGTTATGTTTCAAAGAATTTTAAGTTTACGCTTCTCGAGTTTAAAAATAAAAAAAACTACCTAGCGTATCGCAGACTTTATATTTCAAAGAATATTATTTTAAATTAAAACGTAGGCCTGGGCCCATAACCTGATGGATTAACTTGGATAAAAATAATAGCCGACACCAAAGACTTTAGTTACAACGTAATGCTTTATTGAAAAGTGTAAGAAGGACTGTTTGATTGTAATACTCAAGTAGAAAAGAGGATACAGTATTACAATGTAGAAATAATAGATGGCGTATAATAATGTAAGAACTTAAGGTTTACTTTACATTACCAACATAAATACACTGCCTTTTTTAACTGAACTGATAACTAAAGGAACAACTGATCGTCTAAAAGGGGCTTTACAGAAGTTTAGAATAGAAGTTTTTATTTGCGAAATTTAGAAAAGCATTATGGATTTACAGAATTTTGAACATTAGGTGTGTTTTTTTTACCTTCTCAATAGGCGAAGATAAAAAAAACGATGCCTGGGGCAAACAATTCACATGTTAAATGCAACAACAACTAAGCGTATGGGCATCAGTGATGCCCCGAGAATTTTCGGGGCATAATTTTTATCGAGGCTTAAAACTGTGCTACCAAAGCGATGAATTGTATACAAACGTCAGATAAGAGAAAACAAGAAGAAAATTGTTTTGTTATTCAGTTGACGTTGACAGCTGCGCCCAAAATATCTAGTTTCCAATATCTAGTTTTAAATGCAAATGGAAAAATTCGAAACTGTTTTTTTTTAATGTTTTTGATTAGGATTTAACTTTTTTTTTAATTACGATTTTGTGCTTCTTGTTTATAAAAATTTGTCCATTCTCTAATTTGTGAAAGACGTTGAATAAGAAGTATTTCTTAAGATAGCGACGAAGGATGGAAATGTCAAAAATGTTCGATAGAAGATATGAGAAAGAGATGAGATTTGTTTTGTTTTAAAATGTCATTCCACAGCACAGTGCTGCCAAGTTTTTTTTGTGCCCGAGGCGTTTTATTTATCGTCGCCTATTAAAGCTGTAAAAAAACACACCTAGTATGATACTAGGTTAAAACAACGAATTTTCAAATTTTAATCGAATATAACATCATACTTTCTCTACCCTTTTATTGAAGTTAAAATCTAGCGTAAACAAATTTCATTTTGTTTCTGTCAAAAATACGAATAACAAAACCAACGAAAAAATAAATCGTTTAATCGAACTCAAAGCGTTACAAAAAGTCAGAAATCCCGAAAAAGTTCAATATAAGCATGTCGTTTATAAAAACAAATTACGCAACACAAATGCTTTTTTGAAGAAAATAAAACCTTCAATATTGATGGATATTACTTGTTGTATACACTGTTTCCTTAATTGTGGTTATGACTTAAATTTCTTTGTGACATTTCTAATTTTGTTTACTCTTTCTGAAAGACATCTGTTTCACTAAAAAAAAAACTAAAATTAATTTACCTATATCCAAGATTATTAATTAATTTGATTGAGGTGCAATGATGACTGGTTTAATGGACAAAAGGTTTGCTCCTTCAATTCATGTGAATAAATTCTTTACAAAACTTAATCAATTAAAGAAAAAGGAGCCGTGAAGATGATTTTTGTGAGTCCACACCTCTTTCAAAGCGTATCAATAATCTTCATATAAATAATAATAATTTGGACGAGACATTCCATCATCACCATCAAGATTATCCCACATCAAATATGGGATTGCAAACTATGCACCAACACATAAATCACAACATGCATTATCCGAGCGTCTTGCATCACAATGCAAATGAAGTCCAACAAGATGATTTCCAACAATATTTATATGATCCCGAATTGAGTGAGCATGAGAATCCATTTTATTATAACAAAAATAAACTATTACACGAATTGCATTTCGAAAGAGTTAAAAGAAATCAGATATGAAAATGTTAACTTAATAAATAAAACCTACGCCTATTTAAAAAGAAAAAACATTTTGTGGATCAAATTTATGTGTACCTATAACTATGCTCTAAGCTTTCAATGAACATTGATTTAGGTTTATAAAATAGTAGTTATTAAGTTAAGTTAATAATAAAATAAACAAAAAATTCTATTAAACTTCACTCACTTATCATATCGAAATACATCTATTTTGATAATTATATTGTTCAATTGTGCTTTTCAAAATTATTATAATGTACCTTGTATTTAGTGTTTTATTAAAATTAATTATTGTAAATAAAAAATTGTGAGGCTTCGTCTGATAAATTTTCCATTCGCTTTTACTGAAATCAAGGTCAAGATTATTTTCTTTCCTATTATTTTTACTTGGAATCTTTCCTTAAAAAATGTCGATTACCTGCTACCTCTTTAAAAGGTTAGATACATACTCTTCGTGCAATTAAAAAGTAAGTAGGGAAAGTTAAGGTATGTGATTGACTGGACTACTTTTTCAATTTAAATTTTTAAATGTCTGAAAATGCATTCCATCTGCCTTTTTGCGGAATCTTACATTCTTCCATAACCTTTTTTTTATCGTTGGTTTTTGGAGAAACAAAGAAATTGTGCCATATCGGGATCTCCGAGGGAAATTTTGTCTCTCCAAAAAAAATTGTATTTCCACCCAGCATTTATTCACGATACCATAAATTAAATAAAAAAAAACTTTAGAGCATTGTTCACTTTCCTAATGTTTCGATGCGGGAATCAGTTTCAAGGGAATTCTTATTGACTATAATCCCCATTATGTACAATCAGTATTATGATGGATATCATTTTGCTAAAACGACAAGAAGCGACTTCAGTTTTTTTACGCTCTTTACTCTTTACTCTTTACTTGAAATAATTAATTTTGAAAACAAATTCAAAATTTTGATGTACATATGTACAATATATTCAATCGTTGAGTTTTGTTTATGAAGATATTTATCACTAGCTCTCCATTGCATAGAGGAAAATCATCGCCCTGATTTCAAAAACGTTACAATTTTACAATCAGAAAAGAATTACAGTAAAAGAATGTTACTAGAAATGTTACATATTAGAAATACCGAAAATAATATTAATAGACGCTCAGATTGTGATAGACTTGGTAGTATTAACGGTCAATTTATTAATTATCAAACAATATCTTAATAAACAAAACTCAACGATTGAATATATTGTACATATGTATGTATATACATCAAAACTTTGAATTTATTTTCAAAATTAATTATTTGAATTTTGAAATTTTGAATAATAAAACTTCATTTTGTTTGAAATAAATTTTCAAACGAATTTAAAAACGAAAAAGAAATTATAAAAAATACATATTAAAAACTTTTGAAACGTCTTATAAAGATTTAAAAAAAAAACACCACGGATATAAAAAACAAACACACAAATAAAAAGTATTTTTATTTATTAAAGTTGTAAGTATGTATATTCTTTTAAATTTTGATGTAGGGTGTAGTCACATCCGAAACGTCACAAGCAAAGAAAAAATAACAAAAATTGACCTTGAGCCCACTTAAGGACAAACATAATTTTATATCTAAAACGCTTCTCTGGGAACAAATTATAATGTCACTTTCATTTCTATCGATACAAAATAGTCAGAAATATATATAACATAACATGTAAACGAGGACTATCGAACAAATAGAAGCGATTCCAATAGGAGATATCGAACTGAAAACGATCCGCTTCGAATTCCCTATGCTGAAGTAGTTCTCAAATACAAGTTTTCCTCACGGTAACATAAATGCTTAAAAATTCAATATTAACTGCTCTATGTGGTTTCACTGTGTTTGGTCAATAGCTTCTGAAACTTGGTTTAAGTCTTGTAAAAACAGCATAAGGATATCCATGTTAGTTTTATTGTTAACTAAATCTTATTCAGGAGAGGATCAAACGAAAGATGGTTCTATGCAGTATATCAAATAAAGACGGAAGTTCCTTTTATTATAAAACCACCGAAGAGCTTTTAAAATGATTGGCGACAGTAACATCATTGACTCATTTACGTCACTCCAACATCGTCGTAATATTTCTTGCTTCACCCTTTTTACCGTTATTTTAACGGACTATGCGCTAGTGAAATAGCCAGCTGCATTCTTCCCCTTAAGCAATTTAACCGTAATACTCGCACTTCTAGGAATGCCCATCAGTTTACCCTTCAGCCCAACTTCGGCCGTACTGTGAAGTACAGAGATTCGTTCTTCATCCGTACTACGCGAATGTGGAATTCCTTGCCACGCTCTGTCTTTCCCAGTCATTGCAATGTTCAAGAATTCAAAACCAATGTACACCGACACCTCCTTTCTAACCCTTCCCTTTTTTCTTAATGCTCACACTGTGTCTCTGGCATATTAAGGGTATACAAAAAACCTTCCTTACACGATTCCATTGTTTATCTACAGGAGCAAGAAATACAAGATATAAAACTTGATTATACATTTTTAAAATTTGTTACAGAATCAGCTGGCGGATGACCCTTATGGTAATTGGAAATCTCCTTATTAGAAGATCTTCTTCATAATTTAATGACTCGAAAATCTCAAGTGAGTGAGTAGATGAAATTTACTGTCGAAACAAGTTCAGAATATTAAAAAAGATACATCGCCACAAAGGAACGCACTTGTTATAACCTATTATTACTTAATTTCTAATTTAATTGAAAATATTTCATTGGCGTTACTAAAAAGTTTATTACATTATTTAAATTTTAATAAAAAGATTTACTATAGTCTTAACCCATTTACATTTAATATCTTCGTTTACTACTTCGTCAATTAAACTAAAACCTAATGTGCATTTGCCTTTTACATCCATATCATCAAAGTTTTTGAGTGCACAATTTTTATCTTCCAATAATCTTTCTATACCGTTCCAAGCAATCATTGCACCATTATCTGAACAATACAGTTTTGAAGGGCGAAATACTTTCGCATCATACTTATTGGCTAGATTAGAAATATTTTCGAAAATATAGTCATTGTTAGCTACCCCACCAGAAACAACTACTGATGGCTTTAGGTTATTATCGAAAAGGTTTTTTCTTAAACAAAATTCAAGTGCTCGTTGGGTTCGATTCGAGATGTGTCTAGTTGTAGCCTTTAAAAATCCTGCACAGAAATCCTTGTAGTGCATTATGACGTCATCGGGACGAGTTTCTAATAAAATAATGTAGAAGATAGAGAAAAATGAAATTAAAAAAACCAGTCACATTCTTACTTTCATTCAATTCAGCTGCTGTAATAGATCGCATAGCATTATTTTTCAAACCAGCAAAACTAAAGTTGCAATCTTTGTATCGACTTAGTGGTAGTGGAAAGTCAAAGCGATCGGGACAAGTTGCTTCCTTTGCTGCAGTTTCTATTGCTTGTCCTCCATTCATGTTTGCGTATTTAGTCATAGTATTTAATCGGAGACGTCTAGATATTTTATCAAAAGCTTCTCCCGGTGCATCATCAAGGGTCTCGCCAAGAAGATAAAACTCAGTTGCTTTTTTGATAAATACCAGCTGACTATGTCCACCGCTTATCAAAAGACACAAAAATGGAAATTCCACATTTTGTTCCATTCTTACAGCAAGGGCATGAGCTTCCATGTGATGAATCGGAATGATGGGCTTTGAATATTTACGTCCTAAATACTTTGCAAATCGAAGCCCAATCATAAGGCTCATTACTAAACCTTAGAGGACGATATTTGTAAACTTAAAAGTGGTAGTAGTGACTACATATACCTAAAATTGAAAATATAAACCTGGTCGTGTTGTTACTGCGATGGCATCTAAAGCAGATGGATCAATGCCGGCAGTTTGGATACATTTCTGATAAGTTTCTTCTATATTTGATCTATGTAAATCCTGAGCTCTTGGAGGTATGATGCCTCCATATCTGTGATATAAGCATTCGGTGTTATCAGCCTAATTAAAACGAGATAAATTTACCTTAAATGAATTCCTTGTTGAGAGTTCGTAACGTTTCCAAGAACTCGGCCATTTGATTGAACTATAGCAATTCCAGTATCATCGCAGGATGTTTCTATCCCAAGCACTGATAGGCCACACTTTTGTTGATGTAACCTTGTAATACACCTAGTTCCCAGAAATAATATTCTATTTTTCCTAAACAAACTCATGATAATTATTGAGCAATGAGCTCTTTTGTTTGTCAAATTTCCAAAAATTATTTTGACAGTAAGAGTAGGCGTGTTCATATATATTAAAAAAAAGATTTACTTAACCCGAACGCTACATGAGCAGAGTACTACAAGCAAGTTGCAATACATAGCAGCCTTATTTATTAACTCATTTTAGCGACGAACAATGGCGCAAAATTTTAGTCAAATTAGTACGATGTTAAGACTGTTTTAGTATGAAACTAGGTTAAAACGATTTTGCAAATTTTAATGCAGAATAGCATCATACTTTCTCTACCCTCTTATTAAAGTTAAAATCATCGAATACCTATATAATTTTGTTAGTATCGTGCTAACTTCATCTGACTCTTTGACATTTACAAACGACAAAAAAAGGTCTGTTTACTTAGTTTTTTGACGAACTGCCATTTTTTTAGTTGTGTTTAGAAGCAATTTATTAATAAAACTGATTTAGCATGATACTATTTAGCAAATGTCTAAAATTAAGAAAATGTCAACTACTTTAAAGTTAGCAAATTGTTAAGTAGTATCATACTAATACCTTAATACTAGGCACACACTCAAAGGTTTTTGTATACCCTTAATATGCCAGAGACACAGTGTTAGCATTAGGAAAAAAGGGAGGGGTTAGAAAGGAGGTGTCGGTGTACATTGGTTTTGAATTCTTGAACACTGCAATGACTGGGAAAGACAGAGCGTGGTAAAGAATTCCACATTCGCGTAGTACGGCTAAAAAACGAATCTCTGTACTTCACAGTACGACCGAAGTTGGACTCGAGGGTAAACTGATGGGCATTCCTAGAAGTGCGAGTATTACGGTTGAATTGTTTAAGGGGAGGAATACAACTGGCTATTTTTCTAGAGCAAAGTCCGTTAAAATAACGGTAAAAAAGGGTGAGGCAAGAAACATTACGACGATGTTGGAGTGACGTAAATGAGCCAATGATGTTATTCTCACCAATCATTTTAAAAGCTCTTCTTTGAATACTGTCCAAGAGACTTAAGTAAGTTACTGGAGCACCAGCCCATAGATGGGAGTTATACTCAAGTTTTGGACGTATATAGGTTTTGTAGATTGTAGCCAGATCAGAAGGAGAGAAGAATTTCTTGTATCTACCGTCTCAGAAAACCCAAACATCTTGCGGCATTTTTGGCAACATCGCGTATGTGATCGTTCCACAAGAGGTGGTTCGTGATGCACATACCGAGAATATCGAGATGTTCAGTTTCGTTGATGCAAGTGCCGCTCACAGATAGAGGCAAGGGGGGGTATATCACGCTTTAACGATACGAGACAGCATTGGGTTTTCGAAGCATTAAATTCCATGCGGTTTCTTATTCCCCATTGTACATTGCTGTTTAGGTCGTGGTTTAATGAACTTATCATATTTTGATAAGTAAAAAGGAATTATCTCTCCGTACTCTTAGGCCGGTATTCACCGAGCGCTCATAACTTAAGAAGCTCATAAACCTATTCAGCCGTGTTTTTTTGGAGAAGTTATCCGTAGTGCAGTAGGATTTTATATGAATAACAAATACAACATCCGCAGTAGGATCACTGCCGTTACTCGAATAAACGTCAAATCTCTATCTGCAGCAGGATTTCACTTCTCCTTATATCGACAGTGATCCTACTGCGGATGTTGTATTTGTTATTCATATAAGATCCTACTATACTACGGATAACTTTTCCAAAAAAACACGGCTAATATTAGTGAAGATCTACGAGCGCTCTTAAAAGTTAGGAGTGGTCCCGACCACTCCTAACTTACGAGCGTTCTCTTCGAAAGTTTGTTCGCTTGTGCGTGTGCCACGCACGTATTTGACTCGAATCCATGTGAGCAATGCCAAGTAGAAGAGTATCCATTTGCTGTCAAGACCAACATTACACAACATTTAACAGTTTGGGTATGCCTGAACAAGAGAGTGGCTCTGATTTTCGAACTTCGAAAAACACTTGTGAGTGGTTGGTGAATACCCCAAAGAAATTTCAAGTTAAGAGCCTCGTAAAGTTAAGAGCCGTTTAAGAGCGCTCGGTGAATACCGGCCTAAGTTTTTAAGTTAAGATTTTCGACAGAAATAAAAAAAATCAAAAAACCTACAGTTTCTAGATTGCATTTGCTGTTAATTGTGGCTGAGGAAAATGCTTTGTTTATTTTTTTAAGCTGCGAATACCTCATTTTAATTGATCAATGTGCATGCTTACCTGTTGTCGGAAAATTCACTGAACAAAACAATTTTTTTCTGAAGTTTACAATTAAGAGTGGTTGCAAATATATTTTTTTACTATTAAATATATAGTATGGTAAGTACCTAATATGTGTGATTTTATTTTTGAATAAGTACATGCACAGCCTAGAAAATGTTCATTTTATCAAACAGCCATTAAGCCATAAATGGCTGTCTATGCATCTACGAAATTATAGTTTGAAAATCGTCATGCCATATTTGGCTTCTTATGCAGTAACGAAAAAAATAAAAAATACGGCTTTGTCAAATACGTGGCATCATAAAGGTCCGTTTTCCAGATAAGAAGCCATTGCCCATGATGGCTCGGAAAGTGAAGAAGAAATACCGGAGTCAGATTACGAAGCAGAAATGAATCGATCCTCTGAATTAGAAGACGTGGATTCCTGTCCATCGACCCCGGCTTCCATTCGTCAGAAAAAAGCTAAGAAGACTTTGGCACATCCTACACCTCTGAATGAAGTCCGTAAAGATTTAGTGGATCATCTTCCAGAATGGAAAAGTGCCAGGTAGCAATGCCGTAATGATTGCAAATTTCGAAGTATCGTATTTTGTCCCAAGTGCGGTATTTACCTTTGCTTGAACAAAGATAGAAATTGTTTTATGTCTTTTCATACTTGATAATATTTTGTTATCCATTACTTTTTCTATGATATGTAAATAATGAAGCATAATAATAAAAATATTTGGATAAAATAATTAATAAAAAAACAAATCAAACTTTTGGTAAACAAAAAATCGTTACTGCATTAGGCTGAAAACACACCGGATAAAGCAAAACGTTTTTTATTCGATAGTCAAAAAAACATTTTTTATTTGAACACACACCAAGCGAAACAGAATAAAACAAAACAAAACGTTTTGTTTTTTTGTTTCGTTTGGTGTGCGTTGAAATAAAACAAAATACGAACTATCGTAAAAGCTTAACTCCGGCTGAAAGATTATAACTCTACGGCAAGTAAACACAAATAACAATTTTGTGTTTACAAAACAGACATTATGAGTTTATTTATAAGAAAAGAGAAAAGCTTTTAATCTTGCCAATCTTCAAATGTCATAGTAGGAAGTAGCAATCCACAGCTTATCAATAGTAAGTTTATTGGCATGTTCCTTATCTTTATAATTATAGATATAGGGCTTCTTGCCTTAATTAAAAAAAATTAACTTCTCTCCATCTACATATTTCATATTTATTTTAAATTTGCGCACAGAGTAAACGTAGAAGCAAATAAATCTGTAAAATGCAACGAAAGAAGAAAATAAAAACAACGGAGTCAAAATTTTGTTTTGCAAAAAACAATAGGTCAGCTATCGGCAACGAAACATGTTTTTCTGTTTTGCTTTTGTTTTTATGTTTTGTTTCATTTGGTGTGCGTTGCGCCATAAGAAAGTATGCAATTATCGTCAACGACCCTTGTTCGAAACAGTTTTGTTGCATTCGGTGTGTGTTGCTCGTATACAATAGCATGTATTTTCGACAACCACCATCGTAACACTTCAAAACAAAAACATGTGTTTTGTTTCGTTTTCTTTGGTGTGTTTAGTCTCATAAGAAACAATGTTCTCTTGTTTCACGAAACAAAAAAACATGTTTTGCTTTATCCGGTGTGTTTTCAGCCTAAGGCGCCATATATGGCAAGGATTTTTTAGGTGTAAACAATGGTCGCGTTCACCTCGTAGTCCGATAGGGTATCTAAGATACTTTAGTATCCGATACGTTGGCGAACGACCAAAACCGGATAGGTACCATTTACTGTCAAAGTCAAAAAACGACGTGAATCGACCAGGGTTGGCCGAATCAACTACATGCCTAATTTACTACAATTTGTTACGTCTGCTACATACGTAGTTAATTCATAAAAAAATAGAATAATGGAAACCAAACAATTTTGCACATTTATGATCTTAATCTTATGAAGGTTTGTACAAAAACTGAAAATGTTTCACTTACCATAAGGATGAGAAATTGTAGGAATTATACATGATAGATGGGAAGTTTATTTTTGGAGACAAACAATTTTCTTTGGCATAATTAAAGGATTTGGATTATGAATACATGATTTAAAGATATTTTTTAATGCTGAATTTATTGTCCAAGGTATGTTGCGACGAGTTAGTTGCAGCAAGAGACCATTTGCTAATCCGCAAAGCAAACAAATAATATTATACATATACTGGATTACAAATCCTATGAATTTTTTTAAAAATATAATATGGTATAGCCCTTATAAATATATACAACTTACAATGTCTCTATTAAGTTTTTAGTTCAATTTTTTGATAATTTAATCCTGCAATGAGGAAAGGTAAATTGAAAAGGGCAGATTTTTTAACCACAAATTATCTGACGCCAACCAGCTTTTTTTTTTGTTATTTTAATTAGCGGTGAGCTTTAAGCCGACAGAGTTAAGCTACGAATTCTTTTAGTGCTTGTTCGCGTTTGGTGAGCAGACGCTGTCGTTTCAAGGTACGTACATATAAATATTACCAAAAAACTTTTTAAAAATAATGAAAACCAATAACTGGCAATTAAATTTAAACTTGAAACTGTTTATTTTGTTTATGAATAAGTCCAACTAACATACTATCCAGAGCTAAACTCTTGAAATCTGACAAAAAAAAACTCCCATACAACTCTCTTATATCCCATTGTTATACCTAAGTATTAATATCTTGTTATGAAACTGAACTGGGTTTCATAACATTTTTATTTTAAGAGGTAAACACTTTTGCAGCTTACAACTACTTAAATCTTATAGCTAAACTATTTTCTCTTCTTGCAATAAGATTATATAAGCTTATAGTCTTAAAAGAATCCTTTTCTGAAAACTCAGTTCTAAATAATATGTCCATATAATCCCATAACAAATCATGTTTGAGAGTTAAGATCATTTCATATTTCTATGAAAACCCTAAAAGAATTTGAGTTTAATACCTCCTATATCAAGAAACAATCTGAAGTTCAAAGAATAAAAGCTTTGCAGTAGGATCCGAATGAGATCTTTAATGCAACAAACTTTACTTTTCTCAATTAGTAAATTAGTACTAGACGTACCAAATGTTAAAAAGTTACAGTTCGGCCAACCCTGTACTCGACACAAAAGAAAATAGATCAGCTGAAATGTCAGCTGTTCTTCAAAATTCCCCTTGGATAGTTAAGTATACCAAAAATTTTTGGATAGCTTTAGATTTCTACTTGACATCAGCTGTTTCGTTAATCAGTTGTTTTTTCCTATGGGATTACAACAACACCAACAAATCCAGATACCTTTGGATACGTACCCGAACGCGACCAATACTGTCTGCATAGGGTAAACCGACCAATCATTGGCACCTTAAGGTTACTCACCACTTATTCGGCTTATATAACTTATGGGAATTAAGAAACGACAGTTTTTTTTATTTTTTTTATTTTTAATTATATTTTTGTTTAGTGAAAAACATTAAATACATTATTTTTTGTTAAAATTAATAAATAATTAATAAAAAGTAAAACAATGTCCTTTTACCAATGATTGGCACCATTTTCCAATCATTGGCACTGAACAAACCAATGATTGGCACATTGATTTTGTTTAATTTTTAAAGTTTATTAAAACCAATAAAAACAAAATAAACAAATAGTATAACTCAATCATATAATTTAATCAATAAAAAGTAATTTGTTTTTATAATTATATTTAAGTCTTTTAAGTTACATTATGTTTAAATTAAGGCCGAGATTAGATAAGATTTTTATTGATTGATAAAAAAAGTTTATTATCAACCTAAGGAAAATTGATACAAAATTATGAAAATATAACTTTTTCATTTACCAATGATTGGCACAGTGCCAATAGCCAATGATTGGCACTTTTTCTAATGATTGGCATGGCATCCAAAGATTGGTATAGTGCCAATCAACCCAGTGATTGGCACCTCATCTAATGATTGGCATGTGCCAATAAATGGAAATTTGATGGATTTACATTCCTATAGTTGACACCCCTTATAAAAACTATATTTTTAATAAAATATTAAAATAAAAAGAACTAACCTCTTTGTTATAGTTAATTTTTTTATAATAACTGCACTTGACAATGGTTTTCCTCTTAAATTTATTATTAAATTACACTACAATGTCACTACTTTCCTTACGGTTTTCACAAGTTTCACATTAAATTTGGCGCGAACTTGATTCTAAATTTTTAAGAGCGTTTTTCTAATTGCTACTAACTTCAGATGCCAAAAGAAATGATGCCAAATCATCAGAAATAGACTAAGGCTAATATTTTTAAAAAGATTTTATTAGAAAACTTTTAAAAGTTATTAATACGAGTAATTTAAACTGTAAGTGCCAATCATTGGGGGGGTGCCAACAATTGGGCAGTTTACCCTACAACGCGCCATATATGGCTACTTTTTTTTTTGAAAATTGACTTACTTTTTTGAACATTTTTAAAGTAAATTGTTAACTTATATGATTGAAAGAAAGACAACCGCCGTGTATGATGATAAGAGAAAGACTAACTTTATTAGCATATGTATGTATGTAGTATGTAAGAATTCATTATTATAAGGTACATAGTTTCCAGTGAGAGCCGATATTGCCAATAGTAAATTTTACAAATAAAGTATTATTCCAACACTCCCACTTATAATTAAATTTAGTTCAAACAAAATATAATTCATACAGGTAATTATTAAATTTATATCACATTACTTTAATCAAAAAACGAAATTTTTCAAATTTATCTCTGCATAAGGCCTTTGTAAAGATATCTGCATTTTGATGCTCAGGTGGAACATAATTAATCTTAAAATCACCTCTGCTGAATCGTTCACGGATGAAATGATAACGAACATCAATATGTTTAGTTCGTTTGTGGAATTCAGGATTTTTGATTAGCTTTACAGCTCCCTGGTTATCCATGTTTAGATTAACCTCTCCACTTCCAGTTGGAACTAATTCTAGGACAAGCTGCCGAAGCCATACCATCTCCTTCACTGCCTGTGACGCTGCGATGTACTCCGATTCGGTGGTAGATAAGGAGACACATCTTTGCCTCTGTGATGACCAAGACACCGGTCCACTTCCCAAAGCAAAAATAAAACCGGTGGTAGAACGTCGAGTCATATGGTCTCCGGCGTAATCAGCGTCACTATAACAAATCAAAGAAAAACATTTACATTTATCAAAAAATATACCCATTTCTCGAGTCCCGCTGATGTACTTTAGTATTCTTTTGACCGCATTGACCTGAGCCTGGTTCGGTGAGTCTAAGTAACGAGAAACTACTCCCACTGCATAAGCTATGTCTGGGCGGGTGGCAACGGCCAGGTACATAAGCGATCCAACAGCTTCTCTGTAAGGAAACTTGACATCTTTGGAGGATTCTGAGTAAGAACAGTTCTCAGCTGGTGTTGAAACTGGTTTGCAATTCAGCATGTTAAATCTCCGCAAAATACACTCAGTATAACGAGATTGACTGACATGAACTGCACCATTCGGTTTCCTTTTTAACTCCATACCTAGAAACCAATTTGCATCCAATGTTGTAATTTCAAACTGCGTCTTTAAAAACTTTATGAACGTCAAAGCATCCTCTTTATCCCGTGCAGCTATAAGTCCATCATTAATATATATCGCGAGGATCATACGCCTATTAAGATCACTTGAAATAAATACACATGGGTCCATTTTGCTGGGTTTAAGCCCAACTAACATTTCAGTTTCTATTAGCTTAGAAATATGGACATGCTGGAAATTTCAATTTATATAATGCTTCTAAAGAGCCTTCTTCAAAAATAATTTTCCTATAGAAGTCACGGTTTCAATATCATCTTCTTTCAAACCTTTTGCAAGTAAGACACAAAGTTTTTCAGAGACTAGAACCAAAAAAATAGAGAAGCTGGAACTTATATAAAGATTGCAATGTGATATGATATAGAAGTTTACATCACTGAGTTTTCAAAAGGTTTCTATAACAATTTCCTAAGAGCTATATAGAATACGTCTCTTAAGCCTAGCAGACTTTAACAAAAAGTCCTTAAAGAAAATGTCAATGTTCAAACTTCCAAGAACTCTGCAAATGAATCTTAACAGAAACTAATACATTTAATCTTAATTAAAGTTAGGAATATTAAATTGCATGCATCAACTAATTATTTGTACACATTTATTGTAATCCATCTATGTACTTTTTAGATATTACTCAGGCAAGTATAAGAGTATAAATCGAGATCCCTATGATATATAGCATAGACAATTAGTTTGATTGTTTGCCTTGTGAACCTTAAGGCTAGGCGCGCACATTCAATTTTTAGTTGCACAACTGTTTGGTCCCTTATAGAAAACAAATGTTCGCGCAGGTGCATATAATTATATGTTAAACAAAATAGCGAACTCATTTTAGGCATTCGTTTAGTTTATGTCAAAACACAAACTTTTTAGTTGCTCGAACCAAGCAGTTGCGAAACTAAAAATTGAATGTGCGTACCCAAAGAGTCTAGCGAAGATGAAGTTGAAGTGACGAATAACCAAAATTTAAGAAAAAATACCTTCCAAAGCAGGCAGCTGAATTTCAGATCAACCATTCGGCTCTTAAAAGTTGAATTGCAATTATAAACGAGCGTTTCGAAACAGGTGCGAAGTTATAACCTGAATTTCCGAGAACTTTTTTGTTTTCAAACATATAATGTAGCTGCATTTATATGATTATCTTCATTTTGATCTTCTGTGCCCATATATTAGATATAAACGTGAATTTCTTTGGAAGAGGCATATATGTAAATCCAGCATGATATCTCTATATGTATATCCCTCAAAGTGGAAATGCATAAAACTATAGATGGGTGAACTGACCAAAATGTTTGATGGTTTTATTACAAATAATATAAATAAATATTACATGAAAATAATTCACGATATTGAAGAAAGGCATAATGTACCTATACTTAACATAACAAATGCCAAACTAAACGGAATACAAACATTTTACATATATGAATGAATCAATCGTTTTTAGGGACACAAATCAAAACAAAGAAAGAGTTAAGTAAAACATAAAACAAATCACTACGGTCAGCAATTTAAAGATATTTTGTGCGCTCCTATTAGGTATGAAGATTAGGGCTGAAAATTAAATAAACATTTTGTAGGTAAACCCAACAAAGGAAACTTAAGACATTTGCTTAGGTTTTGTTTTTCTTGTGTGAACGTGGCTTGGCAAAATTGTATATCGCAGTCTTGTGTTAATTTTGAAGTTTGAGAAAGAAATAGGCTGATTAAGTTTTTGCATCTTTCAAATAATATTCAATATGGCCCAGTGCGTAGAGAGATGGACTATTACACAAGAGATGCCGAGTTCGATCCCCAAATAAGGTATAATGTCATTCATGTTTTAAAATTATTCCAAATACATTAATTAATAACAATTCCAATGTGATGCATAGTTTCAGGTTTAAAATTGATTAAATGTCGGAAAAATGTCTTCAAAGAAATATAAATTTACTTTTATTTTCGTATTTTTCAGGCTCGGTAAAAGTTGTAGTGTAAGCTTGTAATAGACATAAAAAGCCGTGCGTTTGTAATTTTTGCGAAGCTTTATTGAAGCCATCTGTCAAAACTTGAACTTCACTTCAATTTCGAAAAGGACTCTGTTAAACTTCTAATAGTTCATACACGAAGCTGGCACCTTTAAAAGATCTGTGCATGGTACTTCTAAGAGGATTTTCAGAATCACTTATAGAAGTACATAAAAGGTTTTGTGAGCTTGTGTAATATTCTCCTTTTTGTTCTTAAACAACCTTTACAAATGTATTAAAGAACTTCGAAAAAATATTTAGTTAGACCGAATCGAAGCTGAAATGTTAGTTGGGAAGGTTATACTGCTTCAAAACTGCCGTAAACTTCTCATTCCAGCATCTAGACGCCTGTTTCAACCCATACAAACTCTTTTGAAGCTTACAAACTCGTCCAGATCCGTCATCAAAGCCTTGGGGTTGTTGCATGTATATCTCTTCATTCAAATCGCCGTTTAAAAAGGCCGTCTTTACATCAAACTGATATAAATGTAATCCTTCGTTTGCCACAATTGCGAAAATACAACGTATGGAAGTAAACTTTGCCACCGGAATGAATGTTTCACCATAATCGACACCTTGTTTTTGACTGAACTACCAACCTAGCTTTGTATCTCCGCAAAGCACCAACTCCTAAGTCCTTCAGCTTATACACCCATTTGTTGTCGATTGCTTTTCTGTTCGGCGGAAGCTGTACCAAATCCCAGGTATGGTTCTGATGAAGGCTATTCATCTCTTCTTCCATTGCTGTCTTCCAATTAGGTGCATCATCAGAAGCAAGTGCATCACGGTAAGTATTTGGTTCCCCTTGGACAAGGAATGCATGTTTCTGAATGATGTTGCACATACCAGAATAGTCCACACCTTTCTGCCTACGTAGACGATCCCTCAACGGAAGGGTCACATCACCGCCATCATCGTTACTTCCATCATCATCATCCTGGAGTGCTTCAGGTCCTTCCACTTCTTCGTCAGCAGACTGGTAAACGTCTTCTCTTACCTGCTCTCCATCTTCTCCACCATTTTCTGCGATTGATAAATCTTTGGATCTTGAAGGTTCTTGAGAAGCTTCAGTCAAAACATTTTGATATTGGTCGAATTCTTTGAACGTAACGTCTCGCACTATTTCTACCTTTCGATGATTAGGTATCCAGACACGGTATCCTTTGGAAGTCTCTGAGTAACCCATGAACAAACCCTTTTCAGCTTTTTTGTCCCATTTCCTGCGTCTTTGCTTAGGTATGTGGATAAATGCTTCAACGCCAAAAACTCTTAAATGTCCAAAGCTAAGCTTATGACCACACCACATCTCATACGGTGACTTGTCTTTTAAAGTGCTTACGCCAGTTCGGTTCAAGACATAAACAGCCGTATTTACTGCTTCAGCCCAAAACTTCTTGGATAAGTTCCTCGCATGGAGCATCGAACGTGCCGCTTCCACTACAGTACGGTTTTCTCGCTCAACACACCCGTTCTGCTCCGGCGTATATGGTACGGTGGTTTCATGTCGAATACAGTTTTTACTCAGAAGCGATCTTACAGCTTCGTTTACGAATTCCAATCCATTGTCTGTGCGAAGTGTCTTCACTGGTAGTCGCATCTCAGAACTAGCTTTATTTAAGAACTCCTCTATTGACGAGCAAACTTCTGATTTGTTTTTAATAAAGTAAACTACCTTAAAATGTGAAAAATGGTCTTTAAAAAGAACAAAATATCTGCAACCCCCTATAGAAGTTTCTTCCATAGGACCACATACATCCGCATGCACTAATTCCCCAGGTTGACTAGCTTTAAATGTGCTTCTAGGAAATGAAAGTCTATGCAGTTTGCCATACATACAGGCATCGCATGAGAATTCCTTGACATCTATAAAAGGAATACCTTCTTTTAACAATTGTGAACGTACTTGTGAGATGTTTTATTGAGCCATCCTTTCATGCCATACTTTTAAAGAAAGATCTTTGGAAGATGCGAAGATTGCCTTATGTTCCGCAGAACCCTGAACAACAAAACACATTTTGAATAACTGCCCTTTTCGCTCTCCCACTGCCACAACAGATCCATCGTCTTTCTTAAATTCACATCGCAAACTGTCAGACATAAACTTGAGACCTTTATCTAGAGCACAACTTTGGGAAAAAAGATGTACAGAAATTTTTTGGCACATATAAAACGTTTGAGAGATGTTTTTCACACCATTTCTTGCCATTGTAGGATAAAATATTTATATCACCTGTTCCCAGTGCTAAAATCTTTTGACCACTTCCTACTCTTATGTCTATTGGAGCAGAAAATCTTTGAAAACGCACAAACCAATCTCTTTTATGGGTCATGTGGTCGCTAGCACCGGAGTCGAGATACTATCATCAATTTCACCATGATTCATTATCAACGCATTGCAGGTACTTATCGAAATGTTTTCCTCTCGTCTCTCACTTCCTTTTCCAGTCTTAGCTCGATCCATGTCAGCCACGAAATCATTCTTTTACCGTTTGTTCCTCACTTGCACTTCCAGTCTTCAGTTGGTTATGATCACAAGATATAAGTTAATAAATTATTATTTAATTTATTTAAAAAAATATTTTTGTGGAGGCGAACCTCTTTATTGTTTCAAGTTTACAAACGGAATGAATCTTAAATCTAACATAATTGTTTTTCTTAACTAAAGATGGATGGAAATGAGGGAGAAGGAATGTGCAGTGTCAGGTGGTTTGGTTGGATGGTGGTGTGATTTTTTATCTTATGGTGTCGAGTGTAGGAGTCCAAGAGTGTAGGAGTCCAAGCGATATCTGTAGACTACAGAGTGTGAGAATCTGTGTCAGCATTTCTTGTGGGAGTGATGATTATTTGAATTTGTTGATTGTGATTTAACTCTTCCCCCTTTAGATTCAAACGTCCTCGTTTGACTTTTAAAAAAGTGGAATTTTGCTGACTCTTGCTGTGGGTTGACTGGCTCTTGCTGTGGGTTGATGTAGGTCAGTATTGTCTTTTGGAATAGGAATACTTGGAACTGTTTGTACTCTAAGAGCTATTTCCTCATGTACTTCTATTGGTTTTTTCTTGATGTAGATAATGATGGCTTTTAATATGAAGCTTATAATTATGGCCAAAAAGATTGCTGATAATGTAAAAGTGATGAATGTGTTAACTCGATGTTTTGTCTCGATTACCTCGATTGTTTCTGTGTTCTTGAGATTGATTTCATGCAGCATTTCCAATGACAGTTGTTCTTTGAAGAAATTTTTATTGATTGAAGGATTAGCGGCTGCAGGTAAGAGTTTTCGTGTGTAACAGCTTCAGTAAATTTGTAGGTTGAATTTCCTATTTCTATTGTTGAGTTTTGTACGCGAATGAGGTAAGTTCCGTGCAGGTTCATGACGTGTTCTTCGAATTTGATTGTTCCGTTATATTGGTTTAATAGAAGTATTCCGGGGGAAATTTCTTCGATTGTAGGGATATGATGATTATTAGTTACAGTGCAATTGGTAGGGGAATTATTAAGGAGATTGGGAATACATGATGTTTCGCTTAATTTAATAACATTTTTATTACTACAAATAGACAGGTTTTGATATTTCTTACAATCTAATTTGATACCATAAGTTTCTTGTCCACATTTTAGTATGTTTTCGTATTCTAATTTAAGGCATAATTTTAATTTTTTTATTGGTTTAATTATAAGATTTTCACAAATTTCTTCTTTAGTTGTTGGTATACTTACTATATAAATTAAAGAAGTAGTGTTAGTTGCTACTTTAACATCAGCATATTCAAGTGCTTCATCCATATTACTGAATGGTACATTTTCTTTGTTTAGAATTTTTTTCACATTATTTATTTCATTTACTGATAAAATATATGAGTTAATGATATTAGATTTGGCCCAATGAACGGCATATTCTATATTTGTAAGTTCGTCTTTTATTAGTCTAATTTTGTACTTGATAATTTCTACAATTTCGTTATTTTTGTTTTTTAAATTTTTTAAAATTTCGTTTGTTATATTTGTAATATTGTTTATTCTGTCTATTGAAATCTTATTAATCAAAATTTGCTTATTATTGTTTACTACTACATTATTTATTTTATTTCTGATTATCTTGAAGTCGTCATGGTCGGGGCTTCCGCCTATCCATTTCCATGCACTTCCAATAAAATTAAGGGAACGGGGTGATCTTTTGGGAGTAAGCTTTTTTAGAAGGTTTTGGGTTTGGATAATTTCATGTTCTATAAAATGGTATGCGTAGTTTCCTTTACTAACATTTAGTGTGAGTGTTCCGTTTATGTCGTCTATCAAGTTCTGGTAAAGTCTGGGGTCAATGTCATGTATTAATTTAACTGTACCAGTTTGTAGTTTGGAGGTTCCTGTTTTGACGGTAATAAACTGGGCATTTGAGTAGTCCAACACTTGAACCTCTGCCTGAATGAATATTGGTAATAGTATAATCATTAAGTACTGCTGGAGTTTCTTCATCTCGAAAATTGCGTTGTCCAGCGTTGGGTTTTTTTTTTCTTCACTGCACTTCTTCTTTTTCCCACTGCAACTTCTTTCTTTCTTCTTTTTTTTTTCACAATGATTTTACTGTTCGAGTGTCTTCCGCGGCGAGCTGTTTTAGGTCGGCTTATGCAGTTTTCTTTTTTTTTTCTCACTCAATTTTTTCACAATGTTAGAATGTTTTCCGCGGCGAGCTGCTTTAGGTCGGCTTATGCAGTTTTCTTTTTTTTCTCACTCAATTTTTTCACAATGTTAGAATGTTTTCCGCGGCGAGCTGCTTTAGGTCGGCTTATGCAGAATTTCTTTCACTGTTGGCGGACCACAGGTGTGTTTCGTGTTTTTGTGTTTCTTTTCTTTTCGCGACGAGCTACTTGAGGTCGTTTTATGCTAGAGTAATTTTCGGTTTTTTTTTAATTTTTCACAAATTATTTATTCAAAACTCGAATCACTTTTTAACACTTATTTTACCCGTGGTCCCTGCTCGGGCGCCAGTTAATAAATTATTATTTAATTTATTTAAAAAAATATTTTTGTGGAGGCGAACCTCTTTATTGTTTCAAGTTTACAAACGGAATGAATCTTAAATCTAACATAATTGTTTTTCTTAACTAAAGATGGATGGAAATGAGGGAGAAGGAATGTGCAGTGTCAGGTGGTTTGGTTGGATGGTGGTGTGATTTTTTATCTTATGGTGTCGAGTGTAGGAGTCCAAGAGTGTAGGAGTCCAAGCGATATCTGTAGACTACAGAGTGTGAGAATCTGTGTCAGCATTTCTTGTGGGAGTGATGATTATTTGAATTTGTTGATTGTTATTTAACTTATATATTCTGCCCCTTTATCCTCACTTGAACTTCCAGTCCACAAAGCATCATCAATGTTCAAAACCTTCCTCTTTTCCTTTGCCTCGCTTGAAGTTCCAGCCCTCACTTTATCAGCATCAGAAAAAGTTTTTCTTCCCTTTTCAACCTCACTTGTACTTCCAGTCCATTCTTGCATAGAGCATAATTCGGAATTACACATGAGAGCCTCCCCCCTTTGTACTTCATTCCGGTTTCCAGTCTTCTTTCTATCGGCAAACTTTTTCGGACAATTCTTTTTCCAATGACCGAATTCATTGCACCTAAAGCACCTTCCAAGTTTGGAGACTTTCTGCTGTTGCTGCTTCTTGTTCTTCTGCTTTGCAATTAACGCTGTGCTTTTAATGGAATTACCTGAAGTAGACGAATGTGAATGCATGCGTGTTTCCTCCATCACTAACCGTGACGTCAGATTCTCTAACGTCTGTTGTTCCTTTGCCGTGGATTCCCAAGCACAAAAGAAATGTTGGAAACTTTCAGGTAGAGTCATTAACACCTTTGTAATAACCATGCTGTCGGAAACCTGCTCTCCAACATCTCTAAGCTGCCTAACAATATTTTCCAACTTGGAGATGTGAGTCGCAACGTCATCATCAGGCTCCTTCTCGAAGCTATAAAATCTTTGTAGCAACATGTGCACATTCGTACTAGAAGTGTGTTCATATACCGTCTTTAACTTCGTCCACATCTCCTGTGCAGTGTTGCAGTTAACAATGTGGCGAAGCGGTGTTGAACCTACACTCGTTGCAATTATGCGTTGAGCCTTGCTATCGATTTTCATCCAATTCAATAACCGATTATCAAAAATTACCTGGGTCTCAGTTTCCCCTTTAACTGGTCGATTGTTCAGGCCATTTACCTGTTCAAATAGCCCAGAAGCTTTAAGCAAAATCTGAACTTGAAACTTCCATATGGAATATTGTTCAGAATCAAGCAATTTTTCTATTTTAAAACTTTCAGACTCCATTTTTGAATTTATAAAAAAAAGGCACTCTAATTCTGTACTATCACGTGACCTGGGCCCATAACCTGTTAACTTATATGATTGAAAGAAAGACAACCGCCGTGTATGATGATAAGAGAAAGACTAACTTTATTAGCATATGTATGTATGTTAGTATGTAAGAATTCATTATTATAAGGTACACAGTTTCCAGTGAGAGCCGATATTGCCAATAGTAAATTTTACAAATAAAGTATTATTCCAACATAAATTCGACAAAAAAAAAATTTTTTTTTGAGGGGGTCATAATTCATTATCAGGAAAACAGGTCTTTTTTTTCAAGAAATGCCTTATGAGAAAATATTAAATATGTACTTACATAAACTTGGCATACCTACCAAATTAAAAAAAAATTCGACATTTTTAAATTTCTTAAACATAAATTGATGTTTGTTTTCAAATAAGACGGCATTCTAAATTTGAAATTATTTTAACAATAGTTGACAATAATTTAAAGGGTCCATTTGAACATTTGTCTGAAGTTACATCCATGTCATTATGTATATATACATACATATGTAGGACATACATTTTTTTTTAATTTTGTCTTTATAGAGTGGCGTCACAAAAAATACGCGAATGAAATTTATCAACCAGAAGGTTGGCATAAGGTTATTAAGGAAGCAAAACATCTTTCGAGTTGCATATAATCGATCAAGATGACTTCTTCAACATCAAGTCTTTTGACAAGTGTTAATAAAAAGGCTCGATTTGCTGAGAAAAGAAATTTGGACTTAGCTGCTGTTTGAAACTTCCATTTTAAGGAAACTAGTCCAAAATCTTTTTTTAGTCAAACATTCAGTAAACGGAGATGAATATGAGGAAACAGGGAAAACCTGTGGCCAAGCTTTTAAACCAGAAAAAAAAATATTGAACCCGAACAAATAAATTAGACTTAATTACTCAATGTCTTGTTACTTTACATTCCTCTTATTTACCATGATAACAAGTACATGCGATATAGTCGTACATTTTATATAAAATACCCAGATACGATCAATTTACCAATTACAATCATAAAGTTGAACCAGTATATTTCTGCCCGAAACCTTTTTATAAATATGTAGCTGTAGATCTTCATTATGAATATTGAATAAACGAAATATAAAATTTGGAATACATACATTTATTTTACATTTATAGTTTGTCACCAAACACACTTTATTATCAGAAACAATTCTATTTTAAGTATCGCAACAAAAAAATTGATACTTTTAAAACTTACGAATGAAATTAATATTTTGCTTTGTTCGATTCCATCAGATTACAACACATAAATACATATTTTTTCAAAGAATCCTTCGCTCAGACGAAAATAATAGAAATACAAATTTTTAAGAAATTAAAAAGAAAAAGAACCTAGCGTTCATAGTATACCCTATAGTAAAGCATTTTTGAGCGCCAAATACTAAAAGTGTTATCAAACTTTAAGAGATAAACTCCATCGCCAGGATAAGCATGTGATCCAACGTAAACTTCATTGAAACATTCGCGCCGATAGACTGGAACAATAATTGAAATTGGAGCCTTGTATGCAGCTGTTAGACTTCTCTCAGTCGAAACAGAACCACACTCTAGATCTTCCGGAGTACTGAAGTCTTCCTCGTCATTGAATTCGTCATCATCATCACTTTCGCTAACATGAACAGTTACATCATTTGTCAAGGGCTTGCTCCATTCAAAGTAAACTCCGAATCCTATGTCATAGTTGTCTGTTGCGAATTCCCAGAAAATGCACTTCCCATTCGAGTTTGTCGGAACGCGAACCTGGTATTGAAATTTATTTAAAAATCATAAAATCGACTTTTTATTAATTTTTGTGTACCGTTACGATGTCACCATGGCCCACATTTATTACGCCATCACCTCGCCCGGCAGCAACTTCCTTTTTGAATGCCTTGATGTCTGGTCGAGTCCACATTTTTGCAGGGCAAATCGTCACATACTCCTCGTTGTCTGAATCGTTATTTTTTTCATAAAAACTCTGTTCTGATGCCAAAGATTGTTTTGAATCGTTCGATTCTGGTTCTTCTGCACCCACATTTTGCAAAAGGTTTGGCGTTTTTGAATTGGAATGCAAGTGAAGTTGTTGCATGTACTGGTGATAGTGCTCCTTTTGTAATTGACATATTAATACCGCTTGTTGTTCAGGACATCCAGGAAACTGTTTTACAGCATAGCTCTAAACAAATTTTTAAAATTAAACTCAAGAACTAGAAATATGTACATACACGAATTAAAAATGGATGTAATGGTTTACATTTAAAACTTAAGTAGAAATAAAAATGGTAAGATGACTTTAAGGCATTAGTAAAAAAAAAATATGGCCAAGGTCCTTGTTTTTTTAGTTCATATACTATGAATTTGGTTGCAATTGATAGATTTTTTATAACAGTGGCATTAAATGATGTTCAAGGACTAAGAATTGAGAAAAAAATATTAAAAATGTTAGTATGGAAATTATTCATACTAGTGAGAAGGGGAGGGGGAACAGGAAATAAATTTGATTTTCACTTTTCCAATTGCAAAAGTTTATCAGAAATTTCATTATATTGAAAAACATACATAGGTCCAAAGTAAGGGTTTTTGAATTCAAAAATAGAAGAAGGCGTACCTCACAAAATTGCGATTCAGGTTAAGAGCCCAATTGTAAAAGGTTTTTTAATATGTATAAAAAAATCTAAATTTACGCCCTCATATAAGTCGCCATAACGCCCAATAACCCCATGAGCACCAGTTTTATCCGTAAACAATAGTTTACACCTTTGCGTACGTGCATTGAATTATAAATCGAAAGTTCTGGCAATCAATTGCCAGCGGCTGCAACAAAGGTACTGCCCCATGCGACGAAGTGACAAATTCTTTCAGAGTATCATGAAAAAGTGCTTCTTATATTAGCTCCTTCCTAGTTTCTTCCATTGCTACCAATACTAACACTAACACAGGATTAATAGAGAGATGTAATTCACTAGGCGCTTGTCCTTCTTGAGCGCCACCAAATTTATTTATTTACTTTAAGAGAATTGATATAAAAATAGGCTAATCAAGTTTTTGGTTTTCAATTCATTGAAGAATTAGAAGTTGCTCAGCTTTTTTACTTCATAAGAATTTTTAGAGTGTTTTTAAAAACGCCAACATTTTCTTTGCATTTGGAAGTTCCACAAACATATGTAAAAAACTCGAATGCCAACACGGATAATGCAAAAGTCTACTGCCAATCTGCAATAAACAAATCTACTCATTGTGCTTAAGGAATGGATGGATTTTACAAGTTATACCCCTTGGCATAAAAAATATTGCGTTGGACTCTCATGCAGAAGGTCTTGGGTTCGATTCTCAGCTGCTGCTAAAAAGTTTTTCAAAAGTTTTTTCAACACCATAATTTGATCTGCTGAATATAGGAGATAAAGACAGTTGTCTTATTATGCTTATCACTATACCTGAACTGTAATCGACTCAGAGCTGATGAGGGTGATATTGAACGATTCATTATTTCACTAATGTAACTTAGCTGCAGCTATCATCTTTTATTCGAAAACAGGATTTGCATTCAGGAGGATAGATTTGTTCTTTGGGACCACAGAAGAAAATGAGGACAGAAGAGCATCAACTTTCTCTGAACCGCCTCAAGTCTATTAATGTGTACTAAGTAGTGGAGTGCCCATACTAAATAAATGTATTCATAGATTTGTTTTACAAAAGATATAAAAATAAACTTGGGAGTCTTAGCTTACCAGTGAAGCCAATTATGTGATAGGTACAATTCGAGGGAAAAACACCCTGAAAATTAAATTTTCTAATCAATGCAACTTGAAAAAGCTTGTCCAATCAACGGTTAATTTTAAAAGTCGTATAGGTAATATAAGTAATCGTACGGTCACCGGTAAGTTAATTCAAACATATAAATAATAATAATCTTCAATTCGGGAACCGGTAGACTTATCGATTTTAATTATTATAAAATGCTTAAAAACATCTTCTTCTTAGGAAAATATTAGAAAACAATTCAAAATTACTAATTTGCATGGCTTAAGCCTAAGCAACCTGTTTTTCAGTCGGCGTACCGTCCCGATTAAGAAGTTGTATATATAATATGATATAATTTGGATATTAAAATATTCTTTTACCCGCGTACTAAAATACTCTAAAGATGCAAAACATGTAAGAAAAATCGATATATGTATTATAAAAAGTAAAATTTCGATTGTTGATAAGAAACTTTAATATTTATGTTTAAATTAAACCATTATTTCTTCTACATAAATTGTCACATAGGTGTTTATAGTGTGGAACCTAGATACGAGTATCAAATTTCAATTCAGCGTATAGCCCTTAATGTAATTCTATCGAACTAAAAATTACCTTTCGGGTCACTGTGCCGTTGGCAATTTGTAATAACTACTATCCGATTTGATGGTGAGCTACAAGAATGCCTTATAAAACGGAAAACAAGTCGTTTGCCAGACCCTATTTAACTTGAAAATAATTTAACAATAATCTGTCACACATAAAAATTCGAATTGAATTTGTGAACCGGAAAATCGAACCGGATCACATTGGCGATTCCTCTCAGTTAGCAGGTTTATCGCCGCTAAACATTTTATATTGAAAACGCAACTTTCAAATTATGCTTTCCTAAACACAACACAAAACTACCATCTAAAAGTAAACCTTAGCGTTAAAATTTGCGATACCAAATTCCATACAATATGACAGTATTGACATTAATACACAAAACTACTTAACCTACCCACATTCCTATTCTCAAATCATATTTTCCTAAACAAACGCAACACAAAACTCTCATACAAAAATGTCTTCCTTAAAGGATTTATAGCGTGAAAATTTGCGTTTGACTACAACATGTCCTAAGCAAAACCCAGCTAAATAATATGAAAGCGTTTTTAAATGTATTGAAACAATGCCAAAACGGCAACGGGTTTTAAAGGTACCTCAAAGCCGAAATGATTTTGTTTTTATATTATACGCGCACTCAAGGGGTTATGAATACCCTTATAATGTTAAATACACAGTGCGAGCAATTAGGAAATTAGGATAGGATTAGAAAGGAGATACCGATGTACATTGGTTTTGAATGTCTGCACATTGAAATGAGTGGGAAATACTGAGCCAGGTAAAGCATTCCACATTCGTGTAAAAAAGAATCTCTGTATTTGACAATACGTCCGAAGTTGGGCTCAAGGGTAAACTGATGGGCATTCCTAGAAGTACGGGTATTACGGTTGAATTGTTTAAGGGGAGGAATGCAACTGGCTATTTCACTAGAGCACTGTTTATGAAAATACCGATAAAATAATGATAGACATGAAACATTGCGGCGGTGCTCGAGAGATTCAAATGTTTGAGTTAGACAAGGGTCACCAATCATTATTATAGCTCTCTTTTGAATTTTGTCCAAAAGACTCAAGTAGGTTTTTGGAGCACCTGCCCAGATATGGGAATTGTACTCAAGCTTTGGACGAATATAGGCCTTATAGATTACAGCCAGATCAGAAGGGGTAAAAAACTTCTTGCATCGGCGGAGAAAACCTAAACACTTAGCAGCGTTTTTGGCGACATCATATATGTGATCATTCCACAAAAGGTGGTTTGTGATACACATACCGAGTACTGAAAGCTGTTCAGTTTCCTCGATGCAAGTGCCATCCACGGATAGTGGCATTGAGGGAGGGTTATGCTTTAGCGACAGTAAACAGCATTGAGTTTTCGAGGCATTAAATTCTACACGGTTTTTGATTCCCCATAGGACAATGCTGTCAAGATCAGAATTTAATGAGCTTATCATACGCTGCCGTTGGAAGTCCACATCTGAAGGACAGGGATGAGAATATAAAAACGAATATGAAAAGCTGAGGGTACTGTCGTCAGCGAAACAATTAAGTGGATTAGAAGATTTAGATAAAAGATCATGTATGAATATAAGGAAGAGTGTCGGAGACAATACGGAGCCCTGGGGCACACCAGCATTTATTTTGTGAATATCAGATTTGAAACCGTCCAAAACTACTTGTAGTGAACGATCCGAAAGGTAATTTCTAATCCAACGAAGAAGAGATTCATCGATACCAAATGCACGCATTTTCGATAAGAGAGCTTGATTCCAAATTCTATCAAATGCCTTTGAAATATCAAGCGCAATAATCTTACTTTCTCCAAAACGATTTGTTCCACTCTTCGGTGAGATATACCATCAGATCACCAGTGGACCTATTGCTACGAAAGCCATACTGCCGGTCATTTAAGAGCTTTCGTTCTTCAAGATATTTCTTAAGCTGAAAATTGATCAGCGTTTCCATGACCTTGGAAAGAAGGGACGTAAGTGCAATTGGACGATAGTTAGAGGGGGAGGAGGATTCGCCTTTTTTAGGGACTGGCTGGACAAATGCTGTTTTCCATCTACTCGGAAAGAGACCTGAAGAGTAGGACAGATGGAAAAGCTTACGTAGAGGTTTTGCCAGCGTTGAAGAACACCTCTTCAGAACAATAGCAGGGATACTATCCGGGCCAGCGGATTTGTGAATGTCAAGATCTTTTAGTACTCTAGCAACTGCACGAGTGCCAGAGAAGATTCGTCCCATATAATCGTTTACACTATCAAGTACTGGAGGAGTCATGTCATTCCCTGGTAGCGTCGAATTAACAGCAAACTGTGCTGCAAGCAAATTGGCTTTATCTATCGAACTTACAACAGGAATGTCATTGAAGACGAGCGTTGGAACTGAGGATGACGTAGTGTTTCGTATGTTTTTTACAAATGACCAAACATTTGTACTACCTTTGGGACATAATAGTATTTTTTGCCGTAATTTTTGATCATGTAAAAATTTAGTTCGTCGGATATGAATGTAACAGGTCTTTCTAGCTTGTTTGTACTTATTCCGGTTTTCCTCAGTGGGATTGGCTTTAAAATTTTATCCGTTCTGTGTCGGTATTACTTAAATAAGAAAATCCATAAAACTTTCGTTGGACTTATTGATGTAAGCTATGGGCTAACAGCAGAAGATTTTTTTCAATTAATTACAGCTCTATTAGAAAAATATGACATTACCT
Organism: Chrysotoxum bicinctum; assembly: GCA_911387755.1. Taxonomy (NCBI): domain Eukaryota; kingdom Metazoa; phylum Arthropoda; class Insecta; order Diptera; family Syrphidae; genus Chrysotoxum; species Chrysotoxum bicinctum. Next base: position 98,721,379 of record OU426989.1, read on the forward strand.
TAATAAATAATTTTATCCCAGACTTACGAATACTGAATTTGTCGACTGTTATGAATGTCAACTGTGTTGAATTTGGTGTTATCTCAAGGATTAACCAACATAAGAGACTGCAATATTTTGTTAGCACTTTGAATGGGATTACAAAGGTCGCATGAATTTAAAGAATTTTTAAAAAGAAAAATACCATCGTTAGCTATGACCTTGTGGTGCCTTAGTTCACGACTTGTCAATGCATTCTACTCTTACACCGAAAGTACTCTACAATATTTTGAAAGTATATATAAAATGATGAAAAAAATACATGGGAAAGCAATGATCGAATGGCTGCATCGATTGACTGTAAATTCCTAAAGAGCTTTGAAATTGTTTTTCTTTTGAATGCGTTTTTATAACTTTTTCAACATTTAGGTATGCCTGCTTTTTAATGCACTTTAAAATGCCAATTTAGGCATTATATTTTGTATAAACTAAATAAAAAAGCTAAATGAATTTCTTACATTTCAAAGAAACGGAAGGTTTCAGGAAATTTGAAAATCAACCTTGCAGGCTGTTTAACACATGCTGAAAAACGAAAAGCTCGAAATGATCAATTTGATATAAATAAAAAAAAAATACAAGATTATTTTTTGAAATAGTTGACAATTAAAGCATGCAGATACCAGAAAGGTTTGCATCCTTTGAAAACTGAAATAAATATCGCAAAAAAAAAAAAAACAATTTTCCTAAAGAAGTAACCGAGTTTATGCATCGATACATTTTTAAACCTTTTATCTGATGTTAATAATTTATTAATAAAATTAAAAAAAAAATTTAAACTTTCTCATACCACGGAGCTAACCCAATACTAAATATCAGAAATCGCAACTAACTGCTCAATAAAAAGTGCTCAGCTTAAAATCAACTATCTTTTTCCCATTCTTATAACATCAATATCAAACAGCATTATACGGAGCGAAACAACTTGTTCAATGCAAGTTCCATACATACATACATGCTTTGGAAAACACAAACCTACCTTAAATTGCTGATATGTTTGCTGATTGAGAGCATCTTTCAACTGCCGCCGTTGCATTTCTTCCTTACATCTTTCATCTTCTTCCAGTTGTTGTTTTTCTTGAAGTTCCTTTTCTTTTTCTTTAAGCTTAAGGGCTTCCTGTTTCTTTTGCAATTCTAATTTGAGTTTTGTTTCATTGTCCTGTTTAACAGCTTCAATATATGGTTTAAATGAAGAACACATTCTATCTAAAAGATTGATAAAACCCTCCATTGCTTGGGCTTTGCTAATATCTCCAAGCTGTTGCCAATGGAGTTGGCGATCTTTGCCAATAACATCAAATATTCCCAGTTCGGGAGCACACTTTTCATCGAAAGGGCCATTGTTAGCTTGATTCGTAAAAGCTACGAGTTTTAAATTGTCCTCATAAGATAAATGAATAGCCTTCCCAGAGTTTTCTGTGGAATAACAACAGAAACAGAAAAGAAAAATAATTTATAATCGAGGGAAAAAATAGTGTGTAGCCCTGCAGATGTTTGCTTACGTTTGTAGAATGTCAGCGACAGACGGTAAAGCTCCCGCAGTGGCATTCCCCATTTTTCTTCGTGCTCTAGTGGATCGTTTTCAATGTATTTAGCCATATTTTTATTTATTATATTTGCAATGATATTTCACATAACAGTTTCGGTGGAATATTTTAAATTTTCAAGTATTTTCTCGATTCACCAAAAAAGCAACCACAACTTTTGTCGTCAGTCGTCTTGAAATTTCTTTGAAGTTTGCAACTTGCAAGTTTGATAGTTGACAAGAAGAAGAATACATTTTTCGGTTCGTTTGTACTTTTTGAACTGTCATTTTACGAGAGAGATGATGGAGTTGTTCATATAAATGTTACACTACAGTAAAGCCTAGTACGCAGATCGAGAAAAATTTTGTCTCCGATACATTTTTTGTCCTGGGACAAATTTTGTCTTGGATATTTTTCCGAGCAGTACGCAGTTCGCGCGCAAAATTCATACTTTTGTGCATTGCTTTACAAAATGACTCCACTAAATTTTTCCAGGAAAAAGAATAGCCCTGTTTTTTTGGAAAATTTATCCGTAGTACAGTAGGATTTTATATGAATAACAAATGCAACATCCGCAGTAGGATCACTGCCGATAAAAGGAGAAGTGAAATCCTGCTGCGGATAGAGATTTGACGTTTATTCGAGTATCGGCAGTGATCCTACTGCGGATGTTGCAATTGTCATTCAAATAAAATCCTACTGTACTACGGATAACTTTTCCAAAAAAACACGGCTAATAATACGAGCATTATTTTGAGCAACAAATTTTGACAGCCACCGTATTTCCGAAAGTGACAAAACTGGTTTTATGTAAAAGGTGCTGATGCTCCTCTTGAAAGCATCAAAAGGAGATTCCAAAAAGGTATGAACGACGTTTGTAAGACAACCCCTTCCAGAGATACACTACAAAACACATTAAATTAAGTTTTATCTCACCAAATTCAAACTTTTGCACGAGATTTGGAAACGTTTTGTAGAGATTAAAATTGTATAGATAAAATTTTTCTTGTCTCGATCTGCGTACTAGGCTTTAACAAGTAAAAAACATAGGATATGTATGAATTGGTTCTTATTCTTATTTTTTCAAGTTCCCATTTAAAAAGCTGCATTTTCGAACTCTTATTTTGTATTTTATGAAATTATATGTAACTGAACAGAACTATTGATGAAAAATTGGTTTTCTGTCAAAAATTTTCTTACTGAAAAAATAAGAACGAAGGAGAATCAGAATCAGAAATCAGATCAGATCAGAATTTAGAAGTAAAATTCGTGTGATTCAAAGTGATTTGTAAGTTAAGAAAGTAATTTAATTAATATTTTTGAACAATTCTTTATAAATAAATACATTAATATCTTATAAAAACAAGTATTGACCTGATTACGGCGATTAAACTCAATTCTTATCTTAGTAGAATATCTGCAAAACGCCCCTGTGGCAAACAAATTTCCCAATAAAAAAAATTTAAGTTGGAAAAATAACAAAAATGTCATTTATTGTTTAAGCTCGGGTAAGAGCAAATTAATATTTGTTTTCAATTCGAGTTTTGAGCCTAGTTGGAAAATAAAATAGAAATTAATAAATTTCTACTATATTTGACTCATAGATTTCCATAATGTAAATTCTTTAAACGAAATTTAAGGGATAAAAGAAAAGAGGAACATTTCGGCTTCGATTCCGAGTGAATCTAGTTAATTCATATTATAATTGCATGCCTTATGCGCAATTTAAGCTAAAATAAGTTAAGAATGAAATGTTTTTTTTTTTAATTAATAACAGTTCACTTGGCCATTATGTAGATGATCGAATTTTCTATTCTTAATTGTTTTTCTGATTCATTAATTTATTTATGATGGTAAAACCTTTCCAATTAATTTGAAACAACTATCAGATCCAAGTGGATCCAATGATCCATTCGATGCATTTGAAAGATAAAAAGATAATTGTAATGTTAGGGAATAAGAGATAAATTATGTATGGGCTTCTATGTACACCTTCTGTTGATGCTTATTCTGCTAATCAGGGGCCAGATTCTGTAAAAAAACAAACGAAAGCGATCGTTCGTTTTTCAAAAACGAAAGCAAATACGAAGCAAACCGTTCGCACGTACGAAAACGTTCGTTCGCTTTAGCAATACAGAATGTCACCCCAGACTTCCCATAGAGTTGGGACCTAGTAGGGTACTTATAAATTTCCCACCTATTAATCAACTCATCTAATTTCCGCTCATAAGTGCCTACTTTGAAGAGAAACAGGACCTAGTAACTTACAACTCTCAACCATTCCTATGTGCGTGTTGCAGGAATTGAGGGGACCTACAATTTTCTACTGATTACGAACGGCTAATGAGCAGAATTTTTCATAACAAGATATATGTACTCTTGGAGGATTTGTCAATTTCTCGTAAGCGGAGAAACTTTTTTTGCAGCGGCTGAGAATCGAACCCAAGACCTTCTGCAGTACAGTCCAAAGCATAAACCATTATGCCAAGTGGTATTGTATGACTAAAAAACGCATCTCTGAAAATGACGCTACGTTAAAAAATAGGCTCGAGAGTGAACTGATGAGCATTCCTAGTGAAACGGGTATCACAGGTGAACTGATTGGGTGGAGGAATGCAACTGGCTACATCGAGTGAGCATTGCCTGTTAAATACAGAAAATACAGGACAAATTCCGACGGTGTTTAAGAGACGGAACGATTCCATCGTAAATAGTTTTGTTTTCTACCAGTTTTAAAAATCTGTTCTGGATTATATCCAGTAAAGAAAAGAAGTTTGGGTTTCACATGCCCAAAGATGTGAGTTGTACCCATGCTTTGGACGTATAAACGACTTAAATTGTAGCCATATTAGAGGGGTGAAAAATTTCTTACACCGATAGAGAAATCTTAAACATTTAGCAGCGTTTTTAACGGTTTCGAGAATGTGGTCGTTCCAACAAAGATCGTCGTTGAAACACATACCGAGTACTGAGATCTTTTCGGCATTGTCTAAGGACAAGAGCATATAGGGTACATTTTGATTCAAAGACAATAGGCATCATTGAGTTTTAGAAGCATTAAACTCCACATGATTTTGTAGACCCATTTAACAATGTTGTAAAGATCGGAGTTTAATGAGCCATACGGTCCCTTTGTAATCCTACTTCCGAAGTAGATTAACGATAACGAGTACGAAAAGAATCGTCGGCAAAACAATAAAGTAGATTAGAAGTCTTAGGCAAGAAATCATTTATATATGTAAATTTGTGAATATAGAGAGTCTGGGATAAAGAAGTCCCGTTTTATAATAGGCTTCATTTAGAGTCCAAAGCATTTTTTAATTTTTTCGTCGAGCTTTCGCTGCAATAAAGCAATTTCATTAGAAAAATTAAACGTCTGCAAAACTTTGTTTTTCTAGGGTCTTGTAGTTTAACTGGCGGTTTAGTAATACGAGCAGCTGAATAAAGTGTTGTTTTTAAAGCGTGTGATTTACTTAAAGCGCATCTCAAGTCATGTTCCATATTGAGACAGTTTTTTTGTTTTTGTTTTTACTACCACTTAAGTTGAGAAAGGACTTATCTATAAAATATATTATCATTCTTAATGTTCTGTCAGCTATACTTATATATTCATTGAAATTGCATTTTAAAAGTGCTTCAGTAGAAAATGATCGTAATATCCAAGAGTTGCGACTGACCATTGTTCATGTCCAAAAAAAATCTTGGTTTAATGAGTCTATTACTGCAGCTAAATGTTAAAACATGCAATGTGAGCTTTGTCATTTACGAATTGCTTGCACTAACATATAATCTCGCCAACTTGAACTTGTTGATAAAGTTGGAATTCATCCACAAAATCTCCGAATTCATCCTGTGAATTCATATAACTCGTGATATTATGAGGTCACCGACATTTCGACAAATCTTTTGTTTTTGTGTAAAACTCGTATTTATTTCTGTGCTCTCTCGCTTTGTAAAAACTCCAATTTTTTTTAACGGAGTTCATAAATTCCGTTCAAAATTTTTTTTTTGACAAACAGCCTTTTGTGCCAGCCTTAAATTTGGCATAAAATGTATCCCATAAAACTATGATAAATCTATAATTCGTAAAGTTGCGCTATCAATCAGGCTCGCTGCTCCTTGTTGCAGTTCATGTCTATCTATTAAATTAAATAATGATTAAAAATTGTATTCTTTTACCCGCGCAAAATATCTATTTTACCAACATGTTGCATGGCAACAGGCTTTAGATAAATAAAGTACTCACAGAAATAATATTTGAAAACAAATTCTTTTCAGAAAATGACTGACTCTAAGTATTTTACCACCACCAAGAAAGGTGAAATCTTTGAACTCAAATCCGAGTTGAATAATGACAAAAAAGAAAAGAAAAAGGAAGCTGTGAAAAAGGTATTCCTCAGAAACTAACTTCAAGGTTTAAGGACATTTGTATATAACTATATAAAATTTTATTTATTTAATTTAGGTTATTGCTAGTATGACTGTTGGAAAGGATGTATCAGCTCTCTTCCCCGATGTAGTTAACTGCATGCAAACTGATAATTTGGAATTGAAGAAGCTTGTTTATCTTTATTTGATGAACTATGCCAAGTCACAACCGGACATGGCTATAATGGCTGTTAATACATTTGTTAAAGTGAGTAAAACATAAATTGGTTATTATTATTTTTTTTTACTTACTTCTTTTTGTATACATAATATTAAATTTACAAATTTTAATACATAGTTCTATTTTTAAACTAAAATAAATAATAAAAAGGCTTTCGATTTAAAAAAAAGCTGTCTGTATCTGTATATTAATTTTTTTCATAGAATTAATTTTTAAATAATTCTGCGAAACATTTGTGAACGTTGAATAATACGGTTTGTTATTTATGAAAAAAAAACACTTATATATTTTTATTAAATTTTCTCCAGAGAGAAGAGGGCTTCCTGTGAATTTTTCATTTTCTTAAAAAATTATAAACGAAAAGTGAAAACAGTTCGCAGGCAATAGAAAGTGCTCGTATATGTCTATTTTACAATCTACTGTACCTTGGTTCTAAAATGGCGAATATTATAATTGAACAACATTGACAATATTAAATTCAATTAAATTAAATTAAATGGAATAAAACTTAAGTTTCACAATGCAGAATCCGAAATAATTAAAGTCGTTTTATGAAATAGCTATCGTAATAAAAAGTTTGAAAAATTACATATATGTGACACGGTCTATGAAAATGTGGCTTATGACTCAAAAACAAAATTTCGATAAATCGGCTGTTAAAGATAAACAATGCATTTCGTCAGTTTCTCGGTAGTTGTTCTCCTTCCTTCCCATTGCCCAGCGTCTCTCGTTGTTCAAGGGCACCAAGTAAGATGCAGTGTTGCTTTTGCTCCAAATATTATGTTAGTTGATTGCTTCATGTTGCTACTTTCGGATTTTCGTATCGGTAATACTGAAGTGAGTTTGAGAATGTTTTCAGCTATCATCACTATCGAGCCGGCTTTTTTTCGTTATCCCTTTGGTGTAATTGTTTCTGTTGGTCAAGTAAGGACTTTCTGGTGTTCACCATGTGAATGAGCGTCTCAAAAACTATCCTAACCAAAAAAAAAGTGAAAATAATTTTTTGAGTCATAAGCCACCTTTTCATAGGCCGGGTCACATATTATAAAGCCTTCTCAAAATTGAATTAAATACATTGATATTTTAAGAACAAACGAAGTTTCACCAGGCAACAGCACCAATTCTAAAACGCGTAGCTTAACACCCTATTTCATTTGAAAGTATTGCTACAAAACTCACATTTTTTTAATTCTTTTTCTTCCTCTTGTTTAGCGAATTCGAACAATACCTTTGCTGCAATAGACTCGATTTTGATCCAGGCACAAGCAATTTTGGAATCGAAAGAGTTTCTGAAACAGCTATGACGAGCATTCCATTGATCGGAAACTTTCGTTGTTCAGCTAGTACCATATTATTTTCAGTCTCCGTTCTTTTCAAAAAAAAAATGTGCTGATTTAAATTTTCTGAAACTTGTTAACCCGGGCATTATTTGAGTAGCACTTTAACCTAAAGACAGAAAGACAATTGATGATGCGGGACAAGAAAGTTAAATAACGCACGGTCGTAAAATGCGTCTGTTCACTAAAGTCTTAACCCGTAATTTGTATGTAATTTTTTTAACAATCTGAACTGCTTAAGGCAAGTATGATAAGTTTGTTTCCAAAGTTCTTTTATTTTTATATGAAAATAATCAAAACATACAAAAATTTGTTATAAAAATTAGGTTAAATTGACAGTAAAGATCAGGCCCTTTATCGTCAAAAAAGCCTCGTTTACATTCCATTACTTTTTTACAATTCTTGAATTGTTTTATATGGTATATTGTTTCAGCAATTGTATATTGTACTACATCGATTCCGATGAAGGGCATTGATCCCGAACCCTTCTATCTTTCTCTGCCCACAATAACGCTTTAGAGTTTGTTTTGGTTGATTGTGATTTTTTTTTTTTTTTTTTTTTTTTTTTTATAATCTACCCGCGCTCAAGGGATTATGATTACCCTTTAAATGTTTCAACACAGCGCGGGCGTGAAGTTACGGAAGAGAAAGAAGGATAGGAAAGATGTGTGGCACGATGTTCTGAGACTGAAGGTTGTTGTCTCAGATATTTTATCTCCAGGGATGGCGGCTGAACTAAAGCGGAGAATGTCGTGTCTTATTTCTATGTCGCTTATAATTCACATTATTTTATTAGTGTTCATCCTTGTTGGGCATACTAGTTTAACTCAATTACATGTTGTTAGTGTTATGCCTGAACAACATGTAATGAGTAAACCAGCAACCCATTGATGACAATTTTAGAAGTTTTTAATGGAATTAAAACGACATAGACGACGGCAGGGATCGAACCTGTGATCATGAGGTTCACAGGCGAGCACACATCCATCGCGCCACGGCCATTGTCATGATTGGTTCCCTCCGTTTAGTGTCAAATATAACTCCAACTTTGATTCATCACTCAATAAATTCTGTTAAAATCTTCTTCCATCCAGTCGTTATGCCTTTTGGCCCACTCTAATTCTTTCACCTTGTTTTGTTGTCGAAGAAGGGGTTCTCGAACAGCAACTCGTCCAAATAGTCCAGCATCTCTTAGCCTCCGGTTGACCGTTGTCAAGGACAGCGGTTTGTCCGTGTTGTATTTATTGATTGATTTTCGCCTATTTAGTTTGCTTGTTGTTGCTTTTAACACAGATCCTCATGATAAGTTGTAGATCAAGACCGTCTTGACCGTCGTTTATGAAAAAGTCCGATTTGAGCTTGCCGCATAATGGTACGTTGAAGGCAGCCCTTCGATATCGTCGATTGCGAGGCAACTTCCCGTTGAGATTTGCCTTCCTTAAGAAGAGTAATGATTGTGGAATATTTTTCAATTTTGGTTTCTGCAACTTTTCCCATTTTGAACTAATTGCTTACTCAATTGGTGATGAATCTCAAATAAATGCTTATGACTTCAAAGTGTGAATTTTATAAAAAAAAACTTGCAATCCAGGTCTAAAATTTTTCGGTTTTGAAAACGTTTTTAATGTACGAAGTCATATTTTCTGCCGATTCAGAACGGCTAATGAGCAGCACTTCTCATGACAAGAGATACTCTTGGAGGATTTTTCAATTTCTCGCAAGAGGTAGTACACCTGAAAAAAATGTTTTGCTAGGATTTGTCGACTATAGGAATCGATCGCAGATCTTTGGAGTGACAAGCCAAGACAATAACCAGCTATTTCGTTATTCGTCGTATTGGCCAAATCGATAGACTGTCAGCAAAGATCAGTTCCAAAAGCTCTTAAACTTCGAGAAGTATCAGACTGAAAAGTCAACTTCGTGCTTCATACCTAATCATTTTTGATATCCAAAGTTTACAAAAAAAACGATTTTCTTTTTTGTCAGTATAAATAGATCACTTTTGTTTACGTTTTATTACTATTAATTACGACTAGCATTAGATCAGTTACGAGGGGTCAAAGTTCATGAAAATGTTCTTTTTTTTTGGAAAATTCTCAAAAACCGTTTGTTTTATAGCACATATTTGTTCTAAAAAACTTGATGGTTTCTTTTTGTGTTTTAAGTACATAATAGTTTTATATCATCATATGATGATATATCATTAATGTAAAATATTGTTGTAAGAAGTTTTTCAGGTGCTTCATTTTTGCAGAGTGGTTAAAGTTTCGAAAACATTATTACTTAATGCTCAACCCCAGCTTTCAGATAATTGTATAGCTTTGTTGACACTAGTAAATCGGACATCAATGCTTTGTAAGCTGGTCAATCAATGCTAGAAAATCGACATTCTTTCCTTCAACATTATTCTTGTGTTTTTTTAGCTTTCTCTATGAATAATTCCAAAATCGTCAAAATATCAGCATCATTTTTGGCTTGTTTCCAGGAAATTTTAAAAAAATATAAAAATTCTACATGTAAACTAATGCTGAAGCAATATGTTATACAGATAAAAAACCTTAAGTGATACAACATCATCACTTGTTTGATGACAAAACAGATTTGCCCAGTACTGGATCTAAAGAGCTCTAAGTGTTCGATATCTTCAAGCAAATCGCACGGCCCCGTAAAAGGTGTTATAACAGAGCTTATATGCTTATTGCTTATATGCAAGCTCACAACGCCGTTTGGTAATTATTCAGATTATTTCTGCGAAAGCTGCATGTACGAAGAAGAGATGGAATCGATGCCTCAATTTCTCTGTACATGTCCTTCTGTATCTCAAAGACCTAGACTCCATTTGGGACAATTCAACTACAATGATTCAGCGATTTTACAATATAGATACATGCAGGTAGTCTCGCAAGATGTTTAACGATTAGAAGAGAAGACCCCAGAATTTAATGTGATATCATATCTTTGAAATACATAGATCCAGATAGAGAGCATGATCCAAAATTGTTTTTGTAATACGTTTTAAAAACTAATCTAAGTCCATAAGGATGCGTCGAATTCAATGAACCTCTTTTCTTAAAATAAAAAAAAAAAAAACTGGCTAAGGTTCTAAAAAATTCTCTAAATATGAGCTCACAAATTTAACGTTATACTACGTTTTCACCAAGAGATACGAGTAATCCTGGATTTAAGTGAATTTACCATAAATCTTCATTAAATCTCGAAGATTTACCCTACAAAATTATTTCGTAAATCTAATAGATTAGAAATAAATTTTGTTAAATCTTCATTAGATCAATTGTTCTATAGTTCGAACTGACCTAATATCCATATCGTGCTAAGATAATTTTTCATCGTTTGGCACAAATGAACTTTCTTTCTCTCGCTTCCACTTTATAAGAAAAATCGAAACGCCATTAGCGTTTTGATAGGTGCTGTCAACGTTAATCTTCTTTTTAATTTTTTAGTGCGGTGGAAACACCACATACATCTCAGATTATCTTTTGTTGAAAACGTATGTATTAAAAGTTCTCTCATCGCCATTTTTCCCATAAATTTGTCTTGAAAGAATATTTTTTTTTTACGAGGGCGGTCCGATAAGTACTTAGCCTACAAAAGAAAAACAAAAATTTTTGGAAAAGTGGCGATTTATTTCTCAACATAGTCTCCTTTTAGCTCGATACACTTGATCCAGCGATGCTCTAACTTCATTAACCCATCCGATAAATAGGTTTTCTCGAAGTCTGCAAAGTAGGCCTCCGTGGCCTACTCTCAAATTTCTGCCCGGCGAGTAATTTTTTCAAGTTTGCAAACAAAAAAAAGTCGCACGGGCCAAATCTGGAGAAAACGGTGGAACGGTTGCGCTTGTTGTCCGAAATGAGCAAACGCAGACCCATCGCGCCGACAGCTTTTTCATGCCCAAATTTTCATGAAGGATATGATCCACGCGGTCTTTTAAGATGCCTACTGTTTCACCTATCTCGTGCACCTTCAATCGGCGGTCTGCCAATACGAGATCGTGGATTTTTGACACCTTATCCTCCGTGGTAGCCATTTTCGCTCATCATGTGCGACCACGTTGAAACTCGTTATACCAATTTTTGACGGTCGCCATCGAAGGAAAAGAGTCACCGTACACAGCATCCAAGCGCTCTTTGATTTCGCTGCGCGATTTCCCTTTCAAAAACAAGAATCGAATCACCGTTCGATATTGCTCTTTTTCCATTTTTCTAAAATTCGCTAGCTTCCTTGGTCAAAACAGTCCGGTTCGGCTGAAACTTTGGCAGTAGCCGTCTAAGAGAATGTACTAGACGATAGTAAATCTCTCTTGCGATACTGGATACGGGCGGTGAGGCTAAGTACTTATCGGACCGTACTCATAAGTACTTAATATTCGACGCTCTCATTTATTTTTATTTGAACGCAAAAAATCAGATGCTTTTATGTCTTTTGGTTTCTTATTGAAAAAATTGAAAATTAAAAAATTAAGAATAACGATTTTTATTAGACAAAAATTGGTTAGTTCAAAAAATGAAATCTCACAAATTTTTGTCCCCTAAAAAGTGAGCAATCGAATACAACTTTTTTTCCTCAGTATTTAACAGGAAGACTGAGAATAGTTTGCAGACAGGTGAAAGCAGTTAATGTTCCTGAGATTGGTGAGATCTCATTTTGCTGAACATGTCTAATACTTTTGAATACATATGTATGTCAAAAAAATTCGAATACAAAATTGATAAGATTATCGAAAAAGAATATATTAATCTTAAACTATATATGTATATTTTGAATTTAATTTTTTTATTTCGATTTTAAAAATGATATATTAGAATAAATTTAATCAATTGCTTGCAGAGTTATTAAAGATTTGACTCTCCGAAAAAAATATGTTTATTTTTACAATATAAACATAAAATAAAAAAAAATTAAATATTGTTTTCCTTGATTAAAATTTCTTCAACATTTTCCATTTATATACATACATACGTAAAAATGTTCACTATCCTTTCATTTGGAATTTAAATTAAAAAAAAAACTTCTGATACCGTAGGAGTATACTATATTAAAATGAATGAGTTTTTTTGTATGTTTTCCTTTAATTCATGCTAAAAATATATTTAAGGATTTGCCCTCTTCTCGACTACTTCAGGTAAAGTTTGTTTGAATTATCCTTTTTTTTATCATTTTGTTTTGCAATTTTGAAATGTTATGCGATTGTTTTATTTTTGTTTGCAAACATTTTTGTGTTTATTACACAAAGAATCATGTATGTAGGTACATTTATCTTTTTGTCAACAATTTTAATGGGCTATTACTTGAAGAGTGGGAGGTTAGAAGAGGAAAGAATCAAAAGTTTAGATTTAATAAATCTGAACTTAAAAATGCGAGACTCAGATTGAATTTGCATAAATATACATATACATATATATATATTTATTTTAAGTTTTTGTTTTGTAAATATCTTATAAGAAGCTTGAAATGGAAAACAAAAATCGAATGTCTTGTTTTTTGTGTGTATTTTTGATCTAGGTACATGTGTATTTCAATATAATTTTCAAATTGACTTTTATAATGTTGATTGAGGCGAGCTATAATACTATCGGTGTTATTGGGTTATTCATAAAATTTTCTTCAGATTTTGATTTTTTACATTCGAATTTTATTCATAAAAATGTTAAAATTTTAATAATGTTTTGCTATGGTACATATGGGTGATTCTACAAACAATGGAATAAAATGATAAAAATTTCGGCACGACCGTTTTAGATTCCAAAAGTCGTAAGAATTGTTCTAGTTGATCCTTAGAACGCCTCTTTGCGTTGTTGAAAGCGGCCAGTAAAAAAAATTAAAAATGACGATTTAAGGACATTTTTTGAAAAAGGATGTTCAGGGGACTGAGTTTTTTTTAAGGGGACTGAATAAATCTTTAGTTTTTTTGTATTTTCTCTTGGGTACACACTGAAATATAGAAATTAAATTTAATTAGCCTTCATAAACATACAAATTCATGGTTAATACATAATAACTTAGCATTTTATTAAAAGAAAATAATATATTATAATAATTTTTTTTTTTCTACTTAGAATCAATTTAAAATAAATTATATTCTTTTTAAAAATTTTAAAAATATTTCGCAATGAAGTTCGAAGTTCAACATAACTTAAAAATTCTCTGGTTTCTGAATAAAATATCATTTGTTTATTTATTAGCCAGGGGACTGAGGTTTTTCATGGTTTTTGCGCAAAAAAGATATTAAGGTTTCACTTAAAAAATCAAAAAAAAATATATATAATATTACAGTTTTATCAAACCTATACTATACTGCTAAAAAAGATGCCTACTTACATACAAATTTGTTTCGTAAAAACTCACCAGAGGACTGATAAACTAAACGGACAATCCACGACTTCATGCACAAATGTCTTTTTCACAATACTAGCATAAGAAACAGGATCAAGTTGCACCACGATTTTATTGTAAGGAGACTTAGTACTTCAAATTGCCAGTGCTGGAAATTCGATCGATATCCTAGTTATTGATATTTTCGACTGTTTCAATATTCCAGGGGACTGATATGAAATACGGGGGACAAAGTTTAATTAAGTTTTTTTGTAATAAAATCAATTATTAAAAAATATTTATCTATTTCTTAGCAAAGATGTATTATTTGGCGTAACTTCGGTGGGATTTATTTTAGTATGAGATCTGAAATAAGAGAACGGTAATAATTTTTCTTTGCGAAAACGCACTGGGGACACGTCAGGGGACTGAGAATCGGACACTTTGAAGAATTTTTTGAGCAATATAAAGTAAGGTCACCCTAATAATATTGTTAGGCCAGGTAGATATCAGTCAGATTTAATTTTATAAAAAAAAATCAGATTAAATAATTTAACGGATTTCAAAATATTTCTGGGGCCGCCGAAAATTCCATCGTTTGTAGAATCACCCATATATTTTTTGGGTTATATGCCATCTATAGTTTTTAATATCGAAACGTATGAACAACATTGTGTATAGCGATATTTATAAAAGCGTTAATTTTTGTAACTTCCTTAGCGGCATTAAATCATAAATAAAAACTCAACGCATTAATTTTATTCTAAGTATCCATAAAAAAAAATATTTCTGCAGGGGGAGAAATTATTTTATGTTCATTAAAGTATCATTTATTCCAGATTAATAAGCGACTTAATGAGTTTGTATGTATATTAAATTATTATATATACATATGTACATTAGACTGGGCCAAAAAAATTGACTATTTTTTTTTTTAAAGATATATCGAGAATATCATTCAGAATGACAAAAAAAATTTTCGTAAACGTTTGAGCCCTTAATATCAATTTTAAGAGGGCTATCATCGCTAATTTTGATTTTTAGTCATAATTTCATGTTTTGCGTCAGAACTGACAAAACATTGAAGTAAAAAAAATTCATTTTGACTTACTTTTATATAAAATTAAATTCCCAACAAAAAAGGTCTGATTGAAAATTTTCGTCAGACAAGCCGTTTTTGAGTAATTAAGCTTAATAAATTGTTATTTTTCTTCGATTTTACTTTTTTAATTTGGAATTTTGTAACTAACGAAAAATAACAATTTATTAAGCTTAATTACTCAAAAACGGCTTGTCTGACGAAAATTTTCAATCAGACCTTTTTTGTAGGGAATTTAATTTTATATAAAAGTAAGTCAAAATTAATTTTTTTTACTTCAATGTTTTGTCAGTTCTGACGCAAAACATGAAATTATGACTAAAAATCAAAATTAGCGATGATAGCCCTCTTAAAATTGATATTAAGGGCTCAAACTTTTACGAAAATTTTTTTTTTGTCATTCTGAATGATATTCTCGATATATCTTTCAAAAAAAAAAAATAGTCAATTTTTTTGGCCCAGTCTAATGTACATATGTACATATTAGGGTGTGCCAAAGTGCTCAACTATGGTATTTTCAAATGTAATAGCTTTTAAAAGTTGCATTGCTTATCAAAATTAAATCCTGCGTTTTCAATTTTCATTTTAGTTAATATCTTTGGCTCGCTCAAAAATAGGATGAAATCCAAAAAAATTTGATTTTTCGAGGTTTTTGAAATAGGTATGTGTTGTTTTAAATTGCGCCGTGTGGATACAAAAAAAAATTATATAAAATATGTTTAGGCTTTCAAGTGAAAGATAATTACAAGGAAACACTTTTAAGCTTATATTTGTTTAAATTGAACACTTGATAAAGAAGTTATTAAATAATAAAAGAAGAAAGAAAAATCATTTTTTTATGTAAAATCGTTTTTTTCACAAAAAAAAAATCTTAAAAATCAACGGAACCACCTACAATATCGTGGTATATCTTTTTGTAAATACAAAAATTCTTTTTGTATTTTGTTTTGTTTTTTTTTTTAGTATACGTAAAAAAAAATTAACTGTAAATTAAATTTTTTTTTCCAACTTCAACCGATTTGAGCGAGCCAAAGACGAACGATATCTTATTTTTTTTTACATGTTCTTAAACCTCAGACCCTAATACAACTTTTGAGCACTATTACATTTAAAAATAAGAGTTTTTTTTTGCGGAAATACAAAAGTGACACACCCTAGTACTAGTACATATACTAGTATTCGTCAAGTGGTTAAAATATGACCATTTAAGATCCTCTACATTGAAGCAAAGGATCATTTTTCACCTACCACCTTCATTTAAAGAACCCTGAACCTTACAGATCCGAATATTAAAACTCAAGTTATAAGCGCTTTAAAGGAACATATCGATTTTTTTTGATGTTTTAAAATAAAATTAATTTCTCACTGATGGTAGTTGGCATTTCAGCAAATAAATAATAATATATCAAAAATCAATATTATATTATCATTCAACCCTACCAATACATAACAGGACATTTGCCGGGGAAATGGAAGGACTGTATCCTTTTTCCCGATGGCCGCTGGAATGCCTAATTTCGCGGCATTCGGTTTAATCCAAAAAATGACACACTTTCTCACTTACTTAACTGGCTCCCGATTCATGAAGGATCGCTAAATTTTCTATTTTCTATGATCTCGAACACAATGCTTCCATTTAGATTTACATTCCATTTATAATGGCTTGAGCCTTAAACCAGAGATCCGCAGGTTCTTCTTGCTTAAAAAGTGCGCACTGAGGTTCACAGACTCGCTTGGCCGAGCCAATGTAGTCGAGGTGCTGGTAAGCGGATTCGCTCACTGTGAAGATTTAGACTATGGTCGATCTGCTGGGGGGAAGCACACTGGTACTTGCCGTTTATAGTGTTTTGCCGAACGGCTTAGAATTTCACAGATAACGTTGGATAGTATGAGTTAAGCAGGACTTTAACCCAAGGATTTTTTTTAAAGGATATGGTTACACAGGTCAGGAAAGAGTGGCTTTCTCTACCTCCTTTATTCCATAGTCGGAGATTTCAATTGGTCAAAGATTTGATAAGACTTGAGTTCTAGCGGAAAGACTTCAAAAAGATTAAAAGATACAATGTTGTAATGTAATGGTTAAAAATTAATTAATGTGTTGATTTTTTGTTTTTGATTTATTGCGGTCAGCAAGGAAGTGAATAGATAAATGGATAATCTGTTTATATTTAGAAAGATGTTTTTGAATTCTTTCAACATACATAGATTTGGAAATTCTATGTAATTTATGAAATGAACATATTCTCAATTTGAAAAATTCATTATGAATTATTATCATTATTATTTTGTATTAAATAATGTTTTTATTCTTCAATTTTATATTGATATCTGATTTTTTGTTCGATAAATTAATCGCTGTCAATGAATGGAAATCTTCTTGGTATGACGTATATGACGCGACGTCTTTATTATTAGGCGTTTTTCTTTTTTAATTCTAAGCAGATCACTGAGCAGAGCTGGAGCATGTCGAGTACAGTCTGAGTACAGTTGGATCGGAGCTCTCGATTTATTTTTGAAAAACGCTGGAACACTGAATTGTCAAAGGCGTCGATTTCCATTTTTATTTGTTTTTTTTTTTTTTTTTTTTTGTCTCTCTGTCATATCACACGAAAAAAAGTGAAGTAGCCGCGCTCAGCTTTTTACTAAATCTGCTCGGTCATTATATTCTGTTAAAGAAAATATCGTCTTTTTTAGTTCAGAATAGAACTCTGAACACATTCCGAGCATGTTCTGAGTTGTTTTTGAAACACTTCTGTCATATGCTTGTATTAAGCATTAAACTCTGTCTGCTCAGTTATTTTATTCTGAGCTCAGTGAGCGCACTCTGAACACGATCAGAACATGCTCAGAATGAAAAAGGAAACACATATTCGAACACTCTGAACTAAAAGAGAATGGATGTTTTTATCGAAGGTGCAATGGAAAGTTTGAATGGTGAAATGAATAACAGCAAAGCAACTACTCGTCGGCATCGAAGTAATGACGTGATTTATTTTTACTTAATCAAGTTTTTTCTGTGATTTATTTTTTTACCTAGAAAGGGATTAGGCCTACTGGGGATACTCTTAAAAAACTCGCACCTGTTATCTTACCTCTTGGTGGTGTGGAAAAAGATAGATTTAATTTATTTAGGTCATCATTGCTTTTCTCTATAGATATTTTTGTGAGATTTGTGGCACTTTTTAATGCTCACTACAGCAACCCTGTAAGAGCTTTAAATTGAAGATAGCTTATTGAAATCCATAATGGTCAGACTAAAAGGCAAATATCCTATCTTCCCTGTACTGCAAATATAAATTGAACAGAGTATAGGTACCTTCTTTGCTTGGATAAGAATTTATGTAAGCTAAAAAGATGATTGTATTTATTTTTTGATTGTGACATTCGTACTTTGCGTTAAAAATTCGAAAGATATGTGCATATTATAAAAAAGGTCTTTAAAGTATGTTCCGGACCGCATAAAGCCATTTAGAGGCCTCAAAATAATCCAATAATTCCCCTATATATTGGAGGTAGACAAGCTGTAAAAATGATTTGCTTTTTTTCGATGCAACATTTTTAAAGCGAAAAATACGATTAAATCTAAGTACATATTTCAGTTTTGGATACTATGGCAGTAAAACAAGAAGGGCTTTGTTGCCGGTTTTCGTTTTGCATAATATTTTTTTTCTTCATCATAATTTTGTTTATTATGTTCATCACTCCTTGTTTATCAAAGACAAACGAAATGTTTAGCATGATCCTTTTCAGTAAGTACAAAAATCACCAAAAATGATTACACAGAAATCTAAACTGAAGGACTCATATTTTACACACAAACCTTCATTCTAAGTATTAAGCTTATTATCATGATCAATAAATCGTCTTAAAGCTTACCTATAAATAGAACAATACATTAGAATAGCTTAGAAACGCAAACAACTAAAATGTTTCAACCTACTTCTTTATATCTATCAATGTTTGTTGATCCCTTGTTAAGTTTATTTTTAGTTTAATCACCTTCAATCAGCTTTATTCTGCTTAAAGTCGGAAATCGGCAAAAAAACAAAGGAAATTTATTTTAATTCAAAACAATTTAAACAGTGGTGAATCGAATAATTCGACGGCGATACTAGCAGAAAAGAGCTGTTAATATGAAAAATATATTCTCATAAGAACGAACATATTTGTATGTATGTGTACATTACATTTATCGTTATATTCTCACAAAATATAGACCCCAATCCCATTATGTTACATAATTCAAAGTAAACCCTATATTTTATTATAAAGTTTACTTAATTATTTAAACATTAGTGCGTTGATGTTACATTATTATATCCTGTTTGTTTACGGCTTAAATCTCTCTCTAAAAAAACCACAAAAACGGCTAGAACATTTTTATGGTTATTCATTAAATGTAAGATTTCAAATATTTTAGGATTGCGAAGACTCCAACCCGCTGATTCGAGCTTTGGCAGTAAGAACAATGGGGTGCATTCGTGTTGATAAAATTACGGAGTACCTTTGCGAGCCACTGAGAAAATGCCTCAAAGATGAAGATCCATATGTTAGGAAAACTGCTGCCGTTTGTGTCGCAAAACTATATGATATTTCATCGTCCATGGTAAGTACATCAAAGAAATTCATATAACAAATTAATCAAATAGAACATTTTAAGGTGGAAGATCAAGGATTCTTGGATCAACTGAAAGATCTGTTATCTGATTCAAATCCAATGGTAGTTGCCAATGCAGTAGCAGCTCTGAGTGAAATCAATGAATCCAGTCAATCTGGACAGCCGTTAGTTGAGATGAACTCTGTTACAATAAATAAATTGTTGACAGCACTTAATGAATGTACTGAATGGGGACAAGTATTCATCTTAGATTCGCTGGCCAACTACAGTCCTAAAGATGAACGGGAAGCTCAATCGATTTGCGAGCGAATAACTCCACGTCTGGCACATGCAAATGCTGCAGTTGTTCTAAGTGCAGTTAAAGTTCTGATGAAGTTATTGGAAATGCTATCCAGTGATAGTGATTTTTGCTCGACCTTGACAAAGAAATTAGCACCACCATTGGTGACATTGTTGTCTTCGGAACCAGAAGTGCAGTATGTGGCTTTGCGTAATATTAACTTGATCGTTCAAAAGAGACCAGATATTCTTAAGCATGAAATGAAAGTATTTTTCGTCAAGTACAACGACCCCATTTATGTGAAGTTGGAAAAATTGGATATAATGATTCGTTTGGCCAATCAGAGCAATATTGCTCAGGTTTTGAGCGAATTGAAGGAATATGCTACTGAAGTTGATGTTGATTTCGTTCGAAAAGCAGTTAGAGCTATTGGCCGGTGCGCAATTAAGGTTAGTCATTATTTTATTCGGTTAAATTTTAGTTTTTTTTTATTCATTTTATGTTTCAGGTTGAACCATCTGCCGAAAGATGTGTTTCTACTTTGTTGGACTTGATTCAGACTAAAGTGAACTATGTTGTTCAAGAAGCAATAGTCGTGATTAAAGATATCTTCAGAAAATATCCAAACAAATATGAGAGTATTATAAGTACTCTTTGTGAAAATCTAGACACACTTGATGAGCCTGAAGCTCGTGCTTCTATGGTTTGGATTATTGGAGAATATGCGGAGCGTATTGATAATGCCGATGAGTTGTTAGACAGTTTCCTTGAAGGTTTTCCAGATGAAAATGCCCAAGTACAATTGCAACTATTGACTGCTGTTGTTAAGCTTTTCCTCAAGCGCCCATCGGATACTCAGGAATTGGTTCAACATGTTCTATCGTTGGCCACTCAGGATTCGGATAATCCTGATTTACGTGATCGTGGTTTCATCTATTGGCGTTTGTTATCCACAGATCCAGCCGCTGCTAAGGAAGTTGTTTTGGCTGATAAACCATTGATTTCGGAAGAAACTGATCTGCTTGAACCAACACTCTTGGATGAACTTATATGTCACATAAGTTCTTTAGCTAGTGTTTATCATAAGCCACCAACTGCGTTTGTTGAAGGTCGTGGAGCTGGGGTTCGTAAGTCACTTCCAAACCGCACAGCAGGAGTTGAAGCTCCTTCTGAAGCTCAATCTGAAGCAACTGTGATTCCCAACCAAGAATCACTCATTGGGGATCTGCTCTCGATGGACATCAACACACCTGCCGCTCCTGTAGCAGTACCCGCAGCTAATAACATTGATCTACTAGGTGGCGGCTTAGACATTTTGGTAAATTCGAAAATTGTTTGCTCTAATGATTTGCTCATTTCCGTATATTCATGCATTTTTTAATATAGCTTGGAACTGGACCAACTGAACCTGTCGCTGGAGGAACATCTGGACTTTTGGGTGACATTTTTGGCTTAGGTTCCGGTGGCATCTCTCCAATGGTGCAAATTCCAAAAATAACTTGGCTACCAGCAGAAAAGGGCAAAGGATTGGAAATCCAGGGAACGTTCTCCCGACGAAATGGTCAAATATCTATGGACCTTACCTTTACTAACCGGGCCATGCAAGCAATGAGTGCATTCGCAATACAATTGAACAAAAACAGCTTTGGTCTTGTTCCCGCGTCTCCTCTTCAAGTAGCACCACTAGCACCAACACAAAGTTGTGAAGCCAGCCTCCCAATGGGTACCACTGGACCAGTTCAACGAATGGAACCACTCAATAACTTGCAGGTTGCTGTTAAGAACAACGTCGATATTTTCTATTTTGCTTGTCTGGTACATGGAAATGTTTTGTTTGCCGAAGATGGACAGTTGGACAAACGCGTGTTTCTCACAACATGGAAAGAAATTCCAGCTGCTAATGAAGTGCAGTACAGTTTATCTGGTGTGAATGGTAACACTGATGCTATAGCATCTAAAATGACCGCCAACAATATATTTACCATTGCCAAGAGAAATGTTGAAGGCCAAGACATGCTTTATCAATCACTTAAATTAACCAATAGTATTTGGGTTCTGCTCGAGCTTAAATTGCAACCAGGAAATCCAGATGCAACACTGAGTTTGAAATCGAGATCAGTGGAAGTCGCTCCAATGATTTTCGCTGCATATGAAGCCATTATACGTTCTGCTTAAAAATATAAGATAAATGTCATAAACAGATAAACTATCGTTGTATTCGAATAATCAAGCATATAAACAATCTTTTATTATGAAACAGCTTAATGAAAGTATTTAAAATTAGAAACTATGTTTATGTCACACACATTCACTTAAAGTGTCAAAATGAGGAGAAAATTAAATACATATAATATTAAAGTCTAATGTCGATTTCCTTTTACACTAGGGATTTTAGGGATTGCGATCCCTTGTCAAATTTTGACTTTTACCACACCAAAAAAATCGATTTTTTTTTTGACAGAGATCAAATCTTTCGAATCCGTATTTGGAGAGGGATTTACATGTATACGAAATACGCACACTAAAAAGACAAAATTTGACAAGGGATCGCAATCCCTAAAATCCCTAGTGTAAAAGGAAATCGACATAACTCTATTTCGGTAATCCCCAGGAATTCTTTTGGTTTTGCCATTCCCTGTCAATAAACTTCCTTATACTTATATTTTTCAGGATTAAGATCTTAATACTATCCCTTCATTATATAGAGATGTATTTCAGTTTTCTTTTTTTATAATATAAATTTTGTTATTATTAAGCACATAAAAAGTCTAAAATGTGTTTAGTATATTAATTATATTATTATCTATTAAAGTTATTAAAATAAAAAATATAAAAAAACATTCCAAATAACGTATCTCCTATTTTTTTGTAATGTGGGATCAACGCATCAATTAATTCAATTGATTCAATTAATTAAATCCAAATTTTATGAAGAGTCGAATTGATGACTCCAAGTAAGTATTTGGAGAAACGATTGTTAAGGTCTTCAAAAAAAGATCTTGCAAAATTTGTGACATATACCAAGAAGAAAGTTAAAATTTAGATATGTTTTATGAAATTTATTTCCCCCTCTCCAGTGATTTGTCTGCTATCGTGAACTTGCCTTACAATTTCACACTGACCTGTTTCCCGCTCGAAATCTTGACAGAAATTCAGTATCATACCTCCTTTGAACGAAATAAGTCGCTTTACACTTGAACAATGCTGGGAAATATTGAACATTTATTTCCAAATTGATGCTGTGTAGCCCAAACAGTTCGTTTTTTGAAAAGATGTTTTGGCCGAAATGAAGCACCCACCGCGCCTGCTGTACGCACGTTTGTGCAAAAAGTTCGTGAGGCTGGTATGCTAGTAGACAACACTCATGTCTCATGGTCTTCGTCGTCGTACGGTGCACACAGACGAGAATATGGCTGCTCTAGCCGAGAGTGGGAGACTCTATTCACAAACATCAAATCACAATCGATACTAACAGCTCAACATTTCACGCAACTAGCACTGAGGAAAATTCTGCATAAAGATCTCGGATTATTGGCTTACAAGGTCCAATTGACTCAGCAATTGAAGGAGCACGATCATCCGCTTGAACGACGTTGTATTTCCCCCCCACCAAAATGAACTTTTTTTTTTAACAAATCGATAAAAAAGTGTTTGCTGTTGATAAAAAACATCAAATTATAGAGAACAGTTTTTTGTTTAACAGTACTGTGGGTGGACCGCTTCGCGGGTTCTCAGGATTTTAACTCCCTTTTCGGGGGCCACACCCTGCTTTTTTCTCCGCCCAACGACCGTTTTTTTTATCGCATATTTATAAAATTTTCATTTTTTTATACTTCACTTTTTTACCATAAAAAGTGTTTCTCCTCCATAATTTGATGTTTTTTATCAACAGCACACTTTTTTTTATCGATTCATTAAAAAGCATTTTGGTGGGGGGAATTCCGAATAAGGACCGTTACTAACAAAGCCATAATACATGGCCCACCCTTTATATTATAATAATATTGATAGCTATTTCGTAGGACAACTTAAATTGATTATTATTTCAACAACAGTCAAAAGGCTGTGGACTAGAATAAACTATTGGTAGTAGCTCAACGGTCGATAAAAGAACGTATCTTATAACAATATTATAATGGGATGGGACTCAAATACAAATGGAGACGGGATAATACTTCCTACCTCATAAGAAAAAAATTACATAATGTACATAATGTAAGTGATTTTTTGCTTTGAATATTTAGCATTTTAAAAAACAAGTTTGACAAAAAATATTAAACAAAAAAAATTATTTTACGATGATTTCATAAACTCTAAGTCCAACGCTAAAAAACTAGTGAACTAACTTTTTCTTAATTTTAAAAATGTTCTATCTAGTATCGTGATAATTCTATTTTTTTAATAAGTTGCTTCTTGAAACGCCTAAGACAATGACAATTAGTGCAAAAAAAATAAACAGATATTTTTTGACATCGGAAAGTGTCAACGATTCATATGAAATTAGCACGACATTAAGAAGACAAAACAGGTAAACATCACGGATAATAGAGCGTCCCGCTTAATCGAATCCCGGATAATCGAGTTTCAACTGTATTTGATGATTTTAACTTTAATAACATCGTACTAAATCGACTTAAATTTTTTCCCTTTCCCCCTCTTTCTCGGTATTCTTGACAATGGGATATTTCAAAAACGGGAATATGTAGAATAAATTTTGTGTGAAACTTCTATTAATTCTCTATTCAAAATTGACAACTGCAACTTCTTAAGGGCCTTCTTTGCAGAAATATATACATACATGATGTACATATGTATATACAATCAAAGACTTTTTAAGGGTTTTGTCGATATTCGTACAAAAATCAAACCCGTAATTTTGATCAAAGTTGAAATTACGATGGAGGGAAAAAAAGTGGGATCTCGCACTGTCTGTTCGACTACAGTCTAAACGGCTCTTCCGATTTTCTTGGTAGATAGCA